>JBBMOL010000013.1:0-2400000 GCA_037954665.1 Laguncularia racemosa | reverse complement strand
CGTTTGTGATGCTAACATTACCTTTTTCCCTTTTGTAGCTTAGGTGAATTCTTGACTACTTCATTGAGTTTGTTTTGATATAGCAGAAGGGGGAAGCTTGATCTTTTGCATATATATTTGCAATTTTGTAATTTATTGACAAGTTATATTAAATGTTAATTTTTTTAGACATTTTTTAATTTGTTTTCACATATTCGAAGTTGTAAATTTGTATATATATACATTATATGTGTAATGAGCAAATGCTAACATTATCTATTACATGGAATGCATAGTAACTCATTACAAAATGTAAAAATACATAGTTATGAAATGAATAACAAATTATCCTATTTCCTTCCCTTGGTGAATTGTCTAGCTAGCCAAGTGAAGACGTTAGTTGGCTTTGGATGTGGAGCTAGAGGAGCTTCAAACTCCTGTGTTGGATACTTTTGGGGAGTATCATCGAATGCTCACCGAAGCATGGGACTTCACTTTGTAGGCTGAGTTGATGATTCGCCTTGGTACATAGGTTATTTTCCAAAGCGTTTCTTCTATGGAACCGGTGTTATTGGGACATGAACACTTATAGAATGCTGATGCGGTGTCTCGCATTGGTTGAAAATTGGCTCTGAGCTAGCATACATTGCATTAAAATCAATAAGCATATGTTGGTCTTATATTGGATTTTCCTGTGTCTCAACTTGGTTTCGGGGTCGTCATCGTCCTCCTGTTTGTTGCCGAGCAGGAATCGATTGTGCCTCCACTTATACCTCCTGGGTATTATGCTGTTGCGGTTGCGGGTATAGTGTTACACCTCACCTACCCTCGGTGGTGAAGCATAAACTGAAGGCCCTGAGCAGCTATTCTTATAGTCGTATCTATATTTGGCGATAAGCAGATTTGTCACAACGTGTTAGCCTGCAAGTATGAATAAAACGTAAATTAAATTTGAAACAGTCATGCAATTATTTAGACATTACAGAGTGTTGATGTAAATTGTACTTACCAGAAAGCCAAGAACAACCCTCGTGCATTCAATATATCACCGACTGATCAATCCATACCATTGCAGGTAATTGTCATGCACACTAATAGGCCCATCCATATGAACCACTCGATCAACTCTCTATTCCCACATGTTTATATACACTACATGGTGAACCGACTAATCAACATCAATCTACCCTCGTAGGTCGATTTCAATGAGCTTTGATTGCGTGTTCATCGATTGCGGGATAAATCCACCAAACTGCTTGGCCACTCGGTTTGGGAAATGCCACCCAACAATGTGAAAACAAATTAGTGGCACTCAAACTGTCCAAATGTGCATGCCAGCTTTGCAAAAATCAGGCAGGAGATTAATTACATTCCCATCGTACGACTCCCATTCCACTTGAAAAATAGGAAATTATATTCACTGTAAATGATCAGCATGATGAATTGTAAGGAAAAAAAAAGGTTACTGAAGTACCTGTAACATGTTCTGCTTGTCCAATGCATCCTGATATGTATTGACAATGTAGGTGGGGTGATACCGAGTGCCCTTCCTTGTGTTTCAACGTACAACCAATGGACATCCAACTTTTATATATAGTTTGTGTTGGCTAAGGAGTATGATGTGGGGAAATCTATCCCCAAGCCCACATTTGTAGTAGAATGGTAGCCTCTCCAATCTCATGTGCTGACAAAGATGACGCGACACAAAGTTGGCGATACAACCATGCTAGATATGTAGACCCCCAATTATATGTCCTAGCAATGTCGAAATTCTCTAACAAAGGTAACCACATTGCTTGGATGGAGGCACTGGATCTATCAATAAAGATAAATCCCTCCAACAACTGTATTATGTACGCATGCATAGCTTGATGGATTTGCTTAATATTGGCGTTAAGTGGGATCATCCAGAACATATCACGGAGCCATGTTATACTAATGTAGCTCCCCCTACCGCAAGGCCTCGGCCTTGCCCCTAGTAGTTCTTTGCATATTGCATCTCAATCTAGGCAACTATTCCTTGTAATTGCCTGACCATCAATGGGGAATCCTAATTGAATCTCTACATCCTACAGGGTGATAGTAAACTCCCTTGTTCGGCATGTGGAATGTGTGCATCTCTGGCTGCTATCGCTCCACCAATGTTGTAATTATGTGCCAATTCAGTGGTATATATGGTAGGTGGCTTGCACATTCAAATCTAACCAAATATAAGTATGACTCCATTCAAGGATTGAGGGGGATGGTGTGCTCATTGCGATAGAGTGGCAACTTATGCTATCGAACAGCAAGCATTGCTTGATCCTATAATGATAACATGTGAAATGTTTTACTATTCCTAATGCAACAGAAACTAATTAATAAGTGAAAGGTCATTTACCTCTTCATCCCAAATGGCCTATGATCGATGTCTTTCCTATTGCATCAAGATTGAAGGATCGAACGATCTGGGCTCCATTTATTATGCAAGGATATTACAGTAGAATCAATACTAGTTTTTTTTTAATAATTAATTTTATGATGATTAATTAATGACACATCAACGACTAATTACTGTTAAATAATGATTAATTAACAACAACGTAATTTTGCAACTACTTGTACAAAGACATACAAACATATTACATTTGCAACCAACACAAATTTTTTCACTAATTAATTTTATACCAACTAATTAATGACATATTAACGACTTATCACCTTTAATTAATGAATCTTTAATAACTACTTAATTTTGTGACTAATTGTATAAAAACATACAAATATTTTACATTTACAACCATTACAAATTTTTTCATTGATTATTTTTATAACAACTAATTAATCACATATTAACGTCTAATCACCTTTAATTAACGAATCATTCATAACTACTTAATTTTGTAATTAATTTTATAAAATATATAAATATTTTACATTTCCAATCAATATAAAAATTTTCACTAATTATTTTTATAACAACTAATTAATAACATTTTAATGACTAATCACTAGTTATTAATGGATCATTAATAACTATTTAATTTCATAACTGATTCTACAAAAACATACAAATATTTTACATTTGCAACCAAGACAAAAATTTTCACTAATTAATTTTATAACAATTAATTAATGACATATAAATGGCTAATCACCTGTAATTAACGGATCATTAATAACGACTTAATATTATAACTAGTTATTTAAAACCATACAAATATTTTACATTTGCAATCAATATAAATTTTTTCACTAATTATTTTTCTCACAATTAATTACTTACATATGAACGACTAATTACTGCTAATTAACATATTATTAATAAACAACAACTTCATTTAATAACTACTTTTATAAAATACATTATAATAACACATAAAGATAATTAATTATAATCAATACGAAAGTTTTTTCTAATTGTTTTTCTAATGATTAAATAATGACTAATTAAGGAGTAATTACTTTATCATTAATGATTACTTTTATAATATTTTTTTACAACAAATAATTTAGACATTTCATTTTAAAAAAAATTAATTTTTTAATTAATTCATTTAATAATGATATATTAACAACTAATTAATTACTAATTATTAATTAATCAATAACTAGTGTTGCTTTAATAAATATTGTTGAGTACATATAATTACACTTATTTTTTTATGCATTTATTCGATGTAGTATGTAAACACCCCATTTTTGCCCTAATGATCAATAATAATCAATAATAATTAATTTCCAATTTTTTCCATTTTTTTCTCTAATTTAGCAAAAATAGGAAAAATATTCAAAAAATAAAATAAATAGGAAAAATACATCAATTTTGGAAAATTATTGCAGAAATGGAAATAAAAAGGGTTAAATAATTTTTACAAATTTTTGAAATTTCAAAAAATACAAAAAAATAAAAAAAAATTGCATTGCATATATGCAAATTACGAAAATAATAAAATCGCGAAAGTGGGCTAGCCCAACTGGTCCAGACAAGGGTCAGGTGCGCGCGAGAGTGGGCTTGGTCAGGGGTTCGAAACGCAGGGGAAGCAGAATCCGCGTTTTGCAAAATTTTTCTCTGCTTGGGACACGTGTCAGTATCCGATTGGCTAAGGCGAACGCATTCGCTGGGCTCGTGATCATCTTCAACCTCTATCCGAGATCACCGGCGAGGAGAAAAATCCCAATTTTGGCCGTTTTGATTCGATTTTTTACACAAATCCAACAGATCTTCAACAGAAATAAGATAAACATCATCCGATATGAATCAAATCGCAACAAATCAATTGGATTTGCACAAATTGGAGATGGGTTTTTAACTGCAAATCCGATTTGCTTCAATCGGTGGAAATCCGAGCTTATCCAGCTCAATTTCTTACGCCTATAAATAGAGGATGAAGTGGAGAGGTAGAAGCATAGATCAAAAGTGAGAAAAAAGAGAGAAAAGGGAGATAATCGAAGCCTCGCAAGAGTTCTTTACCCGCGACCACCGATCAAGCGTCGAGCAGCCATTAGGAGGCGTTTCTGAAGCAAACCATCGCCACAGTTGAGTTCCTCACCCCCGAAAACCTAGGAATCAACACCTCAGCCGCTTCGAAAGATTGCCGGAACGCCGTCAACGAGCATCCCCAGCCGCCGCGTCCGATTGACTCAATCCGACCAAACCCGCGCACCGACCCGGATCCAGGTAAGTCGGATTTTTCGATTTTTTGTATTTATTTTATTTATTTAGTTATTTTATTTATTTCGAATTTATTTATTTACTTATTTTTTTGTTATAATTCGAAAAAAATAGAAAAAAAATGTTAGAAAGTAGATTATTTTTAGGATTTAATTTAAGATGAATGATAAAAATAAAAATAATAATTATAATGATAAACAATAAAAATGTAGAAAATTTATAAAGAAAATAATAAAAAGATTACAAATAATAATAATGAAATTTAGATTTTAGAATAGGATAGATGAAAAATCTAGGAGAAAATTTTCAATAAAAATTATAAAAATTAATAAAAAATTATAAAAATTCATAAAAATCAATAAAAATTTATAATAGTAGAAGTGAGTTGAAAAATAGAAAAATGGATTTTTTATCACTTAGAAAAGTTATTTTCTTAAATAAATCCAAAATTGGTTTTTTCCTTAAAATATCATTTTCAAAAAATCAAATTATCAAGCTTAGGCTTAGATTTTTTAGAAAAATCCTCAAATGGTAAAAATATAAATCAAAAGAAATTTCACAATTAAAATCCACAAACACATTAAAATTTTTTCAGGAAAAGCGAACTACGATAAGTTTGATCTTGAATAACAGGTACGTAGGCACCCATTTGGGGCAACCCTAAAAAGGAATAAAAATCATTTTCCTAGAATAATTCACTCAAAAATACAATAAAAGATAACAAGAAATAAATAAAAAACATTTCTAGATAAGGTTAAGATTTTAGGAGATTACGGTGGTAACCTTAGGATTTTAATAGGTTAGCCTCCGAACTTAGAAACTCTGGTTTCCCCTTTCCTCTTTTCACAAAAATGAAAAAGGAAATCACAATGACTAGTGGTCTAAATTAGAACTAATCTGCTCAATTAGTCCTAATTCAATCTTTCCCAACCATAGTTGGGTGGCGACTCCAAAATAAAACGAAATTCCTAACTCAAGTCGAGGATCTACATTAGATGAGCATATGGTCTAGTATAGATCGGATTAGGAATGGGAAATAAAAAAATTAGACTCGACAGGATGGCGGCTCCACTGGGGACCACATTCTCTAGTAGGCTAGCCACCTGAATCTCCTTAAATTACTCTTTTCTGAGAAATGTTTTTGATTTGTCATATTATTGCTGACCTTGTAGGGATTTAGCTAAATATTAGAATTTAGCTATTTGCTTTAGTAATCGAGTCTGCATACAATTGTGTGAGTAGATATGGTCAAACCCGGGCCGTCTTAGGGCCCTAAGATGGGGGACCATTGTGTAGGTTTCGGGCGAAGTGATATGATCACCGTTCAGGACTGATTAGGCTACCCCACCCAATGCTTCGATATGACCTAAGATCCATTTCTCCAAGAATGTGGGAGGCCATAGAGCTTGAGGACCTGTTAGAACCTACCTGTTTGCATACATAACGTCATGGGCTAACAATAGATTGATGATGTAATATTTTTGTTCTATTCATGGAGTTCAGATATGCTTCCCTGTAATGTTATCATAGTTCTGGTTGTAATTAGGAAATTTCTGTTGTAATAGATGGCTAGTATCGCAGTTGACTGCCTCCTCCTCAAAGAAATCCGAATGTGCAAACCTCTGGATCTGAAATTGGTACTGGACCACTGGTTCACCCTATACAACCCAGAGGAGCAGGCCTTCATCCAGCAGAAAATAGGGCCCATCCTCTTACTAATGAAGATGAAGATGAAGATGAACTTGCCCTTGGTACGGGCCATGCTCCATCTATAGGAAATAGAGCCCGCAGCTTTCTTCATTGGGCCACATGAGATTACTCCTACTCTGGAAGAGTACACCCAGTTGCTATGGGCTCCAGCACTAACCAATCAAGTCTATGTACCAGATCTTGAGGCCGGGCCAGCCGGTATTTTCAGCAGACTCCTGGGTATTCACAAAACAGCAATCAACAAGGCCTTAGCAGACTGTAACAGATACTGCATACGGATGGACGAGTTGGAAGCTTGGTTCATTGCCCGAGAAGATAATGGGGATAGGAAAGACATATTGTGTGGGGACCCCAAGACTTATAGATAAAGAAGGGTGAATGCTTTCATCTTGGCAGCATTCGCCACCATACTTTTCCCCACTGGAACTTTCTATGTCCACTACCGAGTTACAGAATTGGTGTCCCAATTCCTGGAAGGAAAATATTACATCCCGGCTCTTTTGGCTGAATAGATTCGGAACTTAAACTTTGTCAAGAAAAAAGGCCATGGGATCCTCCGCTCAAATATCAACCTTATACTGATATGGTTTGTAAGCCACCTCAAGTGTTTTGGGCTGAACATGGTCCGGAAAACCTTGGCTCAACAAGTGGACCTCGTGGACTCATGCATAGAGAAGATAAAGCTACCCGATGACCTTACCAGCCACAATTGGGTAGAAGTGCTTAGAAGTTTCAGTGCCGATGACATTTTATGGACAACCAGATGGAGTTGCTGCGACAAAGTTATTTTAACCTGCAGTAACTTTCAAGCCGTGCCTCTAATCGGTATTAACGGATGTATAGGTTATCATCCCGACTCAGTGGTCCGCCAGTTCGGTACTATTCAAGACATAGTTTATCGGCCCTCGCTGGAGGCAGTCACATTTGAGTACTAAGATCTGAACTTACTAGTAGCCGAGAAATTTGCTAAGCTGGCAAAGGTCAAAGCACTTTGGGAAGTTAGGATCGAGAGCCCGAATGTAGACCTCGGAGAGTTAGATGGCGAAGTGGGCAAACATTGAGCCACCAGGGAGTTCGTGATCCACCAGCTGTATCAGACAGGGGAAAGAGCATACCGAGTCCCAGATGTCACCCAACCGAAGCCAGACAAGGTAAATCCGGAGCTGGAAATCTACCTAGAGCAGGTCAAGGCCCGGATGGAAGTATATTTTGAAGCTGTAGATTATAAAAGGGACATCTGGAAAGGACGATTCAAGGAATCCGACCAGAGAAACAAAGCCTTATAAGCTCAACTGGAGAAGACCTAAGCCAAAGTCAGGGAATTAGAAGCCATCATCAACGGGAAACCCAAATCTCCACAACAGAAGACCAAGAAAGCTAGGAAATAAATTATCATTGTACTCTTTCGTTTTTTTTAAGTATCGAACTCCAAAGTTTCCAATGTTAATAAAAATAAAGTTTCAATATTACATCATTGATCAATTGTCGCCCCCTTTATTTTAGCATCCGTGTGACACATGCATCGCATTTGCATACATTATACTAAAAAGAAAAATGCGCACCAGGTATCAAAATAGCTCCCAAACAACTGAACCCTCCCAGAAGCCCAATTTGCACACGTTTAAGAACAAAAATGGTAAACAGTGGCGACAACCGCAACAACGCAAGTGCTGACGCTGCTTTAGACTCTAGGATCGTATCCTTGGAACAAACGGTCCAATAGCTAGCTGCACAAGTACACCTCCTGACTGAAAGCATTGGCCTCCTTCGCACCACCCAGCCGACTCAAGAAGAACATTCAGGGGCTAGAAAAGAAAAGGCAGTGGAGGGGCAGCCTCCAGAATATAAGAAATCAATTCCCACCTCAACCTAGCCTTTGAGTATGAGTCGAGAATCAACCAGGGTCCAACCTCTGATGACCTAAAAAAAGAGATGGAGGAGAGACAGAAAGAGATGGAAAAAAGACTCTTCCAACAGCTGGCTGATAAGATGAAAACAATAGAGGGGCCTGACGGTTTCGAGCAAGCATGAATCACCGGTCTGCCAGCATATGGAGAAGAGGTGTACCCTGATAAATTCAAGACCCCGGAATTTGAGAAGTATGACGGTACTGGATGCCCCAAAATACATACAAGGCTATACGCCCGGAAAATGAGCAAGTATGCTCAATATGACCAACTAATGATCCAGACATTCCAGGATAGCCTTACAGGTCCAGCATTAGTCTGGTATGCCCACTTGGATTTCAATCGGGTCAACACCTGGGAAAGGCTTGCCCGGGTGTTTTATAACCAGTACAAGTTTAATATTGAAGTCGCCCCCTCAGTGATTGATCTAGGGAGTCTTAGAAAGAGATACGCTGAGCCTTTTAAAGAGTATGCTCAGCGTTGGAGAGCCCAATCAGCCAGGGTAGCAACCCCAATTTCTGAGAAAGAGTTGACATCCATATTCGTCAACACTCTAGACAAGACCTACTTCTCACATCTGGTAGGCCAGACATCATCCAGCTTTGCAGAAGTGGTAGCTGCAGGGTGCCGGATTGAAAGCACCATCACCACAGGCAGACTCCAAGTGATGGATCCTCCCAGAGTTACACCAACTCAAAGGCCCTTGGGAGGTAATAGAGCTAAGGAGTCTACCGTTAGCATAGTCCACTTCGGTAAAGCAGACAAAGCCGGAACTCGTGTGACATTCCAGACCACGAGTACCCCAGCCCAGCACTCCACGGCAAATCATGCCCAGGCTACCAAGGTCCCAAGACAGTTCACTCCAATTCCGATCCCGCTCAGCCAGGTCTTTGCTCGGCTGCGGGCGGATAGTTTAATCAGCTTCGAAATCCCAAACGACCGGTACAAGCCCAGAAACTTCGACTCAAGCCTTAAATGTGACTATCATATGGGCCAAGAGGGGCATTCTACAGACCAATGCTGGAGGCTTCGACACAAAATCCAGGATTTGATCGATGCCGGAATTGTGCAGCTGGATTTTGTTAACACCCCAGCACCCAATGTCAACACCAATCCGCTGCCTATCATCAATATGATCACATTTGAAGAGTCAGCTCCCAAAGAAGCCTCTAAGCAAAAGGCGATGGACCAATAGAAAAGGCAGTCTCGTCAAGCTCTAAAGAAAACCCCCAAGTCACGTATCAAAAGGAGATGGTTAGCCGGAGACCCAACAGTCGGTACCTTGGGGGAATCATACGGGAGATTTGAGTACCTGGTGAACTATTCTTATACTCCGACGGTGTATAGGTCGCCTAGTGGATGGGGGCCCGAGTTTGAAAAAGAGGACAACCCACCAAAGGAAGAGGAGAAATCTGTAAACATGATCAATTCAAATCAAAAGCCAAGAGTCATAAAATGCTATGAGGGACAGTCAACTGAGATACAGATCCCGAAGAAAAGAAATGTGTTTAATGTCCCAATACCGGCAGAGAGATATAAGGCCGCACCGTTTGACTATTAGACCCTCGAGCAAGAGCGACCTCCTATAGTGGGAGGAATCACCCGCTCTGGGAGAATATATGACTCGAAATATAAAATCCCGACTGAAGAGCCCAACATGGAGAAAGGAGAGGAAGAAGAAGAGGGGCTCGCTGCATTTACAAAAATGGTCAAAGCAAGTGAATACAATATCATGGAACAACTAAACAAAGTTCCAGCACAAATATCACTCATGGGCCTTCTTACAGCCTTTGAGCCCCACAGGGAAGCACTCTTCAAAGTGCTTAAACAGATTCAAGTCCCAAAAGGCATCGCTACAGACAAAATAAGTCACGTGGCGGATTCTATTTTCACCATGGACCAGATATCTTTCTCCCCTTAAGAGCTAGGAGAGGATGGAGACCAACATACAAAACCACTATTCATAGTGGTGAAGTGCAACGACACGATTGTCTCCCGAGTACTTATCGACAACAGGTCGTCCCTCAATGTTTGCCCGTTGGCTACCCTCAACTTATTGGGGGTCGATCCAAGCAATATTAAACCCAGCTCAACGGTAGTCAGGGCTTTTGACGGGTCGAAAAGAGACATAGTAGGGGAGATAAACCTACCGGTAGAGATTGGCCCGCAGGTGTCCTACATATCTTTTCAAGTCCTCGACATCCCAAGATCTTTCAACTTACTCTTGGGAAGGCCTTAGATATATACTACTGGAGTCATACCCTCTAGTTTCCATCAAAGGGTCAAATTTATTGCAAATGGGCAGATAGTCACTGTGCTGGGCGAGTAAGATTATGCCATCTACAAAGAAACTGCCATACCATACATTGGGGAGGATGGTTCAGAAGACCTCGGTCTCCAGATATTCAACGAGGTGAATATGGTGACCAGCAAGGAGGGCCATCAGTTTAAGGAGGGGCATTAAGGGACGTTTGGACTAGGGTACGTTCCTACAGCCCGGGAAGAAGCACAAGCCAGAGGTGTCAAAGGTAGGATGAAAGAGAAGCTAAGCAACACCCCGATGCACATTCCACCCCTCCAGCAATCTTTTAGAAAAGCAACTGTCATTCAAGAGCCAAGGATAAGCGAAGATGACGTCAGCAATGGGAGCCCAACTCTTCGCACGTCCGAATAATATCCAACTCTCAATAATTGGTTTTGTTATCCTATAGATAGCTCTAGGTCAGCTCAAGGATATAGAACGATTGTTAAACAAATTTTTATTGAGACTCCTTTATAATTCAATTACAGTTTGTCTTACTTATATATATCTTCTTTTATTTTACTTCAGCCAGATCTCTTACCATTGAACATCAGGGACATTTCGCGCAGGTAGAAAATAAAAACTCTGATATCGTTTCCGACGCTGCTGGGTCAGTTGTTGGAGGCGATATCCATGACCACGAAATAATACAAGAAAATTGGCAAAAACATGAACAAAGCGGAATTTCAATCGACGAGCCGGTGGAGACAGTAAATCTAGGAAGCATGGAAAAACCTAAAAACCTCAAAATTGGGACCAGTTTAAGTGCCGAGCAAAAGTGTGAGATGACCGAGCTGTTAACTGAATATGTAGATGTGTTCGCCTGGTCATATGGTGACATGCCAGGACTAGACCAATTGATAGTGGTTCATAGGTTTCCTACAAGGGAAGATGTCAAACCTAAAAAACAGAAATTGAGAAGATTTAGGCCTGACATCTTACTAAAGATTAAGGAAGAAGTCAAGAAACTGCTAGAAGTAGGGTTCATCGAAGTGTCCGATTACCCAGAATAGGTAGCGAATATAGTCCCTGTTATGAAAAAGAATGGAAAAGTACGCGTATGCATAGACTTCCGGGACTTAAACCAAGCCACGCCAAAGGATAACTTCCCCCTACCTCACATTAATGTTCTAGTGGACAACACTATAGGAAACCATCTTTTCTCATTTATGGACGGTTTCTCAGGATATAATTAGATAAAAATGGCTGAAGAAGATAAAACCAAAACGACTTTCATCACAACATGGGGAACTTTCTATTACAAAGTCATGCCCTTTGGTTTGAAAAACGCCGGGGCAACATATCAGGGAGCCATGGTCGCGATACTTCATGACATGATGCATTGAGAAGTCGAAGTATACGTCGACGACATGATAGCCAAGTCTAAAGAAGAAGAAAGTCATAGAGATATCCTGAGAAAATTATTTAAACGATTGAGAAAATTCCAGCTCAAATTAAATCCGGAGAAGTGCACTTTCGGGGTCACAACGGGCAAGTTGTTAGGGTTTGTTATAAGCCGGGAAGGCATCAAAATCAACCCTGACAAAGTAAAGTCTATATTAGAGCTACCTTCCCCACACACTGTCTAAGAAGTAAGAGGTTTGCTGGGAATGTTAAATTACATAGCTTGTTTTATCTCACAGCTCACAGATAAGTGCCGACCACTATTCCGTCTGTTGAAAAAGAATGCCGCAGTAGAATGGGACGACAAATGCGAAGAAGCATTCAGGACAATCAAAGACTATCTCATAAAACCTCCAGTCTTGATAGTCCCGAAGCAAGGAAAGCCCTTATTCTTATACCTCACGATACTCCCTGAATCCATGGGATGCGTGTTGGGGCAAAAAGATGAAGAGGGAAGAGAGCGTTCCATATATTACTTAAGCAAGAAATTCACAGACGGGGAACAGAGGTATTCGGAAGTAGAGAGGACCTACTGTGCTCTAATTTAGGTTATGCACCGATTGAGGCAGTATACCCTTTACTATCATATTGAGCTGCTGACAAGACATGATCCCCTGAAATACTTGGCGAAGAAACCCGTTTTAATAAGGAGAATCTCTAAATGGCAAATGCTCTTATCAGAGTTTGATATCACATATATAAATCAAAACTCGATGAAAGGGCAATCTTTAGCCGACCAATTAGTAGAACACCCTATCGAGGGGAATTCCCAAGAGCCACAAGTTCAATTCCTTGATGAAAATATATTAACAGTGGAAGATACACCAGTAGAAGACTGTGGAATAGAGCAAAACCCTAAATGGAAGATGTTCTTCAATGGAGCTGCCAATGTATTCGGTTGTGGGATTGGGGCAGTGTTGATATCCTCAGACAAAACACAATTCCCTGCAGCAACAAGATTCACATTTCCATATACCAATAATATCGCAGAATATGAGGCATGCATCCTCGGCCTCAAAATGGCTTGCCACATGGAAATCCGTAAATTAGAAGTATAAGGAGATTCATCACTTATCATACTACAGACAAGAGGGAAATACAAGACTAAAGACCCTAAACTGGTACCATACCATCAACATTTGACAAAGCTAATAGAAGAATTTAAGGCAATCACTTTCACATACATCCCAAGAACTCAGAATCAGTTTGCAGATGCACTTGCCACACTAGCATCTATGATCCAGATAACAGGGGGAGCCGAAGTTCAACTGATGAAAATGGACATCGAAAATCGGCTCGCCTACTGTTTAGCAATTGAAAAAGCATAAGATGACAAGCCCTGGTATCACGACATCAAAACTTTTCTCCAAGAAAGCAAATACCTTGAAATAGCTAGCAAAAATGACTAGAGAACACTCAGAAGATTAGCAAGTCATTTCTTGTTAAGTGGGTCTTTACTTTACAAAAGATCGTCTGATACCACCTTGCTAAGATGTGTGGATAAAAATGAAGCATGTGAACTGATGAAAGAAGTACATGAAGGGGTATGTGGACCTCATATGAACGGCTACATGTTAGCTTGAAAAATCATGAGGTTGGGATACTATTGGCTAACCATGGAATCAGATTGCATAAAATATGTCAAGCACTGTCATCTATGTCAAGCACCATGGCCTTTCTCCATGTGGGGAATCGACATAATAGGCCCAATCACTTCAACAGCATCCAATGGCCACAGGTTTATATTGGTGGCAATTGATTACTTCACCAAGTGGATAGAAGCTTCATCATATACCAATGTCACCAAAGGGGTAATAGTCCATTTCTTGAAAAGGACGTAATAGCTCGATATGGAGTTCCAGAATCCATCATCACTGACAACGGTACCAATCTTAATAACAAGTCGATGACAGGTTTATGTCAACAATTCCACATAAACCATAGAAATTCAACTCCCTACCGACCTTAGATGAACGGGGCAGTAGAAGCAACTAACAAGAATATCAAAAAGATCATCGAAAAAATGACAACCACTTACAAAGGGTGGCACGAGATGTTGCCGTTTGCTCTCATGGCTTATAGGACCTCAATAAGAACATCTACTGGAGCTACCCCATATTTATTGGTATATAGTACTGAGGCAGTGCTACCAGTTGAGGTCGAAATACCATCATTCAGAATCCTATCAGAAACGCAGTTAAATGAATCAGACTGGGTAAAGAAGAGGCTTGATCAATTGAATCTGATTGATGAAAAAAGACTCACTGCATTGTGTCACGGCTAGTGTTACTAACAGAGGATAGCCCGAGCATTTAAAAAGAAAATGAGGCTTCGATGTTTCAAAGAAGGGGATCTGGTGCTAAAGAAAGTTCTCCCGAATGCTCAAGATTCCAGAGGAAAATTTACCCCAAACTATGAGGGACCATATGTGGTGAAGAAGGTATTGTCAAGAGGTGCTTTGATACTAACTCAAATGGATGGTCCAGAATTGAGAGACCCTATTAATGCAGATGTTGTGAAGATGTACTATCCTTAGGTAAGGGAATTGAAATTTTGTCAATATTTATGAAAGCCGATATTCAATACAAATTTCGTTGAGTCTAGTTTTCATTTTTTATAAGCAAAGTTAATGTCTCTGAATGGTCGATAATTCCAACAAATTCTCATTAAAACAAACATTCCTAAACACATTACCTACCACTTCACCAATGAATAATAAAATGAATCTCAATAAATTTTGTAATATAATTCTATCTACTTTTGAGCATTAAAACCTAGTGCATTAGTAGGATAACACTACCGCCAAAAGAGCCATGCGCACAAGAAAGGAAGCACATCAAGATCTTTAACCTCGTGTCAAAGCAAGAGTAAGCGAAGTAGGAGTAAACCAGCACGAAGGTTCGGTTGTTTGGTTGCTATCCACGATAAATTGGCAAACATATAAATAACTATCATGAAAACATCAAATCATTTAACCCAGTCAGTAGAAACATGTTCAAAAGCATAAGATTAGTCAGCCCACAATAGGGCACTTGTCTAAACATCCCCTTGAATAGGTTAGTTAGCCCGTAATGGGACACTTTCCTAAATATCCTCTCTTAAGGTCAGCCTATAGGGGCACCTTTCGAGACATTTCTTCTTGTCATAGGTTAGCCAGCCCATAGAGGGGCACTTTCCTAAACTTCATCTCTCTTAGGGTTGGCCTACAAGGGCACCTTTTTGAGACGTTTCTCCATGCCATAGGTTAGTCAGCCCACAATGGGGCACTTTCTTAAATATCTCGTCTCAAGATCAGCCTGTAGGGGCACCTTTCGAGACATTTCTTTCCCAGGGTTGTGAGTCTAAAAAGACACTTCCCGCTATAGGTTAGTCAGCCCACAATGGGGCACTTTCCCAAAAACACCTTCAAAAACATCAGCCTATAGGAGCACCTTTTGAGGCATGTCCTCTCGCTATAAGTCAGTTAGCCTGTGAAGGGGCACTTTCCTAGACACCTTTTCCTAAAGTTAGCTCAGAGGAACACTTTTCGAATCTATCGATTAGTTAGCTCGTAGGAGCACTTTTCAAATTTATCGATCAGTTAGCTCAGAGGAGCACTTTTCAAATCTATCAATTAGTTAGCTCGTAGGAGCACTTTTCGAGTTTATCGATTAGTTAGCTTAGAGGAGTACTTTTCGAATCCATCGATTAGTTAGCTCAAAGGAGCACTTTTCGAATCCAACGATTAGTTAGCTTAGAGGAGTACTTTTTGAATCTATCGATTAGTTAGCTTAAAGGAGCACTTTTCGAATCTATCGATCAGTTAGCTCAAAGGAGCACTTTTCGAATCCATCTATTAGTTAGCTTAGAGGAGCGCTTTTCGATTCTATCAATTAGTCAGCTCGTAGAAGCACTTTTCAAATGTGTAGATAACCGATTAGTCAGCTCATAAGAGCACTCTTTGAAGTATTTCTCTTCAAACAGTCGCTAGTCTAGTCAAACGCTTCTGTTGATAGGTAGCCAGCTCATAAGAGCGCTTCCTAAAACAATCTTCTCTTCAAGGTTGCTAGTCCGTTAAGATGCTTCCTATCATCAGATATTCCACTTACAATAATACACTCCTAAATAATTCTTGAGATGGTTCCTATCGCCAATTAGTCAGCCCATAAAGCACTTTTTGGAATGATACATTACTCTAGATTGTTAAGTTGTTTCGTAAGCAATACCAATCATCACAAAATACTCGTAGGATTATTAGCTCATGGAGCATTTTCCTACTAGAGAATCAATTCCAGATAACCAACCAAACCAAGGCGTTATCCATTCAATCAAAAGGCCAAAAATGGCGTCTTTCTTGTCTTTGTAGTTAAGTTTTTCAAACTTTACTACAAAAAGGGGTAACTGTAAACACCCTATTTTTGCCCTAATGATCAATAATAATCAATAATAATTAATTTCCAATTTTTTTCTCTAATTTAGCAAAAATAGGAAAAATATTCAAAAAATAAAATAAATAGGAAAAATACATCAATTTTGGAAAATAATTGCAGAAATGGCAATAAAAAGGGTTAAATAATTTTTACAAAATTTTGAAATTTCAAAAAATAAAAAAAAAATAAAAAAATCGCATTGCATATATGGAAATTGCGAAAATAATAAAATCACGAAAGTGGGCTAGCCCAGCTAGTCTGGACTAGGGTCAGGTGCGCGCGGGAGTGGGCTCGGTCAGGGGTTCGAAATGCGAGGGAAGCAGAATCCGTGTTTTGCAAAAAATTTCTCTACCTGGGACACGTGTCAGCATCCGATTGTCCAAGGCGAACACACGCGCCGGGTGCGTGATTGTGTTCAACCTCTGTCCGAGATCACCGACGAGGAGAAAAATCCAAATTTCGGCCTTTTTGATTCGATTTTTTGCACAAATCCAACAAATCTTCAATAGAAATAAGATAAACATCATCCAATAGGAATCAAATCGCAACAAATCGATTGGATTTGCACAAATCGGAGATGGGTTTTTAATTGCAAATTCGATTTGCTTCAATCGGTGGAAATTCGAGCTTATCCAGCTCGATTTCTTACGCCTATAAATAGAGGATGAAGTGGAGAGGCAGAAGCACAGATCAAAAGTGAGAAAAAAGAGAGAAAAGGGAGAGAATCGAAGCCTCACCGGAGTTCTTCACCCGCGACCATCGATCAAGCGTCGAGCAGCCACCAGGAGGCGTTTCTGAAGCAAACCACCGCCACAGTTGAGTTCCTCACCCCCCGAAAACCTAGGAATCGACACCTCAGCCGCTTCTTAAGACCGCCAGAACGCCGTTAACGAGCATCCCCAGCCGCCGCATCCGATCGACCCGATCCGACCCACACACCGACCTGGATCTAGGTAAGTCGGATTTTTTGATTTTTTGTATTTATTTTATTTATTTAGTTATTTGTTATTTATAATTCGAAAAAAATAGAAAAAAATATGTTAGAAAGTAGATTATTTTTAGGATTTAATTTAAGATGAATGATAAAAATAAAAATAATAATTATAATGATAAACAATAAAATTGTAGAAAATTTATAAAGAAAATAATAAAAGATTAAAAAAATAATAATGAAATTTAGATTTTAGAATAGGATAGATGAAAAATCTAGGAGAAAATTTTCAATAAAAATTTAATAAAAATTAATAAAAAATTATAAAAAATCATAAAAATCAATAAAAATTTATAATAGTAGAAGCGTGTTGAAAAATAGAAAAATGGAATTTTTATCACTTAGAAAAGTCATTTTCTTAAATAAATCCAAAATTGGTTTTTTCCTTAAAATATCATTTTCAAAAAATCAAATTATCAAGCTTAGGCTTAGATTTTTTAGAAAAATCCTCAAATGGTAAAAATATAAATCAAAAGAAATTTCACAATTAAAATCCACAAACACATTAAAATTTTTTCAGGAAAAGCGAACTACGACAAGTTTGATCCTGAATAGTAGGTACGTAGACACCCATTTGGGGCAATCCTAAAAAGGAATAAAAATCATTTTCCTAGAATAATTCACTCAAAAATACAATAAAAGATAACAAGAAATAAATAAAAGACATTTCTAGATAAGGTTAAGATTTTAAGAGATTAGGGTGGTAACCTTAGGGTTTTAATAGGTTACCCTCCGAACTTAGAAACTCTGGTTTTTCCTTTCCTCTTTTCACAAAAATGATAAAGGAAATCACAACGACTAGTGGTCTAAATTAGGACTAATATACTCAATTAGTCCTAATTCAATCTTTCCCAACTACAGTTGGGTGGCGACTCCAAAATAAAACTAAATTCTTAACTCAAGTCAAGGATCTACATTAGATGAGCATATGGTCTAGTATAGATCGGATTAGGAATGAGAAATCAAAAATTAGACTCGACATAGTATAATAGCAAAAAATTTAATTTTTTCTTAAAAAAAAACATACTGAGATCTTGTTGATAATATTTCCACACACGTACTTCAACAAGTTAAAACCTGCATGTAACAAAAATTAAGAAAACAAAAATTGTCAAAGAATGAGATAGAGTGAAATTTGTAGAGGAAATTGAAAGATATAAATATGAGCATATAAACTGAGGATTCATATTTATATTATAAACTGTTGGTGCAAATTTTTTTATGTGTATTAAAAATCACATGTTATGATACTGTATAAATTTATTGTATCACCTTTATAGGTTTGCTGTATTATTTTTATAATAATTTTATAGGTTTGTAAGATTCCATCATGAGTAAATATATATATATATATATATATTGCTTCGCGCCTTCAGTATAAATTGTATTTTAGTTTAATTTTTTTTTTACCCTAAACTTGTAAATTGTGTTCACGTTTTCAAAACTTATTTTATGAATAATTTTTTCAGATACAATATTTACATAAATTTTTTTATAATAACAATATTTAAGAATTTAACCCTAATATTATAAGCAAAGTTTATATGCTTACGACAGGCCTACAATACCAACAAGATTTACTCGAGGTCGAAAAAAATATCTCTCTTTGTAGCTATCTTATTTAAAAGGGAGGGGGAATTTCAGCATAACATATAAAAATACTAAATTAACCTTCACCTTAAAAAGAAAATAAGTTATTTATGAGTTAGTTATGCATTAATTTATATTTTATAGTTTAGAGTTAAAAAAAATCAATTTTTCAAGATAATTAAATACTTAATATTATATAATGAATTTATATTTCTAGACATGCGTATTACAGATGCATCGCCATTAAGTAATATTCAAAATGAAGAGTTTTTCTTTTCTTTTCATTTTTTCTTTTGATTTTTTTTCCTGCATACCTTGTCAAAAGTAATTCCTCTACATATCTAAACGTAAGTTTTATTAGAACAATCTTCATACCATGTCTACTCTCTTAAAGATACATCCAAATCTATAGATTTGAGTTTTTTTTTTTATACCATCTCCATTCATGTCTATAATCATTCTAATGTAGCTCTAACTTTTTTATCTTTTTTATTTATATGCAATAATATATATGAAAAAATAAAAATTTTATCACCGATTTAGCAGGCCAATTCCTACTCATTTTAGAATAGCTATAATGAATAAATTTTCTATATAGAGAAATGTCCAACAGCAGTTAATTTTAAGAATCCATGAAGTATCTTATATAAAATTAAAATATGTCTTTTCATATTATTTAAAATTTAGCATGAATGAAAATGACATATTTATCATCATTCCTTTAGTGAGAAATAAGCCCTTAAGTCCTTGGTGATCCTAGTAATGATTCTCGTCAGTCGTCATGCAAGACGTAATATAGGTCTGTACAAAAGGCTACTTATCAGTTGCGTCAGTCTAGAGAATCCTTCGAAAAAAATTATCATGATTTTATAGCCTTCTTTGTCTCCATCAAGATGATACAATGAAAGCGCTCTAAACCACATATTAAGGTTACTATAGCTAGTTATCTAAATGCCAACAACTTTAGCAATGCCAACTCATCCTGAGATTAGAGGCCAGTTCATTCTTATGATAACGAAGCTTGATTGAGAATGTATTCATTTGGAAAAAAAAAATACAAAAAAAAATATATATTTCTATAGTACCCACTTATTTGGAACCATAATATTTAGTGTGGGAGTAATATCAAATTCAGTAAAAAAAAGGGGAAAGATTTATATTTGCTCAACCTAAGTTTTGAAATTGAGTTTTTAGATCATTAATTTGTCAAAAAGTACTTTTAGACCCTATTTTATAATTTTTTCATCGGGTAAAATGATAAAAAGAATTACTTAAAGCTAAAAAAAAAAAACCAAGTATAAAATCAAGAGAAAAACTCTCATGTAGGTTACAGTACATTTGGGACATAAATGTTTAATTTCAAAGAAGCAATCTAATTGTATATAAAGAAAATATAATTGTGTGTATTTGTAATAGGGTAAATATCATATTTGGTATATAAATTTTATCCATTTTTATTATTAAGTATCTAAAATTTTATGGTGTCAATTTTTAATTTGAGTTTTACCTATTTTTGTAATTAATTGCTTGTTTAGATATTATAAATAATATCGAAAAGTTTGTAGTTAGTAAATTGATATTTTTAAATTTTAATAGTTAATTTTAAAAACAGATAAATTTTAAGTATTAAATATGATATTTACTTTTATAATGTAATTGAGAAAAAAAGTATTCATAAAAATGGAAGTTGGAACCACTCATTTCTATCATCAGCTTGGAATTCTCATTAAACTATTACCAAAGCAAAATTTCCAATTATAATTCATAAATCTCATTTTTCTATTAAATTATTAAAATAATTCTCGTTTCTTTTTCGACCCTAGGCGTTTAATTCTAAGATGAACTTTACATATAAAAACAACCACACAGGCCTTTGTCACTGTATGTAATAATACCGGATAAGATTAATTGAATATTAGAAAAATGAATAGAATATAATAAGCATCAGCAGCATCGACGTTGTAATAGGACAGGAGGTAATGGACAGACAAGCATGACGTATACTTTTACATATTTCATTGCATCGTCTAGAGGCTACATGTGTGGTCCTGGTGCTCTCTTAATTTCTAGTCAAAAACCACATTTTGCGAAGGACATTTGACACCCTTCTTGGAAGACAGCAACTTTAGCATCAGCTTATCTATTGGCTTACTCCATAGTTTTTCCAAGTTGAAGTGACCTTCCTTAATTATATATATATATATATATATATATATCATGTGAGGTTTCATGATTGATGGTAATGGTATTTTTATATTCTTTCTTCTAGAATTATGGCGGTTTTGTTCAGCAATATTAATCGTTTTTCTTCTCTCAATAAAGGTGTTTTTTGACAAAATTCTCCCAATAAGCCACTTTTGTAATTGGAAAAAATCAGCTACATTTAGTCATATGACCCGGCACATATTCAACTCCAGCCTTAAGTTTTGACTTAATAAATAATTGAGAAAAAGCAAAACATTTAATATTATGTTTTACTTGCAGTATGGATGTGATATTGGAAAAAGAATCCGTTATCGTTGGGAAATAGGATAGTATTTAAAATTTTTTTACCGTCTAATAAAGGTACAAAAGTTGTATTATTAGACCCAAAAAAAAGTAGTCTATTATAAAACATTATCTTAAATTACGAATTTTATCTATTGAAAGAGCATACATCAAGTACGTTATGTGAAATTCGTATTGTGTTGTGGATTTTTATCCTGCGTAGTCCTGGTTCTCCTTTTGTTATATTGACCAGATAACAACGATGGCTTTTGGAGTTTGAATTCAAAATCAAAACCTCGTGTCACTCATCATGGGAGCTTTTTGGATTCTTGTATCCCCTTTTGTTGGAAAATTGAAAGCCTTTCACATTGATGGATTAACTAGTTCATCTCCTTCTAGATATTGTGTAGGCTCAACATATAGAAGAGTGTATACCAAGGACACTAATGATTTTCCTTTCGGTGGATCAAACTTTTCCTGCTCCTCCTCCTCTTTTTTTTTTTTTTTTAAGTTGTGGACAGGAATTGTTGGCTAATGTGCTGCAATTAAGATTCTCTTTGGATGTATTGCTAGGATTGAAATGCCAAAATTTCTTAGATCCTTAATAAGGAAAAATGTTGAATCCTCCGAAAAACAATTACATGTCCTTGTTCCGAATGTTTTGGTAGGCCTTTTCCCTTTCAAACTTTTGATTGGAAAACATTACAACGCACGAAAAAGAATTCCGAAAAGCCATCACAAATGATTTATTTCATTTCATACCATTTGTACTTATACCAGCATCAACTTCATAAACCCTCTTATCAGACGTGGTAGTTCCTTTCGAGGGTTTTTGATGGTTTTGTTCCATCCTTCACGTCCATGGTCACTCTACTTTGGTGGCAACATTCTCATATTTCTTTACTTATGTAGCAGCATTCAATGATTCTGGGCAAAGCGTTCCAGCGTGAGTATTATATCAAATATAATGCCGACTTTATTAAAAATGATTTTTATATCATTTTTTAGCATCTTCAAGCATCGAAACCATCAAATAAGCAAAACATATAGAATGGTTTTAACTACTCAATTGGCTATGCAATTGTTGCTTTTAACTTCATGGTGTCATGATCTTGTATTAATACTTAAAAGCGTACAGGCTTGTATAGTTGTATTAGTTCAAGTCTAAACTTGGACGTTTGTTTATGTATGAATTTTCCTAGTATTTCCTTGGTTTTCTCAAAATTAGGAATCCTGACCGTATAAAATCACACTAAAACAATTTGGTTAGATATTCTTGGACGGAGATATTCCAAGCAACGGTATTTTGTTGATAAAGGGGAAGTAAGCAACTCAAGTTGCTCAACACAATAGCCAAGACTTGAGTTGCTCTGCTAAGTAACTCCAAAGGCAAGTTGCTTATATTGCCAACATGATACCTTAAGAAGCTCTTAACGAACTCATTGATAAAGATGACCTAAAATATTGTTATTGGCCTATCGGTACTAGGTGAGTGGACACAAGAATGTGTGTAAAAATAAGTTATTTTGAAATCTAAACTTGCAATTATAAGTTCCAATATGTATGTATGTATGTATGTGGCCTTACGAAGCTTTTACCATACAAAATCTGCAACATTTAACATAACTTGTAGACCTTTAGAGTTTTTCTTTAACCTTTTTTAAGTTTGGGAAAAATACAAATTTAGTACTCAACATTTGATACATTTTCTATTTGAATCGTAATTTTTTTTTTCGATTTGAGTCTTCATCATTTGCAAAATGTTCAAAAAAGTCATTTGTTATAAAACCATTAATCTTTACATTAACATGGACATGTGTCAATTTCTAATTTGTTTATGCAATTTTATTAAATAAATAAAATAAGAAAATGTAAAAAAAATAGATAAAGTAATTAAAATTTAGGAAATTAAGAAAATAATTAAAAATTGAAAAAAAGAGAAAATATTTTAAAAATATATGTATATGTATTATTATTATTGGCATATATATATTTAATTTAGTAAAATAAAAAATTTCAAAAAAAAAAACTGGAAAATAAAAAAATACCGAAACAGCAAAAAACTAAAGTGGGTCATGACCCACTACCGCAGCTAGAAATGCGAGTCTAATGGACTAATCCACCTTGACCCACGTTAGCCCGCGGGTCACTATGAGTCGGCCTACTTTGGCCTCCAGAAAAAGCAAGTTGAATATGGAGGCCCTACCTACCTTGTGTGGGCTTGTAGGTTAAGTGAGCCAACCCACAAAATTGCAATAATTTTTTTTTAAATTATATATTTTCAAAATGATAATGTACTCATAGTTCTTGACAATATATATGTCACATAACGATTAGATAAAACCAACAATTACTAAGTACAAATTTGAACAAAAAACTTAAATCTCATATGATAGAGAACACATCAACCCCAAACCATAATCAAGCAAATGTATCAATTAGTACAAAGTCTTTTTCACTAATTATACAAGAAAACAAAGTCAATAATAAAAGAAAAAAAAAAAGCTATTGAAACACCCATCATTACTTCTCAATCTCTATATATCTATCTATCTATCAATCATCATCATCAACTAAATTCGAGTCCCCCTTTGATAGGGAGCATAGTACTAAGATACTTATTGAGAACACATGCACCGATACTGAATTTGACTCAGATATTACAGTAGTAATTGGAATACTGAGCACATCAAACGCCATGATGCGTAAATCAAGATACCTTTGGCTTTGAGTCTTCCAATATTATAATA
The DNA here is from genome assembly GCA_037954665.1 of Laguncularia racemosa. Lineage (NCBI taxonomy): Eukaryota > Viridiplantae > Streptophyta > Magnoliopsida > Myrtales > Combretaceae > Laguncularia > Laguncularia racemosa. The sequence goes on along the minus strand of JBBMOL010000013.1, from coordinate 2,375,817 downwards.
CATCTAATTTTGAGTAAAAGTTTATATTTATTACTGATTCATCTAGATAAAGATTGAAAAAAACTTACTAGAACTTTGTACTTCCACTTGGTAATACTCCTACATCATTAAGGAAAAAACTAATTAAATATTGAAATATAATACGAAAAAATATCATTAATAAATAAATAAAGTTATTATTGAACTTGCATCTAAAGTAGCAAAATCAATCCTCAAATCTTTTCCAATTCTCAAGTTTCGTGCTATTGCTCCTTTACCTTCATTTCCAAATGTGTCTTCACAAGTGAGAGGATCAATTTTACTAAAGCAAAACTTTGAAAAATTAAACTTCATCCAAGGATTAAGGACTGCTCCAAGTTTAAGGACAATACAATATTCCTCTCAATATTTATTGAACTTTTTTTTCATTTTAATTATAACATTATCTTCACTACTGAAATTCTCATTCAACAAACATTTGATTATCCATATTTGCAAGAAATAGAGGTTTGAAGTTAGATACAAGAAATTTGACATCAAATTGGTGATAGTATAAAAAGTTCTTAAAAACTTGCATATCTTCTCTACTCTTCCCAATTCATTCATTGATGGATAATACTTATAATGAAAATCGTTCAATTGAAAGCAACAAAAAGCACGTTGATACCTTAGTGCGCTATCAAGCATAAGGTAAGTGGAATTCCATCTAATAGCTATAACTAAGTGTAAATCAACACTAGTATCAATGTCGCCAACCTATTCAACATACTCTAAAAAATGTTTCGTTCTACCCTTCGAGCCTTTAACAAACTTCACACTTTCTCTTATTTTATGCAAAGCTTGATTAGTTATCATCAAGCCTTTTTTAATAATTAATGAAGAATATGGTCACAATATCTAATATGGAAAAACTCACTACCACATAATAAATTATTTTCTAAGTTGAGTTACTCTTTCAAGAAATCTTGCATGCGGTCATTTACAAATGTATTATTTAATGTAAGAGAGATTATCTTTTTATCTATGCCTCAATTTTTCAAAAATTCAAATACTTTCTTGGATAGCTTAAAAACTATGTGAGGAGGGGCCATTTTACAAAAAGAAAGAATTTTATTATTGAGTTTCCATTTTTCATCTATAAAATGACTAGTCAAACAAATATGTCATTCATTGGTAGAAGCAGTCCATACATTAAAGGTCAAACAAACTCTCCCTTGAATTTTCCACAAAATTTGTTTCAAATTATCCTTTTGAGTCAAATATAAATTCCAAACATCTGATATAGCACTTTTTTTAGAAATGGGCTTATAATCAGGATTGTATAACCTTAGAAATTGTGTGATCCTTTTATACTCAACAAATGACAATCCTTTTATACTCAACAAATGACAATGGGAGATCATATTCAATAATAACCATTGACATAATCTCAGGAGCTACTTTTGGATCTAATTTTCTTGACCTTAACTTCCCAGCATGATCAATTATCATATCACCTACATCATTATATTTACGAACTTGACTCAAACGACACTTTCCAAGATGTCGAAGTAAGGTTGAAGTTCCATGCAAACGTCTACTGATAACATATTCAATCCCACACCCTTTACATTTAACTCTATTTTTTACCATCTTTCCTAACACCTATTCTTACAAAATTTTCCCAAATTTTAGAAGTACTTCATCAAGGCTTTTTACTTATGGGTTCTTCAAATTAAGAAGATCCTATGTGTATATTAGCATTAAGCTCACTGACTTCTAACCCATCATATACATTAATACATTGTATTGCATTTGTAGTGTCATTGCTTGTAGGATTTATTCTGAAAATATATTAGCAAAAGAAAATATAAGATTATAGATCATTTTGGGAGAATGGTACTAGTAAAATTTTCACAACACTTAATGGAAATTAAAGGTCTTTAATTATCCTTAATGCTTACGACAAAGAGATATTAGTCATAACAAAATATCACAACAAACTAGGATATTTGGAATGAATTTGGATTTGATAATTATACTCAAAGATGAGTGCACATTTTTCATGATGAGAGAAATAAAAGATAGTAAGATGGATTGAAGCTCTAATAATTAACCATAGTAATTCAACATTATGAGACCGAAGACTAATATATGGTAAGGAAAAGATACGGTCTCCTCCAAGTGAAAATTCAATTAGTTAGGTGCAGTAGTATCAAAATTCATGCATCAATTTCCCAATTATACGTCCTAAACTATTAAGACATGTTCAGGTAAAAATTCAAAGGGCAATGGCTTTAATTGACACGCAATAAAAATTCAATGAATGATATAATACCTAAAATTGGTTGTAACTAAAAGCAAAATAGATAGATGCTTAAGAAGTTATCCAGGCAAGACACTTGTAGTGTATGCTTTTGACAAAATCTTTATTTGGATTATGTTAAAAAAAATTTAGGAGGAGCAACACTAGAAAGTAAAAACCACTTATAAATAAGTCCACTAAATTCTTCCTAAATCAATATCTTGTGGAGTATAACCAATTTAGACGTATGTAATTAAATCGACTTAAATAATTAGTATTCAACATAGAAGTCCGGTATACATATAATGTAAGGTTAGTTTTATCTCCAAAAAAATAGATCCAAGTCTATAGGTTATTGGTTTAATTAGATCAAATAGATCTGTTAAATGAAGCAAATGTTACTTATGTGGAAAAGCAAATGCTACTTATGCTGTGGCTACTGGTTGTTGTGGCTACTCTAGAAGTACCTATGTTGTGAATGAGAGAGATGAGATAAAGAGATTAGAGATGAGAGACAAAGGTGGAGCAGAAGGATGTGGTGTAGACCTATGGTGTACTGTGCCTATATACTAAGGTGGCCATGCGGGAGGTTGCCACTAGGAACATCGAAACTCGGAGTTGGGACTTGGAGTTTGGTCTGGCCATTTAGGAGTTTGTGTCAAAGAAGAAGTAAAGTCGAGGTAGAGGAGAGGATGTTTGTGCCCATGGATTGGGGTGGTCAGGCGAGAGGCTACCGCTAGGAGTGTTAAAACTTAGAGTTGAGACTAGGAGTGTCATTTGGCCGTTTGGGAGTCCGTGTCAAGGAAGAAGTAAAGTTAGGATAGAGGAGAGGAGGGATTGTTTTTGTTTATTTGTTTTGTAACTTTTGTTCCAGCGGGATGCCAACTAGAACTAACCAACACCATTTACTCTCCCCCCCTTTTTTTAATAATTATGCGGGCTAAGGCAAGTTGGCCGCATTAGCTTATGAGTCGCATGGGACAAGTAAAAAAGGCCACAACTTATGCGGGGTTTGATTTTTTTGGCCCAATTTGCAATTTTTTGCAAGTTAAAAGGGTTGGCCTACCTTACTCGCCCTACATTCCTAGCTCTACCCATCACTAGTGGTGGGTGATCACCTACTACCTAGGGGGGGATGCGTGACTCCTTTAGGGAGATGAGTAACCACCTACATTGCTAATTTTTGAAAAAAAAAAAAAAGGGTCAAAGCTCGATCGAGTTTTAATCAAGTTGCTTTTTTGTCTTTTCTTTAACATGAACATTTTTTCCATTTTTTTTTTTTTGCTTTTTAATTTCTTTTTATTTTACTAAATTAAATATATATATACCTAAAATAATAAAATATATATACACATTTTTTAAATATTTTTTCTTCTTATAATTATTTTTTTAATTTCCCTTGATTTTTATTGCTTTATCTATTTTTATTAATATTTTTCTATTTTATTTATTTAATAAATTGTGTAGACCAATTATAAATTGACACGTGTCACAGTTAACAAAAAAAATTAAAGGCACACTAACGGAGGACTCTTTTTAAATGTCTATGCAAACAATGAGGATTTAAATAGAAAAAAAATAAAGGTTTAGGACTTAAATAAAAAAAGTGTCGATGACTAACTTTATACTTTTTCCCTTTAAGTTTAAATATCATTAATAATTTAGGTTCATATTCAAATTGTTAATTAATATCACTCTTAAAGGCAAATTAATAAGAATTAAAAGTATGACGAATTTCAATAAATAACACAAACCATTAACAAAATATAACAAATGTAAACCACGTTAACCTACTAGGTTGGAGACTTGGTAAGTTTGATTATCAAAAAGACGTTGGTCTAAAACAATTTACAACTTAGGCAAACTTAATTGAAATTTTAATTATATTTTTAACTTAAATTATATTAATTAATGATATTGTATATATAGTGTCTATTATATCTTGCATAAATACTTCATATTTAAAAAATCACGAGGTACACAAAAATTTGGAACTTATGATTAAAAATTTTGTTTTGACTATGATAGTGCATGTTCATAGTTTGCACCTTATGTTATAACTATAAATTCTAAAAATTTAAGAATTAACTCAATCTAATAATATGTTTGTATTCATCCTAAAACCTATCTACCCATGTAAGGTTTGATGAATGGTAGATTACAATAGATTTGGATGCTCACTTCCAATTAAGCAAGTAAACCACGAAAGCATCTCTCCTAGTAGCGCAGCCATATAATGATGCCAAGAAAATGAAGAATACTACATCATAGGCCGTACATAAGAAGTAATTACTCTCATGGAGGGCCACGTTGTTCCTGGAACACATGGCCCATGCTAGAAAATGTCAAACGTACTCTTCAAAGATGTGTAAGCGTCATTGTGTCACCTTGTCTTGTTTGATGACTATGCACTGAAACTGAATACCAATAAAATTGAGTGGGAACTCATTTGAAGCGGTCTGGAAAACGTACTAGCCAAGGAATTAAACCCTAGGGTTAAGATGATATAGCCAAAAAAATCGTGCAGTTTGGATACTTCATAGGAAGTTACATAAAAGCTACGTGATTGAGCTTCAAAATTAGTGGCGCAAACCACGTTTCCTTTGTTTCGGATGTGACTAGAGATATGTACTTGTATTATACACCTCGTGCTTTATTTTATTTGACGATTACGTGCATATCATTAAAGTAAAACTTGACTTTATCTCAAATTAAGTGTCATTTGGTCACTTGCTAATTGCTTTTCCAATCAGCTTGAGAGAGGGTGTTTTAAGTGATTAAAGTGATTTGGAGAGCTTTATTTATTTATGTTCGATCCTCATAAGAAATGGGCATATAGATTCTAGTTAAGTGCCTAACTAGTGCATTTAATTCATTCGAACACCTACCTAAAATCAAAAGAGGAAACAAACTAAAACTAAATAAAACAAATTTACTTACCTTTACGATGGTGATGCAATGTAAATCATGAATAGATTAACATTTAAGTATACGCTTGATATTAAGGTTATTTATATACTTTCAAATGTATATTATGAGATTTGAATTCCATCAATTTATTTTGTATGTAGTTTATTTGATGAACATTGTTCATTTGACATGAACAAACAATTGTGTAATGAACAAGATGAATCCGATTGATATGACGATTTCATATTTAAGATGAATACTTTATGGTTCTCTTTTTATTTTTTAATTAAGTACAAAAAATAAATTAAAATTTCCAAAAATGAGAATTAGATATTGTATTTATTTTGTTATATTTCAAAAGTATAAAGTCACGTATAATTGTGAGAGAAAATAAATATTAATTTATAAGGATAAGTTACAAAACACCAAATCATTGCTAACTAGAGACTTTAGGTTCCTTTAGTTACTTATTAGCTTTGTTATTGACTTCTTTTGGATTAGGGTTTTACAAATGGCATTACAATGAAACTCCTAGTAGAGAGGTGTTCAATTCTAGCATAAACTAAGGTGGAAGCTAATAAGGCTTGCATCAACTCCATTTGGAATCTTTGGATTCATGTTGTTCTTGCAAGGTATTTGGAAAAAATTAAATTGAACTATGAAAATGGAGAGAAATTTAGATCTAATTGTAAGGTGATGTGCCGAGAATTAAAGTAAAGCGTCACATAAATTGTAAGGAAAAATTAATTGTAAAGGTGTTCAATTGTAGGAGAAATCAAGGTGGAAGCTAGTGTGGCCAATATGAAGCCTTTTTTTTTTTCTCCAAATATGAAAACATTGGAAATCTTTGGATTCATATTGATCTTATAAAGTATTTGGAATGAACTAAGAAACTTAAAGCCTAATTGTAAGATGGGATGACAAGAAGTAAAGGTTCACATAAATTGTAAGAGAGAACTATTATTACTTGCAGTTAAAAAAAAAAGAAGAAAGAGAGTTATTATTACTTTATATGGTTAAGATAATACTAATACTTAAAAACTTTTGGATTTGATAATTGAAGAAACCTATTAATCCTGTGTTGATTTCATTATTTATTACTTTTGGACCCAAAGATTACGTATAGTTTTTAATAATTACTATATAAAAATTACGAAATTTTATATTCATTCAATGAATTTGAACGATGGCTAAGCTAGCCGGGTGATGGCCGTCGATAGCATCTTCTCAAATCGAAAGGGACCGGTCTCTCTCATCGACATTGACTACCCTGGATTAAGAAAAAAGATTAGATCAAAGCCCCGATAATATAGACAAACCAAACCTACACCACCAAGCCAATGGCTCGAAACCACATGCACAGGACTTTTAGCTACACAACGACGACTTTCATATTTTCCAAGTCATCGGTGGCTGCGCACGTGCCTTATCCTTCGGGCTTTTTTGTTTCATTGAACCTCAATAATACACCTCATCACCATTAACCACCGCACAAATTCACCAACAACAATATATGCAAATGTCTCGTCAAACCAAGGTAGAAAACTTCTTGTGTTTTTATGTATACGTTTTTTAATATATAATTAATATTAGATAGTGTAATTTAAAAAGTACTTTAAAGGAAAAAAGATTTATCAAAATCAGATTTTAATATATATAGATTTTAATGAACGCTTTTCTAATCCGAATGTTTTCGGTCTTAATGATTTTACCCATTTGCGTCTCATCTCACAGTATTAATATGGTGGCAACTGTGGAAACATAAATACGATTTCTTTTCTTTTGAATAAATCTAGCTTTCGCCAAGTGAACTTATGGCTTATATTATTATCCATAAAAACATAAAAACATAAAATTACGGGTCATTGAAGTACCTTTATAGAATCTTCCATCCCCCCATTTCCTATTTCCTTCCTTTGGCAGCATCGCTTCTAGTTCCATCACCTTTTTTATTTTTCCTCATTATTGTCGTTTTCCCTTGTCTCTCCTTCTAGGAAATATCCTCCTCTTCCTATAATTTGCCCCTTTTAGATAACCTTATATAAACCTTCGAACACCGCACTGAAACTTCCCATGTACCCAACACATCACACTTGACCAAATAATCTATCCTTTTTTTTCCAATACCAAGTTAAGTTATCTCTTGATCATGGATGTTCTCGGAGTGAGCCAGAAAAAATCGAGGAAACAAGGCAAGGCAGGTACTAGGAAAGGCAAAGACATCAAGGTTGTGTACATCTCAAGTCCCATGAAAGTGAAGACTAGTGCATCTGAATTTAGGGCAACCGTGCAAGAACTGACCGGAAGACACTCGGATATTACGAGGTTTATGGAGACTAATAATTGCGAAGGTGAAACGTTTTATCACCATGGTAAATTTAATAATGATGGAAGCGATTTAAGATTAAGAAGTCTTAATGATGGGGATTTCAATATCTCAAACCACGGTCACCATCAGCACCATCATCATCATCAGTCTGATTTCTTAACTTCTTATTGTGAATCGGAGTCGCCTAGCGAATCCGAATCGTTTCCCGAGGCTTTCGAGCCAAATCTGGACGGGAGTTTTACAGGGATGATGATGAAATCAAACCTTTTTCACGATTCTGCTTTGATAGAAATATTTAGAAGTTTTGATTCTTCTTGAGATATATGTAAGTAGCAGTGATATGTTTTTTTTCAGTGAGCACCACTCCGTATGTAATTAATTAATTATATCTTTTATATCGTTTATTTTTTACTATTACCATCTATTTTTAGTTAGTTGATATATTAAATACTTTTAAATCTCTTTTTGTGTTGGCCAATTTTACTTAATTGCTTTTCTTCGTTCTATATCTTTTGAGTTTTTATGAAAGAATGTTGGAATTATTCGGTTTAGAAAAATTCAGTATTTTTAGTTCGTACTTTTGATGTATAATAAAGGTACTTTGGCAGCGGGTGAACTTATTAATTTCAACCATCAATTTTCTAAATTTAAATAGTTTTCATTTCAAGTAGCGAACGAGGAAATTCAAAATAAGAGAAATCATCTTAGGAGGTCATGCTGCTCGTTTTAGCTGCTAGTATAACCCTTCATAATAAACATTATGACGATTTTAGTTTTATTTTTTTAATCAATTTTGACTATCAGAAAAGAATATGGACAAGGTTTGGCTTTTCTTGAATAGTGTTTTCATCTAATAACATATAATATATGAGTAAAAATTGCTAAAAAGTAAGATACAAAATTATATATCATTCTTACACCGCAGTATGAAATTGGTAATAATATAGATGGGGCCACCGATGATGAAAATAAAACTTGCTCCAGATGATATTTTGTAACATTATCACGGTCTTCTTAAAATAAATTTATAGTGATTTAGAGGTGAAATTTCAATTAAAAGTTGGAATTATCTAGCACAATTTCGATCTATTCATGGTTTGCTCAAATAGCCGCCATAATACTTTAGCTTTCTAACATCATATTAATTCCTTCGTTTTGATATATAAAATATGAATATATGCAAGTAGATATTGGTTCAGGCCTAAATCATTAGTTTCTGAATCATAAATGTATAAATTAGTGTTAATTTTTTTTTTTACTTTCAATTGGTTAATTCACTCGACAAGTTCACATGATGGATCCGCAAGCAGAATTGCTAGTTTAATACATAATTCAAAACAAGACTTATAATTCGGTAGAAAGGGTATCCGATTTTTCAATTCTATTAAAAAAAAAAAAAAAGGATTTCAATGACCCCTTCCATCACGAACACCACCTCCAAGTGAGGCTTCCTCTGACTGCCAACTAACAAATTCATTAGTATCTAGTTATATCCTACCTCGTCTGGAGGCTGCTTCTTTATGTTCTCCCATTGTTTTATGTAGAATTAGATTCTTTTTACTGGTTAAGGACCAAATAGGGCCTATTTCTGAAACTAAGAAAGAGGATATTTAAAATTCTCTGTTCTCATCGTTCCAAGAAACTTCCAGCAGCAAGCACCAGTATATTGCGGTATCTCAAGATATGCGAAATCTCTCTAACATATTTGCCGTGTTGTGTATGTGATTTACTTTCTATTTTTGAGCTGCATATATATATATGTTAGTTTTATCTAGTTATTTTTTTTTAAGAGTTGGAGACCGTAAATATTCTGGCACAATTATAAATCAAATTTTCTTCCTTTTTTAGACATATATAGCATGTATATATAAAACCCAATTGGAACTGAAATAAGATGAGAAAATCTTCCCAATTCTTTTTGCTATTTTTTTATATGGTATCAGAGTATTAGGGATAAACCTTAGCTTATATAAATTTATTTTTTTCTTCTACTAGTGTTGTTTATATATCACTATGGTAGGAGACAAGCGTGATGGTGGTGAGATGAGCAAGAGAGCTACTCTCGATCTTACCTCTCCCTATTATTTACATCCTTCTGATCACCCCAAAATGAATATCTCTCCCGTGGTTTTAAAAGGCGATGATTTTCAAGAATGGGAACAAAGCTTGAGAAACTCTTTTCTCACTAAGCAAAAACTTGGTTTCCTGGACAGCAAGATTCCTAAACTCGATGATGATGCGGCTGAAATTGAAGACTGTTGGAGTGTTAAATCCATGCTAGTTGCTTGGATTCTTCAATCAATTGAATCAACTCTTCGTTCGACTATTACCTATCATGAAACTGTTGCAGAACTATAGGAGGATCTACGTCAACGATTTTCCATTGGCAATGGTCCTCGCATTCAACAATTACGATTAGACTTGGTGCGTTGCACTCAAAATGGTCAAAGTATTGTGGCATATTATGGCACATTAAAGAAGATCTGAGATAAGCTTCAGACTTATGCGAAGGGATGAGGATGCACGTGTGGAAAGTGCACTTGTCTTTGGGTCAATGATTTATATCAGGAACATGAAGAAGAAATCAATTTTTGGTGGGTTTAGACAACGATTTATACAGCACCATTCAATCCAATATCATTGCTCAAGATCCTCTTCCCCCATTGAACCGTGTGTATGCTTTGGTGGTTCAAGAAGAACGTCACAAAACAATGATAAAGGATTGTGTAAATATCTGAGTATTATTTTATATATTTATGGGTGTAATTAATAATAATAAAAAATCTACCAAGGATAATATGAGAAATAAGAATTATGAATGGGGACATGATAGTCATTTCGTGACCTAGGTATATAAGCTCCTTTTACCTAGGGTTAACACCATTTCCTTCATTTGCCTCTCACAGAACCCTAGAGCTTTCTTGTGTGAATCCATAGACAAAGAGACAACATTTTCCCACCAATAGCTTATCGGATTAAGGTAAGTACATAAATCGTGTCGAAAACTAAAAGTAGACCGAGAGATATACGGTCTCCCAACACGACCGTGTTGAAGACTGTGTTGAAAATGAAAGGTGAATAAAGAAATACACGACCTCTCAACACGACCGTGTTGAAAAAGAAAATTTCAACACGATCGTATTGAAAAAGAAAATTTCAACACGACCATGCTGAGGTCATGTTGATGAATAGTGAACAGAGAGATACATAACCATGTTGAAAAAAAAAATGACTTAGTGATTAGAGAGAGATACATGACCATGTTAGGGAAAAAAAAAGGAAAAAAAGGGGAAAATAACATCACCATGTTGAAAAAAAAAATTGTATATAGCCTTTGGCACAATCATGTATTACCCCACATTCAACTACACGGCTCCCAACATGACCATGTTGAGTTGAAACACGTTTAGTATTCTTTTGATATTTATAGGAATACAATTCTAAAGTTAAACCATTTGAATCATGTATAGGTTCGAAAGGATTGTGAAGTTAGAAAAGTATAAAACAAACCAAGTTTTGCAAAGTCAGGTACGTATATACCATGTTTGTTGCTTGTGCTTGATAAGTTAGACTTTTGTGTGTGGGTTAATGATATTATAAATTAACCGGATTAAGTGTGCATGTGATTGTAAATTGCTGGGTCCAAGAAACCGAGTGTGAGTCGGTATTCTTGGGGTGGCACCTTAATGATCGATATGTGACATTGTCCCTAGTGGAGTTGTGTATCGAAATGATCTAGGTCTTATGTGGAAGGTTGTGTTGTGAAATATTGTGATGTGGAAAGTTATGATGTGTATTGTGAAAGTTGTTGTGTATGGACTCATAGATAATAGGAAGTACCCATTGTCATATATATATATTATGTATGGATGTGGAAAGTTGATGTGCGATGACTCATGAACTTATGGATAGTGGGGAGTACCCACTGTCATATATATATTATTATTATGTATGATAAGAGACTCATGGACAAAGAAGATTACATTTATCATATATATTATTATTATTATGTATGGAAAGAGACTCATAAATAGAGGGTTACCTTTATCATATATGTATATGTATATATTGTTTGTGGATGGATTGTAAAATTATGTTTATAAATGTTATGTACGAGGTTTATGTTGTGATTGTGTATCGGCTGAAGATTGTGAAAGATAAATAAAACTGTGAATAAATATTATGGTGCATTTTGCATGTGTTACTATTTCTAGCATGGCATGCGTGTGTGTGTGTGTAGGTATGCATTGTACTGGGTGTTAGCTCACCCCTCGTGGGAATTTTTTTTTTTTTGTTACAGATACTATTGGAGAGATCATAGAATATGTTGAAAATCTGGGGGAATCAGCTCAAGATTAGAACAATGAAGAGAATATAGAACATGTCTATTACGATGACTAGTAGATAGACTAAGGAAAGACATGTTAGATTTTTATTTAATCATTTTGGGAATTTCTATTGTAAGTGAATGTTAATCGCTTCTTCTGTTTAAATTGAGAAGATTATTGATGACTTATTATTGAGAATGGTAAATTTTATTACTCTTTGTTATGCAGTAGATGATTTAAGATTATTATCAAGAATGTTTGAAAAATAGTAGTGATTGAGCCTTTACATGTCTTCAAGAAATGAGGACACATGGCTGGCTATAGTGTACCCGGGTTTTGAGGTGTTATAGATTGTGAGGTTCGTAATGAGGCTATCACGTTTGCTGTCCAAGGGGGTTATTGAAATCACACCGACCGACCTCGTTGTTCTAACTATGGTCGTCTTGGTCATGACGCGGCATCTTGTTTTAGAATTATTGGATTCTTGAATAGGTGGAATATTGGGCATGGGATTGGTTGTGACTGTGGTGGAGTGTTGGTCCTTGCTGGTGGCGCTAATAGCAGCAGTGTTGGTTCAGGCCGTGGGAAGCAAGTGCAACTCACCAATGCTGCTCAATCCATGCTGAATCAGACTCCTACGCCTACCAATTTTACTTTCGCAAGATCGCGTTGATTTTGCGCTTGCGCTTTCAGATGAACAGTGGTCTACGGTTGTCAATATGTTCAAAACTCTTGCATCTAATTCTAATGAAAAGTTGTTTGGTACGTTCTCTTCTAGTTGGATTTTGGACATTGGTGCATCAATTTATATGATAGGAAATCATGAGCTGCTTGTTGAATATTGTAATATGTTTCCATTCCCTATTGTTTTGCCCGACGGAATGCACACAAATGTTGTACAAGAAGGGATTATTGTGCTGAGTTTCAATGTGAAAATTAAACATGTTTTATATGTTCTGCTATTGACGTGCAACCTGCTTTCTTTTTCTCAATTGATTAGAGATTTGACTTGCAATGTTACACTGTCTAACAAGTTATGTGTGTTATAGGACCGCACTTCGAAGACGATGATTGGAGCGGGTGAAGAAAGAAATGGGGTCTATTGGTTATGGTTCACTGTTCCTATCGACAAAGCGCATCATATAAGTGCAGTCGATTCTTATCAATTGTGGCATCAACGTCTTGGTCATCCTTCTCATTAGATTGTTGCTCTTCTTCCTGAAGTTGGTAGTTGTGTTTTTCGTGATAATTTCAATGCACCATGTGACATTTGCTTTAAAGTAAAACAAACTCGTGTATTGTTTCCTATTAGTTCTAATAAAGCGTCAGATTTATTTGAATTGGTTCATTGTGATGTGTGGGACCTTATAGCACTGTGTCTTCATATGGCACATCTTTTTTTCTTACGATTATTGATGATTTCTCTCGTGGTATTTAGGTTTATTTGATGGCAAGTAAGATGGAAGTTGGTCATCTTCTGCGAAGTTTTTGTGTTATGACTCAAACACAGTTTTCTAAACCAATAAAGGGTTCGTAGTGATAATGGTTCTGAATTCGTTGCATTGAAAAAGTACTTTGATAACCAAGGCATTATGTTTAAGATGCCCTGTGTAGCTACCCTACAGCAAAATGGTTGCGTTGAGCATAAGCATCGTCATATTCTCAACATTGGTTGCACTCTTCGCTTCCAAGGGAAGCTCCCATTGAATTTTTGGGGTGAGTCTATATTGACAATCGCTTATCCTATCAATCGTACTCCTTCTACACTTCTTGATGGAAAATGCCCTTATGAACTTATCTTCGGTTGTAAACCATCTTATGATCATCTAAAGAGTGTTGGGTGTTTGTGTTTTGCTTTTGCTATTCCTCGCAATTGCAATAAGTTCCATTCTCATAGTCGCAAATGCTTTTTTATGGGCTATCCGCATGGTAAGAAAAGATGGCAGTTGTATGATCTAGCTACGAATGACTTTTTTAATTTACGCAATGTGGTGTTTTACAAAGACCAATTTCCTTCTATTGAGTTTTCATCTTCTAAGCCTCTTGTCACGTCTACTGCTCCTACTTTTGTAGCATACGATTCGCCCTTATTCTCTCCTTCTCCTATGATTAATAATCCTTTATCGGTTGATTTGGTTGTTAACGACAAGGGGAGTTCAAGAGTTGATCATGATGCATCTCCTACTGCACCTGCTGTAGATGATTTTTCTATTGTTACTATTGTTCCCGACATCAAAACAGTAGTTGATGTTAGTCCACATCGTAGCCTTCGCAATCGTCAGCTATCCTCCAGATTACACGACTTTGTTTGTCACATAGCTCGCTCTATAGACCCCATCTCTCCTTCAACTGTTTCATTGCCTTCTTCAGGTACTCCTTATCCCATAGCTAACTTTGTAACATGTAATCAATTTTCTAGTTCACACGTTCATTTTCTGGCAGCCGTTACTGCAGGTTTTGAACCCACCAGTTTTTTCTGAAGCCGATCGCAGTCCTGCTTGGCACGAAGCAATGAGTAAAGAAATTATAGCACTTGAACAAAATGGGACTTAGGTTCTTGTAGATTTACCACCTAGTAAAAAGACTATTGGCTACAAATGGGTTTACAAGATTAAGTATAACTCTGATGGCTCCATAGAGCGTCATAAGGCTCGTTTCGTTGTCCTTGGCAATCGACAAGTTACTAGTATTGACTTTAACGAGACATTCGCTCTTGTCGTTAAGATATCTTATGTTCGCGTTTTTCTTGCCATTGTAGTTATTCGGGAATGGGAGCTCCATCAAATGGATGTTCACAATGCCTTCTTACATGGTGATCTTGATGAAGAGATTTACATGACTTTACCTTTAGTGATTCTAGCATGTCTACCGGAAAGGTATGCCACTTACAGAAGTCATTATATAGTTTGAGACGAGCTCCGCGAAATTGGTTTGCTAAGATTTCTACAGCTCTTAAGGCTTTTGGGTTTGTTCAATCTTATGCGGATTATTCCCTTTTCTCTTTAGACAAACATGGTACTGTTATTCATGTTCTTGTATATGTTGATGATCTTCTAATTGCCGACAATAATTCTATGGCTCTTACAACTTTTAAAGCTTATTTGGGTTCATGTTTTCACATGAAAGTTGGGGGCTTTGAAATATTTTTTTGGTTTTGAAATTGCTCGTGGTCCTAACGGCTTGTTTTTGTCTCAACGCAAATACGCTCTTAATATTAATACTGAAGCAAGTTTGCTAGGTGCCAAGCCATGCAAATTCCCCATGGAGCAGAATCATCAATTGGCTCTTTCCACCAGCTCTAACTTTCTCTCTCTCCTTATCAATATTGGCGTCTCATTGGCCGCTTAATCTATCTTACAATCACTCGTCCGGAATTGTGTTACTCAGGCCATACTCTTTCTTAATTCATGTAGAATATGAAAGAGGATCATTGGCATGCAGCTTTGCGTGTTGTGCGATATCTCAAATGTCATTTGGGCCAAAGTCTCCTTCTTCAACGTAATAGCAACTTACATCTTAATGCATATTGTGACTCCGATTAGGGAACCTGTTCGCTGACCCGTTGCTCTATTACTGGTTATTTTGTTCTGTTGGGTTGTTCTCCGGTCTCTTGGAAGACAAAGAAGCAACACACTATCTCTCGTTCTTCTGTCGAGGCTGAATATCGCTCCATGGCCAACACATGCTGTGAACTTACTTGGCTCAAATCTCTCTTGAAGTCTCTTGGTTTTTATCATTCTCAACCTATGCACTTATTTTGTGACAGCCAAGCCGCACTTCACATCATTGCAAATCTTGTTTTCCATGAGCGCACGAAGCACATTGAAATTGATTGTCGCTATGTTCATGATCAAATTCAGTTGGGACGTGTCTCCACTTTCCATGTTCGCACAACTGCCCAACTTGCTGACATTTTTACTAAAGTCTTCGGCAAGCAACAGTTTCAAATGCTTCTTCGCAAGTTGGGCACTAGTGATCTACATGCTCCAACTTAAGGAGGAGTATTGCAGTATCTCAAGATATGCGAAATCTCTCCAACATATTTGCTATGTTGTGTTTATGATTTACTTCCTATTTTTGAGGTTTATATATATATATGTTAGTTTTAGCTAATTATTTTTTTTAGGAGTTGAAGATTGTTAATATTTTGGTACAATTATAAACCAAATATTCTTCCTTTTTTAGACGTATACAGCATGTATATATAGAACCCAATTGGGACTGAAATAAGATGAGAAAATCTTCCCAATTCTTTTTGCTATTTTTTTATACAGTAATCACTTAATATTGGGGATTCAGCAATGTTAAGTTAAAGGGCTATGTGTAAACGATCCAGTGACAGACACCCCTATTGCACTAATTATAAAACCAAAAACCTAGTTTTTGGAAATTATGCCCACATCATGCTAACGAGTTTTAAGCTCAAACAGATTTTTAGCAGAACAAGCTTTATTCGTTGAATGTAAAATTAATATTCCGAGACCACCTAAATATTTTTAAAGTTGCAATTTTATCCCAAATAATCCCGTGAATTTTTCATTATCCTCATTAGATTGCCATAAAACAATTCCTTATTATCTTTTCGGGTTCGATTAGAGTTGCTTAAAGGAGAGCAGCCACCTGCATGTAATAAGTAGACAAAGTATCTAATAAAGATTTAATTAAAGTTACTCTATTTGCCATATTTATCTGTCATTCCATCTACTCATCGTTTTCTACATTTTTTTTCTAATAATTTTGAATTTAACCTTTTACTAAAAGGATAGCCAAGTATTTCTCAAATGATGTGGTCTCCTTCATGCCCAATAAATCAACAATTTCCTTTATGATATCAACGTTAGTATCTTTTGAGAAAAATAAGAAAAATCCAGGCATGTTTGACATTTAGACCAGGCCAAGGCAGAAAGCTATTAACTCTATTCATAACTTTGTTACGTTGGCTAACAAAACAATATCATCTAGAAAGAAAATATGGGAAATTTTTAATTGAGTTCCCCTGACTTTAATTGGTTTTCCATATCCCTTTAGATACCACCTCTTCTAATTAACTTACTGTAGAATTCCAAACATAAAAGATGATATCCCAAGTTTTTCCAAACTACTTGAAAAACAGAACTTGCTTCATAGTGAGTGCTTTTAGAGTAGCAGTAGCACCTAAAGTATATGAGCTTGGTCCAAATATTTTAGAAAAATACGAAACCTTCCTATGATTTGGATTTTGGAGCTTTGTTAAACTGCAACCCACAAGCATCGGCCACATTTCCATGTTTAAGAAGTTACCAACTCCTCATACTGCATTTAGTTGAGATGTATGTAACTCCACATGCATATTTATAAGAGAGCCATTTTATAAAATTTCACTTTGACATCTATAATATTAAAATGTACAACTATTCAAATAAATTGAAAAATAACGAAGAAAAAAAAAAAGCTATTGCAAGTGGGCATTGGGAAAGGGCAAATTATTTTGGCATGATCGTATCGAAATATGTGTCAATTATTGTTTGATATCTACCCCACACACACATACACATATATATATATAACTTCATTTCTGCTTGATTTTACCGAGAGAAAAAACTGCATCATTTCTATTTTTAAGAATCTTATATAATATTTACCATTTTCTCAGAGATTTTTGAAGTATGCATAGCATCTGCTGCTTTAAATTGTGGCAATTCGATCTGATGCAGAGTTAAATTAAATTCCTTAAACTGAATGAAGTTACAGAATTGATATTAGTTAGATCAATGGGCCTTTTAGACATTGGGTTTGAGCACAAGTATTGGGCTACCCAAGAACAGGAAGGCCTTCAATGTCCAAGTTTCTCTTGTGGCTTTAGCCGTCTCCATCTGTTTGCTAGTTGCCACTACAGCGATCAAAAGCTATTTACATACGTTTCTTGATTAGATTGGTAGGGGGAAAAAATCCCTAGATTTTACAAATTATTAAGATATGGTTGATATTTTGATATTTTTCTACTAGTTGAACGGTAAAGCTTCTGAGTTTAAATGGTAAATTATACTGTAGCATTTTTTATAACATGTGTTCTCTTTTTTTTTTTCTTTTTTAGTTATTTAACATGTATTTTTCTTATTTTTTTTATAAGCAAAAGGTCAGTCTGCATCTATGCCACTATACCAAGACGTGATGTTGGGTGTCACCATCATAGCTGGCTTTTCTCTCTCATTTACTTGGGTCTCACCCAAATTATTATTAATGAGTTGTAATCGCAAACGCTTCCTATTAGGATTGAAATTACAATAATATATTTTTATTATATTATTTTAGTATACATGAATGATTTAAAAAAAAATTGAAATGGAATCAACAACAATTATGTTATGTTTAATTTTAGTATATTCAAAATGAAATTGAATGTGCATATAATGATATTTATAAAAAATATACTTAAAAATTATTTGAGGCCACCTTTCCCTCAAATTCCCCCTTAAATGTTTAGAACTTGAAATTGCAATCCTTTTTTAAGTCCATTTTAGTAGCGTACCATTCCATCATTACTTTTTAACTCATGCCGTTTCAAGAAAACTCCTGAACTATAATTGTTTTTTCAGTAATCCCTAGAGTTGTGTTGAAGCAATTAGGTTTGATGATGGAATTTAATGATTAGATTATCTTGGAATGAATAAATAGTTTCTCGGTGATGGATTTAAAGTTGAATAATCGTTATTTTTGTTATTTGAATTTTTTTATTTTTATAATTAATTATCTTAAATTTAAAAATACCGATTTAGTATTTAAATTTTATCTATTTTATAATTAACTTCCTAAACTTTTTATATTTTTATAATTAATTATTTGAATTTTTTTATTTTTATAATAAACTACCTAATCCAAATATTTTGAATAACCTTTAAAAAATTATTAATATTAAATTAATACTTTTAAACTTTAAATAATTAATTATAAAAATAATAAAATTTAAATACTAAATATTACATTTACCCTTTAAACTTTATTCACCATGACATCAAACGTCTCACAATGCTGGCTCGGTTTCAAAATCGTTTTTCTTCCTTTTGGCATTACACATTATACCGATGAAACATGTTTCCAGAACATCTTTTATAACATATGTTTGATCCATTTTTAATTACTTATATATATATCCAAGTGGTCGCTTTGCACCTAATCCTATGCATACCAAGATATAATGATAGGAATCATTAGGACAATTTTATTATGTAGTTATTAAAAAATAAATATATAGTATTGTAAACACCCCATTTTTGCCATTTAATTACAAATAATGTTTAATTTTTTATTTTTTTCAATCTTTTTAATTTTTCTTTTATTTTGCAAAAATAAAAGAAAAAAAATTGAAAAAATAAAATAAATGAGAATAATACACTAATTTTGAAAAATGATGATAGAAATAATAATAAAAGATGTTAAATAATTTTTACAAATTTTTTTAATTTCAAAATAATATAAAAATAATAAAAATTGCAACGCATATGTATAATTTACAATTAATAAAAAAAAAGAGAAAGTGGGCTAGCCCAACTGGTTCGAGCTTCGGCCTTGCGCTCAGGAGGGGAAGGCTTGGTCAGGGGTTCAATTCGTGGGAGATACAATCCGCGTTTTGCAATTTTTTTTCTTCGCCCAAGACATGTGTTAGCTTGTGATTGGATGGAGGGAGCACACGCGTCGGGCGCATGATCGTCTTTAACTTTCGTCCGAAATGCTCACTGGCCAAGAAAAAAATGAAATTCAGCCATTTTGATACGATTTTTTTGCACAAATCCAACAAATCTTTAACAAAATTAAGATAAACATCATCCAATTAATACAAATCGTAACAAAATCAAATATTTACACGAATCTAAGAGCAATTCGAAGATAGTTTTCAACTGAGATACGATTCGTGCCTATCGAAGAGAAATCTAAGCTTATCTAGCTCGATTTTTAGTATCTATAAATAGAGCACGACGTGAGAAAGCTAGATCACGGATCAAAAGTGAGAAAAGAGTGAAAAATCGAATGTTTCAAAGCTCGTTGGAGTTCCCCTTTTGTCGCGACTGCTGATCAAGCCACGAACTACCACTTAGAGGTATTTCTAAAGAAATCTACCACCACGGTTAGATTACTCACCCTTGGAAAGCTTAGAAGCAGTCTTCAACCACCTTCGAAAGCCACTGGAACGCCGCCAACGAGGATCCTCTAACCGCCGTGACGTGCCCCAACCCGCATCTAGGTTAGTTGGTTTTTTTAATTTTATTTCATTTATTTATCCATTTAATTTAGATATTCATTTATTAGAAATAATTTTTTAAATAGTAATCCGAAAATAGAAAAAAAAAATTAAGATTTTAATTAGGTTTTAGAATTTTAATAAATAAATATGTCTAATTTAATATAAAAAAAAAGAAAATAAATAAAATTTAATTATTATATTAGAATTAGATAGATTAATAATCTGAATTAAAAATTAATAATGAATTGTTTTGTCACTTAGAAAAATCCTTTTTTAAAAATAAATTCAAAATTGGTTTTCCTTAAATCAAGACTTTTAGAAATTGAAATAATAAAGCTTAGGCTTAGGTTTTCTTTTAAAATTTTAAAAATGATAACAAATGTAAACTTGGGGTGTTTTTATAATTAAAACTCTAACCCGCTAAAGCTTTTTTATAAAAGGCGAACTACGGCTTGTTTGATTCGAATAGCAGGTATGTAGACACCCTTATGGGGCAATTCTAAAAAGAATAAAAAAAATCATTTTCCAAATCATCATTAATGTAATTTTTAAAGATATCAGAATACGACTCAGATTTTAGAATGACAAGGTAGTAACTTTAGAGTTTTAATAGGATAGCCCCCGAGTCGAGAATCTCTGGTTTTTCTTTCTTTTTTTTCATTATAAAAATAAAAAGAGAAGATTTCGTCAACTAGTTGTCTAAATTAGAATTAATCCGCTCAATTAGTTCTAGTTAAATAATTTTTCCCAACTTCAATTGGGTGGCGACTCCAAATAAATAACAAAATTTCTAATTCAAATCGAGGATTTATATTGGATGGATATAGGATCCAATATGAATCAAATTAAGAACATAAATGAAAATTTTAAAATTAGACTTGACAAGTATGATAACTTTTTATTGTTAATGAACTTTATTTACTATAATTTATAGTAATTTATTGTTAAAAAAATTGATAACTTTTATGAAATTATCAACAACTTCCAGAAAATTGTTAATCATTTCTTTTACTATTTATTTTTATTATAATTTAAGTTTTTTACTATAATTAAAAAATATCATATAATTATTTTTAAATGACAATAAAATTTTTCATTTCGTCATCTGAACTACCTTATTTCTCTTATTTGTTTTAATCTGACCCAAGCTATTATTGATAAGAAGTAATCGTATAGACCGAGTAGTTTTAGGGATAAAATTACAATTATTCATTTTTCCTATACCATTGCTTTCTAACCCACGCCGTCTTCAAGAAAACACCCAAAATATAATATCGGTTCTTAAGCAATCCCCAAAATTACGTCGAAGCATTTACTTTAGGTTGAATAATTTAGATTAGCAATGGAATTTAATGATTAGATCATCTTGGAATGACTGGGGAGTTCTGTCATAGGACTTAGGTAGCGTTTGGTTGGCATTGAAATTCGGCACTGGACTGGACAAAATTTTTTGTCCCTCGTTTGGTTGCCACACATGAAGGAAGTACTGGACTAAAGACCAATTACGTACTGGACAAAATCAGAAATTTTAGTACCACATGTAATTCGGTACTAAAAATTAGGTACTGGACTAAATGTAATTTTTCTGAAATTCCGGATTTTCCCTTCATACTTACCTTGAAAGAAAATAAAAATAGTAAGTATAATAATAAATGATAAAAATGTAAAAATTCATAAAAAAATAATAAAATTATTAGAAAAATAAAAATAAAGATTTAGATTTTGAAATAGGATAGATAAAAATCTAGGAGAAATTTTTTCAATAAAAATTTAATAAAATTATAAAAATTTAATAAAAATTATGAAAATTAATAAAAGTTAATAAAAATTATAAAAATCATAATAAATTAAGTAAAAAAGCAATAAAAATTTATAATAGTATAAATGAGTTGAAAAATAAAAAAAATGAATTTTTATCACTTAGAAAAATCATTTTCTTAAATAAATCCAAAATTGGTGTTTTTCCTTAAAATTATCATTTTTAAAAAAAATCAAATTATCAAGCCTAGGTTTAGATTTTTTAGAAAAATCCTAAAATGGTAAAAACATAAATTAAACACTAGATAGCACAAAAATCCTTGTCCAGTACTAAACAAACCAAACGTGGTACAAAAATTTTTTTTGTCCAGTCCTTCTTTTTTAGTACTGTCCAGTACTCTTGTTCTGTCCAGTACCAGTAACCAAACGGTACCTTAGAGTTCATCGACTATCGATATTAAGCCCAACATTTCACAATGCTGGCTAGGCTTTGAAAACGTGTTTCTTCCTTTTGATATTACACTTTTTTCACACTCCCGGGCCCCAAGTCCACCGTGAGGGCAATAAAAAGGTGGAAGGCAAATGTTGATAAAACATACTCATACATCATGTGTATATGTTATAGTATATAGCTATGATAAAAATCTAATAGGTAATAATGTCTGTTAATAAAATAAAATAACTAATATCACTATGATGTGTAGTCTATAGATTGTAGAAATGATCAACGGATAGGTTGCTGATCCAACTCCACGAGTAAGCTTGCTAAATTAAATAATTGGGTACCTTTATTAGACTTAATAATATAATCCCCAAAGACACAAACAAGCGTGATTAGTTACAAAGATTAGATTTCATAGAGAGTTATATTAAATAATAGGCTAAGTAATAAGTTCACTATTTTGTTTAGGTTTGATGCCTTGCAATAAGTGTTAGGGTCTAGGGAGTCCAATCAATGATTGACTTAGGGAGATTTAGTTTGAAGGGATTGAAATAGGAATCTTTGGATTGATCCATCTATTTATAACCTTTCTCAAATAGTCTCGTAAGCCACATACTCATAAAGAATGTTACTAACTTTAACTTGCAACAAACGCATTAGGATAACTCTAAAATAAATATATTACATCTCATCGAACAGTTTTATTATTAAATTCAAGAATTTATAAATATTCAATCATTTCTCTCTGTTTGATACAATTATAGAGATTAAAGATGTTGTACCCTGTAATTTATGCTCCCGCAAATCAAATAAGCAACTCAAGCAAGTCTCTCAATTGTTTAAGAACTATAAAGTTTATGGCCAAGGTTTTCCAACTACCCTATTTGTTACTTTGCATTCGAAACAATAAGATTGCATATTTCTTTTCCTTTTCATTCTCAATAAATCATCTCACTACTTATCATGTGACAATCTATAATTTGGAAATTATTAATTGAAATTTCAAGTTGGCAATTATGATTTGAATCTAATTTTTTTACAATATGGTTATAAATATTAAAAGAAGTGGTCCCCATAAATATGATTAACTAAATAATTAACTTTCATATAGTGGGTACTATTTTACAATAGAATGTTAAGAATGGCTTAAATGCAGTGGAAAATTAATAATTATAAGTATGAAAATGTCATAGCAACATTATGTCTAATGTGATTAAGTATCAAGTACATAATAATACACTTTTTTTTTGTATTCTATCAAAGATGGGAAAAAGAAGAAGAAGAAAAAGAAAAAGAGGGCAACTAAGCATGCGCTTAACAACAACTACTTAGATTGTTTAGGACCAAGTGAAGGCTAATAAAGAGAGAAAACTAGTACAATTTTAGAAATATCAACAAAAAAAAATCTCTAAAATCCTCTCTCCACAAAATTCTACTACTTGATACAATCACTTTTTTTGGAAGGATTAAGAGTAGTAGAATCAAATTTTTGAGAAATATTAAAAAGAAATTCAAAAATTAGGAAAGAAGAAGAAGAAGAAGAAGAAGAAGAAGAAGAGAAACAAGGGTCGGTTTGGGTCAACGACGGTCCATAAGGCTAGGGTAGAGCTACTACTAGGCTAAGCTAGCACTAAGCGCTTTAGTGGGTGACCTTTCTAGCCGATAAGGGGCAGTGACCGATGGAGCACCAGAGCTCTGATGACAGCAAGCTTTCTATTTTTGCCCAGCTTTTATATCATTTATTAAAAATAGAAAATTTCCCAAAAAAAAAATTGGTTTCCTAGGCTAATTTTGTATGTAGTATGATGATAATTTTTTTTATGGTAAATTTGTAGTGCATATATGAGGTCCTTAAGAATTTGCTCTATTATGATGAATTGTATATTAAATTTTAAAAATATCAAATAATGTTGTTTTGACTTGATTTTTAGTAACAAGGTTACTAGAAAGTCAAATTTAATTTACAAAACAAAAATTTTGTCAAAAGGACACGAATAGTATATAATGTGAATTTTTGTTAATTTTGCCCTATTTTTCCAGAAAAATCAATTGAGATAAACTAGACTATTTAGGTATCATTACGTGAAACTATAAATTTATTGAGTATATTGAAGTAATCTTATGATGATAGGAGAGTTCTATTTGAATAATGCATATAAACACATGTGTTAGCTTGATCATGTGTGACCCCGATAAGGAAATGTCCAAATCAAGAGACTTGCTAAAATGTAAATAATTGATAAACCTAACAAATCAACTTGATTCCTTAGGAATTCCATATGAACATAATAACCCTAGTGGAAATAAAAAAAAAAAGAAAAAAAAAGGGGGGAAAGGATTCGATTATACCCAATCATGTAATTTATAATAACTACCTATACGATGGTATGTATGTATGTATGTATGTAGTTTATTGACTTGCTAAATTACATCTAGGCAATCCTATGCATACGGAGTAATTTGGGTGGCACCTTTTTGTTGGTTGTCGGATTTTTATACCAAGTGAGTAACTTCCTTTACTCGATGTTTATATAACCAAGTAGTTGATAGTATAGATCGTTTGTCCATTATTTAAGAAACTTGTGTAGTCACTTAAGTATTTGTTACAGGAGGACCTAGAATAATGATGAGAATTGGTTAATTGGTTGGAATGCTTTTTTGTCATTGATCATAGTAAGTTGCCTCTAAGTGGTTTTAATTAGTCAATATGTTAAATCATACTAGCATTGCTAGTAATGTTAGGTAGGTCTAGGATTATTTTTCCTTGGGACCGAATGGTTAATCTTGACTTGCAATTGTCATTTAAGTATTCAAGTTGATGGGAAGTTAGTGATTACTCTATGGTGTATTTCGGCTAATCATGTTCTTAGTTTTTCTTTCCTTTCTTAAGTGTAGTGTAATTAAATAAAAGGGTTTGAAGTGCCATTTAAGTCATAAGATATTCATTATCTTTATTGCTTGAGTGATGACTAATGATTGCCTATATACTAACCTAAAACTTTATAAGTAAAGTAAGTTTTGTTCCCTATCCAATAAGTTTGTGGTTTGATTATCAATGTTACTCGATTAATTTAAGTCATGGTTGATGAACTGGCTCGATAATAATGACCTATGAGGATCTGGTCATCCCATTTTGTTTGTGGCAAGTGAAGGGCATAGTAAAATCTTTCTAACTCGTGTGAAATTGTTGATGAAGAATTAATTGCTAATTTTTGAGTTAGTAAATGTGTAAGTGCGAGGAAAGATTTTTGTTAAGTGCTAAATCAACGTATGATATATAATACCATTTAAAAAAAAAAGAAACTCGGAGAAAAAATGATAATTATGTAAAATGTGACAAAACTTTGGACGATACACTAGCATGGTATTTGTCAAATAAGTTTCATATTATGGTATAGCTTGGAAAAAAAAAAAAACAAAATGTTTTACTCACTTACCATGATTATGCTATGTTGTATTCTCAATTCTTACTCACTGTATTTATTAAGAAACAAGGGGATTTGGTGCTTTTGTTGAACCTAGGTGCAAGTTTAAAAGATTAGTGAAAGGCTAAATTCCCATGTAAATAGGTTTGAAGACTCATGCGTAAATAATTATCTAGTTATCATGTTTTTGTTACATTCTATAAATCATAATGCAAGTATTATGAATGTTTTGGAATCGATGGAGAGGGGTTCTAAAAACTAGCCCCCATGTTGCCTTTATGATTATAAAATGGCAAATAGTACCACTAATAAAGTGGTTTTTGATGATGTGAGGTTTACTAGATGGACATGAATGACTTGAAAGATTATTATCATGAGTTGAATACCTAAATGTGTTTTTTACTACAAATGATACTAGCCATGAATTTAGGTTTTCTATTACGATATACATGTACGAGTTTCAAGTAAAGTTGCCTTGTCCCTAATTAAGGGATAGCCTAATGACACCACCTTGTAGTTCCAGTTGATGTGAGTAGATTGTTATGATAGATTAGTTTAAATCCTTAAGGTGGGTTGTTACAAAATAGTATCAAAGTTGTATTTAAGAAATAAAATCAATCATTTGTGAACTTGTGGAGGATAGTTTAGTTATAGAAATTTCTATGACTATTCGAGTCATTGTGTGAAGTACTTTTATGTGTGCATGAGGAAAAAACATAGTGGAGTTTGAGAATTAAAGTTTCAAGTAAATGTTTGGTGATTAAATCTAATTGTAGGTTTGTATACCAATAAATGGAAGGTGGTTAAAGGTGAGGAAGAGGACCAAGGGTTTTAGACCCACAAGACCCACGTAAAGGATTATCACCACCACTTCCCCAAAAATCCAATGGAGCAAATGGCAATTGCGATGTAGGCATTCAAAGATGCAATGGCTACTGGATCAGGAGGTGATAACTTGGTTAAAGTTCAAAGAATTGTAAAACCCTTTGATGGAAAAATTTTGGATCTCACCACAACTATAACATCAATTAACGTTGTTAAGTGGGCTTTCTAAATGCAAGATGTTCTTGAAAACCAAAAAGTAGATTATGTTCTAGTGTTGTTGGAAGAAGCTATATATGACTGGTAGGTATCACAAAAAGAGTTGATGGAGACTCCAATTTCTTGGGAAGCTTTCAAGGAGGCTTTTTTAAGTTAGCGTTTCCCTACTTGTGTACAAGATAAAATGAGGGAAATTTTTTCTCAATTGAAGCAAAAAGGCCAAAGTGTACTAGAATATGAAAGGGAATTTAGCATATTATTGAGGTTTGCCTCAATTGCATATCAAAATGATGAGAAATTGAAGATTGATAAGTTCGGATCAGGTTTAGATATTTATTTCCAGGTAGAATTGAAAAGAAGTAAGGTTGTCACAAATGTAGATGTGGTTAATAAAGTTTGTGTGTTGAAGTAGGTTAAGGATATGAATGTGATGGAGGGCCCATCACATAAAAGAAAGGAAAGGGGTAGTTATGGATAGAATCGTAACAGGGATAAGGGTAAAGCTAAAAATCAATATCAACCCCTAGTTCATAAACATAAGGGCTAGATTTGTATCTTTATTTGCTAGAAATGTAAGAAAAATCATAAGGTGAGTGAATGCTCATAGTTGAGGAGTAAGTGTTACGGGTGTGGAAGGAGTGGACATGTAGCTAAGCAATATCAGATTCTAAAGGACTTGCAGTATTATACTTATAGCCAATATAGTCACACTTCTTTTAATTGTAATAAAATAAGTGAAGGATAGAAGGCATATGCTCAGGCCCTAGCTTTAGCACCTAAGAATGACAACAATAGTAATAATCCTAGAAGGGGTAGACCACGACCCCAAGCTCAGGCAAAGGTATATGCGATTCAACAATTTGAACCAATAAAAAATGAAGAAGTGGTGGCTAGTAAGTTCTTAAGTATTTATTGTGCTACTAATGGACTATGCTGTAAATAGGAGTATAGTATATATCTATATGTGTGTGTGTGTGTAAGTGTGTTGTGTGAATGTGTGGAATTTGTTTATAAATGATTTTGATGTGCTACATATGTAACACTAAATATAGTATTGATATAATAGTTAAAATGAATGTGTCATAAATGAATGTTTACATGTGTAGTACAGTTACACAATAATTTTACTTATGTTTTGTTTGATTATGGGGTAACACATTTTTATGTAGCTGAGGACTGGGTAAAACATTGTGAAACAGTAGTGAAAAGCTAGGGTTATGAGTTGGTTGTCACCACCTTAGCAAGAAGAGGGAAAATATCGAGCTATCAATTGATTGATGGTATAATGTTGATTGAAGGTCAGAGAATTTCAACTGATTTTGGTAGTGCTATACATGAAGGGATATAATGCAATTCTTGGCATGGATTGGCTAATGAGATATTATGTACATTTCAATTGCTAAGATAAAATGGTGGAGTTTTGTATATTGGGGGATGTAGCATTCTATTATAAAGGAAATCCATTGCAAGTTACAACTAGTATCAAAGATTATGGTAGCTAGTAAGGCTAGGAAGTTGATGAAGAATGGATGCAAGGGATATTTAGCTTCAATAGTGGATACCTAAGTGAAGGAGAAAATGCTAGAAGATATTCCTATTATTTGTGAATTTCTAGAAGTATTTCTTGAAGAATTGCTAAGTTTACCCCCTTGATCAAGAAATTGAATTCAGTATAGAAGTAATTCCAAGTATTGAACCTATGTTTAAAGCACCCTATTGTACAACTCCTATCAAGTTGGTGGAATTAGGAAATAGCTATAGGTATTGTTGGATAAAGGTTTCATTAGGCTTGGTATGTCTCCATGGGGTGCACTAGTACTATAGGTGAAAAGAAAGATGGTAGTTTGCATTTGTGTATAGATTATCATGAATTGAATAAGGCGAATATAAAAAATAAATATCCTTTACCTCAAATTGATGATTTATTTGATTAGTTAAAAGGAGTAGCTATATTTTCAAAAATCAACTTATAATTTGAATATCATCAATTAAAGGTAAAAGAAGTAGATATACCAAAAACGACATTTAGAAACAAGTATAGTTATTATGAATTCTTGGTAATACCTTTTGGTTTAACCAATGCTCCTATAACATTTATGGATATGATGAATAGAGTGTTTAAGGAATATCTAGATGACTTTGTTGTTGTTGTTATTGATTATATTTTAGTGTATTCCAAAAATAAAGCGGAGCATGCAAAACATTTAAGGATAGTTTTACAAATCTTAAAAGAAGAGCATTTATATGCAAAATTGAAAAAAAATGTGATTTTTTGTTGGAACAAATTACCATTTTAGGTCATATCATATTCGGTTCAAGAATACCTATAGATCCTACAAAAGTTAAAGCGGTGATGGAGTGGAAGTAGCCAACAACAATTCGTAAGATAAGAAGTTTTCTTGATATGGCGGGTTATTACAGGAAATTTGTGCAAGACTTTTAAAAAATAACTGCATCGTTGACTTAGTTGATAAGAAAGGGAGTCAAGTTTGAATGGACGAATCAATGTGAATGGAGGAGCAAGTGGGTATGTAGTGTATTATGATGCATCCAAAAGAGGTTTAAGGTGTGTATTGATGCTAAATGATAAAATAATTATGTATGCCTCTCATTAATTAAAGCTTTATGAATAGAATTATCTTACCCATGATCTTAAATTAGCTGCAATTGTATTTGCTTTGAAAATTTGGAGGCATTATTTAATGCCCCAGAACTTGGAGCACCACAGCTCACCACGTGTCACTACTACCGAGCGACACGCTAAAGCTCTAAAACTTCAACATACTTCAAAACTTGCTCATATACATTGTCCATCATACTGCTATAATTATAATCAAATGAATGACTCACTTATGAGTAATTCCAAATTTCATTATTTAATAACCACAAAGTCTTTAGCTACAATTTATCTTCATAATTTTAATTTAACAATAAACATCAATTTACAATAATTCATAATTCTTGTCACTCTTCCACCACATAGTAATAGTGTTCTCTTCCCATCTCATCCATGTAATGTCCCACAAAGTTTCCATTCTTATCATACTCTAGTTGTTCATCATTTTCTCCTGCAGCTAATATATATATATATATATATATATATAAATATATATATATATATTATATATATATTATATATATATATAATATATATATGAAAGGGGGTGAGCCTAAGCTTAGTATGTGAGTACCACACACACATGCGCATGACACACCACATTAATATCACATGCATGTATGCAACATTTTTCCACAACTCATTCACAATTCCATTCACACATCAATACCAAAGGAATTATCACACATAAGAGTACTCATGATCCCGGTACACACAACATTTGTCTTAGTGGTAACTGCTTCTGCAGGCCCCATCTAACCTTAATGGGAACTGCCACTACGGGTCCCATCTATCCCTAATCTACCTTAGATCATTTCGATACACGACTCTACTAGGAACAACGTGGCATACCGATCATCAAGGTGCCCCTTAGAGATCTGCAACTCCGAGCCCCTAGGCCAAGCCAAGCACAAGCAACATATCTTTTTCCATTCACATAACACTGCATTACTTTACGATGCCACATAATTCACATTATGTCTCAGCGTTTCATTATTTCATATGCAATTCATTCGATAGCTTCCTAGCAATTACATACAACAAACAAAGTAAACACGTATTTGGAATACTAGCCTTACACACTTCTTGTCCCAAACTTAAGCTAAGTCGATTTTTGTATAATTAACACATTAATCTTAGCACTAATTCAACATAATATAACTTTCTTAATTCCTCTTATTTTATTAAGTCATCTAAGGTTTCACTAATTTATTTGGTTGTGTGGAACTTAGTTAATTAAGAAGATAATTTGATGTATAATAATACTATTCATCACTTAACACGGCTATGTTGGAGGTAATGTTGCGCAACAAGGCTAGTATGTGTTAGGGGTCGTGTATCTCGCGGTGAGATTTGGCTTCAACATAGTTAGAACACGGTCGTGTTGAGAAGTCGTGTTTCTCTTAATTTAACATGGTTGAAATACAATTGTATTGGGAAGTCATGTATCTTTTAGCAAGACTTTTGGACTTAATACGGTCGAAACACGACTGTGTTGGGAGGCTATATTCTTCTCATTTTAACATGGGGGCAACACGATCGTATTGCATAGTTGTGTATCTCTTGGGACACTTTTAAATTCAACACGGTCGTAACATGACCGTGTTGGGGACCGTGTATCTCTCGGTATACTATTACATTCAACATGGTCATAACACAACTGTGTTAGGAGGCCGTGTATATCTCGGCCAATCCTACAAACCCCAATATTTAACTCCAATTTGCCCCAAATTCAATCATTTTTATCCCTAAACTCCATTAAATCTTAAAGATATGTAATTATTTCCCAAATAATGTAGTTAGAATACTTACATCGAATTTTCCCGCGTATCGACTCCTTGATCCAGGAATTCATTCATGTTTGCTTCACCGCGCTACTCCCATGAATCTCGTTAGGTCTTCTTAAACATGCCTCCTCTCTTTCTATCTCTCTCTTTGTGTCAATCAAACTCTCTAGGTGGTTAGGATTGTCAAATTTGCAAAAAGAGGGAAACCCTAGGTCATTGTAGCATATATATAGTTTCGCTAGGAAAAGACGAAATTGCCCCTTATCCCACACGTCCATTTATGACTTTGTCCCTCATTATATTTTACACATATTTATTTATAAATAAAATAATGTGTATTACACATTATCTATATGCTAATAAATGTGATGTATATATTGATTACAAGAGTTTAAAATATATCCTTACATAAAAAGAATTGAGCATGCGTTAAAAAAGGTGGTTAAAATTACTAAAGGATTTTGATTTGACTATTCATTACCATATTGGCAAAGCTAATGTTGTAGCTAATGCATTGAGTTAGAAGCAATCCAGTAATTTAGTGACCTTAATCAATGATAGAGCAGAGAGATTTGGAGTAATTGCAATTAGAAGTTGTGTTGTCGAGTGTGGAATCCAAGCTAACTAGTTCAAGTGTACAACTTACTATAAAGGAACAAATCAAGGAAGCACGATTGAAGGATGAGAAATTGCAAAGAATTAAGGATGATTTGGTTAAACATCATGATTTTACACAAGATGAAAACGAAATATTGAGATTCCAGACTTGAATTTACTTAACAATGGTGGAACAAATTTGAAAAATGATCTTTGACGAAGCTCATCACATAGTTTATACAAATCACCTTGTAAGAAATAAAATGTATAGAGATGTGAAGTCCAAATATTGGTAGTTGGGAATGAGGAAAGAAATATTTGAGTATGTAATGAAATGTATAATTTTTCAATAGGGTAAAGCAAAACACAAAAAACTAAGGGGCTTATTGCAACCACTTTCTATTCATGAATGGAAGTAGGAGCAAATTACAATAGATTTTATTATGAGACTATTCAGGACTCGGAAACAAAATAATGCTATTTGGGTGATTGTTGATAGGCTCACCAAATGAGCACATTCCCTTCCAATCCATCTAGAAATGTTGCTATCTCGTTTATCTACATTTACATCAAGGAGATAATGTGTTTGCATAGAGTTCCAGTTTCCATCATCTCTTATAAAGATCCTTGGTATCAAGCTTAATTTCTAGTTTCGTTTCCCTTAACTTGATTCATATTAGGCCA
This sequence comes from Laguncularia racemosa, assembly GCA_037954665.1. Taxonomy (NCBI): domain Eukaryota; kingdom Viridiplantae; phylum Streptophyta; class Magnoliopsida; order Myrtales; family Combretaceae; genus Laguncularia; species Laguncularia racemosa. The sequence continues at coordinate 2,343,418 of JBBMOL010000013.1, read as the reverse complement.
TATGCTTATCCAATATGAACCCTCAACTAAGAGTTAAATAAAAAAAAAATTGGTTCATCGTATTTCTAGAAAACATTTAGTTGCTACCTGATAAAATCAAGAAAGAAAAATAACAAGTTGAGTTCAATTAAATAAATCAATCCTAACTTAGTCATTGGCTAGTGAGAAAAAATCTTTAAAAAAAATCGAAAAACCAGAGTTTAGAATTTAGAGGCAAACCATTTTAAACTGAGTGGTTACCACCTAAATCTTTCGATTTAAATTCTACTTTTTGAAATACTCTTTTTATTAAAAAAAATCTATTCTAAGGTTAAAAATAAAATAAATTTGCTTTATTTATTTACATAAGGAAGATAATTTTTTTCCTAATTAAGATAATCCCGTAGGTACCTATATACCTACTACTCATGATCGAACCTACCGTATAATTTATGTGGTTTTATAATTTTTTAGTTAACTGGTTTAACTTTATTTTATGGAAAATGATTAAAGTTTAAGTGATTAACTATTTATTTTTATTCAAGGAAAACAAAACCTAGAAAAAAGGTCATAGTTTTTATGTGTTGAGATTTGCAATAGATCCTAAGTAACACTAATTCCAAATATCATTTTATTTTTGAAATTTTTGAATTTCTAGGCAAAAGACCCCCTTTTATTACTTTTTTAATCATTTTTTATATTATTTTATCTTTTTTTAACGTTTTTCCCTATTTTACAAAAATAATAGGAAAACCTTAAAGCATATAAAAACTAAACCTACCTCATTTTCTTTTATCAGTATTTTTTTGTTTTTTTTAACAATATCCTTATTATTATTTTTCTAATTTTTTTTTCTCTCTTTTTTTCTAATGAATAACAAAATAACCAAAAATGATAAAAATAAAATAAATTAAAAAAACAAAGAAACAAAATGGACCTAAGTTTGAATGTTAGTTGGTTTTCAAGTATAGGTTGGGCTAGCGGGCATGGATTTAGGTCGAACACAGTTTCAAACCTTAAGAGAGAAAGAGAGATAATGGAGTAGTAGGTGCTACAAAGCTTGATGGGGGTGTCGTTGAGGGGCCAAAACGTGTTGGAGGTTAGGTTTCCTAGGGTTACTGACTCAGGATATGGAAGTGAAAATAATTAAAGGAAGAAAAAACAATATGTGGCAATGCGGAAAATTAAATTAAAAAACTAAATTAAACAATAATTATAATAAATATGCTAAGATATTCACTATTAAATATCAACAATAAGAACTAAATAAAGAAAAAGAACCTTTCTTTTTTTTTATTTATTTCTTTCCGCCTTCAATCAAATCCTATCTCGTGCTTGATATCTCCGTAACTCACATTTCTTCCAAAGTTATTTAAACACTCAATACTCAGTGTATTGAAAACTTTTCAATGTAGTCATGGTGATAATTATGAAAGAAATAAAAAAAAACAAATGACGGAAAAGAATATATATATATATATAAAAGATAATCGGTGGCTTCACACCATCGATGAAGAAGATAGAATCACTCCAATCTTAAAGAAAATAGTTTAATTCAATTCAATAATGTTCTCTCAATTATGTTCAAAACTCTAATAAAAAAGACTATTTATATAAAGAAAAGGACAAATATAGACTATACAATCTAAAAACAATCTAATGGCTAATAAATACCTGTAAAGGAAACTAAAACATTTTCATAAAACAAAAGGTAATAATATAACTAAGTCTAATAATCTAAATAAAATAATTAAATATAAAATCTTCATGCCATACGAGCCGATAACGCTGACGTGAGCTTCTATGTATGTATTCGTGATCCCCATCATCTCTCTTCGGCTTCAAAAGATTCACTTCCAATGAATTAAAACCGATACATTGCTCATAAAGATCTCAATTAATTCTTTGAAGCTCTAACTCAACAATCCATGTAACATCTGAAAGTGGATGATATACCCATTTGATAAGAAAATACCTACCATCACTAATAATCTGATCATCAATAATATCTTCCACCTCTTCTTTCTTTCCTTTCAATGGTGGAACATATGGAACTTGTGGAATCAAAAGCTTCAGAAATGTAGACATTAGCTCAATTGACAAATTTGTAATCTCGACTAGCTCATAGTAAGGTAAGAGATCCTCAACATTGAAAATATTACTAATACATGTATCTAGTGGCAGCTCTAAAACGTAAGGATTTACACTAATCTTCTTCAAAACCTTGAAAGGTCCCATGCCTCTAGCATGTAATTTCTTATAAAAACCTCGTGGAAACCTCTCTGGCCTAATCCAAGCAATCATCAAATCTCCCCCTTTAAATTCTTAATACTTGCGATGAACATTTGCAGTAGACTTATATAATTCATTGCTTAAGTTAATTTTCTTTCTAATCTCCACATGTAGGTCACAAATATGGGTGGCAAATGATTCAATAGGTTTAGAAGGTCTAGATGTTAATGGGAGTGGGATAAGATCAATGGGGCATTTGGGTTAATAACCTAGTACAACTTCAAAGGGACTCAATCCAGTAGATCTATTTACTGAACTATTGTAAGCAAATTCTACCATTGGATGGATGTGATCCTAAGTAGACACATGATGACCAACCAGACACCTCAACAAATCACTGAAACTCCTCTCAACTGCTTCAGTTTGACCGTTGATCTAGGGGTGAAAGGCAAAAGAAAATTGTAACTTGGTACCTAGCATTTTCCATAATGTCTTCCAAAAGTAAATAACAAATTTGACATCCCTATCTGACACTACGGTTTTAAGTAACCCATGCAACTTAACAACCTCACTAAAGAACAATTTGGCTATATGAGAAGCATCTATAGTTTTGCTACATGATATAAAATGTGCCATCTTAGAAAAACAGTTTAGTATCACAAAAATTGAATCATGTTTCCTAAGAGTCACATGTAAACCTAATACAAAGTCCATGCTAATGTCCTACCAAGGTAAATATGGAACATGCAAAGGTGTATAAAGACCTATATTTTGTTTCCTATGCTGGGAAGGCTAACAAGTATGACATTACTTTACAATTCTAGCCACATCCCTCTTAATGCTAGGCTAATAAAATCTATCCTCAACCATGGTTATGGTTTTATCTCTCCCAAAGTGACCAGTTGCACCTCCAGCATGCAATTCCTAGATAAAAAAAAAAAAAAATCCCTCAAAGAAGTTTTTGGAACACATAATCTATCACCTCTAAATAAGTAAGCATCCTTAAGGACATAATCAACATAAAGTCCTAATTGACCATTAGACAACGATGCATGGATCTCCCTTAAATCAAGACAAGTCGCATATTGCTCTCTTATCTTTTCAAAACCAAGAACCTCGACAGTTAAAGTACTTATCGGTAGGTGCATACAACTTAAAGCATCAGTAGGTTTGTTCTTAGCTCCAGCTTTATGTTTCAAGACAAATGAGTACTCCAGCAAAAATTGAATCCACTTGGCATGTCTGGCTCTAAGTTTCTTTTGTGAATTGAGATACTTAAGAGCTTAGTGATCAATATACAACGCAAATTCATTAGGCAGCAAATAATGTCTCCAATGTTTTAAAACTTGCACCATTGCATAAATTTCTTTATCGTAGGTTAAGTACCTTTGTTTTACTTCATGTAGTTTCTCACTAAAGAAAGTTACAAGGTGTCCCTCTTGACTAAGCACTACATCTATTCCTATGCTAGATGCATCATAAGCAACCTCAAACACTTTAAAGAAATCAGGTAACCTAAGCATAAGTGCTTCAGTCATCCTCTTCTGGATTTCCATGAATACTTTAGATGCACTTTTGATCCAACTAAATTCCCCTTTCTTAATGTAGTTTGTGATCAAGGCTATAATAGTACTGAAGCCTTTAATGAATCTCCTATAAAAATGGCAAGACCATGGAAACTCCTAACATCATTGTAAACACCCCATTTTTTTACCCTAATAATTAATAATGGTCAATTTTCAATTTTTTCAATTTTTACAATTTTTCTCCTAATTTAGCAAAAATAGGAAAAATATTCAAAAAATAAAATAAATAGGGAAAATATATCAATTTTGGAAAATAATGATAGGAATAATAAGAAAAGGAGTTAAATAATTTTTACAAATTTTTGGAATTTCAAAATAATACAAAAATAATAAAAATTGCATTGCATAATGCAAATTGCGAAAAAAAAAAACTGAGAAGTGGGCTAGCCCAACTGGTTCGGACCATAGCCTAAGGCGCGGGGAAGGGGGCTCTGTTGAGGGTTCGAATCGCGGGGGACACATCCCGCGTTTTGCCCGATTTTTTTTCCTCCCCAGGACATGTGTCAGCTTGTGATTGGACGGAGGGGGCGCATGTGCCGGGCGCGTAATCGTCTTCAATTTCCGTCCGAGATTGTCGTCGGCAAGGAAAAATTCAAATTTCGGCCGTTTTGATGCGATTTTTTGCACAAATCCACTAAATCTTTAACTAAAATAAGATAAACATCATCTAATTGGAATCAAATCGCAACAAATTGGAAGATTTACACAAATCGAAAATGGGCTTTTAACCGCAAATTCGATTCACCCCAATTGAAGGAAATTCGAGCTTATCCAGCTTAATTTCTGGTGCCTATAAATAGAGCATGAGGGGAGGTGGCCAAAGCATGAATCAAAAGAGAGAAAGGAGGGAAAATAAGAGAGATCGAAGCTGCCGAAGTTTACGCGACCCACGATCGCTGACCACCACTTCGAACCACCACTTGGAGAAGCTTTAGGAGAAATCCACCACCACCATCAAGTCCCTCATCCTCAGAAATGTTGGAAACACCACTTGATCAACAAAAATAAATGCCAGAACGCCACTTGTGAGGACCTTCGACTGCCGCTCGATTCGACCTGGTTCGACCTAACCTGCGCACCGTATCCGGATCCAGGTAAGTTGGATTTTTCGATTTTTATTTATTTATCGTATTTTATTTATTTATTCATTTGTTATTTATAATTCAAAAAATAATATTAGGAAAATGTTAGAATTTAGATTAATGTTTTTAGGTTTAGTTTAGAATAGAATAAATAATAAAAGAATTATAAAAATCATAAAAAATGTTGGAAAATAATAAAAAAATAATAATAGAAAAGTATAGAAATTAAAATAAAAAAACTAAAAAAAAGATGGAAAAATGTTAAAATAAAATAAAAAATAAAAAAGAAGTAAAAGTAAAAAAATAAAATAAATAAATAATAATAATAATAATAATAATAATAATGATCAAAAGTAGGATTAATAATAGAGGTATATTAATGATAGGGTTAAAAACAATTTTTATCACTTAGAAAAAAAAATCCTTTTCTTAAATAAATCCAAAATTGGTTTTTTCTTAAAATTAATTTTTAATAATCAAGCTTAGGCTTAGATTTTTTTTTCCAAAAAAATGCTAAAAATGATAAAAACGTAAATCTGAGATATTTTCATAATTAAAATTAACTAACTCACTAAAGTTTTTTATAAAAAGTGAACTACGACTGGTTTAATCCTGAATAGTAGGTACGTAGGCACCCTCATGGGGCAACTCTAAAAAAAATAAAAAATCATTTTCCACATTAGAATAATTTTCTTTTAATCAATAAACAAAAACACAACAAAAAAATCACAAAAATAAATAAATAACAATAAAAGACATTAGGATATGGTTTAGATTTCAGAAGAATAAGGTGGTAACTTTAAGGTTTTAATAAGTTAGCCCCCGAATTTAGAAACTCTGGTTTTCCCTTTCCTCTTTCACAAAAAATGAAAAGATGAGATCTCGCTGACTAGTTGTCCGAATTAGGATTAATCTGCTCAATTAGTCCCGATTCAATAATCTTTCCTAACTTCAATTGGGTAGCAACTCCAAAATAAGACAAAATTCCTAATTCAACCGAGGATTTATATTAGATGAGCATATGATCTAGTATAAAATCGGATTAGAAATGAAAATGAAAAAAAATAAAAAATTAGACTTGACAGGATGGCAACTCCACTAGGGACTTTCTCTAGTAGGCTAGCCACCTGAATCTTCTGAAATCACCATTTCCAAAATATCTCTTGATTGTTATATTACTAATGCTAACATTTCAGGGATTTAATGAAATTTAGGGTTTACATATTTTTCCTACTGTTGAGTTTGCATGCATGTAATCGTGTGATTACATACGGTCAAACCCGGGCCGTCTTAGGACCCTAAGACGGGGGGCCATTGTGTAGGTTTTGAGCGAAGTGATATGATCACCGTTCGGGATTGATTAGGCTAACCCACCTAATGCTTCAATATGGCTTGAGATCCATTTTTTCGAGAATGCGGGAGGCTATAGAGCTTGGGGACTTGTTAGAACCTACCTATCTGCATACATGAAGTCATGGGCTAGCAATTGATTAATAATGTAATGCTTTTGTTCCGTTCCTAAAGTTTAGATACATTTCCCTGTAATAACATCATTTGTACTTTGTAAAAAGTTTTTGTAATTAGTTATTTCTATTGTAATAGATGGCTAGTTCTATAGTCGACCGCCTTCTCCGCAAAGAGATCCGAGTTTGCAAACCTCTAGATCCAAAGTTGGTACTGGACCATTGGTTTACTCTGTACAACCCCGAAGAGCAGGCTTTCATCCAACAAAAGATAAGGCCCATCCTTTCACTGATGAAGATGGAAATGAACTTATCTCTGATACGAGCTATCTTCCATCTATGGGAAGTGAGCCCATAGCTTTCTTCATTGGGCCACATGTGATCACTCCCACTTTAGAAGAATACACCCAACTTCTGTAGGCCCCATCACTAACCAGCGAGGTGTATGTGCTAGATCTTGAGGCTGGGTCAGCCGGTATTTTCAGTAGACTTCTGGGTATCCACAAGACAGCAATCAACAAGGCCTTAGCAAACTGCAACGGATATTGTATACGGATGGACGAGTTAGAAGCCTGGTTCATAGCCCAGGATGATGATGGGAACAAGAAGGACATATTATGCGGGGATCCTAAGAGTTATAAATAGAGAAGGATGTACGCTTTCATCCTGATAGCCTTCGCTACCATACTCTTCCCTACTGGAATCTTTTATATCCATTACAGAGTCGCCGAGCTAGTGGCCCAATTCTTAGAAGGGAAATCTTATATCCCGACTCTACTTGTTGAACAGATCCAGAACCTAAACTTTGTCAAGAGGAAGGGCCACAGGATCCTCCGCTCAAACATTAACCTCATCCTGATCTGGTTTGTGAGCTACCTCAAATGTTTTAGGTTGAACCTGGTCTAGAAATCTTTAGCCCAACAAGTGGACCTTGTGGACTCCTTCATAGAAAAGATAAGCTACCCGACGATCTTACTAGCTACAGTTGGGTGAAAGTGCTCAAGAGTTTCGGTACCGATGACATCTTGTGGACAGTTAGATGGAGTCGCTACAAAAAAAGTCATCCTAACCTGCAGGTTGTTCCTCTTATCAGTATTAGCGGATGTATAGGTTATCATCCAAACTCGGTGGTCCGTTAATTCGGTACCATCCAAGACATAGCTTATCGACCATCACTAGAAGCAATCACGTTCGAATACTAGGACCCAAGTCCGTTGGTAACCGAGAAGTTTGCCAAGCTGGCAGAGGTCAAAGCCCTATAGGAGGCTCGAATCGAGAGCCCCAACGTAAACCTCGGAGACTTAGATGGTGAAGTAGGTAAGCATCAAGCCACCAGGGATTTCGTGATCCACCAACTATATCAAACAGGAGAAAAAGCATATCGAGTCCCGAATATCACCCAACCTGAGCCAGACAAGGTAGACCCAGAGCTAAGAACCTAATTAGAACAAGTCAGGGCCTGGATGGAGGTATACTTTGAAGCTGCAGACTACAAAAAGGATATCTGGAAGGGCAAATTCAAAGAGTCTGATCAAAGGAATAAAGCCTTAGAAGCTCAACTGGAAAAGACCTAAGCTAGAGTCAAAGAGTTGGAAGCTATCATCAGCGAAAAAACGGCTTCTATGCAGCAGAAGAAGAAGAGGACTAGGAAATAGATTAGCATTGTACTTTTTCATGTTTCAAGTATCGAACTCCAAGTTTCCAATATTAATAAAAATAAAATTTCAGTATTATATCATTAATCAATTGTTAGCCCATTTATTTTAGCATATGTGTGATACATGCATCATATTTATATACACGCATTCAATTAAGAAAAATGCGCGCCAGGTATCAAAAATAGCTCCCAAACAACCAAACCCTCTAAGGAGCCCAATCCACACTTGCTCAAAAACTAAAATGGCAAATAATGGCAATAGCAACAACAATCGCAACAACACCAGTGCCAATACTACCTCGAACCCTAGGATCGTATCCCTGGAACAAATGGTCCAGCAATTGGCCGCTTAAGTCCACCTCCTGATTGAGAGTATTGGCCTCCTTCGCACCACCCAACCGACTCGGGAAGAACACTCAGAGGCCAGAAAAGGGAAAGCAGTAGAGGGCCAACCTCCAAAGTATGAGGAGATCAATTCCCACCTTAACCCAACATTTGAGTATAAGCCGAGAATCAACCTCGGTCCAACTTCAGACGATATAAAAAGAGAAATGGAAGATAGACAAAAGGAGATGGAAAGGAAGTTGTTCCAACAACTGATGGACAAAATGAAGATACTAGAGGGGCCTGATGGTTTTGAGCAGGCAGGGATCACTAGCTTACCAGTATATAGGGAGGAGATGTACCCAGAGAAGTTCAAGACCCCAGAATTTGAAAAATATGATGGCACTGGATGCCCCAAGATACATACAAGGCTGTATGTACGGAAGATGAGCAAGTATGCCCAATATGACCAGCTCATGATCCAGACCTCCTAAGACAACCTCACAGGCCTTGCCCTCGTCTGGTATGTGCACTTGGACTTTAGCTAAGTCAACACATGGGAAAGACTCGCTCAGGCACTCTACGATCAATACAAATTCAACATCGAAGTTGCCCCTTTGGTAATGGATCTAGGAGGTCTCCGAAGGAAACACATTGAGTCTTTTAAGGAGTATGCTCAGCGCTGGAGAGCTCAAGCTGCTAGGGTAACAACCCCAATCTCTGAAAAAGAGTTGACATTCATCTTCGTCAACACTCTGGAGAAGACTTACTTCTCACACCTGGTAGGCCAGATGTCATCTAACTTTGCAAAAGTAGTGGTAGCAGGGTGCCGAATTGAGAATGCCATCACATTAGGAAGACTCCAAACAGTGGACCCTCCCAGAATCGCATCATCATAGAGGCCCCTAGGAGGTAACAAAGCTAAGGAGTCTGCCCTCAGCACGGTTAACTCTGGCAGAGTGGACAAGGTTGGGACCCGCATAACATTTCAGTCCACGAATGCCCTGATCTAGCAATCGCCGATGAATCACACCCAGGCCACCAGGGTTTTAAGACAATTTACCCCGATCCTGATCCCACTCAGCCAGGTCTTCGCTCGACTACGAGCGGATAATTTGATCAGCTTCAAGATCCCAAGTGACTGGTACAAGCCTAGAAATTTTGACTCAAGCCTTAAGTGTAATTATCATATAGGCCAAGAGGGGCATTCCACAGATAGATGTTGGAGGCTCCAAAACAAGATTCAAGATCTGATTGACGTTGGAATAGTGTAATTAGACTTTGTTAACACACTGACACCGAATGTCAACATTAATCCGCTGCCCAACCATAAGCCCACCGTCAATATGATCACATCCGAAGAGTCCCCGAAATAGCAAAAAGCAACTGTACAGTGAGAAAGTCACCCATGCCAAGTCCCAGATGAAACCCCTAAATCACAGATCAAGAAGAGATGGTTAACCGAAGACCCAACAGTCAGTACCCTAGGCGAATCACATGGGAGATTTGAGTATCTAGTAAATTACTCTTTCACACTAACTGAGTATAGGCCACCTAATAGATGGGGGCCCAAGTTTGAGAAAGAAGACAACCCACCAAAGGAAAGGGAGAAGTCCGTGAACATAATTAAATCGGACTAAAAACCGATAATCATATAGTGCTATGAGGGACAATCTATTGAGGTGTAGATTCCAACGAAGAGATATGTATCCAATGTCCCAATACCCTCAGAGAGGTATAAGGTGGCACTGTTTGACTATCGGGCTCTCAATCAAGAAAGACCCCCTATCATAGGAGGAATCACCTATTCTGGGAGAATTTATGACCCGAAATACAAGATCTCAACCGAAGAACCCAACACTGAGGTAGGGAAGGAGGAAGAAGAGGGTCTCTCTGCATTTACAAAGATGGTCAAGGCAAGTGAATATAAGATCATGGAACAACTGAACAAGGTTCCAACCCAGATATCAGTTATGGGCCCCCTCATGACGTTTGAGCCTCACAGGGAAGCACTCTTCAAAGTGCTCAAATAGATCAAGGTACCAAAGGGCATCGCAATAGAGAAATGGAGCCATGTGGTAGATTCAATCTTCACCATGGATCAGATATCTTTCTCTCCCAAAGAGTTGGGGGAAGACGGAGACCAACATATGAAACCACTGTTCATAGTGGTAAAATGCAACGATACAATCGTCTCCAGAGTACTCATTGACAATGGATCTTCCCTTAACGTATGCCCTTTAGCCACCCTTGACCTACTGGGAGTCGATGCAAGCAACATCAAGCCCAACTCAATAGTGGTTAGGGCCTTCGATAGGTCCAAGAGAGAAATAGTGGGGGAGATCAGCTTGTTAGTAGAGATTGGTCCACAGATGTTCCATGTCTCCTTCCAAGTTCTCGACATTCCAAGGTCTTTCAATCTACTATTGGGAAGGCCATGGATACATACCGTTGGAGCCATACCCTCAAGTTTACATCAGAAGGTCAAGTTCATAGCAAATGGATAGATTATCACCGTGCTGGGAGAGCAAGACTATGCCATCTATAAAGAGACCGCCATACCTTACATCGGGGAAGACGGTTCCAAAGACTTCAGTCTCCAAATATTCAACGAGGTGCGTGGTAACTAACAAAGAGGGCCTTCGGTTTAAGGAGGGACAGCAAGGGACGTTTAGACTAGGGTACGTTCCTACAGCCCAGGAAGAGGCCCAAGCAAGAGGTATTAGAGGCATAAGGAAAGAGAAGCCAAGCGATACTCAGATGTGTTTTCCACCCCTCCAACAATCATTCAAGCAAGCAACTACCATTCAAGAGCCAAGGATAAGCAAAACCAACATCAGCAATGAAGGCTTGACCTCTCGTACGTTCGAGTAGCGTCTAGCTCTTAACAATTGGTTATGTTATCCTATTAATAGTGCTAGGTCAGCTCAAGGATAGGGAACAATTATTGAACAAATTTCTATTATGGTTATTTTTCCGATTCAATAAATTGCAATTCGTTCCTTTTTGCTTATATATACGTGCTCTCGTTTCACTTTACCCATAGATCCCTTATTGTCGAATGTCAGGAACATTTTGCGCAGGTAAGTAATGAAAGCACCGATATTGTTTCCAACACTGCTAGGTCAGCCATTAGAGGCGATGTCCTTGACCACGAAATAATACAAGAAAATTGGCAAAAACATGAACAAAGTGGAATTTCAATTGACGAGTTGGTGGAGACAGTAAATCTAGAAAGCACTAAGAAACCTAAAAACCTCAAGATTGGGGCCAATTTAAGTGTCGAGCAAAAATGCTAGATAATCGAGCTGTTAACTGAATATGCAAATGTATTCGCGTGGTCATACGACAACATGCCAAGACTAAACCAGTCAATAATAGTTCACAAGCTTCCCACAAGGGAAGATGTCAAACCTAAAAAACAGAAATTAAGAAGATTTAAGCCTGACATCTTACTAAAGATTAAAAAGGAAGTCAAAAAACTACTAGAAGTGGGATTCATCAAAGTGTCTGACTATTCGAAATGGGTAGCGAATATAGTCCCCATTCTAAAAAAGAATGGGAAAGTACGTATATGCGTAAACTTCCGGGATTTAAACCAAGCTATGCCAAAAAATAACTTCCCTCTACCTCACATCGATGTCCTAGAAGACAACACCGTAGGAAACCATCTCTTCTCATTTATGGACGGTTTCTCAAGATATAATCAGATAAAAATGGCTAAAGAAGATAAAACTAAAATAACCTTTATCACAACATAGGGAACTTTCTGTTACAAGGTCATGCCCTTTGGTTTGAAAAATGCTAGGGCAACGTATCAGAGAGCCATGGTCGCGATACTTCATGACATGATGCATCGAGAAGTCGAAGTATGTGTCGATGATATGATAGCCAAATCTAAGGAAGAAGAAAGCCATGCGGTTATTCTGAGGAAATTATTCAAGCGATTGAGAAAGTTTCAGCTCAAATTAAATCCAGAAAAGTGCACTTTTTGGGTCACAACAGGCAAGTTGTTAGGGTTTGTCATAAGCCAAGAAGGCATTAAAATCGACCCTGACAAAGTAAAGGCCATACTAGAACTACCCTCTCCATGTACTATTAAAGAGGTGAGAGGATTGCTGGAGAGGTTGAATTATATAGCTCGTTTCATCTCACAGCTCACAGACAAATGCCGCCCACTATTCCGTCTGCTAAAAAAGAATGTTGTAGTAGAATGGGATGATGAATGTGAAGAAGCATTTAGGACAATCAAAGACTATCTCATAAATCCCCCAGTCTTGATAGTTCCGAAACAAGGAAAACCCTTATTCTTATACTTCATGATACTCCCTGAATCCATGGGGTGCGTGCTGGGACAGAAAGATGAAGAGGGAAGAGAGTGTTCTATATATTATCTAAGCAAGAAATTCACAGACGGGGAACAAAGGTATTTGGAAATAGAGAGGACTTGCTGTGCTTTGATTTAGGTCATGCATCGATTGAGGCAATATACCCTTTACTATCCCATTGAGTTGCTAACAAAACATGATCCTTTGAAGTACTTGGCAGATAAACCTGTTTTATTAAGGAGAATCTCCAAATGGCAAATGCTCTTATCAGAATTTCATATCACATACATAAATCAAAATTCGATAAAAGGGTAATCTTTAGCTGACCAATTGGCAGAACACCCAGTTGAGGGAGATCCCCAAGAATCACAAGCTCAATTCCCTAATGAAAATATATTAATAATGGTGGGCGCACCAGCAGAAGACTGTGGGACAGAACAAAGCCCTAAATGGAAGATGTTCTTTGACGGAGCTACCAATGTATTTGGTTGTGGGATCGGGGTAGTGCTGATATTACCAAAAGGAACACAATTCCCTTTAGCAACAAAACTCACATTTCCATATACTAATAATATCGCAGAATATGAGGCATGCATACTCGACCTCAAAATGGCTTGCTACATGGAAATCTGTGAATTAAAAGTATATGGAGATTCTTCACTCATCATACTACAGACAATGGGGGAATACAAAACTAAAGATCCCAAATTGGTACCATACCATCAGCATTTGACAAAGCTAATCGATGAATTCAAAGCAATCACCTTCACATACATCCCGAGAACTCAGAATCAGTTTGCAGATGCACTCGCCACACTAGCATCTATAATTCAGGTAATAGGGGGGGTCGAAGTCTAACCATTGAAAATAGAAATCGAAAATCGGCCCACCTACTGTTTGGTAATTAAAAAAGCACAAGATGGTAAGCTTTGGTATTATGATATCAAAACTTTTCTCCAAGAAGGTAAATACCCTGAAATGACTTGCAAAAATGACCAAAGAACACTCAGAAGGTTAGCAAGTCATTTCTTATTAAATGGGCATGTGCTTTATAAAAGATCGCCTGATGCCACCTTGTTAAGATGTGTGGATAGAAATGAAGCATGTGAACTGATGAAAGAAGTGCATGAGGGAGTATGTCCACCTCACATGAGCGGCTACATGTTAGCCCGAAAAATCATGAGAATGGGCTACTATTGGCTAACCACGGAATCAGATTGTATCAAATATGTCAAGCACTATCACTTGCAAGTTTATGCAAACTGAATAAATGCCCCGCCTAAAGAACTTCATTCGTTGTCTGCACCATGGCCTTTCTCCATGTAGGGAATCGACATCATCGCCCCAATCACTCCAACAGCATCCAACGGCCACAAATTTATACTTGTAGCCATTGATTACTTCACCAAGTGGGTGGAAGCTTCATCATATGCCAGTGTCACAGAAGGGGTAATAGTTCGATTCTTGAAAAAAGGACATAATAGCTTAATATGGAGTTCCTGAGTCAATTATCACCGACAACGGAACCAACCTCAACAACAAGTCGATAACAAATTGTGTCAACAGTTCCATATAAACCATAGAAATTAAACTCCCTATCGACCTCAAATGAATGGGGCAGTGGAAGCAGCCAACAAGAATATCAAAAGAATCATCGAAAAGATGACAATCACTTACTAAGATTGGCACGAGATGCTGCCATTTGCCCTTATGACTTACAGAACCTCGATTTGAACATCTACTGGAGTTACCCCATATTCTCTGGTTTATGGTATTGAGGCAGTCCTACTAGTTGAAGTTGAAATACCATCCTTCATAATTTTATCAGAAGCGCAGTTAGATGAGTCAGACTGGGTAAAGAAGAGGCTCAATCAAGTGAATTTGATCGACGAAAAAAGACTCACTGCGTTGTGTCACGGCCAGTGTTACCAACAAAGAATGGCCCGAGCATTCAACAAAAAAATGAGACCTCGATGTTTCAAAGAAGGAGATCTGGTGCTAAAGAAAGTTCTCCTAAATGCTCAAGATTCTAAGGGGAACTTTACCCCAAACTATGAGGGCCCATACGTTGTAAAGAAGGTATTGTCAGGAGGTGCTTTGATATTAACTCAAATGGATGGCTCGAAATTGAGAGATCCCATTAATACAGATGCTGTTAAGATGTACTATCCTTAAGCAAGAAAATTGAAATTTTGCCAAGGTTTATGAATGCCAATATTCAGTACAAGTTTCGTTGAGTCTAGTTTTCATTTCTTTTACAAGCAAAGTTAATGTCTCTGAATGATCGATAACTCCAACCAATTCTCATTAAAAAAACATTCTTAAACACATTACCCATCACTTCACCAATGAATAATGAACATTGAAATGATAATGAATTTCAATAGATTTTGTGACATAATTCTACCTACTTTTGAGCATTAAACCTGGTGCATTAATATGATAATACCACAATCACAAGAGCCATGCTCATAAGAAAGGAAGCACATCAAAGCCCTCAGCCCTGTTTTGAAGCAAGAGTAAGCAAAGGAGAAGCAAACTAGCACGAAGGTCTGGTTGTTTAATTGTTATCCACGATAAATTGGTAAGCATCTTAGAGTAAATAACCATCATTCACATATTATAAGACATCTCTTATCAAATCATTTGACCCGTTCGCTAGAAGCGTTTTCAAAAGTGTTAGGTTAGTCAGCCCATAAAGGGGCACTTTCCTAAACATCATCTCTCAAGGTTAGCCCATAGGGGCACCTCTCGAGACATTTCTTCCCCAGGGTTACAAGTCTAAGAAGACACTTCCCGCTGGTTAGTCAGCCCACAGAGGGGCACTTTCCTAAACATCCTCTCTCAGGGTTAGCCCATAGCGGCACCTCTCGAGACATTTCTTCCCCAGGGTTGCAAGTCCAAGAAGACGCTTCCCGCTACTAGTTAGTCAGCCCACAATGGGGTACTTTCCTAAACATCCTCTCTTAGGGTTAGCCCATAGGGGCACCTTTTGAGACATTTCTTCCCTAAGGTCGTAAGTCTAAGAAGACGTTTCCCGCTATAAGTTAGTCAGCCCACAATGGGGCACTTTCCTGAACATCCTCTCTTAGGGTTAGCCCATAGGGGCACCTTTTGAGACATTTCTTCCCCAGGGTCGCAAGTCTAAGAAGACGCTTCCCGCTATAGGTTAATCAGCCTACAGAGGGGCATTTTCCTAAACACCCTTTCTCAAGGTTAGCTCATAGGAGCACCTTTCGAGATACCTATTTTTTAGGGTTGCAAGTCTAAGAAGACGCTTCCCATTATTGATTAGTTAACTCATAGGAGCACTTTTCGAATCTATTGATTAGTTAGCTCATAGGAGCACTTTTCAAATTTGTCAATTAGTTAGCTTATGGAGCACTTTTCAAATCTATCGATTAATCAGCTCATAGGAGCACTTTTCAAATCCATTGATTAGTCAACTCATAGAAGTACTTTTCGAATCTATTGATTAGTCATCTTATAAGAGCACTTTTTAAATTTGTCGATAACCGATTAGTCAGCTCATAAGAGCACTCTTCGAAGGCATTTCTCCCTAAATAATCGCTAGTCTAGCCGGACTCTTTTGTTGACAGGTGGCCAACTCATAAGAGCGTTTCCTAAGACAATCTTCCCTTTAGGGTTGCTAGTCTGATAAGACACTTCCTATTATCAACTATTCCACTCACAATAGCACACTCCTAAACAATCCTTGAGATGTTTCTTATCGCCAATTAATCAGCCCGTAGAGCACTTTTCAGGAGGATACATTACTTCATATTGTTAGGCCATTTCTTGAGCAATGCCAATCATCACAAAGCACTCGTAGGATTATTAGCTTATGAAACATTTTCTTACTAAAGACCAAATTCCAGATAACCAGCCAAACCAAGGCGTTGTCCATTTAGTCCAGAGGCCAAAAATGGGGTCTTTCTTGTCTTTGTAGTTAAGTTTTCCAAACTTTACCACAAAGAGGGACAGCTGTAAACACCTCATTTTTTACCCTAATAATTAATAATGGTCAATTTTCAATTTTTTTACAATTTTTCTCCTAATTTAGCAAAAATAGGAAAAATATTCAAAAAATAAAATAAATAGGGAAAATATATCAATTTTGGAAAATAATGATAGGAATAATAAGAAAAGGAGTTAAATAATTTTTACAAATTTTTGGAATTTCAAAATAATAAAAACTGCATTGCATATATGCAAATTGTGAAAATAAAAAATAAAAAACTGAAAAGTGGGCTAGCTCAGCTGATCCGGACCATGGCTTAAGGTGCGGGGAAGAGGGCTCAATTGAGGGTTCGAATCGCGGGGAACGCATTTCGCGTTTTGCCAGATTTTTTTTTCCTCCCTAGGACACGTGTCAGCTTATGATTGGACGAAGGGGGCGCACACGGTAGGCGAGTAATCGTCTTCAACCTTCGTCCGAGATCGTCACTGGTGAGGAAAAATTCGAATTTTGGTGGTTTTGATACAATTTTTTGCACAAATCCACTAAATCTTTAACTAAAATAAGATAAACATCATCCAATTGGAATCAAATCGTAACAAATTGGAAGATTTACACAAATCGGAGATGGGTTTTTAATCGCAAATCCGATTCACCCCAATCGGAGGAAATTCAAGCTTATCCAGCTCGATTTCTGGTGCCTATAAATAGAGCACGAAGAGAGGTGGCCAAAGCACGAATCGGAAGAGAGAAAGGAGAGAAAATAAGAGAGATCAAAGCAGCCGGAGTTCGCGAGACCTACGACCGCAAACCACCACTTAGAGAAGCTTTAGGAGAAATCCACTACCACCATCGAGTCCCACATCCTCAAAAACGTTGGAAACACCACCTGATCGACAAAAACAGACGCCAGAACGCCACCTACGAGGACCTCCGACTGCCGCTCAATTCGACGCGACCCGACCCAGTTTAACCCGACCAGCACACCGTATCTAGATCCAAGTAAGTTGGATTTTTTTTATTTTTTTATTTTTATTTATTTATCGTATTTTATTTATTTATTCATGTGTTATTTATTTATTCATTTGTTATTTATAATTAGAAAAATAATATTAGGAAAATGTTAGAATTTATATTAGTGTTTTTAGGTTTAGTTTAGAATAGAATAAATAATAAAAGAATTATAAAAATCATAAAAAAAATTTGGAAAATAATAAAAAATAATAATAAAAGAATAAAAAATAATAATAGAAAAGTATAGAAATTAAAATAAAAAACTGAAGAAAAAAAAGATGGAAAAATGTTAAAATAAAATAAAAAATAGAAAAATAAAAATAATAAAAATAATAATAAAATAAAATAATAATAAATAATAATAAAATAAAAATAAATAAATAATCAACAATGATCAAAAGTAGGATTAATAATAGAGGTAAATTAATGTAGGGATAAAAACAATTTTTATCACTTAGAAAAATAAAATCCTTTTCTTAAATAAATCAAAAATTGGTTTTTCCTTAAAATTAATTTTTAATAATCAAGCTTAGGCTTAGATTTTTTTCCAAAAAAATGCTAAAAATGATAAAAACGTAAATCCAATGTATTTTCATAATTAAAATTAACTAACCCACTAAAGCTTTTTATAAAAAGCGAACTAGATTTGTTTGATCCTGAATAGCAGGTACGTAAGTACCCTCATGAGGCAACTTTAAAAAGAATAAAAAATCATTTTCCACATTAGAATAATTTGCTTTTAATCAATAATAAAAAACACAACAAAAAAATCACAAAAATAAAATAAATAACAATAAAAAATATTAGGATATGGTTTAGATTTTAGAAGAATAAGGTGGTAACTTTAAGGTTTTAATATGTTAGCCCCCGAATTCAGAAACTTTGGTTTTTCCTTTCCTCTTTCACAAAAAATGAAAAGAGGAGATCTCGCTGACTGGTTGTCCAAATTAGGATTAATCTGCTCAATTAGTCCGGATTCAATAATCTTTCCCAACTTCAGTTGGGTGGCGATGCCAAAATAAGACAAAATTCCTAATTCAACTTGAGGATTTATATTAGATGAGCATAGGATCTAGTATAAAATCGGATTATGAATGAAAATGAAAAAAAAATCAAAAATTAGACTCGACAATCATGAAGGTTCTTTGGTTCAAGCTACTCAACTATTGCCTTAATTTTCTCAAGGTCTACTCTCAATCCTTCCGTTGACACAACAAAACCAAGGAAAATTACCTAAGTTATCAAAAAGGCACACTTTTTCAAGTTTACATAAAGTTTTTGGTGCCTAGCGGTCTCAAATAATTTTCTTTGGTACAAAAGATCCTCTTCTTAGGTGTGATTATAAACTAGGATATCATAAAAATACACCATAAGAAACTTTCCTATGAATGGTCTTAACACTTGTGTCATCACTCTCATGAAAATTAACAACACATTAGTTAACCCAAATAGCATAACTAATGACTCATATAGACCCTCTTTTATCTTAAAGGCCGTTTTTCACTCATCCCTTTGATCTAATCCTAATCTGGTAGTATCCACTTTGAAGGTCAATCTTGGAAAACCACTTAGACCTTAAAAGTAAATCTAGCATGTCATATAACCTAAGGATTAGGAACCTATACTTAATATTGATCTTGTTGATGGCCCGTGAGTCTTCACACGTCCATTAACTTCCATCTTTCTTAGGAGTAAGGAGTGCAAGCACAACACATGGATTAAAACTCTCCTTAATAAACCATTTACTTGCCCTTTTTAACTCTACATGCTCTCTAGGATTCATCCTTTAATAGTGTAAGTTAGGCAAGGTTGATCTGGGAACTAAATCTATAGTGTGTTGTATGTCGCGTATGGGTGTTAACCTATTTAGAATCTCATCTAGTGTAAGGTCTTTGAACTCTTCAAGTTAAGGTTTCACCTTTATAGATATGTCTAACTCTGACTTAGGATTACACTCCTTGACTTGCTTAACCACTAAAGCGTATAAAGTGCTTTCTTCAGACTTAAGCTCAAATTCTCTTGCACTTAAAACATGAAGGGGTTTATTAGAATTTATGGTATTGACTGACCCTTTGTTGGTACTAACCTTAAGTTCTTTTGGCAATGAAGGATTAAGCTTAATTTTCTTACCATCGTGCATAAATACATATATGTTAGCCCTACCGTAACAACATCTAGGTCATATAACTAAGTTCTCCCTAAAAGGACACGAGTAATATCCATAGGCATGACATCATACCAAATCTTGTCTATATATGTAGCAAACTGTAAGGAAACTAGACATCTCTAAGTGACAGTTAAGGTGATCTTATCTACCCAAGCTACCTTATAAGGATTAAGGTATGATTCTACTTTAAGACCTAACTTAGACACAACAACCTATGAAAATACATTCATATTGCTACCCCCCATCAATGATTACTTTACAATTGTGACAATTACATTTTGTGTAGGTATGGAATATGCTAATTCATCTCCAATCATCCTGCTTTATAAGCTGGGTGATGAGACACCTAACAACATTCAAATTGCCCTCCTCAATAGTTATGCCCATGTCATCTTCATCATTAACAACCTCTTTTGGAATATGATCTAACTCCTCACAATCCTCATTCTCTAATGGTTCTCCCTCTCCTACATAAAGGTTCCTAATTGGGCATTGATAAGCAAAGTGACAAGAACTATGCCACTTACAACACTTTTGACTCGAGCTAATCTTTGAACTCTTTGCATCTATGTTCTTACCTTTGATGTTTTTATCTTGAGTCATAGTAGGATTACTAGACCTAAGTGCTATAGAGGCATTCTAATAAATGTTGAAAGAACCTTATTTATAGTATTTATTAAATATGGTTTTTTTATGAATTTTGTGCAAATTTATCAAGAAAAAGACACTTGAGTGCTTAATATTTGATTTCAGGGTTTAAAGAGTGCAATTTAAAGATTTAAAGAAAATTCGAGTGAAAATGAGACAAAATCTAGCAAAATATAAGAAAACGTGATTTTCACGTGTACACAACCTTCAGCATGACCGTGCTGATGCCAGTATTGGAGAGCAAAAAGTGGTCAAAACACATCATGAAATTGTGTCCTGGCTACTGCATAAGTAGTGCAAAGCGCATGCTGAAGCAAAAAATCTACCTAGAGAAGAAACTGCAGGAATTCTAGAGTGCATAACCCCGAGCACGACTATACAGAAACCGGAACACCGAAATTTCACTTTTTTTCAAGGTACACGGGCGTGCACTAAGCCATGCACGCTACCTTGTTTATTAAACTATAAATACTCACTTTATTATGAAAATTAGGGATTTGGATTTATTTTTTCTCACAACCATTCTAAAATCCCTATGAGAGCAAAATTACAAATCTAGAAGGAGAAATCACTGAAGCATTATCGAAAATCACAAAATGCCTACGAAGGTTTATTCTTTTCATCATGAATTCTTATTACTTCTCTAGATTTCTCGTGATTATTGTAAATTCCATGGAGGAATAGATTTATATGCCCTACATTTTGTGAAACTCTAAACCATGTGATTGAATTACTTATTGATTAATGAAAAGTTTATATTTTTGTATCTATTCATGTGTTTTAACTACTATGTAATTAATTTATGTGCACGAATTGATTGCATGTCCGGCTCTTGTTAGATAGAGAGAGGTTTCATCTAATATGATAGATCTTCATAAATAAAAATATTGCATATTTTACCTAGAGGTAGGAAAACTTCAATTTTCTACACAAAGATTTAATCTTTATCTAGAAATTATGAGCTTAATGAAATCTTATAAGGCGATAGTGATGGAAGGGTCTCCATTATTCCGTATAAGGTTATTAATTGATTAACTCGATGGAGTAATTAGTTTAATTGTGAATTCCTATAGTACAAAGCATAAACAATTAATTAATCAAAACCTTATTATAAGAAGGTTAGGGTTTAGATTTGATTAAGATAAAGGGTATGTCTTTGTGATTGAATTAATTTATTACAGCGATTATAATTAATTTTAGGGTTATTAGATTAGTTAATTAGTGATTTAATTTATTAATCCCACATTAAGATTTAGACTAGATAGTAGAAAAATGGTAATACCAGTACTTGTTTTTAAGATATTTGAGGACGACACTCATTGTAATCTATACTATATTAGATAAGTGCACTTGCCTAACTAGGTCATTAGATTTTTTTTTTTAATAAATTTATAATTTGATATGATCGGATAAATGACCCATCACATTCCCAGTAGACCTATTAGATCTCTCACCAAAATTGTTACTCCTAAAGACTCGCTCTCTAACTTGAGAACTAAACCTCCTTTCTGGTTTTAACCAATTTCCGATCTTTAAGGCTTGCTGGAAGGTCAATTCCAAGGTCTAATCATAACAAGGTCGAAGCTCTCTCTTAATGTTAGAGTGTAACCAATTCTTAAGCTTAGAAAGTGTCGACTCAGGTAACTTTAGCTCATCACACCTAATCAAGAGCTCATCAAAGCTAGCCATATATTCCTCAACAATTATGGTTTCCTACCTAAGATTGATATATTGTTGGTAGAGCTTATCCTGATAAGATAAAGGGATGTATTTTTCCTTCAATTTGATTTTCATATCTACCTAGTGCTCTATAGGTGGTTTTCCTAATCGTAAAAGTTATCATTCTACATTGGTCTAGTATGGTTTCGCTTAACTAAGTAATTGCATCTTAGCAAAACACACTCTACTATTCTCAAGCATCTTATAAAAGTCAAAGTATTGTTCTATGGCGGTTATCCAATCTATTAAGATAGTCGGGTCAAGACTCCCATTAAATGTAGGTGGATCTACCTTAATATGCCCAGTGAAGTTGTCTATACGATTGTCAAGGTGTGAATTTTCAAAATCGAGTGCTAAATAGTCATCTTCTTGGAAATTCCTTTGTGGCATCCTACAGCACATTGGCTCGACTTTACGAATGTTTTGAACTCCAAGATTCCTCCAATGGTGTCGTTTAGGGGGTAGATCATCCTCTAAGTCAAAATTTCTTTTTGGGGCTCAATTTACAATTTCTTCACCTTCATCCTGATTAACAGGTACCTTAACAACTTCTAAGACATCTATACAACCTAAAAGCGTTTCTAATTGGTGATGCATTGTACCTACGTTAATTGTAAGTTTATCCATCTTAAACATTAATTGATTTACTAGTTCAATTAAATATTATTTTCTATAGGTGAGTCCTCTCTAAAAGTTATACCACTACGGGTCTTTTTGGTATTAGACTTTTTTTTTTTTTGCATGAAAATATTTTTTTAGTAAAGAATGCTAATCTATGAAAAAAAATTATTTTTATTTTTTTGGAAAGAACACTAATTTAGACTTTGATACCAAAATTAACACAAGATACGAAAGCAAAAATAATTAAAGGAAGAAAAAAATAATATACAGTGATGTAGAAAATTAAATTAGAAAACTAAGTTAAACAATAATTATAATAAATATGCTAAGATATTCACCATTAAATATCAAGAACAAGAATTAATGAAATAAAAATAAAAAAGAAAAAGAACCTTTCTTTTTTTTTTTAACTTAATTTTTTTTCTACCTTCAATCAAATCCTGTCTCATGCTTGATATCTTCGTAACTCACATTCCTTCTAAAGTTATTTAAACACTCCTTAACTCTTAGTGTATTGAAAACTTTTCAATGATAGAAGAAACATATATATATATATATATGTAAGGAAGATGGTTGATGGCCTCACAATACCAATGAAGAAGGTAAAATCACTCTAATCTTGAAGAAAACAATTCAATTCAATAATGTTCTTTTAATTAATTTCAAAACTCTAATAAAAGAGACTATTTATATTTAAAAAAGGAAAATATAGACCATAAGATCTAAAGACAATATAATGGCTAATAAGTATCTATAAAGGAAACTAAAATACGTTTATAAAACAAAAGATAATAATATAACTAAATATAATAATCTAAATAAAATAACTAAATATAAAAATCTTCATACTATACGGGCTGATAATGCTGGCGTGTGGTTCTACGCATGTATTCGTGATCCCCATTAGTTACAAACATGGTCGTGTTTGTGATCAATGTCTAAAAGTAGCAACAGTGACTAGGCAATAATGGTTAATCTAATGGTTGGTTTGGGTTTGGTGGTTGGGACTCCCAAAGATCAAATTAGAAAGCAACATTGTTATTTTATGAAAGTTTAGGGACTTGGGAACTTGTTGGAAGTGGTTTTGAGCTTTGAAGTTGAGTAGAGAGAGAAAAGCTAAAGAGAAGGTGCTTGTGGGGTGTAGGTTTTTAGAGAGAGGAAGTTCGGATAAGAGCTCCAATAGATGTTTTTTAGTGTTGTTTGATGATGAAAACAAAACCTTAGACCTATATTTATATTTTTTGCCTTGAATTAAATGGGTTGTATATGCAAAAATGATTTTTTTTTCAATTTTGGATAGATTTTTTACTACTAAAATGAATAAATTTAGATGCATAATTGGGCAAAATTGAAAGCATGCTAGCTAAGATTCAAACCCGCAACCTTCCCCTATGCATGTGCGCTCTTAGCCAACCCGGCTAGCTTATTGTCTTAGTAAGGTAAGTAATTGAAATAACTTTATGTTTTAACGTCAACCTGAACCTACTTAAAACTCTTGATCTAATTCAAGCCCAAATGCTCGATTCCTCGAGAATTGAAAGTGCATTATTTTTGGATGATGGGTCTAGTATACTTGATTTTTCAAATCGAGTCCAATTTGATAGCTTTATAAGTTTCGGTTTGTTGTTTATCCAGTTAATTTAAGATTGATTTTCTCATAATAAGCTAATTTAAATCCAATCAAAATATGATTTGAAGACACAATTAACTTAAATTGACTTAATTTTTACAATATAAAAATAATTAACTTAGATCATGATTAGAATATTAAATTTTCTACAAAAACTTAATATTCTCTTTTTATGCTCAAAACCATCAAATCGCATATGTGCATTTTGACCTCATTTAACCCTAGAAAATGATTTGACCCTTTAGATGAAACCCGATGATCACCAATTGACCAAAAAAAAAAAATTCTTTTTTTTTAAATTTCCCCAATTTTTGTTCTTTTTTCAATTTTTTCCTTTTTTATTTTCATATTTTTTCTTTTTTTTGGTATTTTTCTATTTAGGATCTTTTCCTCATTAAAAAAAAAAGACTAAAACAAAAAAGGGAAAAAAATAGAGTGTCTACACTAAGTTTATTTCCAAATTTTGGCAAACTTTACCAAAAGCCATGGGAACTACATTAAAATTCAATGCAGCTTATCATCCCTAAATCGATGGCCAGACATGAAGAATTATTCAAACACTTGAGGATATGTCAAGAACTTGTGTTCTAGATTTTAGGGGTAATTGGAATGAATATTTGCCATTAATAAAATTTGCATATAATAATAGTTATCATAGCACAATCCATATGACCCCATATGAAGCATTATATGGAAGGAAATGTAGGTTTTCAAGAAGCAAATAGTTGGACTAATCATGCCTCAAGAATTGAAAGAGAAAATTCAACTAATCAAGGCTTAAATGCAAGCTGCACAAAATAGGCAAAAAAGTTATGCTAAGATATGTAGGAAACCTTTGGAATTCAAATGGAGGGGGGGGGGGTTTGTTTGTAAAGGTGTCAACAATGAAAGGAGTAAAGAGATTTGGATTGAAAGAAAAGTTAGTCCTCATTTTATTGGACCTTACGAGATCTAAAAGAGGATAGGAAATGTGGCATATAAACTTGAATTACCAAAGGAGTTGGCTAATATTCATAATATATTCCATGTGTCCTCTTTAAGAAAATTTGTAGGTGATCTAACAATTGTATTAAAGCATCCACTAGAGGGACTCAAGGAAAACTTGACCTATGCAAAATAACCCGCTGCTATCCTAAAAAGGTCAATCTGTTAATTGGAAAATAAAACTATAAATTTTGTCAAAATCCTTTAGAGTCAACACAATAAGAGGGAGGCCACTTGGGAAATGGATGACCAAATGAGGAGCAAATACCTTAATTTATTTAAGCTAGGTTAGCCAAATCTTAAATATGAAATGTCTATTATTATAACTATTGTAAAAATCAAGAATTCCACCTCATAGTAAATAAAAGGAGGTAAGAAATGTACTAGGTATTTACTAAATACCACAGTTGTGTAACATTTTATAGTTTGGAAATTACTAATCAAAATTTTAGGTTGATAATTATGATTTTGAATCTAATTTTTTCACAATATGGTTATAAATATTAAAAGAAGTGGTCCTCGTAAATATGATTAATCGGATAATTAGCTTCTATATAGTGGGTACTATTTTATAATAGAATGTTAAGAATGACTTGAATGTAGTATAAAATTAATAATTATAAGTATGAAAATGTCTTAGCAAGATTATTTCTAATGTGACTAAGTATAAGTACATAGTAATATACTTTATCTTTTTTTTTTTTTTTGGTATTCTATCAAAGATGGAAAAAAAGAAGAAGAATTAGAAGAAGAAAAAGAGGATAGTTGGACGTGTACTTAAGAGTAGCTACTTAGATTATTTAGGACTAAGTGAAGGCTCACAAAGAGAGAAAACTAGTACAATTTTAGAAATATCAACCAAGAAAAAAAAAACTAAAAAATCCTCCTTCCACAAAATTTCTTCATCCGCTAAAAGATTTAACTTGTACCACCTGATACAATCACATTTCTATAAGGAATAAGAGTAGTAGAATTAGGTTTTTGAGGGAGAAGAAATTTAGAAATTAAGGGGAAAAAAGAAGAAGAGAAATAGGGATCAGTTTTGATCAGTGGTGGTCCATAGGCCTAAGGTAGAGCTGTTACTAGGCTGAGTTAGGACTAAGGACTTTAAATGACAACCAGTGGAGCATCGGAGCTCTGAAGGTGGTGAGCTTTCTATTCCCGCCCAACTTTTATTTAATTTATTAAAAATAGAAAATTTGCAACAAAAAAAAGTTTTGAATTTTGGTTTCCTAAGTTAATTTTATATGTAGTTTGATGATAAATTTTTGTTATGGTAAAATTTGTAGTGCATATATAAGGCCCTTAAGAATTTTCACTGTAGTAACGAATTTTATATTAAAAATTAAAAATATCAAATAGTTGTTTGATTTTATTTTTGGTATGAAGGTTACTAGCAAATCAAATTTAATTTACAAAATGAAAATTTTGTTAAAAGGACATCAATAGTATATAATGTGAATTTTTGTTAATTTTGCCCTATTTTTCTAGCGAAGTTAATCGAGACAAACTACAATATTCATGTATTATTATGTGAAACTATAAATTTATTGAGTATATCAAAGTAATTTTATGATGATAGGAGAGTTTAATTTGAATAATGCACATAAACACATGTGTTAGCTTGATTATGTGTGAACCTGATAGGGAAATGTGTAAATCAAGAGACTTGACAAAATGTAAATAATTGATAAACCTAACAAATCAATTTGATTCCTTAAGAATAATATATGAACACAATAGCCCTAGTAGAAATTGAAAAAAAAAAAAAAAAGGAGAAAGGATTCAATTATCCCCTATCATGTAATTTATAATAACTACCTATATGATATTACATCTAGGTAATCCTACATGTACAAAGTAATTTAGGTGGCACCTTTTGTTAGTTGGTTGGTTGCCAGATTTGTATATTAGGTGAATGATTTCCTTTACTTGATGCTTATATGGTTAAGTAGTCAATAGTTTAGGTCATTTATCTATTATTTAAGAACCATGTGTAGTCACTTAAGTATTTGTTATGGGTGGACCTAGAATAATAATGAGAATTGGTTAATGAGGAATTTTTTTGTCATTGATGATAGTAAGTTGCCTTTGAGTAGTTCTAATTGGTTAATATGTCAAATCATACTAGCATTGCTAGTAATGCGAAGCAGGTGCATGATTATTTTTCCTTAAGACCAAATGGTTAATCTTGACTTACAATTGTCATGAGTATTCGGGCTGATGGGAAGTTAGTGATTACTCTATGGTGTATTTTGGCTAATCATGTTCTTTACAATTGTCATGAGTATTCAGGCTAATGGGAAGTTAGTGATTACTCTATGGTGTATTTTGGCTAATCATGTTCTTAGTCTTCTTTTCTTCTTCTTAAGTGTAGTGTCATTAAATAAAAGGGTTTGAAATGCCATTTAAGTCATAGAATATTCATTGTTTTTATTGCTTAAGTAATGACTAATGATTGTTTATGTACTAACCTAAAACTTTATAAGCAAAGTAAGTCCTATTCCCGACCTAGTAAGCTTGTTATTTGATTATTAAAGTTGCCCAAATAGTTTGTAGCACAGTTGACAAACCGGTCCAATAATAGTAACCTATGGGGATTTGGTTACCTTATTTCATCTGTGACAGGTGAAGGGTATGGTAAAATCTTTTTAACTCGTGTGTAAAATTGTTGATAGATAATTAATTACTAATTTTTTAGTTAATAAATGTGTAAGTGTGAGGACATATTTTCTCATAAGTGCTAAATCGATGTTTAATGTACAGTATCATTTTTTTTTAACATAAAAGAAACTTGGAAAAAAATGGTAATTATGTAAAATGGGACATGGAACTTAGGACAGTTCACTAGTGTGGTATTTGTTAAATAAGTTCCATACTATAGTATAGTTTAAAAAAATGATTTACTAACTTACCATGATTATGCTATTGTTGTATTCTCAACTTTTACTCGATTTGTTTCTTAAGAAACTAAGAGATTTGGTGTTTTTGCTAATCCCAAATGAAGGTTCAGAAGATTAAAACAAAAGTTTGTTTTTTCTCTTTCTTTCTTTCTTTCTTTTTTTTTTGGGAGGGGGGGGGGGGGGGGGGGGGGGGTGGTTTGAGGGCATTAGTTTAGCAAAAAGAAAATGCAAACTTTTGATTCTTCCTTATAAATAGTGGAAGGCCAAATTCCCTTGTAAACAAGTTTGAAGAATCATGTGTAAATAATTATCTAGTTATCATATTTTTGTTAGAGTTTGTAAATCATAATACAAGTATTATAAATGTTTTAGGATTAATGGAGGAGGGTTCTAGAGACTAGTCCCCTTGTTGCCTTTATGATCATAAGATGGCAAATGGTACCTCTAATAAAGTGGTTTTTGATGATATGAGGTTTACTAGATGGACATGAATGACTTGAAAAATCATTATCACGGGTTGAATACTCATATGTGTCTTTTACTACAAATGATATTAACCATACATTTAGGTTATCTATTACAATATACAGATACAAGTTTTAGGTAAAGTTGCCTTATTCCTAATTAAGAGATGGCTTAACAACACTGCCTTTTGGTGCCAATTGATGTGAATAGATTGTTTTGATAGGTTAGTATAAATCCCTAAGGTGGGTCGTCATTACATATCATCTCAACATTACTTCTTTAGGGCTATGTGCAACATGAAACTCAAGCGATACCCACATGATTATTCTAGCCGGAACTATATGGTAGCCTAATTAACCACTAGATCATTAGAAGAATCAATATTATACAGTCATATAACCAATTAAGATTATAAACATTTACACTCAATTGTTAACAAAGACTAATGAGGTGGAGTCTTACTTAGGCTAAAAGCACAAAGCTTTAGAACATACAAAAAAAAAAAAAGAAAGGTAATTATGCTAAGCTTTTTAAGATAAAAAATTTTACATTGTAAATTCATCTATAGCATTTATCATTTTCTTATTTTAAATTCTACAAATACTAAGATTGTCTAAACTCATTTATCTTTTTCTTTACATGAATACCTTTAAACTATGATTGTAATGAATAAAAATTGGTTGTATATAGATTGCACAATGAAGAAAAATTACTTTACATTTTAAAGATATCAGTCAGTTTTTAGAAAAGACTAATGTTATGTTTGGTGTACAAGAATGATCTGGAATAAAATGAATTGAAATAGAATGGAATGGAATCAACAATGATGGAATGCCAAGTCCATTCCTATATTTAGAAACATTCATGGAATGAAATTGAATGGTTCATAATGATATTTACCAAAATTGTTTTTAATTAGTAAATGTAATAAATATGTATTAATGAATTACAAAAGTTATTTAAGTAATTATTGTTGATGAGGATAAATGAAATTGCGATTCTACCTCTTTAAAGGTGGAATTGTGATTCCCCTTAAAGGCAGAATTGTCAATTCCGAGGAATCATAATTCCATTTTTTAAAAGTCATTCTAAAGCTGAGAAAATAAATAGTATCTGAAATCAAGATTCCATTCTAAGTTTATTCCCATATACCAAACATGCCATAGGGGGTTGTTGGTTTTGTAAAAATTATGAGAATATTCTAAAAAAATGAAAAAAAATATTTTCCTTATTATATCTCTCTTACTTTGTAGATACATATGAAATCATTAGTAAAAATAGTAAGAATATGCATAAAAAAAGCTTCATAATTATTATTTAATCTAAATTTAAAAAAAAAAGAAAGATATTACATAACTATCAAATGTAAGAACCATTCTCATTAAATAATATAGAAACGTACAATGAATGGTTAAATATTTAGTCTAGTATATTTGGAAAAAAAAAAAGAGAGAAAACTTTTTGTCCAACTCAATCGATTCCACTAGATGCCTAAAAGAGGACAATGTGAAGTTACTTATTTCCATAATCAACCACAATTTTACTTGAAAATATAATCTTTACTGTTACATGGCCATTATCTAATAAAAAAAATGTAAGTATATGTCAATGTTTGTTTTCCTATTGAAAGTAAAAGTACAATTTTAAGAAAAAACTAAAATAAAAATCACAATAGAATGATACTTTGTTTAAATATATATCTCTTACACAATACTAAATCTTGATAGAAATTTTTTTAGATAAATCTTGTAAAAATAAAGTTATAAAATACATTCTGATCAGATATACCATGGTAATAACGCTACTATCTACTTTTGGGGGTGCAAGTAATTTGCTTTGAAAGTGAGGATTGATTGGTCTCATAATTTTTTCACTATTACATAGGTTCGCATGTCATATCTTACATAAAAACACAAAAATACTTGTTTTAGAATATATATATAAATAATCCAAAAACTAAAGATATAGAACTATAATAGCATTAAAATAATATTATTTTTTTTTTAATTCATGAAATAGCATATTAGGAAAAATTATTCCAAAAATAGGTTGCAAATTGAGGCGCATATCAAGTTCGTGCCTTTAATACAATTTGCTAATTTATTATTTTTATCATTGATTTTTTTTATGAAAAATTGTGTAAAGAAAATTAAAATTTCTCAAATTAAATTTTTTGTTTTAAAAAAATTAAAAGACAAAAAAATAATTTTCATAAATTTTAAAATTATAAAAATTAATTTAAAATTTATTAAAAAAAAATTCACACTCATTTATGCTTTATCTTATAATATAAGAAAAAAAAATGCGATTTGTTTTTCCAACTTTAAAGGGCTATAACTTTTCACTCATATGGAATTATGGAGCTCATAATATATAAAAAAAGACTAATTTGAGTCTACTATAGCTGAGACCAAATGACAGTATTTTTATGAGGGTTAAATTATTATGTTTTCATGAGCTACTACCTACTGAATTGATTAAAAAAAGGACAACGTCATGACATAGTAGACTCGTTTTTTTTTTCTTTTTTTTCATATATTATAAGATAAAGTATAAAGGGGTGCAAATTTTTTTAATAAATTTTAAATCAATTTTTATAATTTTGAAATTTATGAAAATTATTTTTTTGTTATTTTTTATGTAAACTTTTAATTTTTTTAAAGCAAAAAAAATTATTTAAAAAATAATAATTTTCTTTACATAATTTTTCATAAAAAAAATAGCAAATTGTTAAAGACATGAACACAGTTCACACCTTCAATACAAATTTTCAAAGGTGCAGACGGTTTGCAACCTATTTTTAAAATAATTTTTTCAAATATGTTATTTTGTGAATTTTTTAAAAATAATATGATTTTAGTACATTTCCCATTTTATATGCCTAATAAAATCTCTTAAGTATATCAAGAATAACAGAACATATTACATAAAGACGCATCAAACTTTGTTTTTCTTTTGCTAACATTATATTATAGTGCATAAAATACTCTAGAAAAATGTGATACCTGTGATGATCATCTCCCTATCTAAAGAAAGAGTGTTAAGATTCATCTCCTCCACAATGTTCTATGTAAACACTATTCCTCAATTACCTGGTAAAAATAACAATAATAAAAAAACTTACATCATTTTTCACGGTGAAATGAATGTTTAAACCCATATCTTAAAAGCTATGAACAAAAAAATAAAAGGCTTTCAACTAAAATAATATGATTTTTGAAAAAAAAATGTGAAATAGCATACCCAAAAAAATTATTTCAAAAATATGTTGTGAAGGTGTGGACCTTATTTGTGCCTGCAAGCAAGTTGCTTAAAGGCACGGGTAGGGTTTGTGCCTTCAATGTAATTTTTTAAAATTATTGAAAATTAAATTTCTCAAATTAAATTTTTTGCATCCCTTTATACTTTATCTTATAATATACGAAAAAAAGAAGAAAAAAAACCGAGTCTACTACTTCGTCTCTTTTTTTTTTATCAGTTTAATAGCCAGTAACCTATGAAAACATGATAATTTAACCCTCATAAAAATGTCAAAAGGCAACACATTTGGTCCCAACTATAGTACACTCAAATAAGTCTTTTTTTTATATATATTATGGGATTCATAACTCCAAACCAATAGAAAGTTATAACTCTTCAAATTTGAAAAAAAAAATGCTAATGTGATTTACTTTTCCAACTTTGAAAGTTCATAACTTTCTGCTCGTTTGAAGTTATAGAACTTATATATTGAAAAAAAAGACTGATTTTAATATACTATAACTGGGACTAAACTGCGTTACTGTTTGATATTTTTATAAGAGTTAAATTGCTATGTTTTCATGGGCTATTGGCTACCAGATTGATAAAAAAGAAAGAAAAAGAAGAGAGACGAAGTACTAGACTCGGTTTTTCTTCTTCTTTTTTTTTGTATATTATAAGACAAAATATATTAGGGTGCAAAACAATTAATTTGAGAAATTTTAATTTTCAATAATTAAAAAAAAAACACTAAAGCACAAACTTTGTCTGCACCTTCAAGTAATTTTCTTGAGGGAGTGAATAGGTTTTATGCCATCACAATCTATTTTTTGAATAAGTTTTTTAAATATACTATTTTGTAGATTATTTAAAAAATAATATTATTTTAGTATATTACCCAAGATAAAAATGCTAAAATTGAATAAAAAATTTGATAAAATCTATGAGTGCATATCAAGCAACACATTAAGCATAGAATGTCTATCATATATCAAGAAGCCAAAGGGAATTGGGGATTTTGAAAATTGAGGCTTGCAATCTAGTCTCATTCTTGAAACAATGTAAAATGGTAAAATTCTCATTGTGACTAAGATTGAGAAAACAAAAAGCAAGAAAAAAGAAAAAAAAGGATAAACGTAATAGTTAAGATACTAAATTTAATGAGGATAAATGTAATTCTTATTGCAATTAGTAATAATAATAGCATTGTAAACACAATAATAATAATGGTGATAAGAAAAAAAAATGTATTATATTGACATAGTCATTTTTAATACAAATGACAAATTAAGCAATTGACATTTGTAACCACAATAAATAACATAAAAGCATGCATTGTAAAATTATAATTAGTAAATGACATAAAAAAATTAATGTTATAAAAGGGTGATTTTGGTAAATAGGAAAAAAAAAAACCTAAGGCAAGCTGTTTAAATAATATAAATATACACACATACATGAGAGGGTGAAAATAGCACCTAATGGTTGATTATAGTGTATAACAGTTTTAAAACTTCAATTATAAAAAAAAATGTGTATGTATACATATATTGTTACATCCTTAATTACACGGTTTCATATGGGGCTGTAAATAAATCAAGTTATGATAATGTGGTATTAAGCATGATTGTGAGCTTGCTTAAGCTTAAAATTTTAAGCTTTAGCTTAGTTTGAAGTGACATTTAACAAGCTCAAGTTTTTTCAATCAACTCATGTAGTCTCATTTTATTTGAAGTACTTTTTTCTTACAATTGATATGACATCTATATTTAAGCTCGACTTAACTTTGCTAGCATTTAAGATCGACTTAAATTTGACTATGCCCCCAAGCTAGTCAAGTTATATATCTGAAGTTTGAGCTTAATCCAATTGAAATGAATCTAAGTAATTTGCCAATAGATATGCCAATAGATATGATTCATTTAATAAAAAACGAAAAAGGAAGGGAATGATTAGAAATAAAGTATATAACTGTAGTTGGGTCCATTTCCTCCGGACTAGGCCCGCTTGTCCAAACTGAAGGCATGAAGATCGGATTTTCTGATTTGAGTGGACAAGGACAAGGCCCTCACACAATGATTGCTCCCCCTCTTGGGCTGGCAGAGCCACGGAGGCAACCTAAACGAATGCAAAGAAACTTAAAAAAAAAAAAAGAGAAGAAAATTCTAGTCCAAATCGTGTCGATCTACACAAAATCAAAGTCATTGCAACGAACACGACTAGAAGTTGGGCCGAAGTTAATGTTGGAAGGAAAACACTAAACACGATGTAGACTCACGAGACGAGACAATCACGTCAACAACCCCGACTCCGACAAAAGCGCACGTTCAAATCCCCGACCACTTCTACTCTAGAGTCTAGCCTACCTTTGACAATCTAAATTCAAAATACAAAACTTTGCTTAACCAAAGCACACCCAACCTACAAAACAAATAAAAGATTATTTCCACGCTAGCTACTTTCAGTTAAATAGGAAAAATTATAAGTTAAAGAATTAATATTGTTAAATTTAAATTTGTGATCAAACTTTTAAATAATTAAATAAACTATCAAAATTTCACAAAATAATTAAAATAGAAAGCGAAATTTTCAAATAGATAATATGAATATTTAATATTATGTTAAGTAATTTAAATAGATATTTATTAATATCCTATAAACATGTTAAGTAGTTTAAATGGATTATCTGTTACTATTCATAACAGTATCATAATGGGATTTTCTATTTAAATTATCTAGTGTAATATTAATTTTTTTTAACCACTTAAAAATTTGATATTTTATTTAAATTTAATCCAAAATATTAATCTTCTCATTTGTAATTTTCTCTTGTATAGTAGAAGGATTTCTCAAACAACTTCCCATTTTTAAAGAAAGTTTGAAACTTATACATGCATTACTCATTGTTTTATTTGGGGAAAAAAAAGTAAGAGTGAGTTCAATTTATAGAAAATAATTTTTTTCCATTTATTAAGATTGGAGTTTAAGAATTAATGTCTTATTATACTAATCTCAAGGTGTAGGAGTAGCTCTTAATAGCAGCCTTTTATGGAAGCAAATGTTGTAGTAGAGGAGCAGCTGTACTTGTTAACTATAGCAGAAAATATCAATTTAAAAGGAAAATAGTTTTAATTCTAAAAGAAGTATAAATCATTTTTTATTAGTACTTTTCATGATTATTAACTATTATTACAAATGATGGTTCAATGACACTGTCTATCATTATTATCTAATACCCAAGTTGTATTAGAGTTGGGAAAGCAGGCCAAATAGGCCGACCTGTCTCAACCCGCAACGGCCCATGGGTTGAAGTGGGCTAGCTCATGTCGGCCCATACATGTTATGGGTCTAAAAATTTGGCCTGGCTTGCCCCTATCCCATATAGAGTTTTTTTTTTTTTTTACAAAATAAAAAAAATCATTTTCATCATCGACTTTTTTTTTTATTTATCATTTCTTTTTTTTTTCTACAACCATTTAATTTGTTTAACTCTAAGGCAATGTCAATTTTTTTTTCTTTCATATTATAGCAACAGTGATTGAGCACGAAATCACAATCTAAGTATAGAAGTTTTGTATTGTGTTTGTGTGTTACATATCCTTTTTAGTTGTTATTTTTACCTTTTAGTTTATATACTTACTTTATTTTTAGTTTTACTATTGGTATTTGACAGTTTAGTGAGCTAATTTGAGTCTCTTTTTTTTTTGCAGGCCGTGCAGATTAACCCACCCTCGCAATGAGTTGGCCCACTCCGACCCATAAGTGACGTGAGTGTGGGCCAAAATGACCTACTACTTTTGCAGGCCAAAATTTTTACGGGCTCCATGGCCAGCCTACTGGCTCGCCTCATATTCCCGACTTTAAGCTATATATATATATATTTTAGGGAAGAAACACATCCTAAAAGTATAGAACTACTTTTCTTATACTCTCCATCAAAATATAGAAAAAAATTGAAAACAATAATCTAGCAATAATTTTTTTTTTTCATTTTGTGTAATCATATATTTTATAAGAACAAGAGAGAGGAAAAGTGTAAAACTAGTATTTATGTCAACTACAATGTAAGGCTTTGATGAAAGAGATGGATTTAACTTTATTGTCCACAATCAATATCCTTATTCATGTCTTGTGAAACAATACATATGATTAATAATCAACTTGCTCTCACTTATTATCTTTTTTGATTTAGCAACTTAAATTTGTTGTTTTTAAATGTCAAGTTATGCTTGTCCTCTCAAATCGCATACTGTGGTTTATGAAAAGTGAGAAAAAAATTAAAATTGAGATATATCTATATTAATAAAGTTAAAAATTCCATTAGACTCCACATCTATTTTGTTAATTACTTTTAAGCTAACTCGTTAATGAATGATAAGTTATTCTTTTATTAACATTTAGCTTAAGATGCTTTTATTTAATTAATTGACATTTAGCTTAAGATGCATTTATTTAATTAATTGACATCTAGCTTAAATCAATAGCAACCACTTCCATGTATTTTCATTTTCGCTTTCTTTAGCAAATTAGAGAGAATATATAGGTCTGCACAGTTCAGACATCGATACACGAAAGCTTGACCCTTGCTCAACAACTCAACTTCAAACCCACCCCAACAAAACCCCCACTCTCTCTCTCTAGACTTCTCCATCCCAATTTGATCATCATTTACCTTCACACTCACTCCTCACCATTTCCACCTCTCTCCCTTACATGGATCTACTCTGCAAACCCTAACCCTAACCTTAACCATCTTTCTATCTCCACTGCGCTTACTTGCTTCTTCTGCTTCTACTCTCTACTTCCTGATTCACTTACGTACTCCTAACAAATGAAAGTCCCCTGTTGTTCTGTCTGCCAAACACGGTATAACGAAGATGAACGCGTCCCTCTACTCCTCCAATGTGGTCATGGCTTCTGCAAGGAGTGTCTTTCCCGAATGTTCTCTCAATCGGTCGATACGACTCTTCCTTGTCCCCGGTGCCGCCACGTGTCGATCGTAGGCAACTCCGTACAGGCCCTAAGGAAGAATTATGCGATCCTTGCTCTAATTCACTCAAATTATACTTCTGATTTAGCAAATTTTGATGTTGACTCAACCGATGATGAGGACGAAGAGGATGGAGAGGACGGTGGTGAAGACTTGCCACGTGGTGGTCCGAGTAGTAGCTCCGGATGTGGTCCAGTGATCGAGCTCGGGGCGCATCCGGAATTGAAGTTAGTTAGGAGGATTGGAGAAGGAAGGAGAGCGGGAGTGGAGGTATGGGCGGCAGTTTTGGGAGGAGGTGGTGGTGGTGGGAAGAGGCGGTGTCGGCACCGGGTTGCAGTGAAGCAGGTTGCGGTAGGGAAGGAGAGTTCGATGGACATGGACTGGATGATGGGGGAATTGGACAGTTTGAGGAGGATGTCAATGTGGTGTAGAAATGTGTGTACTTTTCATGGAGTTGTAAAAAATGAAGAGGGAAGTTTGTGTCTTGTTATGGATAGGTGTTATGGTTCAGTGCAGTCCGAGATGCAGCGCAAAGGGAGGCTCACTCTTGAGCAAATCTTGAGGTTTTAATTCCTCAAACACTTGCATTTCCTGTCAATCTCAATTTGTTTAATTAAGTAAAATGCTCTGTTTTTGGTGACTATAAGAGAGTAAATTGCTGTTTTTGAGTTTGTGGCTTCTGAAGAGGTTGCATATCTAGCTTTAGACATGTTAGCCTGCGGATGCTCTTAGCGTACCGAGTACGGATTTGGTTGTCTGAATTTTGGCAAGTTTTGTACGTTGCTGAATGGTAGTAATTGATAAGTATCACCATGGTGTGAGCATTTGGACATGGGAGTGCATGGGCAGGTTATCCATTAAAGCTCATAGTTGTTTGACTTTGGTCTAAGTGATAATCGAATTTTTTGCTTTGTGGTAGGGTCATTGTTATCTCATATAATTCAATATTTATTTTATTATGAATAGGAAGGAATTTATTCATTATGTTCTTTTTATCTCTCTGTCAAGTAAACCAAAAACATGGATTAATCGATTGATTCCTTATGAGAAACAAGAAAAGCTAGACTAAAACATTTATTGTGCTGTTTCTTAGTGTTCATAATAGCTCTGCAGTATATAATCCACTTTTTTTCCCGTGTCTTCTATTTTTGCTTGGCTGTTCTTTCCCTTGTCAATAGTATGCATTCCATCTTATCTATGTTAATTTTGTACTTTGCTTGTTTTATGAAGTTCTTCCAAATGATTTTCTTACTGCGGCCAATTCTCATTAATTTCCTAAAATTTCGTTAAAAAAGTTCTTTTTTTGGTCAAAGTTTTGGTTTCAATTGCATGTAGATTCTTTGGGATCTCGCCCATTCAAACAGAGAAGTCCTCTGTTATGTGTGTGCTTGAATTGAATATACATGCAAGCATGGTGTAGGGCGAGTTTGGAATAGCAGGAAAAGATAGAGATCGCCATGCAAATGTTGTATTTGCTTTTGGGAATTTTGTCCATTCTTATTCAATCAAGTTGTTAGAACTTCAACCTACAATTTTGGGACTGCAATATTGTATTATTCATAATCTCTTGGCGATGGAGGTCAGGAGGTGTTAAACTCACATTTGGGATCTACTTGGTTGACATCATTGAGTTCAAGATGGAATATCTCAAACTCACCTAGAGCTACCAAGAAGCTTAGCGGCAATTCCACAATCTTTTATTTTATCGGATGTCTCCCCACCCCCCCTCCCCCACAAACAAAAAAAAAAAAAAGAGAAAATTCCACAATCTCTTACTTATTAGGGAAAGAAACAAAGTAGCAATTGTCAAGCAAATAAAGTTTGCAGTGAAAAGTTTGATTTCTCTTCATCCTTTAGTTCATTGGATAGGATTAGTAGAGGTATGACTGAATTAGATAGATGTTGGTGTCACTTTATTT
This sequence comes from Laguncularia racemosa, assembly GCA_037954665.1. NCBI lineage: Eukaryota > Viridiplantae > Streptophyta > Magnoliopsida > Myrtales > Combretaceae > Laguncularia > Laguncularia racemosa. The sequence continues at coordinate 2,304,509 of JBBMOL010000013.1, read as the reverse complement.
GTTTATGAACAATTGTCTTTGTTTCTATTTGAGAAACGCAACTAAGGAATTTCAGTGTTTACCTTCTGCTGGAGCTTTAGGTTCCATTGAGGGCAGGAGAAGAGCTTCCAATGGATGTCTTGAGAAGTCGATTGGAATGATTCAAATTCTATAGCTCTGAATAGACTCAATTGCCTTGGTATGAGAGTGAGGTTGGTTTTGGAAAATCTACTAGCTTAAAGGGTAGTGAGTGACTCGAAGCATTTATGGGTGCTGCAGGGTTTAGCATATGGTATTTACAATGTGTTTGATAACATAGGGGGAAAAAATGAGCGGTAAGGGTTGGATATGATGAGAAGTGCTGGGAAAAATAAAGAAAGACAACTTTCATTTTTTGTTTGGATATATATGAAGGAAGTGAGTGGAATTTTCTTTTCCATTTTTGGTTGGCATTACACAAGGTATATGAAGGGTACTAAAGTATTCATTTGATAGAATATGAGGTCTTTTGAAGATTATGACCTCATTTTCTGAGAAGTTTATATGGTATATATGCTTTCAGGTGGGTTGTTGTGATCGAGTTTGTTTTGCTGTGATCAGTCGTGATGGCAGGCCACATAGATGACTTTGTCTTCATATGTATGCTTTAGCTAGGAATCCTGACATCTTAATTGATCAAGTAATTATGTGGGGAGATTTCATGTTAATGTGGGATATTCATTTTTCCATTGACATGCAGGATTGGGAACTTGAATTGATCTGGGAGTTTGACTTTTGTATAGGCTGCACAATTAGAATGGATATGGTGGATAGAGCCAATCTTTCTATTTCGGGAGTCATAGAATCCTAGTATAGTTTTCTGTTCCATGTTTCCAACTAAGCTTGCCTAAATGATTGTTTGAAAATTTCTATCATTTTCTAAGGTATCGTTCTTCACGTGTGAGACTTGTTAGACAAGTACTATTATAGTATTTAGACAAGTATTATTATAGTATATAGATGACTGCTGTCTAAAGTGTTGCTAGGAAGATTTTCCTGTATTAAGGACACTCCCTACTTCCTCTTTTCCCCTTTGCATTTGTTTGGAATTGTTGATATTGTTTTATTAATTTTCAGCCAAGAAAGAGTGTGCCACTTACCAGAAAGAAAAAAAAAATTCCCATTGCTCTTCTATTGTAATTTTGTAAAATGCACAGTTCTCTTATACTCTTGGTTAAACTGCCCTTGGAAACATCAGGTTCCCTTTTTTCCTTTTTTTTTTTTGAGTAAGTTCCTATCTTCCAATTTGAAACCTCTGGTTTTTTATTCAATTTATGTATTCATACAAGTATTAAAAAAAAAAAAAATGTTTTCGCCTAAGAGGTTTATAGCATGGCATGCGTAGAGATTCTTTTTGGTTCAAGATGCAATCTTCTTCATGGCTAATCTGTCCATGGGAAGTTGGATTGTACAAACAAGATCGAGGACTCTACAACTAATTAAATTCAGATTTGGAAGACAATCCAAAAGTCTTTGCTGTTTCTGAAAGTCTTTCTTTTTACATGGGAGTCCTGAGCAGCCTAAAATACTTGTGTATGAGCATGGGCAGTCAAAATTGAACTTTAGGTGTGGGTTATTGAATAAAAACATTAAAAATGCCACGTCATAACTTTATGTAGGAGATGCATGTGTGGACTGTTAATTTGGGTAATAAAACTATTTCCAATACTCGTGGACAAATAATTGTAGTAAATGTAAAGAAGGGTATCTTGCACCTAGTAGTGCAAGCTATGAACCAAGATTTCCAGATGGATGGGATTGAGTATTATTACATCTTCACATAATTTAAATGGGAAAATTTGTCCCCTAAAAAAGAGGAAATGATTTGAAGTATTTGTAAATTATGGGAAATGAGTAGTAGGCTTTTCGAAAGAATAGATCATGATATCTTCACTTCAAAGAGGTCTTTTTCATTGATTGTATATTTTTTAGAATAATTACAAATTTGGGAAGAGCCGTTATCATAACATATTCGAAGAATGGGGGATTCACTATGCTTGCATGTCTTGTTAGGGTATTTCTTCGAAAATTCTCCATAATGAACCTTTATAGAAGCTAAGAGAACTATTTTGTTGCATGAAAATTTATTCATTCCTCTTGATCACCAGATCCAACATTATTTGGGATATGGCATATGATAAAAGATCATAGTGAGTGCATGTGTTTTGTTTCCTCAATATGCTAAATCTTGAATATTTGAGTTTCCATTCAAGAAAACGTTATGGTAGAAGGTGGTGTAAATTTTTATTTTATTTTTTTATAGATAGATAGATTGATTGATTGATTGACTTTTAAACAATTATATTGCTATGATCTAATATCATGTAATTGGATTCTAATCAAGTTTAGGCCTAAGTACGCCTATGTTTCCTGGTTCTTGTAATGAAAATATATGTGCATTTTACCTGTGGCAGTTCATCACATCCTCTCTTTTATATGCATGTATATGTATGTATATGTATGCTTGTGTGCTAATCTACAACTTTATTTATAACTTTAAGTTTTTAGTGGGTTGATGCGCATTAGATCTTGATCAATATGTTGGAGTATCAAAGATCATTATGAGACGGCTCATGTGTTTGAAACCTTAACATTTAAGACAAGCTGGTTAGGGTATCAAATTTAACACTACATATAGCATAGTGTGAGAGTAGATGATTTAGCGTTCATTGCTGTCAATTCATTAACTGCCCGTTCACTAAGGGAAATGGCTATTCCATTCTCCATTTATTCCTCATGAATTACTGTTATGATGTTTAGTTCATTGTTCAACTTGTAATAGCAATTCATGGAATTGCAATTCCTTGAAATGTTGAAATGCAATTCTTAGCTTGAACTTAAGAATTGCAATTTGAAGAAAAGAAGACTCCCACTTCCTTTGTCGTCTTCTTTCTCTACACCACTACTAGACTTAAGGGTGGGGAAGAAAAACCGATCAAATCAAACCAAATCAAATTGAAAATATTATTATTATTATTATTATTATTTTGCAATTTAGGTTGGAAATTTTTCAATTTGAGCAAAACTGAAAATTTATAGTTGGTTTAAAGAGGCAATATGAAATAACTATAAAACTGAACCAAACTATTTTGAAAAAGTATAATAATATTTTACTTATAACTAAAAAAATTCCTTTTTGTAATATAACATTTAAATATTTTTTTAGTATATATTTATTGAAAGGTATATTTATTTAAATTTTATGATCATTATTTAACAAATATGTATATAGGTTGACTCAAAATTTATATTGTATGTTTAGTTTGAGGAATAAATTAGTTGTATTACATATTTTAAATTTTTTAGTTACTTAAATATTCACTTTATTAATCTCTTTTATAATATCAACACATATTATTATTAAATAAATTTAATACTTACTCATATGAGATTATATGCCAAGCAGATATACTTTTTTAAAAAATAAAATTAGATTTAATTTGTAAATTGAACTAAAATTTTATGACTTGAAAAAAATATGAAATTGAGCTATATGTTACGGCTTGAAGTAATGAAAAATTAAATCATAATTTTATGGTTTGGTTTGGTTCAGAGGAAAAACCGAACTAATCCTGATCCGTGTCTATCCCTCTAGACCCACCTACACCAGTCATAGTCGTCTTCTTCATCAGCGTCATTGTTGCCAACGACGTCACCATCGCCGTTGTTGTCCTCATCTCCTTGTCGTCTTCCTCCTTGTTGCCATCCATAGAGAGATATGAATGGACTGATTCTCTCTCTTCAATCTAGGGCTTTACATGATGAATGGACAAAAAAGTTGGCCCTTAATCTATAAGCCCCTAGAATCATAAATCTACCTTTGGTTTCTCTTGATTTTCCTTGAACTTGAAGAAATCTGGAGAGAGAAACTCGATTGTATTAGAAGCTTTTAGAGGGAGAAATTGTTATTTCGATTGATTGAATCAATATTTCTCCAAGCTAATTCCTTCCTTTGAGTTCTTTGACCTCTGTTCTTTATGTAAGTGTGCTTAGATTAGGATTATCTTATGTTATTTGATTCATACCGAATCAAATCCCATAAAACCAAAAATCTTGACCTTTAATCTTTTAGTTGATTTGTTTTAAATATTTTTTTAACATAAATCCATATTATAAAATGAATCTATTTCTGATTGAGGATGGATTTACATCAAGAACTTGATAAAAACAGATCAGATTCGCTTTGATTTGGTTACTTCCTTTTGAATAGAGAGAGAAAAAAGATGAAAGTAGAAGATGAGGGCAATATGGTGTTAGTGGAATGCGTTTGAGATCTAGTTCTAGGACGATTTGAATCAGTTGTTGGTTCAAACTTTTGCTTAAGCGATTTCCGATCTAGTTCTCCTATGGTTAGATTTTGGTTTGGGCTCGTTAAGAGAGAACCCAATGATCTTGTAGATTAGGGGAGTTTTTCTGGAAATAGTCTGCCATATCATTCTCTTTTTTCTTCTTTAAGTAGTACAAGGAATTGGTTACAATGTCCACGACTTCCTCCTAATTCTTTTCCCACTACTGCTAATCGCCTACCTACACCTACACATCCTACATGATCTAATAACATAGCTCCACTAATAGATATATGAATTCTTTCCACTACTCCTCTACCCTATGTTTGCATCTTTGATACACCTTGGCAAATGGCATGACCACTACTTGGTCTCTATCATATGGTCATTTTAATTGTATTACAGGTTTATTCATAATATGTTTTTTTTTTGTCCAAGTGAACAATGTTATAGTCATTATGGGTTTATTCAATTCTTAATTAGTAGGAATTTCATTATAGGTCTATTTTTTTTGGTGAAGTGAAAGGACTGTAAATGTATACAGGGTGATAATGAGTTTCATAGTCTCCTTACTTGCCATATATTGTCAGTTCTTTGTTCCCTTCTCCTGTAAGTAAGAATTAGAATTTTTATTCTAGACTTGTGACTAAGCACACAAGAATTCTGCAACTAGACCACAATGTTGGGGGCTATGTTTATTAATGCTATCTTATTCAAAATTGCCAAATATATTGGATGCTTGATCTTGAATGGCACCTTAGCTTTTGAACAAGGTAACTAAAAGCAAATTATCTTGACATCTTAATGTCCAACAAATATATTAGCTTGAACCATCTAGAATCTAAATCGTTTGTTTCTAGCAAGTAGAAACCAACTAATATCCAAGTCTTGGTTCAGAAATATAGGAAAAAAAGATTTTGACTTAATGAAAGTAAGTTGCCTATTTCTCTCTTTTCTTGATCTGTGGAGAGATGAAATATGTCATCCAACTTGATTATGCCAAGCCAAGCTGATGATGACTGAGTAAAAGAGAGAGTTTTTAGGCAAATAAGAAAGATTCTAGTTGGAGATGCTTATCATGGTTGAAGTGGCTTTTTAATCTTAGATTAGAAGGAACTTTTAAAAAGGGCTCTTCAAATTATTACATTATGTTAAAGGGACTCATTGTGCCCCTATTGAGTTTCTTTTTAATTTCAATGTGCTATCCTTTGCACAATCAGGAAGTATTTACTGTTTGTATTATATATATGCCTTCTAATTTGGGGAAGATCAGTATTGAAATGGGATAATATATGTTTAATCCATATAAGTTTGACATGAGTTATTTATTTGGTTGATGTGAAAATGCTGCCACTTGTCTCATTGCAGATTGACTTTATTCCTAATTATTGTCCTGTAAGAACTCTTAATTTGACAAATAGTTTCCATTAAATGTAGATATGGAGCAGATATCGCTCGGGGTGTGGCTGAACTCCATGCAGCGGGAATTGTTTGCATGAATTTAAAACCCTCAAATCTTCTTTTAGATGCCAATGGCCATGCAGTGGTTTCTGACTATAAAATTGCCTCAATACTGAAGAAACCTGACTGCCGGAAAGCTCACACAGAGTGTGATTCTTCTAGAGTCCATTCTTGTATGGAATGTACCATGTTGAGTCCACAGTATGCTGCTCCAGAAGCATGGGAACCAGTGAAGAAGGCACTCAAGTTCTGGGATGATGCCATTGGTATATCGGTGGAATCAGATGCCTGGAGTTTTGGTTGCACACTGGTGGAAATGTGCACTGGCTCTGCCCCGTATGTGGAATCCAATCACATTCATTTCATTAATTATGTTTATAGTACTCCTGTCCTTTTTTCTTAGTAATTCCAAGTGTTTGAACAACGCTGTTCTGCAGGTGGGCTGGTCTTAGTGCAGAGGAAATCTATAGGGCTGTTGTTAAGGCAGGGAGGTTGCCTCCACAATATGCTAGTGTTGTAGGTGTTGGAATACCCAGAGACTTGTGGAAGATGATCGGTGATTGTCTGCAATTTAAGGCCTCAAGAAGACCAAGCTTTAGTTCGATGTTAACAATATTTTTGCGGCATTTGCAGGAAATACCTCGTAGTCCACCAGCAAGCCCTGAAAAGTAAGAGCAATTTATTCTGCTTTAGTCATCGTTTCTTGTAGATGTGCTGTGACATTTATTTGGTGGCATCTAGATGCTATGGCACTCTTCCGTGATATAGCTCTGGTGGTGTTTTTGTTTGACTTCCTGTTGGTTGGGTGGAGCTACATATCCTGCACAGATAATCAAGTTAGTTAACTCACTAATACGATTTACATGATGCACAGTGACTTTAGCGGATTGCCTGGGTCTAATGCAATACAACAGTTACCGACATCCATCTCAGAGGTTGTTCAAGATTACGCTATCCTTTTGCATAGACTTGTATCAGAGGGTAATGTCATTGGTGTCAGGTTGGTCTTCCAAGGACTTTCTGGAATTTTGGCAAGGAATGAGTTGAAATGTACATCTTTTTACTTTCTGTTAGTTCATGCTCATGTACAGGGATCTGCTTGGAAAGGCTGCATTGGGAAAGATTAATACTTCAATCTCTGTGCTTTTACAAGCACAGAATGCCGATGGTCAGACTGCCCTTCACTTGGCCTGTAGGCGTGGAAGTGCCAGACTGGTTGAGGCTATTCTGGAACACAAAGAGGCAAATGTGGATGTTTTGGATAAAGATGGAGACCCTCCTCTTGTTTTTGCCTTAGCAGCTGGATCCCCAGAATGCGTCCGTGTTCTCCTTAATAGATCTGCAAATGTTAATTCTGGGTTGCACAATGGCTTTGGTCCCTCAGTTGCACATGTATGTGCTTACCATGGCCAGCCTGATTGCATGCGTGTAAGTCTTCAATTAGTTGAGATTTACTTTCTACACCTTTTAGGACTTTGAAAATCTAATTCTTTCAGGTTTTGACCATTTTCTCCATTAAAGGAATTGCTATTGGCTGGAGCTGATCCTAATGCAGTTGATGATGAAGGAGAGTCTGTGCTTCACCGAGCTGTCTTGAAGAGATATACTGATTGTGCAGTTGTTATTTTGGAACATGGAGGCTGTCCATCAATGTCTATTGTTAATTCCAAAAATATGACGTAAGGACATTGCCTTCCCCTCTCCCTCCTCCCTTTGCACTTCCTTCTCTTATGGTAGTTCAATGATTGGTCATGCTCAGTACAAATATTGCAGTGTGCAGCGTGTGCATGAGGCTTTTGTGCATTATGTACATGCTTGTGTCTTCTTTGGTTTATGCCCATGTGTGTATGAATCAGATGTGGGTTGATCATTTTGTCCTAAAAATATGATTTCATCACATGATATTGATGGATATGGATGTGTTTATGAATTGCATTCATATCAAGCAATCGATCTCTTTGCTAATGTTATCATGTGTTGATTGACTGTTTCGCTATTCTTGATTGGATTCATTTCTGGGTCCAATTTTTCTAAAATTTTCAGAGAATAATGTCTGGTTTTGGTAAGTGACATTATAAATGTTTAACTGAATCATGTATAACACCATTTTACTGTCAAGTCTATTTATATATGTTTTGTGGAGAGCTGGTCTGACTAATAGCTCATCAATTCTTTGCAATTAAGTTGTTGTAATAACACAATATATTGAAAATAAAATTGAGAGCTTTTTCTTGTAATATCTTTGTATGATTATTATTTTCATATATTTTAATTATTTCACTTGTAAAGTCGATGAACAAACTACAGAACTTTCTGAAGTTATGATATTCTTTTGCTCTTTTGGCCAACTGATGAAGTCCTTTAGAAGTTTGATAATCGTGTGTTATATAAGTATGCGAGGATTCGGGAGTACTGAATAAATCAATATCTGGTCCCAATAACTGAAAAATCTCCATAAGTTCCAGTAACCAATAATTGATTTATGGAGATTTGAGAGTATTGAATAAATCAATATCTCAGTTTGAATCCTTCACAGCCAGGAGTTATAATATCCGTAAGTGTTTTATTTTTTTCTACCCATTTTTCGCATCATTATTTGGTTCTGGTATTTATTTCAGCATGATTTGCTTTTACATATGCACCTGTACAACTCATTGTTTTCCCTTGGCTTTTGTAACAATCTTACATTAAAATCCACGTAGAAAATAAACTGAAAACAAAATCTTAATGATGAAATAATGGGTTTCTTAACCCATTTTGCCCAAAGGGTTTTGGCCTAGTAATCAAGGCCTAAAAGCTCTCCTGACAAACTGCAAATGTCTCTGGATTCAAATTCCACTGAGAACATTTCTTAGGTGCATGGGTAGATTGCAAGATATACCTAACCGGTGCATGGGTCTTATGGGATTGTTTATGTGCTTGGAAGTGGCTGATTCATTTATGGTTTTGTCCTAACATTTGACCATTTAAAGAAAGGATCTGTCCAACCTTGGTACTGAAAATTCTTCATAATTCGTTGGTCATACTTGCATTGTGGGTTTGATGAGAATCTCGGACAGAAGATAACATGCCAGATTCTGGTATTGTTGAGCTGTCTGCATCTGTAGTTGTGATGTTGTGTGTGCTTGTTGTTGGGGCAACTGGATTTTGGTTTCTAGCATTGGAGAGCCTCTGCTGGTATTTCTCCTGATCTCTTTCAACTTTGATTGTGATAACAGTGTGTCGCTGGATTCAGGGAAGGCTATACTGTTTCCATTTATCTATTTTTGGGGGAACTCTTGCAAAGTTCTTTCTTGGAAGATCTCAGAGAGTAGCTTGTTCTTAGGTCTTTTCTATAGTTTGTTGCTTCTACACTGTTATTTCTATTTATTTTTCCTTTTGGGAATTCTTGCAGAGGTAGTATGTAGCTTGGGAAATGTCCAATAGGAGCTTGTTCTAAGTCTTTTCTGGAGTTATTGCTTCTTCGTGCTTAATTAACCATAGTTTGAGCATTTAATGTGGTGCTTTTGAAATAACCAAAAAAAGCATGGGGCTTTTTCTTTTTTTTTTTTCTTGCAACTGAAGTATTGGCTGCTTTTTTTATGCTCACCAATACTTGCACTTGCACTTGGTTAAGTGAAGACATGCAATTGGCAACTGGTTCGTATTTTTCTTTTAGAAATTGGTGAACAATACATTTAGTTAGCCATTTTGTCTAGTGATAAGAGTTTTTGTTCTCTTAGTCAAAATGGTTCCAACTTACAAAAAAGAAAAATCGATCGAAATTGTATGATTTTATGGCCCTATTAGCTTTTCATTTTTTCTGCCCTATTAGCTTTGATTTTGTCCAACACGTGCTATGGTTTTGTTCCATTCCTTTACTCCTTGACACTGCTTTATTCTTGTATGTGTAGGCCATTGCACCTGTGTGTCACTACATACAATGTCACTGTGGTCAGGCGGTGGGTAGAAGTTGCTTCCCATGAAGATATAGACAATGCAATCGACATTCCAAGTGAAGATGGAACTGCTGTGTGCATGGCTGCTACATTGAAGAAAGGCCATGAAAGTGGTAATTCTAGAAAATTTAGAATATTTGTTGTTGAATTAAAAAAAAAAGAAGAAAAATATCTGGAGTCATTTTTAAAATAACTCCATTCTCTTGGAGGAAAACAAGTGAGGCCCTTAAATTCTCAAGCTATGCTGTTAGCCAACAAATTTTCTATTAATTTAGAAGATGGTAGTTGCTAAAGTGTAAAAATCCACATTCTATAAGTTTAAGCTTTTAAATTAGTTGGTTGAGGAGCTAAACTTTAATGTGATATCAGAGTAGGAGTTCTTGATTTAATTCTGTACATTGTCATTTTGCTGCTGGTTCAATTATTTACATGTAATGGACCTTAGCCATTGTCCAAAGCCACATGTGAGATGGAGTGTTAAAGTATGAAATATTAAAGCTTAAACCAATCTATAGGCTTAAACGTTTAGATCAATTGGTTGAGGAGATAAACTGGATTTAATTTGTGTATACATTGAGCGAGAAGGATAAAGCTGAATTAATCCTACTACTGCTTGTGAGTGTGACACCATAGTCGGGTATGTCTGATGATGGTTTTTCTTTGAAATGGTTTCTTTGAAACTTTAATATTAGTTCAAGCTGAGATGCCATGCAAGATAGTTTGTTAAGGTAAAAATTTAAGGAACAGCAGTTAAAACACGTGAAATACATCAAGGATGGGATATCTAATGTGGGATTGCATGTGGAATTGATGTGATTTGAACACTTTTCTTTACAGAAGTTCCAAATAGTTGCAATCTTTTTGTTAGTAGGAAATACTGCTGTCTGTTTGTTTGGAGACTCAACTAGTTCACCTTTTCGTTTAAAAACAGAGGGCAGGCAGCTCGTACAGATATTGCTTGCTGGTGGAGCAGACCCAACTGCCCTAGATTCTTCTAGGCAAACGGTTCTACATAGAGCTGTATTGGCTGATGATGTTGAGTTGGTCAAGGTCTGATAGCTATTCTGATCCAAGAGCTTATTATTTTGTTTCCTCCTTTCTGTTGCTAAGAAGACAGATATTAATTATTATATATTTTTTTTACTTTGAGTAGATTATTCTAGATGCTGGTGTGGATGTGAATATACGGAATCTGCACAATATGACACCTCTTCATGTAGCCTTGGCCAGTGGGGCAAAGTCATGTGTGGGCTTGCTATTATACTCTGGGGCAAATTATAACTTGCAGGTATTTTTCTTCATCAGTGGATTTACTATCTTCCCAGTTTTGAATCTGTACCTAAGGTAGAACTCATGTTTGGGAACTTGCTTGGTAGTTTCATATTTCCAATTAAGAAGATCATTTCAGATCAAGTCCTTTCAGTTTTCTAGACCACATGAGAGAATCTCTTTACTTAATATCAATACAACTAGTGAAATTATGTTTTATGTAATTAGTAAGAAATTATAAGTTGTCTTAGCGAAGATGTGGAGGAGACCAATGATTGGCTTGTTGAGGTCTAGGTTTGGTTTTTTGCTATGCTGAAATTGCACTGAACTTTGGAGGCTGACTATGCAGCCCGGTTAGCTTTCCTTGGGGGTTGGCAGGGAGTATGGGTGCAATGGTCCTGCCTTTCCCAGCTGCCCAGAGTTTAAAAAATAAAAAGAAACATAGATTCACCTAGAACTATTGAGTGTACATTGATTCTTTCTGCTAGTTGAGTTTTTTACAAGGTTTGTGTAATATTATAAAATGACAATTGCACATTTGTATTGAACAAATGCAACTTTGAAATTCTATATTATAAGGTGGGAATATCGGCTTTTAGAAGAATGTCTAGCATCATCAAATATATATTTTCTCTAGGACGTATAACTAGATTGGCGATGTCCTTTCTGATTCTATAGTTTATGACCCTTGGGTATTATTTTCATTAAAATCGCCTTGCTATCACATCTTAGTAGCTCCAAAATTAAGTAATAAATACTGGTAACTCTTGTATACAGTTTCTTTAATCTGTGTAGTAAGTCTATTGGCTCACCATTTTAATCTTATCAAATTTTGGTTGCTTTAGGATGATGAAGGTGACAATGCATTTCATATAGCTGCTGAATATGCAAAAACAATTCGAGAAAATCTTGACTGGCTCATTGTTATGCTGAGGAGTCCAGAGGCCGCTGTTGAAGCTAGAAATCAAAGGCATGTGCTTATTTGGCAGTTTTTAACATTTTAGATCTCACTTAAAAAAAAAAAAGAATTTCCAATCTCATTTTGACAATTCCTTTTTGTCTATATGTTTATTAATTTTTTTGGGGATATAATTGTTTTATTTATTTATTTATTTTTTCACTTGTTTGGAATTTTTAAGCTTTTCTCATTTTGTCAAATTGTCACAAATCCTGTATATGTTTCTTCCTCTCAAGTCCTTAATGATATTTATTGTCTGCTGGTTTGATGCCAGTGGGAAGACACTGCGTGACTTCTTGGAGGCCCTTCCTCGAGAATGGATTTCAGAAGATCTGATGGAAGCTTTAATGAACAGGGGGGTTTATCTTTCTCCTACAATGTAAGAACCGAGTTCATTAATGTTGGATTTTGAATCCTTATAAGCTATTTGTGTCACAAGAATTTTTTTTTTTCTTAAAATGATCTTAGTTACGAAGTGGGAGACTGGGTGAAATTCAAAAGAAGTGTTGTGAATCCTAAGTGTGGATGGCAAGGTGCAAATCATTCAAGTGTTGGCTTTGTTCAGTGTGTTCCAGATAAAGACAACCTCATTGTGTCATTTTGCTCTGGAGAAGCTCATGTATTGGCTAGTGAAGTTATAAAAGTGATTCCGTTGGACAGAGGACAGCATGTCAAACTCAAAGCAGATTTTAAAGAGCCCAGGTGTGATCCTACAGATCAGCTAGTAGTATAATATTTTTAGAATGTGTTGTGCATCAAATTGCAAATGTGACGTTCTATTCCTTTATGCTTTTGTAAATTTATTATTTTGAGGATTTTAATTTAGCTAAGCAGGGTCTTTTCTAGAGTGAGAAAATGCACTCTCCTCCATCTAGAAAACCTCAGTTTTTCCTAAGGGTCCAGTCATCTACTCTTAGGTCATTTTCCTTTCTTTTCTCCGTCCAGTTTTTTGTTTCTTTGTTGCTCTGTTTGTTCGCTTTTCACTTTGTTCTTTCAGGGTTGGCTTCTCCTCTGCCATGAGAGGTGGCTCTTATAATAGGTTTTCTAGGGGTGGTTGGCATATCTTAGGGAGTCATTTTGCACCAGAGTTTTTCAAAAACTAGGTCCAAAATGGGGATGATGCTGTTCCCAATGTGGAATTGGTCTTTGGCAACGTTAAGAAAAAAGGCAGAGCACCTGTTTCATCCGGCAGAAGGAAAGCCTGTTTCCTTAACTAAAGCAGGAAATTTTGAGCATTGTGCTGACAAAGGCCAAGAGAAATCTGTCTTTAAAAGATTAGACCCTCCTTTGTCTAAGTTTACCTTGGCTGATGGATCCAAAGGTCCTGTAGAAAGTACTCATACTTATGGAAATACCACTCTTTGAGGAACTAAATGAAGTTTTGGAGAAAGTTAAACCAGAATCTGAGGCTCCTCCTTCACAACCTTTCTCTTATGTTGGTGCATTGCTGGGTCAGTACCATGGCCCTAAATCTTATGTAGACACATGTGAACCTTCTTCTTCCTCCTCCCACAACTTCAACCTGAGATACATTCCTCCAGTTGCTCAGGGTATGGTCAGGAGTAAAAATTCTGATTGAAGTTGAGAATGGAGGAAAATATTGGGAATATACTCTGACAGGGTATTTCCTTGGTGGGAAAATGCTATTTTCCCTTGTCTTGTCCATTGCCTTGTGGGTCTCTGGATTATGACATTCTTAGTGTTCTAGCAAATAATAAAGGGTTTTACTATTTTCAATTTGCTAGAGACAAGGACCTTACTCCTGTCTTTAAAAAACCTGGTAATTTGCTCAAAGGTTATTAATCTTACGAAAGTGGAGGAGATGGATGTCACTAGACAAGCTGCAGCCCACTCATGTTTTTATGTGGACACTCCTATCTCACATTCTATGTGAGTTTCTGAACGAAGAGGGTCTTAGCCAAATTGCAAGTGGTGTAGGAGACCTCCTCAAAGCAGACACTTTAACTATTCATGAACAAGCAAATCAAGCCTGCATTCTTATTGAGATTGATGCTAAAGTGGGTCAGGTACAGGTTGAACATGCTGATGGCTCTCTGGACGAAGTTTTTGTGGATTTACAGTGGTAACCCAAACATTGTGCTACATGTAAAGTTTTTAGCCACTTGTGTCAATCACCTTCTCAAGCAAATGTAAGGGCCACTACAGAGGGGTCTGGTGTTAGGGTAATGGGTGCAAATAAACAGAAGGGGGAAGGGTATTCAACAACATGTTGGTGTAGACTCAAGTAGTTCTTACCCCCTTCCCTCTCCCTTAACACCAAGAGTTCCACAGCAGTTTAGTGTGTGTTAGGAGGTTGTTTCCCCTTTAAAGGTGGTTCCTAAAGCTGTAGCAGGTGAAGCAACTTCCAATCCAAAATCAAATTCCAGCAGGCCTAAAGGAAGTTGCACCTGCAAATGTTCCTGTTGTGCTACCTTGACTCTAATGAAATCTCTAACAACCTCCAAACTCATGTATCGGAAATATTGAGCATCTTTTGGAGGATGATAAGTCTTTACTGGTGGAGTTAGAGAAGGGATGGGAGAACATGGAGGATGTGGAGTTGGATTCTATGAAGAATACCCTGCTAGATGCTTTGTTGGTTGCTAAAACCTGTTAGAAAGCTCTTCTAGGAGCAGCAACAGCTCTAGCTCCCATGTAAAGAGAAAGAAGAAGCATTTTAAAAGGAAATGCGCTTTCACTTGACTTTCATCTCTCCTCAAATAAGCAGATGAATATAGCTTCTTCGAATATAAGAGTGATCAGTGACCCCATCAAAGCTGAAAAAGTAAGCAAGAGTTGTGCTGATCATGGTATTTCTCTTATGAGTTTATTGGAGACGAGTAAACTTGGCTAATGAATCTCTAATTAAGCAAAAAGTGGGACCTATTAGGTCCTTTGCCATTGATGGGTTTGCAACGAAACAAATTTGGTTTGCTGGGAACCTAGGGTGTGGAATTGGTTAAACATGAATAATTTGTGCATTGCCTTGTTACAAATTTAAGAGCAAATTGCTCCTACAATGTTTCTTTTTTGTATGGAGCAAACAATGATGGTGCTAGGAAACTATTGGGGGATAACTTTCTCACAGTTGCCCCTTCACTGGTTGATTGTCCTTGGTTGTTGCTTGGAGATTTTGACATCACTAAAAGCCCATCAGAATGGAAGGAAGGAAGATTGATTACGACAACTACAATGTTAGATTTCCAGAATTTCTTGGATGAAGTGGAACTGGTTGATTTAAGATTTGTGGGTAATTTTCTCTTGGTCAAACAATTAAGTGGCTAATCCAAATCTTAGTAAGCTTGATAAGGTCCTTGTTAACTATCCATGGCTGACAAGATTCCCCAGGACTCATGCTTCCTTTTCATTGCCTTTATTATCTGATCTCTCCTTGGCTATAGCACCCATGGACTTTGATCTGAAGAGAAAGCATTATCCTTCCAAATTTTTCAATTTTTGGACTGATATGAAAACAGTATCCTTGACTGAT
The DNA here is from genome assembly GCA_037954665.1 of Laguncularia racemosa. Lineage (NCBI taxonomy): Eukaryota > Viridiplantae > Streptophyta > Magnoliopsida > Myrtales > Combretaceae > Laguncularia > Laguncularia racemosa. The sequence goes on along the minus strand of JBBMOL010000013.1, from coordinate 2,289,089 downwards.
GAAAAATTTTTCAATTTTTGTAGAGGGTTTGGAGCACTCCTTCAATGGGTCGAAATGTTTCCGAGTTGTATCCAAATTGAAGCTTCTTAAAATCTAACTTAAGAATCTCAATAATTCTGCTTTCTCCAACTTACCTATGGGTGTGAAGCTGGCTAAAACTAATTTGTATGCCATTTAAGCTACCATTTTCAGTAATGGTGATACTTTGAAATTTGAGGAACGTGTAGCTTTCAAGGAATATTATCTTTTGTGGGCTGTGGAAGAGTGCTTCTACAAACAAAAATCTTGTATTAAGTGGTTGAAGCTAGGTGGCAAGGATACTTCTGATTTTCATAAAAGCTTGATAAATCATTAGAACAGAAGTGGTATACACAGCCCTGTTAAGGTGGATGGTAATGAAGCTAAGGGCGAAGAGCAAGTACACGGGGAGCTTTAAACTACTTTCATGACCTCTACCATGATCATGGAATGCAAGCATCTCTTGATGTGGTTGAAAGTTTCGTTACTTGGCAACTCAATGATATTCAAGTAAGTGAACTGGTGAAGCCATTCTCTAATGATGAATTTAAACCAGCTTTTTCTTTAAGGCAAATGAGAAAGCTCTGGGTCTTGATGGATATATGGGTAAATTCTTTAAAGCTTGCATGGGACTTAATTGGGTTGGAGCTTATGCAAGCTGTACAGGAATTTTTTTTCCTCAGGTTTTTTGCTGAAAGAGGTGGATGCTACAATTATTTCTTTGGTATCCAAAGTTTCAAATCTGTCAGAGGTAAGCAATTTCAGCCCTAATGCATGTTGTAATGTACTGTATAGAGTAATCTCAAAAGTTCTTGCATCTGGTATGAAATTTATACTGGCCTCTCTTGTGGGCAAAGAATAAGCAGCCTTTGTGCCTGAACATCGGATCACGGATGATAATGATATTTTTCTTGCCCAAGAGTTGATGGCAGGATACCATATTCGAAAGGAGCCACCTCAATGTGGTTTGAAAGTCGATATCTATAAAGCTTATGACACAATTAATTGGAGTTTCTTACTCAAAATACTTGAATGCATGCAGTTTCCTCATTTTTGTTGTCTCATCCAACAATGCATCCACATCGCATCCTTCTCCATTAATATAAATGGAGAGCTAGTGGACTTATTCTTACATGAAAGGGGCTTAAGACAAGTGCATCTTATACCCCCTTGCTTGTTTGTTCTTGGAATGGAGATCCTCTAGGGCATTCTTTACAAGTTGTCAACCCACCCGAATTTCTCCCATTATTAGAGATGTAAATTTGACAGGCTAACTGGCCTTTGCTTTGTAGATGAAATGCTAGTTTTTCCATTGGGGACTGAGATTCAATTCATTTAGTGCGTGAAGGCTTACACCTATTTCAAGCCATGTCAGGGCTTGTAGCCAATGAGGGCAAGAATAGCTTGTTCTTTTGCAATGTTGACTCCCTTGCTAAGAATGAGATCTTGGCTCAAAGGCATCCTTCTTGTTTGGTATGTAGGAGTCCTACTCATCTCAACCAAGTTGAAGAAAAATGATCATGAAGTGCTTCAAGAAAAGATCTCAGCAAGAATATCCTCTTGGACCTCTAAATTTTTATCCTTTGCAGGTTGGTTGCAACTAATTATATTGGTCCTCTTTTCGATCCAAGTGTTTTGGCACTTCATTTTCTCTCTCACTAAATTTGTTATTGATGTGACTGTGGGTAAGAAATTCAAATTAGAGATGCAAAATAGCTAAGAAAATTGTGTTTAACCTCAAGAAGAATCTTTTGAGTGGTATTCAATCTAGGAGCACTTTCATATTGGAAGATGCTCTCCTAGAACCAGCCATCTACTCTCTTTCTTATTTTCTTTGTAAAAGACGTAACTCACTCTTGAATTTGTTTCCCTTATATATCTCAGGCCTAGACTTCACATATTTACCGAATTGTCCCCACTAACCTTATTTACTAAACTGCCCTTTATTTATACTCTTAATTATAGTAACTCACTTCACCAGCAGCACCCACACACATTTTATTTATTTGCAACACACACATCACAGGGGTCATATCAGTTATAGTGAAAATTGAGCGAAAGTTGAGAAATTTTCTTAAGATCGGGAGATCTTATATATCTACCAAAGATGAGTGGGAGATGGTTTGTAATCCAAGGAAGAATGGAAGCCTTGGAATTCCTAAACTTGGAACAAAGTAGCCCAAATTAATCTTATTTGGCACCTTTGTAGGGGTGACTAGAGTGGCTTATGGTTTGATTAGATACACTCTACTTTTCTAGAAGGTTGTAGCTTTTGGAATGTTAAAGCTCCATCTACTTGTTCTTGGATTTGGAGGAAAATCCTAAATTGGTAAAGGGATTGATTTAGATGGAAAGGTTATTGATGGTTTAACTGTCTCACTATGGTCAGATTTTTGGTTGCCAAGTGGCCCCTTAAATATCCATTATAGCTCACATGACATAAGTAGTTGTAGCTCTTCTTTTAATGCTAGACTCCTTAGGGAACAGAATGAAGGTTTGCCATCCCAAATTGAGTAAATATGTGAATTGAGGGGATGGTTGAGTGCCGCACGGGCACTCTATTTATGGGTAGTTCTTATTGACAAATGGACTCAGGTTGGTTAAGCTCGACAAGAAGAGCGGCCACCAAAGGGTGGGCATTGTTGCTAGAGGAGTGGCTGTGTCGTGAGTGGGATTGTAAGAAGAATCTGCTCAAATCTTCATAGAAGTGTTACAGTGGGCTGCCTTAATGTTAGGCAACTTGATGAGAGATGGCCTTGGATGATGGAGGAATGGTTGAGGGCTAGAGGGAGCTTGTGGAAGCCTAAAGTCCTAGCGGAGATGATTTTGGATGGAGTTTGACGTTGAGTGGGGGAGGGTTAGCAATATTTGGGTGGGGGTTGTGACAGCCAAGTTGGCCTCCTGATAAAGGAAGGGCTCATGAATTTAGGTAGGGAAAAATGTCACAGTTCATGAGTTTAGAGTGGACAGAGAAGGATTAACTTAGGCTTAATGTACTGTGATTGGCATCAATGGGATAGTTTACTTGAGGAGTGGGTATAATCTGAAGGCAGGTTTAGCCTCTCTTGAGCAAATTGGTGTTAGTAGTTGGCCTTTTCAAATGTACGAGGGAACATGGCAAAGCTAAGAGGGCTCTTTTAATGAGAGGGATGGGTTTGGGACAAAAATGGAAGATAGTGAGGGGAAGGCTGGGTTGCCATCCCAAATTGAGTAAATATGTGAATCAAGGGGATGGTCATGTTGCTTGGGCACTTCAAAAGGGAGAACATTTTGTCCTATGACAAGATTCTATTATAGTTGGCGACTTGGGGAGCTTGCTATAGGGTGGATTTTATGGAGAAATCTTCATATTCATAGCACCATTATACCTGATCCTACTCAAGTCGATGTTTTATAGTGGGAGCCTTCACTAACTGGGGGATATTTTGTCAATTGCAAGGCATGGAGTTGTGTGGAACCAGACTACAATTGCAAGGCACACTTTTTCCTGTGGTTAGCTTGGCTAAATAAGTTACAAACTCTAGACAGAATGCTCTTGTGGGTATTGTCAATGCAACTTCTTGCTACTTCTGTGCAATGGGTCTGAAGATCATTCATGTCTATTTTTTGAGTGCTCGCTTTCATCTCAGGTTTGGGTGTGAGTGTGTGATGCCCTTGACTGTCCAACTTTACTTCAACCGCAGCAAGGAGGAACTAATGCACTTGTTGCTACATCTAGTTCAAAACATGTGAAGATTCGCTATTGGAAAGCATCATTTGTTGCTTCAGTTTACTGTATCTAGAGAACCCACAATGAAGTTCATCTCGGGGATCATATTCCACACCCTTGGTCACTAGCCAACCATATTCTTGCCTATGCTAGGCTCAATAGACTAGTTTACTTTTGTTTTCTACAATGTTTTTGTATACTTTTATTTTTAAAAGAGTAGCTGTGTAAACCTTCCCATCCATTGACGGTTGTATATGTTTTCTCTGTTAGTGAAGTTATTTTATTAACCCAAAAAACATTTTATTATTTTGAGACATTAGCATGCTGTATGCAACTGATAATTCTAATGCTCTAAGCTGGCCTAAGCATTTAGCTGTGCATTATCTTGAACTTATGTCATCTGATTAAATATGTACTATTTTTTAGAAGAGTTCCTTTCTATTGTGCAATTAGACAACTTAGCAACTTTTAGATGTTTCATGAAATATATTACTTCTTTGCTAACTTTCTCTCCACTTCTTAGAGAGAGAGAGAGCAGAGAATAATCAACCATTCCTACCCATATGTAGCCAAAGTTGAAAAATTGTCCTCATAAAGGTCCCAAGTACAAAATCCTTTTATCTATCAATGCTGCTCCCTGGAAGATGCAATATGGTCCTTTCTATTAAATAGCCATGATATGGGCCGGCCAATTAAGATGTATCAGAGGAAAAAGGGGAGAGAAAAGGGAGGAGTAACAATGGGAAAAGAAGGGAGTGACAGGGCCCAATCCGGATCAAGTAGTGGAAGAGGGGCTGAGGTGGGAAGAGGGAGCTGAGCTGGAATGGTAGGCACGTGATGGAGAGAGAATAGGGACCCGTGGCAGGTAGGACGTGGAAGGAAAATAGCAAGGGGGGGACCAATAAAAGAATCATATATATAGTTGGTTAGAGGAGGTGGAGGGAAAATATACATACATCATTACAGTTGGTTAGAGGAGTGAGAGAGAGGTGGCCTGACGGAACCAGCCGTTGGAGAGAGAGCTGTTCTTTTCTTTTGCTTTAGCCGTATAATTGTAAGAAATTTAGTTTGTAATCTAAAGCATAGAAGGATTACTACAGCAATATTTCCTATTTTAATTGAGAGAACGTATCAAATTGGTTCCGTTGCCGGGAAACGAAAGACGCCTGTCACGAATTTCACCATTGAGGAATGACACGAATGGACAACTGAGTGGAGCTGTTGGAGAGGAATGTCGAAGGGATACATCTAGAGGTCACGAATGTGCAGCAGTAGCTGGGAGCAATCGAGGAAGAATAGAAACACTTGGGGGGAGAACTTACTACCATACATAGTAAGATGGACCGCATCCATAAGCTAATGGAAGATTTATGGCACCAGAAAGAGGCAGGTGGGCAATCGGGAAGTAGCTCGACCATGACTAAGAACCAGGGCAAACAAGTGGTGGATCCACAGCCCACGGACAACCATTCAGGGGTGCCCATTGGAAGTGAATTAAGAATAGAGGTGGACGAGGAGTTCCGCTCCAACGCCTCACGCCTCATACTACCACTATTCGATGGGGACGATCCTTCCAACTGGATCCTGATGGCTGAGCAGTACTTCTCCGCACAACAAACGAGGGAGAATAGGAAGGTAGTGCTAGCTGCCATGTGCATGAGGGGACGATGCAACCATTGGTTCCGGATGTTGCAGCGAAGAGAGGTGGATCTGACCTGGCCCCGTTTGAAGGAGGAGATTATGAAAAGGTATGGGGGCTGGTTGGCATCTAACCTTTTCAAAAGTCTATCCCAATTAAGACAAGGAGGCACGGTTCAACAATATATTGAGGATTTTGAGTCCCTCATATCCCATGCGCCCGCAATGCCAGAAATGCAATTGTTGGGGTATTTTCTAGGAGGATTGCGAGACCCAATACAAACGCGGGTGGATACTTTTGCCCCCATAACCTTGGAACGAGCCATGGATTTGGCAGTTAAGATTGAAAGGGAATTTGATTGTGGCATTTTCCTGACTCTCGAACAGGGCAATGGAGGTCGGACTGACTTCCGACCAGCAGCACCACGGGCTCACTATTTACAGCAAGGGAACAATAGCAACTCAGGAATCATTGCCTCTCCAGTAGCATTGTGGGGTGCCAAGGCCCCTGTGAATGAGGAGATTCGTATGGCTCCGAGAGAGGGAACTATCCTTCCGAGGAGGCACGACAATTCCTTAGCAGGTGAGGTGACCTCGAGCGCTGGACATGGAGGAGTTAAGGAGGGGATCAGAAGGGTTCTGGGCCAACGTCAATTGTCCCATGCTGAATTCTTGGACTAGAAGGCGAAAGGGTTGCGTTTTAAGTGTGATCAACCTTTCAACCCCGGACATCACTGTCCAAATAAGACGTTCCAACTTTTGGTTCTAGAAGAAGAGAGTCTTGGTGATGAGGTATGGGAAAAGGGGGAGCAGGCTGATGCTCAAACATCTTTGTCATTGTCATTGTTGGCAATACAAGGTTTTAATGAACCCCATACAATGAAAATGCAAGGTATGTTGGATTCGTTCCCTATTGTGATCCTAGTAGACAGTGGTGCTAGCCTCAATTTTGTATCCATGGAATGGATCTTACAACAGGGATTGCTACTATCGGATGATCGACCCTTCAAGGTGACCTTGGGGGATGGGCGATCAGTGGAGTCTCGTGGGTTCTGTTCCAACTTGCAGCTCCAAGTGGGACAATACTGCGCAAGTGTGGATTGTTATGTGATGGAATTGAAAGGGGTAGACTTGATTCTTGGGATAGCTTGGCTAAAAACCTTAGGGGAAGTAAAGGTAAATTGGGCCAAAATGACGATCAAGGTTACTCAGGGCATGGAAGAGTTCTTGCTATGTGGAGATCTTACACTGTGCCGCTTTCCCATTTCCTACAAATCCTTACAGAAGCTGGGTGACATGGAGGTGTGTAAGGTACTGTGGGTGATGGCAGCATCATCACGAGAGGAGGAAAACACTCAAGAGACATGCGTAGAGGGGTTGTTGTCGAAATATAGAGATATATTTGAATCTCCACAAGGTCTGCCTCCCATTCGCTACATTAATCATCAAATTCCACTAGTAGAAGGGAAGGGACCCATATCAGTAAGACCTTATCGATATGCATTTGTACAGAAGAATGAGATAGAGAAGCAGGTGCGAGATATGATCGAAGCAGAGATTATCCGTCCAAGCACTAGCTCGTTTTCTAGCCCGGTGATTCTAGTAAAAAAGAAGGATGGGTCATGGAGATTTTGTGTAGATTATAGGGCCTTCAATGAGGTGACGGTGGCTGATAAGTACCCCATACCCGTGATTGACGAGCTGTTGGATGAGTTATATGGAGTAAGTGTATTTTCCCGGATTGATCTTCGATCCGGATACCACCAGATACGCATAGCTGAGGAGGACATCCACAAAACGGCCTTCCGCACCCATCAAGGACACTACGAGTTCTTGGTTATGCCTTTCGGTCTAACCAATGCCCCGGCTGCTTTCCAAGCTATGATGAATGAAAATTTTCGACCGTACTTAAGGCAATTTGTCCTGGTATTCTTTGATGACATCTTGGTATATAGTGGGAGCTGGGACTCACATGTGCAGCACTTGGAGCAAGTCTTTTGTGTTCTAAGGCAACAGCAGTTTTTTGCTAATCGAAAAAAATGCATATTTGGGCAGGCTAAGGTGGAGTACTTAGGACATATCATATCCAAGGAAGGAGTAGCGATGGATCCCACCAAGATAAGATCCATCGAAGAATGGCCCCAACCAACCACCCTTAGGGGACTTCATGGGTTCCTTGGACTATCGGGGTACTATCGCAAGTTCATCAAGGATTATGGAAAAATAGCTAGGCCGCTCACGGATTTACTCAGAAAAGATGGATTTAGTTGGTCTGAGCAGACCAACATGGCATTCAAGGAACTAAAGGCAGCTCTGGTAACTGCTCCGGTACTAGCAATGTCGGACTTCTCTAGCACATTCGTTGTAGAGTGTGATGCATCAAGGAGGGGCCTAGGAGCGGTGCTGCAACAAAACAACAGACCAATTGCTTATTTTAGCAAGGCATTGGCAAATAGGACTTTAGCCAAATCCACCTATGAGAAAGAGCTGATGGCTTTGGTGCTTGCAATCCAACATTGGAGGCCTTATTTGCTAGGCAAAAGATTTGTAGTCCGCACTGATCAGAAGAGTTTAAAACATCTGTTGCAACAACGGATCATGACCCCTAATCAACAGAATTGGCTTCCTAAGCTATTGGGGTATGATTTTGAGGTGCAATATTGCAAGGGAGAGGAAAATAGGGTGGCCGATGCTCTCTCAAGGAAGTTTGATGAGGTTCACTTGCTGCAAATATCCGGGCCAGTATAGACGGATTTATCAAGCATTAAAGGGGATGTGGAGGCCGATCTGGTACTGGCGGAGAAGATTCAGTTGCTACGGAGAGGGGAGTCAGCTTGCAGGGGATTCCATTTGGAGCAAGACATGCTATACGATCAGGGAAGACTAGTTGTGCCAGCAAAATCTAAGTAGCCTATGATGTTTCTACATGAGTTTCACTCTTCCCCCATTGGGGGGCATGCAGGGTTTCTCAAAACATATAGGAGGATGGCAGCAAGTGTGTACTGGATTGGAATTAAGAAGGATGTGATGAGCTTCGTAGCAGCGTCTGCGGTGTGCCAACGTAAAAAATATCAAGCATTGGCTCCCGCTGGCTTGTTATGTCCTCTGCCCATACCCCAAGCCATTTGGGAGGATATTTCCATGGATTTTGTAGGGGGCTGCCAAAATCTAGAGGGTTTAATGTAATTTTGGTTGTGGTTGATCGGCTGTCCAAATACGGACACTTCATTCCTGTTAAGCACCCTTACACAGCCAAGGGAGTAGCGGAGATATTCGTTAGAGAAGTCGTGCATCTGCATGGCTATCCAAAGACGATTGTAAGTGATCGGGATCCCACCTTCTTGAGTCATTTCTGGACAGAGCTTTTTAAGTTGCCGGGAACACTCTTGCACTATAGCACCGCATACCACCCGGAGACGGATGGACAAACCGAGGTATTGAATCGCTGCTTAGAAGGATACCTCCGCTGCTTCGTGAGTCATCAGCTAACACAGTGGAAATTATGGCTTCCTTGGGCGGAATACCACTACAACACTGCATACCATACCGCTTCTAAAATGTCACCATTTGAAGTGGTGTATGGCAGACGTCCTCCGGGTTTGCCATCATTTGTTGATAAGGAAATCAGGAACCCGGAGCTACGGCAAGCAATGAGAGACAGAGACACCCTTTTACAACAGTTAAGGGACAATTTAGTTCATGCACAATCGATCTACTGCAGGAATGCCAATAAGCATAGGCGACAAGTGGATTTCTAGGTTGGCGATTGGGTATTCTTGAAGTGCCGTATAGCCTATAGACCACAACTCAAAAGCTCTACCTCCAAACTGACTCCAAGGTTCTATGGCCCATTCAGAATTGTGGAACACATTGGACAAGTGGCTTATAAGTTGGACCTGCCAGCTAGGTGTCGTGTACACCCGGTTTTCCATGTCTCCCTACTAAAAAAGGCTGTGGGAACCTTCTCTACAACAATAGAACTTCCACCTGACTTAGTCGAGGACACTCCAGCGCTACTACATCTGCCCGTAGCCATCCTGGGAAGACATTTTAGATACGAAGGATTGATGGTCATTCCTCAAGTTCTGATACAATGGCAAGATGAAGAGCCCGAGCATACTTCATAGATGGATAGCTCAGAATTCACATCCCTCTTTCCTGATTTCATCCTTGAGGACAAGGATAGTTTGGCAGGGGAGGCAATTGATATGGGCCGGCCAATTAAGATGTATCAGAAGAAAAGGGGGAGAGAAAAGGGAGGAGTAACAGTGGGAAAAGAAGGGAGTGACAGGGCCCAATCCGGATCAAGTAGTGGAAGAGGGAGCTAAGCTGGAATGGTAGGCACGTGATGGAGAGAGAATAGGGACCCGTGGTAGGCAGGACGTAGAAGGGAAATAGCAAGGGGGGGACCAATAAAAGAATCATATATATAGTTGGTTAGAGGAGGTGGAGGGAAAATATACATACATCATTACAGTTGGTTAGAAGAGTGAGAGAGAGGTGGCCTGACGGAACCAGCCGTTGGCTACCGGAGTGAGAGAGAGAGAGAGCTGTTCTTTTCTTTTGCTTTAGCCGTATAATTGTAAGAAATTTAGTTTGTAATCTGAAGTATAGAAGGATTACTACAGCAATATTTCCTATTTTAATTGAGAGAACGTATCAAGCCATCCCTTTACTTTGTGCCATGTAATGGTTGGACCATTTGCCTGTAGTATTTAGATATTAATGCTGAGTTCACTTCATAGCAATCTGTGGATTAAACACTGTAAAGCAGGGGTATACATGCCCCTGTTGTGCTCTTGATCTTTTCTCTTGCACTTTCCATTATCCCTGTGGTTGAAAACCGTTAATTATTGATCCCATAATCAAGTATTCTTAGGGCATGTTTGGATTGTTTATTTTTTATCTATATCTTATCTATATATAATTTGTATTTGATCTACATTCAATTTATATCTGATCTATATCAATTTAAAAATTAGCATTTGAATAAATTGTCTGATTTGTATCTAATTCATTTATATTTTAAAGTAAGATTTAGGGATTTGGTTTTTTTAATAAGGGTATATGCGTAATTTTTTATTTTTTTCTATCTGATTTCGGTTAAACACTCATATTCAAATAAACATGAAACGGACACTAATTGGATAAAAATAAGACAAATCAAACTAGCCCTTTGTCTCTTCTTGGATAACTGGTCGTGAAGTTGCTTGAAAGTTTGTTCTTTAAGCAAGATGTGTCCACAGTGAATTCATGTTATCTGTGCTTCACATTTCCTTTAGAGACTGATATCAAATCTTGTTTAATACAGGTTTGGGTGGCGTGGGCAGTCAGCAGACAGCATTGGAACTGTTTTATGTGTTGATGATGATGGCATTCTGCGTGTTGGTTTTCCTGGAGCATCCAGGGGATGGAAGGCTGACCCTGCAGAAATGGAAAGGGTTGAAGAGTTCAAAGTTGGAGATTGGGTCCGCATTCGGCCTACACTTACAACAGCGAAGCATGGCTTGGGGTCAGTCACACCTGGGAGCATTGGCATCGTCTGTTGTATTAGACCTGACAGTAGCTTGTTGCTGGAGTTGAGCTACCTCACAACTCGCTGTCCTTTCGAGCCAGAGGAGGTGGAGCATGTTGAACCTTTTAAGGCAGGAAGAATCTTCTCTCTTTTCAATTGATTCCTCATTCTTTTGCCTCTTCTTCTTTTCCTTTTATTTTATTTTATTTCTTTTTTTTTTTTTTAATAATCTCCTGGATGCTGTTTTTACAGTTCTAATAAAATGTAATTGGTCTTTCTTTGCAGATTGGTGATCATGTTTGTGTGAAGCGATCTGTAGCAGAACCCAGATATGCTTGGGGTGGTGAGACACATCACAGTGTTGGGAAAATTAGTGAAATACAAGGTGATGGTCTCCTTCTAATTGAAATACCAGGCCGCGCTACACTATGGCGAGCTGATCCTTCTGACATGGAAAGGGTGGAGGACTACAAGGTAATATATACTTTTCCAGCTTCTTTCATTCTTCAGGGAAATATCTCTCCGTATATGTTAAATTATGAGGTTTTTTTGTTTGCTTTTTTAACTTCTTTAAAGGTTGGGGATTGGGTCAGAGTGAAAGCTTCCGTTTCTTCACCAAAATATGGATGGGAGGATATCAGTCGCAACAGTATTGGGATAATTCATAGTTTGGAGGATAACGGTGACGTGGGTGTTGCCTTCTGCTTTAGGAGCAAGCCTTTTGGTTGTTCAGTAACAGATTTGGAGAAAGTTCTGCCTTTTGAAGTGGGACAAGAGATTCATATGAAGCCATCTGTTAATCAACCACGGCTTGGGTGGTCAAATGAAACCCCAGCAACTGTTGGAAAGATTGCTAGAATTGACATGGATGGAACCTTGAATGTAAGTGTTACGTTTCCTATTTTTCTGATTAGATAAACTGATCTTGGCAACCACTATATATTCTTCAAATTTAAGCTAATGAGAGCTTTTCTTAGTCATTCCTTGAGTTGAATACTTCCCCTTCCTACATAATGATATGTCACCTCATATTTTATTCAGATGTGTATTTTTCTCACTGGATTGTTTTTGCTTTTTGACCTCTGTGATCATAGATGATTTTGTTAATCTGGTTAGGTTAAAGTAGCTGGAAGGCATAGCTTGTGGAAGGCTTCTCCTGGAGATGCAGAACAGCTTGCAGGATTTGAAGTTGGTGATTGGGTGCGATCAAAACCTAGTCTTGGGACTAGACCAAGTTATGAATGGAATAGTATTGGGAAGGAGAGTCTTGCGGTGGTACATAGTGTGCAGGAGAGTGGTTACCTTGAACTTGCTTGCTGTTTTGGCAAAGGTAGGGGGTATACTCATTACACAGATGTTGAAAAGGTTCCAGGCTTTAAAATCGGTCAGCATGTCCGGTTTCGAAGTGGGCTAATTCAGCCAAGACAGGGTTGGAGAGGAGCCCGGCCTGATTCACGAGGGGTTATTACCCGTGTTCATGCAGATGGGGAACTCATAGTGGCATTCAATGGTTTGTCTAATTTATGGAGAGGTGATCCTGCTGATCTTGAGATGGAGCCGTTATTTGAAGTTGGGGAGTGGGTGAGACTTAAAGAAAATGCAAGTGTCTGGAAATCCATTGGACCAGGTAGTATAGGGATTGTACAAGGTTTAGGTTATGAAGGAGATGAAACAGAGGGAAGCACATTTGTTGGGTTTTGCGGGGAGCAGGATAGATGGGTTGGCCCAACTTCTGATCTTGAAAGAGTGGAGAGGCTCATGGTTGGGCAGAAGGTGAAGGTGAAGCCCTCTGTAAAGCAGCCAAGATTTGGATGGTCGGGGCACAGCCTTTCTAGTATTGGGACCATTTCAGCAATTGATGCTGATGGTAAACTCAGAATATATACTCCAGCAGGTTCAAAAGCTTGGATGCTAGATCCCTCGGAGGTGGAGCTCGTAGAAGATGAGGAGATTCACATTGGAGATTGGGTTAGGGTTAAACTGTCAGTCTTGACCCCAACTCACCAATGGGGAGATGTTAGTCACTCTAGTATTGGAGTAGTGCATCGGATTGATAATGGTGAACTTTGGGTTGCTTTCTGCTTCATGGATAGGCTTTGGCTTTGCAAGGCATTTGAGATGGAAAGGGTGAGGCCATTCAGAGTGGGGGATAGGGTAAAAATTAGGGAAGGGCTTGTCAGCCCACGGTGGGGGTGGGGAATGGAGACGCATGCTAGTAAAGGGCAGGTTGTGGGAGTAGATGCCAATGGGAAATTGAGGATTAAATTTCAATGGAGAGAAGCGAGAATATGGATTGGGGATCCTGCTGATATCGTTTTGGATGAATGAATATTCCGGAAAAGAAATATTGTACACACTAGGAAGCCTCTCATGGTGCTGAATTTACCCATCTTCTGCTCAGCTGTCTCTGAGAAAGTTGCCGTCTGGTATACACTTCATTGAATCACATCTTTTGGTAATAGCAGCGGCACTGGGTGTATTTATTGGTTGTTGAATTCAATAACCAGACTAACACAGGCCATTATTCATGGGATGGGCGGAGTAGCAATCGGAGAAATTGTCTCGACTCACCACCCCTAGGGCAACGGACCTGTTTAGAGACCGTGTAGCCACAGGAGATTTGTTATTTATAGGTATTAAGCCATGGGGCTTTTGAGGGGTATATATATTTTTATTTTTGTTTTCTTCATATTTGTAAAAATCATACCATATATTTTTGAATTATAAAATTTTGTTATCATCTAAAACGGCTCTTATTGGATGCTGATAGTGAAACCCCACGCCTAATGGATATAGAAGAAAGCCATCGAAGGCGGACATCATGGCGTACAATTGCGGCTACAAAAATATGATCTGCGGTTAAGGTTTTCGTGTTTCCAAATTGTGTTTCTATATGTGCATAGGTTGGCCTGAACTTAAATGTGGATACACCGGGTACATGAATACTTTGGTCCGGCTCTACCTCAATACACGGTGATTACTCCTTGTAGTGAAGGCCAGAAAATCTTAAAAGCATATCCATTAAATCAACACGTGCAACGAAACTGAGATGAAATTGGGATGGACATTAGTTTTATTTTATTTTATTTTTTCAGTCTTAGAATTTTGCAAACAATATAAAAACTTGTGTAAATCAAATTTAAGTGTAAGTTAAAATTCATCTAGTTAGAGACAACGTTGAAGGTATAGGAGATTCGAGATGTGTTAAGTTTCTTATTCTCCAAATGTAATATATTGCTATTACAAAAGCAACTTTCTATGAAGAGATCGTAGGATTGCTTTAAGATGCTGAATTCATCATGGCAGATGATACAATTTGCCAAGATAAGAAGGATGATGAGCATTTAAGTTCCCACTAAAACTTTTGTCCACACATGTGTAGAGAAAGGGCAATCAAAGAATAAATGGTCGTGGTTTTCTTGCCCAACTGAACAAGGATAGCACATAGTTGAGGTGGTCACTCTCCAATTACTAAGTTTATCCAGTATATGCAATTTCCTTTTCCAAGCTAACCATAGGATAAATAAGTGGCATGGCATGGAGTATTTGCACCAAATTAGTTTGGACTAAGGGATAAGGCCATTGTGTGGCGTCAAGGCTTTGTAAGCACTCTTAATAGAAAAGATTCTAGAAGAGTCCTTACTCCAAATGAACTTGTTGGCTTTCCAAGGAGTAAGGATTATACTAAGGGGAATTGTAAATCCATTCCAAAAGTTATTTTGTGGAAATTTCCAACCGTTGCCTTGGATAATGGAACATATTTTAGCATTAATAGGAAGGCTAGAATTAGTAATCTCTCTAAGGCTATGCACCAAATTTAGAAGCCTAGATGTCAACCAAAAATTTGACCATAAAGATATTATAAGGCCATCTCTAACTTCCCACTTAAGCATATTTCTTACTAACGAATGAAGTTTTAACAATTTTCTCCAGCTCCAAGAACACATATAGAGCACTTTAGTAGCCTAGAATGAATGAGGTTTCCTTAAAGAAATTAGAATGGGTCCACTCAACCCAAACTCTCCTTACTGAATCTCCACATAGGTGCCAAATATGTTTTAGTTGGGCTACTTTGTTCAAAATCTAAAGTTTAGAAAATACCTAAACCACCTTGATCAACCAAGGAGCAAACCTCTTGCCATCTTACCATGGCTTTTATTGAAATATTAAGCTCCCCACTCCATAAGAAATTACACATAAGCCTTTCAATAGTTGCAATTACCTTTTTAGGTAAAATAAACATAGATGCCTAATACACTTGCATTGAAAATACAACTGACTTAATAAGTTGAAGTTGTCTAGCATAGGAGAGGAACTTAACTGTCAAAGAGTTGATTTTAGCTAAAATTCTTTTAATTAGAGCATCACAATCAAATTTGCTAAGTTTAGAAGTAAGTAATGGCACCCCAAGGTAATGGATGGGGAGAGTCCCCTCTTTTTATCTTAGTAAGTTAAGGAGGTCTTCCTTTATTGGAGACGGCACGCTAGAGAGGAACACAAGGCTTTTACCACTGTTAGCTCGAAGGCCTAATATAGACTCAAAGATTTGCAAAGAATCCTTGATCACCTTAATCAAATCTATGTTTCCTTTCCAAAAAGATCGAGAGGTCATCTGCAAAACAAAGGTGTGTTAGCCGCTCCATCTTACTTCTCCAACCTAGGGTTGTTTGTGAGCTACCTTAAAATACTAGGATATATTTCCATGCCAAGGATAAAGAGGTAAGGCAATATAAGGTTGCCTTGTCTAAGTCCTCTTAAACTAGGGATGAATCTTACTAACTCACCATTGATATTGAAGGAGAATCTAGGAGTAGAGAAACATTGCACCAAAAGTTTGATAAGTGTGGTGGAAAGTTCATGCAAGTTAGCACTACCTCCAGAAAACTCCAATTAATAGAATCATAAGCCTTGTGAATGTACACTTTGAGCATTCATTGAGGAACTCCTCTGTTGGTGTAATATCCATTAACTAATTCTTTAGCAACAAAAATGTTATCAGAAATGTGTCGGCCGCCGATGAATGCAAACTATTCTTTTCCCACTAGCAAAGGTAGAACCATCTTAAGTCTTAGGGTAAGTAACTTAGCAACTGCTTTATAAATGGTATTACAATAGGATATAAGCTTGAAATTAGAGAGATTAGTAGGATTAACAACCTTAGGTACAAAAGAAACAATCATGCAGTTCAATTCCTTTAACATGTTTCCAAACAAAAGAAACTTGTTCACCCCATCAACTATATCTGCACCAATAATAGGCCATGTAACTTTAATGAATCAGGCAGAAAATCCATTCGAGCCAAAGGTTTTGTTGTTTGATTGACTAAAAAAAGCCATTTTTATTTCCTCATCCAAGAATAGGACATTAATTTGTAAGGCTTGTCGATATAAGATTCTTTTGGAGACGTAGTCCTAAACCTCTAAAACTGATTGGTGAAGTAAGCAATAACTTTCGCTTGGACATCAGAATCACTATGGATCTCCATTTCATCCTCCTTTGTCAGACTATGAATGGCATTCCTATTTTCCTTATGCCTAACCATTTTGTGGAAATAAGCAATGTTCTTATCTCCTAGTTTTAGTCATTTAACTCTCGACTTCTGTCTAAAGAGACTCCTCCACTCCTTTTAGTAAGTAATACTCTTTAAGAGCTACTTTCTCTTGATTAAGAGGGGAAGTATCTCCATTAGCAATTGAACTTTAGGTAATTGCTACATGTTCCCTAGCCAACTTAACCCTCGTAATAAGGTAAGAGAATTTGGAGCTATTCAGTTTTTTAAGCTTCTTCTTGAGTAGCTTCAATTTAGACACCACTTAGAAAAGTTTGGATTCTCTAATTTCATGAGACTAGACCACCTTTACCTTCGGGAAGAAATTCGGAGATTCTATCTAAAACTCAAAGAACTTAAGGGGATATTGCCTCTTAGATGTGCCAAACTCCATATGTAGAACTTCGAGCGAATGATTTCAAAGTAATGGAGAGATAAAATTGGCATCACAGTTAGGGAATTTAGTTAAGCAACTTTGGTTAACTAGTATTCTATCCAGTTTCTTCAAGATTGGG
The DNA here is from genome assembly GCA_037954665.1 of Laguncularia racemosa. Taxonomy (NCBI): domain Eukaryota; kingdom Viridiplantae; phylum Streptophyta; class Magnoliopsida; order Myrtales; family Combretaceae; genus Laguncularia; species Laguncularia racemosa. Next base: position 2,272,146 of record JBBMOL010000013.1, on the reverse strand, counting down.
TTAATCGTTTTTTTGTTTGACTAAGAGAAGAAATTCCCCGCAAACTAAAGGTCATCAAGTTTCACTTCATCCATAAAATTCATGAATTTCATCATAGCTAAAGTTTGTCTAGTATTACCCCCATTTCTCTCTTAGATCGATTTGATAACATTGATGTCTTCATGAATTACTTATAGGTTATTAACCAAAGATGGTGACAATGCGATTAGATCCTTCCATGGCAGTTTTCTCTTGATCTAAGTTCAATGCATACACAAAGGATGCATAGAAGGATAAGTTAGAGCTAAGATGCATGCAGTAGTAGTAGGAGAACTACTTGCGTTCTTTCCCTATTCAAATGTTCTAGATTCTTATATTCCACATTATCTATATCCTCTTTCTTGCAACAGAGTTAATGTCAAAATTCCAGTCAGCATTTAGGTTGTGCTTGACTCTATCTTCATTGCTTTAGTTTACACGAGTTTCTAATAACCCCATGAACTATACTACATTCTCTACATAAAATTTCCTAACCTCTACACATTTCAATGGGTCATTAAGACCTCTTATGTTCCATGAAGCTAGATTCATTGTGGTTTGAAAGTGATGGTTATGTATACCGTTGCGACATTTGAAGAATTTCTTCTTCTTCTTCTTTCGCTTACCCATTGAATTTGAGGACGCCACTACTAGATGAGGCCGAGCTGATAATCTCTCGACTTGTTAGTGAGCCAGATAGTTTTAGGTTTACAGAAGTGGCACTAGTCTAGTCTATCTTCTATTCCTCAATTACTCATACTTCCTCAGTCTTCTCATTCTTGTTCTCCTCTTCTTTCTTGGCAACACTGTCACAAGGTATCCCTCCATGCAAAGGTGTTTCTGAAATATGAGATGGAGTAGGGTCCAATATAGGAGTGCTAGGCTTGTCATTACCCAAAGCTAAGTCTTCCACTGGCACCTCTGAATCTACCATCTATATTCTTCTCCCGGTTGAACTGCTTGATGGGAGAGGATATTTCCTCGCTTAATGCCAAAGTTTTCTCTTTAGGGGATAGAGGTGGAGTGGTAGATTTTTTATTCTTTTTCCCTCTTCATTGGACCTTTACCCACACCTTATTCTCTGTGATGGATCTTTCCTTGGATGGTTGTACTTCAAAGTACATTCAAGAACTACATGAATTTCCAAAGACTTTGCATGCGGAACAACGTGGTGGAAGCTACTGATACTCAGCCGCAATCTACATAGAAGTACCATCTTCCCTTTCCAATTCCACTAGAGGTATAGATTTCTCAACTGCATCCACTTCCACCAAAACTTTGGCTTAGTTCACTCTTACTCGGCATGCCGTAAGCATGTTTGCTTAGAGAGGAGTACCTACCGCACTGGCGATGTAGCTTATTCCCATTGCATTAAGGTACTCACAAGGAATACTAGAGAAAATCACCTAAGCCGAAATTCACAAAGATTGCAGTTTAATTAATGGCATGCCAGCCTTCCATTTCTAAAGGATTAGTAAACGTTTAGCAAAATACCAAGGCTTCTCAAGGGTAACATTTGGGAGTGTGTCATTAGCAAAACAAAAGTAGAAGAATCTATCTTTGTTGCAAAGGACAGTCGTTATGCCATAGTCCTTTTGAGTCCTTAGAGTAGTGGTTTAAACTAAAGAGAAGGGAAGTTTCTTTCTTAGGAAAAAAAACCAACGAAAGTATGCTCCCATTTCTTTGACCTTGAGCAGTGACTGAGGGAGGAGGCCTTACTTTAGGGATTGAGCCATAGGAAATAGGAGGGTGAAATTCTAACTTAAACTTTAGACGTTGAGGAAGAGCTAATGAAGTTCTGTAAGCTTAGGCAAAGCTTCTGGGTAGTATTTTCAAAGTAAAAGGGTGGTTTTTGATAAGTGTCGAAAGATCCTTATTTCTAGTACTAATTGGAATTAATTTTGTATGAATTTTATGTGAATTTATATATAAAAAAGGATACTTAAGTGCTTAATATTTTATTTTAGAGTTTAAAGAGGACAATTGAAGGATTTAAAGAAGGTTCGAGCAAAAACGATGTGAAATTTGGTAAAGTATAGAAAGGAGTGATTTCCATGTGTATATAACCTTTAGCATAGCCATGCAGACACTAGTACTAAAGGGCAAAAAGTGATTAAAATACATCTTGAAAATGTGCCTTAGTTATTGCACAAATTGTGTAGAAAGCAGTGTTGAATGAGGGAAATCTGACTAGAGGAGAAAATGAAGGAATTCTAGAGTACATGACCCCGAACATGGCATGCAGTAGGTCGTGCATGCTACCCCTGTTTCTAAAACTATAAGTACTCGATTTATTTTGCAATTTGAGAGGATTTTTAATCTTTTATCATTCTTAGTCACTCGAAAAAACCTTATGAGAGCAAAGTTACAAACTTGAATAGAAATTGTTGAAGCATCATTGGAGATCACAAAACATCTACAAGGATTTATTCTTTTCATCATGATTACTTGTATTACTCTAGAGTCTTTATACTTATTGTAAATTTCATGGAGGACTAGATTTATATACCATGCATCTATTGAAACTCTAAATCATGTGATTAAATTATTTATTGATTAATAAAGAGTTTATGCCATTATATCTATTCATGTATTTTAATTGTTTTGTGATTAATTTATGCAAGCAAATTGATTGCATGTATAATTCTTGTTAAATAAAATGATGTTTCATCTAATAGGATAAATCTTCATGAGTAGAGAAATTGCATATTTTACCTAGAGGTAGGAAAACTTCGATTTTTTGCACAAGGATTAAATCTTTATTTAGGAATTATAAACTTTAATGAAATCTTATATGGCAATAATGAGGGAGAGGTTTTCACTATTCCATGTAGGGTTAAGAATTAATTAATTCGAGAGAATAATTGATTTAATTGAGAATTTTTATAGTGCAAAGTATAAATAATTTGTTAATTAATATCTTATTATAAGAAAGATAAGGTTTACAGTTGATCAAGATAAATGGTATATTTTATGATTGAGTTCATCTATTAAAGCAATTATAATTAATCTTAGGGTTGTTAAATTAGTTAATTGATAGTTTAAATTATTAATCCCATATTAAGATTTATACTAGATAGTAGAAAAGCAATAATACTAATACTTATTTTCAAGATCCTCAAAGACAAAACCCACTAAAATCTGTACTACATTAGATAAATACACTTTCCTAGCTTAGTCATTAGATTTCTTTGGGTTTATAAATTTATAATTTGATACGATCAAAAAAGTATCCATCAAGTTTTTGGCATTGTTGCTAAGGATCTAGTAAAGTAATATTAGGAAAAACTTTATTATTCGCTACTTTAGTCATTTATTTTATTTGTTTTATTTCTTTTTACTCTCCCTATCTTTTGAATATTCTAACTCATGATTGTTTGCTTCTATAGTGCATGATGAGGGCTCTCCCTTCTAACACTCTTAATTTAAACCCTAAGATTGAGAGAACACTTCACAAGATTCAAAAGAACACGATTGCTGAATCTTCTAGACAATCTGTAATTGAAGGAGAAATGCCTAATATAGAAGTTGAGGCAGAAGTAAAGGAAGAGTAATTATCTAAAGAATCTTTAGATAGTGGGATAGGATTGTTAGAGAATATTAAAGAGGAAACGCATGAAGTAATGGTTGAGGGTCCACCTAAGACCAATCTAGATTATGTATATCCCACCTTAGATGAAACAGGGCCGACCATTGTGAAGCCTCCCATTGGGGCTAACAATTTCGATATCAAGGGTGTGGTGATTCAACTCTTGCAGTAATACTGTTAATTCGATGGATTACCGGATGAGGACCCCTATAATCACATTCAAACATTCTTGGAAATTTGCAAGACCTTCAAGAATAATAAGGTGACCGATGAAACGGTGTGTACTAGACTATTCCCTTTCTCACTGAGGGGAAAGCTAAAAATTGGTTTCAATCGTTGGATCTTAAAGCTTTAACTACATGAGATGACACAGTAAAGTATCCTAGATAAGCTCTAGAGTGATATTGTATCATTCATGTAACAAGATGGTGAAACCATGTATGATGTTTGCCAGAGATGGACAAAATTGTTGAGAAAGTGCTCACACCATCAGCTACCCACGTTGATGCAAGTTCAGAATCCCCAAAGATCATAACCCTCAAGAATCCCCAAAGATTATAACCCTGAGTGGGAGATGCTAGTGAGAGTATGAACTTCCATGAATAGTATGAACAAGTAGATTACCTTGGGAATCAGAACAGGCAGCAGTATAACCCGTACAGTAACACCTACAATCCTAACATGAGAAACCATCCCAACCTCTCTTATGGCAATCAAAATGCCTAGAGATCTAGTTTTCCCCCACCAGGATTTCAGAAGCAACAAATGCCACCTTATCAGCCTATGCCCCATCTATCAATACAACGACCTTAGTAGGAGAAGACTAGTTTGGAAGATCTTATAAGTCAATTCATTGAAAGCTCTGAGGCAAGACATCAGAATCAAGAGGCTTCTGTTCATAACTTTAAGAAGAAAATTGGCCAATTGGCTAATATAATATTTGAAAGGCAACCGAGCTCTCTTCCTAATAACACTAAGAGTAATCCAAGGAAATAGGCAAAAGCCATAACCTTGAGGAGTGGGAAGAGACTGCAAATTAAAAAGGAACCTAAGCAAAAGAAAGAAGATGGCCAGTCTTTTGAGAAGGATAAGGTGGAACCTGAGGCGCTTTTGCAGATACCAAAATACACTAAGTTCCTGAAAGAACTCTTATCTAACAAGGGGAAGTTGGAGGATGTTTCTACAATAGAAGTCAAAGCAAATTGCTCATCCATCATTTAGAACAAACCTCCTCTAAAGCTAAAGGATCTAGGAAGTTTTACAATTTCATGTTTAGTTGGTGATATTTTAATTAATAAATCCCTAGCCGATCTTATGGCAAGTATTAATCTAATGCCATATTCTTTCTTCTAGAAATTAAAGTTAGCTTACCTAAAGCTTACCAAGAATGAGTCTACAACTTGCTAACAGATCCATGAAAATCCCTAAGGGAATCATTGAGGATGTCTTGGTGAAGGTTAGGAACTTTATATACCCTATTGATTTTGTGATTTTGGACATAGATGAGGACAAGGATATGCGCTTAATCCTTGAAAGACAATTCCTTGCCACTGCTAGGGCAATGATTGATGTGGAGGATGGTAAGCTTACACTAAGAATAGGAGACAAAGAGTTTGTAATTAAGATGGTTGCTACCATGAAACATTCCATGTGTGTTGATGATTCATGTTATTTTGTCAATGTTGTTGATTCCTCAATAGACGAGCATATTGAAGAGATCCTATGCAAGGATGAGTTAGAACTAAGCTTGACACGAGGAGAGGAGAAAGACATGGATAACCCAGAAGTTAAGGCATTCACTAAGCAACTTAATGCTACAAAAGAAGTTACACCTCAGAAAGGGTTTGAAGAGCTAAAGAAAGGTAGTGAGGTGAGATTTAAAACTTCCATTAAAGAGCTACCAGTGTTGGAATTAAAACAGCTACTAGATTATCTAGAGTATACCTTTCTAGCAAAAGATTTCAAGCTACCAGTTATCATAGCCTCAAATTTGTCTTAAGAGAAAAAGATCAATTACTCAGTGTATTGAGAGCACACAAGCGAGCCATTGCTTGGAAGATTGCAAACATCAAAGGTATCAAGTTTATATAGACTATTGAAAATTGAATGATGCCACTAGAAAAGACCATTTCCCTCCTCCATTTGTAGATTAGATATTGGAGAGGCTGGCTGGACATATGTATTATTACTACTTAGATGGGATATTCGAATATTTCTAGATACCAATGGCTCTAGAGGACCAAGAGAAGACTATCTTCACTTACCCCTATAGCACATACGCTTGAGGATGCCATTTGGGTTACGCAATATACCGACTACGCTTCAACGATATATGTTGGCTATATTTGATAATCTGGTAGAGAAAATTATGGAGGTCTTCATGGATGATTTTTTAGTCTATGGTGATTTTTTTTTTCTAACCATCTAGAGAATCTAGAGAAGGTGCTTATTCGTTGTGAAGAGACAAATCTTATACTAAACTAAGAGAAAGGCCACTTTATGTGCAAAGAGGGCATTGCACTTGGCCATAAAGTTTCTCACAATGGCAATGAAGTTGATCAAGCAAAAGTTGATGTGATTAACAAACTTCCCCCACCAAATTCAACCAAGGCCATAAGAATTTTTCTAAGCCATGCTGGCTTTTATATACACTCATAAAGGACTTCTCTAAAATAGCTTGCCCACTGACTAGGCTATTGGAGAAGGATGTGTTTTTCAACTTTACCCCGAAATGCCAACATACCTTTGGCGTGCTCAAGACAAGACTAACAAATGCTCATATTATGATAGCTCCTGACTAGAACTCGCCCTTTGAACTCATGTGATGCAAGCGATTATGCAATTAGAGTTGTTCTTAGAAAAAAGTGAGACAAACATTTCCAACCTATCTACTACGCCAACAAGACCCTTAATAATGCTCAAGCAAATTACACTACCATAGAGACGGAGATGCTAGCTATGGTGTTTACATTTGATAAATTTAGATCGTATTTAATTCTGTCCAAGGTCATTATCTACACCAATCATTATGCCTTGAGATTTTTGCTAACTAAAAAAGATGCGAAGCCTAGGCCTATTCGGTGGATTTTGCTCTTACAGGAATTTGACTTAAAGATTCGCGATAAAAAAGAGAGCAGAGAATCTAGCAACTGACCAACTCTCAACACTTGAGAATCCTTATTTGGAGGAGCTTAAAGAGGAGGATATTAATGACTCCTGTCCTAGAAAAAAGCTATATGCAGTTTATCAGCTTATAAACCTAGAAACCCTATAGTTTGTAGACTTTGCAAATTATTTGGCAGCAAGAGTTCTCCCTGATGACCTTGATTATCATGCAAGAAGGAAGTTCTTTTCATAACTTAGATACTACTACGGGGAGGACTCTTTTCTTTTTTGGGTTTGTAGAGATCAAGTAATAAGGAGATGTGTCTCACATGAAGAAGGATGGAAGATTCTCGATGATTGTTACTCCAACCCTACCAATGGTCATTATTTAGCTAACCGGACTGCACACAAAGTTTTAAAGGTCAGTTTCTATTGGCCTACGATATTTAAAGATGCTCATCGTCACTGTGTCATTGTCACCTGTGATAGATGTCAACGAGTAGGAAACATATTAAGGAGAGATGAGATGCCTCACAACTTTATTTTAGAATGTGAGGTCTTTAACCTATGGGGCATTGACTTCATCAGACCATTCCTTATTTCTTATCAAAATAAGTACATATTAGTAGCGGTAAACTATGTGTTTAAATTGCTTGAGACACAAGCTTTACCGACAAATGATGCTCAAGTAGTTGTAAAGTTCCTTAAGAAGTTGTTCTCTCGTTTTGGAGCCCTTAGATCCATTATAAGTGATAGATGAGCACACTTTTACAATGCACAAATGGAGAAGGTATTAAGGAAATATGGTGTTACACATCGAATTGCTACACCTTACCATCCTCAAGCGGACAGGTGGAAGTCTCCAATCATGAGTTGAAAAGAGTTCTAAAAAAAAAATGATGGAGCATCATAGAAGAGATTGGGCAAAGAAGCTTGATGATACCTTATGGGCATATAGAACGGCCTACAAAACATTTTTAAAGACTACCCCCTATAAGTTAGTTTATGGGAAGTTGTGCCACCTTCAGATAGAGATTGAACATAAGGCATATTAGGTAATCAAAATGGCAAATTTTGACTTAAAAGTTGCTAATTTGAAGAGACTACAACTAAATAAACTCAATGAGTGTAAAAGGCAAGCATATAAGAATATGAAAATATACAAAGAGAGGACAAAGAAATACCATGATACGTATATTCGCCATCTAAGGGAGTTCAAGGAAGGGGGCCAAGAGCTTTTGTTTAATTCTCAACTGAAACTTTTTCCCAAAAAATTGAAGTCAAGATGGTTTAATCCTTTTATAGTCAAGAAGGTTTTCCCACATGGCGCAATGGAGCTTGAACATTCAAAGTATGATGATTTCAAAGTGAATAGCCATAAACTGACGTTGTACATGGGAGATGAAATAAAACAGGAATATCGAGAGGAGTTTAGACTCCAATTACCAGCTGTTTAGCTAAAAAAGTGAAGAATATCGAGCCAATAACATTAAAAAGAGCGCTTCTTAGGAGGTAACCCATGACTGATCTAAGTATGTCAAATTCCTTTTGTTTTATTTTTGTTTCACTATCCTAAGTCCTTTTTGTTAAAAAAAAATTGCAGATTTATGGGGGAGTAAGTGAGCTTACTTGAAGAGAATGAGAGTTAATCCTTAAGTGTGGGAAAACATTAATGACAAGTAAGAAAATTTAAACTTTACTTCTCAAATGTACCTAGTAAGTCATTTTCATTCTCTTTCACTTATGGCAAGGTGCACACTGAACAAACATATGGATCAAATAGCTTTGAGAGTTTTTATTTGCTTTCTATACAATTTTTAAGCACCTACACAACCTTAAGCACAAGCAATGCTCGAAGTAGTGCACACATAAAGAGGAGCTTCTGGACACTTTTTGGAGTCCTGTACAGCCTTAAGCACAGCTATACAGGAGATAGCGAACCTTGTGCCCCAAAAGCAAAAGCTCTCATATGCCTTTCCTTTCCTCCTTCGTTCTTTCTTTTATTTCTCCCCAACTGATATATTTCCCCCCTACCTCTTCTCCACAAAATTGCATTCTTACACTCTATACACTTCTTCATCCATTTCTACTTCATCCACTAAAATCTACACTCTACATCCAAGTAAGTTTTTCTTTTTCCCTCTACTATATGTGATTTATGCATAAAATTTCTTGATGGGTTCTTGCCATATTTGAATGGGTCCTTGTGCATGCATTAGAATGTGATATTGATTGCTTGCTTTATGAGTTTTAATTGTCATGAACTGTTTTTTTTTTTTTTACGTATTTGTGATGTTTACATGAGGTTTGTCCATAAAAATGTCGAATCCTATCCAAAATTAGGGTTTATGAACATTTTTGAAAGTTCATAACTTTTTGGGCTTTATCAATTTTGTGCAATTAGCTGTTCTTGAAATCATTTGATGTAACTAGCTTCTATATTTTTAGGCTTATAGTGCCTAATTTGAAAATCTAGGATTCCTAAGTATTTGAAATTGGGGTTTTTTGTGAATCTAATTATTAAGGTAAAAATTTGTAAAGCTTTCATGTTGGTTTTAGTTCAAACATTTGTTTCGAACTCATACACGATCTTGTGCACAACCAATTTCCCGCACTCATATTGATTTAAATTTTTACCTATTCTTGTTTTTGCCCCACCTCCTACATGATTGTATAGAAGGTTGTGTTGACTTGCATGCTTTACCCTTGTGATTTTATTCTCAAGAATTGATGCTTGCTTAGTTATACCTCGATTATACATGTCTTCTATAGAGATTGAGCATCAATATGAGTTATTCTAATCATCCATTAAGTTATGAAAGCTATGTGTTGATTCTTGTTATCACGAGATCATATATGCAATTTTTTTATGTAAAGATGAGAACTAAACGGACAATTAACAAGAAGATGAAGCAGTAAGCTTTCACATCTCAACAGTAGCAAGCAACAACCTCTTGCTCTAAAAAGAGGCTACTAGCTCAACAACAGTAAGAAGTGGTGGACAATGTGCCTATCAAATATTCCGATAAAGAGTAGAATAAGGATAAAAGAAAAAAAATTGGAATCAATGACCTTTAGGAACAATGAGTATCTTGACTGGAAAATCCTTCGGGCATATGAGATTGACAAAAGGATTCGGGAGCTAATTAGTGTTGGGCCTTGGGCCACTTTTTTGGAGATTAATGAGTCAACTTATAAGGGGATCACTCTTGAGTTTCTCTCAATAGTGATGCTTACTCATCATTGTATGACATTTCAAGCATACAATAGGAAACACATTATCCCCTCCTATAGGTTTGGTAGGTACTGGAATTTATATTCCATATATGAATCCAATTTAGTAGAATTTTAGTGATTGCCATCCACTTGGCTAGATGATATAACAGCTCAAAAATATTGGGAGCAACTTTGTGAAGTAGAAATACATTATAATCCATCCAAGTCCAAGGCCCCATCCATCACAAATGTGGATTTGAGAGTGGTTCATCATTTTCAAGTCTAATTTTAAAATTTTCCTTATATTCTTAATCCGATTCATACTAGATCATATACTCATCCAATATAAATCCTCAACTTGATTTAGGAATTTTATTATTTGTTTAGAGTTGCCACCTAACTGAGATTAGGAAAAATTATGGAATTAGAACTAATTGAGCAGATTAATTCTAATTTAGACAACTAGTCGATGAAATCTCCTCTTTTTATTTTTATAAATGAAAAAGAAGAAAGGAAAATCAGATATTCTCAACTCGGGGGCTATCCTATTAAAACTTTAAAGTTACTACCTTATCCTTCTAAAATCTGAACTATGTTACGATATCTTTTTTAGCATAAAAAGAAAATATTATTAAAAAAATGATATAAAGATTATACTAATAATGATTAAAAAAATATTTTTTTTATTCTTTTTAGGGTTGCCCTATAAGGGTGCTTACGTACTCGCTATTCGGGATCAAACAAGTTATAGTTCGCTTTTCATGAAAAAAACTTAGTGGATTTGTTCAAGTTTTAATTATGAAAACATATCGAGTTTATGTTTGTCATCATTTTAAAGATTTCTTAAAAAATTCTAAGCCTAAACTTTATTTTTTTATTGTAAAAAAAAACTAAAACCTCTGATTTGAAAAAAAAAAAGATCAAATATATTTTTTTATGAAAAAAAGTTTTCTAAGTGATAAAAATATTTATTATTTTTTTATTAATTTAAAAATTTTATTTTTTATTAATTATCTATTAATTATAATAGACATATATATTTATTTTTTAGAAAACTCTAAACCAAATTCTAACTAACATATTCTAAAAAAAATAATTTTTTTCTTATTTTCACATATATATATATATATATATTTTCCACATGTATTCTAATAATAAATAAATAAAATCTGGCTAACCTGAATACAGATCGTGGGTCGAATCGGATCCGGTTGGTCGGGTCAGGTCGAATCACGGAGGTCGGAGATTTCTCGTTGGTGGCGTTCCAATGGCTTTCGAGGGCTACTGATGGTTGCTTCTAGGCTTTCTAAGGGTGGGCAATCTGAAAGTGGCAGTAGCTTCTTTCTAGAACCTCTCCAAGTGGTATTTTGAAGGGCGGTGGTCGGTCGCGATTCGAAAGAACTCCAACGAACTTCGAACTCTCTTATTTTCTCTCTTCTGATCCGTGCTTCTGCTTTCTCCCATTGTGCTCTATTTATAGGCTTTAGAAATCGAGCTAGATAAGCTTTGATTTCCCTCCGATAAGCCTAAATTAGATTCGCAGTTTGAAACCACCTCCAATTTGCCTTTGATTCGTGTAAATATTCAATTTTTGTTAAGATTTGTGTTAATTAGATTATATTTATCTTATTTTAGTTAAAGATTTGTTGGATTTGTGCAAAAAATCGCATCAAAATGACCGAATTTCCCCCTCCCCACTGCTGGCAACAGTTTCAGATGGAGGTTGAAGATGATCACACACCCGGCACGTGCGATCCCTCCATCCAATCATATGTTGCCATGTGTCCTTAGGAAAGGAAAAAAAAAAATGCACAGATTTGCTTCCCCCGCGATTCAAACACGTGACTGAACCCCCCCTGCGCACTTAGGGTCAAAGACCAGACCAACTGGGCTAGCCCACTTTCTCGTTTTTTAATTAATCGCAAATTATATATGTGCATTGCAATTTTTATTATTTTTATATTATTTTGAAATTAAAAAAAATTGTAAAAATTATTTAACATCTTTTATTATTATTTCTATCATCATTTTCCAAAATTGGTGTATTATTCCTATTTATTTTATTTTTTCAATATTTTTTCTTTTATTCTTGTGAAATAAAAGAAAAAATAAAAAAAATGAAAAATTAAACATTATTTGTGATTAAAGGGCAAAAATGAGGTGTTTACAGCTGCCCCTCTTTGTAGTAAAGTTTGAAAAACTTAACTACAAAAACAACAAAGATGCCATTTTTGGTCGACAAACCGAATGGATAACACCATAATTGGCTGGCTATTTGAACATGGTTCTAGTAGGGAGTTGTTTGATTATCTATTTGAGTAGGGAAAATGCTCCATAAGCTAACGATCCTATGTTGTAAAAAATGAATGCTTTATGAAGATTAATATGCTTAGGGAAAGGTCTTAGACAAGAAGCATCTCACCAAACTAGCAACCTGGAGTAAGATATCATCTAGAAAAGTGCTTTATGGGCTAACTAATCGATGATGAGAAACATCTCAAAGATTGTTTAGGAATGTGTCATTGTGAGAGAACTAACTAACAGTAGGAAGCGTCCTACAAGACTAACAACTGTAAAGAAGAGATTGTTTATGAGAGCGCTCTTATAAGCTAGCTAACTGGTAAGAAAGGGCATCTTACAAGACTAGCAACCTTAAAGAAGAAATGTTCTAGAAGAGTGCTCATATAAGTTGACTAATCGATAATAGGAAATGTCTTATAGGACTAACAACCTTAAAGAAGGAATTTTTTAGAAAAGTTCTCTTATGAGCTAACTAATAAATAATAGGAAGCGTCTCACTAAACTAGCAATTGTAATAGGAGGATATTTAGGAAAGAGCCCCATTGTAGGCTAACTTTAAGGGATTACATATAGGAAAGTGCCCCATTGTGGGCTAACTTTAAGATATTGTATCTAGGAAAGTGCCCCATTATAGGCTGACTAACCGATAGTGGGAAGTGTCCTCTTTAGACTTGTAATCCTAAAAGAGGATATTTACGTAAGTGCCCCCATTGTGGGCTAACTACTTGATTATGGGAAGCGTCTCTTTGGACTTACAACCTTAAGAGAGGGTATTTAGGAAGGTGCCCCATTGTAGGCTAACTAACCGATAGTAGGAAGGGTCTCTTTAGACTTATAATCCTGAAGAAGAAAGTTTAGGAAAGTGCCCCATTATGGGCTAACTAATTGATAGTGGGAAGTGTCTCTTTAGACTTACAACCCCAAGGAAGAAAGTTTAGGAAAGTGTCCCATTATGGGCTAACTAACTGATAGTAGGAAGCGTCTCTTTAGACTTACAACCCTGAGAGAGGGTATTTAGGAAAGTGTCTCATTGTGGGTTAACTAATCGATAGTGGGAAGCGTCTCTTTAAACTTACAACCCTGAAGAAGAAAGTTTAGGAAAGTGCCCCATTATAGGCTAACTAACTGATAGTGGGAAACGTCTCTTTAGACTTACAACCCCGAAGAGAGGATATCTATGAAAGTGCCTCATTGTGGGCTAACTAACCGATAACCATGTCTAGATATATCTTAGCAACCTAGCATTTCCAAAAAATGCTTCTTGTGAGCTGAGAAGCGTCTTACAAAACTAGCAACCTTAAAGAAAAGGTTTTCTAGAAAAGTGCCTTTATGAGCTGACTAATCAAAAATAGGAAGCATCTCACTAGACTAACAACCATAAAAGAGAAAATTTAGGAAAGTGCCCCATTATGGGCTAACTAATTGATAATGAATTCCTAAGTGAGAATCTTATTTTTCCAATAATAGTCAAGAGTTTAGGATGACTTAAAACTTTTGAACAAATGATAACTAAAACTTTTCTAAAAATCTTTAAGACAATTGCTCTTTTAAACTTAAGAATAAGGTAACAAGGTATTAAAGTATTTTCAAGCAAACTTTGAAAATTCTCTTTCTTCTTAAAAAAATCTAAAAGAATTTTTTTTTTTTAAAAAAAAAAAAAACATTGCTAGCAAGTAAAGAGTTTTATAGGGTTCCTAAAAATTCAAATAAAGGGTAGGCCTCTCCTACTACTCAATAATCACTTACTCTTTTGCCTTATTTTACTTGGAGGATTTGGTTTAATCTTGAAAAAATAGTGTCTTAACTTAATCAATCACCTTTTGAAAGGTTTTTTGCAATTAAAACTCATATCTTCGACGAAATCTCCTCTTTTATTTTTATAAATGAAAAAGAAGAAAGGAAAATCAGAGATTCTTGACTCGGGGGCTATACTATTAAAACTTTAAAGTTACTACCTTATCTTTCTAAAATCTGAACTATGTTATGATATCTTTTTTAGCATAAAAAGAAAATATTGGAAAAAAAATGATATAAGGATTATACTAATAATGATTTAAAAAATATTTTTTTATTCTTTTTAGGGTTGCCCCATAAGGGTACCTACGTACCTACTATTCGGGATCAAATAAGCCGTAATTAGCTTTTCATGAAAAAAAAACTTAGTGGATTTGTTCAAGTTTTAATTATGAAAACATGTCGAGTTTACGTTTATTATCATTTTAAATATTTCTTAAAAAATTCTAAGTCTAAACTTTATTTTTTTATTTAAAAAAAAAACTAAAACCTCTTATTTGAAGAAAAAAAAAGATCAATTATATTTTTTTATGAAAAGAAGTTTTCTAAGTGATAAAAATATTTATTTTTTTATTAATTTAAATTTTTTATTTTTTTATTAATTTTTATTAATTATAATAGACATATATATTTATTTTTTTAAAAACTCTAAACCTAATTCTAATTAACATATTCTAAAAAAAAACAATTTTTTTCTTATTTTCATATATATATATATATTTTCCACAAGTATTCTAATAATAAATAAATAAAATATGGCTAACTTGGATATGGATCGTGGGTCAGATCAGATCAAGTCGCGATAGTCGAAGATTCCTCGTTGGTGGCGCTCCGGTGGCTTTCAAGGGCTACTGATGGTTACTTCTGGGCTTTCTAAGGGTGGGCAATCCGAAAGTGGCAGTGGCTTCCTTTCAGAACCTCTCCAAGTGGTGTTTCGAAGGGCAGTGGTCGGTCGCGGTTCGGAAGAACTCCGGCAAACTTCGAACTCTCTTATTTTCTCTCTTCTGATATGTGCTTCTGCTTCCTCCCATCGTGCTCTATTTATAGGCTTCAGAAATCGAGCTAAATAAGCTTGGATTTCCCTCCAATAAGCTTAAATCATATTCATGGTTTGAAACCACCTCCAATTTGCCTTTGATTCGTGTAAATCTTCGATTTTTGTTAAGATTTGTGTTAATTAGATGATGTTTATCTTATTTTAGTTAAAGATTTTTTGGATTTGTGCAAAAAATCACATCAAAATGGCTGAATTTCCCCCTCCCCGCTACTGGCGACGGTTTCGAACGAAGGTTAAAGATGATTACGTGCCTGACACGTGCGATCCCTCCATCCAATCATGTGCTGCCACGTGTCCTTGGGAAAGGAAAAAAAAAACATGCAGATTTGCTTCCCCCACGATTTGAACACGCGACCGAACCCCCGCTACAGGCTTAAGGTCAAAGACCGAACTAGTTGGGCTAACCCACTTTCTCATTTTTTTTATTAATCGCAAATTATATATACGCATTACAATTTTTATTATTTTTATATTATTTTAAAATTCAAAAAAATTGTAAAAATTATTTAACATCTTTTATTATTATTTCTATCATCATTTTCCAAAATTGGTGTATTATTCCTATTTATTTTATTTTTTTCAATATTTTTTTCTTTTATTCTTGCGAAATAGAAGAAAAATTGAAAAAAATGAAAAAAATAAAGAATTAAATATTATTTGTGATTAAAGGGCAAAAATGGGGTATTTAGAATCATCTATTAGCACATACTATAACATGACGAAAAAGCAGCCATAGCGTGATAATAACATTGAAATCTTTTATCTCTATAGCATGGCTACTAAATTTAAGATCAATGTAGACTTGGAAGTTTCTAAGTTCTTATACTAGAAGGCTACTAATCCTAGAGCCAAGGGAATATATTGTAGGTACTATATTACAAATAACCTAAAGGGTTATGATATCTTTCAAGCGCCTGACCTAGTTAACCTAAGCATACCTACCGCAAAAATTTCTGATGGCCTGTTCTAGCTTTGGGGAATGGTAAAGTTGATTGATCTCCTTACTCCATTAAGGTATTCTATTCCTCCTAGAGAAGTTTCTACCCATTTTGCTACATCTACTTCCCAAGCCCTACCTCTTGAGAGTGAGATTCAAAAATTGAAACGAGAATTTCAAGAAGAGAGGAAACTAAACTAAAGGGAAGGGAAGAAAAACAAGTGTTTCAGAGGTGCGATTTGGGCATTCTTGGGGAAACTCACTAGCTATTTTTCCCCCACCACCAGTTGATCTACCTACATATGAATCTTCCCCGAAGACTAGTTCACCCGACAACACTACTTCTAAGACATCTAGGAAATGTGGAAAGGACCTAGTTATTATTGCATCCTCTAGTTTTGAGGAAGAGGTAAATGATACTAAAGAGGTAGATAAGGGGGATAATGATGAGAATGTGGACTAGGAAGATGATCAGGTAGATGACGAAGCTAAAATAGAGGATGACAACAGCAATGAGGAGGAAGATTGAGAGCTAGATTGTCTGCTAGCTCTACGCTTTCCTACTTATGCCCTTTTTCTCCTAATAATAAACGTTCTATTTTCTGCATATGGTTTGTAACTAATTGAACTCCTTCATGGGAAGATTTTTTATCTAAATTTGTTGAATGTTTTATTTTTTTGGACCATGATAGGCTAATTTTTGTTTTCATTTTTTAGTTTTTGTGTTTTCGTTCTTTTAGGGTCAATTCTGCACAACTTTTGATTTGATAGATTCATAACTCAACAAATGATGAAAACCGAGAAAGTTCTTAGTGTCCTTTTTCTTTTCTCTCTCTCTCTCTCTCTCTCTCTCTCTTTTCCTATGTGTGCTTGCTTTAGGATGACCTTGGGGACAATGTCTTAGATAAGTGTGAGGAAGGGATATATAGACAAAAGAAATTAGGTTTTGAATTGTTTATATTCCTTATTCACTTGTTGATCAAATTCCCCCATTTACAAGTTTGCAATTGAGGTTTAATTTTAATTTTGAATTGTTGAAAAGTAAGGACCTTGAAATTGTATTCATTAAAATATAAAAGTAACGTTTTTTATACACATATGTAAAAGTAGTGACTTTGTATACCTTACTCACCTATTGTTGGGCTTGGTATACTTAGCTAGAGTTTTAGGATGAAATCCAAGTGAGGTAAATCTATATGCTATTTAATAGTTGATTTTAGAGTTATGAAGTAAATGGAAATCCTTAGTTTCAAGTGAATTGGTTGTGTTTTTAAACTAACTAGCTAATATACTTAATACTCGATCATTTTAAGAGCTCTTTTAACTTTTTGTGAAAAAAGGCATATGAAATTGTTAACTTAGTGTTTCTTTTTTAAAACGGTCTCTTTGAAAATAAATTAAGTATTTAAACTAACAAAAAAAGAAAAAGAAAAAAGCCTTTGCACCTAGGTTATAAGTATCATTATTGAGTCCCTATGTGTTAAGGTAAGGGAAGTTCGATGAGGTCCCTATAAAACCTGGTCACCTAAGGTCGTTTGTCCTAAGATCGACCGACCAATAAAATTACCATAACTTTAAGAATTATAAAAAAAAAAAAGGTAAGTTTAGCGAGTCTTATAACTCAGGTAAATAAGTTCATAAGGACGCCCTCCATCAAGGGGATAACGTCTATTAACTTACATAATAAGCCCAAGATTATCGGCTAAAAGCCCGCTACATGGGTTACTTGGCTCTATTGAATTGAACTAAATTGAAAAAAAAAATCAAATTAATAATAATTGACCAAGTTTAAATAAAAATTTTAAAGAGACTTGAAAGAGAAAGGAAAATAATCCAAGGGAATAATAGATGTCATATACTTTCACTTCTTGTTGTTGTACTTAAAGAAATAATTGAATGTTTATATGCTTTTTAGTAAGTGGCAAGATGTGACCAGGCAACTTTGACTTTGTTTGATTTGTTGTTTCCTCTATGACTTTGAAGGCGGTTGCTAAATGGTAAGAATAATAGTTTAATTTACTTAGATTAATCTGAAAAGTCTAATTATTGTATGTCAAGTACACATACAATTATGGCAGGTTTGAGCGATAGGCACTAATGAGTTACTGAGGATTAATTAAGTAAAGAATAATGCTTATAATTTAAAGTTCATGATGAGTACAATTGATGATAAAATCTTTCTCTTGTCCTTATTTTCCTTACTTGAGGATAAGCAAGCAGTTAAATGTGGGAAAGTTTGATAAGTGTCCAAAGTATTCATTGGAAATAATTTTGTATGAATTTTATGTGAATTTATCAAGAAAATGATACTTAAGTGCTTAATATTTGATTTCAAGGTTTAAAAAGACAGTTGAAGGATTTAAAGAAGGTTCAAGAAAAAACAAGGTGAAATTTGGCAAAGTATAGAAAAGAATGATTTCCACATATATACAACCTTCAGCATGGCTAAGTAGACACTAGTGTTAGAGGGCAAAAAGAGATCAAATACATCTTGAAAATGTGCCATGGATACTGCACAAGTTGTGTAGAGAGTATTGCTGAAGGAAGAAATCTAACCAGAGAAGAAAATGAAGAAATTTTAGAGTACGCGATCCTAAGCACAAGCGTGCAATAGGTCGTGCATGTTATCCATGTTTCTAAAATTATAAATACTCGATTCATTTCGCAATTTGAGAGGAGCTCTAACCTTTTATTATTCTTAATCACTCTAAAAAACCTTAGGAGAGCAGAGTTACAAACTTAAAGATCATCAAGGCATTTAAAAGCTCTAATTGTTAGAGCATCATCGGAGATCACAAAACATCTACAAGGGTTTATTCTTTTTATCATGATTACTTGTTATTCCTCTAGAGGCTTTGTACTTATTGTAAATTCCATGGAAGATTAGATTTATATATCTTGCATCTTGTGAAACTCTAAACTATGTGATTAAAGTGTTTATTGAATAATAAAGAGTTTATGCCTTTGTATTTATTCATGTATTCTGATTTTTTTTGTAAATAATTTATGCAAGCAAATTAATTGTATGTATGATTCTTGTTAGATAGAAAGAGGTTTCATCTAATAAGATAAATCTTCATAAATAAAAAACTTCAATTTTCTACATAAGGATTAAATCTTTATTTGGGAATTATGAATTTTAATGAAATCTGATATGGTGATAGTGAGAGAGAGGTTTCCATTATTCCATGTAAGGTTAAGAATTAATTAACTCGATGGAGTAATTGGTTTAATTAAGAATTCCTGCAATGTAAAGTATAAATAATTTGTTAATCGATACCTTATTATAAGAAAGTTAAAGTTTAGAGTAGATTAAGATAAATGGTATGTTTTGTGATTGAATTCATCTATTAAAGAAATTATAATTAATCTTAAGGTTGTTATATTAGTTAATCAGTAGTTCAAATAATTAATCTCCTATTAAGATTTAGACTAGATAGTGGAAAAAATGTAATACTAATACTTATTTTCAAGATCCTTGAGGATGACACCCACCAAAATCTATATTACATTAGATAAGTACACTTACCTAGCTCGATCATTAAATTTTTTTTGGGTTTATAAATTTATAATTTGATACAATCAGAAGAGCGTCCATTAGTTTTGCTTTTCCAAATTGTCCATCAGATCATTCACTTGCTCCAATGTAGTATTTTCAAAAGAGGAAAAAAAGTTAACATTATATTTTTCCTCAATAGAAAAGTCCTTCTCTTTTTTGCCAAAAGAAATTCTTGTCAAAAGTAGAAAGGCCTTCACCTTTTTGGGGACCTGATGCAATATTTGCTTTTTCTCCAATGTTGTAGGTCTCGAGTAGGGAAGCTTGTGAGGGTTGCATAGGGTAGTCACTAGTAGAGGAAATCGGGTCAGTTTCCTTGGAAATGGAGACATGGTTTCCGAAGTCTTAGTTGCGAAAGAAGTTTTGAGGGAACCTTGCTCCCAAGGAGTGGTGGAAACCACCAGTGGGGTTTCGGTTAGATAAACCACTAGCTATGGTTAGGAGTAAAGGAAAATAGAAAAGGACAAGTGAAGAAGAGGTAAGAAGGAAAAGAGGGGATTGAGAAGGGTTGAGGGTGGTTATGGGAGACCAAAGAAAAGTGGTTTCATATGGTGGTTTTTTAGAAAGAAAGGAGAGCAATTTCTCTCTCTATAAAAAGCAATTCCATATAACCAAAATGACTGGTCAAAATTTTTTATGGATATTAATTATCAACATATAATTTGAATTGATCGGAAAATAAAAGAAAATGATTATTTAAAATGGCTAATTATTTTCATAAACCTGTTGAATTCACTCGAGTGGATTTTTGGTGTAGTTGTCCGTAAGTTGATAATAAACTGTATTTGAACTTATTTGGTGAAAATTATGTGAATTCTATCTTATTCTAAATCTTTTATGTGAGTTGAATGACTTTGGTAAATAAGTTTTATATATTAGATAGAAGTGGTTATGGCACAAGCGATCTAGGGTTAGTGCTAAACTAAAAGTCACCCTTCCTCCTTTTTAAGCATATGAGAGTCAAATTGCCATATTACGCAAGCGAACTTTAACATGGTAAATTGACCTTTGTTGGCATCATAAAATAAATAGCTATAGAAATGCCATAAATTGGAATTAGATACATGCATCCTAAAAATGTAAAATACCTAAACTAATGAAGATCAATATCATGCTAAGTGGTTAGAATAGAGATTAAACTTTCAAGTAATTAAAATTGATATTAATATTATATTAAGTGGTTTTAAACAAAGGATTCTATCATTATCCCGTAAACGTGTCATATCAATTCAATTTTATAGTGCTATAACAGTATCATGATGAGATTCTCTATTGAAACCACTTGACATAATATTGATACTTTATTCAATCACTTAAAAACTCAATTCTTTATTTAAATTTTTTTCTAAATGTTGATCCCATCGCTTGTAATTTTCTCATTATATATTATTGTATTGGTTTATCATATATATATATATATTGTTTTATATGAAGTATGTTTATACCAACTCCATTACTTTTATCCATAATCCACAATCTTTATATTTTAGCATTAAGTTGTGTGTTTTATAAGGTATATAGTGTGAGTCAATAAAAGAAAAGTATTTGCTTAATAATATAGATATAAATATAATAAATAGACCTACCCTTCAAATTTGGCCAAATTTTATGTGTCTATGTGTGGGCATGGTTTGTATATAAGTAATAAATGATAAAATTGTATATTCATTTTTTTTTCTTTTATAGAAATTAGTTCTATTGACCTACTTCCCAATCACCCAAATACATGCAGGTGCACAATTCGCATGATTTGTTGGCGGACTGTTTAGCTAGGTAGAAATCAAGTGGAAGGAAGCATCTTGTTTAGTAACTTAAAAGATTAGAAGAGGAGTTTTGGCAACACTTAATTTACCTAATTCTTTTCTTTTCTTTTTTTCAAAACTTAATTTACCTAATTAACTCATTTCCCTTTAAAGAGAGGAAGTCCGATGGGGATCAAGAGTCACTTGGACCGATAATTAAGCTCGAGGGCTACAAAATCTAGTTCAACAGATCTAGACTAGTGCACCCAATGAGGATAAAAGGCATGTAGTTGAAGAATTTGAAGTGCATTTGGTGATCAAACAGTTCACTTAGCGAAGTTTCCGGACTCTATTGTACATAGGAAGATTGATCCTGTAACGTTTTGGGTTGGGGAATTGAAAACATGGAGACCGGTGAAAGTTGCAAAGAGAAGGAAATTGCAAGAACTGAATCCGTTCGAGCCGTCCTTCACACCACCGGCTGTACGGCCGTTCCACCGGTCCGTCCAATAAGCGTCCACAGAGAGCTCTTTAGAACCATTCGGAGGACAAGCTCTTGAAGAAGCCAACCGGTTCGAGTCAGAATTGCACGAATGGGAAGATATTTATTTCTCCATTTAGTTGTTTAATTGTCTTATTATTATATATAAATCTTATTTTATTATGTGTCACATCTTCGATCAAGAATGTTATTAAAATATATGCATTAAGGATACATTTATCTATTACTCCTATATTCTCTATCTACTTTTTAATTTATTAGAAAATAATATATGATATTTCTTATAAAGAGGAATATATTCATTTGCTGATCTACCGCATTGTTAAACATCCAAAAGAATAAAGCTTTTCGCTTTTTTAATACATAACAAATAAATTTTTTGAAACGAGCATATCATTTTATTAAGTAAACTTCTATCTTAAAGCCCACACTTACATTACTTTCACATATTTTCAAAATCTTGTAATCGTCGCATTCAGCTTAAGTGTTCCAATAGTCAACACCTTCATATTATTCTGCATTAAAAAAGTGAGAAATGTATTCATTTATAGACTTTTAACTATGAATCAAAATGATCAATTAATTCTTCTTTATAATTAGCATTGCATTTTATTACTTCATAGGTTATTTTTAAAGAGGAAAAAAAAAGTTTGAATTTAAATTTAAATACACAATGAAAAATAACATGATATAAATAAAGCATATCAATACATATAATTATTATAACTTTCTTAAAAATCGTGATGTGACATAAATTATATTAAAATTCATTTTAAAACTTAAAATGATACATCAACGATATATAATAAAAATCCTTTATTTATACCGCTTTTATAATTTTTTATTTTTTATTTTTTACCAACCGCTATCGCGACTCAAGTTTAAAGCCCGTGAAAAACGAGTATATTTAACTGATCTTTTTATTTATTTTTATTTTGCGCGCTAATTATCTTCTACATTCACGGGCTTTAAACTAGAAAAGCACATTAACAGGCCCACTTCAATTTCAACACTACCAAGCCCATGTCCCAGTCTTCTTCCCTAAACCAAAACCAACGGAATCAAAATCAGAAAAGGAGAGAGATGAGCACGAAGCTTCAAAAATGGCGAAACCTAACGATCTATTTGTCGAACCTTCGACGCGTTGACTCACCAAGCCACCGCCGTCCCATACACAACGGTCCCGACACTATCGAAGAGCTTTTCGAAAGACATGTAGCAAAGAAAGATGCTAACAAATCGCTAGACGACGAGGAGGATGAGTTTTTGAGCCGGCGCCGGCTCACGAGCCAACGGCGGGAGGCGCTGAGCCTCTACAGGGACATAATCCGAGTGACTCGGTTCTTCGTGTGGCCCGACGCGCGTGGGAGGCTGTGGAGAGACGTGTTGAGAGAGAACGCGCGGAAGGAGATCGAGGAAGCGCGGTTCGAGAAGGATCCAGAGGTTGTTACGAAACTCCTGATTGGAGGTAGAGAGGCGGTGGAATCGGCGATCGATAAGTTGGTTGAGAAGCAGAGGCAGCAGGTCGAAAGGGAACGAGCCGGCGGCGGTGGCGGGTCTCGCTGATTCTTGTCCGACATCATCTTTTATGTATGTTTTGGGGAGAGCTGGTCTGTAATATTGAATCAGTTCTTTGCAATTGAGATATTCTATACTAATTACACTGATTAATCGAAAATGACTTTTATTAATTAATTATCTTAGCGATGATTATTATTTTCAAATTTTTTTTAACTTGTAAATTCTTTCTTTTTTTTTTCTTTGATACCTACGGGCACATGAAACACCGCATCTTTCTTTCGTGTATAACTTTGTAAAGTCAATGAATAAGGAACTTTATGAAGAAGTTTGATACTTGTAGAATTATGAATATGTGAGGATTTGAGGGTGTGTATATATATTTGGACAATACAATTTCCTTTTGCCTTGGCTTTCATAACGATCTTAAATAGAAATCCACGTGAAAAGATGAAAAATATTTAAAATGAAAAATGTATTTTGGAAAGTCATATGTATATGATGAAATCCTAAAAATCTCAACTCATTTTTGCATCCCCAAGGGGCTGGCCTGGTAATAACTAAGCTTTAAAAACTCTTCACAAAATGTGGGAGTTTGTGGATCTGAAAGTCCACTTCTCTGCAGATTGTAAGTTGTACTTAACTGGTGATTGGGTCTTACTGGATGATTTATATGCTTGGAAGTGGTTGATTCAGTTAGATTTTGGTCCTATCATTTTCGTCTAAACCTAGCAACTGGAGGATCTTCTTGATGCAACATATAAATCATCTCCTACGCTCTGAAGAGGGAAATAAATCATTGGGCAATCAGAACTATAAGACAGGATGAAATGAGAGTTGGACCCCCCTGACAGTGCCGGAAAATAACGTGCCAATCTCGAGTACTGTTGGGCCATCTGCATCTGCAGTTGCGGTGGTCTGTGTGCCTGTTCTTGAGGCAAGCCCTGTAGAACAACTACTGGTATTCCTCCTGTTCTCTTTCAAATTTACTTTTGATAACAGTGTGTGCTGGATTCATGGAATGCTGTACTAATTCCATTTATAATCTCTTTTGGGGGGCTCTTGCAAAGCTCTTTTTACTGAAAGATGTCAAATAGGAGCATATCCGTAAGTCTCTTCTGTCGTTGCTGTCTCTGCGCCCTTATTTCTGTTTATTTTCCCTTTTAGGAATTCTTGCAGAGGAAGTATGTAACTGTGACATTAAGCCCAAAAAAAATATTTTTAGCAAAAAAAAAAAAAAGGTTATATAACTGGGACAATGTCAAAAACAAGCCTGTTCTTAAGTCTTCTCTGGAGCTATTGCTTCTTCATCCTTAGTTTGCCCAGTCCCACTGAATGTGGTGCTTTTGCTTATTTTCTCCTTGAAATAGAAGTACGTCATTTTTTTCCTTATGTTTGCCAGTATTTGAACCTACTCTTGGTTAAAGAAGACATGCAGTTTAAAATTGGTTTGCAAATTTTTTTTTTAAGAAATTGGTATTAAAACACTCAGTTAGCCATGTGATCTGCTGGTAGAGTTTTTGTCCTCCAAGTCAAAATGGTCTCAGCTTACTTACCAAAAAGAGAAAGTGATTGACATTGTATGATATTCAGGCCCTATTAGCAGTGATTTTTTCCAACATTTGCCGCAGTTCTGTTTCCTCCATGATTTTTAGCCCTACTTTTACTCCTTGGTATGGCCTTCTTCCTGTAGGTAGAGGCCATTGCACTTGTGTGTCACATGCAATGTCACTGTTATTGGGCGATGAGAAGAAGTTGCTTCGCCTGAAGATACGGCCAATGTAGTCGACAGACCAACTGAAGATGAAATTGCTTTGTGCATGGCTGCTGTGCTGAAGGAAGGCCATGAAAGTGGTAATGCTAGAAATCTTAGGTTGTTAAGTGGTACTGCTAGCCAAAAAAAATTCTATTAATTTTAAAAGATGGTGGTTGCTAAAGTATAAAAACTTATGCTAATCTATAAATTTAAGTTTTTACATCAATTGGTTGAGATAAGGAGCTAAAATCACAAGAGTACTAGAGTAGGAGCTCCCAAGTTTTTGCCCATTCTTTTCCCCACTTAACTATTTACCTGTGATGGATCTTTTGTTAATATCCAAAAATTCCACGCATGAAGGAGAGTGTTAAAATTATAAAATGTTAAATTTCACATCAATCTATGAGCATAAATTTTTATATCAATTGGTTGAGGAACTAAACTTAAAAGTGGTATATACGTAGAGCTAGATGAGCAAACTTAATTAATGATGCATTACTCTTAATAATACTGTTTTCTGGTGAATTATCGCATCTAGGTATCTCTAATGATGCCTTTTCCTTGGATCAGTTGCTTCAAATCTTTTATAGTACTTGAAGCTGAGATGGAATGTAAGATAACTCATCAAGGTAAATTTGATGGAGCAGCAAAGGCACACTCACTAGGAGTGTTTGTACTTTTGATTTTAAGCAATTAAGCATCTAAAATTTTATTTTATTAATTTAATATCTATATTTTTAAAGATAAGTCATTTAAATGTTTCCATTACAAATAGATATTAATTTGGAACCTTCTATTGGTCTACATTGGTAAAATTAACGTCTTGTTTTGTAATAGAGATACTTAAACGACCTATTTTTAAAATCATTGACACTAAATTACTATAAATAAAAGTTTAAACATTTAATTGCCTAAAATCGATAATATAAGCACCAATAATACTTTTATCTCAAGATGGGGGTATCTATATTTAATGTGTGATTTCATATGTGAAACAATGCTATTTAAGCACTTATCTTCGTTGAAGTTCCAAGTAGTTGCAATCTTCTTGTTAAAGGGAAAAATGTTGTCTAATTACTTTGAGACAACTAGGAGTTCATTTTTTGTTTCAAACATTGATTGCTTACTACTGGAGCAAACCCAACTACTCTTGATTCTTGTAGGCTAACAAACTACATAGAGTTGTACTAACTAATGATGCTGAGTTGGTTAAGGTCTTATAATGATCCAAGGGCTAATTAATTCTAGATACCGATATATGGACGGATAGTTGGTGACGAAATTTATATACCACCACATATTGAAACTTTTTTGGATAATTAATAATTTATTAATCCAAAAATATTATACAACCATCAAAAGACGAATAAAAGTACATCACGAGTATATATGGAGAGGTAAAAAAATCTCAAATCATAAAGGCGGAAAAAAATGTTACAAGGGAAAACATTATCTTGATACAAGAGTAGCAGAGGCTCTAATTTGATGAGCTTGGAAGTTCAAACTAGGGAGACAATTACTTAGGCATACTTTATTACGGGTTCTACATATGCAATAGACTGTTGCAACCATCCCGCCCTCCATGTGTGGAGGATGGGCGATGAGGACTCGACTATTGCAATTAATGAGGCTGTAGCACTCCACCAATCCTTAAAGGAAGGTGGGCACTATAGAAGATAACAGACCGATTCCCATGTCTGAGATGTATATCCACAATTGAAGAAAAGGTGGGAGTGATCTTCGAAGCCTTGCTGATAGAGAAAGCAAGTTGCAAAGGTAGCAATTCCCCAAGAGACTAGTTTATCAAGTGTTAATAGTTTACCCATCCATGCCAGCTATAGTATAAAAGAGTGCCTAGGTAGAGAAGTCCTATTTTATATGACTTTGTGCTAAGGCACAATGGTACCTAGAGGGTTAAGGAAGTTGTAGCCGCTCTTGATAGTGTAGTCCCCAAATATAGAATGAATCTAATAGAGTCACTTAGATTTTGAGGCATTCAGTTACATGTAGGCTAGGATGTTGAAATCCAACCAGAATGGATTGGCGAGTAATCGCCAAATGTTATGTTCCATCAAAGAGCAAAGCTTGGTCATCAATGGGAAACCTGATCGTCCAATCTCCCTTGTACTGTAAATTGTATCCAATGGGCCTATTGGAAGCCAATAGTCCGTCCATAGTGAGATGGACAACTCATCATTGGGTTCCCATTGAAAGTTGTTCCTGACTAAGGATCGTAATTTTAGTAGCTTCTTCCAGGACTAGGAGCAAACGGTTGGTGCACGTGATGACTAAAAGCTTTTACCCTTCAATAGGGTGGAATGCACCCATTCCGGCCATAAACTCCTAGGGTCATGCTTACAAAGATGCCAAATATGCTTGATCTGTATAGCTTTGTTCCAGAGGTGGAGATTTGGGATTCCAAGTCCCCTACATTTCACTGGTTTGCATACCTCAGTCCACCTTACCTTAGCCTTAAAGCAAGTGTTAGGATTACCACTCCACGAGAAATTCTTAAGAATTTGTTCGATTCTTGTTATTATGGCTTTAGGAAGTAGAAACACAAAGCTCTAAAACACCTGCATTGAAGTGAGAACCGACTTAACTAATTGAAACCTACCTGCATAAGAGAGTTATTTCAATGTCCAAGAGTTGAAACGAGCTAAGATACGTTCAATGAGGACATTACAATCCTCTTTCTTAAGTTTTGAGAAAATAAGTGGAACTCCAAGATAACGCACTGGGAGCTTGCTTTCTTGGAATTGAGAGATCCGCAAGATGTTTTCCTTGGTCCTTATGGGGACATTAGAGAAGAAAATGTTGCTTTCATTGCTGTTAGCTACCAACCCAGAGAGCGAATGAAAATATTGGAGATTATCCTTGATTAGCACAATAGAATCAACTTCGCCTTTAGCAAAGATGAGAAGGTCGTCTGCAAAGCAAAGATGGGTTAGTCTTTCAGGTTTACATCTTTAATGAAAGGAGAAATTGGGATTCGGTGTGAGATGTCGCATTAGGGTGGAGAGAACCTCCATGCCAATTACAAAAAGGTATGAAGAGATGGGATCCCCTTGCCTTAGGCCTTTGTTATTGGAAAAATAATCAATTCTCCATTAATGTTGATTAAGAATTTAGGGGTAGAAATGCACTATTCTATGAGGATGTAGAAGTGAGAAGGGAATCGCATAACCTTGAGCAATTCCAATAAGAAATCCCATCTAACATAATCATAAGCCTTCTGAAGATCCACTTTTAGTGTGCAACAAGGAGCTCCTTGTTGTGAATAATATCCAACCATCAATTCTTGTGCTATGAAGATATTATCCGTAATTCGACACCTTGGAACAAAAGCAGCTTGTTCTCTTCCGACTAGAGAAAGTAGCACTTTCTTTAGGCATGTTGCAAGTATTTTGGAGATAGCCTTATATAGTACATTGCAGCAAGCAATGAGTCGGAATTCCCCTATTCTTAAGGGATTAGCTATCTTTAGGACTAAAGAAATGATGATGGAGTTAACTTCCTTAAGTAGGTGCCTTGTAGTGAGAAACTCCAAGAAACTCCCTTACTACAGCAGACACATCACTTCCTATGATCCCCTATATCTCCTTGAAAAATCAAGTTGTATACCCATCTGGTCCATCTGCTTTCTCATTTTCTTGGGAAAAGAAACTCCCCTTGATCTCATCATCCGTGAATGGTGCACTCAATTCATCCTTCTATTAGTTAGATAGTTCCTTAGCCACTGGGTTGTGAACCTCTTCAAGGTTAATGGGGGAGTAGGTGCCATTATAAAGCTATTGGAAATACGTAATAGCTAAGTCCTTAATGTCTGTATCCCCTACTACCTCACTCTCGTCCTCCTTAAACAACATATACAAGGTGTTTCTATTGTGGAGGCTCCTCATAGCCTTATGGAAGAAAGAGGTGTTTTTATCTCCTAGTCTCAACCAATTTGCTCTAGATTTTTATTTGAAAAAGCATTCTTCGACTCCCTTAAGCAAATAATACTTTTTGAAGGATGCCTTCTCTTCTTCCATGCATGATGTGTCACCGACGCCTTGTCTAGAGGATTGTAACTGGTGGAGAGTGTTTCTCACCAGCTATACACGGTTAGAAATGTAAGAGAACTCGAAGTGGTTTAAATTCTTCAGCTCATGTTTCAACAATTTGAGCTTCTAAACTACTTAAAATATCTTTGAACCGATGATCTCTGTGTTCCATGTATTGATAACAATGTCTTGAAACCGCTCGTGCTCAATCCAAAAGTTAAAGACTTGAAAGGGGACTTCCTGGCGTCAGGCCTAAAGTCCATACATGTGATTGCTAGGGAGTGATCTAATAGAGAGGGGGAATCAAACTTGGACCGGGTTCTTGGGAAAGCGTCTAACCAGTGGTGGTTAACTAGGACTCTATCAAGTTTCCTCAAGATTGGATTATGCTCCTGACAATTGGTTTAAGTAAAGAGGTTGCCAGAGAATCGGAGGTCCTCCAACTCAGAATTTGCTAAAGAATTCTAGAAATCATTCATTGCTATTGTCAACTATGTTCTTCCTCCAAGCTTTTCCGATAGGTACCTCATGGTATTGAAGTCGCCAAGTACCAACCAAAGGCTCATGGCAAGAGTCGGAGCTAAGGCCTCCAAACTTTCCCAAAGAGATTTTCTTTGTCTATCGTTATTTGAGCCATAAACGAATATGACAAAAAGAAGAGTGTTTGTTTTCAAGTTATTGGCCACACAATGCATATATTGCACATTTACGTCCTCAATACAGACGTCCCAAACTCTCAGGTTCCAGACTAACCACATACACTTATGAGCAAGCCGATCCACCGCTACCTGCCACCTTGGTCCCAAAATGCCCTGAGTGAGAGCTTCATTTGAGTGATTAACCTTAGTCTCAAATAGCCTTATGAAGGAAATTTTATTGGTTTCACATGCCCTTTTGACTTCTATATTTTAATAAGGTCGTTGAAACCTCTTATATTCCAAGCTACTATATTCATAAAATTGGATGGTCCAGACCCTATTGCACCTATGTGTAGGTGTGGCGTCTCTTCTTTTGCATTTTCTTTCAATGCCCCGACAAGCTTGAGCTTTTGTTGCTCACTTGGTTGCTACTATGGGTCTTGTTAATTTGTACTAGGAGTTTATTCAATGGCATATTTTTGAACTCCTCACTTTCATCCGTGCTAGCCCTTACTGGTTGTGCCTGTTGGGTGTCTGTTGAGCTTAGGGCATCGGCAGCTTCTAGTTGGTTAGGAAATTCAGGGACTAAGAAAGCGAAGTCCTGTGTATCCTGGTGAGAAGTATAGGCTTGATGTGAGCTAGAAGTGGATTCGACAGCTTCCCTCTCAGTTTCCATTTTACCAATAGAACTGACTTCCTTGATTCCAATAATAGGATTCTGACCAGGGTGCTGGATGGCTTCCTCATCTACAACTTCTAGCAAGTTCACGTCTTCATCCATACATGCAGCATTTTCCTCACACACAAGTACTCTTAGCTACTGCAATGATAGAGCCTTCTTACCAAGACTAACACAAGCTTGGATTGTTGGAGAGCTCGGTGTGGAACAGGGTCTGACCTCGTCTGCAGGGCCTTCCATCTTACTTTTGCCACCACGAGTCACTTGTACCCATTGATCGTCCTTGGGCTCGGAAGTTCCAAATGTTGGTTGAGGGTCCGAATTGCGCTTGTAGTTGTAAGAATGGTCGAATACCTTACATGAATTGCACCTAGGTGGGAGCCATTGATATTCTATCAAGATGCTAGCTAAACAACCATCAGATTTTTCCACTTCCACCCGAGATATCAATTCCTCCCTTGCATCGAGTTCAACTAAGATGCGAGCCCAGTTGGCTCTTTGCCTAGCAGCAGTGAGTGTGTCAGCTTTTATTGGAGTTCCTATTGCGTTGGCTATGTAGTTAACTCCTTTAGCGCTTAGAAGCTCACATGGGATCCGGCTAAAGGTAGCCCATATTGGTACATTCGTGGGTTGGGGTTTGTCTAATGACATGCCCCTCCTCCATCTTTAAAGGATGAGGAAACGTTGAGAAAAATACCATGTTTTCTCAAGAATGGAGGGAAAATCCTTATCCTTAGAAAACTGGAAGTAATAGAACCCCTCTTTTTTTGCTAACACGTTGATGAGTCTAAGGTCCTTCCAAAGCCTAAAGGCTATAACATTAACCAAGGAAAATGGCATTTTGCGCCCAAGGAAATAGCCGAGCAGGGTGGAGCTCCAGTAAGTTGCACCTTCATCTTCCACTGTGCTTGGGATCCATACCTTAAGGATTCCTCCTATCTTCACCGGTAGAATAAATCTAAACTTGAACTTTGGAACAACATTTTGGGATTAACACGCATTTGCATAGGATTTAGCTAAATGTGGGTTAGGAGCTAGCAATTTTCCGCCTCTATTTTGTTAAGGAGGTGGTTTGCTTCCTCCAATGTAGAATTACCAAATGTGGTATTGCTACCAGAAGTGGGGTTAGGAAGGATATTGTCTAGCACTGTAGGCCCAGCATTGACCTGATTTACTCCTCCATCCGACTTGTCCTTGTAGGCAGGGGTGCAAGGCTCCAAAATTCCTCTTTTGTGTAACTGATTTTAGGCATACACAACGGGGTAAAAAGGAGGTTTTGCTTTTTCCTTTTTTGGGTCAGCAAGTAAAACCACCTCTAGAGTTGTGTCCACATGGTGAGAGTCTTGGCTTGTGTAGAAGGATGGAGGAAAATAATCTCTGAAAGTGCTACAGTGACCTGGGGGAGACCTAGCAGGCGATTCTAAGCGTTGAACCAATCCTCCCCTTATCAGGTCCAATGAAGCAAGTTAGGGAACAAAGAAGAAAGAGCAAATATGAGGTTTGTGTGTGTGCATTTGGCCTAAAAGAAGTGGTCTTTTAAGGGGGTTGGGGGATGATTTTTAAAGAGAGGGGAGAGCATTTTCTGTCTCTAACCTATACTACTTTACTACATGGATACCACATATTGAAACTTGTGTACCTAACATATTAAATTTCTCAATTAGTTCTCATTTTTCCATAATGATAACGTTGAATATTCATCCATAACTTATAGAGTGGAAGTTGCAAAATACTCAAATATTCCTATCTTTACTTATAACTTTGCAAAAATACTAAGTAAAAATCTCAGACTCATAAGATCTAGGTGACTTACTAGTAAGGCTAATTTAACCAAGTTCCTGTTCTTGGATTTCCTCTTTTGATTGTTGTTCAAATTGCTCTTCCTCTTGTGAATCTTATAAACCGCATTGCATTGCTTGTGGTGTCATATGCTCAAACCTAAGCGACGAAGTGGGTTAAAATAGTTCTCCCTCATTGAAATTGTATTATTGGAGCTTAACTTCTTGGTTGAGCTAGAACACAACAAAAAAAAGCTTGCCATTTTATATGTCAAATAATTTTTCTATGTAAGGAAATTAGTTTTGATGTAAAACAAGAAAGAAAGAAAAAAAAAAAAGATAATGCAAAAATTTTCTAAGCGAAAACATAGCAAGAAAGAATAACAAAATTAAGATAAAAGAGCAAAATAATAATAATAATAGAAATGGAACAAGAAGAGTGAAAGCAACTTGCCAGCACAAAGAAAGTAAGTTATGAGAGCAACAAGAAAGAAAAGAGAGCAGAGTCGGTGTAAGATTAGGGTGAGTCATTGTTTACGAAACACGAAGGAAAGTTTGATCCAGATCCACTTCGATACATACAAACTTATTACTATGAAGGGCAAGGCATCGTAATTATTAAAAACAAATACTGACGCATGAAATTGATATCGATATTGCTTTTCGATATATCATGGTATATAACCTATCATCATCAGCATGCAATATCATATCTTGCATGCAATTTACAGGTTGTCCTATCAATTTGAATAAAATCTGCTTATTAACAAGTTGGGGGTGAACTGTACATCGTAAAAAAAAAAAAAAAAACAGTTTTGTCGTACTCTTGAATGAAAAATTAAAAAATATATATATAAATAAATAAACAAACTAATTGGGTTATGAAAAAAATCTAGGACAGCATTGTTTTACTGCTAGAATCAGTTTTTTTTTTTTTTTGGTTTTTCTTTTTTTTCAACCATTTGGTTATATAGAAGTCATCAGATAAAGGACGAGAATCACCTAAAATGATTTGGAGCGCTTTGTTTTAAGCAGAAGGCTACCACATAGCGCTCCCTATCCGCCTCTGCGCATGTCTCGACAAAATTCAAGACTCGTCAGGGAAATCTTCCATCCCCTGCCTCTCGGAATGCCACTTCATAAAGCCATCCACCAAAGCCTCTCTCATCCAAGGATGGCGGCAACACTCGATTGCTTCAGGGACAGTTAACCAGCTTCGCTCTCGCATACTTTGCTCTGGCCATGAGTCGAGCTCCTCTTTCACAAACAGAGCAAACATCGCGGCCTTACATAAACCTTCAGGGCAAAACTTGTCTTGATGAGTTTTACTCTTGAAGTCATAATGGCCCAAGAGATCCTGAAAAGAATATTAAAACAAAGAAAGAAAGAAAGAATTGGTAGCGCAATCAAGCAGCAAACGCCCAATCCTAAAATACAATGGAATTTACTCCAACCCTAATGTGAAAGGTACAAGTTTTCTTTTTCTTTATAAAAAAAAAGAAAAGGAGACCCAGTATACAGGAACCGAAAATATAGCAAAAAAAGACCTTTTTTTTGTTGGTAGTAAAAAAAAATTGATATTTGACTGCTATATAAGCACATTATGTAGTAGACCAATAATCCATGCAGCAGGAATTACAGCCATCTTGATAATTGTTGGCACAAAAGGTGTCATATATAGTACCCAAGTTTGGGATAACGTTGAAAACTTTTACAACATAAAACTACAAAGATCTTACCCAATGTAAACCTTCTGATGGTTATCAACATATTTGCTCCATTCAAAACATTTTTGTAAAGCTTCGTATGAAATCAACATGTTCTTTTCAAACCAAGAAACCATATCATCACGAAAAAGGGTAAGCAAGGCTACCTGATTCACAAGGCAATGATAAAAAGAAAACCTAAAAGTTTATAATAAATGTAAGATCTTGTCAAGCATTAAGTTCTCATTTCTAAAAAAAAATTCTTCACCAAAGAAACATGATATGAAATAACATCAAAGGCCTAAACAATTATATAAAAAGAAGCAGCGATTGCAATATCTCACCATTAATTGACCTCTAACACCCGCTTCTTCAATTGCTTCCCTCATTGCTGCATCTTCAACAGTTTCATCATTCTCCCATCCACCCTTAAAAAGAGGTAACAACAAAAACACATATGGTTGAGACAAATGCAGCTAGGAACCCATAGCATGACAAAGGGTGAGAGTTAAAAAAGAAAAAAGAAAAAATAAAAGAAAAAACCATTCGGTGCCTTAGCATTGTCAGTGCATAGACCTATAACCATTTAGATCACACATGAATGACTGAGGAATTTGGTAATAAACTGACTAAATTGGAATACAACCTAATCCTCCTTTTAAGCTCTTGCATGTAATACAGCATACATACTAAAATGTAACAAATCAATGGGGCAATTCACCAATATAATTGTAATACAACACAAATATCAGTCTAAATAAAATGGAAGATGTGGAAAAAAGACAATTTTAAATATCATGATTCATCCAATGACATACCATTGACCGATATATACTTAAACAAATTGGATCACAATATTAAAAGGTGAAAGTCACTGAAAAAGCAACACATAGGAAGGAACCAAAAAGACAATTGTAAAAATGATGCAAAACTAAACTTTGCACACGAAAAAGAAATAATATATGAAAAGGAATGCACCATCACACACCTTCAAAATAATTCAAGCCAAGAGTAGCTAAATTAGTAGATTAAATTGATAACACGTAGCTTTTTTTCAGGCAAAGAGTCCGAACTATTACCTATGTTTTTAATTAAGTACCTAAATTTTCAAAGTGTCAATTTATTACCTAATCCAACTTTTTAAGGTCATCCATGCTACCCCGGCCAACTCTATTAAAGATCACTTGTATACTTAGAATTTTTTACCAATTGTAGCAGGCCACATGTCAAATGTCATTAATTTAACTTTAAAATGACACCTAGATATGCCAACACAGATTTGTCTATAAACAAATTAAAAAGAAAGCAAATAAAATGCTAATTAAATACAACTATCTTATTAAAACAAAACAAAAAAAAATTAGGAAAAAAATTGACTCTTCTTCTTCTTCTTTTTAAAGAATAGACAACCCACAAATGAAGATAAGCCTAACCCTTACTCAAGGAAAAAAACTGCTCTTCAATGGATTTTATGCTTTAACATTACCATCAGAGTGAAAATGTTCCACTCCAATAACAGCAAATGTACCAGCAACAGCAATCCGGTCAATCAAAAAAATAAAAATAAACATTTCAAGTTCATGTAACCCTATCGAAATCACCTTTTTCCTTATGCATCTTGCATTACAATAAAAAAAAAGGAGCAAACTTTACCTAAAACAAATACATCAGAGACTGTTTCTAGTACATCCAAAGTGCACAGAAAACAATATGAATCTCAATAACAAATTCTCAGATCATCAACGACCCAAGCGACTCTCCATTGGACCCAACAAAGGTGACCAAAAAAAAAAACCCATTTGGCCGTTTTCTCTATAGGAATCCCACTTACATCTCGCTGGAGCTTTGGCAACTCCCGCTCGGGTATACTCTTCTTGAAAAGTTGAAACTTTTTGATCTGGATAAGGATAGGCTTCGTCTTGATGGGCTCATACTGCCACCATTGATGGCATCATGCGAAGTAGCTACCACCGAGGCAAGGAAGCTGCTGAAGGAGGTGCAGATGGAGATGATGAAGGAGGGGTTGAGAAAGAGAGAGAGAGAGAGGAAGCTTGTGTTTCGAAGTCAGAGTTTATGCTTGTCGTGAGTGAGGTTGTTTGGATCCGAATAAAGGGGTTCGGTTAGCGAAATTGTTGGATGATAATTTAAAAATTGATTTGATGTAGTTGCTGTTACAGTGGCCATTGATAGGAAAAATCAAGGGTTTGTAGTTGTTATTACACTAGGATTCAATCAGCCTAACTTGAGAATTTTCATGGAGAAGTTGAGTCGTAGAATCAATGTTTTTATTATAATTATTTTAGTTAGAAGAACAGATTTTTTATCAACTATGGGTTAGGGTTATATTCATTTGAGGGTTGTCTACACTAGAAGAAAAAGAACAACAAATTCAATTTTTTTAAGGACAAATGTCATTAATTTAACTCTATTATTCTTTTTTACTGACATGTCATTTATTTTTCCATACTTGATCCACTTAGGTGCCTACTTGGATTGTTGTTATGTTAAAATAATGTTTTAATCCACATGTTAGGTAGTCATTGGATGAGCAATCCACATGGGCTAATGGAGTTTAACAGAATTAGCCAAAGTACCATAATCTCAAAAAGCTTACTCAGGTAGTAAATTAGTCCTTTTAAAGATCAGGCACTTAATTGAAAAAATTAGCAAAGCTTAGGTATTAAATGTAGAATTAAGCCCCAAGCAAACATCATGACTTCTATCATATGCTATAATACAGTGTAGTTTCACTCACAAAAAGAAATGTAAATTGGAGACGCATGTTCTTGAAAGCATAATCTTATTATTGACATATCTGAATTCATAATCAATTCTAGTTTTTTTAATTGACTCGAATAAGCTATTTTTCAACCCACAACATATTATGATTTAGTCAAAATTCTGATCACTGATCCTTGGAGATATGCAATCCATTCACCAATTCATAGGAAAAAAATTTGAGGTCGTTTGCTTTCAGTCAGCCGAAGAAGGTTTACCACAGAAAAACATGAGAAAAAAACAAACCCAGTTCTTTTATTAGAACGTTTTAATTAAAAATTTTTTTAAAAGAAATGTCTTCGTTGCAAAGGACAAGTAGACTGAAGAAGAAAATGCTAGGAAGTATTTGCAATTTACATATGCACTGCACAAAAACAAAACAGTGCATGGATAAATACTCCCTGTACAAGCCAAAAACACAGCAACAAGCCTTTTACATCAAAGAAGAACAATTCAACATTTTTCCAAAGATGATATCTATACTTTGGTCTTGTTCTAAAGTCGATTCATTCTATCTGTTGATCTTCTATTAGATTCTTTTTTTAAATCATATCCTCTCTAGATCTACCATCAATTTCTGACCATTTCACTTCATAAATATAATAAATTAGAAAAGTTCAGTAGAAATATAAATCCCTAACATCAAATGATATTAATCTCCCTAAAACTCCAACTTTTATTGATAATTGCTTAAATATAGTTAAGCCATCAAGATCTACAAAATCACTCTATTATTATTTGCATCTAGTTCTTACACTCACCATTCCAGTCCAACAATTCAACTCCCCTAACCATCACAGGTATGATCTTGATTTGACCACCTCTACTCTTAAGTTTCAACATACACACATATCGTGAGAAAAATATCATTAGTCACCAGCAAAAGAGGAGGGGAAAAAAATCTCAATACCTTCGGAAACAAAAGACCTGGTCCACTAGCTGAACTAATCATGCACACCTCAATAATCTTTTCATTGGTGTCAACACTACCGTCACTTCTATGCCTGAATGGTATACACCTGCAAGAGCAAGCTTCTCAGTACCTACCTAATAAATTCGTCCAGTCCACCAACATGAAAAAAAAAAGGGGTGAAATTGAAAGAAAATGAATTTCTAGCCAAAGAGAATATATTTTCTTTTTCAAATAAAACAAGAAATTAGGGGAAAAAAAATAAAAATCATAATTTCTTGCAGATCACTCTACAGGGAAAAGCATATGTATTTGATCTTTGGATGTTGTTCATGGCAATTTTGGCTACTAGCTACAGGGGCGACGGGGCAGGGGGACTATGAAGGAAAATAGAACATTATGTCGGATGACCTTAAACAGCAAAGTTTAATCATTGCTACCAATATCATTTCCAACTTCCCGGGATTGGTTTTCCCATTAATCCTTCCTATCAACAACATAAGATTAGTCATCTGCATAAGAATTATAGCCCTAACAGTGCTATTCTATGAGGAAACAGCGAAAAGAAAATCCAACCATACACCTGATTTACTACACCTGTAAGTAATCCATCATTCACTACCCTGCCAATATTCTTCAAAGAACATAGCATAAGAACTCATGCTTAAACCAGGCATCTGCTGACCTCAGCATACAGGAACCAGGAGGGCCAACATAGAGTTTGCCCATACTTATATCCAATTGTGAGGCAATGTTTATTAGATCATTTCACTACGTTAGCTCCCTCAAAGATGCTTCACTCTAACCATTTGCAATGCATTTCAAAATGAAGAGAAAGGCAGCATCATGGATTCCCAAGCTATTTGATGTTAGCTCTTTGAGACACACATTATCATTTGACATCCTATTTCACAGGAATAAATTAGAAAGCAATCTAAACAGAAATACAAGCTATTATCATTAATGTTTCACAAAATGTTCACCTCCAAATTAATATTCACAGTTTAACATGAATAAATCATTATATCCACTAGAAATACTACCAATACGATTTTATTACAGAGTAATTCTTGTTACACAAATGATATGCATAAAGACATGTTTATGTCTACTGGACTGCAAGATTCAACCCTCCGCCAATAAGTACCCCCTTGTCTTAAACTGCCAGTCACCACCTCAGAATTGGCTCTTCTCCCATAATTGTAACAGCAAGCAATTCGCTTCTCAGGAGTTGAGTTCACCTCATCTATACAGATACACTAGGCTCAAATTCTCCCAAAAATTCAGGCATGGGTAAACACGTGTTTGCAATTCCTAGAGAGAAGTATCCTGAATGACACTGTTAAGATCCTCTCATTCCAAACAAATCTATGAGGTTGACAACACAAGCATGTCAGTCCAGCAGAAATCAAACAGAGTTCAATACAACTAGCCATGTTAATTATGTCTTTCTGTACGGAAATTAGTATAATTGGATGTTCTCCAATTTCTTCTCTTCTTATTGCTAAAGTCAAGTCAAGCCAAGCATATCCTAATCAATCAATTCATCACCTGCTCACCTACCACTCAAAACAGTTCAGTAATGCAACTTCAGGTTTCTACGTATGCATTACCAATTATTTCTCATGGATCCCACCAAAAAAGCAAATCCCCTAATCAAGATTCCATATCACAACCTTTTCAACCCACCCAATATATTGTCTTTTTGTTTCTTGTCCCAACAAGCCTCAACATCCTCACCCCAAAAATAAAAATAAATATATCCCTCCAAATGTAATAAAACAAAAACCACAGTGTACATAATTTGGTGAATAACAACTAAATAATTGACTAATTCCCATCAAATCTGTCCTGCACCAGGCGTAAGAAAAATTTGCTAAATGTACCTTTATGCAACAAACAAACAACTCTTAGAACCTCTTACCCACATGGATCCTGTTTTACCGCTGCATAATATTTTACCAATTGCCTTCTATAGAAAAAACTGTATATTTGACATAGTACATCCATAATATAAATAAACATTCGATCAGTAAGACACTAAGACATGTCAAAATAAATCTCTCAATAATGAAAAAAAAATAAGAACTCTGAACCACCCAAATATTAAAGATTCTCATTAAAAAGTGCATGAAAATGACATAAATAAAAGACTCAATCAAAATAAGGTCCACAAACTCCAATTATTGATGACACCAAACAACAATTAATCATTTAAAAGCGCTATTTAAAAATTACAAATTGCAGAATTTAATTAAAAATCTCAACAAAATCTATGTGAAAATTTAAAAAAAATAAATAAATCTTTTTAACAATTTAAATTTTAAAAAATCAAAACTTTTCACGAAATTAATATAAAAATCAAAACTTTTTAACGACATTAATGAAAAGTAAACCTTTATACATACCCAGCAACAAGACGACATCCAGCCTCGTACCTTTGCTGATGCCGACCCGTACGGGCCACCAAATCACACATACTAAAACTAATCGAACTTAACTAAAATTTAAATAAAAGAAAAAAAAAAACCTAATCAATTAATGAATCAATGAATAAATAAACGAATTGTTCGATTTTGGACACAAAATCAAGGGTTTCATTCTGTTTTCAGCGGGCTAGTACCAAATGGAAGAGCAGAATTTCTCTTGCAATTGGGATTTGGTTGAATTGTAGAGTAATTGATTAGCATTGTTTTTTTTTTTTTTTGGAGAAAATTAGGGTTCGTGAGGGAAAAAAAAAAGAAAAAAAAAGGGCAAAAATGAAGAGAGAGAGAGAGAGAAGCGGTTAGAGCGGATGGACGGTGAGGGAGAGAGAGAGTCAAAGGCACGTGGAGTTTCGGTCAAAACTTATTTGTGTGGGCCACATGTTCAGAACTTCAGAGTGGTGTGATAGGAAAAGGATAGAGTTTTGCGGCTCTGTAGGACCCGGATCGAGGGTTAGACCGACCGGGGTTTGATCCGTACATATTAGAAGGTCAATGGATGAATCGATATAAATAAAAAATTAAAAATATAAATTATATTTTAAATATGAAAAAATAAATATGATATTGTATAATTAAATATATCCATTAACTATTAAATAAATATAAAACATAAATATTATATTATATATAAGTCTAAATAATCGAAATTTATATTAAATTTTAATTAATTAAAATAATATAAAAATTAAAATCACGTCATCAAACTTAAAATTATAAACTTAAATAAAAAAATACTAAAAGCAAGTAACATACTAATAAATACTATTCATCAGTGGACTACGTGCTGACTGGTGATAATGAAATATATTAATATAATATTACGTTATTATGTTGGTTGTGCACTGTAAGTACTTTAGCTTTTCTTTGTGTCCATTTGCTTATTTGATTAGATGTTGAACTATTTCGTTTTACGTTATTTTAATTTTTATGTTTTTTTTTCATTTGTTTTTACACTTTGACTCAATTGAACCTGATCGAGTTAACTGAGTCACAGTGGAACCGCTCGGATCAATCAAGTTTGATCAATTCAACCAAAAAAAAAGGCATTTTTAAGTTGGTTTCAATTCAAACCGATTGAATCAATGAGGTTGGTAGTATTTAACAACCCTTATTATTATTATTATATAGAGAGAAAAAAGAAGAAGGTGAAATAAGTAGATCGCATTAAATCCTTACTTTAACCTAAATTTAAAATATCAAATGCCTAAAATATTAAATGTAAAATAATAAAAGTTAGCAAATGCCGAATAAATGGGATAATTGGATAGACATTCAATTCTAAAATTTAAAATAAGAACCACCTAAATGACATGTTGGCACCACCTTAGGATTTGGAATTTTACTATGTGGAAATCATATATTAATACTACCGTCACATTTGAAATGAAATGGATTTGAATGGAATTGAAATGATAAGTTCATACTATATTTGGAAACATGTATAAAATAGTTAATTTCATTCGTGTATTGCAGTGGTACTTGTTAAATATTCTTAATTTTATTGATGAAATAAATATACATTTTATATTAAATACCCATTTTTGTAAAATTTTATTAATAAAAGTATAATGAAATTAATTCTGCCCTTTTAAGGAACAAAATGGGGCTTCCCTTAAAGTAGAAATCACTGATTCTAAGGAATTGTGGATTTTAAGAAATCAAAATTTTAGCTTTTAAGAATGCTTTCAAACATAGAACAGTGAATGAAATATGGAATTGTGATTTTGTTCCAAATTTTTTTTTTACATACCAAATATGCCATAAGGAACTTAGGAAATTTTTACAATGATTAAAATTTAGGGTAAATGTAGATAATACTCCTAAACTTTGATCAAAGTATGAATATACCTTTTAAATTTTCAAATTTGTAATCCTTAAACTTTGATAGATTGATAAATAACCTTTAAATGTTATAAATGATTCCCAAAAGTTTTACTTTAATGAAAAACACCATTCGAATTTATCAAGATATGCTTTAACATCCCCTGAATTTTGAAGTTACTATGGTTTTTAGTTTAAAAATAAAACAAATATTATTTATATTATCAATTTATTAAAGTTTATGAAAGGTTATTTGCAATATTTGAAAATATAAGGGGTGTATCTGTATCTAGGTCAAAATTTAGCAAGATTATATGTAACTTTCCTTTAAAATTTTTACAATATAAAATTTTTAAAGTAGATTATCTAACAACCTACCAATGTTTCTATATACTTATAACTAATATATTCATTAATCTAATAATCTCCAAAAAATTTAATAATATATTTTTCCAAAAGAAATACATCATGAATTTAATTATATAACTTCAAATAATTTATCACGTAATACTATCCATCATAATGTTTAGGTCTATTTATTTAACATAGATAACAACACCAAGTCTATTAGTCTTTTTACTAATACATGAACACATAATAAAAACTATAATAAACCAAATTTTAAATATTTTCCACTTAAACATAATCATTTTTTTAACTTCATTAGAAAAAAGAAATAATTGCAATGATTTGCATTAAACAAAATATATTATAAACTTACGTAAACAATAAACCAAATTTATCCAACAACAAAAGTGATAGATATATAAAATTGTATAAAACAACAGAGTCAACCCTAATTAATAATAAAGAAATATGAAAAAAAAGTTGAAATTACTATAAAATTGAAAGAAACCGAGTGGGGATGAAAAGAAATTGACAGGTAGAAAAGGAAATAAGGGTAAGGTTAGTAATAATAATACTTTGGAAAGAAAATAAAAGGTTACAAATAATTAAGGATGTAATATGCTGTGGGTTTACTTTTTGCAATTGGTAAATAGGTTTCTACCTTAAGTATTTATTAAGTTAAAAATATTATGTTTTATTTAATTTGGTGTCATTGAATAAGAATTTTTTTTAAGGCGGGGACCCTAGAGTTTATATCCAATATACCTCAAAGTACAAATTTTAATGTAGATATAAAATATGAAAATTTTGTACCCTATAACCCATCTTGTTGAAGCAAGCTTTAGAAAACTAAAATTTGGACCTATTTTGTAACTTTTAATATTTACTCAAAATCTATTATAGTAAAGCAACTTCTAAACCTTGACTAATTAAATGCAAGAGTAGAGATGAAAAAAAAAAACATGAAAAGAAGAAAGTTAAACAATAGGAGTTATTGAAATATAATGATAATACAAAACCATATAAATATTTGTCATCCTCATAATAGCAATAGAAAATATTACTAATCACAATTTATCTTTATAAATAATTATTATAAAGTAAAATGCAAATATAATTAGATAAATATCATATTTGGTGCCTGACATTTATTTATTTTTGTAATTAATCGTTTGAAGTTTAAGAGTGTTGAATTGGTATAAAAAATTTACTCATTTTTGCAATCAATTACCTGGATTTTACCCATATTTATAATTAATTACTCAAACTTCACTTATTTTTGTAATTTATCAAAAAAATGGAGTTAATACATATACTATAAATAAATTCAAAAAGTTTATAAATCCAAAATAATTAATGAT
Organism: Laguncularia racemosa; assembly: GCA_037954665.1. Taxonomy (NCBI): domain Eukaryota; kingdom Viridiplantae; phylum Streptophyta; class Magnoliopsida; order Myrtales; family Combretaceae; genus Laguncularia; species Laguncularia racemosa. The sequence goes on along the minus strand of JBBMOL010000013.1, from coordinate 2,228,504 downwards.
AGATAGATAGATGGATAGATAGATAGATAGACGTAGAGTACATAGAAATAAAAATTAAGATAATTTATAGTAACAAAAAGAAATTAATATATGTATACACTTAATGTTTGCATTCTAAGAAAAATCTAAAACGGATTAATTATCCTTGTCACTTTAAAGCAAGTATGTGATATGTTCTTAAAAATTAAATTAAAGTACGACATGATAAAAAAAGTAGGTACAAAAAAGACACAGTGTGTGTGTGTGTAAATTTCTAAGGCTATTGGTTGAGACTTGAGAAACACAACAAATATAACCCTATTAACTCTTACTTATGAAAGCAATTTGCCTCTGTATAATTGGATTATAATGCACTAAATTACCAAATAGGTTGATTATTAGAGCCTATATTAGAATTTGATCAAATTTTCAAATTTTTGATACATACTTTTTGGCTATCAAATAACAAGATACTATTATTAACCATACATGAATGGTCTCAAACCAATAATAGCATAGCTTATTGTAAAATTTTATGTGATTAATAATTAATCTAATGGGTATTCCTATTTTCTATTTAATCTATTAGACTTCTTGGTCATGTTTAAGAGCCCATATTGGCCTCTTCAACCTTAATATAAAAAGATGCATTGAATTTCATAATTTAACATATGTTTTTGGTTGTCAAATGATAGAAATATTAGCATTGACTATGTAAAGATGAGTTTAAAACAATAATACAGTTAGAAAATCTAAATTCTCTCTATAAAATAATTGCTACATATATATATATATATACATTGTGTATGTGGATGAAATGATCTAATTATAGTAATCACAAACGTACAATGTGAGTCTTATACTACAAATGGTATTGGAGTTGTAAAATGGAGTAACACATGAAAATGATTGGAAAAGAAAGAGATAGGGGGGAGTAGCTAACGACTATTAGGAGCTCGAATATACTTATGACGAATAGAGAAGTAATAGAGCATTGACTTTACTATTTTTGTAAGAGATATTATGTTATTTGTTCTAAACTTTATTTGCTTTAAAATAGCAATTTAACAACACACATTGTGTTCTCTAAATCTTTATTGACGACATAAGTGGATTGCATTAATTAAGATGAGCTCTCCTTTTAATGGATTTCTCTATAGGTTACCCTTAAGTACAAGCACATTAAAAGGTCTCTTTGAGTGTATAAGCTTTCGTGAAAGAGTTTGGGAGTGGATGGACCACTCCAATAACTCCTACTCTATGCCACTATGTCAAATTTTACTAATTTATCTAAAGTTCATAGACTTTATTTTCTAAACCTTATCACTTAATCCAAAGAGTTTAACCTAGAGATGTAAGCGAGGTAGGTTTAAGATGGGTTTTATAGAACTCGAACCTACCTTGATACTCTATTAATTGTCCTAAAACCCATTCCAAATCCTGTAAAGCTTTTTACTCATTATTTGAATCTCGCCCACAACCTACCTACTAAACTAAAAATTAGAGGTGGATTGCCAACTAATGTCCCCTCACCTAGCTAAAGGCAACAACTTAAACTTGAAAGTTAAAATTAAAAGAAAATTTATTAAATAGTACACTAATGAACATTTATAGGAATATAAATAATTTAAAACTTAAAAATATATTTATATATGTAAATAAAATAATAATCTTAATAGGTTTGGGTTTCTTATCGAGTATTAGTTGTATCTTACAATCTAATTTAAATCTCATAGGGTTTTAAAAATTATCCTAAAACCCATCATAAACCTTATAAGGTATTATACCATTGGATAAATGATAAGTTGATTGTATTGAGGATCCTATAATATTCAAACCACTTACATCCCTAGTTTAACCCATGCTATTACTCAGTTTAAGCTCCAAAATTTATTTTTAACCCTCTACAATGTATAATCTTAAAAGTTTATGTGTGTGAATTTTAAATAACCATTATTTTTTTTTCAAAGTAAAACCTATCATCAACTATCATTTATCGTTGTTTCGGCATTTTACAATATTTGGCCAATAATAAAAGCTACTTAATTGGAAATAGAAACTAAGGTAGCGTTTGGTTGGCATTGAAATTCGGCACTGGACTGGACAAAATTTTTTGTCCCTCGTTTGGTTGCCACACATGAAGGAAATACTGGACTAAAGACCAATTACGTACTGGACAAAATCAGAAATTTTAGTACCACATGTAATTCGGTACTAAAAATTAGGTACTGAACTAAATGTAATTTTTCTGAAATTCCGGATTTGCCCTTCATACTTACCTTGAAAGAAAATAAAAATAGTAAGTATAATAATAAATGATAAAAATGTAAAAATTCATAAAAAAATAATAAAAATATTAGAAAAATAAAAATAAAGATTTAGATTTTGAAATAGGATAGATAAAAATCTAAGAGAAAATTTTTCAATAAAAATTTAATAAAAATCATGAAAATTAATAAAAGTTAATAAAAATTATAAAAATCATAATAAATTAAGTAAAAAAGCAATAAAAATTTATAATAGTATAAATGAGTTGAAAAATAAAAAAAATGAATTTTTATCACTTAGAAAAATCATTTTCTTAAATAAATCCAAAATTGGTGTTTTTCCTTAAAATTATCATTTAAAAAAAAATCAAATTATCAAGCCTAGGTTTAGATTTTTTAGAAAAATCCTAAAATGTTAAAAACATAAATTAAAAGAAATTTCATAATTAAAATTTACAAACACACTAAAGTTTTTCAAGAAAAGCGAACTACAGTTTATTTGATCCTGAATAGCAGGTATGTAGGCACCCATTTGGGACAACCCTAAAAAAGGAATAAAAAATATTTTCTTAGCATAATTCACTTAAAAACACAATAAAAGACGACAAAAATAAAATAAAAGATATTTTGAGATAAAGTAAATTTTAGGAGATTAGGTGGTAACCTTAGGGTTTTAATAGGTTAGCCTCTAAACTTAGAAACTCTGGTTTTCCCCTTTACTCTTTTCACGAAAAAACGAGAAAAGGAAATCACGACGACTAATGGTCCAAATTAGGACTAATCCGCTCCATTAGTCTTAATTCAATCTTTCCCAACAACAGTTAGGTGTCGACTCTAAAAATAAAACGAAATTCTTTTTCCTATAATATTTAATATAATATATTAAACCTTCAAGTCATTTTTTTTATAATAATATCAAATATATATAAATAACTATGATATAAATAAAAGGGAAAAATTGTCAATTTTACTCTGTCCAGTTCAGTACTTTGTAATTTCAAACACTACATAACACAAAAGCCTTCTCTAGTAATTAAAAACGGCAAAACTGTCAAATTTACTATGTCCAGTTCAGTACTTTGCAATCCAAACACTAGACAGCACAAAAATAGTTGTCCAGTACTAAACAAACCAAACGTGGTACAAAAATATTTTTTGTCCAGTCCTTCTTTTTTAGTACTATCTAGTACTTTTGTTCTGTCCAGTACCAGTAACCAAACGGTACCTAAAAGTAACAATAGTTTAAGGAAAACATGAATCTGTAATAAAAGCAGCTATTATTGCCTGGCCCTTGACTTCCATCGTCTAAATCAAAATGTGACATGTAAATTCATCTAACTCAATTCTAGAGAAAAGAAAAAAAAAAAGAAAAAGAAAAAGAAAAGAAGAAGTTTTGGACTAAAATAAGGCATGATAATTGAGACACCAAAAGGTCTCTGGCGCTTTAATATCATGGATAAAAAGCCATATAACAAAATGCTAAATATTTATATATTCATTATCTGTAAAAAAATAACTCCTTTTCAATTTTATACTATAAAAGTATATAAAAAGTTTTAAAATTCAAATTATTAATTATACATAACTACCTCATAGTTAATTATCTTTTTTTTTTAAAAAAAAAGAGAATTAATTTATTAATTTTATGTGTGACTCTGGAATCCACCTTTTCCCTTAAGTAACACCCAAAGACAAATTCATGTTATGGTTGTCTGATAATAAAAAAAAATAAAAAATTATAACCGTACATAATGACCAGCGCATTTAATAAAAAAGAAAGATAGAAATTGTAAAAGTGCAATAATAATAATAGATAATAGATATAAAAGAATGATGAGAACATATAATGAAAGTGTCGGTTATCTAATGTCACGTTTTATATGAATAAATGAACTGAAAATCTAAAATGAAATCAGTGATGCAATAATAATGAACATTTGGCATGGAATGAAATCAGTGATGAAATGCTAAATCCATTCTTGTATTTGGAAGTTTCCACGAAATGAAATGGAATAGATAATATATAGTGGTATTTATAAAAAAATATCTTTGATTTGTGGATGTAATAAATATATATTAATAAGATTAAAAATTTTACTTAAGTAATTATCATTAATAAAAGTAAAATAAAATCATGATTCTGCTTTGAAAGGCAAAATCGAATTCCCTTTAAAAACAGCATCATTAATTCTAAAGAATTTGATTTTTATTTCCAAAAATACTTCTAAATATGGAAAAGGAATTTAGAATCACAATTCTATTATGTGTAAATGCTAGCATAGCTTATAGGAAATGTGACATAAAAGTTATTAATTAAGTATTAAGAAAAAGCGTTCGTATTTTCACTTTGTTAATAGATTCTAGGAAGGAAAGGGGCATAATCGGTAATTTTATATGTCACGATAAAACTATCCAATCCCCTAAATATTATAGTTAAGGGAAGATTTTAGTAAATTTGGTAATTTTGTATATTGCATCAAAGTGCCTCTTTCCCTTAAATAATATAGATGTATATAAATAACTAAGATGAGTATTAGAAGCTGCAATGTCAATTTACAAAATAAATAAATAAATAAAACCAATTTTCAAAGTTAACCCACTTGGTTAAATTTAAAATTCTTATTTTTCCATCCTATGATGAATGGCGACTGCAATTGAATTATTAAAAGAAAATGGTTTTATTTGGTTTTGTGAAGCAAATTTACATTAGGTGAGTTAAGTCTAACATGAATTAATACTAAAGAAAACCTAAGAATTTAAAGAAATCAATTTGGTCTGGATAAACATAGTAATAAGATAGAAAGTCTTGATTAAATAATCAATAAAAACATCTCACAAGACTACCGATTAAACTCTAAACCCTAATTTAGGAGTAATTAGGCATAGCGAATTGGTTATAAAATTCGGAGGAGTGCTTTGCTTAGATTGAAAAATTTACACTTATTTAATGTTTTTCTGAGCTGCCATGGAGAAAATATCCAAATGGGTAGCCATGTCGAGTAAGGATGCTTATCTTATGATGTTCTAATCTGCCAGTGCAGTGCTCTCTTGTTCGTCTATAAGCTATTTTAAATCAATGCAGGTATCATTTGTTACCAAAAAAAAAAAAAACCCTATCAGCTCTTGTTTTATTTATAGATAATTAGAGTGTGTTTTGAATCGATTTATTTCAAAGTGTCCGTGATAAAATGTGTCTAGAACATAGATATGAACCAATACATGTAAAGACTTATGTATGAGGTTTATATAGGTGGCGTTGTGTATTTTTTTTCATTTCTAGGGAAAAACTATTGATACTAACTTTTGAAAAAAAAAATTATTAATATTGATATGCTATGTATTTCGATGAATAACATATAACTATTAATTATTTTTTAGTATTAGAATTTTATTAGTATTTTTGTATAACTAATCAATTTACATGACATGTTAGTACTATAAAATTTTTCTCAAATTTTTAATAAAGAAAAATTTAGTAAAAATAGGTTGGATGGAGCAATACAACTAAGTAAATTATAATTATTCTAGAAAAAAAAAACGACATATCATTTCAGCTTAGTAAGTATTTATTGGAACGAAATGATAATGTGAAAGAAATATTCTAAAAATTTATTTCATATTGTGAAATTTTATAAAAAAAAAGAAGAGATTGTTTGATTACCATAATGGATTGAAATGCTGAAACAAAGAAAAAGTTGTGCCAAATAATGTTATTAAATAACAAGAAATTTATGGGGATAATGCTATAAATGATATCTTAACTTTCTTAAAATATAAAATTAATTATTGAAATTTGAAAAAAATCAATTTATTAAGAAAAATTATATCAAGAGAGAGATTAAATTCAAATAGAAAATCAAACTTTTAATTTATTAAAATAAAGGATCAATATTTCACAAATAGGTTTAAATAAGAAATTCCATTAACTTACCGTTATAACACGTTGAGTTGGCATTGATGGAGTATTGACATGTAATTTTTATTATGTATAAAATAAGGGGAAAAAAGCAAATAAAATTATAATTTTTTATAAAAAATCTGGATATTGAATAAAACAAAGGAGAGAAAAGCGGCAAAAAATAAATAAATAAATATATATATATATATATATCGATCATTTTGGCACCAATCTTATTAAAGGAAGGCTTCACTATTCCCTAGTGTTATATATATATATAATCTATTGCATTTCATTGTTAGAGTATATATAATCCTGCTTTCGCAGATTAAATCAATTAATGGAAGGTGATTATTGTCTTTTTAATGGAGTTTGATTTAAGTCAGGGGGTGGCGTTGAGGTGAGGACTTTTTATCTGGAGTTGAGCCGCAGCATTCCATTGGGGGCGATTACTTCTTCTTGCCGATGGTTTTAAGTCTTCCTTCCCATATTCGTTGGATGATTTACGTTCCTGTTTTAGTTTGTACTCCAAATTAGATTTAATTAAATCATTCATAATCACTGCACTTAAAAAAGAATACTGCTTATGGCGATCGCTACTGTTCAGTGAAGCTTTTTCCTTTCTTTTTTAATAATTTTATTTACCTTTTTTTCTTTTTTGCTAATTTATATATAATCAAAATACCATATGAGTGTCACATGTCTATCACATATCAAATAATGTACCACATCAGATTAATTTAATGGTGTTTGTAGAGAGATAAATTCAGTTCATGAGTTTTTAACTTAATATTTTAATAGATTTGACATTTGGACTTAAGGTAATAAGATTTGGAAAGTTAAGTTCATAGTTTGGGATTATTAGGAAAAATTAGCATCATGAGCTTAAGATTGAGTCCGTTGAATCAGCCTGTTTAATCTAACCTTTTTTTAATAAGATTCGCATATTAGAAGTCTCTAATAGGCCTAAACTCATGAAAAACCTATATAAGAACTCATTCGCTCAAAACTGTTGATCAACGTCATCATTTGACAGGCGAAATTTATAACTAAACCTTATAAATACCTAATGCATCCTCATTCAAAATGACTTGACTTTTGGAAAAAATATTATTACTCGGCCGGATTTTCCTCAGAAAATCAAAAGCACAATATGCCTAAGAATACTCATCTGTTACCATAGTGTTAAATCTTATTCAAAGTTGTCTATTCTTCCTCCCCATCTCATTTACCCCGATCATCCTCATACGTGTTACTTCTTTCATTATACCACGTGCAACACGTTCTCATGCAGCGCACACATGACTCTCGCACTCGAACCTATACCCGTATAGTGTTTGAATTAGCTTAAGAAACATTAGCCCTTTATTTTAACTAGTTACAAATTTGATCCCTTATTTGAACTTACCCTCAGGTGTTGATCCGCTCTAATGTAATTTTTTCCAATTTACTACTCAATTAAACTTTTTAAGGTTGTTTATATTATCTACGCTAAAATCATTCATCTCCGTTTGTATACATGGATTTAGACATGAGGTCGATTTAGGACCAGCTTGGAATTGTCGAGTTAAGGGCTGGTGAGAGGTGGAACTAGAACCAACTCGGGGGAGGAAGGTTCGAGCTTTGAACTAGCTTAATGAATTTTTTTTTTCCAGCCATGGTTTTTTTTATTGGTGGTTGTATTAAAACCGACTCAACTCGTTGGTTCAATCCATACATGAACTGTGTGGGTTCACGGGCTAGTTTAGGGTCTGCCTATTTTTCAGGTTGTGTAATGCAACTCGACCTTTGAACTGTTGGCCCAACGGTTCCTATTCGTTGAGCCAATTCCACATTTAGGTTGGTTTAAGGACCCGAATCAGTCCTCTCCTATTTCTATGTGGATATGTCAATCAATTATAAAGTGACATATGAATTATAATATTAATTTAAAATAACACAAATTCATGTAAACATCCATGTAGCATTTTTGATCAATTAATGTATGACATATGTTTTTTATTTATAAGAGTATGACATGTATTGGTACAAATATTTAGTTCCAGATTACCCTTTAATCCTATTTTTGTATCATGAATGCTGAACTATTACATTCTTTTCTTTTCTCTAATCGATTTTATGTATAAAGTCTTTATCAATAAACATTACAACATAATATAGTATGAATGCATTTTATTTATTTTCTTTTCTTTTTTCTTGTTTTTTTAATTCACACAACAGAAATGAATTTGCTAATTATTTAAAATAGGCTGCCGCAACTTAACTAAACTCAATTTAATACGTATTGTATTATATATATATATATATAAAATTTAGAATACAAATGTTATTTAGGTGGGACTGGAAATAGAGTACGAACGTTATTTTCTATTTTGCCATTTTCCAAGAATAGAGTGCGATGTTGGAAAAATAATTCCAATTAGGCTTGATTGATGGCTGACGGTATGACATGAATGGAACTTGGATGGGTCTAATTGGGTTGGAGCATTTTTCACCCTTATCCAAGCCCATTTAGGTGGTCATGATGGGCCTATTTTGTGCTAGCATCTAAATTTTTCAAAATAGTTTTCAACACCTTTGATATTTCCAATATACCTACAAACTATTACAATAAAAACTAATATATTATAACTTGAAGAGAGAATCCAAACCCTATTAATCTAATTAGAATACTAGTATTCATACTATTAAACTATAACAGCCTTAACATCTTTTATCTTTATTACTAACGGTTAAAGAATTTAGATGCAATATAAAAATCTTAAACATAGATAAACGTTATCCAACAAACACTGAAGTATCATGATACACCAAGCTAAGCTTATGCTAGGTGAAACTAGTCAAAATAGTACAGCATTCAACTTGAGCTCAAACTAGAGTTTAAAACTTAAGCTTTATTCAAGCTTAAAGTAGACCTGATCAAGTTAAAAATAGTCAGCTATAGCCAGGAGTACAAATAGGCATGTTTAGAATGGTTTCAGAAACCTAATCCTACACCTGATAACATGTTATATGTGACCGAAGTGATCAATACCAATAAAACTAATGATAAGATCTTTTTTTTTTTTTTTGGGCCAAGAAAATGAATAGACCTTTCATTAACCATGATCATCCAAGATACAAGACACAAAACTTGAAGAAGAACAACTACAATTGTCTAAAGCAAGTAACTAAAGGAAGATGGGGTGTGAATCCACTAATCTAAAAGATATATCTCTTTCTTAGTATGCCGAGTCATCCAATCTGCTACTAAATTAGCATTTTTAGGAATAAAAACAAAATCAATTCTATTAAAAATTGAGGCATGGCACTTTATATCTTCCACAATCGACCTATTGCTCCAGTGAACAAGAAGGTCAAGATTGGTGATGGATTGGACCACGACTGAAGAATCTAATTCTAAAATAATCTTCCGAAAGCCTCAAGTGTGGGTCCATTATAGCCCCCTATGGATTGCAAGACAATCTATCATTTCCGCATGAAACCTCTCACCTTCTGTGAGAAGCCACTCACTATCTCCCCCACGTGATTTTTGAACACAGTCCTCATCCCACAAGATCTATTGGCCCCACTCCAAGATCCATCCACACTGATTTTGATCATATCGGACGGTGGGGCGGATGCCGCTTGCTTACACTCAACTTTTGAGGCTGGACTGGAGGCGCTCCATTCCATTTAACCATAGTCTCTCTCTCTTTAAAACTACGGAAAACTTGCTGGACACGTTCGTAAGGATTTAGGGTTTTCTTATCACAAATCCCTTTGCATCTATTGAGCTAAATTGCCCAGCAGCACACTGTAAATCTCCTTTCTATCTCTTTCTGCAACTCCCTTTTAGCAGAACCAAGCATCATCTCCTTCCAACACCACAAAGACTTCACCTTTTCGTTCTCAACTCTCCAGCCCAAGGCACCAAACCACACACAAGTGACCAATAAACATAATATAAGAGCATAATCCACCGTTTCCTCCACACAAAACTGACACACTCCACTTGAAACCATGCGCCGCTAATAGAGGGTAGAATTTATTGCTAATGACTGCGTGAGTGCTCCCCATAAAAAGTTCCTTATTTTCGGTTACAAGTCTATGTTCCGGGTGCGCTTCCAATCTTGGTTGGATAGATTGAACGAAGAGGAGGCTCTTGAATCTAAAGGCAAGATCCTACTTTTGGCTAGATAAAAATAGGCGAATTTAACTGAGGCATTTCCATGTCGATCAAAGGGCTAGACCAGCTAATATGGATGAGAGCAATTAGATAAAGCTTCTTCCTTGATACTCCTCTCTTCTAGATCTATGAATATGATCTTTATTTATTTGGAAGAGATATCCACAAAAATAACTTTAAATAAAATCACCAAGGTTTGAGTACAATTTGAATGGAGAAAGGAACTAGACCTCTAGAATCGATTATCATGAATTGAACTTAGAAACAATTCCAAAAATAAAAAAGAAGGAAGCATAGCTAACAGTCTTGTGAAATTGAAAAAGAAAATTATTGTCTAAATCTATCGAACAAATTAATATATTTTTAGTTTTTAATATTTAATTTGTTTTTCCTTTGAGTCTTAACTCCTATTTTTTTTTCCTTTTTTGAGTACTTAGTATTTGCAACATATACAAAATATGATTTTTATCAATAACATTAGTTCTTTCATCAACATTGGATGCATGGCATTATCTAATTCATCTTAATAATTAATTTAGGGTAAATTATATGAATACCCTCATTATATGAAATATTTAATTTTTTAATAGTTAACACTTAGGCCCTTAAAATAGTTGTAATCACTTTTTTTTTTTTTAAATGCATTTGCTGCTTATGTATAATTTTGTGTTAATGTAGATAAGCTATATAATATATTTAATTAATAAAATTATTGAAAATTTTATAAAAAAGTAGGAAATTAAAAGAGAAAATTGAAAGAAAAAAATGTTATCATTGTTGGCCATATAATTTTCTTTTTCTTTTAATTTTCTTGTTATTTTTTTATTTTTTTGAAATTTTTGTAATCTGTGTTAGTTAAATAAATTATATGAATTGTCCATGTAAGTAAGAAATTACACATAAGCAACCAATACATAAAAGAAGTGTACTCCAAGGTAGTTTTAGGTGTGAGTTTGGGCAATTTCAAAAAAATTTAAAGAGTCTTTATAATTTACCTGTTAATTTAAACAAATGAAATAAGTACAATATAACTAACTTAACTTTAATACTAAAAAAATTGGAAAAAAAACTTGAAAAATAAAAAGTAGTTTTCGACCACCATAAGATTAGAGTGTGAGTAGCTACTTATCATTATAAAAAAAAAAAGTATAAATTTTTTTTTAAATTCGAGCGAGTTATGTGATCCTTCGTGGATATTTAACCATCATCACGAACGGATCAAACAACTCACTTCTAAATGTAAGTCATTTTTGTTTAGTGGCCATTTTGATCGCTCAAAAGTTAAGGGTGATTAATGACCGCCTAAAGAGGGTTAAAAGTAGTATTCCATGTGGTTGTCGATTATGCCTTAGTCATATAATAGTTGAAACTATTTTTTTCAACTTTTTTCTTTTATATTATTTAGTTAATTTATTTATATTTAATAATTTTATTTATTTAAAATAATAATTTAAAGAAACCATGTTGTTCCATGTGCTAAGTGTGGAAGGAAATACTAGTGATATTAATAAATGTTTTAATTCGTAAAAGTTTATAAATGTTAAAATTTAAATTAAAAAAAAAAAGAAAAAATCAAGGATTAATAGTTGAAAGTGTACTTTCTTCGATTTTAACGCTAGAAAAACCACCACAAAACCATGGGAATTAGTTTGAATTTTGGAACAAGAGCTAACGATTCGTTGAAACTTGAAACCGGCTGACACGACTCACGAGAGTGTTATCTACACACGCAAGCTAGAGAGAGAGAGAGAGAGAGAGAGAGAGAGAGAGAGAGAGCCCATACAGACTAAAACTACCAAAGAAATTCCAAACCCTAAATTTGAACGGAAGGTACAGAAGTCCAAGTTCTACAAGGAAGAATCTCCTTTGGACTAATCAACCACCTACCCAAACTCATGTATCTTCAAGCCCGCCCTTCCAATCCAATATAAAATTTCTGAAAGTGCATTGGGAAGGGAAACGTATGTAGAAGAGACTCTAGGCCCAGGCTGCCAACCAGGTTCCTATGCATGGTTGGTGATTCAAATACAATGCACTTGCACTTTGCACACTCGCAGTTGCGACGTTTATACAAAGTAACGCTACTATACAAATGGCAAGTTCAATTGCATCAACTAGCACGTCCTCTGCCACAAAACTGCACATGATGTTGATGCTGATGTCCTTGTTTTAGTAGAAAAGGAAGCACTTCCATAATATTAAAGGCTATTACCATTCATGGGTAACCTGTTCACATTTTAAAGTTTTTTTTTTTAAAAAAAAATTATGTTTTTTAATACTAATTATATATTTTATTAAAAAAATAAGCCTATAAAAATATGAAAAGTTTTATAATTCAATTCTTAACAAGAAAATAAGATTCATTGTATTAATACATCATGTGCTTGGATTAGTGATGAATAAATACTAATTATATATATTTTGTATAAATATTATTTTGTAAAATGAATAAATACATTTTGATAATAATAGTAAGTGATTTTTTGAAAAACTAATATTTATATTTTCAAGTATTAGAATTTTATTGATGTATCATTAATCCATTTATGTGGATATTAACCCCGATAAGTGCCATTGAACACTTATTAATAATATGTGTTTGTTATATTCAATTGTTATTACTAGAAAATCATATCTTCTGGTCAAGGATCTGACGCTCTGACAATTCACCTATGGATTTGTATTTATTTTTTGGCTGGTTTCAATTTTTGAATGAATTTAAGGTAGCTGGCTATGTCCAAATGCATGCATAATGGAGTACCCAACCCGTGCCCCTTGCCTTTAGACCATAGTTGCCAATTTGAGGTATGGAAACCCACTTAATATGACTAACGAATTTCATTATTTTGTTTTCCCTTCATTTTCACTGCCCCACAAGGCCACTACTACTATTCCACTACATATTCATGATCATGGAATTCGGTCGCTGTGAACCTAAGAATCCCTTTTTTTTTTTTTTTTATGTAGTAAAGTTATTGCTTTCTTGAATTTTACACTATGTTGAAACTTTTAGCACATTCTTATCCTTTACCCTTTTTTTTTTCTCCCTCCATTCCTCTTTTTTTTTTTAGGAAAGTGTTACATCGGTGCTACATGAACACTTCTTAGGAGCACCCAAAAATAAAATAAAATAAATAAATAAATTTAATATTAACAAAAAGATTTAAGATTAAAATTGTAAATATTAATTTTAAAGAGCTTTGGAAGAAAATGATCGGCAACAATATTTCATGTTCTCTAGAATCTGGATAATTACTAGAGTTCTGACCAAGAAAGATCATGCGATATATCTCTTTTGCAAATGCATTTAGAAATAAATGGATTTAGTTAGTTGAATAACATGCCTTTTGGTCCAAGTTTTTCGTATTCAGATAACAATTAAGAGGGATGGGGCAAGGAACAAAAAGATATCTTATTTTATGTCAAATTGCTCTGTGATCCCTCCATCTTTGGAAATCTTTTTTCAATATGACAAACTTATCAAGAGGCAAAAGTGTCATTACCTTATCACTATTGATTGTAATTATGATATATTTTGTGCTCGATTGAAAGGACCTCCTCAAAATCCATAGTCGAATGTTAAGAATTGGAGATTGATCTTTACTCGACTATCAACTTGGTCTACAGTGTTTTATTCTATGTGCATAATAAAATCATAGGGGAGCATTTCTCGGGACAGGGTTATGAAGAATGGCTTTAGAAACTACTGTATTGAGTAGCCAAATGAAGCTTAGGATGGTAGCTATAGAGGTCCAATCTAATGCTAGTTGTAATTGTGCTATGAAATAGAAGCTTCAGCTATTAGTGAGGGTATGATGGCTTGTTCGGTGGTTGGAAGGAAATATGAATTTTATGTCATGATGTGATTTGTGTAAACAGTGGAATCCGTGATTTGTCAAAAAGTTGGAATGGCCTTCTATATCGGTGGTCGTGTGACTGTCGAATGTTTATCACTAGTCTATTTATGCTCAATGAGTATATGGGTGGTATGTTTAAGTTTAGTACATCAAGATGTTGCGGTATTTCAAAGATTGACAAGTAATAATGCGGATACATGATTGGTGTTCGTATTGGACGAGGGTGATAAACGAGTAAGTGGTTGCTCGGATGGGATCTAGATTTCGGTTGTTAGACCATAGAACACACAAACATAAGGACATAATGATCCTGGTTTTTTTTCTTTAGCCATTTATTTGTTTATACACTCTTCTATAACAAGTCTTACGTACATTTAAGATAATCTCCGCCTCATCTTAGATTACTCAACTCAACATAATTCCCATACACTCAAACAATACCTACAACATAGCTCATCTGAGTCAGTCTTTCTAATTGCCCATCTCCTGGCTATCTCATGCACTATATAAAACCATGAGCCTCCATCTCCTTATGCCCAGATAATGCCCGTTTGTCCACTCCATCAACTATGCCCAATTACGACCTACGCTTGTAGTATCTCTTCACTCTTTATAACCAACACATTTTGAGCCACTAAAAAATAGTTAAAGTGATCCATGTTATTCTTTATAAGGTTTTTAAAGTATCATATTAGTATCTTAAGAATTTTTCCTCCTTAAAAATCCTTTTACTTTATCCATAAGATCATTCAAGAGAGTTTCTTAATAATTTTTTTTTTAAATTTTAGTGGGTCGCATATTGTTATTATGTTTAATTTTGATTTGAACCCATGCTATCCTTTGAAAAGATAAGTTAGAGTAAAAAAAAGAAAGAAAGAACGAAACTGCTTTAAGAAGGACCTCTCAAATTTTAAAAAACTTCATACAATAGTGTATGATAGTAACACCAAGCACCTAGCGTTGAGATACTCTTAGAATTTAAGACAAAAAGGATGAAAATTTAAGGAAATCCAACAATAATACTATAGAAAAATGCAATAGAGGAAAAAGGTAGAATATGAAAAGGATAATATTTCTCAAATTATATATTATAATCAAGTTATAAGAAAGCACCTTTTCATATAGTAAAGAGCTTATAACTTTAGTTGCAATATGCGATGTAAATAATAATATAAAAGATCTCTCTATGGATTAGATTAGAAATTCATTTACTATTTAAGGATAAATTCATTGCACTTCTACTTTGTTGAATATAACAAGACCATAATAGAATCAAAGTTCCATAAGGATGGAATAGACAAGCAATGTTCTATTACTTATCTATTACTTTATTTAATTAGATAAAAAATATAATAAATTAGTGATAACATTGAAATGATAAAGTAGGCCACATCCTTTTGATCACCCCAAACTTCAACCACCATAATAAATCTTAGCCTCTATCCTACATCTCAATGACTACCTTTATACTAAACAAGCCATCCTTAATCATACTAGAACCAATAGCATACTAAGGGGAAAGTGAGATTTGGTTTGGTTCGATTTACCTTTCGAACCAAACCTAGCCACAAAGTATTATTCAATTTTAATCCTTTTAAATCAAATAGCATAGTTTGCTTTAGAAATTTTTAAAACATGAATTTAAGCTTAGCTCACAAATTGAAATATAATTTAGTATATTTTATATATGACATAAAATCTCGTTTTACAAGTACTTAATTCATTTAAATAACATGTATTGACATCGTATAAAGAATTTGAAATGCATCTTAACAACTAGGTTTGTTAATAAAGCTAACATAGAGGGATTAACTTGGTTCGTTTTAAGGTGGGTTGTATGTGTCAGAGTTTGTGACCTTCGAGCCAACATGAAAGGATTAACTTGGGTTTACGCTTAAGTGAGTGGTATCAACAAGTTAGTTTGCCTATGAGTGGATGTACTCTAAAGGCAGATTTGTCCTCTCATGAGCAAATTGGAAGGGAGTTAATGTTCCTCTCTTGATCAGGCTATGGTAGGCTAAAACTAATTGCATTTTTTAGTCCTCTTAAACATATATGGGGATTGTGACAAAATCATGAAGGCTCTCCTAGTAAGAAGAATTGGCTTAGAACAAATTTGGGTAATTAGGGAAGAGAAGGCTAACTCACTATCTAGAATCTAAATAAAGTGGAAATTTAAGAATGGCTAAGCACTGCATGAGCACTTCAAGAAGGGAGAGCCTCTCATCTAGTGACTAGGGGATATCAAAGCTAAAGTTTTAACCACATTAAGTTGCTTAAATACTACAAAACATATTTAATTTGTGGATAATTCTTGTTGATGAATGAGCTCATATGGGTTAAGCTTGAGAGCAAGAGCAACTACTAGAAGGAAAACATTGTTACTAGAAGGTTAACCCCATCGCAAGTTAGATTGTAACAAGAACCTACCATAATCTTTGTAAATGTGACATAGTGGGTTGCTTATCATTAAGCAACTCAATAAGAGGGAATCTTAAAGGATGGAAAAATGGGTGAGGGTGAGATGGAGCCTACAAAAGTCTAAAGTTCTGAATGGAGTTGCAAGATAAATTGAGGAGGGTCAGCAATCATTGGGTAAGGGTAATAGTAACATATTGGCCTTATGATGGGAGTGTCATGAATTTAGGTAGGGGTTTATATCATGGTACCTTAAAACCAACATGGAAGGATAAACTTAGGCTTACAATATTGCTAGTGGCATAAGTAGGGTAATCTTTTTTATGAGTGGGGATACTTTGAAGGCGAGTGTGGCTTTCTATGAGCGAATTGGTCAAGAACTAATATTGTTTCTTAATGAAACCATGACAAGCCAAAATGAGTTGAATTAATTTATCCTTTCAAACATGTTAGGGCGGTGTGGTAAAGCTAGGATGGCTCTTGTAGTGTAAAGGATAGGTTTGAAATAGGTCAAAAGAAAAAGAGGATGAGAATGTTGGTTTCTTACCCAAAATTTGAGTAAAAGTAAAAGCTTAAAATTGATTAAACGTTACACAAATACCATAAGAAGGAATAACCTCTCATAAGACTTAGAGTAAGAGAAAATAATAATTTTATTTATGAGATAAGGATATAAATAATTATTCAATATGTTATCTAATAGGCGTTCTTACACTTTCTAAAACGTAAATGAATACACAAATATTTATAAAAATTAGGTAACAAAAAAATAGTGACTTCCTTAAATAAAAATGAGAAAATTTTCTAATTTATTGCCACGAGAAGAGTTAGTACATGGTGGTTTTCCATGAAACCAAAGTGTAAACACCCCATTTTTGCCCTATGAATCAATAATTTTCAATAATAATTAATTTTCAATTTTTCCTAATTTTTCCTAATTTTTCCCAATTTTTCCTTAATTTAGCATAAATAATAAAAATATTCAAAAAAATGAAAATAAATAGGAAAACACTTCAATTTTGAAAAATGATTTTAGAAATAGCAATAATGAATAGTAAATAATTTTTACAAATTTTTGAAATTTCAAAAAATACAAAAAAATAAAAAAATTGCATCGCATATGTACAATTTGCGATGTAAATAAAATCGGGAAATTGGGCCAGCTCAGCTGGCTCGTGTGTGCGCATGGGAACCGTGTGAAGGCTGAAGGTCGCGAGTTCGAATCCCCCCGTAGGCGCTCGACAAAAATTTTTCGTTCTTTTCCCTGGAGCTGCCACGTGGCAGCATGTGATTGGCCGAGGGAAGTCACACGCGTCGCGCGTGATCGTCTTCTTCGCGAGCCCAGCCGGAGGAAAAAATCCGACAGAAGTCCGACGAAGGCGAAATCGGCCGTTTTCTTTTTAATCTTCTAGATTAAAGTCGAGATAAGGCCAAATCCATCAGATAAACCAAAGGAGCACAAGAGATTAACATCAAATCGCCGGGATAAAATCGAATCTAAGAAACGGAAAAATATGGGTTTATCTAAATCGGCCGATTCGAGCTTATCCAAGAGGAGTTCGAGGTGCCTATAAATAGAGGAGAACAGGAGGAAGCCAGAGCACGAAGAAACACGAAGAAAAAGTGAGAGAAAGAGAGAGAAAGGAGTGAATCGGAGTACGCCGGAGGAACTTGAAGCCGAAACCATCGATCGGAGTTGGAGCAACCGCTAGGAGGCGATCTGGGAGTAAGCCGCCACCACCATCGGATTCAGCACCCTCAAGAAGCTAGGATTCGACACTTCACCCGCCGCAAACGACCGCCGGAACGCCGTGAACGAGCCAACCCCGCCGCCGTCTCCGACCAATCCGACCGATCCAACCCGACCGACCCGACCCGCGTAGCGACCCGGATCCAGGTAAGTCGGATTTTCCAGATTTATTATTATTATTTATTTTGTTTATTTGATTATTCTGAATTTATTTATTTATTATTATTATTTTGTTAGCCATTTATTTATTTATTTGTTTATATTTTCAATAAATAGGAAAATGTAAAAATTATATTTTCCTAGAATTTAATAATGTAGAAAATAGAAAAAATAGAGAAGGAAAAATAAAATAAAAATAGTAATAAAAATGTAAAAAAAAAACAATAAAAATATTAGGAAAATAATAATAAATTTCAAAATAGGATAGAAAGTAAACTTAGGATGAAATTTTCAACAAAAATAAAAAAAAATTATAAAAATCATAAAAAACTTATAAAAATTATAAAAATCATAAAAAACTCATAAAAATCACAAAAATCGTAAAGATTCATTAAAAAAATTCAAAAAATTACAAAAAAATAAGTTTAGCACTTAGAAAAAACCATTTTCTTCAAATAAACTCAAAATTGATGTTTTCCCTCAAAATCATTTTCAAAAATCAAATTCAAATTTAGGCTTAGAAATTTTTAGAAAAACCCTAAAGACGTTAAGAACTTAAATCAAAAGAGTTTGCAAGAATTAAAATTCACCAACAAATCTAAAGTTTTTTCAGAAAAGCGAACTACGGCTTGTTTGATCCTGAGTAGCAGGTACGTAGGCACCCATTCGGGTCAACCCATAAAATGAATGAAAAATCATTTTCTCAAAATAATTCTCAAACATAATAAAAAGTAACAGAAACACAAATGAAACACATTTTTAAAGATAAATAATTTGGGGAGATTAGGTGGTAACCGTAAAGGTTTTAATAGGTTAGCCTCCGGACTTAGAAGCTCTGGTTTTCCCTTTTCCTCTTTTCACAAAAACGAGAAGAGGAAGGAACGACGACTAGTGGTCCAAATTAAGACTAATCCGCTCCTTTAGTCTTAATTCAATTTTCCCAACAAACAGTTGGGTGGCGACTCCAAAAATTAAACGAAATTCCTAACTCAAGTCGAGGATCTAGATTAGATGAGCATAGGGTCTAGTTTAGATCGGATTAGGAATGGAAATTCAAAAATTAGACTCGACAGGATGGCGACTCCGCTGGGGACTCCATACCAGCAGGCTAGCCACCTGAATCTCTTCAAATCTTTATCTTAAAGAAATGTGCTTTTTAATTATTATTCTGTTGCTAACTTTTCAGGGTTTAGTTAGATTTTGTATTTTCTTTATTGTGGGGGTTTCTTGCATACATACATATGCTTGTGTGAGTAGATGCGGTCGAACCCGGACCGTCCTAGCAACCTAAGACGGGGAGCCATTGTGTAGGTTTCGGGCGAAGTGAGTTGATTCACCGTTCGGGACCGATTAGGCTACCCCACCCTATGCTTCGATATGGCCTGAGATCCATTTCTTCGAGAATGCGGGAGGCCATAGAGCTCGGGAACCAGTTAGAACCAACCTACTTGCATACATAACATCGTACAAGGGGTTGATAATTAGATGACAATGTAATGGTTTGTTATTTTGTCCTTGGAGTTCAGGACTATTTCCCTGTAACGTTTTCATAGTTCTTGTTGTAACTAGGCTGTTTCCTATTGTAATAGATGGCTAGCAGTGCAGTCAATCGCCTCCTCCGCAAAGAAATTCGGGTGTACAAACCTTTGGACCCAAAATTGGTACTGGACCACTGGTTTACCTTGTATAACCCAGAGGAGCAAGCCTTTATCCAACAAAAGATCGGCCTCGTCCTCTCACCGACTAAGACAGAGGCGAATTTGCCTATGGTCCGGGCCATGCTCCAGTTATGGGAGATCGAGCCCGCAGCTTTCTTCATCGGACCGCATGAGATCACCCCTACCCTGGAGGAGTATACCCAGTTGCTACAGGCTCCAGCACTGACTGATCAGATTTACGCGCCAGACCTTGAGGCCGGGCCAGCTGGTACGTTCAGCAGACTACTGGGCATCCGCAAAACAGTAGTCAACAAAGCCTTGGCAGACTGTAACGGGTATTGCATACGCATGGATGATCTAGAAGCCTGGTTTATTGCCCGAGAAGACAATGGGGATAGAAAGGACATCCTGTGTGGGGACCCTCAGACTTACAGACAAAGAAGGGTGAAGGCTTTCATCTTGACAGCCTTCGCCACCATACTGTTCCCCACCGGAACTTTCTATATTCACTACCGGGTTGCAGAGCTGGTAACCCAATTCCTGGACGGAAAATCTTACATCCCGGCTCTACTGGCTGAACAGATCCGAAATCTGAATTTCCTCAAGAAGAAGGGTCATGGGATCCTCCGCTCCAGCATCAACCTTCTGCTGATATGGTTCGTAAGCCACCTCAAATGCTTCGGGCTGAACATGGTCAGGAAAACCCTGGCCCAACATGTGGATCTGGTGGATTCCTGTATAGAAAAGGTGAAGCTACCCGACGACATTACCAGCTACAGTTGGGTAGATCTGCTTAGAAGCCTTAGCGCCGAAGATATTCTGTGGACAGCCAGGTGGAGTTGCTGCAATAAAATCATCTTAACCTGCAGTAATTTCCAAGCAGTGCCGTTAATCGGGATCAATGGATGTATTGGATATCACCCAAACTCCGTAGTTCGCCAATTCGGTACCGTTCAAGACATAGTTTACCGGCCTTCACTCGAAGCAGTCACCTTTGAGTATCAGGATCCGAACCTGTTGGTAGCCGAGAAATTTGCTAAGCTGGCAGAGGTCAAAGCGCTCTGGGGAGCCAGAATCAAAAGCCCGAATGTGGACCTAGGAGAGCTAGATGGCGAAGTGGGAAAACACCGAGCCACCAGAGAGTTTGTAATCCGCCAGCTATACCAGACAAGGGAAAGAGCATATCGGGTTCCAGACGTCACCCAGCCAAGACCAGATCAGATCAATCCAGAAACAGAAATCTACCTGGAGCAGGTCAAGGCCCGGATGGAAGTATACTTCGAAGCTGCAGATTATAAGAAAGACATCTGGAAGGGACGCTTCAAGGAATCCGACCAAAGAAACAAAGCCTTAGAAGCACAAATGGAGAAGTGCCAAGCCAAAGTCCAAGAACTAGAAGCCGTCATCAATGGGGAGACTAAGCCTCCACAACAGAAGACTAAAAGAGCTAGGAAATAGATCATTATTTGTAATCTTTATCGAACTCCAAATTTTCAATATTAATAAAAGTGAAGTTTCAATATTACATTGTCAATCAGTTGTCAGCCCTTCTACTTTTAGCATCCGTGTGAGCATCTTGTGTGAGCATCTTGTTTACATATTTATATCCGTACGAGCATCTTGTTTACATATTTACTAAAAAAACAAGAACAACCAATAAAAATAAAGAAAGAAAGAAAATTGAAGAGTTACTAACAATAAGAGATCTTTTCAAGGTCCTAAAAGTTGCTTATAAATGGTCAGCTTAACCTAAAGCTCATAGTCACTTGCTCTAAACATAAAACCAAGGACCTCTATAACCAACTTAAAAGACCCCATTCACTTCAAAAGGTCTCCTCATATCTTGATTTAGCCTCAAAATGTAAAACGTCCCGACACACTCCAATCCTAAAAGCTGCACTTGAAGTTTCCTTTCCATCAAAAGTCATCTAAACCAGACATAGATTTTTTAGTACACTTTCAAAGTAGCTATGGTCAATTATCAATGAGGGTATAAAGAAGACTACTCCAAATCCTTGAGTCTTAAGACCAAATCGCTTGTTCAAATTGACAACAGTACATAAGGACACCATGAGAAGTGGAGAACATAGGCAAAGTTAATAAAATGGAAGGGTATCTTGGTTTAAAAGGTTTAAGATGACAAGAGGCAAACCATGTCCCAAACACTAACCCTTAAACACTTGAGAGTTGAGTGTTATTAATGTGAGGTTTTGGACTCATTCCTTAAAGGAGGTCTATCTTGAATTTGATACGTTAAATCAAGATAATGTTAGGCATTCATCTTTGCTACCCTAAACACAATCATCCTTTGATAAACAAGAGTTTCAAAATTGAACCTCACCATCAACCACCTTACGATGGAATAATTGGGAAGATAGGGACATCAATAGTGCTTGCCCTAGTTGCAACAATTTAAAATGTTAGCCATAGATAATTTATTTGAGATGAAGAGAAGTCCACATTCTGAAAAAAAATACACATAAACCATATGAAATGATCACCATTGGGCCCAAAAGAAGAGAAAGAAAAAGAAAAAAGATGGAAAAAGAGAATGAATGAAGAAAAAATGATGAATGAATGAATGAAAGAAAAATAAAGAAAAGAAGAGAAATGAGAAAAGCCTACGAATGTAACTAAACCTATAAAAGCCCAACAACACTTGAAAATACCAGGGCCAAATACGAGAGCAGTTCAAAGATGTACTACCCTTTTTGAAGACTTCTCCAAATCATTGAAAATAACTTATCTTAAGCAAAAATTGCTAGGGCAAGTACTATTCCAGTTCTTTTTCTCAAGATTTCCTGACTTACAAACCCAAGTTGAAATGATGATTCTTTCAAAATAAACCTTAACATACTTTTCTGAAACCAATAACCAAAGAGCCTAAATTGCATTACAAGTATCAAGAAGGCCTAACGGATTGATTAAAGCGTATTACTTACAAGAAAGACCATAATTTTTGGAATAGAAGTCAAGAGTGACATCTAAACCGAGAGATTGTGAGGAAGTCCTCTTAGATTAAACCAATTAAAAACGAAATATCCAATTATAAATGGAATGAGGAAATTTACTCATTGGCATTGTTTAGCCTTATGTATTGATATCCCCAAGAAGAAGATATGAGTCTTAATTGCAAGAAACCTCTCAAGAGATGATTGATTAAGCTAAGTCAACACTTTGTTTCTAAGATTAAACCAAACCCTCTAAGAAAAATGAGGCAAAAGAGTAAGTGATTATTGAGCAGTAGGGAATGCTTACCCTTTATTTGTATTTTTAGGAGCCTTGTCAGATTCTTTACTTGTTAGAAATGCTCACTAAAAAAAAAAAGGAACACTTTAATATTTTTCCACATTATCCTTAGGTTTCAAAAGACCATTTTTTTGAAAATTTGCAGAAAAATTTTAGTTATCACTTGTTCAGAAGTCTTAAGTCATCTTGCATTTGATTGTTATTGAAAAAAAAATGAATAAGATTCTCACTTAGGATATTCTTCCTTTAATGGGGTAGTCAGCCCAAAGAGGGGCACTCCCCTAGATCTCTCGAGGTTAGCCCACATGGGGCACCTTTTGAGCCATCATTTTCATTTAGGTCAGTTAGCTCTTGGAGCACTTTCCTAAAAATCAATCTAAGGGTTAGTCAGCCCAATATGGGCACTTTCCCGGAAAAAAAAAACCTTGTTCTCATGGTCAGCCCATAGGGGGCACTTTTTGAGACAAGTCTAATTCAAGGTTAGGCAGCCCATAGGGGGCCCTTTCCTAAAAACCTTGTTCTCATGGTCAGCCCATAGGGGGCACCTTTTGAGACAAGTTCAATTCTAGGTTAGGCAGCCCATAGGGGGCCCTTTCCTAAAAAAACCTTGTTCTCATGGTCAGCCTATAGGGGGCACTTTTGAGACAAGTCTAATTCAAGGTTAGGCAGCCCATAGGGGGCCCTTTCCTAAAAATCTTGTCCTTATGGTCAGTCCATAGGGGGCACTTTTTGAGGCAAATTTCCATTCTAGGTTAGGCAGCCCATAGGAGGCCCTTTCCTAAAAACCTTGTTCTCATGGTCAGCCCATAGGGGGCACTTTTTGAGACAAGTCTAATTCAAGGTTAGGCAGCCCATAGGGGGCCCTTTCCTAAAAATTTCCATTCTAGGTTAGGCAGCCCATAGGGGGCCCTTTCCTAAAAAATTTCCATTCTAGGTTAGGCAGCCCATATGAGGCCCTTTCCTAAAACTTTCCATTCTAGGTTAGGCAGCCCATAGGGGGGCCTTTCCTAAAACTTTCCATTCTAGGTTAGGCAGCCCATAGGGGGCCCTTTCCTAAAAAAAACCTTGTCCTCAGGGTCAGCCCATAGGGGGCACTTTTTGAGACAAGTCTAATTCAAGGTTAGGCAGTCCATAGGGGGCCCTTTCCTAAAAACCTTATTCTCATGGTCAGCCCATAGAGGGCACCTTTTGAGACAAGTTCAATTCTAGGTTAGGCAGCCCATAGGGGGCCCTTTCCTAAAAAACCTTATCCTCATGGTCAGCCCATAGGGGGCACCTTTTGAGGCAAATCTTCAATTCCAGGTTAGGCAGCCCATAGGGGGCCCTTTCCTAAAAACCTTGTCCTCATGATCAGCCCATAGGGGGCACTTTCTGAGGCAAATTCTCAATCCTAGGTTAGGCAGCCCATAGGGGGCCCTTTCCTAAAAACCTTGTCCTCATGGTCAGCCTATAGGGGGCACTTTCTGAGGCAAATTCTTCAATCCAGGTTAGGCAGCCCATAGGGGGCCCTTTCCTAAAAAACCTTGTCCTCATGGTCAGCCCATAAGGGGCACTTTTTGAGGCAAATTTCAATTCTAGGTTAGGCAGCCCATAGGGGGGCCTTTCCTAAAAACCTTGTTCTCATGGTCAGCCCATAGGGGGCACTTTTTGAGACAAGTCTAATTCAAGGTTAGGCAGCCCATAGGGGGCCCTTTCCTAAAAACCTTGTCCTCATGGTCAGCCCATAGGGGGCACTTTTTGAGGCAAATTTCCATTCTAGGTTAGGCAGCCCATAGGGGGCCCTTTCCTAAAACTTTCTACCTCAAGGTTAGCCCATAGGGGGCACTTTTCGAGGCATTTTATCAAAGGTTAGTCAGCCCATGAGGGGCACTTTCCTAAACCCTCCCGATTAGTCAGCTCTCGGGGCACTTTTCGGTCATATTTCTTTCCAAGGTTGCAAGTCTGATAAGACGCTTCTTATCATCATTTCTCATACATTTCTACTCAAAGCTTGAGATATGTCCTGTCGCCAATTAGTTAGCTCATAAAGCACTTTTTGGAGAAGGAACATTACCTTGAATCATTTGGAACATCTTCAAATCGTAGGATTATCAGCTCTTGGGGCATTTTCCTACCAAAACCTAATTTAGGAGGCAAAAAATGGCGTCTTTTGTTTGTCTTTGTAGTTAAGTTTTTCAAACTTTACTACAAAGAGGGGCAGCTGTAAACACCCCATTTTTGCCCTATGAATCAATAATTTTCAATAATAATCAATTTTCAATTTTTCCTAATTTTTCCCAATTTTTCCTTAATTTAGCATAAATAATAAAAATATTCAAAAAAATGAAAATAAATAGGAAAACACTTCAATTTTGAAAAATGATTTTAGAAATAGCAATAATGAATAGTAAATAATTTTTACAATTTTTTGAAATTTCAAAAAATACAAAAAATAAAAAAATTGCATCGCATATGTACAATTTGCGATGTAAATAAAATCGGGAAATTGGGCCAGCTCAGCTGGCTCGTGTGTGCGCATGGGAACCGTGTGAAGGCTGAAGGTCGCGAGTTCGAATCCCCCCGCAGGCGCTCGGCAAAATTTTTTCGTTCTTTTCCCTGGAGCTGCCACGTGGCAGCATGTGATTGGCCGAGGGAAGTCACGCGCGTCGCGCGTGATCGTCTTCTTCGCGAGCCCAGCCGGAGGAAAAAATCCGACAGAAGTCCGACGAAGGCGAAATCGGCCGTTTTCTTTTTAATCTTCTAGATTAAAGTCGAGATAAGGCCAAATCCATCAGATAAACCAAAGGAGCACAAGAGATTAACATCAAATCGCCGGGATAAAATCGAATCTAAGAAACGGAAAAATATGGGTTTATCTAAATCGGCCGATTCGAGCTTATCCAAGAGGAGTTCGAGGTGCCTATAAATAGAGGAGAACAGGAGGAAGCCAGAGCACGAAGAAACACGAAGAAAAAGTGAGAGAAAGAGAGAGAAAGGAGTGAATCGGAGTACGCCGGAGGAACTTGAAGCCGAGACCATCGATCGGAGTTGGAGCAACCGCTAGGAGGCGATCTGGGAGTAAGCCGCCACCACCATCGGATTCAGCACCCTCAAGAAGCTAGGATTCGACACTTCACCCGCCGCAAACGACCGCCGGAACGCCGTGAACGAGCCAACCCCGCCGCCGTCTCCGACGATCCGACCCGCGTAGCGACCCAGATCCAGGTAAGTCGGATTTTCCAGATTTTTTATTATTATTTATTTTGTTTATTTGATTATTCTGAATTTATTTATTATTATTATTATTTTGTTAGCCATTTATTTATTTATTTGTTTATATTTTCAATAAATAGGAAAATGTAAAAATTATATTTTCCTAGAATTTAATAATGTAGAAAATAGAAAAAATAGAGAAGGAAAAATAAAATAAAAATAGTAAAAAAAATGTAAAAAAAAAAAACAATAAAAATATTAGGAAAATAATAATAAATTTCAAAATAGGATAGAAAGTAAACTTAGGATGAAATTTTCAACAAAAATAAAAAAAATTATAAAAATCATAAAAAACTTATAAAAATTATAAAAATCATAAAAAAAACTCATAAAAATCGCAAAAATCGTAAAGATTCATTAAAAAAAATTCAAAAAATTACAAAAAAATAAGTTTAGCACTTAGAAAAAACCATTTTTTTCAAATAAACTCAAAATTGATGTTTTCCCTCAAAATCATTTTCAAAAATCAAATTCAAATTTAGGCTTAGAAATTTTTAGAAAAACCCCAAAGACATTAAGAACTTAAATAAAAAGAGTTTGCAAGAATTAAAATTCACCAACAAATCTAAAGTTTTTTCAGAAAAGCGAACTACGGCTTGTTTGATCCTGAGTAGCAGGTACGTAGGCACCCATTCGGGTCAACCCATAAAATGAATGAAAAATCATTTTCTCAAAATAATTCTCAAACATAATAAAAAGTAACAGAAACACAAATGAAACACATTTTTAAAGATAAACAATTTTGGGAGATTAGGTGGTAACCGTAAAGGTTTTAATAGGTTAGCCTCCGGACTTAGAAGCTCTGGTTTTCCCTTTTCCTCTTTTCACAAAAACGAGAAGAGGAAGGAACGACGACTAGTGGTCCAAATTAAGACTAATCCGCTCCTTTAGTCTTAATTCAATTTTCCCAACAAACAGTTGGGTGGCGACTCCAAAAATTAAACGAAATTCCTAACTCAAGTCGAGGATCTAGATTAGATGAGCATAGGGTCTAGTTTAGATCGGATTAGGAATGGAAATTCAAAAATTAGACTCGACACAAAGGAATATCAACTTTTCAAAATTATATTCTTCAAGTTGATCCATCGATTAGACGTCTTTTCACTAACCATTGTCTTAGACCCTACAATGCACTGAAACTCCAATAATTTACAAAACAAAAAAAAGGACAAGCAGACAGTACTGAGAAACAAACATTTTATTCTTTATTGACAAGATGATGAATATATCCAATCTTAGGTTAGTCTTTTAAGATTATTTTAACAATAAAGTCTACGTGGGAGGCCCGCGACGACTCGAATCATGTTGCTAATCTCTTTGGGATCTCGGCCTTGATTCTGCTGTCTGATTCAGAGCATTGCACGTTGCCCATTTTCGTGGGAACCAGAAAGCTAAGTGTTAACGGTGCATTTCTTTATTAATTTTTAATATGCAAATTGCTCCCAAGTGTAATGCAATAATTTGCAATTTTTGTTATTTATTATATCCACTCGAACAAGAAAATTATAAAGCGTCAGTGCATTTCTTCCTGGTTAGTTAAAGGTGTTAGGGCTAACCACACATGAATAAGTTAAAAAAAAAAAACACAAGATTTTACTCTGTTTCACTTATTAATTAAGATTATATCTAGTAAGAGATTTCAATATAATTAGTACTTCACTCTTTTATTTTTTATCGCACAATTACAAGTGAAAAAAGACAATATATAAAACAACTATTTATGGACTCTAGCCCAAACTTTTAATAAACAAATATGAGCTTAATTGTTAAAAGCCCTCTAGCTTTCAAGGGGTGTTGCCCTTTTGAGACTCTCGCCAGGGCAGCTTCCCCGGACCCCCACCAACTCAGCGTGGAGCGAGACCCACGTGCTTTCTTGTCGTAGAGAAGTATGAGTCACACCCCAACAAAAGGTAATATATACAAACACGAAATTTTCCTCTTTTATTTATTCATTCTGCATATTTCTGCTACTTTCTTTTTTGTTATATCATTCTACACATTTCTCTTATTTAATCCATTAGTTACCCTAAAAAAACTACTAAATACTCCAAAAAGATATTTAGTTGCATGCCTCTCTTTTTATTAGGTAACAAACCCTAATTGTTTTCTCTTTTCTTTACTATCTCTCTTTCTAATTATGTTGATGTCTCTTTTCGTATATTTACATATCTAAGAACTAGATGGATGAAGAAGATGTGAATGCCCTTATTTGAGTAAGGTCTAATTCCAAAAGACACCAAGTTTACAGGTTGTAAAGTTTCTTGATCTCATTCTTTGTTTATTTTTTTATATCTATCGTGATATAATTTTGTTTTTTTCCAACTACTTTTCCTTCGTCTAAGTTTGTTTTGAATTCTAAATACTTTTCTGGTTATACAATAGAATCTATTTAATCATGTCTAATGTACTTCTTGTTCCATTTGGTTGCATGTGTAAATCTCTTGAGTTTATTTATAATAGTTTTGGCTTGCAAGATGAACAAATGTAAGCTATCAAGTGCTAGAGTTATCTTTAGTTCTTAGATTCCAACACACAAGTTAGAGAAGTAGTGTAACGACAAGAGTAATCAAGTTTATAGAAGGTTTTCAATCTACTTGGATGGGGTAATCCCTTTTTGATTACTTTTGTTGTTACATTACTTTTCTAATATGAGTGTTGGAATTCAAGCACCAAAGATAGTTCTAGCACCCAATAGTTTACATTCGTTCATCTTCTAAGCAAAAACTTTATCCAGTTAAAGATTCAACTTCGGCCAAGGCCTCACATGGTAGGAAGAGCAATCAATAGTTTATAACTAATCTTGGTGAAACATTATGATTATAGGATATTAAGAAAAGATTGTGCTCTAGTCCTATTTCATAGAGCTAGCCTATCTAATTTTAGTAGATGTCTTGTTAAATTTTGAAAAAAAAAAAAAACTGAAGAAACTAAAAAAGTTTGGTTCAATACCTCCTATCACTCTTTTACCGATTATACATATGGTTATCAGCTCATACATACTTATTTCCAATGTGTTAAAAAATAAAGATTAGGAAGTCCTTAATTACAATTTAATCAAGTTGAGATGATAACTCAAGTTAAAAGCTATATATTTGATCTTGCTTGAGCTTTATATTTTGAATTTTTCTTTGGGTTACATTCCAAATGGCATTTTATTGAGCATATGCTAAGTTTTATTAGAGCTCTTTGTGCAGTAAGTATTTGAGTTATTTTAGGAATTTTTCATAATGAGTTTAGAGATTCAAAAGATTTTATGGTGATGATTTTAAAGAAAATATTTTATAAAAGAAAATCTAGCCAAGGTTATTATAATTAGTAACATGAATATTCATTTTCGAATGGGATAAATCAAACTCGAATCCTCTCTTTTGCAAGCTATAATGCATAATGCAGTTAGCAAAAATGGAAGAGAGAGAACGAAAAAAATAGTAAAATATTAATTAATAAAGTATTGATTATTAAATATTTAATTTTAATTTAAAAAAATGCATCTAACAATCTATTGTACCTTACTTTGACCGAACAGATGTGGAACACATTAAATAAATTATAGTATCAACTATCACATTAGCTTAGCTTTTAGTACACGAAATGTACAATTAAACTTAAAAAATGTTCTTTTTGTTTTTTTTAATTGAAGAATTGTTATGGACACCGACTTCAGACTTGATATTTAAAGGGGTTAATATGTAGGTAGATTTGGTCTACTGTTCCATTGGACCGAGGCACACAACATCAATTAACAACCAATTCTTGTATTTATTTATCATTTATTGGTTTTTTTATACGCGTCGTTATATTTTTTTAATATAGTAAATTGGAAACTTCCATCATGCAAATGACTGAACCTTCCGATTAAAATCGTGTTCAATAAATTGAGACCGTAGAATATTAATGATGTATATTTATTAAATATTATATAATTATTTTTATGAATTTATTAAATATTATATAATCACTTTTAAATTATTAAATTGTGGCCGGAAAACAACTTAACACATCTGGAGCATCTAGAGAGGTTTGAAGAGATGGTGAGAAAGTGGACCCCACGCTGCATAAGCACATTTTGACTCACTGTAAGAAAGAGATCACTATATATACCCAGCCGACAGCACCGTTCACCTCATTTTTCACAAACTAAAGGCTCCTCACTTTCCTTTGGCCAAAAAAAAAGGCTCCTTACTTTAACCTCCTCCGACCCAAACTCAATTCCGGGGTCGTCCTCATTTACCTGCCGGCGGCGAGGCTACCTTAATTAGAGAAAGTAAGCTGATGAAAGTTGGCAACAGAACATGTTAAAGTGTACTGCAAGTGTGGGCACGGTGATTATATTAACGGCTCTGACGGCGTTCATGGTGTTGGTGCCGCTGGTGTTGCCGCCGTTGCCTCCGCCACCGCTACTGCTTTTGTTCTTTCCTGTTGGACTAATGGCGGCTCTCGTATTCTTGGCTTTTTCTCCGGCAGAGGGTGCGCTAAACGCTGCCGTTTAGGAATAAGGATTTTACTATACTTATATAGTATAAAGTCTTCTTCTTTTTTTTTCTTTCTTTCTTTCTTTTTTTTATTTAGTAGTAATGATAAATTGTAGCCATTGGATACCATTACTATCCTAGAGCTAACAATTGTTCAAATTCAAAGTTTCACACTTTTACCAGAGTTGCATTAGTCTTATCAATTGATTTTGTTCTTCTTTTTACCTTCCCTATATTTCATTTTATTTAATTTTATTTTTAATGTGGTTGGATAAAATTAAAAATTTAAGTTAATTACTTAGGGTGTGAAATGGGTTGTAATTTTCAATATTGTTGTTCTCCTTAAACGGTAAATTTTATCGAAGGATACCCATAGAATGTGCATCCGAATATAGAAGAGTTAAAAGAATTACTTAATGCATGGTGCTTACCGTATTAAAATGGTGGTTAAAAGAATATGCAAACTAAGTTTACAGCTTCATATATTTTCTGTATTTTTATATTGGGCTGAATTTTATAGTATGATTTAAAGAAATTGGAATTCAATAGATTGTTTAACTTAATAATAAATGTACCAAATTAATTGTAAGCTGGCGACATGGTTTCTGGAAAAGCATAATCAATGATTTTGATGGCTGTTGTTATGTTTCTATTTGCATTTCTAGTACGGCAACAACCATTCTTGTCTAACCTACATAATTATATGGTGTAAAAAGGACATGTAGCGGCAAGGTAACCCAGCGAGGCTAGGCTAGACATATGTCCACTCCCACACTTTGGTTCTTTTTTAAATTATTCTTTAGAAAATTGAAAATTATATCAAAATATATGATTTGGCGTGATTTTGTCTGCTCTTAGGTTTGCTCCATCCTCCTTCAAGTGCTTCGGACATTTGTCAATTTTAATTAATAAATAAATATGTAGTTTTTAAAGCATCGTATATATTTCGTAGGAAAGACTAAATTAATTTTTTATGGACAAAAGCATCTGTTTCTTTTTTCTTTCTGGGGGGATTCCTTTTTCTCAATGAAGAAATGGTTAGATGCAGAGTAAGTGGATTAGGCATTGATGGGACACTACTGCAAGGATGGTATCTCCATGCCATGTGCAAATTCAATGAATTTAGCAATACTACGGGTGTTTCTTGCGATACGTGCAGTGGATGGACCCAAAGAACACATGACTACGTTACCCAAATAGTATGGAAATTAAAATAAATAAATAAATTCTCTTATCTTCCATGGTGCGGCCTATCTTGGGAGTCTCGAATCGAAACATTCATAGCTCCATTGGCTATACTCATCGAGAAGCATTTTGGGGGTAGGGATCCTCTTTGCAAGAAGACTCGCCACCCTTTGTGCTTGTATAGGATTGATAATTTATATTAATTTATTATGTTTTGTATTTATATCTAAATTTATTTGTATTTTGAAATTTTTAGTCCATAATTTTGATATTTTTTATTAGTTATATATAAAAATTTAAATATGTAATCTAATTTGTTTAATAATTATTTTTTATATTTGAGTTTGACCTATTTATTTATTAAATAGTTATAAATAAATTTATAAAATAAATATAAATATAAATATAAAAGAGTAATCATAACATTAACATTTCTAAATAAAAATGATTTAATCTTAATACTTAAATGTAAAATTATGATATAATAAGTGTTTAATAAAATAAAGTTATATAATGTATAACATAATATATATATATATATATATATATATATATATATTATATTCAAATATCTACATACATATGTATATATATGTGTGTGTTGTATATTTATTATATATGTTCTTTCTTTATATATATGTTATATAATTTTATAATCTATATTTAAGTAAAGTATATATATATATAATGTATGAGTTGATACATATAACATATGCATTTAAATTATATATATATTATAATATATACATTGTATTTATAATACGTATTTAAGTATAACCTATACACACACATATACACATATATATTAATGCATGATATAATTTATATATGTATCATATGTATGTTATATATATTGCTGGTTTTTTTGTTGTTAAATAAGTTTGTAAATCGAACCCAAGACCTATTTACAATATCTGTTTAATTAACAAGTTTCATAAATTGGTTTATGGGTTAAACCTGAATTTGAACACAAATATTACAATGTTTAAATGGGTTTGGCTCGTTTGTATCTTGTGTTAACTTTTTCCATGTACAAATTCATTTATAATCGTATCGTATCATATCGTATTCGAGTTTATAGGTTGTATCTCAAATTGCCAAACCTACTCGTATTTGTGTAGGACTATAGCACTCATGCATTGCTGGCCCATCGTATCCCATGACTACCCCTATATTTTTTAAATCAATACATTAGTCATGGTGTTGCATATTGCTCATAAAATTTGTATGCGATAAAGTTTTATTGTTTAATCATAGTATAGCATTCAAGGTAAAAAATAATAATAATAATAATTAAGTCAATAAAAATGGACATTTTTTAACTATTTGGTTACAAAGTTTCCGTTTAGTATTGATATGGTATTCACTACTTAATTTTATAAGTCAATACGAAGTTGCTTCCACAATTCAACGAAATTACGTTTCAATTAGGGTATTACAATTTCCTCTTTTAAACACGCAACGTTTTTGTTGCAAGACCTTGCAATTAAACCTAATTATTCCCCCTATTTGGTAGTCCCCAAATCAAACACATATTAATAGGCGGTAGATTTTGATATCATTTATAAGGCCTTAGTCTAAAAGTAACTAACAATTAAGCCAACCAACAATAATAAGCCTTTTTTTTCAATCATTTGACCAAAAGGTTTTTATCAAGTTTTGACATAATATTTACTACTTAACCTTATCAACAAATATCAATTATCTTCCATAGTCCATGTGAGACTAGATTTCACATAGGGTATTAAAATCTCTTCTCTTAAATGCATGATGCACTTGTTATAAGACCTTACAATTGGACCCATTTATTCTCTTTCTTTGGTAGTCTTCTAATTGGATGTTTATTAGTAGGAGGCTAGTTTTAATACCATTTATAAGGCGTTAAATTAAAAACAACTAATAATCAAGCCAACAAATATTAGTTGGCCTTTTTCAACTACTTAATTAAAAAGTTTTTAATTAGTGTTGACATGGTATTTACTATTTAACTTAATAAACTAATATCAATTCTCTCACATAATCTATGTGAAACTAAACTACATTTTACATAAGATATCACATATAATTTTGAAGAAAAATTAGATTTTAATTATTTTTAAATAGAAATATAAATATATTAGGATAATGGTAAATTCATCATAATGTGAGTTTTTCATGCTTAAGAATTTTTGTGATCAATAGAAGTTTACATATAAACATTGATTTACAGTTGAAAATAAAAAAAAAACTTTATATAATTTATAATAAATAAAATTTTGCCAATTGCTTCTTATTCTAAGAATAAAATATTACATATTGTAATGAATGATTACTTGTTGATTTGCAATATCATCGAATCATTATAATAGTACATTAATTATCAATTCATTACTAACAACTTGTACAGCTTTTTTTTTTTTTTTCGATGAATCTTGTACAACTCATTTGACTGAGTGTTCATGTGTTAAAATGGAATTCATGGGTTTACGTTACCTTATAAGCATAATTTTAATTCCTTATATAAAAAAAAAAGATAAAAGCTTTCTAGACTCCGACATAGGCCTTAACAATCCAATATAGACTAAAGTAATATATATATATATATATAGTAAAAGAAAAAAATAAAAAAACATTAGGCCGTGGCGGGCCTATGTTGGTGGCTTCTGGTTGTGGTCTTATGAGACAAGCCTTGCTTGGACTTCAAGAAGCGTCGGCCATCGGCTATGTTCGGAGCAGCCTGCATCGAATTGCGTTTCCGCAACTTGATACCGAAGCAAAACTTAACACTGCGATTGGCAGCTTTTTACAGAAGAATAATGAGGTGAAACAAGTAAAAATTTTTTTGAAAATGACTCGGGATGGACCCAAAGAACACATGACCCAAGAGACGGAAAAATGAAGAGGTCTACGTTACCCATTTGGTGTGAAAAAAAAAAAGAAAAAGAAGAAAAAAAAGTGATATAGTTACATTGTTTTAACAATAGTGTGACGACCGAGGTTAAAATTAGTCTGAGAAATACTAATAGCTATTTTTTAATTATTTAATTTAAAATTTTCTATCTACTTTTGATATGGTATTCTTATTACATTTCATATGGGGTATTATGATCTTTTCCTTAAGCATGTTATATCTTCATCACGAGACATTACAATCAAGCTAAAATATTTTTCTTTTTTGGTATTCTTCGAATCAGACGCCTATTAATAAGGTGTCAATTTTGATAGCATTTATAAAACCCTAGTAAATAAATAAGCTAATAAACATTAGTTGGCCTTTTTTAACCATTTAATTTAAAAGTTTCTAACTAATGAAAATATGAAGTTTACCACTTGATCTTATCAATCAATATCAATTATCACCCATAATTCATGTAAAACTATATTTCACATAAATTAACACAAATAGGATATCAATTATCACCCATAATTCATGTAAAACTATATTTCACATAAATTAACAAAAATAGGTCTAAAGAAAAATGAGATTTTAATAATTCTTAAATAGAGATAAATATATTAGGATATCGGTAAAATTCATCATGGTGTAAGTTCTTTTCATGCTTAAGAATTTTCGAAATCAATAAAAGTTTAGATATAAACATTGATTTATAGTTGAGAATTATTAAAAGAAAAAAGTTGCATAACTCGTGATAAAAAAAAAATCACGAATAACTTCGTAGTACAAGGTATAAAATATTACATATTGTAATGAGTGATTGCTTGTTGATTTGCAATATCGTCCGATTATTATAATTGTGGATTATTAGAAAGTTGAAGATTGATAATTTTTTAGAATCATTATTTAAAAAAAAATCAAAGTATACTTATGTTTATATCATTTTTTTTTTCCACTTTACTTATAATTATCTACTTAATTTTTTTGTGTGTATTGTATTCTTGTTAATAATAAAAATTAAACAAGTTTTATGTATTATTTTTTAAAATAAATTGATAGGTATATTTCAACATTAATATATATGCTACAACAAAAATATAATATATTTATTTTTTAATGTCTTACAAAGTATATTGATATCCTTAATTATTTTCATAAAAAAAAATTAAAAACCCCTTCTTATTAAGTATAGAAAGTATCGTTGGTGCACTTGTTTTACAAAATTTATATATATATAAGATAATGAATAATTATAATATTAATATAAATATGGTAAATTCCCTCTCCGACACACCAATTGCATAATTATGCATCTACTTGAACTTAGGCCTATTAAAGGCTTTTATTTTAATGTGCAAGCTTTATTAAGAAAAGTTGGTATTAAACTGATTGATTTAACGAGTCTTATTTTAAGCTTATTATACCAAATTTCTTTTAATTATAAAAAAATATATAGATTTAACTAAAAAAGTCAAATTTATTTATTTACTTGGTTTAAAACCCAAAATCAATTTTAGTCCTTTAAAAATTCATTACTAACAACTTGAACTTTTTTTTTCTTCATGAAACTCGTACAACTTATTTGATTGAGGGTTGATGCATTAAAATGGTGGTCATGGGTTTACATTACCTTATAAGTATAATTCTAGTTCCTTATAGAAAATAAAAGCTTTCTAGTCTCGGATAATGGATTGTTACAGCGAATGGGTCTTAGCAATCCAATATAGACCCAAAAAAAAAAAAAAAACCAAAGAAATCAACAAACAATTGGCCGGCTTATTAGACCGTAGCGGGCCTATGTCGATGGCTTGTGACCTTAAGGGACAAGCCGGGCTTGACTTCAAGATGTGTCGGCCATCGGCTACGCTCGAGCCAACCTACATCAAATTGGCCTAACTCGATGGGTAAGCAAATCTTACCACCGTGTTTGATAGTTTTTAATTGAAGAGAAATAAGCGGAAACAAGTGGAATAGTAAATAAAAGACAGAAAATGGAATGAAGTGCATTTTTATATTGTATTTGGTTATGTACGAAAGAAATTGAATGAAAAGTTCCCATTTCTTTTATTTGATTTCTTTTAAAAGGGAAAATAGAGTTAATATTAGATATAATTATTCTTATTTTTACTTAATGAATATTACTAAAAGAGATAATTTTATAATTATCTCTCATTTTCATTCATTTCTGTCCAAATTTAGAGATAAAAGGAATAAACTCCAAAATGAAAATATTTCTATTCCATTCATTCCTTTCTAACCTATTTTCATTTATTATTTAAGTTTCAAAAGATATCATCCCTTCTTTTTCCTTCCATTTCTACTGTTTTTCAAACCATCCAATTTCCAAACAAATTGTAAGACTCATCTGTCACTAACCCTATTAATCTCATAATGGAAAATTAAATTCCAAGTGGAAACCCGAATTTGGGTCCAAAAGGCCTTGCACAAGATATTTTCTCACTAAATATTACTTAGTTTGAAAACTAATATTAAAATCCAACCAAGGTTAACCTATAAACTATCATTATCCCCCAACTCGGTAACATAGTTAAGCATGCATCACATTTCCAATTTAAGTTGGTTTTTGGGTTTAGACTTCTTGTATATTATTGATGCTTTGTATTTATTTAATCTTTTTTTATTACAATTCATTATGCTTCCATATGTTATTATTTGTATTTAAAAATAATATTGATTTATAATTTAAATATTATTATTTTAAAGGTAAATGTTTATAATATTATAAATATAAAAAAACATAGGTTCTATAATATCTATAGAATCTATTTTTTACTATTACAAGGAGTCACAGAATATGTTTAATTTTTTTTAAATAAAAAAGTATTTAGGATAGAATGCAACATAAAGGTTCATATCCAACCTATTTGGATGCTATAAAAAGAAGGAAAACCTCCTACCATTGAACTTTTGAAATAATTGAGCATTTTGTTCATTTGTTTAAACGGATTAAAAAATGAGTACGCCGGCTGCACTCGACAATAATAGAATAAGGCAAACTTTACTTGTCTTTTTTATTATTATTTCCTAACTAATGCATTTTTATGTGATTATTGTTAATATTTGTATAAATAAAAGGTAAATAATTTTTAATGTACTACTCTTAATGGACTTGTTAGTAGAACTATTGTTCGAATGAAATATAAATATATCATTCGTCTTCTTTGGGTTTAGTCAGGAGGAAACTGTTAGCACCATCCTAATTTGGGTAGTTACAATCGGTGATAAATTTTTAAAAATAATATGCCAAAAACTACAAAACAATCACGAGCAAAAGTAAAAAGATTCTTATTGTCTATATATATATATATATAATACAAGAGCAAATAATTATATAGAAATCCACCAAACTTAATACAAAAAAGATATAAATTATAAAAAGGTAAATAAAGATGACTAATAAAAACACATAAAAAGAGATCGGTGGCTATCTAATTGCTTATTTTTAGTACTAGTAAATTTTATAAATAACTGGATTTTTTTGTTTCCTTTTTTCCTTCGGGAGTATGACGAATGGAGAGGATTTGAGCCTTATCTATCTCATGCAAGGGTGGACACAAAAATGGGAGAGTAACAGAGGGCCAAATTTATCATATTTAAATCAAAATTAAAATTACTTATAAATATATATACAAGATTTTGCAAGCGGTACAATCTTCTCTAATATTTATGATTTTATCAATGAAAATATAACATAAAATTATTTAAATAAAAAAATTATAAGTAAAATTAAAAGGACAACATGATGTAAATATAAGTATTTTTTAATTTCTTTTTTTGAACAAGGGCTCTACAAAAGTGTATCATTAGCAATACTATAAAATTATCAATTTTATATGATTAATCAAGTAATCAATCATTTAAGAATCTACATTTATTTTCATAATATTAATTATAAGAAAAACACATAAAGTGATATGATTATTATTATTTATTAATATTTTATGTAATAAGACTGAAATATTTGTCGTATTAATGTAATTATTATTTATTATATCTACTAATAAATAAATAGCAATTTAAGATAATTTATTTAGTTTACTATAATTTTATAATAAATGGACTTTAATGCTATTAGTTATTTTGAAAAAAAAAAAGAAGTAAAAAGAGAATTACATTAAAGTAATAAATGCAACTTAAAAAAAAAAGAAAGTAAAATGATTATCATGAGAATTGAACCCATGAATTTTATCATATAAACTTTTATATTTACTACTAAGTCATATCGCATATTTTATTAATAATTAATCTTAATATATATTTTTTAAAATATTTTATAATTAATTTTTTCCAAGCCTTTGAGGGGTTAGGGCCCCCTTTCCGCCCTAAATCATCCATGATACCATGAAAAAACCAGTATTCATATTACTAAATTATTAAAATCTTAACTACTTAAATGGGTTTTCCAATTTATTACTTATACAATTATCATTGGTAGTAACTCGGAATTCCATTTTATTTTTTGGCCCATTAACTGTATTTTATTTCAGAAGCCTTAATACGTCAACTTAATGTTAGGGTGGAAGCCTTACATTGGGCGACAAAACATTGGTCCAAATCCTTTTGGGTGGGCCGGATGCATGACGGACTGGGCTTTCGAAACCATGTGTTATCCTGAAGATTTCGTCCCAACGGGGATAAAAAATTGAGGAACTCCAAGCTTTAATGTTTTGTATATATTACCAATATGCAATTAAATGTATCGTTACCTTCCATTTATTTATTATAAGGATCCAATTTCCTGAAATCTAATTAAACACTTAATATTTAATAATTTTTAAAGAATAGCTATGAAATGCTATTATTATTATTATTTTTTGTTTTGCCTTTTAACTTAATATTGAAATTTGGAATTACAATAAGAAAGTGATATGAGTAGATATATACCAAAGAAGAAAATAGAATAGAGAGAGAGAGTTGGTGACAATTTTATTATAATAGATAGGTGAATTTTAGCAATTGAAATCTTGTTTAGCAAAAGGAATAAACAACATTTTATGGACTTTAAGGATAGGATTCCTTCTGGAATTGAATTCCCAACTTGTTTTCATAACTTTATTATCTACTTAAGAAATAGAAATCTTGATCCTTATAAGCTAATCAAGACCATGATGTATTTGGAATTACATATGGAGAAATGGAATTCCATGAAAATCCTTATTTTCCTATATATCAAAGGGTTAATGGAAGGTTGAATTAATTCTGCACACAACCATTATACAATACATACAAGATTAATGCAAGGTTTAAAAAAACAATAATAATGAAGTTGGATTATATATATAGTTTTAAAAAATGACATAACATTGTTACTCAACAAGAAGAAAACCCTCTTCTTATGCTTGGGACATCCTCACCTCATTATAAAAGAATTTTCGAATCCCCTCAAATTATAAAGTATCCTTGCGGCAGTATCCTTTCATCGACATCTGTAGAAAAATATTTCAAATTCTATTTTTATTTAATTGCTGTCCTTTTGAAGCACGAAATACTTTAGAGATTGAAGTTGAAAAAATATCAAGTCTCTCCAAGATGGAATTATTAATGAATTCAACTTAATCGAATTCCAATTAGGTTTGAATATTAATATTGCTTTACTTAATAAAATATATTTTTAGATGAATTGAGCTTAAATAAATTTAATTAAGTTGAATTCGAGCTTGTTTAACGTCGTTTCAAGTCGAACGCTC
Organism: Laguncularia racemosa; assembly: GCA_037954665.1. Taxonomy (NCBI): domain Eukaryota; kingdom Viridiplantae; phylum Streptophyta; class Magnoliopsida; order Myrtales; family Combretaceae; genus Laguncularia; species Laguncularia racemosa. The sequence goes on along the minus strand of JBBMOL010000013.1, from coordinate 2,187,609 downwards.
TTTTAAGATTCTAAGATCAATAAAGTTCGAGTCGAATTTAAGCTTAAACTAAAAACAAAAACGGAATTATCTCAACTTGTCTCTTTTACTATTCTAAAATTAAGGTTGATACTTTTTTTTATTGTTACTTACCCTATATCTAGATATTTGATTGATTATCACTTTCGAAATTTGCTTATTAGTAGTATGTTAAAATCCCTTAAATAATGACTAATTTCCCCCCTCAAAAGAGGCCAGAGTCTTTTCCTCCTTTGCTATATATATATATATATATATTTGGATTTTATTAATAATACGGAAAGTTGTTATACAAGCAGCTCTAAATGCCATTTAGTAGAGTAGAGGGAACAATATCCCAAAAAGTCATAAATTTGTTATGGTTTTTTCGAGTCAATCTAAACCTTTCAAAAGTGTCGCATTTAGTTGCAAACATTATTTCTTTTCCCGAGCATGGCTTGACACATATATGATAAGGGACATGTCATTTAAGCAAAATGGATTGGAAATAGAAAAAAAGAAAGGCTCATTCAAATAAAAATTTTTCACACAATAACTGACACTTTTGAAAGATTTACGATTTAATCGAGAAAAAACGCATAAATATTCGAAAGACTTTTAAGTATATTGATCCGACTCCTTCCCAATCGGTCGATAAGCCTTGAGATTATGAACCTTAATTAATGTTGTGATCAATTTCTTCCAATCCTTAAGGAAGAATCAATGCCCTTACCATTCCCAGCAAAGAGTCTAGCAATTTCTAGTTGAGTATTTGCTATGATCTCCGTCCTCTTAAGGTCTATTTCGCTCCTCTTAGCTTCGGCTTCGATTCTCATCTTCTCCAGCTCCTTCATGGCGTCGATCCTCGATTGCTCGGTCTTCGCCACCACCTCCGCCAGCCACCTTATGCTCTCGGCTATCTCCGATTCATCCCTCTTTCGACGCTTCTTCTTGCTTGTCACTATGTGGTCCATCTTCACCTTCTTAGACCTCATCTTTTGCTTGTCGCTATAGAGTGCTGCTGGCGTGCTACTATCTGTGTCCAGTGGATCCTTGTCGGACGCTTGATCAGATAACTTGGGTCCAACTCCATCTTCCTGTTAGAGAAAAGGAAAGTTAAAAAAATTGAACTCATGCATGGATAATGGACATTAGTCAATCATATCTGTTGGCTATAAGAGCCTAAGATTCAAAGATTCCGAGACTTGTAGTAAAAAATGCCATCCAAATGTTTGAGTATCACTTAATGAGTTCTCATTTGTGATGGTTATATATCAACAGTAGAGATGGATTATTTTCAATATATATTTATATATATTAAAGGGAATGAGGATGAGCTTTTAATGTCTTCACATCTTATATATTTTACCATAGTCATTCATATAATTAAGAAAAAAAAAGAGATGAAAGTTACAATTAGAATAATGGAATGAAAGTTGCAAAGCTATTTGGAACAATTTTACAAAGATATGTGTTCACTATATCTGATAACTATCACACGAAAAAACTATTTAATTTTTGAAATTAATCCCATACATAAGTGATTTGTTTACTTATTTAATTACCATTCCATCCGTGTATACATATAGACAGATAAATATTGTTCATGTTTATCATAAGACTTGAAAAAAGAACCTAATATAGATGGAAAAACTACTCATATTTCAAGAAAACTAATGAGCAATGCACATAAATAAATGAAATTTTGATATATGACAATAGTTGTTGATGATTTAAAAAATTCTATAAATAGATTTTGTGGAACTGCCACTTTTTAAAAATTTTTTGGTAATTATTAACCACTCTTCAATCAAGTAGCATGTAAATCCTCTTAAATCTCTTAATATGAAATGATTTGCAGATACACAGATCAAGTACAAATCAATTTAACCATATTTATGTCCACACAAAAATCAAGACTTTCCTCATGCACGTACTCATCCAACAATTTTATATGAATTATATAATTTGGGATATGGGGGAAGGTTGTCTAAACATAGAACTCCTGAAATAATATTGCATCCATGAGAAAAGTCAGAATAGTCAATGATATGAATATATTGTAAAGTTTGATGCATCCTATTAAGAATTCCGCCATACCGTACAATCATTGGACGAAATTAGGAAAAGGCAACTTTATTTACTAAACATTATTAATATCTCATACAACCTTAGTATAGTATAGTAATTAATAAAAATAAAGTGATACAAAATATAAAATAAAGTTTCACCTACCTTGGCCACTTTATCAATTCCATTAGATCCATGAGAATTTTGTGCATGTGAAGGTGGAGGCAGAGGAGGAGCCGGCGGTTGTGGGAGGGGCGGTTGTGCTGCCAGGGGTTGAGGTTCTAACAAAATAAGAGGTGGCTTAGGCTGAGCAAGAGGAGGAAGTGGTGGTTGTGGCGCCGGAGGTGAAAGTACGGTTGATGGTGGCGGAGGTTGCTGTACTTGTACTTGTGGTGGTGGTGCACTTCCACGTAACAACAGGTCTAGACGTGAGTAAAGTGGCCATGAAGAGCCATCAGCCGTGGCAGATTCGGACCTATATCTCTTTTTCATGGACTCGATCTTGTTTTTACATTGAGTTTGAGTCTTTGGTGATTTAGTGAAATTTGCACGTGAAGAAACAAAGCGCGCAACATCTTCCCAATCCTGACCTTTGAGTTTAGCCCTATTTCTGAGCACCCATTTGGCCTCATAGGCCTCGAGTAGGCTCGAAACCGCCCCTTCGCTCCATTCATCTCTCTTAAGCCTATCCCCGCCACCGCTGCCACCACCGCCCGAGGCGCTAATACTGGTAATAATTAAGGGTTTATTTCTAGGAGAAGTGTCTGATTCTTTGGTGGTATTATTAGGGAGGAGAGATGGTGTGTTTTCTTGATACTTTGTTTCTTTGCTTGCCATCTCTCTCCATACTATATTTGGTATTTATTTATTTATTTTCTTTTTTAACCTGGGTATGCATGTTAGCTGCTAACATGAATAACTGAAGTCTAAAACCATGTGAAACATTATGGTATGAGGCTAAGTATTTTTTTTTGGTGTGTTTATGTTTGTGTTTTTGTGTGTATGTATGTGAGAAAGAGAGGGAGAGAGAGAGAGAGAGAGAGAAAAGGGGGAATGTGACAACAGCCACTAACATTAGAAGAGGAAAAAGAAAGGGCTAACATTAATGGCCAACCAAAGGAAGAAAGAGAGTGGAACCACTAGCATTAGAATGAGGGACAGAAAAGAAAGAGTCCAATAGTGTAATAGTGGGGAATCGGAGGAATTGAATAGGTTGCTTCTTTTTTTTTTTTTCCTCCTTTTTTTCTTTTCTTTTAAATGAGTCAATGATAGTAACCACATAACTTTATTATAATTTTTGTGGTTTTAATATAAGAAACTAAGATACTTGTATATGGTAAGTTTTTTTAATAATAATTTTGTAAGAATTTTTAAAAATGGGTATTCCCATGTTATTATTGTTAGCATTTTTGCAAAAAAAAAAAAGGAAAATTAGTTGTTATATACGATTTTTATTGAGTGACCAGGAGTGAATGCTTGTTATTTCATTTGATTTTGATATTATATTTAGCATAATATTTAGATGTTATTTTTCCGTGGGTTTACAGGTTTTGTTTTGGCCATTAGCGTTGATATGAAGCCAACCTAAAGACAATACAAATGCATGATGATTCATCTATTAAACAGAGGGGAAGAGGTGGTGGTGATGACAGTGATAGAGGTGGTGGTGATGGTGGGTCATTCACGTGGGTCTGTTTCCCACTTTTTTTTTTTTTTTTTTGTATATCACCACCACTATTTTTACCACCAACATCGACACCCAGTCTCTCTCTTAATGCTTGGCCTGAATTGTGACCTTTTCATCCCTCTTTTGTAGGCTTTATTGCCTTTTAGTACCTTTTGAAAAAAAATTGGTGGAGTCATCACCACTGAGGACCGATACATATGGACACTAGGTGAATTAAATTTGGCCTTAGTTATCACTTTAACGTCATTGGGTCTCGAAGGGCATCTAATTTTTAATTAAAATCACGAAATGCTATTTGTAGGTAGGGGAGGTTAGTAAAAAGATTGCCTTTATTGTTTAAGGTAGGGAATATAGTGGTTGAACTTGGAGATGTATGATTAGGTAGGTCATTACTCCCTAATACGAGTACCACTTCCTATGCATTATGTTATTGAGATTCTTTTCGTTATAGCCTCTAATCGATCCAAATATAATTAAAAGCTTCCTTTACTATTATATTATTAACATAAGATATAGACTTTTTTTTCTCTCTCGACGTGTATCGGATACATATTGAATGATAAATGCTGCAAAGCCAATTTTTAGATCATATTTGTATTTTTTTTTTCAAATTACTAGCTTTATATAATAGTATAAAACTTATCAATCTGCTCAAAAAGGTTTTGATGGAAGACACCTTTTGTTCTGAAACATCCTAAATGTACTAGTAAAATAAATAACGCTAGAAGGAGGGCTTGAACCTCCGACCTTGTGGTTAACAGCCACACGCTCTAACCAACTGAGCTATTCCAGCTTTGTGAGTCCTTCTAATAAAAAAATTTATTTAATCCTTTTTCTTGGAATTTTGTTCACAATTAACTAAATGAATCATTCTTCCTTCACTCTGTGGATCAGTTATTGATATGTTCAGAATTAAGTGTTATTAATACATAAGAGGATATATATTCATCTACTTTCTTTTTTTTTTTTTAATAGTTGTTTGATAATACTTTGTTGCTATGAGCATATTGTAGTCCATATGAGTTCCAAGTATATGTATGTTACCCAATCATACAGATTTGTGACGTTGCACTATGAAGAGAACTTGCTCCAAGCATCAGTAATTTATTGAATGATAGAAAATTAAAAAAAAAAGATCAATAATTCAAAAAGAGAGCTCCTTATTATTATAATAATAGAATAGAAAACCCTAGGTAAAAATAAGCGACTCATGATTTAAACTAAATATCTAAATCCAAAATTACCCTAAAAGTATCAATCTTAAAATCTCTAAAATATCAAATAAAATGACAAACTAAGATGAAGATATTCTTAAAATCTCTAATAGTAAAAATTTATTAATCTATCGTATCATATTTTATAGTTGGTGTAAAGTTCTTTGTAACCTAACAAAATTAATATTAGTCTTTTAATAAGATAGATCGGGTCTGGTTTTCTCTTCTCTAATCATATTAATATTTATAGTAGTTGATTAAAGAAGAAAAAAAAAAAGGAAAAAGGAAAATTTATTGCTGGTGAGAAGACAAATGGAGATAAGGAAAAGTTGATTGGGTTAAAAGACAGTCAACTTAAGCGGTTAACTCGTGAGAACCAATTTAACACGGTGAGTTAGAATTCATAACCCAATTGCATTTTGGGCCATCTATTTATTGCTTGATGCATTTGAATGGTCATTTTGATTCTTGGCGTGTCGCTTAATTATTTGTATTCTCTACGTATTTAAGTTCAAACACCTCGTGCACGCATAACCTTGAGTCCCCATTTCCACGCCCATCTGTAATGAGTTAGTAACGTATTCGTGGAAGGTGTACGCATGCAAATCCACGTCGGTCACTCCAAGGACAATTTGGAGCAAATCGCGGCTAGATGAACCATCCTTTATATCATCATGTTCGGTATGCGAGGATAATCCGGAGCAAAATTAAAAAAAAAAGTTTATTTTTATATTTAAAAAAGTTAAATTGATTGAAATAGAATGGAATCCATGCTTAGAAATATTTACGGAATGGAATGAATTGGTTTATAATGATATTTATAAAAAATATAATCTTAATTTATTAATATAATAAATATACATTAATGATGTTCTCCTTCAAGTTAGAATATGAGAAAAAAACATTTGGAGTCCATTTCAACGTATTGATATAAAAAGTTTTAAAGTTAGAGAAAAAGGGGAATTATAGATGTTGGAGAAGTGTAAAAAACAGTAGAAGAAATTGTTTAATGGTAGTGTCAAAGATCATGATCAGAGAGACCGAAAGGTCGTGTTGGCCATTGAGAAAAGTGCTTGAAAAGGAGTTGAAAAAGGAAAAGTGGACAAGCTTTTGCTAGGAGGAATTTTGGAATCCCATTACATAGTGCTCTTTTTATCTTTAATCCTTCGACTGTGTCTCTGTTGGACAATAAAGACAAAGTTAAAAACTAAAATTAAAAATATAAAATAAAAAGTGATTTCTTGCCACGTGGGCTCTGATTATTTCAAATAAAGATTAAAAAATGACTTAATTTTCTTTTAACCCTTTTGATTCATAATTATGCACGTATAGGTTTACTTTTTCTCTCAATTATATATTTTATAATCCATAAAGGAAGAAATGATTCGAATATGCTCTATTTTGTAAAAAATCAATATCTATATCAATTGAGGAGATCTCATTATGATGAAAACTTATTAAATTTAGATGAGTGATTTATAACACGGGTGCGGTTTGCATTATGGAAGATGAGTAGATAATAGTTGGTGTTGTACTTGGAAAGATGTTCAATAAGTAATGATGAGCTAGAAATTAATCATTGAGGAGAAAATAACTTACCCGATAAACCCATTTATCAAATAATGGATGATTCAATTAAATGAAGTAATATAGAATTTGATCGTTTCGTCACAGTGAGATCTAAGCTTTATTGAGGAAACTAATATTACTTTGAGTGGTCTTTGATTTATATATATTTTTTGTTATTGTCTTAGTATTTCTTGTATTTCTTTGTGAGGGTTCTAATTCTACCAAAACATCGAGTTTTCTTTTTCAAAGCTTTGATCTCCATTTCTATATTTATTAATACCTTATATTTTCTCATGAGTAAATAACTTTTTTCTCTACAAAATTTAAAAAAAATGGATCTCATAATGTAAGCTACGCTTCACCTGAAAAGTAGCAAATCTCTGAGAATTTTGTGTTTATGGTTAAAAGCTGTGAAAATTGTCAAAAGCAAGAGCTGAAAAAAGTTTAAAAGTAAAAAATAAAAAAAGCAAGAGTAGAGAAAAAGTTAATAAAGAAAATCACTATTTGGTCATGCTCATTCTCAACTAATATGATTGTTTTAAGTTGTGATTAAAGTACATGCTGAGTAAGACGGATCAACCTATTTAACTTATATTTTTTTGGAGGTTGAACTAGAAAAATCATATCCGCATAAATTGTGAGCTTTTTGACCCATTCTGCGTGATCCACGAGTCAACTCAATGCAGGGTGAGTTGGTCCGCAAAATTATTAAAAAAAAAAAAACATTCCTCTTATTTGGTTGAGTCCAAAAGTTACAAATTACATTTTACAAAATAATAAAAAAAAAGCAAACGGAGTACCTTATTCCTACTGCAAATATTATTGTTGTTGGTAGAATGATCGACAAGCAAATAATGTTGAATAATAGAAGTCCCTTACTTCGATGGCCTAAAAAGGACAAGTAATCAATGATTAGGGAATTGCTTAAATTTATATTTTTATCTAATTATTATATGATATATATATTATCAAGTATTAAAAGTATATTATCATTTTTAAAATATATAATTTTCAAAAAATTATTACAATTTTGTTGGTCGACAAATTGACCCGCTTAACCCGCTTTGGTCCATGGGGTGGGTTGAACCTCTTTATTTAGTTAGCTTTTGGTACAGGTCAAAAGCAGGCCGGCCTACATTTCCAACTCTAGTTGTGATAGTTTTAGAAGGTTGAATAAAGAAGAGAGGAGTTCAAGAATCTATATCAAAATTGCCCAATATCTGATTTTGTCAAAAAAAAAAAAAAGAAACAAAGAAAAAAAAAAGAAAGTTGCCACTGCACGTAGTAATTGTTGTAATGAACAATCTTACAAAAACGTAATTTAAAAACCATCCAAACCGCAAATTGGTTTTAATTCTTTAGATCCTACATTAATCTAAGCAATTAGCCTTATATGTAGCATTATTGATACGGTCTTTGCTCACTAATCATATACAGGACCAATTGGATTGCAGGTGTGCTTTGCTTTATGATTTGTCTATGAAATATGAGCCATCAACCATCCATATTGTTGCTATGTAATAAAAGGGCACTTGGGCAATAGTCTTGTAGATGTCAATTTTTGGAAAATTATTAACATGGAGTGCATTGCTATTAATTGAAATATCAAATTAAATATACATTTGTGCTGACATGTTATTTTTTAGTTTTTTATTTGATATTTTGAGGTTGAGTTCCCATTGCATGACTATTAAATATAAAGATAAAGGAGGCCAATAGGGTTAATCTAAGTAGTGATGCTAGCAACCAAAATTGTAATTGAGTGCATAATTTAACAACTTAAAAGTTTATAGATAAAATTAAAAAAAAAAGCTAAGTAACAAAGTTCAAGAGTAAATATGAAATCTATTGACAGATTATATATTGTGTATAGTTAATTCTTTCATTCATTTTGCTATCATTTCACATGCTATCAAAGTAACATTACAAGTTTCAAGGTTACTGGTTTTTGTCTTCTCGACCTATTTTGATTTGACGAAAGAAAATGTCGGATGCTACTATTACATTAGTTGATAATTCATATGATGATCCATATTATCTCTCCAAATTTGATAATACTAGTGTTATTATCACAAATGTGATACTTAATAGAACAAATTTCTATGGATGGAGTTGATTCATAAAATTAGTGTTAGGAGCCAAAGCAAAATTAAGTTTTATTAACGGAACTCTTGTGAAACTAGATGATAATGCAATTGAATCTAAAAAATGGATTAGAAGTAATTACATGATTAGATGCTGGTTATTCAATTCCACGACTAAGGATCTTTTAGGGGCTTTTATGTATGCTAGATTTGCTAAAGAACTGTGGGATAATGTTTGTGAAAGCTTTGGCATGACAAGTGGTCTTTTAGTATATCAGTTACAGTTAGAAATTTCCAATATAAAACAAGGGAATTATAGTGTGATTAACTCTTGACTGCTACCATACTTATAAATAGAATGCCATCAAAATTACTCAATCGGAAGTCCCCTTATCAATTGTTATATCATTAACCACCTTCTTATCAAGAACTTAGGGTCTTTGGTTGCTTATATTATGCAGCCATTGTTGGAATGAATAGGGATAAATTTGATCCAAGAAGTAGAAGAAGTGTAGTCCTAGGATATCCATATAGGCAAAAAAGATATAAATTGTTTGATTTAGACTCTCATCAAATTTTTGTGAGGCAAGGTATTCTTTTTTACAAAGACATCTTTCCTTTATTGAAAACATCCTTGATCTCTTTGTGGTTTAATTTTTACTATCTACGTGTGAAGTGGATATCCCCATTAGTCATTGGATTGATCATCTCCCTTCACATCGATAAGTTTTTTTTTTTTACTCTTATTTTGCCTCATACACGCAAACATGAGGGAAGTTGTGAGGAATAAAACAAATATGAATAATGAAAGCTCTTCAAATATTCCATCATGGTTTCATCTTTTTTGAAAAGGAGTTTCTTTTGCTATTTCAGGTTGGAGTCCCAAATAATGGGAGCAAAGATAATTTGACCAAAATGAATTGGAAGAGTTGAAAATTCTAAGAGTGGAAGTGAATATCACACAAGCACAGTTCATCCAATGGTAGGAAGAGTTGATTTAAGAAAGTGAAAAGTAGATGAGTGTGTTAAACTTCAAGAAAAAGTGTTTATTGTTTAGGCGCTATTGGCAAAACCAGGTAAAATTCTTCACTATGTCATGCATATGTAGTTAAATTTTAAATTCCTATAAAATTAGTCAGCTCATAGGGCACTTTCTCAAAAATCATTTTTAGGATTGCTAGTTTATAATAGACACTTTCTTATAAAAATCAGTCAGCTCATAAGGACACTTTCTCAAAAATCATTTTTAGGATTGCTAGTCTGTAGTAGATGCTTTCCTATAAAATTAGTCAGCTTATAAGGGCACTTTCTCAGAAATCATTTTTAGGATTGATAGTATGTAATAGATGCTTTCCTATAAAAATTCGTCAGCCCATATGGACACTTTCTCAAAAATCATTTTTAGGATTACTAGTCTGTAATAGACGCTTTCCTATAAAATTAGTCAGCCCACGGGGATACTTTCTCAGAAGTTATTTTTAGGATTGCTAGTATGTAATAGACATTTTCCTATAAATTAGTTAGCTCACATGGGCACTATCTTAAAATTCCTTTCTTCTTAGGGTTACTAGTCTATAAGAACTATTCTCAATACAAGATAGTCAACTCATAAAACACTATCTTAAACATCTCTTGCCAGTTCATTGAGATATTTCTATAACTCTTTAGAGTATATTGATAGGCAAAAATGATGTATTTCTTTCGTCTTTGTAGTAAAGTTTTTTTCAAACTTCATCACAAAGAGGGATAGCTGTAGAAACACCATTTTTTATTATTATTATTGTTATTTATTTATTATTTTTAATTTTATTATTTTATTTCATCATCATTATTATCTATTTCTTTCTATCTTTTAACGTTTCAAAGATTATGGAAGGCCAAACAACACAATTTAAAAAGCAATTAACTTCTAGAATCAAATTAAAGCACAATAAATAAAGGAAATTAAGAAAAAAAAATGTTTTCGCAATAATTTTCTAACCTTTGACCTTTCTTTTTTCCCTAACCGTTTAACCCACATTTTGCCTATAAATAGAGTCCCAAATTTGCTAGAAAGGGGCTCTCTTTTTGCAAAAAGGTGAAAGAATTTCTCACAAAAAAGAAGAAAAATTTTTCTGGCGATGTTTTCTCTCTCTCTCTATTTTTTTTTTCGATCACTCTTCCGCCAATTGGTCGCATTCTCACTTCGGGAAGCTCCAACCGACGCCACCTCACCACTATCCTTCGCTGTTTACTGCAGTTCCTCATCGTCACTGGAAAAGCATCACGTTCAGGTACGTAATTTTTTTTTAAAGAAATAATAAAAAGATTTTTTTAGTTATTATATGTATAAAAAAATTTAAAGAAATTATTTATTTATTATTATATATTTAAATTTTCTTTTATATAAAAAATTTATATTTTCTTAAAAGAATTTTTTTTAGCTATTTTATATTTTAAGACAAAAAAATTTATGTACAATAATACATTTTAAATTTTTATTTTTCTAAAAAAATTATTATAAAAGCTATTTTTAGTTATTTATTTATTTTAAAAAAATTTTGTCTCAATATATATATATATATATATATATTAGATATAATTAAAAAAAGATTATAGATTTTAAAATGTTTCTTTTAAAATAAAAAAAATGTGAATTACAATAAGTCCGATCTCGAGCTTCGGGTATGTAGTCACCCTTGGGGCGACCTCATTAAAATTTTATTTATTTATTTTTTATTGATTTTTTATTGAATTTATTTATTTATTTACTCGTTATTTATAATTAAAAAAATAGAAAAATAATGGAATTTAGATTATTTTTTTTAGGATTTAATTTAGGGAGGATAATAGAAAAAAATGATAAAAAATAAAATAATAATAATAATAATAAATTACAAAAATATAATAAATAAATAAAATGAAAAATGATAAAAATATATAAAAATTAGATTTTAGTTTAGGGTAGATAAATAATATAAGAGAAAACATTTCAATAAAAAAAATAAAATTATAAAAATTAATAAAAATAATAAAAATTAATAAAGATTAATAAAATTTTTTAATAGTAAGAGATGAGTTGGAAAATAGGGAAATAAAATTTTTATCACTTAGAAAAATCTTTTTCTTAAATAAATCCAAAATTGGTTTTTTTTTTCTAAAAAAAAATTATTATTTTTCAGAAAATCAAATGATCAAGCTTAGGCTTAGATTTTTCCAGAAAAAAATACTAAAATGATAAAAACATAAATCAAAAGTAATTTCATAATTAAAAATCACAAACACATTAAAGTTTTTCAGGAAAATTGAACTACGGCCCGTTTGATCCTGAATAGCAGGTATGTAGGCACCCATTTAGGGCTACTCTAAAAAGAATAAAAAATTATTTTCTTAGAATAATTTGTTCAAAAACACAATAAAAAGATAACAAAAAAATAAGTAAAAGACATTCTGGATAAGGTTTAGATTTTATGAGAATAGGGTGGTAACCTTAGGGTTTTAATAGGTTAGCCTCCAAACTCAAAAACTCTAGTTTTCCCTTTCCTCTTTTCACAAAAATGAAAAAGGAAATCACGTTGACTAGTGGTCCAAATTAGGATTTATCTGCTCAATTAGTCCTAATTCAATCTTTTCCAACCACAGTTGGGTGGTAACTCCAAAATAAAACGAAATTCCTAACTTAAGTCGAAGGTCTAGGTTAAATGAGTATAGGGTCTAGTATAGATCGGATTAGGAATAGAAAATAAAAAATTAGACTCGACAACCACAGTTAGGATTTTGCTTGCTTTTGCTTCAATTAGAAAGTGGCATGCACATCAACTTGATGTTAATAGCACTTTCTTACATGGATACATTGATGAGGAGATTTACATGATGCCTCCTAAAGGGTATTCGTTAGTTGCACCTGGCCAAGCATGTAAATTGTTTCGAACCTTATATAGCCTTAAACAAGCCTCTAGACAAGGGAACAAGGAATTTACTAAACATCTAGTTTCTATGGGTTTTCTTCAGTCAAAGAATGATTATTCTTTATTCACAAAATCAACTTCAAATGGTTTTCTTGCTATACTAGTTTATGTTGATAATGTTCTCATTGTAGGTGATTATTTGGCTAATATTTCTATAGTTAAACAACCCATTGATAGTGCCTTTACTATAAAAGATCTTGGAGAAGTAAGATATTTCTAGGGCATTGAAGTCTACCGCACTTCAATTAGTTTTATGTTAAATCAATGAAAGTTTGCATTAAACATTTTAAAGGATGTTGGTCATTCTGGTGCCAAACCAAGTGTTGTTCCATTCCCTCTCATTTGCATCTTGATGCACATTTGGGTGATGCATAAGATCCCTCTTTATTTCAACGCATTGTAGGCAAGTTATTGTACACAACAATAACATGTTCAGATCTATCCTTTGCTTTACAACAACTGAGTCAATTTGTATCTAATCCTTGGAAGACACATTTGCTTGCTACTTTCCAAGTGTTGAAGTATATCAAAGGAACTATCAATAAAAGATTGTTTTACTCATCGGGTACTTCTTCTCAACTTTATGGCTATGCAGACGCTAATTGCAGAGCTTGTAAAACTAATTGCAAGTCATTAATTGGATTTTGTGTATTTCTTGGTTCCTCTCTTATTTCATGGAAGATTGAAAAGCAATTTACTTATCAACATTATCAACAGAAGTAGAGTATCGAAAAATTGCTTCAATAACGAAAGAGCTACTTTGGACTTTGTACATTCTTAAGGATTTGCAAATTCCAATTACTCTTCCAGTTTCTCTCTTTTTTGATAGCAAGTCGGCCAAGCTTATTGCGAAAAACCCATGCTTTCATGGTTGTATTAAGCATGTAGAAATTGATGTCTGTTTTACACAAGATCACATAGCTTCTATTTTTCTTGATGTTTCTTATGTTCCATCAACTTCTCAAATTGCAAATTGCAAGACCAAATCTATTAAACCTTCTCAATTAGATTTTTTTTTATTAATAGATTATATATTATGTATAGTTAATTATTTCACACATGTAGTTGTGTCACGTATACTCGAGCTAACTATAAATAGCCTTTTACCTATACATAACAAACTAACAAACTCGGTTTTCATCTTCTCCATCATGATACTTTGCTCAATTAATATGCATATATATTCAATGACTAAGTTCTAATTTTTGGTTTCTTTTATTCATTTTACAGTCATTTCACAAAATCATCTCTTTGATTATCTATATTGTAATAGCAAGGTAGTCATATGTTTCCAAAAAGTTACACATTGCAAAAACCAGCCTTTTATGAGTAGCTTCTTCATTAATCATTTAATAATAGGCTAATCGGCTTTATATATACAGTTTTATTTTTTTATGCATAAATTTCGTTATTCTACTTATAAAAAAAGTTAATAAATAATAATTCTACGAACACCTAATTTTTACTTGTAGTGAGACATAAGGTAATAAAATAAAATGTTTATATTTCAACACTGATTTACCTTATTATGATGTAGCATACAACAACCTATCTGGTACTTCTTTTTTTTTTTTAATTGGTTTCTTTGCCACTTGGTAAATTTTATCATTTAAAAATTGCCATATGTATCGGTACTCCTATATTTATGCATAATCTTACTTATCTGCATAGGTTGTTTTATCGGATCAATTAGAAGAGCATCTTCTCAATATATAATGAACATATTTCGATGTAAACAAAACACCAATTTACATATCGATATCTTAATGTACTGGTAGCTTCTTCTTATTTTACATTGATGCAGCTTTTGTTGGGAATATGATTGAAATTTGACCTGTGGAAAAAGGACCAGAATCAAAGTCCTTTTGACCTGACATCAGCATGAGATGAGGTTCAAGTAGCGGGTCCATCCATATTAAAAACTACGGCCACTCTTTCATATCAGATCGTAAAAGTAAGATTAGATGCTGAAGCTGTGGACCCATAGGCCATAGGACACAGGCCTATGATGGTGTGGTATCTTTTGCTTTCTGTTCCATTAAGTACCTATTATGAGTGGTAAAGGCGTGTAAGCATCTTAACAATAGTATAATAGGTTAAGGTAGCGATTCGTTCGTAGAACCGGAGAGTACGTGAAAAATATAGTACTATCGTATGAAAAGAATAGTATAATATAACATATTTGATTTTTATATGAATTTTTATAATAATATAAAATTATTTATTATATCAATGTAAGAATTCATAAAAAAAAATTAACATGGATAGAGTAATAAAGAGAACGGTAATCACATAAGGGTGTTCTTTGTGTTTTGATAATGAAATTATTTTGTTTAATAAAATAAATTTTTATTTCATAAAACATATGATACAAATTTCTTAAATTTTATCAAATACTTTGAACTTTATATGTAAACCAAATGAAAAGTTAAAGATTTTATAGCAACTAGGTATTACTTACTTACATTGAAGATGGTGTTTAAGTTGCAAGATAATAGAAAAATATTTATGATATATCATTATTAGCTATAACTTTTGGCAATTGGTACATTCAATGAGTGAGCATTCGATCCAATAATTGATATGAAAGTTGAGATCTAGCATCAATCTCCAATGACTTTGATGATGGAGAGCTTATTGATAACAGTATGCTAGCAACTTGCCCCAATATAACTTTTGCAGCAGGAGTGGGAAAAAAAACCTACTAAACTAAATCGAAAATACGTTTTTTTTTTTTAATTTGGTTTGAAATTTTTTTAATTCAAACCAAATTAAAAATTTATGATTGATTTAGAAGGGTAATTTGAGCTAAACCATTTCGAAAGATATAATGATATTTTACTTACAATTAAAAAAAAAAGACTTTTCTATAGTAACATAGTATTTAAAAGAATTTTTAGTTTATATTTATTAATATATATATATATATATATAAATTGTATGATTCGGTTTAAAATAAAATAAACCGCATTTTTATTTTCTGGTTTAGTTCAAAAGAAAAAACAAACCAATCCAATTCATGCTCATCCCTAGTGATAAGTGATCAATCAAACATTTATGATTATCAATATAATTAAACATTCACATATCTTTTAGAAATAGTGAGAGTTGTTAACGGTGGTGGTGCTAGATGACAATAGCATCTGTGAATACAGTGAAAATGATTAGAATGATGGTGGAATTAGATGGTAAAATGTGGTTTGGTACTTAATAACTCTCTAGTCTAATCAAAACATAATGGTTTAATTTATGATTTAAATTGAAATAAACTTGATATATTGACATATACAAAAAAATTACTAGTTTTAAATTATCAAAGGTGACTATTGATGGCCCCAGCATTAGAAATGATACCATACATAAAAGGCAAGAATATATTATTATATAATGAATATCGAGAGAAAAAATCATTATAATAAAATGATAATGGCATAATTTTGCTGTTTAGACCATTATATTATATAGCAAAAGCGATCACTCAAGAGCCATCCCAAACAATGAATCATTAGGAATATTCAAAATTGAATTGTTAATTAGAATGACCACCTTTACAAATCTTATTGTTATTTGGTGATAATTCATACCCAAATGACATCATAACATGGTTCAAAATATAGGCAACCATAAAATTGAATCAAACTGCATATTGGAGTGAGCCAAAGCATAAAGCAATCTTTTTGGATAAGAACCTAACCACTTTTGCTATATGAAGAATCAAACTTATGCCATTATTATTTTTTATTTAGATAATTCATTGGCTATGATGCAACTACCTCAGTAATCATTATTGATGATTAATTAAAGATAATACTGACATTTCTTATAATAAGAAAAATTATTAAATTTAGTATTTAAACTTTGACAATATTTGTAGTTAATTTTTTAAACTTTAAAAATGTCAATTTCACTAATTAATTCAAGTTTTGAGGTCATCTATACTAACTTATCATCCACTTCCATTCCATTTATCTACATAGATTTTTCAAGTAATTAAATAACACCACTTACCATAGATCAATAATATAACATACTTAAGCCAATCGGGATCGACACATGGCATGCTAGTCATCACAAAGGACAACAAATGGAAAAGAACATGGCCACGTTGAAAAAAGGAAAGAGTTAGGGGAAAGGCAAAGGCACTTCACCCCTTCTTCTTTCCATCCTCTGACCATGAAAAATGAAAACCATAATTACATTCCTTGAACTAAATAATTAACTTCAAATCAAAATCTCCAAACATGCAAGAGTACCCTAAACGTTTAGTGTTTACTACATTTCAATAAGGGTTTTGATTAGAAAGAGTAAAATTGGTTGCATCTTGAGTTTTAAGTTTTGATTTTGTCCTTTACAATTAGGTTTTAATCGAAAGGAGTGGATTTATTTCTTTTGTGTTTTAAGTTTTTATTTTTTCTTCCATAGGATTTAGGGCTTTGATTGGATTGAGCAATATGGCTGTTGATTTGAGTTTCCATTGAAGGGTGTACAATAAATAGTTCCTTATGTGATACTCAACAGTTCCAAACTACTAATATAGGTTTTTTTTTTCGTAGATACTTCCAATCTAGGTTAAATTTTATGATAAGGCCACGGATATCAATTGAAATGATTCCGTAAATTTTGTTTTTATAAAAATAGATAATGTAAAGAAATTAACTGTATTAGGGATAGATGTTATGACCATGCTTGTTAAGTACTAGAACACCGAATGGCAAGTTTTAATATATAACGATTCGTAAGAGGAAACTTGGCTAAAATTATAAAGTTAGTAATTACAACGAGAATATGCAATTGAAGTATAAAGAGGGTCAGATACATACAATACGAATGTATATGTCACATCATATAATGGAAATAGGTAATGATAGTTATATTCTATCAATCAATACAATTGAAAAGGAAAAAAAAAAAACAAATAATAATAAAATGAGATTTAACATAAAGTCAGCAATCGATACTTAAGGCTGGTTGTGGGCACATCATCTACTAATGGGACATGAACAAGAGGGGAAGACAAAGATTATACAAACGGACTAATCCTAAAAGACTATAAAACTAGCAATTATGTTTGGGGGTATTTTGGCGGTTGGAATGGCAAGGCTTGAAACAAATGATGACGGTATATTAGAGATACGTAAATTGAACTACAAGCTAGTGAACGTAAATGGAGAAAATGTAATGTAATATGAGCAAGTAATATAACTAGTGAAATGACACCTTTATTCTATGTAATTTGGTATATAGCATCCAGGGCAAAATTCCTATTATTTTAGTTCAAACTTTGCAACGAGACAATTGAAATTGGATGAAATGACTTCGTAAAACAAAATTTTCTAAATAAAATTGTTATGCACATATATATTATATATATATTTGGATGATTACAATAAGAGAAGGGGATTTAAACTTAATCTATACTATAAGAAATTTATAGCATATTGAGAATTTTTTTTTTTTTTTGGTATTTAGTGAAAAAATACGAGGAGTAAAAGACAAAGTTCATGATTATTGTAGTGTTGGAATCATGTTATCTTTCAAAATTATACCTGATGTGTTACATTCTATAATGAATGACATATGTTATAATATCATTAATATAACATGATAAATGATGTTGATACGTATTATAAATATAAATAGCGTATGTTATAATGTTATCACTATAATATTTTTTTACATTCTATTTCTTTTTTGGGTTATTTTTTATCCACACATTGCATGTAGTTTTAACTAGTCTAATTTTGAATCGATTAATGTTTGAAAGACTAGGGGGCTTTTGGAACCATTGTACAATTCAAACTTTATGAGCTCAATTGGATTTTCTGGACGTAAATGGTTGATCACTGTTTTAACTTAATCAAATGTAAGACTATATTTTGGTGTATGCTTCAAACAAGTTATTAGACCTTTTTAATGACCCAATCGAAAGATAAGAAATACTAGGCAAACATTCCATACCGGTACTACTGTTGTATTTTATCACCTTTTTTGCATATGTAAAAATAAAAGTATTATTAAAACATTGTCATTTGTTTGACTTTATTTTAATGATTCCACTGAGCTTAGACTTTAAATATTGATGATCTGAAGTGTAACTATTACATTTGTTTGTTGGTATAGGTTAAAGATTTTCCTACAAAAATTTGGAGACACATTTTGCATGCCTTTTAAGCCATCAGTATTACCACGTAAATGAATCCATTCACCAAGGCAGACTAGGAATCCACCAAAATAACTTAAAAAAAAAAAACACGAAATAGGGCATTTGGGGAAAATACGACGAAATTAAATGATAAAGACATGTAACTGCAATGTGCCTAAATTTTGAAAAAAAAAAAATTATAAATTTTAAATCTATGAAAATTATTTAATAAATTTTTTTGTTATTCTTATGTAAAATTTTAAATTTTAAAAAATAATTTGAGAAATTTTATTGTTAAAAAAATTTATGAAAAATTATGTAAAGAAAATTATAAATAAATTTTAAGAAAAATTTTGTGAAAAAATTATAAAAATTTTTAGAAAAAAATTGTTTAAAAATGTAAAAGTGTAGATATAAAAGTAGAAAAAATAATTTATTAAAAATTTTAATAAATTTAAAATAGTAATTTACAAATAATAATAATTTTTTATTTAAAAAAAAGAGAAAATCTAAAGAAATTATGAAAATTTTAATATAAATTAAAAAAAATTAGAAAAATTAAGTGTAAAATTAAAAAAATTAAGATTTTTAGATTTTTTTAATTTAATAAAAAAATTAGTAATAAAAATTTAAATTAAGAAAATTCAACTTTTATTTTTAAAAAACTGTAAAAATTTTTTAGCATTAATAGTGTTTTAGGAAAAAACAATTGAAGCTCCTACCTCTTTAGTTATCATTAAGAGAAATTAATTATAATAAGACAAATACAAATGAAAACAAAAATGTTAAGTATAATAAACTATTTTTTATCTTTGAGATAATTGTGTTTTGATTAAATTATTTGGCAATTGAAACAAGAAAAAAATATTCATGGTAAGACTAAAAACTATAAACCTGAGTTGCATACCATTGTAATTGTTAAACTTTGTAATCCTAAACTCCATATAAATCACAATTTCACGTGTGGATTAGAAGCTCCATTGAAAGGTGTATAATTTGAAAAAAAAAAAAAGCTATGTAATTAAGGAGAAAACATATGTGAAACGGTAAAGAGTAATAACAATCAAGTACCTAAAATTGAATGGAAGAAAAATTGAAAAAACTTGAAAAACTTAAATACACATGAGTCACAAATGTCAACAAAAAATTTACATGTAAAACGAGATAAAATAATATGCTATCCCCTATTGTTCCTTCTCCTACTAAAATGTCATACAAGTCGTGAAAATGCGTTTGTGTGCTATCTAGCCAACCTTAGATTTAAAGCAATAGAAGCCTGTGACTCTTGTGTTGGATGGTGCTGGGGGGGTGTCATCGAAGTCATAGAGAGGCACTAGACTTCAATTTATAGCAGGCTATGAACATTCACCATTGTAAACACCCCATTTTTGCCATAATAATCAATAATAATTAATTTTCAATTTTTTCCATTTTTTTTACATTTTTTTTCTAATTTAGCAAAAATAGGAAAATTATTCAAAAAATAAAACAAATAGGAAAAATACATCAATTTTGGAAAATAACTGTAGAAATAGTAATAAAAGGGATTAAATAATTTTTATAATTTTTTGAAATTTCAAAAAAATACAAAAATAATAAAAAATCGCATTGCATATATGCAAATTGCAAAAATAAAAAAAATCGAGTAAGTGGGCTAGCTCAGCTTGTCCGAGTCACGGTCCTCTGCATGCGAGAGGGGCTCGGTCAAGGGTTCGAAACGTGGGGGAGGCAGATTCCGAGTTTTGCAAATTTTTTCCTCGCTTGGGACACGTGTTAACAGCTAATTGGCTGAAACGGATGCACGCGCCTGGCGTATGATCTTCTTCCTATTTCGTCCGAGATCGTCACTGGCAGGGGAAAAATCGAATTTTGGCCGTTTTGATTCGATTTTTTTGCACAAATCCAACAAATCTTCAACAGAAATAGGATAAAAATCATCCAATTAAGAATCAAATCGCAATAAATTGATGGATTTGCACAAATTGGAGGAGGGTTGTAACCGAAATCTAATTTGCTTCAATCGGAGGAAATCCGAGTTTATCCAGCTCGATTCCTTGAGGCTATAAATGGAGGATGAAGGCAGCAAGCAGAAGTACGGATTAGAAGTGAGGAGAAGAGAGAAAAAGAGAGAAAATCGAAGCCTCGTCGGAGTTTCCAAGCCGCGACCACCGATCAAGCACCGAACTGCCACCAGGAGGCGTTTTTGGAGAAATCCACCACCATGGTTGGGTTCCCCATCCCCGAAAACCTAGGAAATGACACCTCAATCGCTTCGAAAGGCCGCCGGAACGCCGTCAACGAGCACTCCCAATCGCCGTGATCGATCGACCCGACCCGACTCGCTTTGACCCGATTTGACTCGACCGACCCGACCCACGCATCGACCCAGATCCAAGTAAGTCGGATTTTTCGATTTTTTTATTTATTTCTTATTTGTTTATTTAGTTATTTTATTCGAATTTCTTTACTTGTTATTTATAATTAAAAAAATAAAATATAGAAAAGAAATATTAGAATTTAGATTAGTTTTTTTTTTAGGGTGAGTAAAAATAAATAATAATCGTAATAATAAATAATAAAAATAAAAATATATAAATAAAATGATAAAAATATATATTAGAAAAAATAATAAAAATTTAGATTTTAGTTTAGGATAGATAAAGTAACATAGGAGAAATTTTTTCAATAAAAATCATAAAAATCAATAAAAAATTATAATAGTAGAAATGGGTTGAAAAATAGAGAAATGAAATTTTTATCACTTAGAAAAATCATTTTCTTAAATAAATCCAAAATTGGTTTTTTCTTAAATTTTTTTTTTCAAAAAATCAAATTATCAAGTTTAAGCTTAGATTTTTTAGAAAAAAAAAATACTAAAATGATAAAAACGTAAACCAAAAGAAATTTTATAATTAAAAATCACCAACACATTAAAGTTTTTCAAGAAAAGTGAACTACGGCCCGTTTGATCCTGAATAGCAGGTACGTAGGCACCCATTTGGGGCAACCCTAAAAAGAATAAAAATCATTTTCTTAGAATAAGTTATTAAAAAACATAATGAAAAGTCAACAAAAATAAATAAAAGACATTTTGGATAAGGTTTAAATTTAGGAGAATAGGGTGGTAACCTTAGGGTTTTAATAGGTTAGCCTCCAAACCCAAAAACTTTGGTTTTCTCTTTTCTCTTTTCACAAAAATGAAAAAGGAAATCATGACGACTAGTGGTCTAAATTAGGATTAATCTGCTCAATTAGTCCTAATTCAATCTTTCCTAACCACAGTTGGGTGGCGACTCCAAAATAAAACGAAATTCCTAACTCAAGTCGAGGGTCTACATTAGATGAGCATAAGGTCTAGTATAAATCGGATTAGGAATGGAAAATAAAAAATTAGACTCGACAGGATGGCGACTCCATTGGGGACAAAATCTCTCTAGTAGGCTAGCCACCTAAATCTCCTTAAATCACTCTTTTCTAAGAAATGTCTTTTGATTGTTATACTGTTGCTAACCTTTTAGGGATTTAACTAGATTTAAGATTCAATTATTTACTTTTGCTGTTGAGTCTGCATGCATGTAATCGCGTGAATAGATACGGTTAAACCCGGGTCATCTTAGGAACCTAAGACGGGGGGCCATTGTGTAGGTTTCGGGTGAAGTGATATGATCACCGTTCGGGACTGATTAGGCTACCCCACCCAATGCTTCGATGTGGCCTGAGATCCATTTCTCCGAGAATGCGGGAGGCCATAGAGCTTGGGGACTTGTTAGAACCTACCTATTTGCATACACGACGTCATGGGCTGACAACTTATTGATGATATAATACTTTTGTTCTGTTCATTGAGTTCAGATACATTTCCCTGTAATGCTATCATTGTAACATAGTTCTTGTTGTAATTAGAAATTTCTGTTGTAATAGATGGCTAGTTCAACAATTGACCGCCTTCTCCACAAAGAGATCCGAGTATGCAAACCTCTGGACCCAAAATTCGTGTTGGAACACTGGTTCACTATTTACAACCTAGAGGAGCAGACCTTCATTCAGCAGAAAATATGGCCCATCTCTCACTGATGAAGATGGAGATGAACTTGACCTTGGTACGGGCCATGCTCTATTTATGGGAAATAGAGCCCACGACTTTCTTCATTGGGCCACATGAGATTACTCCAACTCTGGAAGAGTACACCCAACTTTTACAGGCTCCAGCACTAACCAACGAAGAGTATGTACTGGATCTTGAGGCCGGGTCAGCTGGTATCTTCAGCAGACTTTTGGGTATCCGCAAAACAACAATTAACAAAGCCTTAGCGAACTGTAACGGATATTGCATAAGGATGGATGAGTTAGAAGCTATCATCAGCGGGAAATTGGCACCTACGCAGCTGTAAACACCCCATTTTTGCCCTAGGAATCCACAATAATCAATAATAATCAATTTTCAAAATTTTCCAATTTTTTCCAATTTTTCCCTAATTTAGCATAAATAATAAAAATATCCAAAAAAAATAAAAATAAATAGGAAAACACATCAATTTTGAAAAATGATTTCAGAAATGGCAATAATAAATAATGAATAATTTTTACAAATTTTTGAAATTTCAAAAAAATACAAAAAAATGGAAAAATCGCATTGCATATATGCAATTTGCGATATAAAGAAAATCGGGAAATTGGGCCAGCTCAGCTGGCTCGTGCGTGCGTATAGGGAACGTGTGAAGGCCGGAGGTCGCGAGTTCGAATCCCCCCGCGTGCGCTCGGCAAAATTTTTTCTTTCTTTTCCCTGGATCTACCACGTGGCAGCGCATGATTGGCCGAAGGAAATCACGCGTGTTGCGCGTGATCGTCTTCCTCACCCGGACAGACGCGAGAAGAAGCAGGACCAAGTCCGACGAAGGTGGAATCGATCATTTTTTTTCAAATCTTCTAGATTACTGTCAAGATAAAACCAAATCTATAAGATAAATCAAAGAAAAACAAGAGATCAACATCAAATCGCCGGGATAAAATCAAATCTAAAAACGGAAGAAATTCGGATTTATCCAAATCGGCCGATTTGAGCTTATCCAAGAGGGTTTCCGGACGCCTATAAATAGAGGAGGAGGGGAGGAAGCCAAAACGCGAATCATAATTGAGAGAAAGTGAGGAAAGAGTGCAAATCGGAGAGCATTGGAGAAGAGCCCAAGACCACGAGCACCGATCGGCGTTGAACTACCACCAGGAGGCGATTTGGGAGTGAACCACCACTACCATTGGATTCAGCACCCTCAAGAAACTAGGATTCGACACCTCACCCGTGCAAAAGGCCGCTGGAACGCCGTGAACGAGCACCCTCCGCCGCCGCATCCGACCAGACCCGATTCGACCCGACCGACCCACCCGCACACCGACCCGGATCCAGGTAAGTCGGATTTTCCGGATTTTTTTTATTTGATTTATTTTTTATTCCGAATTTATTTATTTATTTATTATTTGTTATTTATTTATTTATTTGTTTGTTTATGTTTTATTTTTAATAAATAGGAAAATGTAGAAATTAGATTTTTCTATAATTTAATAATGTAGAAAAATAATAAATAATAAATAAGAAAAAATAAAAAAAAAAATAAAAAAAAAAATAAAAATAAAATAATAAAATGTAGAAAAATAAAAAAATATTAGGAAAATAATAATAAAACTTTAGATTTCAAAATAGGATAGATATTAACTTAGGATAAAATTAAAAAAAAATCACAAAAATTATAGAAAATTTGATAAAAATCATAAAAAAAAATAAAAAACTACAAAAATCATAAAAATGATGAAAATCATAAAAATTATAAAAAATCATAAAAATCATAAAAAAATAAGAAGAATAATAAAAATCACAAAATCAAAAATTGATGTTTTTCCCTAAAAATCATTTTCAGAAATCAGATTAAAGCTTAGGCTTAGAATTTTTAGAAAAATCCAAAAAATGATAAAAAACATAAATCAAAAGAGGTTTCAAAATTAAAATTCACAAACAAACTTAAAGTTTTCAGAAAAGCGAACTACGGCTTGTTTGATCCTGAGTAGCAGGTACGTAGGCACCCATTCGGGTCAACCCATAAAATGAATGAAAAATCATTTTCTTGAAATAACTCAAAAACATAATAAAAAGTAACAGAAACACAATGAAGCACATTTCTAAATAAGATCAGTTTCAGGAGATTAGGTGGTAACTGTAAAGGTTTTAATAGGTTAGCCTCCGGACTTAGAAACTCTGGTTTTCCCTTTTCCTCTTTTCAAAAACGAGAAGAGGAAATAACGACGACTAGTGGTCCAAATTAAGACTAATCTGCTTCTTTAGTCTCAATTCAATATTTCCCAACAACAGTTGGGTGGCGACTCCAAAAAATCAAACGAAATTCCTAACTCAAGTCGAGGATCTACATTAGATGAGCATAGGGTCTAGTCTAGATCGGATTAGGAATGGGAATTCAAAAATTAGACTCGACAGGATGGCGACTCCGCTGGGGAATTGCGCCAGTAGGCTAGCCACCTGAATCTCTTCAATTTGTTATCTTTAAGAAATGTGTTTCATTCTTTCTACTATGTTGCTAACCTTTCAGGGATTAGTTAGATTTTCAGTTTTCTTTATTGTGGGGGTTCAGCATGTATACATATGTTTGTGTGAGTAGATGCGGTCGAACCCGGACCGTCCTAGAAACCTAAGACGGGGAGCCATTGTGTAGGTTTCGAGCGAAGTGAGTTGATTCACCGTTCGGGACCGATTAGGCTACCCCACCCTATGCTTCGATATGGCCTGAGATCTATTTCTTCGAGAATGCGGGAGGCCATAGAGCTCGGGAACCAGTTAGAACCAACCTACTTGCATACATGACGTCATAAAGGGTTAACAATTGAATGATGATGTAATGGTTTGTTGTTTTGTTCATGGAGTTCGAATTTATTTCCCTGTAATGCTTTCATAGTCTTGTTTGTAATTAGGCGATTTCTTATTGTAAAATAGATGGCTAGCACCGCAATCGACCGTCTCCTCTGCAAAGAAATACGGGTGTACAAACCTTTGGACCCAAAATTGGTACTAGACCATTGGTTTACCTTGTACAACCTAAAGGAGCAGGCCTTCATCCAGCAAAAGATCGGCCCCGTCCTCTCACTAACAAGGATAGAGGTGAATTTGCCTTTAATCCGGGCCATGCTCCAATTATGGGAAATCGAGCCCGCTGCTTTCTTTATCGGGCCGCATGAGATCACCCCTACCCTGGAAGAGTACACCCAGTTGCTACAGGCTCCAGCACTAACCGATCAAATCTATATGCCAGACTTCGAGGCCGGGCCAGTCGGTACCTTTAGCAGATTATTAGGCATCCGTAAGACAGCAGTCAACAAAGCCCTAGCAGACTGCAATGGATATTGCATACGAATGGATGATTTGGAAGCCTGGTTCATCGTCCAGAGGATAACGGGGATAGGAAGGACATACTATGTGGGGACCCCAAGACTTACAGACAGAGAAGGGTGAACGCTTTCATCTTGACAGCCTTCGCCACCATATTATTCCCCACCGGGACCTTCTATATTCACTACCAAGTCGTAGAGCTAGTGACCCAATTTCTGGAGGGAAGATCTTACATCCCAGCTCTACTGGCTAAATAGATCCAGAACTTAAATTTCCTCAAGAAGAAAGGCCATGGGATTCTCCGCTCAAGCCTCAACCTTCTGCCGATTTGGTTTGTAAGCCACCTTAAGTGTTTCGAGCTGAACATGGTCCGAAAAACCTTAGCCCAGTAGGTGGATCTTGTAGATTCATGTATAGAAAAGGTGAAGCTACCCGACGACCTTACCAGCCACAGTTGGGTAGAGTTGCTTAGGAGTTTCAGTGCCGAAGATATTCTATGGACAGCCAGGTGGAATTGCTGTAACAAAATCATCTTGACCTGCAGAAACTTCCAAGCAGTGCCTTTAATCGGAATCAGCGGATGTGTTGGGTATCACCCCAACTCAGTGGTCCGCCAATTTGGTACCATCCAAGACATAGTTTATCGACCCTCGGTACAAGCAGTTACCTTTGAGTATCAAGATCCGAACCTGTTAGTAGCTGAGAAGTTTGCGAAGCTGGCAGAGGTCAAAGCACTTTGGGAAGCCAGAATTGAAAGCCCGAATGTGGACCTTGGGGAGTTAGATGGCAAAGTGGGAAAACACCGAGCCACCAGAGAATTTGTAATCCGCCAGCTATACCAGACAGGGGAAAGAGCATATCGGGTTCCAGACGTCACCCAACCAAGACCAGACAAGATCAATCCAGAGACAGAAGTATACTTAGAATAGGTCAAGGCCCGAATGGAGGTATACTTTGAAGCTGCAGATCATAAGAAAGACATCTGGAAGGGACGTTTCAAGGAATCCGGCCAAAGGAACAAGGCCCTAGAAGCATAATTGGAGAAATGCCAAGCCAAAGTCAAGGAATTGGAAGCCGTCATCAGTGGGAAGTCTGAGCCTCCACAACAGAAGACTAAAAGAACTAAGAAGTAGATCTTTATTTGTAATATTTTATTTTGAACTCCAGAATTTTCAATATCACATTGTCAATCAGTTGTCAACCCTTTTTACTTTTTAGCATCCGCGTGACACATGCATATCATTCTTGCATTCATTGCACTAAAAATAAAAACAAAATGCACGTCTAGGTATCAAAATAGCTTCCAAGCAACCAAACCCTCCTAGAAGCCCAGTTCTCACGCGCTCAAGAGCAAAAATGGCCAACAGTGGCGACAACCGCAACAACACCAATGCTGAAGCTGCCTCGAACTCTAGGATCATGTCCCTAGAACAAACGGTCCAACAACTAGCTTCCCAGGTTCTCCTCTTAACTGAAAGCATCGGCCTCCTGCGCAACACTCAGCCAACCTAGGAAGAGTATTCAGGGGCCAGAAAGGGGAAAGCAGTGGAGGGACAGCCTCCGGAATATGAAGAGATCAATTCCCACCTTAACCCGGCCTTTGAATTTGAGCCAAAGGTCAACCAGGGGCCGACCTCTGATGACTTGAAAAAGGAGATGGAAGAGGAGGCAGAAGGAGATGGAGAAGCGACTCTTCCAGCAGCTCCATGACAAGATAAAAGCATTGAAGGCCCTGATGGTTTTGAACAGGCCGGAATCACCAATCTGCCAGCATACAGGGAAGAGATATACCCTGAAAAGTTCAAGACCCCAGAGTTTGAAAAGTATGATGGGACCGGCTGCCCCAAAATGCATACCAGGCTATATGCCCGGAAAATGAGCAAGTATGCTCAATACGACCAACTCATGCTCCAAACATTCTAAGACAGCCTCACAAGCCCTGCACTAGTCTGGTATGCCCACCTAGACTTCAACATTGTTAACACTGGGAGAAGTTAGCCTGGGCATTTTATGACCAATATAAGTTCAATATTGAAGTCGCCCCATCCGTAATTGACCTGGGGAGTCTCCGGAAGAGACATGCTGAGCCGTTCAAGGAGTATGCTCAGCACTGGAGAGCCCAGGCCGCCAAGGTAGCAACCCCATAACTGAAAAGGAATTGACATCCATATTTGTCAATACCCTGGACAAGACCTACTTTTCACACCTGGTAGGCCAGACCTCATTCAGTTTTGCAGAGGTAGTGGCTGCGGGGTGTAGGATTGAGAATGCCATCACCACCGGTAGACTCTAAACAATGGAGCCTCCTAGGGTCACACCGACACAAAGGCCTGTAGGAGGAAACAGAGCTAAAGAGTCCACTGTCAGCACAGTCCACTCCGGTAAGGCAGAAAAATCTGGGACTCGTGTGACATTCCAGACCCCGAGTACCCCAATCCAACAACCCACGACGGGTCATAATCAGGCCGCTAGGATCCCAAGGCAATTCACTCCCATCCCTATACCGCTCAGTCAGGTCTTCGCTCGGCTAAGGGTGGATAACTTGATTAGTTTCGAGATCTCCAACGACCGGTACAAGCCCAAGAACTTTGACTCAAACCTCAAGTGTAGCTACCACATGGGTCAGGAGGGGCATTCCACATATAGGTGCTGGAGGCTCCGGCACAAAATCCAAGACTTAATTGATGCAGGAATCATACAATTAGATTTCGTGAATGCCCCAGCACCCAATGTCAACACCAACCCACTGCCCAATCACAAGCCCACCATCAACATGATCACATCAGAGGAGTCGGCTCCCAAAGAAGCCCCTAAAAAGAATTCAACTGAGCAACGGAAGAAGCAATCCCACCAAGCTCCAGAAGAAACTCCAAAAGCACACATTAAGAGAAGGTGATTAGCCGGAGACCCAACGATTGGCACTTTGGGAGAATCACATGGGAGATTTTAGTATTTGGTAAACTATTCTTATACCCTGACTGAGCAAGGGCTACCTAGTGGATGGGGACCGGAATTTGAGAAGACAACCCGGTAAAGGAAGAAAGGAAGACTGTCAACATGATCAACTCTCATCAGAAGCCCAGGGTTATACAGTGCTATGAGGGACAATCAACTGAGGTACAAATCCCAAGAAAAAGATATGTATTCAATGTCCCGATACCGGCAGAGAATTACAAGGCTGCACCGTTCGATTATCGGGCCCTCGAACAAGAGCGGCCTCCTATGGTGGGAGGCATCACCTGCTCTGGGAGATTATACGATCCAAAGTATAAAGGCCCGACCGAAGAGCCCAACGTGGAAAAAGGGGAAGAAGAGGAAGAGGGTCTTGCTGCGTTTACGAAGATGGTTAAGGCCAGCAAATACAAGATCATGGAACAATTAAATAAGGTTCCAGCGCAGATATCACTCATGGGCCTTTTCACAACATCCGAGCCTCATAGGGAAGCACTCTTTAAAGTGCTGAAAAAGATTCAGGTCCCGGAAGGTATCGCTACAGACAAATTAGGTCACGTGGCGGACTTCATCTTCGCAATGGACCAAATATCCTTCTCTCCGGCAGAGCTAGGAGAAGAGGGAGACCAACATACCAAACCACTGTTCGTAGTGGTTAGGTGCAACGACACCATTGTCTCCCGGGTACTTATCGATAACGGATCATCCCTCAACTTTTGCCCATTGGCAACGCTTGACTTACTGGGGGTCGATCCAAGCAACATAAAACCTAGCTCCACAGTGGTCAGAGCCTTCGACGGGTCAAGAAGAGACATACTGGGGGAGGTAAACCTGTCAGTAGAAATTGGTCCACAAGTATTCCACATCGCTTTCCAGGTCCTCGACATCCCAAGGTCTTTTAACCTGCTTTTGGGACGACCCTGGATACATGCTGCTGGAGCCATCCCCTCTAGTCTCCACCAAAAGGTCAAACTCATTGCAAATGGGCAGATAGTCACTGTATTGGGCGAGCAGGATTACGCCATATATAAGGAGACTGCCATACCTTACATTGGGGAAGATGGTTCAGAAGACTTGGGGCTGCAGATCTTCAATGAAGTGAACATGGTAACCAGCAAGGAGGGCCATCAGTTTAAAGAGGGGCAACATGAGACGTTTGGACTAGGGTACATTCCTACGGCCGCAGAAGAAGCGCAATCGAAAGGTGTCAAAGGCAGAATGAAGGGGAAGCTGATCGACACCCAGATGTGCATCCTACCTCTCCAACAATCTTTCCGAAAGGCAAACATCATTCAAGAGCTGCGGATAAATGAAGAGGACGACAGCCAAGGGAAATCAACCCCCCGCACGTCCAACCAGCATCCGGCTCTGAACAATTGTTTTATTATCCTATCAGTAGCGCTAGATCTCCTAGCATCGAACATCAGGGATATTTCGCGCAGGTAGAAAGTAAAAATGCTGATATCGTTTCCAACGCTGCTGGGTCAGTTGTTGAAAGCGATATCTTAGACCACGAAATAATACAAGAAAATCGGCTAAAACATGAACAAAGCGGAATCTCGATCGACGAGCCTGTGGAGATAGTAAATCTAGGAAGCATGGAAAATCCCAAGAACCTCAAAATCGGGACTAGTTTGAGTACCGAGCAAAAACGTGAGATAACCGAGCTATTAATGGAATATGCATATGTGTTTGCCTGGTCATATGGTGACATGCCTGGGCTAGACCAATCAATAGTAGTTCACAGGCTTCCCATAAGGGAAGATGTCAAACCTAAAAAACAAAAACTGAGAAGATTTAGGCCTGACATCTTACTGAAAATCAAAGAAGAAGTCAAGAAACTGCTAGAAGTGGGGTTCATTGAAGTATCCGACTACCCAGAGTGGGTAGTAAATATAATCCCCGTCATGAAAAAGAACGGAAAAGTACGCGTATGCATAGACTTTCGGGACTTAAACCAAGCCACGCCAAAGGATAACTTCCCCCTACCTCATATTGATGTTCTAGTAGACAACACTGCGGGAAACCATCTCTTCTCATTCATGGATGGTTTCTCAGGATATAATTAAATAAAAATGGCTAAGGAAGATAAAACCAAAACGACCTTCATCACAACGTGGGGGACTTTTTGTTACAATGTCATGCCCTTCGGTTTAAAAAACGTCGGGGCAACGTATCAGAGAGCCATGGTCGCTATACTTCACGATATGATGCATCGAGAGGTTGGAGTATATGTCGACGACATGATAGCCAAATCCAAAGAAGGAGAAAGCCATATAGATATCCTGAGGAAATTGTTTAAACGACTGAGAAAATTCCAGCTCAAGTTAAACCTGAAAAAATGTACTTTCGGGGTCACGACGGGAAAATTGTTAGGGTTTTTCATAAGCCAAGAGGGCATTAAAATCGACCCTGACAAGGTAAAGTCCATATTAGAATTACCTTCCCCACGCTCCGTTAAAGAAGTAAGAAGCTTGCTGGGAAGATTAAATTACATAGCTCGATTTATCTCACAGCTCACCGATAAATGCCGGCTACTATTCCGTCTGTTGAAGAAGAACACCACAATAGAATGGAACAATGAATGTGAAGAAGCATTCGGGGCAATCAAAGACTACCTTATAAAACCTCTAGTCTTGATAGTCCCGAAGCAAGGAAAACCCTTATTCTTATACCTCACTATACTCCCTGAATCCATGGGATGTGTGCTGGGGCAGAAAGATGAAGAGGGAAGAGAGCGTTCTGTATATTATCTGAGCAAAAAGTTCACAGATGGGGAACAGAGGTACTCAGAGGTGGAGAAGACGCGTTGTGCTCTAATTTGGGTCATGCATCGGCTAAGACAATATACCCTTTACTACCATATCGAGCTGCTGACAAGACACGATCCCTTGAAATACTTGGCAAAGAAACCAGCCTTGATAGGGAGAATCTCTAAGTGGCAAATGCTCCTATCTGAGTTCGACATCACATACATAAATCAGAACTCGATGAAAGGGCAAGCCTTAGCCGACCAATTGGCGGAACACCCTGTCGAGACAGGTTCCCAAGAACTACAGGCCCAATTTCCGGATGAGAATATATTGACAGTGGAAAATAGGCTGGTAGAAGACTTTGGGATAGAGCAGAACCCGAAATGGAAACTGTTTTTCGATGGAGCTGCCAATGTATTCGGTTGTGGGGTTGGGGCAGTATTGATATCCCCGGACGGCACTCAATTCTCTGCAGCGACAAGACTTACATTTCCATACACCAATAATATCGCGGAATATGAAGCATGCATTCTTTGCCTCAAAATGGCCTGCCAAATGAGAATCCGCGAATTAGAGGTATATGGGGATTCGTCGCTCATCATACTACAAACAAGAGGGGAATACAAGACTAAAGACCTCAAACTGGTACCATATCATCAACACTTGACAGAGCTGATTGAAGAATTCAAGGCAATCACTTTCACATACATCCCGAGAACTCAGAATCAGTTCGTAGATGCACTAGCCATGCTAGCATCTATGATCCAGATAACAGGGGGAGCCGAAGTTCAACCGATGAAAATAGACATCGAAAGTCGGCCCGCCTATTATTTAACAATGGAAAAGATACAAGATTACAAACCCTGGTATCACAATATCAAGACCTTTCTCCAAGAAGGTAAATACCCCGAAATGGCTAGCAAGAATGACCAAAGAACACTCAGAAGGTTAGCAAGCCATTTCCTATTAAGTGGGTCCATACTTTACAAGAGATCATCTGATACCACCCTGTTGAGATGTGTGAACAAAGATGAAGCATGCAAACTGATGAAAGAAGTATATGAAGGAGTATGTAGACCTCATATGAATGGCTACATGTTGGCTCGAAAAATCATGAGGTTAGGATATTATTGGTTAACCATGGAATCAGATTGCATAAAATATGTCAAGCACTGTCATTTGTGTCAAGTCTATGCGAACCGGATCAATGCTCCGCCCAACGAGCTACATTTGTTATCAGCACCATGGCCATTCTCCATGTGGGGAATCAACATAATAGGCCCAATCACTCCGACAGCGTCCAATGGCCACAGGTTCATACTAGTAGCGATTGATTACTTCACCAAATGGGTAGAAGCTTCATCATATGCCAATGTCACAAAAGGGGTAATAGTCCACTTCTTAAAAAGGGACATAATAGCCCGATATGGAGTTCCTGAGTCTACCATTACCGACAACGGTACCAATCTCAACAACAAATCGATGACAGGTTTATGTCAACAATTCCACATAAGCCACAGAAATTCAACTCCCTACCGACCTCAAATGAACGGGGCAGTAGAAGCAGCTAACAAAAATATCAAAAAGATCATCGAGAAAATGACAACAACTTACAAAGATTGGCACGGAATGCTACCGTTTGCTCTCATGGCTTATAGGACTTCAATAAGAACATCTACGGGAGCTACCCCTTACTCATTGGTATATGGTACTGAAGCAGTGCTACCAGTTGAAGTTGAAATACCATCATTCAGAATCCTGTCGGAAACTCAGCTAACTGAATTAGATTGGGTAAGGAAAAGGCTTGATCAGCTGAACTTGATTGATGAAAGAAGGCTTACCGCACTATGTCATGGCCAGTGTTACCAACAAAGAATGGCCTGAGCATTTAACAAGAAGATGAGACCTCGGTACTTTAAAGAGGGGGATCTGGTGTTAAGGAAGGTTCTCCCGAACGCTCAAGACTCCAGAGGGAAATTTACCCCAAACTACGAAGGCCCTTATGTGGTGAAAAAGGTTTTATCAGGAGGTACTCTGATATTAACTCAAATGGATGGTCCAGAATTGAGAGACCCCATTAACACAGATGCTGTAAAGATGTACTATCCTTAGGCAAGGAAATTGAAATTTTGCCAATATTTATGAAAGCCAATGTTCGATATAAATTTCGTTGAGTCGAATTTTTTACTTTTTACAAGTAAAGTTAATATCCTGAATGATCAACAATCAATTCTCATCACAACAAATACACCTAAACACATTACCCACCATGTCACCAATGAAAGATAAATGCTAAAATGATAATGAATCTTAATATAGTTTGTGATATAATCCTATCTATTTTTGAACATTAGAACTGAGCGCATCATTAGGATAACATTACCGTCAAAAGAGCCTTGTGCATAAAGAAAGGGAGAACATCAAAATTTTCAACCCCGTGTCAAGATAAGAAGAAATGAAGCAGAAGCAAACTAGCACGAAGGTTCGGTTGTTTGTTTGCTATCTACGATAAACTGGCAAGCATATTAAAATAAATAACTATCATCATATCATCACATCATTTAGTTCAGGCTGTAGAAAGCATATTCAAAAGCACAAAATGAGTCAGCCCACAGTGGGGCATTTGTCTAAACATTCCCCATAATAGGGTAGTCAGCCCCAAAAGGGGCATTTCCCTAGATCTCTTCCAAGGCCAGTCTATAAAGGCACCTTTCTAGATATCATTTTTACATTAGGTTAGTCAGCCCATAGGGGGCACTTTCCTAAAACCTTGTTCTCATGGTTAGCCCATAAGGGGCACTTTTTGAGACAATTCAATTCCAAGTTAGTCAGCCCATAGGGGGCACTTTCCCAAAACTTTGTTCTCATGGTTAGCCCATAGGGGGCACTTTCCTAAAAACTTTGTTCTCATGGTCAGCCCATAGGGGGCACTTTTTGAGACAATTCAATTCCAGGTTAGTCAACCCATAGGGGGCACTTTCCTAAAACTTTGTTCTCATGGTTAGCCCATAGGGGGCACTTTTGGAGACAATTCAACTCCAGGTTAGTCAGCCCATAGGGGGCACTTTCCTAAAACCTTGTTCTCATGGTCAGCCCATAGGGGGCACTTTTTGAGACAATTCAATTCCAGGTTAGTCAGCCCATAGGGGGCACTTTCCTAAAACCTTGTTCTCATGGTCAGCCCATAGGGGGGACTTTTTGAGACAATTCAATTCCAGGTTAGTCAGCCCATAGGGGGCACTTTCCTAAAACTTTGTTCTCAAGGTCAGCTCATAAGGGCACTTTTTGAGACAATTCAACTCTAGGTTAGTCAGCCCATAGGGGGCACTTTCCTAAAAATCTACCTCATGATTAGCCCATAGGGGGCACTTTTTGAGGCATTCAATCCAAGGTTAGTCAGCCCATGAGGGGCACTTTCCTAAATTCTCCCGATTAGTCAGCTCATGTGGCACTTTTCGGAAATATTCTTCCAAACAGTTGCTAGTCTAATAAGACGCTTCTGTTGACAGGTAAGCAGCTCATAAGGGCGTTTCCTCAGTAAATTTTATTTACAAGGTTGCAAGTCTGATAAGACACTTCCTATCATTATTTCTCATACATTCCTACACAATGCTTGAGATGTGTCCTGTCGCCAATTAGTCAGCCCATAAAGCACTTTTTGGGAAGGAACATTACTCTAAATTGTTAGGACCGTATTAAATCGTCGGATTATTAGCTCATGGAGCATTTTCCTACCAAAAACCTATTTAAGAGGCCAAAAATGGCGTCTTTTCTTTTTTATCTTTGTAGTCAAGTTTTTCAAACTTTACTACAAAGAGGAGCAGTTGTAAACACCCCATTTTTGCCCTAGGAATCCACAATAATCAATAATAATCAATTTTCAATTTTTTCCAATTTTTCCTAATTTAGCATAAATAATAAAAATATCCAAATAAATAAAAATAAATAGGAAAACACATCAATTTTGAAAAATGATTTCAGAAATGGCAATAATAAATAATGAATAATTTTTACAAATTTTGAAATTTCAAAAAAATACAAAAAAATTGGAAAAATCGCATTACATATATGCAATTTGCGATATAAAGAAAATCGGGAAATTGGGCCAGCTCAGCTGGCTCGTGCGTGCGTATAGGGAACGTGTGAAGGCTGGAGGTCGCGAGTTCGAATCCCCCCGTGTGCGCTCGGCAAAAATTTTTCTTTCTTTTCCCTGGATCTACCACGTGGCGGTGCGTGATTGGCCGAAGGAAATCACGCGTGTTGCACGTGATTGTCTTCCTCACCCGGACAGACGCGAGAAGAAGCCGGAGCAAGTCCGACGAAGGTGGAATCGATCATTTTTTTTCAAATCTTCTAGATTACTGTCAAGATAAAGCCAAATCCATAAGATAAATCAAAGAAAAACAAGAGATCAACATCAAATCGCCGGGATAAAATCAAATCTAAAAACGGAAGAAATTCGGATTTATCCAAACCGGCCGATTTGAGCTTATCCAAGAGGGTTTTCGGACGCTTATAAATAAAGGAGGAGGGGAGGAAGCCAAAACGCGAATCACAATTGAGAGAAAGTGAGGAAAGAGTGCAAATCGGAGAGCATCGGAGAAGAGCCCAAGACCGCGAGCACCGACCGGCGTTGAACTACCACCAGGAGGCGATCTAGGAGTGAACCACCACCACCATTGGATTCAGCACCCTCGAGAAGCTAGGATTCGACACCTCACCCGCTGCAAAAGGCCGCCGGAACGCCGTGAACAAGCACCCTCCGCCGCCGCATCCGACCAGACCCGATTCGACCCGACCGACCTGACCCGCGCACCGACCCGGATCCAGGTAAGTCGGATTTTCCGGATTTTTATTTTATTTTATTTTATTAATTTATTTTTTTATTCCGAATTAATTTATTAATTTATTATTTGTTATTTATTTATTTGTTTATGTTTTATTTTTAATAAATAGGAAAATGTAGAAATTAGATTTTTCTAGAATTTAATAATGTAGAAAAATAATAAATAATAAATAACAAAAAAATAAAAAATAAATAAATAAGAAAAAATAAAATAAAATAAAATAATAAAATGTAGAAAAATAAAAAAATATTAGGAAAATAATAATAAAACTTTAGATTTCAAAATAGGATAGATATTAACTTAGGATAAAATTTAAAAAAAAATTCACAAAAATTATAGAAAATTTTATAAAAATCATAAAAAAATAAAAAAAACTACAAAAATCATAAAAATGATGAAAATCATAAAAATTATAAAAAAATCATTAAAAAATCAAGAAGAATAATAAAAATCACAAAATCAAAAAAATGAGTTTTAGAACTTAGAAAAATCATTTTTCTTAAAATAAATCCAAAATTGATGTTTTTCCCTAAAAATCATTTTCAAAAATCAGATTAAAGCTTAGGCTTAGAATTTTTAGAAAAATCCAAAAAATGATAAAAAACATAAATCAAAAGAGGTTTCAAAATTAAAATTCACAAACAAACTTAAAGTTTTCAGAAAAGCGAACTACGACTTGTTTGATCCTGAGTAGCAGGTATGCAAGCACCCATTCGGGTCAACTCATAAAATGAATGAAAAATCATTTTCTTGAAATAACTCAAAAACATAATAAAAAGTAACAGAAACACAATGAAGCACATTTCTAAATAAGATCAGTTTCAGGAGATTAGGTGGTAACCGTAAAGGTTTTAATAGGTTAGCCTCCAGACTTAGAAACTCTGGTTTTCCCTTTTCCTCTTTTCAAAAACGAGAAGAGGAAATAACGACAACTAGTGGTCCAAATTAAGACTAATCCACTCCTTTAGTCTTAATTCAATATTTCCCAACAACAGTTGGGTGGCGACTCCAAAAAATCAAACGAAATTCCTAACTCAAGTCGAGGATCTACATTTGATAAGCATAGGGTCTAATCTAGATCGGATTAGGAATGGGAATTCAAAAATTAGACTCGACAGCAGCAGTAGAAGAAGAGAACTAGGAAATAGATTACTATTGTACTTTTTCATTTTTTTTCAAGTATCGAACTCCGAGTTTCCAATATTAATAAAAATAAAGTTTCAGTATTATATCATTAATCAATTGTTGGCCTCCTTTATTTTAGCATCTGTGTGACACATGCATCACATCTACATACCCGCATCATACTAAGAAAAAATGCGCGCCAGGTATCAAAGATAGCTCCTAAACAACTGAACCCTTCAAGAAGCCCAATCTGTACCCGTTCAAAATGGCAGACAGTGGCAATAATGGCGACACTAAGATGCGTTTTCCACCCCTCCAACAATCATTCAAACGAGCAACTACCATTCAAGAGCCAAGGATAAGCGAAGCTGACGTCAACAATAGGAGTCTACCCCCTCGCACGTCCAAACAGCATCCAGCTCTTAATAATTGGTTCTGTTATCCTATTGATAACACTAGGTTAGCTCAAGGATAGGGAACAATTATTAAACAATTTTTATTGAGACTTCTTTACATAATTCAAAAAATTACAATTTATCTTGCTTATATATATATATATATCTGCTTTCATTTCACTTCACCCAAATTTCCTACCATCGAACGTCAGGGACATTTCGTGCAGGTAAAAAATGAAAACACTGATATCGTTTCCAACACTGCTGGGTCAGCTGTTGGAGGCGATGTCTTCGACCACGAAATAATACAAGGAAATTGGCAAAAACATGAACAAAGTGGAATTTCAATCGACAAATCGGTGGAGATAGTAAATCTAGGAAGTATTGGGAAACCTAAAAACCTCAAGATCGAGACTAGTTTAAGTGCCTAGCAAAAACGTGAGATGACCGAGCTATTGACTGAGTATGCAGATGTGTTCGCCTGGTCATATGGCGACATGCCAAGATTAGACCAATCAATAGTAGTTCACAGGCTTCCCACAAGGGAAGATGTCAAACCTAAAAAACAGAAATTGAGAATATTTAGGCTTGACATCTTACTAAAGATTAAAGAGGAAGTCAAGAAATTGCTAGAAGTAGGGTTTATCGAAGTATCTGACTACCCAGAATGGGTAGCGAATATAGTCCTCGTTCTAAAAAAGAATGGAAAAGTACGTGTATGCGTAGACTTCCGAGACTTAAACCAAGCTACGCTAAAAGATAACTTCCCCCTACCTCACATCGATGTACTGGTAAACAATACTGCAATAAACTATCTTTTCTCATTTATGAACGATTTCTCATGATATAACCAGATAAAAATGGCCGAAGAAGATAAAACTAAGACGACTTTCATCACAACATAGGGGACTTTCTATTATAAGGTCATGCCTTTCGGTTTGAAAAACGCCGGGACAACATATCAGAGAGCCATGGTCGCAATACTTCATGACATGATGCATCAAGAAGTCGAAGTATATGTCGACGATATGATAGCAAGTCTAAAGAAGAAGAAAGCCATACAGATATCCTGAGAAAGTTGTTTAAGCAATTGAGAAAGTTCCAGCTCAAGTTAAATCCGGAGAAGTGCACTTTCGAGGTC
The DNA here is from genome assembly GCA_037954665.1 of Laguncularia racemosa. Lineage (NCBI taxonomy): Eukaryota > Viridiplantae > Streptophyta > Magnoliopsida > Myrtales > Combretaceae > Laguncularia > Laguncularia racemosa. The sequence goes on along the minus strand of JBBMOL010000013.1, from coordinate 2,148,299 downwards.
ACAACGGGCAAGTTGTTAGGGTTTGTCATAAGCCGGGAAGGCATTAAAATCGACCCTGAAAAAGTAAAGTCTATATTAGAGCTACCTTCTCCACGTACTGTCAAAGAGGTACGAGGTTTGCTGGGAAGGTTGAATTATATAGCTCGTTTTATCTCACAGCTTACAGATAAATGCCGTCCACTATTCCGTCTGTTAAAAAAGAATGCCATAATAGAATGGGATGACAAATGTGAAGAAGCATTCAGGACGATCAAAGACTATCTCATAAAGCCTCCAATCTTGGTAGTCCCAAAGCAAGGGAAGCCCTTATTCCTATACCTCACGATACTCCATGAATCCATGGGATGCGTGCTGGGGCAAAAAGATGAAGAGGGAAGAGAGCGTTCCATATATTACCTAAGCAAGAAATTTACAGATGAGGAACAGAGGTATTCGGAAGTAGAGAGGACTTGGTGTGCTCTGATTTGGGTCATGCATCGATTGAGGCAATACACCCTTTACTATCACATTGAGCTGCTGACAAGACATGATCCTCTGAAGTACTTAGCAGAGAAACCCGTTTTGATAGGGAGAATCTCCAAATGGAAAATGCTCTTATTGGAGTTGATATCACATACATAAATCAAAACTCGATGAAAGGGCAATCTTTAGCCGACCAATTGGCAGAACACCCTGTCGAGGGAGATTCCCAGAAGCCACAAGCCCAATTCCCTGATGAAAATATATTAACAGTGAAAGGTACACCAGTAAAAGACTGTGGGATAGACGGGGACCCTAAGTAGAGGATGTTCTTCGACGGAGCTGCCAATGTATTCGGTTGTGAGATTGAGACAGTGTTAATATCCCCAGACGGAACACAATTCCCTTTAGCAACAAGGCTCACATTTCCATATACTAATAATATCGCGGAATATGAGGCATGCATCCTCGGCCTCAAAATGGCTTGCCACATGGGAATTCGCGAATTAGAAGTGTACAGAGATTCATCACTCATTATACTACAAACAAGAGGGGAATATAAGACTAAAAACCCCAAATTGGTACCATACCATTAACATTTGACAAAGTTAATATAAGAATTCAAGGCAATCACTTTCACATACGTCCCAAGAACTCAAAATCAGTTTGCAGATGCACTCGCCACACTAGCATCTATAATTTAGATAACATAGGGAGTCGAGGTCCAGCCGTTGAAAATAGACATAAAAAATCGGCCCGCCTACTGTTTAGTAATTGAAAAGGCACAAGATGATAAGCCCTGGTATCATGACATCAAAGCTTTTCTCCAAGAAAGCAAATACCCTGAAATGGCTAGCAAGAATGACCAAAAAACACTCAGAAGGTTAGCAAGTCATTTCTTATTAAGTGGGTCTGTGCTTTACAAAAGATCGCCTGATACCACCTTGTTAAGATGTGTGGATAGAAATGAGGCATGTGAACTGATGAAAGAAGTACACAAAGGGGTATGCGGACCTCATATGAATGGCTACATGTTGACCCGAAAAATCATGAGGTTGGGTTACTATTGGTTAACCATGGAATCAGATTGCATCAAATATGTCAAGCATTGTCATTTGTGTCAAGTGTACGCAAACCGGATAAATGCTCCGCCCAATGAGTTGCACTCGTTGTCTGCACCATGGCCTTTCTCCATGTGGGGGATCGACATAATCGGCCCAATCACTCCGACAGCATCCAATGGCCACAGGTTTATATTAGTAGCCATTTATTACTTCACCAAGTGGGTAGAAGCTTTATCATATGCCAATGTCACCAAAGGGGTAATAGTCCGTTTCTTGAAGAGGGACATAATAGCTCGATATGGAGTTCCTGAGTCAATCATCACCGACAACGGTACCAATCTCAACAACAAATTGATGACAGCTTTATGTCAACAATTCCACATAAACCATAGAAATTCAACTCCCTACCAACCTCAGATGGACGAGACAGTATAAGCAGCCAACAAGAATATCAAAAGAATCATAAAAAAGATGACAATCACTTACAAAGATTGGCACGGGATGTTGCCATTCGCTCTCATGGCTTACAGGACCTCGATTAGAACATCTACTGGAGTTACCCCGTATTCTCTGGTATATGGTACTGAGACAGTGCTACCAGTCGAGGTTGAAATACCATCATTTAGAATTCTATCAGAAACGCAGTTAAATGAATCAGACTGGGTGAAGAAGAGGCTTGATCAATTGAATCTGATTGATGAAAAAAGACTCACTGCATTGTGTCATGGCCAGTGTTACCAACAAAGGATGGCCCGAGCATTTAACAAGAAAATGAGGCCTCGATACTTCAAAGAAGGAGATTTGGTGCTAAAGAAAGTTCTCCCGAATGCTCAAGATTCCAGAGGGAAATTTACCCCAAATTATGAGGGTCCATATGTGGTGAAGAAGGTATTGTCAGAAGGTGCTCTGATATTAACTCAAATGGATGGTCCAGAATTGAGAAACCCCATTAATGCAGATGCCGTTAAGATGTACTATCCTTAGATAGAGGAATTGAAATTTTGCCAACGTTTATGAAAGCCAATGTTCAATACGAATTTCGTTGAGTCTAGTTTTCATTTTTTTTCTACAAGAAAAGTTAATGTCTCTGAATGGTCGATAATTCCAATCAATTCTCATTAAAGCAAACATGCCTAAACACATAACACATTACCCACCACTTCACTAATGAATGATAAACATTGAAATGATAATGAATCTTAATAAATTTTATAATATAATTATACCTACTATTTGAGCATTAAAACCTGGTGCATTAGTAAGGTAACACTACCATCAAAAGAGCCATGCACACAAGAAAGGAAGCACATCAAGATCTTCAGCCCTGTTTTAAAGCAAGAGTAAGCAAAGGAGAAGCAAACCAGCACGAAGGTTCGATTGTTTGGTTGCTATCCGCGATAAATTGGTAAGCATATTAGAATAAATAACTATCATCTGCATCCTTTATCAAGTCATTCAGTAGAAGCATTTTCAAAAGCATAGGTTAGTCAGCTCACAATAGGGCACTTGCCTAAACATCCCCTTGAAAATGTCAACCCACCAAAGGGCACTTCCCTAAGTATCTCTTCTCAATGTTAGCCTGTAGGGGCACCTTTCGAAACATTTCTTCCCCAGGGTCGCGAGTCTAAGAAGACGCTTCCCACCATAGGTTAGCCAGCCCACAATGGGGCACTTTCCCAAACATCCCTTAAAAAATGTCAGCCTATAGGGGCACCTTTTGAGGCATGGCCTCTCACTATAGGTTAGTTAGCCCGCAAAGGGGCACTTTCCTAGACACCCTTTCTTGAAGTTAGCTCACAGGAGCACTTTTTGAAGCTATTGATTAGTTAGCTCATAGGAGCGCTTTTCGAATATATCAATCAATTAGCTTAGATGAGCACCTTTTGAACCCACCGATTAGTTAGCTCATAAGAGCACTTTTCGAATCCATCGATTAGTTAGCTCAGAGGAGCACTTTTTCAAATTTTTCGATAACCGATTAGTCAGCTCATAAGAGCGCTCTTTGAAGGTATTTTTCGCAAACAGTCGCTAGTCTAGCCAGACGGTTCTATTGATAGGTAGCCAGCTCATAAGAGCGCTTCCTAAGACAATCTTCTCTTCAAGGTTGCTAGTTCGATAAGACACTTCCTATCATCAACTATTCCACTTATAATAACACACTCCTAAACAATCCTTAAGATGTTTCATATCGCCAATTAGTTAGCCTATAAAGCACTTTTGGGGATGATACATTATTGTTAAGTTGTTTAAGACCATTTCCTAAGCAATACCAACCATCACAAAGTACTCGTGGGGTTATTAGCTCATGGAGCATTTTCCTGCTAGAGATCAAATTCTAGATAACCAACCAAACTGAGGCGTTATCCATTCAGTCAAGAGGCAAAAAATGGAGTCTTTCTTGTCTTTGTAGTTAAGTTTTACAAACTTTACTACAAAGAGGGGCAGCTGTAAACACCCTATTTTTGCCCTAATAATCAATAATAATCAATTTTTAATTTTTTCCATTTTTTTTTACATTTTTTTCTAATTTAGCAAAAATAGAAAAAATATTCAAAAAATAAAATAAATAGAAAAAATACATCAATTTTGGAAAATAACTGTAGAAATAATAATAAAAGGGATTAAATAATTTTTACAAATTTTTGAAATTTCAAAAAATACAAAAATAATAAAAAATTGCATTGCATATATGCAAATTGTGAAAATAAAAAAATCGAGTAAGTGGGCTAGCCCAGTTGGTCTGAGTCACGATCCTGTGTGCGCAATAGGAGCTCAGTCACGGGTTCGAAACGCAGGGGAGGTAGATTTCGCGTTTTGCAAATTTTTTCCTCGCTTGAGACACGTGTCAACAGCTGATTGGCTGGAACGGACGCACACGTCGGGTGCGTGATCTTCTTCCTCCTTCGTCCGAGATCGTCGCTGGCAAGGGAAAAATCGAATTTCGACAAGTTTTGATTAGATTTTTTGCACAAATCCAAAAAATCTTCAACAAAAATAGGATAAACATCATCCAATTAAGAATCAAATCGCAAAAAAAATTGATGGATTTGCACAAATCAGAGGAGGGTTGTAACCGAAATCCGATTTTCTTCAATCGGAGGAAATTCGAACTTATCCAGCTTGATTCCTTGCGGCTATAAATAGAGGATGAAGGCAGCAAGCAGAAGCATGGATCAGAAGTGAGGAGAAGAGAGAAAAGAGAGAAAATTGAAGCCTCGTCGGAGTTTCCAAGCCGCGACCACCTATCAAGCACCGAACTACCACCAAGAGGCGTTTTTGGAGAAATCCATCGCCACGGTTGAGTTCCCCATCCCCAAAAACCTAGGAAACGACACCTCAATCACTTCGAAAGGCCGTCGGAACACCGTCAACGAGCACTCCCAGCCACCGTGACCGCTTCGACCCGACCTGACCCGATTCGACTCGACCCGCGCATCGACCCGGATCTAGGTAAGTCGGATTTTCCGATTTTTTTTATTTATTTCTTATTTGTTTATTTAGTTATTTTATTCGAATTTCTTTACTTGCTATTTATAATTAAAAATAAAATAAAATATAGAAAAAAAATATTAGAATTTACATTAGTTTTTTTTAAGGTGAGTAAAAATAAATAATAATCGTAATAATAAATAATAAAAATAAAAAATATAAAGAAAATGATAAAAATATATATTAGAAAAAATAATAAAAATTTAAATTTTAGTTTATGATAGATAAAGTAACATAGGAGAAATTTTTTCAATAAAAATCATAAAAATTAATAAAAATCAATAAAAATTTATAATAGTAGAAATGGGTTGAAAAATAGAGAAATGAAATTTTTATCATTTAGAAAAATCATTTTCTTAAATAAATCCAAAATTGGTTTTTCCTTAAAATTATTATTTTTTTCAAAAAATCAAATTATCAAGTTTAAGCTTAGATTTTTTAGAAAAAAATACTAAAATGATAAAAACGTAAACCAAAAGAAATTTTATAATTAAAAATCACCAACACATTAAAGTTTTTCAGAAAAAGCAAATTATGACCTGTTTGATCCTGAATAGTAGGTACGTAAGCACCCATTTGGGGCAACCCTAAAAAGAATAAAAATCATTTTCTTAGGATAAGTTATTCAAAAACACAATGAAAAGACAACAAAAATAATTAAAAGACATTTTGGATAAGGTTTAGATTTAGGAGAATAAGGTGATAACCTTAGGGTTTTAATAGGTTAGCCTCCAAACCTAGAAACTCTGGTTTTCCCTTTCCTCTTTTCACAAAAATGAAAAAGGAAATCACGACGACTAGTGGTCTAAATTATGATTAATCTGCTCAATTAATCCTAATTCAATCTTTCCCAACCACAGTTGGGTGGCGACTCCAAAATAAAACGAAATTCCTAACTCAAGTCGAGGGTCTACACTAGATGAGTATAGGGTCTAGTATAGATCAGATTAGGAATGGAAAATAAAAAATTAGACTCGACAACCATGATACATTGTTTGTTTATCTAGGCGTCTCTTTTGCAAAGTAGGTGGTGTAGGAAAATAACCACTAATGGAATAACGATGTGGTGTGACATAAATACTAAACAATAGGGCCAAGTTGTCGTTCATTTCATTAGCATTGGGCGAGAGTTGTTGGGCTTGTGTCATATATTCCTATAGTTGAGCCCGGTTATGAGGTCGTCTAAATCCTCCGATCCTACGACATGTAGGAATCGACTCCTACTATTGCCAAATGTCAGCATGTTGTGTTTTTGCCTCAACCTTCAGGCCTTAATCTTGGTAGGCCTATAGGTACAATGTTATCCTCCCGTGATCATGTATAAATTGAAGACCATGATCAATTAGAGCAACAATCGTAGCAAGATCTAAGGATAAACAAATTTGCCAGAACATATCGGCCTGCTAAAGTTACTATACATCACATTATGTTCTTGTTCAAATAGATGTAATCATCATCATCACCAACATTGTAAAAGGGAACAAGATCTTTAATTGCCAAATAAGGTGGTTCAACTTGCCCCAACTAATATATTGCTTATGTGGAGTGCCTTAGTGCGATTGGACAATCCCCTTCAGCTATATCATCTCCTTCAATTACATTTTCCTTCTCTTCCTCTTCAAAACTTTCCTTGTAATTGGAACTTTCCTCCTTAACATCCATTTTCATTTCGGTGTTAGTTATAGTTTCCACCTCCACACGCATCATGTAGGAGTCATGTGTGACCAATCGTTGTAACACCAAAGTAACTGCTTTGTCTACTTAAACTTCATGATTGAATAGTCCTTCTTCCATAGGGGCTTGATCATATGCTTTAAATGCCGGTAGCTCAATCATCATCTCTTCCTTATTTGGTGAAGAATGCATTTGTCTATTTTTTTAGAATGTCTGTTATTTAGAGGAACCTCCTAATTCTTTAGAATTCCTAACATATAACTATTGTATGCCATGTTCTCTGAAGGATTTAGCCATTTTAATTAGATTTTTCACATCATTATCATCTTTAATTTCCATCAACATGTAAGATGCATTGCCCCAATAGAAAACAAGATGCTTATGAATTATTTCTACCCCCACTTCAATTAAATCGACTCTAATACTCTTACATATTCTATATAAGAATTCAATAAAATTAACATTTTTCTTCATTTTCAACTTATTAATTGCATCCCTATTATATTTTGGCTCCTAATTACCACTTACAATATTTCTAAATGCATAGATAAAAAATTTCATATAGTCACCTATTGTTATTCTATTCATAACATAGGATAAATAATCGGCTAATTTACAATAACGATTAATAGCAATTGCTTAACTTCTGCAATATACAACAATGTTCATCTTCTTCCCTTGTAAAAAGATATATATATATATATATATATATATATATATATTTTAATTTTCAATAAAATTCTTAAAAAAAAAACATTTGCAATTTTACATAAGAATAAAATAAAAATTAGTTTATCATTTTTTAATAAATTCAAAATTTTAAAATTTTATTTTACAAATAATAAAAAATTCCTAATTTTGTTAAAAAAATTAAAAAATTAAAAATATTTAATTCATACTTAAAATTTTTTTCATTAAAAATAAATTAATGTCGAGTCTAATTTAAAAATTTTATATTATCTCTCTAATCTGATTCATATTAGATCCTATGCTCATCCAAAATAAATCCTCGACTTGAACTAGAAATTTTATTATTTATTTGGAGTTGCCAACCAACTAGAGTTGGGAAAAATTATTGAATTAAAATTAATTGAGCGGATTAATTCTAATATAGACAATTAGTCGATGAAATCTCCCTTTTTTAAAAAAAAAAAGAAGAAGAAAGAAAAACCAGAGATTCTCTATCTTATTAAAACCCTAAGTTACTACCTTATCCTTCTAAAATTTGAATTTTGTTATGATATCTTCTTTAGCATAAAAAGAAAACATTAAAAAAAATGATATAAGGATTATGCTAATAATGATTTGAAAATATTTTTTCTATTTTTTTAGAGTTGCCCTATAAGGGTACCTACGTACCCACTATTCGATATCAAATAAGTTATAGTTCACTTTTATAAAACTTTAGTGGATTATTTATCTTTAATTACGAAAACATGTCAAGTTTACGTTTATTACCATTTAAATTTATTTAAAGAAATTTCTAAAAACTAAAACTTCTAATTTTGAAAAACATCAATTATTTTCATTCTTTTATTTCATGAAAAGAAGTTTTCTAAGTGATAAAAATATTTATTATTTTTTATTAATTTAAATTTTTTTATTAATTATCTATTAATTATAATAGACATATATATTTATTTTTTTAGAAAACTCTAAACCTGGTCCTATTAATACATTCCTAAAAAAAACATACATCTTTATATTTTTTTTATTTTCTATTCTATTATTATCATTTTTGTATTTTTATATATTCTTACTAATAAAATAAAATAAAAAAATGGAGAGATCCGACTAACCTAGATGCGGGTCGGATCGGATCGGGTTAAATCATGCGGCGATCGGAGGTCTTTGGCAGCAGCTCTTCGGCGTCTATTTTTGTCGATTAGGAGGTGTTTTTAAGACTTTCGAGGGTGAGGAATCCAATGGTGATGGTGGTTTTCATTAAGAACCACCCTAGGTGGCGGTTTAAGTGGCTACGATGAGGGTTTGAGAGAAAGAGAGAGAGAGAACTCCGACAAGGGTTTTTCTCATGTATTCTTCTACATCTTTTCCTTTCGATTGCTTGTTATTCCTCCTCTCGTCGAATCCTATTTATTGACTCACAAAAGTCCTCCGGATATGCTCAGATTAGACTTGCGGTTGAGACTCATCTTCATCCTCTCTTTTTTTTTTTTTGATTCGTGTTAACCCTTGATTTTTTGTTAGGATTAGTGTTAATTTGATGATGTTTATCCTCTTTTAATTAAAAATCTGTTGGATTTGTATAAAAATTCGAATCAAAACGGCTGGATTTCGTTCTTCTCGTGTCGACGCGGATCTTGAATGAAGGTTAAAGACGAGCACGCGCCAGGCGCGTGCACTCGTGTTGTCCAATCAGCTGCTGACACAAAGTGCCTTCCTAGGATTTGAACCCTCGACCTTGCCTCCTTCGCACACATCCCAGGCGTATACATGAGCCAGCTGAGCTGGCCTAAATCTTAGTTTTGTATTTAACGCATATTGCATATAAACATAGCAAGTTTTATTAATTTATATTATTTTGAAATTCTAAAATTTTATAAAAATCCTTAAATATCTTTTATTGTTATTTTTACCTTCATTTTCCATTATAAGTGTATTATTCCTATTTATTTTTTTATTTTTTTATCATTATTTTTTTTTTCATATTTGAAAAATAGAAGAAAACATTAATTAATTAATTAGAGAACAAAAATGGGGTGTTTACAATTAATATTAACATTTTCATGAGTAGATATTTTCTAAAAGATTATTTAATTACAAATATTTTTTATAACAAATTATAGTATAAACAAAATTTTAAATTAAAAAAATAATTTAACATTTACTTCATAAATATCTTTATACAACACTCATTTTTAGTTAATACAATGTTCATCTCCTTCCATGTGAACAATATATATATATATATACTTATATACTTCAATTTTTTATATTAAATTATCTTTAAAAAAATTTTCAAATTTCACATAAGAAGAATACAACAAATAATTTGTTGCAAAATTTTTAATAAATTAAAATTTTTTAATATTAATTCAAATATAATAAAAGCTTCCTAATTTCTTTAAAAATTAAAAAAAATTAATTTTATAATTTTTTTCAATATTTATTTTAAATTTAAAAATATTTCAATTAACAATAAATTAAATTTACATTTTCTCACAAATAGATTTTTTTAATTTAATTTTTATAAATTATTTAATTGTAAACCCTTTTTTTAATTTTACAATATAAATAAAATTTTAAATTTAACAAAAAATATATATTTAACATTTTCTTCAAAATTATCTTTATACAACACCCATTTTGCACACATTCCTTTGCATAAACATGAAACAAAACAAGCTAATACATTACAAACTACAATGAGCATTGATATTTAAAGAAAAACTCACTATAAACTATCATAATATTAATATTCTATGGTTTTCTAAAAAGATAAAATTAATAAAAAAAATTTAGTTACACAACATTCATCTTCTTCCTATTTAAAATCTTTTGAAACTTTTTTTAAATACATGTTATGTGCAAACTATTCACATAGTAATAGAAAAGCTAATTACCTCATATTACACGCTACAAAATTTAACACACTATAAACTAATAACAATCATCAATATTTTTAAGGGAACAAAATATTAAGAACAATCACAGTTAAGGTTTTCTAAAATGATGAAAACTAACATAATGAGAAAATATTTCAATTATTGATAATAATGCATACTAAAATATGACTGTCGAGTCTAATTTTAAAATTTTATATTATCTCCCTAATCCGATTCATATTAGATCCTATGCTCATCTAATATAAATCTTCAACTTGAACTAGGAAGTTTTTATTTATTTGGAGTTACCACCCAACTAGAATTGGGAAAAAATTATGAAATTAGAATTAATTGAGCGAATTAATTCTAATCTAAACAACTAGTTGACGAAATCTCCTCTTTTTATTCTTATAAAAGAAAAAGAAGAAGAAAGAAAAAAACTAGAGATTCTCGACTCGAGGGCTATCCTATAAAACCCTAAGTTACCACCTTATCTTTCTAAAATCTGAATTATGCTATGATATCCTTTTTAGCATAAAAAATATTTTAAAAAATGATATAAGGATTATACTAATAATGATTTAAAAAATATTTTTATTCTTTTTAAAGTTGCCTCATAAGGGTGCCTACGTACCCGCTATTCAGGATCAAACAGGTCGTAGTTCACTTTTTATAAAAACTTTAGTGGATTGTTTTGATTTTAATTATGAAAACATGTTGGGTTTATGTTTATTATCATTTTAAAATTTTCTCAAACAAATTCTAAGTCTAAGCTTTATTATTATTTTTTATTTAAAAAAAAAAACTAAAACCTCTAAATTTAAAAAAATAAATTATATTTTTTTATGAAAAGAAGTTTTCTAAGTGATAAAAATATTTATTATTTTTTATTAATTTAAATTTTAAATTTTTTTATTAATTATCTATTAATTATAATAGACATATATATTTATTTTTTAGAAAACTCTAAACCTAATTTTAATTAACATATTCTAAAAAATAATTCCCCTTTTTTTATTTTCATATATATTTTTTATTTTTTTATAATAATAATAAATAAATAAATAAAATTCGGCTCACCTAGATAAGGTTCGCAGTTCGTGGGTTAAGTCGGTTCGAACTGGGTCGGATTGCAGTGGTCGGAGCTCCTTTGACGGCGACTGTTGAAGGCAGTTGAGGAGTCGAAACCTAGGTTCTCGAGGGCGTGGAGTCGAGCGGTGGTGTTACTATGCACTAAAGATCGCTCTTGGTGGTAGTTTTGGTAGTGGTCATTGGCGGCGGCTTGAAGAACTCCAACGAAGGCTTCAAACTAGTGTATTTCTCTCTTTTTCTCTCTTCCAATTGCCCCCCTCGCTTCCTCTCATCAAGTCCTATTTATAGACTCCAAAAACCGAGCTTGATAAGCTCGGATTTCCTTCTGGTAAGCTAGGATCGAATTTGCGGTTGAAACCCGTTTTAGATTTTCTTTTGATTCGTGTAAATTTTTTATTTTTGTTAAGATTTATGTTAATTCGATGATGTTTATCTTATTTTAATCAAAGATTTGTTGGATTTGTACAAAAAATCGAATCAAAATGATTGGATTTTGCTTCCCCGCTGTTGACGCCGATCTTGGACGAAGGTTGAAGACGAGCACGGCCCGGCACGTGCGATTCCGTCATCCAGTCGCGTGCTGCCACATGTCACCTGGAGGAAAAAAATCAAAATAGCACAAAGTGCCTTTGCCCAGATTCAAACTCGCGACCTCACCCCCCTTGCGCGAGCCCAAGGCCAGCTACCGAACCAGTTGGGCTAGCCCACTTTCTTTCTTTTTTTTTATTAAACGTAATTTGCATATATGCGTTATAATTTTTATTATTTTGAAATTCTAAAAATTTATAAAAATTACTTAACATCTTTTATTATTATTTCTACCCTCATTTTCCAAAATTGGTGTATTATTCTTATTTTTTTCATTATTTTTCTTCATTTATGAAAAATAGAAAAAAATGAAAAAATGAAAAATGAAACATTATTTGTGATTAAATGGTAAAAATAGAGTGTTTACAATGACGTAATTGAGTTTTTTTTTTTTTTTTTTTTTTTGAAGAAATAGAAAGATCTCAATGATTTTGGTGAACTTAATTGACAATTCTTATAAATTCACAAGTTTTTCTTCTTTAAACCTACATAAGGGAGTAAGGGAGTGAGGAAGTCTCCTTGTGTGTGAATAAAGGTGTTATGTGAGTTTGTGTTCTGGGTTTGTGTTATAGTATAGGTGTAGTATTGTAGTTAAGGAAAGAAAAATACTATTTTCTAGGATTTGAAGTATAGGTATGCGGATAAAATTATTGGTGTAGTACGTGTTCTTTTGTGTGCATGTAATAAAATTATTGGATGATTGAGGTGGGTTTGTAGAAATAATTAAGGGCAAATAATTGCTCAAAAGTCTACACATTTTTTGTACCTTTCAGTAAATTGCTTAATATCTTCCTTAAGTACTTTATTTCACGACTACTTAAAAAAAAAAAATAGAACAAAGAAATTATTTTAGTGAATTCCTCCACTCCCAATCATATGTCTAAAGTGGTGAGATCATGAGAGCTACGGATGAAGGTCCCAATCATATAGACAATTCTTCATTATTTTTACCTAACACATACGACTATGCACTCGCAAACACGATCGAATTGACTAAAAACTTCACCATTGTCTCTTTGCTTGGTGATGGTGTCTATGCTTCATGAAGGCATTTCATTTACCTTGATCATGAAGCCTGATTTGAGTGAACATCTGATGATATGCGTCTCTCTCCGTGGTTTTTTATTTATCCTCTTCGTCCTCATCGAACTGCATTCATTGATTCTACCTAGTTATGCTTCATCCTCACCATGGCTATTCGAGCTATGATCATCGTGGCTTCATGTGCATCATGGTTTCGCGGGTTTGCTGCGGCCATGCCTTTGTTGGGTAGCCATCCATAAGTACTGGATATATGCATTATATTTTGATTCTATATTCTGAGATAAATTCATTAAAAGACGACTAGCTATTCCATTCCATCTTTTGCAAAACTAGTTCCATCTTTTACAGAACTAGTAAAGCTGCAAGTTTCATTATACAGATATTATACGGCACCCGGCCTAATCTTGTCGGCAGTATGATAAAAGTCCGAGCATGAACAAGGAAGAGACGCAATCATTTTTCTATTGTTGCTTTTCAGCATAAGTGGGGAACTTTTCATTCAGTCCATGTATTGAGATAAAAGAAATATATAGGCGAAGGAATCCAATTCAATGATGCAAAGAGAATAGAATGGAATCCGATCATAAATTTTGACTTCAAAATTATTCCAAGAAAATATGCCCATCCATATATGTCAAAGGCTATGTCATTCGTCTGGTCTGGCCTTTTCCTCAAAAGCCAAGAACAAGCATCACATATAGCCTTTCCTCACTTTAACCTTTACCCGCCAGCTACGTGTTTATGGTAAGACACTTTATATCCTGCTGCAACTAATTCGAGGCCAGCTCAGTGTACCCTAGCAAATGAGAACTTATCCAATCGCTTATGGTTGCTTATGCAACCTAGGTTCCATTCTCTTCCCTTAGAAATCCCTTAAAACCGAGTATAGATCTACTACCGAGTAGGTAGACTAGGCATACCCAAAGCCCTAGATGAATGTACACAAGTATATTAAATTCATTTTCCACTTGTATAGGTACGTCAAATTGCTGCCAAAATCATCATCCAGAAAATAAATAAATAAATAAATAAAGAGAAAAGGGAACTCCAATAAACATATAATATATATATATATATATGATTGGAAGTCTACGTGCGGATTATAAACTTGGAAATTCCTCAGAATTTGACTTTTGATGATTGAAAACGAGCTTTAATCAGATCATGAAAGAGGGAGTTCTAACAATTTATCTACTCCTTAGAGAATGGACATTTTGAGGGAAATAAAACGGTGGAGCAGAGTTGACCAAATCAAGGATTCTCTTTTATGGAGTGGATGTTGACATTATACGTTCCTGCGGTGAAATCAGCAGAGGCACTTTAGTAGCCTGCCAACACCGCCACTGCAACTACCACCACCACCACCATCACCACATAGAAGCCATATTAGACAGCCTGCGAGAACTTAACCTGATTGAATTTAAATTTCAGGAAATGTAAGCTAAAAGACCTAATGCTATCCAGTCTTCTGTTAGAAACAGCAACATTTAATCTTAGATTTCCATGGAGTGAAACAACTCAAATAATGAAAAGCCATTAAACATGATTCAACTACTTCTGCTACAAAGAATATAACATTGACAATGAATTAGATGAAACAACCCATACATGGCTTGCAGAACCCAATGTTTCTTTATTCATTCAGATGATACCATCCAGACTCCATCCCTACTGGAAATGTCATTGCACACCTTGAATATCGTCTCCATATTAACCCTTTAAAAAGCAAAAGATAATCACCGCAATGATGAGTTTTCTGAAAGCGATCATCACTGTTATCATGGGAAAATAATAGAGGCTCCCAAAATCAACATCCCCGGGAAGAGAAATCCGGTGTATTGGCACGTGATCAGAGTATTGCCAGTTGAAGCACCAACAGGGGTGGCACCACACAATGTAAATCTCATCTAGAGAACAAACCCAGATCCGAAAACAAGTGATGTATCCCAGCTGCATCAAATGCGAATACCTCAGACTCGGATAATCAATTCAATTCTACTGGTCGCGGATGAAACAACACATTTCAAACCCGGCCCAGTATGAATGTTAATGACATGACTCAAACATGAAACAATACTATAGTGAATCTCAAAAAGAAAATACAAGTTATGCATCAAAACAAGGACATAACTAGACTTGGGTATAAATAATAACAAAGCCAAGATGAACTTTTCTCATATCAGTGTTTGAACTGTTAGAATATTTACAACATAAATCAAAACCACAAACAAAAAATGAAACACCAATAAATAAACCTCATCGACCTAAACTTCTATTTTCTTTTTCTCTTTTCTTTTCTTTACTTCTTGCCCTATTCCTTTCATGGAGAACTGAACAGAAACCACAATTCCAATTCAAGAAGACCGAACACAAGACTGATCGAGCCTCCGATCCCTAAACATATAATTCTCATCACTCCCACTACCAACATCCCCACTACTACCGAACCCTCCATCCTTAACTCCGATACTAACACCGTGATCTTCAACCAAATTCAAAAGAGCCTCAGCCTTGCTCCTCCCTTTCCCACTCCCATTCTCCGCAACATCGGCAATCCCATGGATCACACCTAATCCCAAAACCCCAACTTCCTCCTCCACCACTCTCTCTCCACCGCACCGCGCCAAATTTAGCAGCGCCGACACACAATTCTCCTTAATCCGCATACTCGAGCCCGTCGACGAATCCAACAAATCCGCTAGAACCCTAACCCCAGCAACTTTCCTAAACGCCTCTATCCCCTCGTCGCACCCGGCAACCTGCGCCGAAACTGCCGTCGAATCCTCAATCACCCCAACCCTCCCATCCCGGAGAATTAATCCAAACAAAGCCCCAACTAACCCTAACTGAATCGCGGTGGGGCGGTTCAACGGATAAAGGCAAACCCCAAACAGCGCTTTAAGCGAGTCCTTAATAGACCTAATAGGCGAATTACGGTTTTTAATTATATCAACTAGGGCATAGATAATGTCCCGTTTGGATCCGATGATGGGACGGTAGGAGTCCACGATTAGGAGGGAGTGGAGCGTGGCAGCGGAGGATTGGACGGCGGCGGCAGAGGAGGTGGTGAGGTGGTTACGGAGGATGTGAGAGAGCGCGTCGAGAAGGCCGCGCGTGGAAATCAGGGCTTCTTTGGAGGCTATGGAGAGGTTCAAGAGAGTCGCGGAAGCGTTGTCCTGGAGATCGTGGATTGAGGAGTATAGAGTTTCAGTTAGATACGGGATGGCCCCGTATTCCGCGATCAGGGCTCGGCTCTCAGGGTCGTGTTTAGAAATCAAACGGAGCTCGGCGACGGCTTCGGAACGGGTTTGTTCCGATACGGAGCTCAATTTCGATACTAGGGACTTCGCCGTGCGGCTTTTCACTTCCATTGTGGAATTGATAGATTACTTCAGCTCTTGTTTGTGTGTTCCGCGGGACGAGTATGAAGGTATGCGAGATTTCAGAGAGAGAGAGAGAGAGAGAGAATGGTACAACAACTTTGGTGGCGTTATGGTTTTGGTTACATAGTTTTCAGGGATTTCAAGGATAAGTGGATGTGGAGCCGACATTGTATTAAATTAACTATGTTCTGGGTTTTAGGTGGTGACTTTTCCGGATTTAGTTTTTTTTTTTAAAAAAAAAATACTTTTCTAGATTGAGTTCAATGTTAAATAACATTTAAGATGGGTGCGTGTTTGTACATGGAGTAAATTTAAAAAATTAATACAAATAGTAATTTTTAAAAAATTATTCTCATCATTAGCGAGTTAAGGTTTTTTTTTTAAACCCCACGAGCTTTAAAATTATAATTTGTTCATATAATGTTGAAAAGTCCTTTTCACCCGATATCTTGGCCGGCCGCTAACCTTTACTAGGTTTTGGGGGTGTTATTTATTGTTATTACCGTTCTATGAAAACTAGTTTCTATGTGGATAAATTTTATGAGCAATTAAAAAAAAGAGGAAAAAGAAAATAATAGAAAAGAGTACGGATGCTTGTCCTTGTCCAGGTTAATACTTCGACAAGCCTCCCCTCATTCAATTTATCCATACATGGGAAAATTTTCATTGTCCATTAAAATAATTATAAAAATAACATTCAGTAAAATTATTCTCAAAATAAGATAATAAAAGTATGAATTCAAAATGTACCTTTAGTTAATTTACTAAATATCTTATTTCTCAATTATTTTAAAAATATATTATTTTAATAAATTTCCAATTTTATGATGTCGTGTTAAATATAGAGTATTATTTACACTAAATATAAGTAGAATAACTTTATTGTAATTGTATTTAGTTTTTATTAAAAAAAGGCAGTTTTTTTTTTATGTGATGTTTTGAAGATTGCATTTTAATATAAAATAATTATTTTTATTACCATCCCAGTTTAAGTTTATATTTCTATCAAAGATCAGTTATTAAGCGCTAACCACTAACTCAACTAGATAATTTACAATGCAAATTACTGGACGTACCAAGGAAGAGTATTTTTGTCATTGTATGAAGGTAAGAGGGCCAACTAAGAAAGGAGAAGAAGAAAGTAATAATCAAATATAAATCAACAACTATTTAAATATTAAATATTAAATAAATATAAATCAAATATAAAAAAAAATCCAAATGAAAGTATTATTAACATTTGTATCACATCCAATCATTCTAAGCTCAATCTACCAAGTAGACGAGCCAACCATGTAAATAGCGTGGATAATAAAGTCAGATTTTGAAATTTCATATCTTATCATCGGCCGTAGCATTTGATGTAGTGCCATTATTGTTCGGATGGTGAGATATGGGCTGTTGACTGAGCCTTCCACGTGGGAAAAGAATAAGTTGGATTAGTCAACACGTGAAACTAAAAAGTGGTTCTATTCATGATTTCTTCCGAGTAAAATAAATGAAAATCTATAACACTATTTAATATTGATTACACACTAAAATATACAATTGAGAGGTAAAAAAAGGAAAAGTGTAGGAAAGGAAAGCATAATAGGGTATTTGTCAAAGGACAATCCACCTAATACATTGCTTTGTTAAAGTGCGTACGGCAGCCATTTTCGTAGGTACGTCGGTATCGTTTGTCCAAATTCCAACCTTACTCTTTATGTTTAATTACATTTACACTGCAGCACGCGCGCGGAGTGCATTGCAAGAGTTAGAGATGTAACCGGCACCAATCGTAAAAAGGTATTCACTCCAGCCATAAAAATTCTATAGAATTTAATTCTATAAAGTTTAGGGTTGGATTTATAATATAAAATAAAACCTGATAAAATTCAGAATTAAGTTATAAAATTTAGAAAAAATTTGATAAGAAAACTCAATCAGATAATTTTTCTAAAAAATAATAAATTAATATTATAATTTATAATTAATATATTTTATTTTATTATTATTATTATATTTTTAATCAATATATTTTTATATTATATTATATTTTTATATATAATTTTTATCTTTTTTATTAAAAATAAATAACATATAAAAATAAATTAAAATATAAAAAAAATTAATCACCATTTAAATTGAATCAAATCAAATCAAATCAGATGAATTTTGGATATATAGTTTTTTATTGAATTAAATTCAAATTTCAATGAACCATCCTGAACGCAATCCGTTTACATCTAGGGCGGATGCAGTCCTGCACTGATACAGTACAGATCGGCGGATGCTTATCTCTTAAATAGCAAACAAACAATAACACTAAGCTGATGGATTGTTAGGAAAAAGTCACCGTCACGACAACTGTGCGGATGCCTTTCTAAATTTCATACTTCAGATTTTCAAATTACTGAATGTCGGGGGGGGGGGGTGAACTTTCCCTAGTTTTGTCACCCCACACGTGCATCTTGACCAACCGTGACACGCAAACCAGGGAACATAACATAAGCATGCAGACGATGTGTCTACTAGGAGAAACAAAATATTGAATTTCAATGCAGTTCAACGTTTAATAATGTCAAAGAGGATATTAAAAATTATAAAATATATTTTAAATAGTAATTTTCTAAAATTAGTTTTCATTGAATAAAATATATGTATCATGTTTTTATACCTTTTATCTAATTTTAAACATTTACTTTAAAGTATACAAAATAAAAAATTTAGGTTATCTTATATCTCTCATAAAATTTATTAAATAATATAATATATATTAATAAATGAAATATAACCCTTTTTATATATATACATCTATATATTCCAGTTAGAAAAATTGAAAATAATATTATATTTATATTAAAAAAAGCTATCCAAATAAGCAAATAGAGGGCCAATAAGTAAAGCATGGAGGATATAAAATCTAGGATTATTTAAATCCCTTAAGAGTTCAAAAATGTTCTTAGATAGAGAATTTTGGTTATCATTGTAGATGGCTAGGTAGAAGGCCAAATAGGCAAAGCAGAGAAAGTGTGATGCCAAGGGTTACCTAATTGATTTGTAACTTCTCTCGATTTTATTTTTTGATTAATAAAATAATACCAATATGAAAGACTAGGTCTGTAATTGTGAAGTTGGAAGGATAGAGTAGACATAGGCCAAAACATTATAAGATTTAGACTAGATTTTCTCTACCTTTCTCTCAATTTCATTTAATAATTGAGAAGGCATGAATTAAGCATGGCAAGAAGAGTTATAGCAACTAAATCTATCTTAGAGGTACTCCCAAATTATTATATGCAATATACTAAATTGCTAAAAAAAAAAAATAGTTGCAAAAGTTGAACAAGTCATAAGAAATTTGTCAAGAGTACTTAATGATATGAAAAGAGTTTATTGAGTGAACTAGGGATCAATAAATAATCCAAAAGACCTTAGAGGCCTTTGCCTTGCTAATTTAGATATTAGAAATAAGGTATGTCCAATCAAGTGGTTTTGGAAACTTAGGCAAAGGAAGGTGATGTGGACTCAACTCCTAAGGAAAAATACAAAAAGTTCTTAAGGGTGGAATAAGTAAATGGGTTGAGAACTTCCTCAAGTTTTTATAAAGACTTACTAGATAGTCGAGAGTGGACAAGCAATAATGTATTCGTGTTTAGGACATTGGAGAAGCACAAATTTTTCTTTTGGATGGTAAGAAGGAAAAAATATCATAGTAGAATTGATTCAAGGACTTATATATATTAATGTAATGAATTTGACAATCATGAATTGTTGGATAGTTAAAACTAAGTGGGATAAAAATAAGCTAAGTTTCTAGTCATCACATTTGATTATAAATCATCAATCCTATGGTCTTAAGAGAGTCGGTATTTAATGAGAAAAGCTACCCTCAAATTGCTTGCCTCAATCCCACTTTAAGTAATATATATATGTAGTTAATATATATGGGGGGTAATTAATATGGAAAATTGGGGATGGATTTGATCATCTAACGCAAAAAAAAAAAAAAAAAAAGAAGAGAGAGATTGTACTTATGCTGTGGAGAATACAACATGATAGTTTCTTACGACAACCAATCTAAAAAAGAGAAACATCTTACATAATGCAAACTATTTAAGGTGTAGGCAAGTGAATGAGGACTTATAATATATTTTTAAGGATTGTTAAGGTTTGCATGGTTTGAACAAGCTATGGGAATCCATAAATGATAGGGAGCAAGCAAGGCAAATGAACGTCATGTGGATCAAACTCAATTGCTATATCAAGAACAAAGATTTAACAGAATTCCATCCCAAATGCCTTACTTCTCGGTTTTATGCAATGGAAAATATGGCCATCTAATTTAATTTTCAAATAGGGAAATCATTAGCATTCTCTTACTCATTACTTAAGGAGCTCAGCCTTCTAATATTGGTCCCTACAAAGGGCTAAATACCATTTTGGATTTTAAACCCATTAATCAAATGGATTTGGATCCTTGGGCCATGGTGTTAGGTCAAAAAAAAAAAAAAAATCAACCCATGAATTAGGACGATCAAGGGAGACACGGTATATTGGGCTTGAAGTAGGACCCATTGAATTAGCTTGTTCAATCCAACTATTATCATTGATTTCATGCACTATAAGAAAGCCTTCACTAGGTTAGGTTATAATAGGAGCCATTTAAGGGATTTATTAAGAAAAAGGTTTAATCCCAATTGTTAATCATTCAATACGATCTAATGGATAACATTGACATTTGAACTCTATAAATGCCCAAAGTTCCTCATCATTTTGGACATTAAGAACTTGGCATAAAACGTCGTCTTGATTCATTCTTCATAAGATCAAACTAATAAATAGTGAAGAAAACAAAGCTCTATTCATCACACATTGATGAGATTTAATGCTATTGAGTTCCTCTATCTATCATGTGCATATTTGTGCTCATTGGGGTCACTTACTCCTCCAACTTACCACTTTTTCTCTTGATCATCTTTTTTTGTACCATTCCATATTACTTCTTTGTGGCCAGTATAGAGTTTTTGCACACAACATACAAGTAGACTTTAGACTCAAATTCATGTATCTACAATCTTATAATAGAAAATAATAATAATAATAATAATTTACTCTATAAAATCCATACAATGAATCTTAGTGGGATTCCTCAAAAAAAAAAAAATAGTTGGATCAAATTAAATACAAATGCCTCTGTAATGATGCATACGAGATAGGCCTCTACTGGGGAATGGTAGATAGATGTTTGGTTTTGCAAAGAAAATGGAAAAAAATTGATATTCCTTCCTTTTAACTTTAGAGGGTTTATTGCTCAAAGTAGAAATTAATATTGATTCGATCGCAATCGCTGCTCTACTTACATATGTAACAAATCCTAAGTCAAAATTTTATAATATTTCGGTGGATGTTGGTAAAAAGTTTCTCCTCTTTAAAATAACTGCGTCCCGGTAAAGAAATCGACTTGATAGGCCATATAACTGGTTGGCCAACATACTTGTAACCTTATTTGTACCAAGGTTAAAATTAACCAAAATAAAATATCCATTTATTCCTTTAATAAAGAATTGAACCATGACATAATATTTGGAAAAAAAAAAAAAAAACCATTTCAACTTGAAACCTCTTCTTTTAAATTAGGGATCTCTACTTGGTATCCTATCATGAGTTGCAAGAATTTAAATTCGGAACCTTTTATACCGTAAAATTTAAAGATTCAAAGGTAACTCAAAAAGTATATGAATTCTTTTAGTTTTTTTAATTCATAATAATATAGTGATTAATATTCAAATTGTAAGTTAATACATCTTTAAATTGTAACTTAGGAATGCAAACATAGCAAATTTCAATGAAAAACAATATGCAAAAGAAACCACAAACATAAGGCATGATACCAATTTAAATTTAAGATGTTAGATTATATTTGATCAAATTTTATTTATTATCTATATTTTATATTTTTGACATGTAGTAATAATGGAATAACATAGAGTTTGAGGTGAGTGGAAGCTAATACTTTATACTCCACCCTAATGCCTATTGTATAATTTGATAGGTATTTAGGATCTCATAGACTGCAATGATTATCTAATTTGATTAATCTTAAAACTTTAAGCGCTATTGTGTGCATGTAAAATATGAAAGAGTTACTTAAGGTAGTTGTTTCAAGAGAGAGTATTGGTCAATTGCTTGTTATTACGTTCACTATCTTTGTAACTCGCACAAGTTTTCTTAGTTATAATTTATCACATTTATAATACATATATATATAGAGAGAGAGAGAGAGTCATGGGATAACCCGAACCTGAACTTGGAATCGACGGTTCTAGATCCCTAAAATGTGGAACAAGTGTTGGACCTAAGCCAGGTCTAAGGATCCATTGATTCACAAGGCTAAATCTGAACTGATGAACCCATTTTAATTTTTTTTAATTTTCAAATAAAAATATAATTTTAAAAATACTATGAAAAAAAAACTCTTAATAATTTTTCATACATTTTGTAAAATTTTGAATTATATAAAAATCACATTCAAGTAGAGTTATTATTTTAATAATATGAGACAAAAATTTATCAAAGATAAAAATTGGTTTTAATCACACATTACTAACGAATGAGAACTTCATCTTATTAAATTCTTTAAATATTCAACTACATATGCTCTTTTAGTATATTTATTTTTTTATATTGTTAATAATAATAACACATTAAATATTGTGAATGGGAATTAATTTTTTTTTTTTTTCATATGAAAATAGTTAAAAAATTAATATTTTTTTAATTTAATTTTAATTTTTTTTTCTTTTTTTTTTAAGCGAGTCGAAGCCACCAGATCCTATGGATCTAGCAAGTTAACTTTCCATTGTGGTGGTTCTATGACAAGTCAAGAACCATCTTACTGGTTCATGGTTTTGGGTTAGATCTATCGAGCTAGTTTTAAGCTGGTTTGCGATTCTGACTCACTCCATGACTGTATCTATATGTATGTATATATGCAATTAAATAAATGTATTGATTTAATAATATAAAAAATAAATAATTTTAATTGATTTGTTGTTTTTTCGAACTTACTTGACTTATGAAATTGTCATAATAATAATAATAACACCAGTAAACTTAATAACCATCCAAAATAATGTTATGAGTTTCTCACTATTACAACCAAAGACAAATAGTTTGACGAATGAAAAATTGCACAATTACAACATGATACACAACAGATGAACTTAGGAATGCAGCTTGGCTAGGTTTAAGATAGGTTTTCTAAAACCCAAACCCAACCTGGTTAATCATTAGGATACCTAAAACCTATAAAAGACCCTACAGTGTTTCTTTTTTTTGAACTTAAGCTCAACCCGATTAGGAAAAAGGGAACCCATGACCCGACCCGATAATTGCTTTAACTTCTTTTTTTTGGCTAATGCTTCAACTTATTTTCATCTATCATTTCTATAATTTATTATTAATCTACTTGTTATACAAAGAAGAGAGATATCACGATCTTATGAAATCTTATCATATGAAAACATAATATATATAATATTAATTTGTATTCAATCATAAGAGACCAAATAAAAATAAATAAAAAGCAAAATTAAATTGCATTGTATATTGAACGTCAAGTTGTCAACTTGTGGCCACGAGAGAATTAATCCTATGTAGTGAGTGTAGTGAGCTTGCCACCAAGTGGGCTTTGATGGGAAATTATAAATAATATTATATATAAACATAAAAAATAAAATAAAATATATTTATTAAAAATAATAATGATAAATTTATTATTTTAAAAAAATTATTATTTTTATCGGATCGAATTTTTTTCAAATCCCATAATCAGACTTTAAACCCTATTAGATTGTATTCTCTATTTTAAAACCCAACTTAAACTTTATAAGGTTTTTATCTGTCTGATGAATCAAGTACCTTATAAAGATCCATCTCAATTGCATTCTTAGATGAAGTTGTCATGTTTGTATTTGACTGTAGGGTAGTGCTCATGCATTGTCTAGTCGGGTGAGACATTATCGTGTCTACGAACTTTATAGGTCGTGGAGAGGACTCGTCTTTGTGTGCCATCAACTTTGTAGGCCACCACTATTGAACCCACGACGACGCTATTTGATCCAACATAGTTGAATGGGCAAACCATCTTTGCGTGCCATCAACTCTTTGTTCCTGTCGGTGTGCCTGTGGGCTCTCTCTCCAAGAAGCTTTTAGGGACATGTCGACGAGACAATGACGCCACTTACTTGGTCGTTGGCCATAACGAGAGCAGCACGGTCCCGTTCAGTTAGAGCTCATGATCGATATCAAATCGAAACGTGAAGAGGATTACAGTTGTGTTCGAGAGATAAGGAGTGTATGGATCCTTGAAAAAAAGAAGAGTTACAGTAGTTTTCCTTGAACCGTTTGAATCCTATCAGTGAATAAAAAGTTAAGTTTATATTTGATCTCCTTTAAATTGCTTCATCTATCTTTTCGAATAAAAAGTTTCAATAATATATATCAAATTACAAATCTATCTTCAAATTGAATTAAACGTAAAAAACATGAATTTTCAGTTTGATTCGTTTGGTAATATTATCCATTTTTAATGCAAAAATTTGGGCTGATTTGATTTATATGATTTGAGTTAAACTGAATTATGAGCTTGACCAAATTCACTTAACTTTCAATCCGATTTGGTTTGGCTTATGACGTAATTTTCATTTGAAATTTCTTTTAAACTTTCTTTTATTTCATATGGAGTATGATTATAATTACACGGTTAAACTTCAAGCATGTAAATCACCTTAGAAGATTCATACATTGTGTATTGATTATAGCTTAAGTTATATGGCTAAAAGAAGTATGATTTATTAGATTTAAATTCAAAGCATTCTTAAGTTTGTTATTTAAAATTAATTCGAGATATAACACCACCTTATAAGACCTATAATATAATTTGCAATGTCAATAGTATAATAGGTCGCTTTTGGTATCACTTTTTTAAAAGTTATTCCTTTTACCAATAAATTCCCTTAATTATCCTTAAAGTAAAGTATGTATTTTATTTCACAAATAGTTGAAGTTCAATTATAGTAAATTCTTTATTTTGGAAATTTTATTTAGATTTATCCAAAATAATTCTTTATTTTCGAAATTTTTATTTTCTTATACATCATGTTATTAGGTAAGAAGACTAAATTCCCACAAATTATGGTATTTTTTTATTTTTAATATATATTATATTTGATTTATGTTATGTTAGGTATATGTATTACAGATACATATATATCTAGACTTATACACGTAGATAAAATGTTAATATAAATATCATAAATTTTCTTTCTTTCTTTATTTATTCATCTATTTTTTGAAATAGACATTCTCTTATCATTGTTTTTTGTGAGGAACTTTCATGCATATATTTTCCATTATTTTAATTGTTAGTTTTATGTCTAATCAAGCTAAATAATCACCTTAAGCAGTGTTTTTAGTACATAAGTATATTTGCATTGTGCTCTAGTAAAACAATATCGTTAGCCATTTGAAAAAGGTTTTATTAGCATAACGTACGAAATGAATGGATTAATAACTGAATTACATAAATTAAAATTTAATATTAAAAAGTTTTTATAACTATTTGTTCTAGTTATACTAATATGGAAAATGATATATATTAAAATTCTAGATCTTGTTTCTTATGACTAAACATTCTATATGACATATCATATATTTGCTAGTTTTGAATTTATTTTATTTATTTATTTCTAAAAGACCAAGTCAACACAGGAGAGACACTATTTGATCCAGCATGGCTAGTGGGCTGATCATCCTCGTGGGGCATCAGATCTTTCTTTCTAATGGAGGGTCCATGGGCATTTCTCTCTCTCTCATCAAACTGGGTAGTGAGCACCAAAATATTAAAGAAAATCGCACTCACTCAACTTTTTTCCTTTTACACATAATGTAAGCAAACTAAGTTATTAAATTCAAATTTAATTTTAATTTCAAATTTTAAAGTTTGAACTCAATTAAGCTTATAATTTTAAATTTAAAGTTAATTCAATTAAACTCATATGGGCTTGACTAAAATATACTTTCTTCTTTTAGTTAAAATAATATAAGTACTACTCGAATCAAACTTGAGTTCCATTAAACTCGCAAATTTATTGAGTTCTTTATCGAGTTAAATATTACAAAACTTAAACTTTAGCTTGACTTAAGTATTACACAGAAGTATACCTAAATTTATAACTTGTGAAAATCCTTATTTAATGTGATAATGCAATATTCCAAATTAGTAAGATATCTCTTAAAGATTTCTTGTCTCTTACTTTTTGCTAATGATGGGGTGTTCCAAAGAATAGAATAACATCATTTGTGACTTGAAAACTATGACCAATATATATATAATATATATGTACATTAATTACCTATAAATTTTTATTGTTTCTAATTTTGTCCATTTTAAAATAGGAAACAATATCTTTTGATTTCTACACATAATAACCCATATTCCTTTAATGCTTTAGAAGTTCATATCTTTATTACATCACTTTATTTAATATAATAATCTTATTATATAATAATAATTATTACTATTAATACATATAAACCTATACAATTTATTTATAAAATAAACCTAACAATTCAAACTTGAATAATCAAATTAAACTCAGACAAATATCAAACCAAACTCAAATAACTTGCCAATACATTTAACTCGATTATATCCATCCATACACGGCCCTAAATTCACATTAGGTTATCGATTTCCTTTTTCTCCATTGAAAGCGCAAAACTTTAGATTGAATTTCCCCTTCTCTTTCTCTTATTACTTACATGCTTATATACTGTCCTTTAACACTCCTGTGATAGGATATATGGCGTACAATAATTTACTATAACAACAACTTTTTATATTTTCCTCTCATATATAGCAATTTTGCAATGAAATGACTACCCATATATTTAATAGCACAAGATATGTTGCAATTCATTTAATCAATGTATTGATTTGAAGGCTTATTGTCAAAATCTTATAAAACATGTACCTATTTTACATATACATATACAAAGTATTAAGAAAGGAGATGTTTTATTATATACGATCCGCATATACAAAACAAAATACAATACAGAACAAAAGGGGATGAGTAGCCCACAAGTCACATTGTCAATTCATGGCGGGCATCTTGTGAAACTGTACTTAGTACGGACATGAAACATAAAGCTAGTAAATGAAGCCAACCCGTGACGCTCAAGTACGATCATCATCTTATCGATTCACAGTGTGGGCTATATTCTATTGTCCCATATGCCGACTCAAAAAACTATTACACATCCTCTAATTGTTTAAATTCCAATTATTAAATAATGAAATAATAGACAATTATAAAATAATGAATTGAATGATTTTATCGAAGCACTTTTAGATTTTTTTTTTTTAATATCATTTGTTTGTAAGGTTTTGCTCGCCATAATTTCATTATAAAAAAACATCTTACGTTGGTTTGGATAAAAAAAAAATTAAAAAAGGAAACTTACCTAGCAAATTGTGATAAAAATTATGTTTTTGTGTCATCTGTTTTTCATGAAATAACTTAGACGATGGATAAGATATGATTTGTTATTTCATCCCGCCACCTCCTCCTTATGGCTCTTATTAAATAGAAATATAGAAGCCACAAACTAGGCACCATTTTTCAAATAATATTTATATATTTGTTTTTTTTTTTAAGTTCTCACATTAAGCTTCATAATAAAAAAGGAAAAAAAAAAACCCTAAAATCACAATTCCAATCAAACTACAAGACATAAACACCTTGCAAATCTGAAATTTCCTGCGACAACTTACACATTACGAGACAAAAACCCCATGAAGAGGAAACCATTATCAAAAACAAAATGACAAATCATCACATCACAGACAAGAGTTTCGCGTCACACATGAAGCTCTGTAGCACACCCGCGGGGGACTATGAGCACCGCTCACGTGCCACCCCAAGTCGAGAATTGGGCACATCAAACAGTATCCTATGGTTTTGTTGCTGCATGTTGGCAATGATATTGAGGACGGAATTCACGTTATCCGGTGCTGCCGCCATGGCGAGGCAGGTGATGCTGCCCGCGGTGCTGTGGATGAGGAAGTTGTCCGGTGGTAGGGTGACGTTCATGCCCGCGAACATGAGCGTGATGGTTGGGGAAACGATGGGGACTTTGTAACACGTGTCGAAACCGCCGAGGGATGTAACGGTAAGTCTACGTTTGTGGCCGACGCGCCTCCTGAACTCATTTCTCACGGCGACATAAGCTGGCTCGACAAGGCGTGTAAACACGGTGCCTGGTCCGAAGTAAAATCATAAAATATGAGTAGAAGTATCAAACTTAAACGATGACTATGATTATTCAGGGGATTTAATCCCGATCCATTTAATTATGATTATGTTTATATAATATTTATGTCACTAAATTTTAAAAGTTTTAGAAATAATTATAATATTAAATTATAATTTATACAATTTTTTTTTCATATATATCACACTATGCTATTAAATGCTGCTACATTTAGATAGTGCAATAAGGCGAAGATATTTCAGATTGGAACATTTATGGTCCTTATTCCACTACTAGTATCAATGGTCATTTTGGGCGGACCACTAAAATGGAGTGGGCCGAATCCCTTTTTGACTTTGTCCATATGGTGTTTTTTTTGTTTTTTTGGGGGGGGTGATTTGGAATTAAATTCCTCACGAATTTCCTAAACCACAAACCACAATTAAACTAAAATGAATATTGAAAATAAAATATAAAGTTGGAGAAGAAAATGAGTTACGTACCCGAATCGAAAATGGTACCCGCACCGGTTGTCGGGTTGAAAGCGAGTGCGCCTGGAGGAATATCCACTATTCTTCGGCCCACCCGAATAGCCACCAAGTTGACATAATAAAGAGACGACCTTCTAGGGTTTTTAAGGAGAGGTGTGTATTTGATCCTAATGGGCTGAGCAATCGGGCCGAGCCTGAGCGAACCGGAAAAGTTGGGTGACTTGAAGCTAGGCAAGCAGTAAGAAAATGTGGACTTGTACAAGTGCTGGGTTTGGGATAAGAGCGATAAAGGGCCTCGTCCCAGGCCCAATAGGCCTTGCTGGGGCACAGAACTGCCGGTGGTCTTTTGGATGCACCCAAAGGTGTAGCCGAGGATAGGGTCATTGGCTAGGGTGAAAGTGTCCTGTGTGAGGTTGGCTGCAATGGTGGAGCTGCCATAGCTCATGTTGAAACTGCACGAGCTGCCACCGCAAGTGGGGTTTGCTACCTGAAAGTTTCATGTCATTTTCAGTAGTTTGTGTCTATAATTATAATTAATATTTCAAATTTTATAATTAATATATATATATATATATTATAGACACTTAAGCTATTAGACCTTGTCCAATGGAAGGTGATAAACCTCCCGGTGGTAGGATTCCCTTTTTTGGGGTCCTTTTTATTATAGATTCTGTATATAATATATATATAAATATATATATATATAAATCTTAAGGATTTTTATTTAAAATTTTTTAAAATAAAGTAAAGAAATTTTTAGATAATAGAGTTTCTTAACGAATTAACAAAATAATTTGATATCCGTCATTAGAATTGCACATAGTTTTAGGAGCTCATGAAGTTACGCATATAGAAGCATTGTTTGGCTCTATTTTGTCAACATGAAGACAGCGGAAGAAGGGTAAAAAAAGATTATATATATATATGAATGAGAGTATAATGAGTACTATTAAAATGCTGTCATTCATGCATATAAAAATTTTTACCACTACTTGTACATATTCATCAATTCCTTTTTCAGGGATGGGTCTTTTTCTAATTTTTTTTTTTTAATTTTCAGTGCATAGAAAGTTGGCTAGTTTTTGCACCTAGATTTTTGCGCCAGTCACGGGACAACTGTAACATATGTTGGATTGTTTCGAATCACGGGCTGATTTTGTCCAATTTTACTAAATTTCTGTATTCTTTTTTTTTTTAATTTTTTTTTTACGTAAAATGATGCTTAAAGTCCGTGGATGGGCCCCTCTGGTCTAAGGTCGCAATTAATGAGCTTTGTATGTCAAGAAACTAGCGATGATAATTTAAATATTTTACATTTCCCCATTAAATAAGTTGATATTTTGGATAAATCATTAAAAGAATCGAAAGCTGGACTGAGGTTTTAACGTTGTTGGTGTTCAGGTGTTTCTTATAAAACTAATTGATGACATTGTCAATTATATTTGGTCTATAGTATATGTTACTTTAGAGAACCATCTATGTAAGTTCCCTGCTGTATAATTAAGTACAGTACGGTCCAAATGGTGCAGTCACGATACACATTTCTAGCTAGGAAAAAAATACATAATATTTATGATTGTGTTTTCGTGAATGATAAGGGTTTACCTGGTGGCACTGAGGGGCATTGCACCCAACGGGCTTGTAGGTGGTGGATTTCGCGGAGGCGAAGAGGGTGGAGGAGCAACCAACGCAACCGGTACATGGCATCCAAGCAGCATCATGGCTAGTATCCATAGCCATGAGCATAGTTTGAGGAGGTGTCCCAATTTTAGCCCTCACAATATAAGTAGGGTTTTGAATAATCTCTCGTCCCGATGCGATCGGGACGACAGATTTCCTCGCGACGAGACTTGATAAGTATTCGAGCCTATCTTGATCCTGCTGTTGCATTTGAAGGACAGTTTCCTCCCATGATTGGGCATTTTTGGGCCTAAATGGTGAGCATGGACTATAGACATGGAAGACCTGGAGGGTTGAGCCAAGGTCAGGAAGGTTGCATTTGGGGGTTCTGGTAGTGCTTAGGGCACTCGAGAGACTTGAAAATAGGAAGAGAAGGGATATTGAAAATAGGGTTTTCATGGCTTTTCTCAAGTGGGTTTGGAACTTGGGATGCTTTAGGGAGTGATAGAGGTTGTGTTGTATATATAGGTGGCAATGGAGTAAGGGTATGAGAGGAATATAATTTTTTTTCCTTATTTTTTTATGTAACATGAAGAACCGTCCCCTAAGACAGTAATTTAAAAGGGAGATTGAAATATTTTATCAAATGATTGAGAAATGAGAATGCCTTTAGCTATCCAGTGTATGCATGCATGCATGGTAATTACCATCCTGAAATAATTAAAATTAAAAAAAAATAAATAATATCATAATAATATGATATGATATTTCAAAAATTTAGATAATATCAATTATCAATTTATAAATTAAAAAAAATTAAGAAAAAAAATTAAGAGATCTAAATCCCCACAATTGTAATATACATAACAATTAGTAATAAATAAATAAATTTCTTGATGTCGAGAATTTTATAAATGGTATTCTAGACTTATATAATGTGTATATGTATAAGATAACAAAATAAAAACTTTTAGGTAAAAAATAATTATATGGGAATAGTGGAGTATCATTTAAAATGTGTATTAGGGCAACTTAATTAAACGATGATGGGGGGTATAACCCGAGGGGTTAGAAAATATATATCAAAATAATATCTGTAAATTACAAAACTTGTTAAGAAAACCTATTGTATGACTCACAGGATTGATTAATGGCAAAGGTTTTATATAGAACTGGAATGAATGTGAATAAATAGTGTAAAAGGTGTAGAACCGAGTGAAGTAATTTTGGTTTGAATTATATTATATACTTGTTGCCAACATGTCAGATACCCGTTAAGCAGACATAAAACTAACATTAATTTATAATATATTGATAATATATTCTATAGAATAGAAGAAAAAAATAATTAAAACATTCAAAAATACTAGTGCCATGTGATGTTACTAATATTTTATACACAAAACACTTGGTGGTGCAAGGGGAATGTTTAGTTTTAGTATGGAATGGATGGGCACAAAGTTTGAGTTAGTGGGCAACGTGATAAGAGACTACCAGACTGTACTCCATTTGCCTCTTATGTGGCACTGGTCCACCCTCTATCTCTTTCTCTCTTTCTGCAGTTCTCTCATGTCTCTTCTCTCTTGTCTAATGTCTATATATGCATTCTAGGGCATGATCTTTCCTTTAAAAAAAAAAAAATTATTTATATTGGCACTTTATATGAAGAAAGTGAGCATATAGTCAGTTCCGGTACAATAATAGAGAGGTAAATGATTAATTATTAGCCAGGTCTGATCCATGATGCCCCATCTTACTCAAAATCAATCATTATTAATAGTTCTTCATACGTGGTAATGATTTGAATGCAAGATTTAATAAGATCTTATAGACTGATTGGAAGTGTTTCGTTTTCACCGTTCATAATTACAACTATAAAATGCAAAAAATATCCTTAAAGTGATTAGGTAAATATGAATGGATCTTTTAAACTTTTAAATGTGTGTTTACTTTTGTAATTTTAAAAAATGATATATACAATTTTAAAGCTGTCATTAAAGCCATAAAACAACAGTTAATGATAGAAGCTTTACTAATGATTTCAAAAGTATGTACATATTGTTAAAATTACAATCAAGTAAGCATATGTTTTAAGATTTCAGAAGTCTATTGATACCTTAGCAATATTCTCAACTTTTAGGGATTTACTTACAACTATCTCGGCGTTGAAACGTTATTATCAAATTTCCTTATGCATCCAATGAGTTATATATATATATATATATTTCTTATAAGGTTCATCATAATAATATTCCTGTTATTACATAATTTAGCAATGTATAAGTGACACTTTCATAAATGGAATCTAATAACCTAGATAGCTAATTGGAGGTAAAATTATGAGCCTAGATTTGTTCCAACAAACTAAAATTCATGAGCATTACTAACATTACAAAATTGACAATAATTATAATCGCATTGCTCTATGTTTGGGTAATAGTCGGAAGAAAATCATTTATTGAACTCACTGGACCGTTGGGTTCCACGAGTGAATAAAACGTTGGATGATGATGATTTATCCTAGTCATTTTTGTTACCTTTAGAAATATAAGAAAATAGTCATTGCAATCTATCCTAAATCATACTTAGTAAACATTTTTTTTCCCTACTGCATCCAGACGCTTTTCCTAGCTGATTCTTTTCCTTGTATTTGAGAACTAAATACATTGTAATATTGATCTTTTATACAACTTACATGAATTAACTATCCTAACCTTGATATATATCAAAGATCATCGTATGTAGAGAAAAATGTCTTATGTATGAAAAACCAACTATGAACAGAAACGAGGAGCATCAACCGTAGCCACTTCATTGTCATTACAGATAGTATGGCCTTCCTCTATCTGGAACTAGTTTTGATCCCCAGGCATCTTTTCTAGTTGCCTTTTCCCCATCTATTCTACCCAGTTCGTGTGGATGAAAGCCTAGGGTTGCCTAGACAAAGGATAATGGATTTGTAAAAGAAAAAGACTCAAGTTCGTAAATCCCAAAAGGAGTAGTTGTGAATTTATAACTTTTTTCTTTTTTTTTTTTTTTTCACAATCTTTTTTAATTTGGTTCAGTAGGAGCAAGTTAGAAAGATTGAAAAACAAACCCCTTGACTTGATTTACTCTTAATAGGTATGAGATGATCATCTTAGAAAATTCTTTCACTATGAATACTTCTATTACATCTATAGTCCTTATAGAATAAAAATTAACTATATAGCATTTACATCGAGAATTTAAGTAACGTATATGCCATTAGTTTAATCTTATTCTATATTGAAACTACTAATAATCAACTTGTAAAATCAATCGGTTTATTATAAAGAGATTCGTTGTTCTTGATCAGCTTTATCTTGATTTTTGTTTTAACAAGTAAAGTTTTGTCTTGATCCGTGCGATCCACCACATGTGTATGTCGTCTGCCTCTCTTATCTAATCAAATAAAATTGAGAAAGCATACAAGAGATATAGTCAACTATATTGTTTTTATCGTCACTCAAGTATCCATCGAGTCCAGGCTAAAAACAAAGACTCACATAAATTCAATCAAACAAAATCATTTCTGTAGGGTCTTCTATTTTCCTCTTTTGAAGCCCTCCATATCTTCACTGATTTCCCCCGTAAAATTATGAGGTTTTTACTCTATAATTTGAAGGAATCTGACTGCAAAATTAAGTATAAACCAGTACTTTATTTGTTAGCAAAGGGAAAAATAATAAAAAGAAAAACTAGTATTTGTTTTGTATTATTATAAGGACATGTCTAACAAACTAACTAGTTTATAAATCAATCCAAAGATGTGTTTGGCCATAAATGCTGATTATAGTGATTGACATGATCGTTATTTAAAAAATAAAAGGGGAATAGAAGGTTAACATTTAGATAGTATAGCAATTAGAACAACGTTTTGATTAGGGGTAAGAAGTTAACTTTTGCATTTGGTTAAAGAGAACGGGTTCGTTTTGATGTCCTAGAAAAAAGTTTTGATGGAGAGATAATATTTTAAAATATTAACAATTTTTAAACCATCCATTCATTCTCTCATTTTTCTAATTTTATACAAACTATTGCAATCATCCTTTATACAACATCTCACTTTTATAAACCATGTAACTTATATATTTTAATTAAATGACTTATGCGAGTGTGAGTACATACATATATGCACGCGTGTACATAGTATAGCATACCTGTGTATATGTATTTTCACATTAATATCACGGATGCGTGCTTGCAATACTTTATAGTAGACCCTATGATATAATAATATCAAACCATTCCCAATAATGAACATTTTAGTAACTTATGGCTTAAATTTAATACATTAACCCATAAAGCATTTAAGAAAATGCAATAAGCCCTTTTAACATTTAAATTTGCTTACAACCCTTTAGACGGAAAGATTCATTTATAACATCGAGAAGTGGAGGAAATCTTAGCAGACTTTATGAGCCATTTTCACTCCTCTATTATGGAAGCAAAAGTAAAATGTAATTGAAACCCACACTCTCGTTTTCTATTATCTTCAAACTCTCGCTAAGGTGTTGTATAATTAGGGATAGCAATTTAATCTGTCTCATACATCAATATGATAAATCCCCATCATGTTTTCAGTCTAATAGAATTACAGCTGAGTTGATGAAATCCATTGGCAGTTAGCACATCCTATTTTTACATGTATATATTTAGATAGGATTTTAATAAGATAAAGATAAATATAGAAATAATAAAAGTTAGAGGTTTGACATTTGCAAAACTAAGACATGCATTTAAAATTTTCAAAATACCGGGTTTCAATAAGATAAAAATAAGAACAACCTAATCCACATCTTTAATTGTGTATAATCTTCATTATTCTCGGTCAATTGTTAGTGAATCCATTATCCTGAGATTATTGAAAATTTAACCTAAGCAAGGCAACAGGTGTAAATAGTTTTTACTGCTTTTACTCCAATGAAAGAGGAATCCCATATTCTGCTGAGTTTGTCCCATTGACTGTAAGGTCTCTGTCAATGCAAAAAGGTATACGTGATGTTTGACTGTAGACTTTACTGTTAACCTTACCGACACATATGTTCCATGGAACCCGAGGAATATACTTCTATTCACATAAAACAAAGATAGCATCAAATAATAGAGATTTTATAATCTATAGGAGCATAAACTAACATTTAAATGTAGAAAACCCCAAATCTTAGTTTATAAAAAAGCATGGCTTTGATGCAATTCCAAAAGGGCATCTCAGAAATGGCACTGTAGGTAAATCATATGTCCGTTTCATATTGTATGGTGCCGTGGAATAGTGATTTTTTATTTTATTTTAACTGGTATCTTGGTCTCGTTACTACTATATGTTAATTGTCATATTCTAAAGAATGGGGGTTTAATAGATTCTAAGGCAGTAAGTTCGCACTCGGTTTAAGAGAATTATTAGAATAGGAAAATTAACTTTTTCTACTTTTTTTAAAAATAAAAAATCATTTAAATAAATCATATAAATATCTTAATCCTCGAGACCCATTATACCAATTCACCAAACTACTATATTAGTACGTATGCCTTAAAATCTGAAAAGTGAGAAAGCATAACCACTTTAAAGTTTGTATTTTTCAAGGAGATTTATTTTTGTTCTTTTCCTACGCTTCCAATTTGAAAACAATGTAATATGTTTCCCCAGGTAAGGTCATGCTCAGAGGTGATACACAGTTTAGATATTTGTTGTTGGGCCTTGTGGAGTGATATTATCATTAACTACTTACTTACTACTAAGCTTTTGCAGTAAAAAAAGCTTAAGAATTGAGTGCACTTGTGTGTGTCGGTCGAAATAATCTATAAAATAACCTAGGTTTTGCAGAAGAATTATGTGGAAATTAGCAAAAGGAATTGTTTCATGGGATGGGATTGTTTTATTGGACTATGGAAGACACGACACCCATCGCATAAAACTACTTTCTTTCTTCTTTTTTTTCTTAGTTTCCCAGAAGGCCAGAACCACAAGGTCTAATTGACTTGTGCAAAATTAAGTAATGATGTCTTAAGATATTGCTAAAGATATAGGTATAAGTATAAACTAACACCAAGATATATGATGCAAGAACTATTGTTTTAATATACAAGTTATTATAAAAATAGAAAATATTTTACTTTTGTATACAGTTTGAACTATTAATTTATGTAATTGAAAGTAATCAATTAAGTTTACGATGAAACCTAGAAATTGACCATTGATCCAATTTGAATACTTCTGCAGAATAAACCTGAATAGAAAACTAAAGAATAAAAGCAACAAATGATTGAGTTTAGTAGTTTTTCATAAAAAAAGTTATTAATTCCAGAGATATAGTAATATGTAGAAGATAATAGGGTTTTTTAAACTTGTCTTTTTTTATCTCTTGTATCTTTCTATTTCATACTCATATTTATATATTTTCATGAATTTTAAATTTTTAAGATAAATTTAGTGTTACAATTTGCAATCCCAGTACGTCAATGAGTAAGAATGATCTTCATATCATGCTCTCCCTCTTTTTAATTCATCCATTTAATTATGAGGTAATGTGATATTTACTTTTGATGGGGTGAACCTCCAAACAACTTATCACATACTTATTTTGCATGGTCATGTCTAATGGTAAAGTGTGTGTGTGTGTGTGTTTGTTTTTTCCTTTTATGTTCTCTTTATTCCTTCTTCACACGTGAGTTTTTTTTTTAAAAAAATAATAAATAATTAAAAATATTATTGAAAATTATGTATTTGATAAAAATTAAACCCAATTTATCCTTACATTATTTGAATGGTAGAATTTAATGAATAGCATTAGTTTTCAAATTCTCAATAAACTTTTTCAACAACCTTTTCTTACTATTTTTTCTCCTAAAAAGACTTGCCTGTGTGAACATCATTTTACTTTAGTGGCCAAGCTTCCTTCAGGCATGCTAGCATCATCACCGAGTTGAAGAACATGAAAGAACAACTAGTCTGTTTTAGTTAATTGATTGATATCACTTATCTCAATCTCTCTCGGATTTGGACCATCTCAAGTTATTATTTTTAAAATTATTCTCTTAAAATATTGATACGTATAATTAATAATTAATATTATAAGGAAAAATATATAATATTATAATAATATCAGGAGATATTTTTTTAAATCTAAATAATTTTAATTATTAATCTATAATTTTTAAAAAACTTTAAAGAAAATT
The DNA here is from genome assembly GCA_037954665.1 of Laguncularia racemosa. Taxonomy (NCBI): domain Eukaryota; kingdom Viridiplantae; phylum Streptophyta; class Magnoliopsida; order Myrtales; family Combretaceae; genus Laguncularia; species Laguncularia racemosa. The sequence goes on along the minus strand of JBBMOL010000013.1, from coordinate 2,110,329 downwards.
AATTTTTAAATTTTCATTTTTTGTCTCAATGCCCGCTAATGTCATCATAGACTCCACCTATCCTTGTCTTCCTTCCACCTCTTCACCAGGTGTGAAGTCATTATAGCTCTGTCCCGTTGGATTGTTTCGTCGGCTCCCTTCCTCTTGGTCGCCAATTTTATACTTATCCATTTTAGAAATTTTAAATATGTAATTAGATAAAATAGAAAGAAAAAAAAGGCCTAATACGGTGAGTTATCTCGCCCCACTCTTGACACTTAGGTTTATGTGGTGAAATATCTCACGTGTAATACAATGAGATTTCTCAAACATATGACTGCTTATCGATAAAAATCTTAGTACAAAGCCCTTATACAACAAGATTTTGCTAGAAAAGGTTTGGGCTGAGTTATCTTGTAACTTTATCTAAAGTTATAAGATTTAAATAATTAAGATTATTTAAAATTTTAAAGTATCTCATAATATTATAATAATTTTATCTTTTCTGTTCAAAATCAACTATTAATTATTTTATTACTTTACTTAAAATATTTTATAGGATGGAAATCCGTCTCTCCATGCTGGCTAGATGCTTCACTAGCTAACCAGTTGCGATATTGGGATGGATCCTTGGACACATACGTATAGACAAAACTCTACTGCCACTGCATGTCAAGAAGACGAGATTCCCGTGTCCTCCACCCATCTGAACATTTGGTCAGAAGGAGCAACTTAACAAGTTGCATTAATGCTCGTTCCCAGCTAGGCAGGGGGATTTGTGGATGATAGCCGCGTATATATGTACGAGAAATGCTTTAATACTCATCAAAATACATAACATATGAATCTTCTTCTTTTTTTTTTTTTTCATATATGCAGGCTCATCCTTAAAAAGCTATAATATGATCCATGTGGAATGCAGTATAAGATTTTTCTTCTTCAGATTAGTCTACACGAATCCTATTAATATAAAGTATTCAAATTATATATGATATTAAAGTACAATAAACTAATTTCGATTTCACATTTTTAAAAAGTTAACTCTTTCTAATAAATTTCTTCAATTATCCTTCAAATTAAAAGTATATCCCTAATCCTAAAAACAACTAAGGTTAATTCTAATAAATTGGTAAATTTTCTTCATTTGGGCAGTTTTTACTTTCCCATAGAATATGTTCTCCGCTACAAAAATAAGACTAAATTTCAGTGAATTAGGATGTAAATATCTTTTTGATTTCTAACTCTTATGGTAGTTTTATTTTTTCACCTATATTATATTTGGTTTCTTTCATTTTAAGTGTGCGTTTCACAGGCATACGTCCATCAAGTACACACAATACATGTAATTTATTCTAATGTGACCTACATGGATAAGATCTAAGTTAAAGTTTTTCTATTAATTTAATATGGGAATTGGGAAATTTTCTTGCAAATATATGTATATATATATATATATATATTTTTTAAAAAAATATCATAATTGTTGTTATATCGACTCATTAGGAAGTATAATAACCCGTGTTAATATTAAAAATATCACACACATGAAAAACCCTACATTTGATGATGAGTTGGTAAAATAATAATAATAATAATAGCTGTATTTAAATACGAAAAGCTAACTCAACACAATATTTACATGATACAACTCGTGACATCAATATTTTCTGAAAAATCTAAGTGTGGTCAATTTTTTTCCTTTCTTTTAAATTTGGATTGCTGTAATTTTAATAAATTTAAGATGTTTCCACGTATTCATTTTCTTTTTCTAACCAAAAAAAAGAAGAAGAAATAGAAAACTAAGAAACATATCAAAATGCAATTTTTTTATATTCTATCTTAGGATAGAAGGAAGATATATATATATCTAATTTCCTGTGGACATTGGAAGAAGGAAAGAGGCGAATGCGAATGAATCATATGAATATACCATGAAAGAAGAGAGACAGGATTAGGAGCAAAAGTCAGTTTCACGTGGAAGATGCTGAACATACAAACAGAGGACGAGAGAGGACTACGTTTTTTTTTAAGGTGGGCGTGTCCTGTCCACCATGTTCCTTTTCTACTCACCACAAGACAAGGTGTCACGGGCCTTTATGATCCCAAGCATGCCTAGCTTCTTTGCTTTTTCTTTCATTTTTTTAATTTGGTCACCAATTCAGTACACAACCAACGATTTGATACAACACACCGACATTATCGCTTTTGTATAAGCTTTGTGGATTAGGAGGCAAAATGAAGGAATTTGAAAATTTATACGAGGATTTTCTGGGGATTTTTGAACGATCAAGTGGCATGAGATATAATCAATAGCTGAATTAGTTGATTCCCCAAAACTCGTAAGATATACACCTAAAGAGTAGCGAACATAGTTCAAATGAAATTAGGTTGAATAAAAAAACCAGCCCTATCCAATGTTCATAAACTTGGATTTGTTAATTTAACTCGGCCAAGAAGTCATCGGTTCAAGTGTACCTATGACAATTTAATCATGAAAACTTGCTTGAATTGATGGGTCAAGCCGCAAAAATTATTAAAAAAAAAAAGGAAAAGAACCATAATGTGACATAGGAAAAAAGTGTATCATTAACATTGTTATAATTACTCATTTAAAAATTATAAATTAAAAATAATAATTTATAATGATATAAATATATAAAATATATATTTTATCTCTTGTCTAAAGCAACGTAAGTAAATTATTACGTTTTAAAAATTTTAATATTTAATATAAGATAAGTTTTAAACTTTCAAACAAATTATTTTCTTTTCAACTTTTTTTTGGAAAAGCAAAAAAAAAAAAATTAAGGGTCGGCTCACCTTTTTTAGGCCTATGAACCTTCATGGACTAGTTCGGCCCTTTTCTATATCTATATAAACCTACAAATTGATTTGTTTAATAAGCATATTTTATGTACGGGTTAGACCTATCTACCAAAAGAAAAATTCTAAAACAATTATCAAGAATCTTATCTAAAAAGCATATTATGGTTTAAAAAGAAAAGAAAAGATCCTAATATGGATTTATCAATATCATATTCATCTCTTTGGAAAACAAGTTATTATTGCCAAGCCTTGTGCATATATGATATAACCATCATTACAAATTTCATTTTTAGATTAGAAATAAGTGAAAGTAAAACAACACAAAAAAGTGTACCTAAATATTACTTGGTTTGTTTAATAAGCATATTTTGTATATGAGTCAAACCTATGTACAAAAAAAAAAAAAAAATTAAATAAATATAACACAATTATCAAAACTCTATCTTGAAAAGCATGTTTATAGTAATAAAAAAAAATTCCTAACATTGATTTATCCTATTAATCTCCTTATTCTCTAGAATACAAACTATTATTACAAAACTTTGTGAATATAATCAATTATCATTACAAATTTCATTTTTAGATAAGAAATAAGTGAGAGATAAAAATCTACAAAGAAAAAGTGTACCTACTATAAAAGGAAATTTTATATGGTCTTTCATTTGCTAATTACTTATAATGGAAACTACATTAAAAATTATAAAAATGCTTGCAAAGACATTTTGCAATTTCTAAGCTAAATATATGGACAAGTTTGATGAAAGCATAATATGGCTTAAAAATTTAACAATTGATTCAAATTTAGATTGTTAGGTGAATAATTTAAACAAAAATTTATGATATAATTAGATCACATGTTATGACTTACATAAATAAAAATTAATTCATATGCCCAATTCGACTTTTATTAACTATATCAAGTGATTTTACTAATGAAGTTGGGGTTTGAATAATCTATACCACATAAATAGGTTTGTATACCAAAGCAAATATATATATATATACAAAAGTCAAAGTGTAGAAAAAAAAAAAGTGAGAGTGTTATTCATACTAGAGCTAGAGTCAAAGTGAATAATAACAATAAGATAGCACTAGAAGACACAAAGAAAGAAAGAGTGAGGGGTGTAGAAGCGAATATTAAGAAATGATTACAGTAGAGAATATAGTGTAAAATTGAATTATAAATATTGGAAATCCCATATAAATTTGAATTATGATACATTCAATCAACATACAACGTAAAAGTTCCCTATCCAACCTCGACACCATCTGCATGATATTGATATAGACATCTAAAAATAAATGGAATGATCGTAGAACATTTATAGTAACCTTAAAATAACTAAAATCAAATTAAAAAACTACTCAAAAAATTAAAACGGAGTGAGTGGTTCTTGTATTATTATTATTAATATATGAATATTTTGGAATAGTGAGCAGTAGTGTGGTACTACAAGCCTTTAATCATGTAATAGGTATAGGTCATTTCCCTTCACGGGCTTGGGCTGTTCCTAGTTAGCACCAAGCATGGATCATCACCGCCGAGGAAAGGGCACCTATCACCATCAAGGGCAATCACCCCCTTTTGTGTCTTTTCCCACTTAAAAAGAGAAGATTCTCCATTAACCTCCTTTTAAATGGCATGAGTATCAAATCAAAGGTCTGTTTGTTATGAACAATTTTTTCTTTTCTTTTCTTTTTTATTTTTAAATTTACCATCATAAAAAACTTTAATGTTATTAAAAATCTTCCCACAAAAGAAACCTAGCTATACAATGTGTTTGAATAAATAGAAAAGTATGAAAACGAAAGGAATTGAGTGAAAATGAGATGTTTGGCAAGTCAAATAAAGAGTCAAAATCAGATAAAAATATTTTCATTTTAAAACTTCCTTTTTTTTTTCTTCAAAATTAGAAAGATGTGGGTGAAATTTTTGATATAATTACAAAATTACCTCTTATAATAATATACATCAAAATAATAATAAGAGTAATTTTATTTATTGTTTACTCAATTTCTATTCATTTCATTCTATTCCCTTCCTATATTATCAAATACAAAATAATAATTACATTTCATTTCTTTTCTACTCTTTTCTTTTCCATTCATTTATATCCATTTCTTCTTTATTAAAAATTGCCAAACACACTGTTAATCACTATTTCATTGTAATTCTAGCCTCTCTGGAAAGTGTTAGTATCAGATCTATTAAATCATGTGCACAAAATTATCCTCATTAGCATTTCGTGTTTCGATCTATCTAACAATGAACTTAATCATTCATGTGTGTAAATGACGATGATATGGATAGGATACCAAAGTGGAAATAGAGAAACTTTAATGTACCAACCACAACCGTAATGGCACTACAAGTGCTAAGACTGCACTGCCACAAGTATACTTCCAACAGCATGCAGACAGATGCGACAGGTATTACTATAGTGGCTTTCCCCCATAAGACAAGTAAATTCAAACTGACAATCATTTCTAGATCGAACTCCTCAACACCCCCAAGGCCTAAATATAACATCAACAAGACCCTTTAATCATTTGAATTCCGGGATAAATGCCCTACAATGACCTACGGTTTTTACCACCTTTTCCTTTCACCGCCTATGTTTTCCTTTCTGATTTTAGGATCCGTGTTTTCAAAACTGAGAGCATTTACATCAAACACCGACGTAGCATCCATGGCATGCAACGTAAACTTACTTTAATGATTGAAAAACGTGTGTGACAAGCAGATAGCCCGTGGTAATGTTAAAAGCACCGCATCTAGCAACTTTAACTACTCTTCTACAGCAGATAGATATAGTTTCTTTTGACTCGCTTTTGAAAATATAGATCCCGAAATGAAAAAATTAAAAAAAAATATGCAAAACATAAATCATAAAACGGAAAGGAAAAGACAAATGGGCCCTTCTAATGCAATTATCCCATTGATTCCCCGCGTATCGATGCAAACACAAATAGAATCAATCATGCAGCTAAATCTATCATCTCCAATCACCTTGATATATGGATTCACTATTGGTTCTATGACCTGTAATCACTCACTGCATCACAAGTGGTGGGCTAGGCTATACTCACCTAACTTTCCTCACTAGAACGCCAATGAATTTCACGTTGCTGAGGGCTAAAGCGACCATGTATATCCAAATTTACGCTCTAGAATGATTGCCACGAACAACCGACGCTGGGCAGCTCTGTATGAGGATTGAAGTGCGTAAATCGAAGCTCACAATGGAGATGCCCTAAAGCACGTCAGCACCCCTTTCTCTAATCTAATAATAAAATAACCTTTCAAGCTGGCTGCTTTGCTATATTATACTAATTGTAGGGCAGTTAATGCTTTCTCTCCAAGGGATGGGATTGAGGTGTATAAGAACCTTTTATTTGAGGATGCTTGGGTTGGGAAGAACTCCTAAGCGCATAGCAAGAATTACAGGACGAAGATAGGATGCATTCATATTGAAGGTTTGAGAAGAATTGAATCAAACGAAGACGCTGGCTCTGTCTCACCCTTAACAAGAATGGTTTATCTACCTACACCATCATCTGACTTATTTCATATATACACAAACAAACTTTACTGTGAAAAAAACTTGAAGATAGAGTCTCCCAATTACTTTATCGTGTGAAACATTAATATATGTAGCATTTCTTTTCTTTTTTCTTTTTTTTTTTTGGGGGGGGGGGGGGGTGTGGATTGGTGGAGAAGTGCGAGTAGCATGGAAAAAATACATAAAACATATATATCTCTCTATTTCTTTTTCTTTTTCTTTTTTTTTTTTCATAGAAACATATTTCCTGAACTAAATTTCTATAGCAGTCTGTAAAGAAAAACCTGTTTGTAGTGAAGAATTAGAATGATGCAAGCTGAGTAATATACACAAAATTAGTAAGGATTATGTACCTGGAATGAATATTAAGGGAAAAACTCTTTTGAATGACATACACTTGTACTCCAGATTGAGACTCTAAGACATCGATCGTCCACTCGCCAAGTCAAGGAAGATCAATTGCGTTATCCTGTAAAGAAAAGCTGACAAAACTAGAATGTAGAGCAAGTACAGAACTATAACGCATTTAAATTTCATCTTACCATAATACAATGATCATCCAAATCTGAAGAATACAAAATCATAACTTAATACTTCAATGGCAAACAGCACCAAGTCATGGCATTAGCAAAGGCCCTTTGATTAATTCAATCAATAGAGAAACAAAGTCGGGCACCTTCTTTAAGAAAGTTCGTGTTTAATCACCTAAACTCAAAGATGTATCCTTATAAAGCACACTGCTTAATTTAGTACCATTTGAAATCGCAATAGACTAGCTGGAAATATGAATACAGTTCTGCGTCCATACCATAAGCTGTGGTTTTAGAGGATGGAGAAGTTTCAACAATAAGTATATATTTAATATTTCAACTAGCAGATTCACGTACACAAGCGTTGTGAAGTAGTCACCGGTCTTTTCTTTATTTTATAAGATCCACAAGGTCAAAGAATACAAGCTCAAGCATGGTATCATTACTGTTCAAAAAAGAAGCACTCCTATTTGTCGTATGTATACACCTCTTCACGCTCAATCCAGATTTCTTTTATGTCCTTTGAAAGGAGAGAGTGGATCAGAGGAAGAACTTTTTCAATACGCAAAGTCCAGTTGACTAGCTTCTATATTGTTTCCCAGTTCGGTATATTTTCTGTGGCTTCATTGACCATTTTTACAAGAGTTACCTGCAAAGAATAACCACAGACCATATAAGATTTAAGGAGGATAAATATGTACAATAGATGTGGTGTTTTAGCAGATTCCAAATACTAAGGTTTAGGATAAGAGGAAGTCAATGCCAATTCTTCGATGTGAAATGCCTAGACATTGTGCATGCTCACACTGAAAGAATAAAAACCATGCAACCACCAATACGCAGCAATTATCTACAGTGGCAATATAGCCCTGTGACTTTGGGAGAGGAGGTGCCTCCTCACAAACAAGGTTGCAATGACCAGGCATGTGCAAATGTTTACATGAAAAACAGGTCTCTGCAAAGAGATTCCAGATCCAAATCCAATCCTTTCAAAGATGAGGGATCAAACTATCTCCAAGAAAATAAGGAAAATTTGTAGGAGCGTTTATAGTATGAATAACAAGCACTGAGGAACTCATACCATTGATTCATCATAGAAGTTTCTTGGTCTATATGAGAAAATAATCGTAATTTTTTTCCAATACTAATGTGATTTCTAAGAGAGAATTTATGCATGTCTATAAATTTTCATATAATCCATTACCAAATTCCAACTTCAAAGTAGAAAAGCCTCAATCTAACGTGAGCATGGATTCTTATTGTCAACTTACGCCATTAATATGCTGCATCAGTAGTAAGGACAGCACAAGGCCACCACCAACAAAAATAAAGTCAAAACAAGCCAACCATGCACAATTTAGATTTAGTATACAGACATATGTTAGGAGCTTTGGCTGAAATTGGATTTAGTAAAATACAGTTCAGTGACCAATGCCATCCTTTGTAAAGCCACGCTTATGAGAGAATCTAAAGAAACAAGTACAGAAAATGGCCTACCTAATCCACCTAAAATGCCTGAGCCGAAAGGAAAAAAGTTATGCAAAACATAGTGATCAAGATTGACATTAGCCAAATCCTCATAGAACCAAGTAATCTTCCTTACAGCTCTCAAAAGCAATTTGTTTGTAATTAATATCTGTGCAAAATTTCCACAACAAGAAAATCTGGACATGTCTAAAAATATTAACCAATTCTTTATGGCATACCACACTTTCAGGAACTCCAGGAGGGGGCAAAGAGAGATTTTTTGGGGGAGGTTCACGTAGATGTGATCTCTTGTCAAATCGCCACTCGCCTATTTTCCCATATGTTAGCTTTCCCTGAATATTGCAACATCAGCAAAGCACATCTACTATGCAAAACGAAAAGGAAACAACCAAACATATATTGTCCTGGAAATAGGTAAATAGGACCATACCTTTAAGTTGTAATCACACCCATATGTGTAATGAATAATGAACTTATTTGTAGTTTCCAAATCCCATGGAGGCTGAAAAATAAACCAGTTTGTTACGATAGGCAAACAGGTATTTATATAGTGCTGGTTCATACAAAAAATCCTAATACAGGTTTAGGTACTGCAGTAAATTAAATCTAAGGCTATGTTTTAGACCTGTAACATGAAGTCCTTGTGAAGAATATGCTGGACGCCATGCAAAGCAGATGCTACAGCATAAGCATACCTAAAACCAATAGATGGAGAAACAAGGAAAACAAGATAAAGTCAATGCTGGGCACTGCAATGAAAAAGAGAAAGTTGAATGTATTCTCATTCCTTACATTTCTAGCACCCAACCAAATTGCTTATCTGTTTCTGGATCTTCCTTCATTCTCAAAGAGACATTCATCCACGTAGGAGCAACCTTCTCCAGCAATTCCTACAAGAAAAATATTGTTCAAACTAAAGAGACATAGTTATAGTAAAGAGAAGATTATTTCATCAATAGTGGTGATTATGCAAATATGTATCTGTAAGTTTAGGCTTGTAAATAGTGGTGAACTTCTATGCCTTATTACTTAACTCTCTCCTCATTTATGGGCTGAGGCTTTTATTGAAATCCAATAAGTAAACAACTTAATTGAATGGGGTGAAATGATTGTGCATATATTTGAACTCTTGATCTCATAGCTCTAATACCATGTTAAATTTGGCTCCATGACCAACTAGTCCAAAAATTTAAACCTTGCCAATATCATGTGGTTTTGAATTTATAAGTTAGTTTAAGGCCAAAGCTAGAAACACCACTTCCCAAACAAATTCTTGAAAGCTCTTTAGAATGACCTCTTGCACTAAATATGCAAATATGTACAACATTTAGTAGTAGTTCCTACTTAAACAGGGCTAAATAAATATCAGTTGCTAGAAATCTTACTCTCCTAATGATAACAGGCGAATTTCCAATTGGATCGATATTTGTCACTGGGCCATTCTCCTCCGGATAAAACTTCCTTATAATTTTCTTATTCTGATCTGGTTTGATGTAGAAAAAAGGGAAGGCAGCAGGAAATCCTCCATGGGCTAGATTTGGCAAAGGCCGGACAAATATGTGATCAGGCTCTGCCATTAATACATACCTGTATAAAAAACAAAACAAATTCCAGCAGGCCTCATTTTAATAAAACAATACAACAGCTGTTAAATCACCAACATTTGAAAAATTAGCGTGATTTTCAACCACACTCAAGACTCACTCTTCCTCAATCTTAGCCTTCTCTAGCCATTGCACAAAGGCCCATGGTCGATTCAAGACAATGTATCCCTGTTGCACATACATGTGAGACAACTTTAAAGAAGATATTACATGGGCAAGCAGAACAAAGTGAAATTCAACGATCAAATACACCATGGTAGTATGTCCAAATAAAGATAGAAACTTCACACATTTTGCAGGAAACTGCATGTAGCTTCATTATACAGAAACCGGATATTTCTTAAGCCATTCATCACTACACGAGCAAGTATTTGCTCAAATTGGAAGCTCATGGAATCCCTCATCTCTCTTGCAAAATGATCATTGCAGAAAACTCCATAAATTTAAGAACAGCATAAATTCCTCATTTATGCAATTTTAATAAACAGAAAGATCTCCAAGTGAGACTCTAGAATAGTGCTAACACAGAGATGCTCAAACTCTGCCCCCGTTTCATGACAATATGCAGTTTCCGGTCTATTGGGATTAGTTCATAACTTTGACCTTGCACAAGAAGTATATTGATGCAACGTGTCACTTCCATAAAGAATCATTCCTTGGTAATAAGAAAATGCATGTAACTATATTAACTGGCAGGAAACATAATTGAAAGGCAATACTGGCGAAACAGAGAATTTCCTCAAGATTACCTACCTTATCCATTCCTGCAGGAAGAGGATCAACAACAATAGTGGGAATCTCATCCATCAAGTTGTCTGGACTACCAGAATGTAAAATCCGAGTAAATCCCCCCATATCTGAACCCGGCAAGCCCTTTTGCCTCTTATACCAGTAATACATGATACGACACTGCCATTTGCTGTATTGGGCATCTGTTGCAGTGAGGGCTACATGAAAGGGTGACCTAGAATTCTTTGATTTCTTTGCATACAGAGGCATCTCAACAATTGGATCTGTTAATATTAAACTACTTATTTCATCAATCCCCAATTTCCCTTTGCCTTTATTCTGCATTAACATGGTCAGCAAGTTGTATGTAGCAAAGCAAAATCCAGCGGACAAAAGAATCAGCAAGAGCAGTGGTGCTCTTCCCATGGTCTTCCTTTCAATTGTTGTAGATATAAAACAAAAGTGATCCCTATAAACTGAAAAGTATTAAAAAACTTCTGATTATAAGAGTTGATTTCCCAGATCTTCAAATAGGAACAAAATATAGCCCGCGCCTCAAGCATGATTTACCAAGAAAAAGCAGGAAAAGTAAATATGACTTAAGGAGAAATATCATTAAGCAATTTCAACTGGAAGAGTCATATCATAGCATTGTATTATCAAGAATTTCCCTGTACTAAGTACATTCAACAGATTGGTGATTTCACTAGACATACACCATTTTGACGGCCAATCAAATTTTCACCTACTCTAAACTTAATTGATGTTTCTTGATTAGTTTACCCTTATATCTCACAATGTTTTTGGGTATTTTTTTAATAGAGTAGCTATGTAAGCCTTTTTTGTTCATTGTCAGTTGTATATTCTTCTTTTTAATAAAATTACATATTTATCCCAAAAAAAAAGAAAAGAAAAAAACTAGACATACACTCAATATATCAAGACCCTAACATAGCATTTTGCTGTTCCTCTAAAACCGTTGAATCCTTTAGGCAGCCTTGCAAGGGAGGTAAGGCTAACGCTATCAGGTCCGCATAAATTACTAAAAATACATTGTACTGCCACTTTAATGCTCTTAATCTATCAAATTAATTCTAAAACAGATGACCCTTTAAACCAGCAGACAAATTCAAGCTCAAAACCACATATGCATACAAGCAGGCTTACTTAAAAGTAAAACTGGCCCGCCATTATAAACAGTAGACAAGAGGAAACAACAAAATTCAAGTTATACACCATTATACCAAATCCAAGATAATCTCTTCACGTGCTGAAGGAAATATCCGTTTTGCTAACGAGTAATTCCGTGCACATAGGAAACTTGTGATTCCCAGTACAATTCCACTTCGTGAAATGTGTAATCAGTGCAGTGAAAATTCCACAATCCGTATGCCGAGTGCCCGGGTCGCTCATTAGCAAAATCGTAAAAGCATAAACTTGCTTACACGCCAAGTTACCTCTCCACATTGGCATGGAGAAAGCACACAACTTTAAGGTAATTATTTGTCTAAAAAGCTCATAATAATTCAACCTATAATTCTAAAAACAGTATTCAGAAGAGCATGACTTGAATCAATACAAAAGTCAACGCAAGAATGGTGTTATCATTGATATCATTTCTGGGTCTAGTCTAATATTAGGAGAAAATCACAAACACAGTGATGGGTCGAACAGGAACCAAAATGTTACAGGCTCAAAGGGGTGGTGCAAGATTCAATCTTTATAGCCAAAGCTTGAAAATTTACAGCCAATACACAGTGTGCATGCAGAAGTGATGTCACACGAAACAAAACATGAACATAACTGAAGCGAAAAACGTACAACGTTGACGTGTCGTGTGCGTTTCCTGGATCCAGAGCCCTCTGTTCTGCGAGAATGTGAAGAAAGCTGAAAAGTGGGTCTTGGTCTTCTCTTGCTCTTAACCGCTTTACATAGTCATTTTGTGTCGGGTCATTGGTTGATGCCTTGTCTTGTTTCGTTCTGTTTAGAGGTTTGGTCTCCCGTCCCGGCCTAGGTTGTTGTCCTCCCATTGCGTCCTCTGACCAGAAAAACTGCATAAAAACAAACGAATAATGCAATTCTTATTTCAATTTCTAAATTTTATAATAAATTAAAAAAAAATGATCGCACGAGAAATACTTTAGGTTTGTCCTAATATTCCATCAACGGATAATTTAAGTTGTCTATAACAAAATTTAACTAAATTATATATATATTAATTAAGTCATTTTATTTGTTATAACAATACAAATATAAATATTCAAATGGGTCAATCGAAATATAGATCTAGTTGATTTAAATTTATATAATAAAGAATTGTAAATTTCAATCTACATATTATACATTTATTGGAAATACAATTACGTAAAAAGGAGGAAGTTTTCTACATTTTAATGTACAAGTGCAATTAAGGGTGACTGAATTTCTTGAAATATGGGGGATTTGGTAGGGTAAATAATAATTCTATAAATCTATTACGTATCGGCTCAGTTTACCTAGTTTAGAAAGCGGTGTGAACCTCCATTAATATTTTTAATTTAAAAAAAAAATCTTATTATTCTATTTGAGGTACATGAACCGGATTTGGGACGCTAATTCAAGTGGCCAGTGTTTCATAGTTTTGTGGGTGGGTCCATGAACCATGTTTACTAGAGAATTTTGGAATCTTCTTTGCTTTGATCACACTCATACATGAGCAAAAGAATAGATCTGCGAATATTTTATCAACATTGTATCAATAAATGTTTAAGTAATAATATTTATGAGATCTAAATTTAAAAAAAATTATAAAAGTTTTTTTAATGTTTTCATCAAATTTTACAATTTAAAAAAATTATAAACAATTAAAATAAATATTTAACTTTTAATTTTACAACTATTTTATACTTCTTAAATACTTATCTTTAACACTCAATATATTTTTTAATATTTTTATTAATACTTTTATATATACTTATTTTTATACCCATATGTGAGTACGTTGCCTCCTAGTATATATAAAATAAAATTATCTTATTCACATGCTTTTCAGGATGGGTTATTCTTTTTTACTTTTTATTGTATTGGTGCACATCAAGTCTATAGATAATGAATATAAGTAATCATGAATACGTTATATAATAGAATGAAATATCCTATAAATTTTTGTGGCACTTGGAATGAGGGGAATATACTTAAATACTATAGTTTCTTAAAATAATTCATGAAATAAGATATCTGCAAAAATTGTTTCAAAAAATAAGTTTTAAAGGCGCAAACTATATGTACACATTCAATAAATTAGTCTAATTTTTATTTTTTTTGACATTATTCCCTACCATCCAATGATTTCATCCGATACTGAAAACCTATAAAAATTATCACAACATGACATTATAAGTTTACATAGTATCACAGTATATGACCCTAAATGTATAGAAAAAAATTTACACCAACAGTTTATATTATAAATGCAAATCCTCATTTCTCAATTTAGTTTGCACACAGCTACATCTCTTCTTCCATTCTTTTTATCCTCTGCAGTTCATAGTTTATGTTTTCTTAATTTTCATTTCACGCAAATTTACCTTGTACATTTGGAGCTTGGGAATATCATGAGGAAATTTATTTAATTTGTTCAGTGAGAAAGCGTGATTATAACAAAAAAAATCGATACGTTTTTTTCCCGTAAAAAAAATATTTTTTTTTGTTATTATGTTACTTTTCGTGAATCTACATTTTCTTAAAAGCAATTATTCGTAATATATTGTTTTTATTAAAGTAACAGTCATTATTAGTAATTAATGGTTAACTTGTCGTTAATTACTCGCTAATATGTCATTATTTAAAATTTAAAAAATAGTTAGTGAAAAGTTTTGTATTGATTATAAATTAAATGTGTTAGTTTGTTGTTGTGAAAGTTACTGTAAAATTAATCATTAGCTATTAATTAATTAGTCATTAATATGTGATTGAGTAGTAGTTAGAAAATTAATTAGTAGAAAAATTCGTATCGACTGTAAATGTATTTGCTAGGTTTATTACTATAAAAATCATAGTGAAATTATTTTTTTGTTAATTAATCACTAATTAGGATTAATTAGTCATTATGTGCGGTTAGCTATTTATTAGAAAATTAATTAGTACAAAAATTCATATCGACTGTTAATGTATTTGCTTGGTTTATTAATGTAAAAATCATAGAAAAATTAATCGAATGTCATTTAATGGTTGATTAATGATTAATTAGTCATTAGTATGTAATTAATTAATCATTATAAAATTCAATAGTAGAAAAATTCATTTCGATTAAAATTGTAATCTCTTGGTTTATTATTGTAACTATCGTAAAATAATCCGAATATTAATGCTAACAAATTTTTTGTTTTTTTTTTCAATAATAGATAGTGCCTAGACCTTCGATCATTCAGTTTTGACGCAGCAGGAAGGACATCGATTATAGACTATTTGAAACGAAGAGGTAAACGACATTTTACCTTGTTCATTAATTTATGCTTCATTGCCAATAGACTAACACTTTACCTTTTTTAATGTAGGATGAATCATGGCTTACCATTCAACAACTTAAGTTATCACTTCATCGTAATGAGAACATTCATGTTGATCATTGAATGGAGCCATTCTTATAGTTAGCTAGATTCCTTGGTGTGAGTCACCTACCACTCATACAACTTGATTGGCACATAATAATTGCATTGGTCGAGTGATAGAGACCAGAGACCCACACTTTTCACATGCCAACTAGGAAGTTCATTATTATCCTTCAAGACATTGAGGTGCAGTTAGGCTAGCTAGTTAACAACCATGCAGTTATAAGGAGTACTTGCTTAGAATGGGGTGCAACATGTGAAAAATTGCTAGAGGTGAAGCCAGGGTCCAATAGTAGGAGAGGCTGCATTAACATGATGTGCCTTCGTGACTCATTGTAGATCCTTCCAACTCACGCTTATGGAGAACAAGTGCAACAGCACACACGTACATATATATTACAGCTGCTAAAGGGATTTATCTTTGCTGATAAATCCAATTCCCTTGTCCACGCGATGTTTTTACCTTTACTGGAGCATTTTGATGTTATAGGGACATATAGCTGGGAGGTTCGCATGTCTACCATGGTTATATTGCCAACTGTGTGTTGTAGCATCCCCGGTGGCTCACGAGATAGGAAGGGTTACGATACTGCTACAAGTTTGGGAATAGGATAGATTCTCACACATTGCGCTACTTAACTGGCACTATCTAGTTATAGAGGCTAGAGTTCCATTAGCCAAACACTAGAACATGCAAAAGGACACTCAGCATCACTCGACTCATGTGTTTAGCGCATATCAAGATGTGTTTGACAAGCAAAACGATAACCAGGTATTTCAATAATTGTTTTTTTTTTAACTCCTTTTTATCATATGGTTCGTTGACAATGATTGTTAACTCGATGCCCTTTAGGTTGAATAGGAGCCATATGTTGGAAATTTGAATCACATTTTGCCAGCATTTTGCAAAAGTAGTATACACATTTAGATCACACGAGTGCCACTTATATGTTTCCACATAGTGGAGTGGCATTACCTCAACTATATTGTAAGGCAGTTTAAGGGGTATCAATGAATTCCACAAGAGGTGAACATGTAGCCTAAGCTCTATTAAATCGACCTGCATGGGAGGATCGATGTTGATTGGCTAATGTAGTATGCAACATACATATCCATATAAGAAGACCAATTGTCCCGAATGGTGTAAGGGCCTTCAAGGCACACATGAGTCCTACATGTAGTGGTACAGGTCCATCAACGCAAATGTATAGGACACACGGAGGCAATTATTGGATATCTAGTAAGTACAAATCAACATGTTATCGTCAATCCATTGCATGTTTGTTGCTTAATTAATTTTAAGATGCATTCTAATATGCAGGCTGATATTTTAAGACAAATCCGCCTATCGTTAGATCATAACGAAGCCATTAGTATAGCTCGTCATGGTATTCAATTCTTACATGACCATAGTGGGGTAATGTTGTACCCGTAGGCTTAATAGCAGCATAGCGCATATGATGAAGCTAAGGCATAACCTATTGACCTATAGCAACAACAGTAGATTCCTACACGTCGTAAGACCGCGAGATATTGACGACCCTAAGATCAAGCTGAGGCACAAGAATGTTCTAATATACAGGAGCAACAATTCCAACCGGATTTTAGTATAATATACAATAGCTTAGCACAACTACCCAAAACATTCGTCATACCACACCATTATTCCAGTAGTGGTTTTGTCCCAACACCACCTGCCTCACAGAAGCTCTAATAAACAAGCAACATATTGGGGTGAATCTTCGCATCAAACTACAAAGTGGAGTCCACTGCCTCCTCGAGAATTCGACAAAGCCCCCCACTACCATTCGACACAAGAGTTGTAGACTCCTCCAACTCCACATTCTAGGCCGTCAAGGGAGTCAATGAATGCATTTGCACAGTTGGTTAGATATTTTCAAAAGAGAAGGAATAATTAGAAGATATGATTCAATTTTTCCTTATTTATTTGATATGTATGTCTTTTCTTGTTTTTTAAAACTAAATGTAAACAACTAATTAAAGTTGATAAATTTATATATCATTAAAGCAATGATTTATTTTTTCTTATTGCAATTACCTATTTTATAATTTTTAAATTTATAAACATTACTTTTTTTGTTATTATTTACTTAAATTTTTAATTTTTTTATAAAAAAATTCATTTTCAATAATTGATTTTCCATTAAAAAAATTGCACTAAAGGTATGGATCGGATCCGCAACTTCAAAACCTATTTTTGAAATAATTTTTGTAGATACCATATTTTGCGATTTATTTTAAAACAATATTATTTAAGTATATTCTCCTTGGAATGAATAGCTTAAAATGATAAAAATGCTTTAATTCATATGTAAATATGTCATGGTAAGTTTTCATCCAAATTTTTATCATAATGAAATGATATTATTATTATTTGCAAGAATAGCATGTATACTTTGTTTTATTTGTACATTTTCTTTCTTGATTGCATTGATATAAAATGAATCCAACAAATTCCCATAAAATATATATGTACATAAGTTAAATTGTTCGCAGTGGCTCTTGTAAGGTATTCAATATGATTCGTAATTCATACATTGTTCCCTTTCTAATCCCCTTATAATACATATAGTTAGAAAAAGAAATGAACTATTTAAGAGGATGTAAAGGGTGTTACAGATCTTGGAGGCAAGTTTTTGTGTGAACTGCGTGACTCGACTAGCATGAGCGATTATGTTTCCAGGTACATTGTGTTTTTTATTAACGTGCCAAAATGCGTCTTAACTCAATATTGTCCATACGCTATATGCTATTGTTACGTTTGGTACTTAAAGGATAGTTTGAGCGTAATATATTTAAATATTGTTTTTTTTAATTATATAAATATTGTATTCTTAAAATTTATTATAAAAATAGGTTGCAAAGTAACAGATCCTATATATGAGTTTAGTGTTAAAAAAAAAATCAGGATGAAGACGCAAACCAAGTCTACACCAGTACAACTCACACCCATCCTCACCATCCAATTTTTTATTTGATCTACTCTCACCATTAATTTATAACACGTGATAATGGAAACTTAAAAATATAAATATGAAACACATAGAAACACACAATACACAGAAAATACCCACTAACTCGGATATCATTTTTATCTCATTTGCACACAAGAAAGAGGAAGAAGAATGAGTGATTTTGCATGGGAAATAAAAAATTTGCCCAGATTTAAGTGTTTCTAAATGGCTAATCTTAGTTGTGGTACGTTTTTTTTCAAAAAAGTTGAAGTTTTTTATCTGTATTGAAGTTTTTTTATCTGTGTTTATATTTGATGTAAGATTTTAGAAAAATGTTAGTATAATTGTATATTTTATAGAAAAGATTACTCGATATTGTTATATTAGAATAGATTAAATATTATTTGTATAGATGTTATATGCGTAACATGTAATGTTAATTTTTGTATTAGAATGAGGATTAAGTATTGCAAAGAATGTGAAATATGTAGAATATGGAATAATTGTTATAGTATTATATGAAAATTTAGAAAAAATTAGTGGAAAAATATAATTAAAAAATAATTTCGAATAAATAATTGAAAGAAGATTTGTTTGGAAATAACCAGATGAAAATGGAAATTAAAATTAAAATTACAATTGAAATGATAAATGATAGGTAATTTTGTTTTTAAAAATTATTTTGAAATTTTTTTATATAAATATTTTTGAAAATCATAATAAAATTATTATGATGAAAATTTGTAATATCTGAAATGTAATTTTTTTTTTGTAGTGTTGTAAAATGATACGGAAATTGTTGGAATTTTTAATAGTAAAAATGTTATTAAAAAAAACATCTGACAAATTTTTAAGAAAAAATCATTCACCAATATCACGAATACCTCTACACATTCTATTACGCCCAACATTGCATTTGTGATGTTAACATTAACTTTTTCTCTTTTGCAGCTTAGATGAATCCTCGACTACTTCATCTAATTCATTTAAAGACATGACAGAAAGGGGATGCTTCATATTTTGTATATATACATGCAATTTTTTCATTTATTTTGAAGTTGTTTTGAATGTCAATTTGTTGAGACATTTGTTAAATTTTAAGAAATATTCGAAGACGTAAGATCGTACATGTACACATTGAATGTGGATTTTACGTAATGCATACTGATTTTTTACAAATTATAATAATACATAAATTTCATCCTTATAGTAGACCATAGTGAAATGCCTAGCTAACCGAGCGAAGGTGTTGGATGGCCTTACACGCGGATTTGGGGGAGATTCGGACTCTTGGGTGGCATGCTAGTGGGGAGAACTGCCAAATGCTCATTGTTGCACGGGACTCCACTGATGTGGCTGATCTGATAATTCACCTTACTCCATAGGTTGCTTCCCAAGGCGTTACCTCTGTGGAGCCGATGGTGTTGGTACTGAACCACTAATAGAATGCCGATACGGCGTCTCATATTGGCTGAATGTAGGCTTTAAGCTAAGATGCACTGCATCAGTATCAACATGTATATGTTCATCCTGCGAGGGACTTTCCTTAGGCTCATCGCGGTTTTGAGGTCGACATCGTCCTCCCATTCATCACCGCGCCGAAACCTGTTTAGCCTCCTCTTGGGGGTTTCCATGTCGCGGTTGTGAGTACAATGTAACCCTCTCGTGGTGAAGCATGAACTGAAAACCTTGAGCAACTATTCTCATAGTCGTATCTATGTCCGACGATAGGCAAATCTATCGTAAGGTGTCACCCTGTAAGCATGAAGAAAACGTAAATTAAGGTTAACATGATCATGTAATTATTTAGGCATTAATTAGAGTGTATGTAAATTGTTCTTACCAAAAATCCAAGAACTGCCCTCGTGTGGCCAATGTATCTCCTACTTATCAACCCATACCATTATAGGTAGCTATTATGCACATCGCAAGGGCCCTCCATAGGAATGGCTCAATCGACTCGCTATTCCCACATGTTCAAATACACTTCATGCAGGATAGTCCGGTCGACATCAATTCGGCCACATAGGTCGATTTCATGTAGCTCTAGCTGCGTGTTCACCGACTACGGGATATATTAGAACTTGCCGAACTACCTGGCCACTTGATTTGGGAAATGCCACTCAATAATTTTAAAACAAATAAGCGGCACCCGAGCCGTTTAAACTTGCATGCCAACTTTGCAAAATTGCGGTAGTATATTAATCAAATTTGCACCATACGACTTTCATTCAACTTGAAAGTAGAAAATTTTATTTACTTTACATCATAAATATGATTAATTGCAAGGAAATAAATATGATTACCGAGGTACATGCAACATATTCTGCCTATCTAGCGCATCCCGATATACGCTAACTACATGGGTAGGGTGGAACTGTGTGTTCCTCCGCATGTTCCATCGTGCCGCTAGTGGACATTCGACTGATATAGATAGTTTGTCTCGACTAATTGGTGCGATGTGGGGAAATTTGTCCCAGGCTCACACCTATAGCAATATGATTGCCCCTCTAATCTTGTGTGCCGATGGTAAGGACACGACACATAGTTGGTGATACAACCAAGCCAGACATGCAACCCCTCAGCTATATGTCCCAACGGTGTCGAAATATTCCAGCAATGGTAATTTAATTACATCGCGTGCACAAAGGCGCTAGATTCATTGGCGAAGATAAATCCCCCTAACAGCTATAGAATGTATGCACAAGTAGCTCGATGTATGTGCTCCACATTGGCATCCAGTGGGATTAGCTAGAACATATCGGAGAGCCATATCATGCTAATGCGCCCGCTTCTATCGCTGGACTTGGGTCTCGTCCCAAGCAGTTCCTTGCATAGTGCTCTCAAATCTAAGTAGCTACTCCTTATAACTGCCTGTCCAACTACAGGGAGTCTCAGCTGGATCTCCATATCCTATAGTGTGATGGTAAACTCCCCCGTTGGCATGAGGAATATATGCATCTCTAGACGCCATCTCTCCACCAATGTTGTAATCATGTGCCAATCAAGGGGTATAAACGGTAGCTGGCCGATACCTTCGAATCCAGCTAGCTGCAAGTATGACTCTATTCACACATCAAATGGGATTGTACACTCATCGCAATGGAGTAACAACTCAGGCCATTGCACGGCGAGGGTTACTTACTCCTATGCCAACAATATGTCAAATGTTTTTCTATTTCTAATGCAACGTAAAGTAATTGATTAGTAAAATGTCCATTACCTCTTCATCCTAGACTGCATGTGATCAATGACTAGCCTACTACATCAAGACTGAAGAATTAAAAGGTCCAGGCTCCATTTATTATGCAAAACCGTACAAAAAAATTACATTTGCAACCAATAGCAATTAATTAACGATATATTAATGACTAATTTCTTTTGATTAACGGATAATTAATAACTAATTAATTCTATAACTCAACCTACAAAAGCAACGAATGCAAAATATTTCACTAATAACTTTTACAATAATTAATTAACCACATATTAACAACTAATCACCTTTAATTAATAGATAATTACTAATTACTTACTCTTATGACTAATTTTACTAAACTATACAAATCTTTTACATTTTCACCCAATAAAATTTTTTTCACCGATTAATTTCATAGTAATTAATTAATGATATATTAACAACTAATCCCCTTTCATTAATAGATAATTAATAACTAATTAATTTTATGACTAATTTTATTAAAATATACAAATATTTTACATTTCTACCCAATACAAAATTTTTCACTAATTAATTTCATAGTAATTAATTAACAATATATTAATGACTAATCTCTTTTCATTAATGGATAATTAATAACTAATTAATTTTATAACTAATTTTACTAAACCATACAAATATTTTACATTTTCATCCAATACAAAATTTTTCATTAATTAATTTCATAGTAATTAATTAACGATATATTAACGACTAATCCCCTTTCATTAATGGATAATTAATAACTAATTAATTTTATAACTCATTTTGCAAAATCATACAAATATTTTCACTTTGCAACAAATACAAATTTTTTCACTAATTAATTTTATAATAATTAATTAATGACTAATCATATTTAATTAACGGATAATTACCAGCTACTTACTTTTATGACTAATTTTACTAAAACATAAAAATATTTTATATTTCCATCCAATACAAAATTTTTCGTTAATTAATTTCTTAGCAATTAACTAACGATATCTTAACGACTAATTACTACTAATTAACTGTTAATTAACAATAACTTAATTTACTACTATGTTTACAAAAATACATTATCATAACATATATACATAATTCATTTACTAATGTTAATCAACCATATATTAATAATTAATTAATTACTAATTAATAGTTAATTAACAATAACTATTACTTTAATAAAATTTATGCAATATATATATTTACATATCATAAAATTTATGCAATATACTACTTCAATAACAACAATAAATTAAATATTTTCTTAAGAAAACATACCGTAATCTTAATGAAGATATTTCCATACATGTATTTGAGTAGATTAAAACCTGCGTAAAACAAAAATTTGCAGAGTGAAGTTTTGTTTTCAAAGGAAATTCATAGATCGAAATGTGAAATGTGAACATATGAACTAAATTGAGGATTCATATTTATATTTGAAAGCGTTGGTGCAAATTTAACCTGTATATTACTGTGTAAATTTACTATATCACTTTTAAGTTTGCATGTATACTTTTATAATAATTTTATAGGTTTGCAAACAAATTTTTATAATAATTTCAAAGTTTTATAGAAACTTTATAGGTTTACAGTATTACAAGTTTTCTAGGTTTGTAGCGTAGAGTTCAGAAAAAAAAAAATTTGCACTAAAGGTGCAGTCCCGGTCTGCGCCTTCATCTTATTTTTTTAACACTAAACTCGTATACGAGATCCGCGACTTTGCAACCTATTTTTGTAATAAGTTTTATGGGTACAATATTTACATAATTAAAAAAAAAAAATATTTAAGTATGTTACCCGATAGTTTGAAATAAAATGAATTAGAATGAAATGAAATAAAATTGGTAACAAAATATCAAATTCATTGTTATATTTGAAAATGTTTATGAAATAAAGTGAAACAAAATGGTATTCTTCAAAAAAAAATTTAATTAGTAAATGTAATAAATTATGTTAATAGATAAAAAAATAATTTAAATAATTACCATTAATGGAAATAGACTGGAATTGCGATTCCACCCTTAAGGTGAAATCGCACTCCCCACAAAATCAAAATCGTTGATTTTAAGAATCACGATTCTAACTTCTAAAAGTGTTTCTAAATATAGAAAAATGAATGGAACTCGGAATCGTGATTCCATTTTGGATCCATTCCAATATATCGAACATGACATATGTGTTTATTGCAGCTCAGATTCTCAAATGATCTAAGCACTAACCATAATTTTTTAGTATAAAAGAAAATTGAAAGATAAAAAATAATTTTAATCCCACATTATTAAGAATAAGAACTTTCTTCTATTGAATTTTATAAATATTCAATTATACATGTTCTTTTAGTGTATTTATTTTTTATGTTGTTGTTATTAAACGTTGTGAATAATAATTATTTTTTTCTATTTTACGTGAAAATAATTTAAATTTTTAATATTATGTTAATTTTCTTTTCTTTAACGGATCGAAACTGCCGGTTTTTACAAGTCTGGCAAATTAACCTGCGACTAACTTATAGAACCAGCGATTTCACAAAAAGTCAGGAGCCGTGTCAACGATTTACACTTCCAGATTAAAACCATCAAACCGGTTTACGATTTCGAACTGCCCTGTAACCTTTCCAGCAAAGACTTTACATATCATTGCTTGGCAAATCACGAGTAATATCAGCACAATTCCCGGATGTTTGAATACAATATTACATAATCACTCCCTTATCTTTTTTAAAAGCTAGACCCAGTAATTGGCGTCAATCTGCATTGTTGTAATATAATTATTAGTAACAAAGTCAAGTCAACCAACTTAAATTCGTGGTAACATGTCGAGCATTGAGCCATCCACCTATTGTTTGAGCTATGTGCCAGTGCCACAAAAAATATTGTATTTGACTTTTAATTTTTATGAGCTATTAAATGAATACTAAAACAATATACACAAAATTGAGTACAACTTGATATTACAATCGCCACCCAACAAAACATATTATTACTATTAAAACCCTAAGTTTAAATTTGGGTTCTACACGTAGACTAAGACTAGGCAGAAATGACAAGAGAGAAACGATAATTCATATAGAAAAAAATCATTCTTGTCTTTTAGTTAGATAAAATACTTAAAAAAATAGATCTTTAGGACAACTAAGTATGTATATGCCATTTTATATTTAATTAAGTTGTATGGAAACCCCTCAAGAGCTCGACCCAACGTGCATAAAAAGTGCCCACTTATTTTCACATTAAATACTAATATCAAACACATATATCGAATACATCTAAGAAATGGGTTAATTATACTGTCGAGTCTAATTTTTGAATTTCCCATTCCTAATCCGATCTAGACTAGACCCTATGTTCATCTAATGTAGATCCTCGACTTGAGTTAGGAATTTCGTTTGACTTTTGGAGTCGCCACCCAACTGTTGTTGGGAAATATTAAATTAAGACTAAAGGAGCGGATTAGTCTTAATTTGGACCACTAGTCGTCGTTATTTCCTCTTCTCGTTTTTGAAAAGAGGAAAAGGGAAAACCAGAGTTTCTAAGTCCGGAGGCTAACCTATTAAAACCTTACGGTTACCACCTAATCTCCTAAAATTGTTCCTATTTAGAAATGTGTTTTATTGTGTTTCTGTTACTTTTATTATGTTTTTGAATTATTTCAAGAAAATGATTTTTTATTTCATTTTATGGGTTGACCTCGAATGGGTGCCTACGTACCTGCTATCCAGGATCAAACAAGCCGTAGTTCGCTTTTCTGAAAACTTTAAGTGTGTTTGTGAATTTTAATTTTGAAATCTCTTTTGCTTTATGTTTTTACTATTTTTTTGGGATTTTCTAAAAAAAATCTAAGCCTAAACTTTTATCTGATTTTTTAAAATGGTTTTTAGGAAAAATATCAATTTTGGATTTATTTGAAGAAAATGATTTTTCTAAGTGCTAAAACTTATTTTTTTTTATAATTTTTGAATTTTTTATTAATTTTTATGATTTTTCTTTTTTTTCTGTAATTTTATGATTTTTTATGATTTTTATTATTCTTCTACAATTTTTTTATAATTTTTCTAAGTTTTCATGATTTTTATAGTTTTTATGATTTTTATAATTTTTGTGAAAAATTTTATCCTAAACTATTATCTATCCTATTTTGAAATCTAAAGTTCAATTATTATTTTTCTAATATTTATATTGTTTTTCTACATTTTTATTATTATTATTTTTATTATTTTTTATTATTTTTCTACATTATTAAATCCTAAAAAATCTAATTTCTAACATTTTCCTATTTACGGAAACATAAATAAAACATACATAAATAAATAAATAACAAACAAATTAATAAATAAATAATAAATCAAATCGGAATAAAAATAAATAAATAAATTGGAAAAAATCCGAAAAATCCGACTTACCTGGATTCGGGTATGTGCGCGGGTCGGTTCGGTCGGGTCGGATCGGTCGGACACGGCGGCGGAGGATGCTCGTTTACGGCGTTCCAACGGTCTTTTGTCACGGGTGAGATGTAAAATCCTAGCTTCTCGAGAGTGCTGAATCCAATGGTGGCGGTGGTTTGCTCCCAAAACGTCTCCTGGTGGCGACTTGGCTTCGATCGGCAGTTCGCAATTTTGGGTTTCCTCCGATGCTCTCCGATTTGCTCTCTTTTCTCACTTTCTCTCAATTGTGATTCGTGCCTTGGCTTCCTCCCTTCGATTTCTATTTATAGGCACTTGAAACCGAGCTGGATAAGCTCGGATTTCCTCCGATCGAAGCTAATCGGATTTTCGGTTAAAAAAACAATTCCGATTTGTGTAAATCCATCGATTTGTTGCGATTTGATTCCAATTAGATGATGTTTATCTCATTTCTGTTGAAGATCTGGATTTGTGTAAAAAATCGAATCCAAACGGCCAAAATGCGAATTTTTCTTCCGCCGGCGATCTCGGACTCGAGGTAGAAGACGATCACGCGCCCGGCACGTGCGTTTCCTCCAGCCAATCGGATGCTGCCACGTGTCCTGGATAAGTGAAAAAAACTCAAAACGCGGAAACTGCTTCCCCCGCGATTTGAACCTGCGCGCGCCTTAACCCGTGGTCCGGACTAGCTGGGCTAGCCCATTTTCCTGATTTTTCTAATTTCGCAAATTGCATATATGCAATGCGATTTTTTTATTTTTTTGTATTTTTTGAAATTTCAAAAATTTGTAAAAATTATTTACTATTTATTATTGCCATTTCTAAAATCATTTTTCAAAATTGATGTGTTTTCCTATTTATTTTTATTTTTTGAATATTTTTATTATTTATGCTAAATTAAAGAAAAAATGAAAAAAATTGGAAAAAATTAAGAATTGATTATTAGTGGTTATTATTCATTTATAGGGCAAAAATGGGATGTTTATAGCTGCCCCTCTTTGTAGTAAAGTTTGAAAAACTTAACTACAAAGACAAGAAAGACGCTATTTTTGGCCTCTTAAATAGATAACGCCTTGGTTTGGCTGGTTACTTGACATTTGTTTTGGTAGGAAAATGCTCCAAGAGCTAATAATCCCACGATTTAAGATGGTCCTAACAATTTAGAATAATGTTCCCTCCCCAAACAGTGCTTTATGGGCTGACTAATTGGCGATAGGAAACACCTCAAGCATTGTGTGGAAGAAATGATGATAGGAAAATTTACTTAGGAAGCGCCCTTATGAGCTGGCTACCTGTCAACAAAAGCGTCTTGTTAGACTAGCAATTGTTTGGAAGAATATTTCCGAAAAGTGCCCCAAGAGCTGACTAATCGGGAGAATCTAGGAAAGTCCCCCTCATGGGCTGACTAACCTTAAGATAGATTTTTAGGAAAGTGCCCATCTTGGGCTGACTCACTTATGGTAAAATTGATTGAACTGTCTCAAAAAGTGCCCTTATGAGCTGATCTTGATAACAGATTTTTAGGAAAGTGCCCATCTTGGGCTGACTAACCTATGGTAGAGTGTCTCAAAAAGTGCCCTTATGAGCTGGCATTGAGAACGAATTTTTAGGAAAGTGCCCATCTTGGGCTGACTAACCTATGGTAAAGTGTCTCAAAAAGTGCCCTTATGAGCTGACCTTGAGAACGGATTTTTAGGAAAGTGCCCATCTTGGACTGACTAACCTATAATAGAGTTGTCTCAAAAAGTGTCCTTATGAGCTGACCTTGAGAACAGATTTTTAGGAAAGTGCCCATCTTGGGCTGACTAACCTATGGTAGAATGTCTCAAAAAGTGCCCTTATAAGCTGACCTTGAGAACGGATTTTTAGGAAAGTGCCCATCTTGAACTGACTAACCTATGATAAAATTGATTGAACTGTCTCAAAAAGTGCCCTTATGAGCTGACCTTAAGAACAGATTTTTAGAAAAGTGCCCATCTTGGGCTGACTAACCTATGATAAAATTGATTGAACTGTCTCAAAAAGTGCCCTTATGAGCTGACCTTGAGAACAGATTTTTAGGAAAGTGCCCATCTTGGGCTGACTAACCTAGGATAGAGTTGTCTCAAAAAGTGCCCTTATGAGCTAACCTTGCGAACAACTTTTTAGGAAAGTGCCCATCTTGAGCTGACTGACCTAAGATAAAATTGATATCTCAAAAAGGTGCCCCCTATGGGCTAACCTTAAGAGATCTAGGGAAGTGCCCCTTTTTGGGCTGACTACCCTATTAAAGGAAATGTTTAGACAAGTGTCCAACTATGGGCTGACTCATCTTATGCTTCTGAATATGTTTTTTACGGACTAAGCTAAATGATGTGATGCTTTTCATGATAGTTATTATTATTATTTTTAAAATTTTTTTTCCAATATGCTTGCCAGTTTATCGTGGATAGCAACCAAACAAATGAACCTTCGGATTAGTTTGCTTCTGCTTCATTTCTTCTCATCTTGACACGGGGTTGAAAATTTTGATGTGCTCCCTTTCTTTGTGCACCTGGTTCTTTTAACGGTAATGTTATCCTACTAATGCATTCAGTTCTAATGCTCAAAAGTAGATAGAATTATATCACAAACTATATTAAGATTCATTATCATTTTAGTGTTTATCTTTCATTGGTGAAGTGGTGGGTAATGTGTTTAGGAATATTTGTTGTGATAAGAACTAATTGGGATTGTTGATCATTCAGGGATATTAACTTTGCTTGTAAAAAGTGAAAACTCGACTCAACGAAATTTATATCGAACACTGGCTTTCAGAAACATTGGCAAAATTTCACTTCCCTTACCTAAGGATAGTACATCTTTACAGCATCTGTGTTAATGGGGTCTCTCAATTCCAGACCATCCATCTGAGTTAATATTAAAGCACCTCCTGACAGAACCTTTTTCACTACATAAGGGCCTTCGTAGTTTGGGGTAAATTTCCCTCTGGAGTCTTGGGCATTCGGGAGAACCTTCCTTAGTACCAGATCCCCCTCTTTGAAGTATCGAGGTCTCATCTTCTTGTTAAACGCTCGGGCCATTCTTTGTTGGTAACACTGGCCATGACATAGTGCGGTAAGCCTTCTTTCATCAATCAGATTTAGCTGATCAAGCCTCTTCCTTACCCAATCTGATTCAGTTAGCTGAATTTCTGACAGGATTCTGAATGATGGTATTTTAAATTCAACTGGTAGCACTGCTTCTGTACCATATACCAATGAGTAAGGGGTAGCTCCCGTAGATGTTCTTATTGAAGTCCTATAAGCCATGAGAGCAAACGGTAACATTTCATGCCAATCTTTGTAAGTTGTTGTCATTTTCTCAATGATCTTCTTGATATTTTTATTAGCTGCTTCTACTGCCCCGTTCATTTGAGGTCGGTAGGGAGTTGAATTTCTGTGGTTTATGTGGAATTGTTGACATAAACCTGTCATCGATTTGTTGTTGAGATTGGTACCGTTGTCGGTGATGATGGACTCAGGAACTCTATATCGGGCTATTATGTCCCTTTTTAAGAAGCGGATTATTACCCCCTTTGTAACATTGGTATATGATGACGCTTCTACCTATTTGGTGAAATAATCAATCGCTACTAGTATGAATCTGTGGCCGTTAGATGCTGTCGGAGTGATCGGGCCTATTATGTTGATTCCCCACATGGAGAAAGGCCATGGTGCTGATAACAAGTGTAGCTCGTTGGGCGGAGCATTTATCCGGTTTACGTAGACTTGACACAAATGATAGTGCTTGACATATTTTATGCAATCTGATTCCATGGTCAACCAATAATATCCTAACCTCATGATTTTTCGGGCCAACATGTAGCCATTCATATGGGGTCCACATACTCCCTCATGTACTTCCTTCATTAGTTCGCATGCTTCATTTTTGTCCACACATCTCAACAAGGTGGTATCATATGATCTTTTGTAGAGTACAGACCCACTTAGTAAGAAATGGCTTGCTAACCTTCTGATTGTTTTTTGGTCATTCCTGCTAGCCATTTCAGGGTATTTACTTTCTTGGAGGAAAGTCTTGATGTCGTGATACCGGGGCTTGTCATCTTGTACTTTTTCAATGGTTAAACAGTAGGCGGGCCGACTTTCGATATCTATTTTCATCAATTGAACTTCGGCTCCCCCTGTTATCTAGATCATAGATGCTAGTGTGGCTAGTGCATCTGCAAACTGATTCTGAGTTCTCGGGATGTATGTGAAAGTAATTGCCTTGAATTCTTCAATTAGCTCTGTCAAGTGTTGATGATACGGTACTAGTTTGGGGTCTTTAGTCTTGTATTCCCCTCTTGTCTGTAGTATGATAAGCGACGAATCTCCATATACTTCTAATTCGCGGATTTCCATTTAACAGGCCATTTTGAGGCTAAGAATACATGCTTCATATTCTGCGATATTATTGGTATAGGGAAATGTAAGTCTCGTCGCTGCAGGGAATTGAGTGCCATATGGGAATATCAATACTGCCCCAACCCCACAACCAAATATGTTGGCGGCTCCATCGAAAAACATTTTCCATTTAGCATTCTGCTCTATCCCAAAGTCTTCTACTGACATATCTTCCACTGTCAATATATTCTCATCTGGAAATTGGGCCTGTAGTTCTTGGAAATCTGTCTCGACAGGGTGTTCCGCGAATTGGTCAGCTAAGGCTTGCCCTTTCATCGAGTTCTGATTTATGTATGTGATGTCGAACTCGGATAGGAGCATTTGCCACTTAGAGATTCTCCCTATCAGAGCTGGCTTCTCTGCCAAGTATTTCAAGGGATCATGTCTTGTCAGCAGCTCAATATGGTAGTAAAGGGTGTATTGCCTTAGTCGATGCATGACCTAGATTAAAGCACAACACGTCTTCTCCACCTCTGAGTACCTCTGTTCCCCATCTGTGAACTTCTTGCTCAGATAATATATGGAACTCTCTCTTCCCTCGTCATCTTTCTGCCCCAGCACACATCCTATGGATTCAGGGAGTATAGTGAGGTATAAGAATAAGGGCTTTCCTTGCTTCGGGACTATCAAGACCGGAGGTTTTATAAGATAGTCTTTGATTGTCTTGAATGCCTCTTCGCATTCGTCGTCCCATTCTATTGTGGCGTTCTTCTTCAACAGACGGAATAATGGTCGGCATTTATCGGTGATCTGTGAGATAAAACGAGCTACATAATTTAATCTTCCCAGCAAGCTTCTCACTTCTTTAACGGAGTGTGGGGAAGGTAACTCTAATATAGATTTACCTTATCAGGGTCAATTTTAATCCCTTCTTGGCTTATGACAAACCCTAACAATTTCCCCGTTGTGACCTTGAAAGTGCATTTCTCTGGGTTTAACTTGAGCTGAAATTTTCTCAGTCGTTTAAACAATTTCCTCAGGATATCCATATGACTTTCTCCTTCTTTGGATTTGGCTATCATGTCGTCGACATATACTTCAACCTCTCGATGCATCATGTCGTGAAGTATTGCGACCATGGCTCTTTGATACGTTGCCCCGGCGTTTTTCAAATCAAAGGGCATAACTTTGTAACAAAAAGTTCCCCACGTTGTGATGAAGGTTGTTTTGGTTTTATCTTCTTCAGCCATTTTTATTTGATTATATCCTGAGAAACCGTCCATGAATGAAAAGAGATGGTTTCCCGCAGTGTTGTCTACTAGAACATCAATGTGAGGTAAGGGGAAGTTATCCTTTGGCGTAGCTTGGTTTAAGTCCCGGAAGTCTACGCATACGCGTACTTTTCCATTCTTTTTCATAACGGGAACTATATTTGTTACCCATTCTGGGTAGTCGGATACTTCAATGAACCCTACTTCT
Organism: Laguncularia racemosa; assembly: GCA_037954665.1. Classification (NCBI taxonomy): domain Eukaryota; kingdom Viridiplantae; phylum Streptophyta; class Magnoliopsida; order Myrtales; family Combretaceae; genus Laguncularia; species Laguncularia racemosa. The sequence continues at coordinate 2,078,596 of JBBMOL010000013.1, read as the reverse complement.
AGCAGTTTCTTGACTTCTTCCTTAATCTTTAGCAAGATGTCAGGCCTAAATCTTCTCAGTTTTTGTCTTTTAGGTTTGACATCTTCCCCTGTGGGAAGCCTATGAACCACTATTGATTGGTCTAGCCCTGGCATGTCACCATATGACCAGGCAAACACATCCGCATATTTCGTTAATAGCTCGGTTATCTCACATTTTTGCTCGGCACTCAAATTGGTCCCGATTTTGAGGTTCTTAGGGTTTTCCATGCTTCTTAGATTTACTATCTCCACAGGCTCGTCGATCGAAATTCCGCTTTGTTCATGTTTTTGCCAATTTTCTTATATTATTTCGGGGTCTAAGATATCGCCTTCAACAACTGACCCAGCAGCGTTGGAAACGATATCAGCGTTTTTATTTTCTACCCGCGCGAAATATCCCTGATGTTCGATGGTAGGAGATTTGGGTATAAGTAAAAATGAAAGAATATATATAAGAAGAAAAACAGACTGTAATTGAATTGATAAAGAGTCTCAAAATTTTGTTCAATCACTATTCTCTACTTTTGAGCTAACCTAGAGCTATTGATAAGATAACAAAACCAATTGTTCAGAGCCGGATGCTGGTTAGACATGCGGGGGATTGGTTTCCCTTTGCTGGCGTCAGCTTCGTTTATCCGAAGCTCTTGAATGATATTTGCTTGTTGGAGGGGTGGAATGCACATCGAGGTGTCGCTTGGCTTTTCCTTCATTCTACCTTTGACACCTCTTGCTTGTGCTTCTTCCTCGGCTGTAGGAACGTAGTCAACGCTGGTCTTATTGCGATTGTCATTGTTGTTGCCACTGTTTGCCATTCTGGTTCTTGAATGAGTGCAAATTGGGCTTCTGGGAGGGTTCGGCTGCTTGGGAGCTATTTTGATACCTGGCGCGCATTTTTTCTTTTTTAGTATGATGTATGCAAATGCTATGCATGTGTCACACGGATGCTAAAAATAAAAAGGTTGACAATTGATTGACGATGTAATATTGAAATTTTACTTTTATTGAAAATTTTTGGAGTTTGATACTTAAAGAATAAAAGATTACAATGATAATCTACTTCCTAGCTTTCTTAGTCTTCTGTTGTGGAGACTCAGGCTTCCCGTTGATGATGGCTTCTAGTTCTTCGACTCTGGCTTGGGTCTTGAATGGGAGTGATCTCGTGTGGCCTAATAAAGAAAACCGCGGGCTCTATTTCTCATAGGTGGAGCATAATTTGTACCAAAGGCAAATTCACCTCTATCGTTGTTAGTGAGAGGATGGGCCTATCTTTTGCTGGATGAAGGCCTGCTCCTCTGGGTTGTACAAGGTAAACCAATGGTCCAGTACCAACTTTGGGTCCAAAGGTTTGTACACCTGAATTCTTTTGCGGAGGAGGCGGTCGACTGCGGTGCTAGCCATCTATTACAATAAGAAATTGCCTAATTACAAACAGAACTATGAAACATTACAGGGAAATAGATTTCAACTCCAAAACAAAACAACAAACCATTACATCGTCATCAATTGTCAACCCTATGATGTTATGTATGCAAGTAGGTTGGTTTTAATTGGTCCCCAAGCTCTATGGCCTCCCGCATTATCGGAGAAATGGATCTCAGGCCATATCGAAGCATTGGGTGGGGTAACCTAATCGGTCCCGAACGGTGATCAACTCACTTCACCCGAAACCTACACAATGGCTCCCCGACTTAGGTTTCTAGGACGGTCCGGGTTCGACCGCATCTATTCACACAAACTTATGCATGCAAACCCCACAGTAAAGAAAACTAAAATCTAACTAATGCCTGAAAAGTTAGTAACAGAATAATAATTGAAACTTAAAAAGGAACAACTTGAGGAGATTCAGGTGGCTAGCCTACTGGAATGGATCCCCAGTGGAGTCGTCATCCTGTCGAGTCTAATTTTTGAATTTCCCATTCCTAATCCGATCTAGACTAGACTCTATGCTCATTTAATGTAGATCCTCGACCTGAGTTAGGAATTTCGTTTGATTTTTGGAGTCGCCACCCAACTGTTGTTGGGAAATATTGAATTAAGACTAAAGGAGCGGATTAGTCTTAATTTGGACCACTAGTCGTCGTTATTTCCTCTTCTCGTTTTTTAAAAGAGGAAAAGGAAAAACCAAAGTTTCTAAGTCTGGAGGCTAACCTATTAAAACCTTACGGTTATCACCTAATCTCCTAAAATCGTTCCTATTTAGAAATGTGTTTTATTGTGTTTCTGTTACTTTTATTATGTTTTTGAATTATTTCAAGAAAATGATTTTTTATTTTATTTTATGGGTTGACCCGAATGGGTGCCTACGTACCTGCTATCCAGGATCAAACAAGTCGTAGTTCATTATTCTGAAAACTTTAAGTGTGTTTGTGAATTTTAATTTTGAAATCTCTTTTGCTTTATGTTTTTACTATTTTTTTTGGATTTTCTAAAAAAAATCTAAGCCTAAACTTTTATATGATTTTTGAAAATGGTTTTTAGGAAAAACATCAATTTTGGATTTATTTGAAGAAAATGATTTTTCTAAGTGCTAAAACTTATTTTTTTATATATAATTTTTGAATTTTTTATTAATTTTTATGATTTTTACAATTTTTCTTTTTTTTTCTGTAATTTTATGATTTTTTATCATTTTTATGATTTTTATTATTCTTCTACAATTTTTTTATAATTTTTCTAAGTTTTCATGATTTTTATAGTTTTTATGATTTTTATAATTTTTGTGAATTTTTGTTAAAATTTTTATCCTAAACTATTATCTATCCTATTTTGAAATCTAAAGTTCTATTATTATTTTTCTAATATTTATATTGTTTTTCTACATTTTATTATTATTTTTTACATTATTAAATCCTAAAAAAATCTAATTTCTAACATTTTCCTATTTACGAAAACATAAATAAAACATACATAAATAAATAAATAACAAAAAATAATAAATAAATAAATAATAAATCAAATCGGAATAACAATAAATAAATAAATTGGAAAAAATTCGGAAAATCCGACTTACTTGGATCCGAGTGGGTGCGCGGGTCGATTCGGTCGGGTCGAATCGGGTCAGGTCGGATTGGTCGGACACGGCGGCGGAGGATGCTCGTTCACGGCGTTCCGGCGGTCTTTTGTCACGGGTGAGGTGTCGAATCCTAGCTTCTCGAGGGTGCTGAATCCAATGGTGGCGGCGGTTTGCTCCTAAAACGTCTCCTGGTGGCGGCTTAGCTCCGATCAGTGGTTCGCGGTTTTGGGTTTCCTCCGATGCTCTCCGATTTGCTCTCTTTTCTCACTTTCTCTCAATTGTGATTCGTGCCTTGGCTTCCTCCCTTCAATTTCTATTTATAGGCACTTGAAAACCGAGCTGGATAAGCTCGGATTTCCTCCGATCGAAACTAATCGGATTTTCGGTTAAAAAAAAACTCCGATTTGTGTAAATCCATCGGTTTGTTGCGATTTGATTCCAATTAGATGATGTTTATCTCATTTCTGTTGAAGATCTGTTGGATTTGTGTAAAAAATCGAATCCAAACGGCCAAAATGCGAATTTTTCTTCCGCCGGCGATCTCGGACTCGAGGTAGAAGACGATCACGCGCCCGGCACGTGTGTTTCCTCCAGCCAATCGGATGCTGCCACGTGTCCTAGATAAGTGAAAAAAACTCAAAACGCGGAAACTGCTTCCCTCGCGATTCGAACCTGCGACCAAGCCCTCCTGCGTGCACCTTAGCCCGTGGTCCGGACCAGCTGGGCTAGCCCATTTTCCTGATTTTTCTAATTTCACAAATTGCATATATGCAATGCGATTTTTTTTATTTTTTTGTATTTTTTGAAATTTCAAAAATTTGTAAAAATTATTTACTATTTATTATTGCCATTTCTGAAATCATTTTTCAAAATTGATGTGTTTTCCTATTTATTTTTATTTTTTGAATATTTTTATTATTTATGCTAAATTAAAGAAAAAATGATAAAAAATGGAAAAAATTTAAGAATTGATTATTAGTGATTATTATTCATTCCTAGGGCAAAAATGTGGTGTTTACATATACAAATCACACTATACTTCTCTTTATTTCATAAAATATCTTTAGAAACCTTCTCTACCCTTTACACATGTCCTAATTTCCCACATTAGAGTTAAACCATAAATCATATCCAATCCTAAATCCTATTCGAATGCCTTTGAGGAAGATACTTATGAATAATGATGATGTTATCTCCTCTAATTTTTAAATTTTTCATGTTCTTTCTTTATATTCAAGAATGGTTGATGTTTTACTATTGATGCTAAATATCAATTAAACCCTCCATATTTATATTAAAATTTAATTAAATATTTTATATTTTAAATAAATTATTTAAATCTATTATAAATATTATTATAGTAAGAACTTAGCTGGTATAATAACTACTACTCTATAATATCAAACAAAACTCAACACAAAAAACATACTACTTCTGCTTATGATCATCGAAGTTGATGCTGTAAAATTTCTTTACTTGTCACTTCTATATTCTGGCTCCTCTCGACTCTCTGTCTCTCCTCTCAACTCTCTCTCTCTCTCTCAAGACATTTCCACATCACCCCTTTAAGGCAGTAAATGATACTGTACGCATACAATTATTGCAATCGAGTCCCTTTATCTACAATATTTTTGGTGAATTCAATTCATTTTCAAAATTTATTCAATCATTTAATCAAGCTTTTAAGGTAGTTACTATGGTATCACTGAATAGAAACATCATATATCATGTTACTATCAAATTGTTAATATTTATCTCCCTAATTTTCTATGATATAAATAGTATTTTGTAAAGTATTGTAGATACTCAATTTTTGCCTTATCAAAATAATTAATTAATAAAGAACAAGATCATGATAAAAATAAAATAATAATAATATAAACAAAATATAAATGGTGACAAAGGAAAAATATAATAGAAGTAAAATTGTGAAAAAGTAACAACAACAAGAATAATAATAACAACAACAAAATCATTGGAATTTGATGTAAAAATTTAAAAGCCCAACTAAGTTGACTAGGGTCTAGGCCTTGCGTGGGAAGAGTAACCCAAGATCACGAGTTCAAGACCCCTAGGAAGCAATCTAAAATATTTTTTGGTTGAAGAAGGAGGGTTGCCACATGGTAGCAATTCACTAGCTAGGGAAAATTGCGTGCCAGGTACGTGATCATCTTCCCTAAGTCGACAGTAGACGCAAACAAAGGAGAGGAAGGCTTGCGAATAGATAACACGAAATCCAAGCTAACCAAACATATTATTTATGGATTATCATCGATTCTTAGCTAAAAAATCCAGATAAATCACAAAAAAAAATTAATCTAAAGGATTTGTATTAATTTTTTGAGATTAATTCAAATCTCAAGAGCATAAAAACCGGTCCAATAGTAGAGGCAATTCGAGCTTATCAAGCTTAGTTTTGTGAGTTTATAAATAGAACTCGACCCAACCCTCGAAATTACTCCAAATGCACTCAGAAGCTTCAACATAGCTCTTTCTCTCTTTAGGATAGTCGAAACCTACCCTTTGCCTTCTCTCTAGGATTACTAACTCAAAACGTAAAACCAAAACACGAAACTAGTATCAATAGGTTCTTAGTGATCTCTAATTTTGGAAAGGGGTAATCTTTTGCTTCAATTACTTGCTAGTTGAACAGATTGGAAAGCTCAAGTGGCAACCACCACTAGCTACTCGCAAACCATCGTAACTCGCTTGAACTAGGTGTGAGTTATTGTGACAAGCAAGTTCCTCGTTCTAGAAAAGCCTAGGCCGACACTTCCTTCGCTATTGGTGAACTACTAGAAGTCGTTGAAACCACCATGGTTTGTCACTGTTGGGTCCACACATGAAACCACCATAGTCTGTCACTGATCCACGGTTTGATCCGCACCTAGATCTGACCTACGTCTAAGTGAGTAATATTGTTGTTATTATTTTTAGTTTAGATTAATTAGCTTATTCAATTTTATTTTTTCTTAGTGATTGGAACCTAATTGAATAGGTATGATCAGTGAAAATTAGGGTAGGATTTAAATTAATTAGGTTAATAACCTTAGCTTAGTTTAATTAATAATCTTAGCTTAATGGGTTTAATTATGTAAGAATAGGATTAATTATTATAAAAAATATAATAATAATAAAATGACATAAGATGATATAGAGAAATGACTTAAAATATATTAGGGACCTATGAAAATTAATTAGGAAAATTGACTCAGTAAGCTTCATGATTAATTTAATTTGTTAGGAGGGAACCATTATATAGGTCTTAGATGTTGCGATGTAACCATTGCCTAAGGTTAATTAGGTTCGCAAATAGTTTATTTTAAACATGGCTTTCTTTAAGCATTTTTTTAATAATATTAACTCATAAGTGTTTTGTCACCTAGAAAAAAAAATGGTTTTCAACAAATAAAATCCTTAATTATGGTTTTTTAAATTAGGAGGTTTTAGTTATTTTTCAAAATTGAGAAATAAGGTATATAATTTTCTTAAAAAAATGATAATAAACGTAAACCTGACCTGTTTTTCATAAGTAAAATTAATTAAAATACTAAAGTTTTATGACAACAAAATTACGTTCATTTGATTATGATTAGTGGGCACGTAAGCAACTATGATACTACATATAAAATTACCAAAAAAAAACATTTCTTTCTTTTTCAATTTCAATTTATCATATAAAAATTACAAAAATATTTTATCCTTTTAAAATTTAAATTTATAATATAAAAGTATAAAATATTTTATCCCTTTTTTTAGTTCTGTTTTTAATAAAAGCAACAATGCAAAAGTTTTACTCTCTTTTATTTCATTTCTAAATAAGAATAGAAAATTTGTAATAAAAAATGATTAAAAATTTTCCATGCTATTTTGATTTAGTTCATGCTTTATCTATATAAAAAACATTATGTCTTGCATATGTAATGGTGAAGAAAATTTATAAGAAACTTTTAATTCATTTTTTTGAAAAAATAATAAGTAATAACCATTTAGGTTTTAATAAGATAGCCTCTAAGTTCAAATTTTCTAGTTAATATTTTTCTAAAATGGTTTTTAGAAAAATTCTTAAACTAGTAGTTAGTTAAGGTTAATCCACTTAATTAAAATTAACTCATAATATTTTCCAATTTAAGTTGGTGATGACTCTAATTTTTCTTAAATAATTAAAAATATAGTTTTTCTTTAATTTTATTGTCAAGTAATTTATCTTAAGTGGGTTGGACTTAATATGGGTTAAATTAAGAAAAAAAAATCCAAAATTAGGCTCGATAAGTATTAATCATTAACTAATTAGTCTTTGAAACTAAAATACACACTAATAATAACATGATATTTGATACATTACTTTGAAATTGAGTACCTGAGTTTATTGTATATTAAGTTTACTACTAATTGAACTTGTTGATTGTTAACATTATTCCTCTCCATTAAAGGTTTGTAGAAAGATTTCAAAATCAAAACTTCAATTGTATAGCAAATATGTACATGATAAGTAGCACTTAATATTTTGTTTATGATTATAAAATTCTATATTTTTCTTTGTCCAAAAAGAAAACCCTTTTGCTGAAATATAGTAATTAAATATATATATATATATATATATATATATATATTTGTTTATATAAGCTACTAGTTTACATGTATATAAATTGATTCAAAGTCTATATTATATATTAGTTTTATAGTACATTTATGGATTGTTTACTTAGAGGTAATAAAGAAAATATATAAGGAAATATAATAATTATTTTATCTTAACTGTTTATTGCTTTATTCACTTGAAAAAATAAGAATTTTTTTTTAATTTTTTAGATTTTTTTTATTCTCATTTTATTGAAAATAAATATTACCTAAAAAATATGAAAATTTTTATTCTCCTAAGGAATGTTCAAATATTATGATATTATATCTTTATTAACATTACAATTAATGACTAAATAGAGATAAATTGATAGTTTTATTAGTATTTTTAATTTAATATTATATGTAATGGAGTGAAGTAAATATTAAAATATATATTTTTTATAATAAAAAATTAAATGGAGTAAATATTAAAATAAAAATTTATAATTTATTTTTAATAGTAGTTATATTGAAGGTATAATTTTTTAATTTTCCATCCATTCTATTCCAAAAGTAGACGACCGCTAAAATTCCTTAAATTGACATGATTTTTGGTATCCGAGCCATTCATTGTTAAAAAAGAAAACATTTTATGTTTTATTTAGATCTCAAGAGCAAAATCGAGGGTAATCATTATTGGTAACCTCAATAAAAGTAAAATAAAAATTACCATTTTGTCTGCTCTTGCTGATTCCATGACGACGTCATCACTCCGATGCACTAAAGAGTAAAGAGACCCGGTTTTGACAGCCTCTCCTCCTCTCCAGCGTCGGCCGCATAAGCAGAGAAGGATAGAGATCAAATGACAGAACCAGTGATCAAAGTGGCTGCTCTTTGTGGCTCTCTTCGTAAAGCTTCTTTTAACCGTGGCCTTCTTCGTTCTGGTATCACATGGTTTTCATTCTAGTAGTACTTTTAGTTGTTGTTGATGTTGATTACCGTGTTTCAATCCATCTTTATAATGGGTGCCTTTCGGGTTTCCTGGAGGAAAAAGAAAAGCAAAATCGTTAATAGGGTTCAGGATTGATCCTTCCATGATGGTGATTCTGGGTTTGGAGCACAGGAATATCTATATTTAATTTTGAAAATGTTAATGCGTGTCCGGTCTACCTAGTCCTCTTAATTAACCTGAACCGCTCTTTAATGTAGCCTTTGTAGTTTACCAAAGTGTGAAATTAAATGCAAATATTGGGATTCCGTTAATGGGTGGTTGTGTAAAATAGATATTTTCATCTTCTAAAAACTGATTCCATACTTGAAAAAGAAAACAAAGTTTATGCAAAGGTGAAAAATGTTCATTCTTTTGGCTCTCAACAATATTTACCTGCTGATCATGCATTTCATAAGGAAAAGCTTAGTACCAGGGAGTGAAAAAGTGTGAAGTTGCTTTATTTAGCATCTTGTCGACTAATCAGGACCTGTTATACATTTCCATGGTCTAAAACTTCTAGATGGGCGGTTCTGGCAATTGGAATCAGAGTGGGAAGTCTTGTTTGTATCGTGTTTTTCAACTCCCATTTAATTTTTCCACTTGATATATATTAGATATTTAATCCCATGCCAATTAGCTCGCCAACCAACTCACTGAGGATAGTGGTGAGATTCCTTTCTTTGCCGTTTGGGTAAGGTTGGGTGACGCAGCGAGGAAAGCGTAACGAAACGAATCCGAATATGGATTGGTTTCACAACAACAAAGAAATATTCTTTGATGCCAAATTCTGGTTGCGCACAACCGGTAAAGGAGATAATTCTCTCTCAAATGTATTCAAAGTGTAGTAAAAACGTAACCCTAACTTATCTGACAAAAGAGTATTTATACTTTCCCGTAAAATATCTAAAAGGGGAAAATTTATACGTACACGTGGAAATAAATAATAAAATACACGTCTATAATCGGTCGCATACACGGCCGTGCCTCGAGGCCGTATATGTTTCTGGGCATGTAGCGGGCACAGTACACGGTCGCATACACGGCCGTGCCTCTAGGCCGTGTATGTTTCTGGGCATGTAGCGAGCGCAGTACACGGTCTCATACATGGCCGTGCCTCTAGGCCGTGTATGTTTCAGGACATGTGATGAACACAGTACACAGTCGCATACATGGCCGTGCCTTTAGGCCGTGTAAGCTTCTGTGAGAATTCTACTGGAACACACGGTTGTATCGCTGGCCGTGCCTTTGGGTCGTGTAAGTTATACACGGTCGCATACACGGCCGTGCCCTTAGGCCGTGTAAGCTTCTGTGTTCTCCACGATGCCCGCATCATTCTCTCCCATCAAGGAAGAACTCGACCCTGAGTTCGTTGCTGGATAAAGGGGTTCGTCATCCTCATAAAATGGAGATAAATCCGCCACGTTGAAGGTCTTGGAGATTCTCATGCTTTCCGGAAGGCCAACCACATAAGCGTTGTCATTGATCTTGGCCACTATTTTGTAGAGCCCATACTTTTTCGGTTGCCACTTGCTATATGTGCCCACGGGGAAGCGTTCTTTCCTTAAGAACACCATCACGGGGTCTCCCACCTCGAACAACTTCTTCTTCTTATGCCTATCAGCTGCCTTCTTATAGCGCTCATTCACTTTCTCAATTTGTTCTTTGATCTCTGATGCCAGGTGCTTTGCTGCTATGTTGGCCTCTACACCTTTGGGTAGGGAAACTAGGTCCAGAGCGTGAGAAGGTGCCTTGGTGTAGACCACTGAGAAAGGAGATTTACCGGTAGTTCTGTGGATCGAGTTGTTGTAGGCAAACTCTGCTTGAGACAATGCCAAGTCCCATTGCTTTGGTTTCTCTCCACAGATACTTCTTATCAGATTGCCAAGGGTCCTGTTCGTCGCTTCGGTTTGTGGGTGGGCTGTGCTGCTGAAGTTGAGGGACGAGTTGAACATGTACCAAAGTGTCCTCCAGAAGTGGCTAAGGAATCGAGTGTCCCTATCAGAAGTGATGGATTTGGGAACCCCATGTAATCAGACCACCTCCTTAAAGAATAATCTGGCTACATTCTGAGCATCCGCCGTCTTCTTACATGGGATGAAGTGAGCCATCTTGGAAAACCTGTCCACAACTACAAAAACAGTGTCAGCACCTCGTTGGGTACGAGGCAAACCTAGGATGAAGTCCATGGATAGGTCTTCCCAAATGTTCTCAGGTACGGGTAAGAGAGTGTAGAGTCCCGTATTCTGAGAGTGCCCCTTGGATGTTTGACAGATGTAGCAGCGTTGCACTATCCGACCGACATCCCTGCGCAACTGAGGCCAATAATATCTTGCAGCCACTGCTGCTAGTGTTTTGTCCCGCCCCAAATGGCCGGCGAGTCCCCCTCCATGGAGATCTCGGATCACCTTCTCTCTCAAGGAGGATGCCGGGATACATAGTTGGTTTTTCCTCATCAAATAGCCCTCCAGAATATAATAACTGTCATTGGGTTCCTTGTTAGTGCACTTTTTCCAGGTAGTTCCAAAATCCTCATCTGTTTCATACAGCTCCTTCAACTGTTCAAACCCCACTACCTCAGCTCTCAAAGTCACTAGTAAATCCGCCCTTCGGCTTAGTGCGTCGGTCACCTTGTTCTGCGCCCCGGATTTATGCATCAAACGAAACGGAAACTTCTGCAAGAATTGTATCCATCGGGCGTGCATGTCTTTGCATATGCGGGTCTGATTGCTCAGGTGTTTCAAGGCAACGCAATCAGAATACAGTACGAATTCCTTGCCCACCAAATAATGCTCCCACATTCTCAAGGCTCTGACCACGGAGTAAAACTCCTTGTCATATGTGGACCACTTCCTCCTGGCCTCACAGAGTTTCTCACTATAAAACGCAACAGGTCTCTTCTCCTGAGAGATTACCGCCCCAATACCCACACCACTAGCATCACAATCAACTTCGAATAATTTGTCGAAGTCCGGTAAGGCCAGCACTAGTGCGCTACATAGTCGCTCTTTGAGCACAGCGAATCCCGACTCAGCTTCCTCGTCCCAATGAAACTGCCCTTTCTTCAAACATTCGGTTAAGGGAGCCGCTACCGTGCTAAAGTGTCGTATGAAACGTCTATAGAAGCCTGCTAACCCTAGGAAACTCCTCAGCTCAGTGATTGTCTTAGGTGTAGGCCAATCTCTAATGGCTCGTACCTTATCCTCATCCACCATGATTCCTTCCCCACTCACTATGAATCCCAAAAATAACAGCTTTGATGACATAAACACACTTCTTGAGATTAGCATATAGTTTGTTCCCTTTCAGCACCATCAAAACATCCTTCAAATGCACTAGATGTTCCTCCCGAGTCTTGCTATATACTAATATGTCATCAAAATATACAACAACAAATCGGCCTATGAAGGTTTTAAGTACCTGATTCATCACGTGCATGAAGGTACTCGGTGCATTGCTGAGCCCGAACGGCATGATCATCCATTCGTATAGTCCCTCTTTCGTCTTGAAGGCGGTCTTCAACTCATCCCCAGGTCTGACCCGAATTTGATGGTACCCGCTTCGAAGGTCTATTTTGGAGAACACCACTGCTCCACTCAGCCGATCCAACATGTCCTCAATGCCAGGTATTGGGAATTTGTACCCAATGGTGATTTTGTTGATCGCTCGGCTATCCATGCACATCCTCCAATTCCCATCCTTCTTAGGTGTTAGTAGTGCTGGTACGGCACAGGGACTCAAGCTATCTCGAATGAATCCTTTATCGAGCAAGTCCTGGACCTTTTCCTGTAAGATCTCCGTTTCCTTGGGACTCATCCGGTAGTGAGGGAGGTTGGGAAGACTAGCTCCCGGCACCAAGTCAATGTGATGTTGGATGTCTCGCAATGGAGGTAATCCCTCCGGTAAGTCTTCCGGAACGACTTCTCTGAATTCCTCTAGTAATTCCTTCACTTCTTCCGGCATCTCCGCGTTACTCATGTCCTCTCCCTCCATTTTCACTACTAGGGCATGCATCAAGCGGGACTCCTTGATGTCTTCGGTCATCTCCCTTTCTGATTGGGTGATCATAAGAAAGGACTTCCCTTCCATCTTCTGGATTTTTGGTCGCTTATCCGTTAGTGGCATTAGTGTATACTTCACCCCCTCCTTCTCCAACCTATACTTGTTCTCCTTCCCTGCATATTGGGCATCTACATCAAATTGCCAAGGACGCCCGAACAGCAAGTGACAAGCATCCATATCGACGATGTCGCAGTACACTTCATCTCAATATTTGCCAATCGAGAAAGGAACTCTACATCTCTCCTTCACCTCTATTCGTTCTGCCGCTTTGATCCATCCGATGGTGTACGGACTTGGATGCTTCTCTGTAGTTAATTGGAGCTTCTTCACGACTTCCTTCCCAATGATGTTTTCACAACTCCCACTGTCGATGATCAAGTCAAACACTCTCCCACCAATCGTGCACCTAGTGCGAAACAATTGGTGTCGTTGTGAGCTATCCTCTTGTTTCGGTGCTAACATCCTCCTCCTAATTACGTAATTAGGTTCTACCCCGTCATCAACCTCCTTATAGTAATCTTCATCACCGTCTGGTTCACAACACACCTCTTCCTCCTCTTTCCTCTCGACAATGTTTACGGTGCGTCTATTTGGGCACTCATTTGATCGATGCCCCGGCTGATTACATCTATAACATTTTCCCAGTATCGGCTTGGCATATGGATTGTTTTGCCTTGGGGTGTCTCTATTCTCCACCGGTCTCTTTCCTTCCGCCTTGTCTTCTCTCCTGTCCATACTTCCCGCTGGTTTCTCAACCACTCCTCTAGGTCTCTCACCAGTTCCTTTACTATTATTACCAGGACTTTCGTAAGTGTAGGTCCTTTTACTACCTCCAAACCTTACGCTCTGTTCTTGTATCATTATTTCCGCTCGGAGAGCCAAGTTCTTTGCTTCATTCACGGTTCGGAACACCGTCACCCCTATCTTATCTCTTATCTGAGGCTTCAATCCGTCTACAAACCGTGCCACCTGTTGACCCTCAGTTTCCCTTAAATCGTTTCTCTTCGCTAACCTCATAAATTCCGCAGTGTATTCATGCACCGACCTCTGCCCTTGTCGGCACTGCTGATACTGTTGGAAAAGAATTTGCTCGTAATTGGGTGGCAAGAAATCCCGTTGCAGCAGATTCCTCATGCGGTACCATGACCTAATAGGTTGCCGCCCTTCCCTTTGTCTACGGTGCTGCAATCGATCCCACCATGCAGACGCCCCGCCTTTCAATCTGCAAGCAACCATTCTCACCCTTCTCTCCTCAGGAACTTCCATATAGTCGAAGAACCTATCGACCTCCGCCAGCCAATCCAAAAACTCTTTTATATTCAAATTTCCATTAAAAGAAGGGATGTCTACCTTAAGACGGAAGTCTCCGCCATCAGCATAGTCGAACCCTTAGTGATTGCGTCGATATCCACCACCATAGGCCGGTTCATTCCGGTCATCCATTCCACGAAATCTTCCGCCGCCAGCGACACCACCCCTTCTCAGTGGTTGTTCCCTCCTCTGCAAAATTCCGTCCTCTTCCTCAGAGGAGCTTCCGTCAATTCTCTGGTTCCATTGGTTTCCGGCAACAAAGTCATTGATAAGGCCGCCGCGAGCAGCTGCTACCCCCGGTCGATTCCCAACAACACCTCTGTGACCGTCGTGGTCCATCACCATGGCGTCGACCCGCGCCACCAGATTCTCCAGGCGTTGTTCTACACGCCCAAGCCTTTGCTCCATGGTTTCAACCACTGCCCTCGGAGCCCATTGATTGGCTCCTTGGACTTCCGCATCTCGATCAAGGTCGAGGACGCGACCGCCATCAACACCACCGTTAGCCGACATCTCCGCAGGAAATTGCCTTGCTCTGATACCAACTGACGCAGCGAGGAAAGCGTAACGAAACGAATCCGAATATGGATTGGTTTCACAACAACAAAGAAATATTCTTTGATGCCAAATTCTGGTTGCGCACAACCGGTAAAGGAGATAATTCTCTCTCAAATGTATTCAAAGTGTAGTAAAAACGTAACCCTAGCTTATCTGACAAAAGAGTATTTATACTTCCCCGTAAAATATCTAAAAGGGGAAAATCTATACGTACACGTGGAAATAAATAATAAAATACACGTTTATAATCGGTCGCATACACGGCCGTGCCTCGAGGCCGTGTATGTTTATGGGCATGTAGCGGGCACAGTACACGGTCGTATACACGGCCGTGCCTCTAGGCCGTGTATGTTTCTGGGTATGTAGCGAGCACAGTACACGGTCTCATACACGGCCGTGCCTCTAGGCCGTGTATGTTTCTGGACATGTGATGAACACAGTACATGGTCACATACACGGCCGTGCCTTTAGGCCGTATAAGCTTCTATGAGAATTCTACTGGAACACACGGTTGTGTCGCTAGCCGTGCCTTTGGGTCGTGTAAGTTATACACGGTCGTATACACGACCGTGCCCTTAGGCCGTGTAAGCTTCTGTGTTCTCCACGATGCCCGCATCATTGGGAAATAGACAGGAAAGCAAATCCTATGCAAAGAGTGCATGGAAAGGGGAGATGAGTTCCTTGGAGTCATTCTCAATCGCAGAGACTGAAAGCAACCATCCAATGAAAGTCAGACAAAAGAGGCTTTAACTTTGTAAAGCAATTGTGAAGCCTCAAAGAGCGTAGCCATTGAGCAATTATCAGGTGGGAGAGAAATACTAAAGAACACCGATATTCCATCTCCATGTTGTTGGACTGCCTAAGGCACCGTAATCCTACCTTTATGATGCATGATCACTAAAAGCAACCAAAACATATTTGTTTTCTTTTGATTTAGTTCTTAGAAAAAGAAAAGCCTGGCAAATAGTAGCAATATCAATAGATGCTGAAATTAACTTTCCAATTAGATACTTGCCAGGTAGTTCATGATGAGTGCCATTGACTTCGATTTATGCTACCCCCTAAAGTTTACACTGAATAATGGAAGATAGGTTCCTAGGATTGACCATAAAATGGATCAAACATCAGCTCCACAAAATGTCAACAAATAGAGGGTAGTCTGAGTTAAAGCAAGTAGCCAAGTGGAGGGCTTGGGTTCCAAATAAACACTCTCAGTGAAAGCTAAAGTTGAAGTTAGGGCTGGTAATTGTTGATACGATATGATGACATAACATACGATACAACGCGAGTAATACGATTGTAGAGAGTAAACATAAGATACGACACAATGGACGATATAAAGATACAATTACGATACGAATAAACATGATTATATTATAACTTAATTATTTATAATTTATATTTAATTTTACACATTTTTGACATTGACATGAATTAAACATGATTTGAAGATAAGAACACAATTTGTTAACACAAATTGCCAGTTCTAGTTGAAGCAAAGGTTGGAAAAGTTGACTTTGCTTTGAACACTTGTTATTTATATTTTCCCTACTGGAAGAAAGATTTTAGTTCTACATCAGTTTTCTCACATTGGAGAAATGGGGATTTCACATAAAAATGCTTGTGTTTGTTTTTGAAGCTTTGCTATCATCTATCACTTATTTTTCTGTCAATGCTTGGATTCTTAAATTAATCTATGTTTGGATAATCTGTTGACTACATGTTGCTTCGGTGTGCATACATACACTAAGATGAGAATGATGAGTTGATTGTAATATAAAATCTCACCATTTTACTGTGCAGCAATTCAGATATGTGAAGAATCGATAAAAGGAATGGAAATAGAATATATCGAAGTAGCTCCATTGCCAATGATCAACACAGACCTGGAAGTGGGTGGTAAATTTCCTCAAGAAGTTGAAGAATTTCGTCAAAAGATTCTCCAAGCTGACAGCATTCTCTTTGCTTCACCAGAGTACAATTACTCCATGACCCGTAATCCAATTCTATTCATTTCTATTTCTTTTTCCTCTCTCCTGGTAATATTTGTTTTCATTTATCTTTTCTCCTGGCATGTGTTGTATGCATATCTCTTTCGTGATGGTTGGTACAGTCTGCTATTTCTTCCTCCCAGGATTGGCCTAAATTGAGTGGTTGCTCGTGCTATGGAGCACTTGAACTTTGTTTGATTATGCAAGTTTCACAGGTTTAGTTATGGAACACTGGTTAATGGTGAATTGATTATTACATCATGGCTTATATAAATTGCCTGTGATAGAGTACTAACTTTATTGCAAGTAAGCACTTTAAACCCGTTTCTGCCCCTTTTTATTTGGTTTATGGCCTATTGACTTGAAGAGTATGGTTGGAAATCTGAACAGTAATTCCATGAGAGAGGTCAAACGTCCATATAATTTATGAATATTCTTAAGTAGTCTATGGCCTGAATAACTGAAATTTCTCATGATTTTTCAGCCTTAGATGCTTACTTCAATGTTAAGCATGAATCTTGTATTTCTTGCATCAGGGGTGTTTCTATTTGGTTGATATTATTCAGTATTATTCTCACTATCATTATGATCATCATCATTACCATCTTCATCATTATAATTATTGCTGTTTAGGGAGGTTATATAGTGCCGTAGGAATGATGATTTTATCCAATAATAAATTTGTTAAACTGGACAGAGTCCAGACAGCATTTTGACTGGAAACGTGGATTTCTCTTACCGAAGTGTCAATAATCATGGGGAGTTGATGAGATTCCTTTAAAATAAGTCAGCTACCAAACTTTTTTTAATGAGATTTCCTATCGGAAAGATGTATATAAGGTAAGATGAGCCTGTTTCCCTTTTTAGTTTATATATTGCTAACTCCTTCCACATTCTCACGAAATCTAATTCTTATACAAATAAGCGGAAGAAATTCGTTGTTTGGTGGAGATTAGTCATATTGACATATTAAATTCAGCAAAAACAACACTCAAGTGCATTCTATTTCTTTTTTGTTGCATTTTCAGAAAATAATTTGTTAACGGAACTTTTAGAGAATCTTATAATGGGTTTGTTAACTATGAAATCGGATTCAATTCTTTTGGATTGAGACTCTCTTCCTTGCTTCCCTATGTTTGTAGAATGTGAGGGCTTGTTAGAGAGAACCCTATATCTCAAGAAACGTGTTTTTCTGGATTGAAAATAGGCTTGCTTTTCTCATTATCCTTCCTCTTGTTAAGTACGTACTGGTTTCCAGAATGGTTACTAACCACCTTCCCATTTTCTCTCCCGCTGTTATTATCCATATTCCCTACTCCCACTATCCTACCCACACTCTCACATACACTAATAGAACACCACATTACATGACCCATAACTGATACATACGGCCACACACACAGAGCACGACACATACTACACATAACACCTTATTCTAGGACACTATCTGTTAGGACATGACTTGGATGAATTTAACTCTTCCCATTCCGGTGTGTGTACACCTTTAGGGAAGCAGTGGCAGGCTGTTTGCTAACATAATCATTCACCTGTGTGTACGGTGGTTGAATTTTCTAGTTTTTCTAACCTGCAAAATGACCTACTCAGCCTACATGGACTGATAGGAGGAACCTGTGCAATTGTGCATTGCAATTGTATTACTGCTGTTATGATTTCGTACTATTGACTTGCTAAATTCTTCTGTTGACTCAATATTCTCATACATACTGTTGGAACAGGCTCATTAGTATCATGACTCGAAGAAGCTAACAACTCATAAAAAATAGTGTCTGCATAGGTCCAGCTTCACACTTCCATTGTGTTTTCATGGAGTGCTGAACCGAGTCTCATCCTATGGGTAGCATTAGGGATGTAAATGAGTCAAAGCAAGATAGCACACTATTGGACTTGAGCTCAAACTAGAATAAAAAAATTCAAAAATCAAGCTCAATGCGTCGTTGCACTAAATAAGATTGAGCTTGACTTAATTAAGCTTGTTTTATTATGAAAAAAAAAATATTTTTTTTTTACTTAAATAATATTTTAATGTTCGAACTCAATATGAATTTGACTTCATAGTTAAGTTTGTCTCAAATTTGATTGTGCACAAGAGCTCATCAAGGCAAATATCATGGAATTGGAACTCTATTAGATCGAGCTTGGGCACAACCTGATTGTAAATTTGAGTAACTAGTGAACCGAGCATGAGTAACTTGCAAGTATTTTTTGTTCACACATTAACACCACTAAATAGCACATTGGATTTGAGATATTTATCTCCATTGTTCCTTTCTTTAAAGTAGTGCAATTTCTGATTAAATTTTATGGAGGAGGTCTCCTGTTGACTCATTTGGCTTGCTTAATAAAAGTATTATTCATCTTCTCTAATTTCCTTTAACCAAAACTCTTGACATGATCAGTGGGAATTACAAGCTTTAGAGTGTGTGTAAGCTCTGTGTTCACACCTTTCTGCTTTCACATAACAGCACCTCTCAAGAATGCCATTGACTGGGCGTCTAGATCCCCAAATGTTTGGGCTGACAAGGCTGCTGCAATTGTAAGCGCTGGAGGAAGTTTCGGTGGTGGGCGCTCACAGTATCATCTCCGCCAGACTGGGGTGTATCTAGATCTTCACTTCATAAACAAACCCGAGTTTTTCTTGAATGCGTTTCAGCCTCCTGCAAAGTTTGACGGTGAGGGAAACTTGATTGATGCAGAGGCCAAAGAGGGGCTAAAGCAGGTTCTTCTTGCACTGCATGCTTTTACACTGCGGCTGCAGAATCGGTGCTGATAAAACACCCTATTCTAAGAGTTGGCATTTGTATTTGTTATATTTAAGGTATTCAAAGTTGCATTATGCTTTGACCCGAATAAGGCTAGGGATCAGAGATCGAACAAGGTCGATAGAATTATCAAGTTTTTATTTTTATTTTAATTATAAGTAGGCCAAAAAAATCAAATTATAATTGATGTATATTAATATTATGACTAAATTTGATGTTAACTTTGTTGAATATTATGGTGAAATCAAAATCAAGCATGTCAAGTAACCATTTTAATGCTTTTCAAAATTTCTGCCAAAGGGGATAAGATTGCAAATATCCAGGCCATCCAGTCCAGTGCGGCCGGGTTGTTTGGGTCATTTTGATGTTTAAATGTTTGGACAATATTGCAGTCTCTGGTTCAGTATAATATTACTTCTGATTCACTTAAAGAAAATCCAATGTTTGTGAATTGATATTCATTTGGCAGGATTGATGTTCTTCTAATGTTATTATCAGTTTTCTAAAATGAGGGTTGAGGGAGGATCAGGTAGCTTTTGAATTATGTTTGATGAAGAAAGTAAAAAACCAAAATGGTGAAAGTTTGGTATCCTTTTGGGTGCATTAAGCAAATTCAGGCTACATCGATTCTACACCTCTTTAAAAAGTACTTAAAATAATTTAATTACTACTAATTTTTCCTGTTTTATTGGAAACCATTTTTTTCAATAGACCGACATCTATTCATATAAATTCAACAATCTCACATTTTGTAGAGGCAATTAGAACCACTCAACATGTCTTTCAAATTCAAATTCTACTTCATATGCCCGAAGTTTTTTATCCTCTAAATATCATAAACTTAGTAGTATTTATTTATTTTTACACATCGCATTCAAAATCTTAGCATCTTGGGATAGAACCTTAAACAAAGAAAGTACTAAAATGCTATTGAAGGGGTGAGGGGAATCGATTTTAGTTCATCCCATTCTTAATGACCTTGTGATTATATTAAATGGAATGTGATCGGTATCCTGCTTGAGAAAATTGCGAAGTTAGAGTTCGATCAAAGAAGAAGAAGAAGAAGAAGAAAAGTGTTCTTAACACTTTGCCTCAAATCACAGAAATATTGGGCCTTTCATTTCATTTGCATGTTTGGGCTTGTTTAATTTATCTAATGTCCCTTTTAGCTTCCTTCTTTGCATAAAAATCAACACGTTGCTCCTTGACTGCTCCCTAGTGGACCATTTTAATACATATGTATATATTTGTGTATATTGATATAATCTTCAAAATAGTTTGGTGGTTTGAAATGAAAATTAAAAAGTAAGTGACACTTTAAAAATATATATATATAAAAAGAAAGAAAGAAAGAAACTCTTCTTAGATCATTCTTTAAACTTTTGACAATATAATTACCTCTAAATAACAATAAAATTAAGATGTATTAATAATAAAATAAATTGTTGATCACTCTTGATGATGTTAAAGTTTACTTATTGAGCACGCAATTACCACAATTTTGACAAATGTTCAGTTATACATTTTATATGTAGATTATTGGAATCTAACAGTAAATGCTTTTCTTGCATCAAATTTTGAGAGCAACTCGCTTGACCTCCTAAAAGGTCGCTTTTGTATGTTAAAAAGGATCATTTCATGTCTTTCATTGGATAGTTATCTTTCTTTATATATATATATATATATTATTTTCTTGCATGTATATTTAAGAAAACTTGTTTTTAAGGAGTTGCCCAATCTGTATGTCGTTGCTATATTTTCTTATAATACATGTACATGACTCAATAATTATTTTAGGGATAACTGTAAATATAACATTTAAACCATAGAATAAATGCAAATAGATTATTAAATTTCCAAAACATGACTTAATTTATTATAATTTTTGTAAATATATAAATAACTTCTAAAGCTATTTTTAAAATGACCATAAATAGAAATGATCTATAAGGGCATCGGAATGATTTAGAAGCACATATGTGCTTCAAGAATCTGTGGCAATTTACTGTTTCTTATGTTTGACATGGATCAGGTCAAAAAATAAGACCATCTAGATTAGGCTGCTCAAATAAGAACCCCGTAGCGGATTGGCTTTAAATATGGTATCATAGTTCACATGTTCCCAGGTTGCTGAATATAAAACATACGGCCATTGACTTAGGTTTTGAATAATATTTGTTAGGATATGGGTTAAATTAAAATTTTGTAAATTATTTGAATATCAGAATATACACGTATGGTCCCATATGCCACGTTCATGGCTTTCCCTTGTTCAGACCATATAACATAACTCAGGCGAATATCAAAATAATATAAGCTTTTTAGTCTAATGATTATATTGAATAATTTATACGTTGCAGGTGAATATTATGTATGTTGTGTGCCCAATTAGTTAATATATTTAGTGTGGCCAGCTAGCATTTCTATCATTTGGTGTAGTTGAATAGATATATATATCAATCGACGACCCTATTTTCTTAACTTCTCTTCTAAAGTAGTTTGTTTCCCTTTCCTCTTTCCTTATGGGAATCTATTCACTTTTTGCCGCTCTTTATTTCTGTATTCTTAAAAAAAAATTGAAATGATAGAGAATTATATATCCAGCTAAAGAATTTTTTCTTCTTATGCTTTTGATTCCAACTTAAGTATAAATATATAAGAAGGTTGTCCTTCTAATTAGACAACTGGAAAGGACTGGTTCGAGTCGATGAACCGATCCGAAGCAACCCCGCCAATTCACCAACGGTTTTAAACCATCGAGCCTGTGAGTGGTTTGTTGGGTTGCATGACAAATTGGCAGGTTGTGAACCATCAAACAATCCACCAATTTGAGCCCTTTGAACTAACAGGCTCAACCCATCGTATAAGGACAAAACACACACACACACAAATGTGAAAGAAGAAAGCCTATAAACGTTGGGAAATTTCAAAAACAATAGAACGATGTGATGAAAAAAAATTTCAAAAGCTGTAACTTTATAAACTTTGGAAAGAAAAAGAGAAGATAGCTAGAGACACATATGCAATTTTGATGGAAAAAGACATATGCATGGATGAAAATAGTGGAAGCAGACATAAGTTTTGAACAAAAGGAGTGCATTTTGAAAACATTATTCATATAGGTTTATAAGATTATAAGCGGTGAGCAATAGGTTAGAGTTGTTAGTGGAGAAAAAGAGAAATTTGAACACATAAATCTCACCTAAGTGTTAGGCTAGTAGGCATAAGTACAGTATATAGATATTTAAAATTTTGAACATTGTGAAAGAGCAGAACAATTTAAGTGAGTTCTTGGATGTTCTATAAATGCATGCTGCCATTTCACAAGCAAAATTTTTTACACAAAAAAATTATACTCACTCTTGTGCTCTCATCTTTTATTTTATGTACTCTCATATTCTATTTTTTGTGTTCTTCAATATGTTCTAAATAATTTTTGTTATATATCTTGCGAACTGTTAAGTATATTCTACCCTCTCATCTACCCATATCAATATTTTCTACTTATCATAATTTTAAAAAATGGTTAGTTTTTTCTATGGTTCAAGTTCTTGTAAGAGAGCTTGTTTTGAAAAAAGGTGATAAAGGGAAATATGTGTGGCACCTGAACAATTTTTTGAAGTAGATAATTATGATGTCCATGTCACCCTTAGGCTTTGATCAGAGGCCTTTTGGTGAACAAAGCCAACTACTATCACGAGAGGGCAGTGAGGAGGAGGTAGAAGGAAAAGGGGAAGACGACGTCCACGAAGTGCCAAAGGAAGAAATATCGAGCCACTTATGTAGTCCATTCGGCTTCACAGGTAAGCTACCCGCACCACTTAAATCAAACATTTTTACTAAATATTTTTGTAAAATTATAGGAGAAGATGAGAATACTCATGTTTATTACAATTACTGCCAATCAAGTTATGCGTAGAAAAAAAGGAGAGGGGTATGACACTCTCAATAGGCACATGTGATCAAAGCACCTTACGAAGTTCGGTATAGATAAGTTACAATAACAAATTTCCCAGTCAAGTAAACCAAAAAGAGGAGGCTTATTTTGATATTCCGTTGAGAGGCAACAAGTTTTACTTGCAGAATACTTAACCTATCATGGAGTCACATATCTTCCAAGCACCAATTGGAGTATGAGCAGAAAGTGCTGAATCCAAGCTCATGTAATTACAAGCCAAATATGATACAATGAACTACCATGAAGCTCTATCACAATGGTAGGCTTGAATTAGTTGATCTTTTCAATTCTCTTGACATGCATATTTCTATTTGCACATATATATGGACTAATTTGTGGTAAGAAGATCCATACAAGAGAATTACATGTTACTAAATAGACGATGCATGGTAGGTACAAAAAAGATTAATAGCGCTAAGAGTTTTCAATGAACGCTAAATATTTTCCATATTATAAATATTATTTTAGGTAAATGTAGTTTGAAAAAAATAATAATAATTGGTTTTGACAATGCGGCCACTAACATAGTGTTTGTCGACAAACTTTAAGCTTTACGTCAACCCACACTAAGTAGGACTTTTTTCTATATTCGATATGCTTGCCACATTTAAAATATTTACGTGAATGATGGATGAACTATTTAGATTTTAAGATATCCTCAATAAGACAACTAGTTTTTTATTTTTTAATTAACCATCATTCCGTAAATAAGGCATGGCAAAGATTTTGTATTAAAAGTGGTATGCGACCAAAAAATATAAAAAGGATGTTAAGTATAGGTGGAATTCCACCTATCAACTTTTAGAAAGCATAATTTCTTAAAAAGATGCATTATATAGTTTTGCTACCATTGCATCCCAGCGATTGGGATATATGCAATAGATTATTGAATATTTTAAAAGTTTTTCATGAGTTTACTCTAACATTTTCTTAAGTGTACCAAGCTAAAGTTCTTTGTTTTCTTATAAATGCGATGAATATACTCTCGATGCTGCTTGAAGCTTGAAACAATCCTCTTCTTGAAGTGGCTATTAATAACATGGCTACTAAGTGGTTGTAGTATTATAGAAAAATTCCAGTAATTTTTCTTGTTGCTTCTATTTTAGATTCGCATTGTAAAAATGACATATTATTATACTATCTTAATTTGTATTATTTCATTATTGACACCTTCTCCAACACGAAAGATACTTATGCCATTATTGCTACACAAGAACTACGCAAGTGATCCAAGTAAAAGAAGAATTATATTATAACTTTTTCACTGCATTTGATGATCAAGTTTTTGAAACCCCCTCACCATCCTTCGTTCCACATGGTACCACGCATGGTCACACCTTTCTCGCATAATGAATGATGGCACAAAAGTTAAAACGACAATGTTTTGGGTCAAGTGAGTACACGGAACTTGACAATTACTTTAATACACACTTCGAATTTAGTGACAACAATATGACATATTTCAATATCCTGGATTGGTGGATAAGGCATTGGAAGACATATTTAATCCTATCTTGAATGGCTTACCAAGTCCCGCCTACTCTTGCATTAGTGGTAGCTATTGAACAGGCTTTTAGCATAGCGTGCCCTATCTAGAGATGCAACTGAGGTGGGTCGTAATATGATACTTTCTTCGACCAACCTGATAAAAACCCTATAAGATCAGACCCTATAGGGTTTTGGGACATAGAATAAAACCCAATGGGATTTAGGATTGGGTTACTAGATCTAGAAAAAACATGATGGAAAAACTCAACTCAATTTTTTTTAAAAAAAATAATTTAATATTATAATTTATAATAGGTATATTTTATTTTATTATTTTTATATTTTTAATTAGTATATTTTTATATTTTATTTTATTTTTATATTTAATTTCTCTCACATTTCCATCATAAGTAGATTAATAATAAATTAAAGAAATGACATATAAAAATAAGTTAAAGTATGAAGAAAAAAAACAGATTTAATCACCATTTGGGTAGGGTTCGGGTTGGTGTAAAAAAACCCTATCGAGTCGAGGTAGGTAATACATCCCTAGTGTAATACATGAATATTTTAATTATTTATTCATTTATATAATATAGGTATTATCATAAAGATCTTTGGACGAGGATGGAGTTTTATAAAAAAATCGAGGGGCAATTTGGTCATTTCACACGAAGCATATAAATACTACAAGTTGACCTAGAGAGCATCATTTTTATTATTCTGAGCAGTGAACAAAGCCGTGAAGAACAGACACTCCATATGAGAAAACCTAGGTAGACGATAAGAAAAAGGAGTGAATCGATTCCAATAACTCGAGGTAAGGATCGTTATACGAATTTCAAATTAGGATTTATGGAATTTGTAGTTATGAGCATCGTTTATTCATACAGAACACGAGGTGTGTGAAATGATGTAAGAGAACGGAGAATCGACGATCTAGGATTTGCAACTTGTTGAAATTGAAGTAAGTATGCAATTCTTTGTAAATTAAATACAATTAAGAGTTATAGGAACTTAGTTAAGCTTAGGAGTAGGAATGATTAGGTTTTAGAGAAATTGAAATAAGAGAAATAAGGTTCGTAGGGATTTTCGAAGGTAGCATGGCCTCTCAACACGGTCATGTTTCGACCTTATTGAAATGGAAAAGTGTATTGAGAGATGCACGACCTCCCAACATGGTCATGTTTCGACCGTGTTGAAATGGAAAGGTGCACCAAGAGATATACGGCTACCTAACATGGTCGTGTTTCGGCCGTGTTAAGCAAGGGCAACACGACCTCGTAACACGGTCGTGTTTAAACCGTGTTGAAACTAAGTTTTTCACCGAGAGATACACGACCCCTAACACGGTTGTGCTTTAGCCCATGTTGAGCAACACGGCCCCCCCAACATGACCATGTAGAATAAAGTATAACATAATTACATGTTCGTTTAACTTCAATTTAAACTAATTTCCACGCAACCTAGATAACAAGTAAGGCCTCAGAAAAATTAAATGGATAGGATTAAGAAAATTAAAAATGATAATGATCTTAGATTGGATACTAAGAAGAGCATGTTAATGTGTACAGATTTTCAATTAGGTTAAGTCCAAGATGGGGAAGTGCTTAAGGCTAGGATCTAAGGTACACGTAACTTACATGTTGATTGTGCTTGTTTAAGTTAGTTTATGTATGGAACTTGTGTTAATCGATGAATTGACTTAAGTGTTTAAGTGATATGTTGTATGTGCTTGGCTTGGCCTAGGAGCCCATAGTGGCAGATCCCTAAGAAGCACCCCAATGATCTTTGTGTGACGTTGTCCTTAATGGAGTCATGCTTGGAAATGATCTGGGCCGAATGTTGATTAAGTGGTTAAGTGTACATGGGTGTGAGGCCAGTAGTGGCAATTCCCATCACCAAGTTTAAGTGGTTAAGTGTACATGGGTATAGGGCTCGTAATGATAGTTCTCATCACCCGGTTTAAGTGGATATGAGTGTGGGGCCCGTAGTGACAGTTCTCATTATCAAGGTATGCTTCAATGTGTTAAGTGTGTTAAGAGGGTCATGAGTACCCTGTTGTTTGTTTGTGAACATAAATTATGTTATGAAATGGTTGTCTGTGTTTAAGCTTTGCATGATATGTGTGACACTTGTTTATGCTTGTTCGTGCATATGTGTTTATCTTATACGTACTAGGTATTAGCTCATCCTTCGGGGAATCATTTTTAAATGTAGGTGTCAAGGAAGATGAGAACTCAAAAGATAACTTGGGTTTAGGTGAACTACAAAGAGAGGAAGATGAAGATGAAAATTATCATTACTATTATGGTGATTAGGTTTTGAGAGAATTATTGTTATTGGATTGTAGTAGACATTGTCTTTTGAAATTGTTATTTTGGTGTTTAAAGACTTTCGCCGCGTTAAATGTTTGATATGGTTTAAGTTATCATTGAAATTTGGAAGATGTATAAAATGTATTAGAGTTATTTTAAAGCTTTAACGTGCTCCTGTGAGATAACGACACGTGGCAGGTAATAGCACGACCTGGGTTTTGGGACATTACACCTAGCCTCATCTTATCTCGGTGATGATCAAGATTGTCACATGTCAATATTGAGGCACTAGCTTATGTTGAGGATTGATCGAAAGCAAAGAGTCGAGCATAAGAGTCATACGGGACGTCTAGTAAAGAAGATGAGTACTTCAGCAACTTTATCCCATTAGGTGGAAGCTTCGCTAGTTTGGATCATGATATTGAGTATGACAAATATATTTGTAAGGGTAGTATTACTAATTTATTTATTTTTTGTATTAAGTTAAAAATATTTTATAAGGAGAGTAGTACTCCCTTATTTATTTACAAAGTCTTATTATCATGTACAAGAGATAAGGCTAAATGTCCTTTCTCTTTTTCTATAATTTTTTTATTCAATCAATAAAATTCAAGGTTGGCATCCCGTACCCCCCTATGTACGAGGTATTGCCACCAATTAATTTCCCAAACATTGTATATTATCCTATAAATTGTGGATTAAATTTCAATGTTAATAAATTTAAGGGGGGGGAACTATTAAAAAAAATATGCATATATAAGTAACAAATATTCTAAAAGAAAATAAAAAAAGGCAAAAAAAAATTAAAACAATTTGCAAAAAAAAAAAATTACAGGATTGATTCACAAGTCAAACTAGTCCTTGATCCGCCAGGTCAAGGGAACTAGCCTTGCCCTTCCCTCATGAGCAGATTTTGGTTCCTCCTTTCCCCAACTCGTGACTTGGTGGGTCCGAGCTGGTTCAAAAATGGCTTGATGTCTACTTCTAATGCATGATGAATATATTATTCTTTTATAAGGATGAAGTGTATTTACATCAAATAATGATTCAATATTTTTGTCTACCCCTTAATATTTATCACCCCACTTTACAATAGAAATAACATCAAAATCTTTTTTTTTTTTTTTAATTTTACAACTTTAACTTCGAAATTGCTAAATATCTAACTTAATGGGTATTTTGCTTTTTGAATTTTACTATTGACATTTAAAATTACTAAATACTATATTAAATCAATATTCAAATAATACAAGTTTAAACAATGAGAAATAAAATAATATATCTAATTAATAAGAGTTCAACTCAATTACATTTAACAACTTGAAATTTCAATTGCAAGATTTAAAAGGATAAATTACAATTTTATCCCTTATATTTCCTCTCTATGTAATTGGTCTATTTATCTTTGATATTGAATATTTATACCTTAAATATTCAAAAAAATTATTTCGTTATTTTTAAAAAAAAATGAAGAAGTGTTTTTTAATATTCTTTTTATAGAGTAAAAAAATAATAAAATAAAATTAAAAAAATATATTTTTATCGACACCTTTTTGGTATTATTCTTTTGGGGAAATAAGTGTATCTATAATATTCAAGCTCTAGCCATCTCATTTGGTAATTTAGGCAAATGCTTAATAGATTTTTAACTCTTCAAGATCAATTTTTTTTTTCAATTATTATTATAATTGGAGAATGAGAAATTAAACTTAACCAATTTTACTAGAAGATTAATATTTATGCTATTAAATTACAAAAGTCTTGACCTTCCAAACCGACTTTATTGAAAACTATAATTTGTTGAATAAAAAGAAACATTTTATATTACTTCCAACTCCTGCTAATAATTCATTCTTCTATAGCAATTAAAGCAATCTACTTTGTCTATACCATTAAAGTAAACGAACTTATTGTGTTCACCCAATTTTCTCAATAAATTATATAATAATTTATATAAGTAAGTATATAACTTAAAAAAATTAAACACAATTAAAATCATTTGTCCTATTTTTATGGATGTCTGTCATCTCTCTATATCCATTAAGACAACTTCACTTCATGGATGAGTAGTTGCATATTATAGGTGTATGAAATATAAATTCTCATATTTAAAATTTTGAATAAAAGATTAGAGCTATTTTTACACGCATGATGCAGGTATATCATCCGCAAGTATATATTTATATATATGAAAAACATTTACAAGTTTTAAGTGCAGTTGTTTTATTGCAAAAAAGAAAAACTTTTTACTTTTTGAAATAATTTTTTTTTCATCAAGTTTGGCATTAATATTAGAGAAAGAGAGAAGTTTTCTTTTTCTAGTCTTTAACAAGTGTTTTTGAAACATTCATTAATAAGACTGTAGAGGATTATTTATATAACAGGTTAATATTTATTTAGTGTGTAACTCTTTAAGCCAAGTAGTGGAGTCTAGGGCATTTAGTCCATACATGGGATGACTTAAGGAAATTTAGTTTAGTGTGTCTAGAAAACAAATCGTTAGTCCAATTTATCTGCTCTCAACCTCCCCCATGCAAGCTTACACGCTCAATAAGATAGGTTATTGGTTTTGTACCTATAGTAAGCTCATCAGAATAATCCTAAAATGAGTAAACTTAATTCCATTAATTAATTATCAACATGATCTAACAAATGTTATTAAGCCCAATAATTTATGAATACTTACTCATGCCTCCTTTTTTTTTTTGGCAATTTTGAAGCTTTAAAAATTAAGGAAACAGTATAAGGTCAGGAAAACTCTACTCTAAAAGACCAAATAAAAATCAAATGAAGAACGGATCAATACTCGAACAGTAATAGTGAGGTTGATACTCAATAGCTTTCTTGCCTCACTCTTTACTAGTGTATTTGAACTGCAAAGACTGTCCATTCCTCCTCCTAACTACTTCCCTCTAAATCCCCTCCTCAAGTGACATCTATGTGTTGCTCCTTTAAGGTCATGCATAGTGCAAGGCTTATTCAACATCCATGTGACGGTATCATATAAAACTACACATCTGTGGAGGCTTATGTATAT
The DNA here is from genome assembly GCA_037954665.1 of Laguncularia racemosa. Taxonomy (NCBI): domain Eukaryota; kingdom Viridiplantae; phylum Streptophyta; class Magnoliopsida; order Myrtales; family Combretaceae; genus Laguncularia; species Laguncularia racemosa. The sequence goes on along the minus strand of JBBMOL010000013.1, from coordinate 2,048,509 downwards.
AATCGATTATTTTTTAGAATAACATCGAGAACAACCATTTTACTAATGATGCAATATTTTTGTCTACTCCTTAATATTTATTACCCCACTTTACAATAGAAATAATATCGATTTTTTTTTCAATTTTGCAACTTCAACTTTGAAATTGCTAAATATCTAACTTAATGAATATTTTACTTTTTGAATTTTACTATCGACATTTAAAATTACTAAATACTATAGCAAATCGAATATTTACTTATCAAATTTACTATCTTTGTCATTCTTAAGTAGATGTCATGACAAATGCCAAATATTCAAATAATACAAGTTTAAACAATGAGAAATAAAATAACATATCCAATTAATAAGAGTTCGATTCAATTATATTTAACAACTTGTAATTTCAATTGCAAAATTTAAAAGGATAAATTACGAATTTATCCTTTATATTTCCTCTATATGTAATTGGTCTATTTATTTTTTATATTGAATATTTATACTTCAAAAAAGTTCTTTTTGATTTCTTATATAGTCTGTTTATTTCATCATTTAAAAAATAAAATGAAGAAGTGTTTTTAATATTCTTTTTATCGAACAACAAAATAATAAAATGAAATTTAAAAATAATTTTTTTAAGTTTTAAAATCTAATAACTCAATTTCAAAAATAAATTGGTAGCTGAATGAGGGATTATCTACCCTGCAATTTATCAGCAATTTAAAATTATAAGATGTAACTAAACCCTAGGATGGGAATGGACACAACACGCAACACAGCCCAGCAGTAATGTAATGGACACTTCATTCTCCAACCAAACCAGAATCATTACATCACACGACCGGAACCACCAAGGACAAAATTCTCAGACATTTGGCGGCTGATGATAGAAAAGAAGACTCATCAATACAACATTTGTGTTTCGTGTGTGTCTGTGTGTTGTGGCTCGCTCACCAAGGATACGTACACTACCAACAGATGCTTTGCATGAAATTGGGATGTCCTTGCTCTTACTCATTTGGTAGTCTTTTTTCCATTTTCGTAAAATAGCTTCCTAGGCTTTGGACATATCACATAGGGGCAAATCAGCTTTGAGCTTTTCCTTTATTGTTAGAAGAACTTTTTTGTTTGTTTTCTTTTCTTTTTTTATAATCTCGAATACATTTCATTGTACATCTAAAATTTAAAATTATTAAATATTATATTTAATTAATATTTATTTATCAAATTTATCCTCACGTCTCTTGTTGTTTAGATCTATACTCTCTAGTCAGTTAGTAATTTTCATGACATTATTCCTTAAACGATAAAAATAGTAAATTTAATAAATAAAAATTAATAATATATGATATTTAGTAATTTTAAAATTTATATATATAACTTAACAAATAAATATTGAATTTGATATACTATTTAATAATTTAAAACTTTAAATACAAAGTTGAAAAAAAAAAGCTCGGAGTTTAGATGATGATTCTATTGATATATCAAGATCTTAAGTAGATAAATTAAAGCTTTGTAAATCATTTTGAGTTAGATTTGATTCTATGTATCGTATTAGTAATTTTTACAATTAAGATTGAACATAAGTTAATTAATAAAGTGATTAATTCATAAACTATATTTTGCAATCAACCCATTTTCATTTTTATATTTTATCCTTATTAGTAGAATTGCATTTTTATTTCATTAATTTAGTTATAAATACAAAAGATGATCTATTAATTAATCAACCTTTTTTTTTTTACTTATTCCACTTTCTTTTAGATTAAATATTCTAACAAATCCCATAAAATAATTATCAAAGATTGTGTATTTAAATAGGGATGGGCACAATTTAGTTCAATATAGTATGATTTAACCCTAAGAACCAAACCAAATCATGTATTATGGTTCTTTTTTTTTTCTTTTCTAAATCTAACCTAATCATACAGTTTAGTCTTCGAACCTAAAAAAAAAATCGATTGGTCCAATGAGGAATCCAATAAAATAATTCAATTAAAAAATTGAGAAATAAGATATCCAAAAAAATTATTTCAAAAATAAGTTAGGTATACCTAGAATGCGCCTTTAGTATGTATTGCAGTTTTTCTTTTAATTTGAGAAAATTTATCATTGATTTTTTTTTTATGAAAAATCATATAAAGAAAATTAAATTTTCTCAAATTTATTTTTTATTTTAAAAAATAAAAGTTACATAAAGAATAACAAAAAAATAATTTTTATAAATTTAAAACTTATAAAAATTGATTTAATATTTATTAAAAAAAAATTCTCACCCCTTTATGATTTATCTCATAGTATACAAAAAAAAAAAAAACTGATATTAATACAATTTACTTTTTTAACTTCAAAGAATCATAATTTTTGTTCGTGTGGACTATGAAGTTACAAAGTCTATAATATATAAAAAAATTGATTTAAGTATATTGTAACTAAGATCGAATGCGTATTTTTATGAAAGTCAAATTGATGTGTTTTCATGGCTTATTAGCTACCAAATTGAAAAGAAGAAAAGAAAAGAAAAAGAAACAAGATCCTACAAGCTGAAGGCGTAGATCTGGTTTGCGCCTTCACAACTTATTTTTTGAATAATTTTTTTGGATACCTTATTTCATGAATTTAAAAAAAATGCATTATTTTAGTAGGTTTCCCTTAGTCTAATTCAGTATATAGTTCAAATCATTATCACGCATGTTATTGATTTTTTTTTAATATATGCAAGTCAATAAGTCATAAAAGATTATACTAAATATAAAAAAAGATACAATTTATTATCATTTATTCAGTTCGGTTACCATCTTTAATATTTATGTGATATATTTAAGTAGATTTTATGATTTTTCTTTATATAATTCTGTTTCTATATTAATTTATAAGTAAAAATAAAATAAAAAATTAGGAAGTTCTTTGATGAAAACCAAATACGATGTGAAATTGAACAAGTAACATGAAATGCTTTTTTTTAATTGTACATTTTCTAAACTTTCACTGTCATTTTTTTTTTTTACTTCTTAGAGTTCAATTCAATTCAAAATAGTTTAATTCGGTTTGTAATTTTTTCAAATCTAAAAGAGAATGATTCGACTCAATTTGTAATTTTTTGTATTCTAAAAAAATGGTTTAAACTCAAATTACAATTTGATTCAATTTAGTTTATTTTAGTTTGTAGTTTGATTGATTTTTTTTTAACCTAGCCCTATATTTAGATTTAAAGCTCCTATTGAAAGTGATGAGTGTCTAACTTTTTTTTTAAATTATTTTTAAGTTTATAATCTTTTACTCATTTAAAATACATGTCTCTAACAAGCGACGTATAATATAATATGTTCAAAGCCTATAAAAATTGATATTTTATTTAAGTTATGACCAATTTGAACATTACCTCAGACGTTGGCAATCTGACTCTAACGTTTTAAGCTTTTGGACTTTTTCTTCCATCTCCTGAAAGAAGAATGTGATTTCAATTGTGTCGAGTCTAATTTTTTATTTTCCACATCTATATTCCTAATCCAATTTATATTAGATCATATGCTCATCTAATATAAATCATCGACTTGAACTAGAAACTTTATTTTATTTGGAGTCGCCACCTAACTGAAGTTGGGGAAGATTATTGAATTAGAACTAATTGAGTAGATTAATCCTAATTTGGACAACTAGTCAACGAAAACTTCTCTTTTTATTTTTGTAAAAAGAGGAAGAGAAATCCAGAATTTCTAGACTCGAGGGCTAATCTATTAAAACCTTAAAATTACCACCTTATTCTTCTGAAATCTAAACTATATTCTAATGTCTTTTCCTTTATTTTTGTTATTTTTATTTTTACTATTTTGGATACATGTAAAACAAATTGTAGCAACTTGAAAAATGATTTTTTTTTATTCTTTTTAGAGTTGACTCATAAGGGTGCCTACGTATCTGCTATTTAGGATCAAACAAGTCGTAATTTGCTTTTTATAAAAAGCTTTAGTGGGTTGATTAATTTTAATTATGAAAATACCTCGGATTTATGTTTATATCATTTTTAAGACTTTTAGAAAAAAATCTAAGCCTAAGCTTTGGCTTTATTTTTTTGAAAAAATTTTGATTTGAGAAAAAAAAAACCAATTTTGGATTTATTTAAGAAAAATTTTCCAAGTGATAAAAATGACTCATTATTTTTTTATTAGGAAGTTTCCTCTATTTAATCCTACTTTTATTATTTTATTTATTATTTTTTAGTCATTTTATTGTTTATTATCTATCTTTTATTTTATTTTATTTATTTATATTTTATTTTTCTTTTTAATATTTTTCAACATTTTTATTATTTTTATGTTTTTATAATTTTCATTATTTTATCTATTCTAAACTAAACAAAAAAAAAACTAATATAAATTCTACCATTTTTCCTAATATTATTTTTATTTTATTATTTTATTTTTTTGAACTATAAAGAAACAAATAAATAAATAAAATAAAAAATGGAAAAATCTGGCTTACCTGAGTATGGGTGTGGTTCGCGAGTCGGGTCGGATCGGTCGGGTTGGATCACGGAGGCTGGAGGTCCTCGTCGGCAATGTTCCGGTGGCTTTCCGAGGCATTTGAAGGCGGCTTTCGAGCTTTCTAAGGGTGGGTAATCCAATGGTGGTGATGGATTTCTTCAAAAATCTTTCCAAGTGGTGGTTTGGAGAGTGGTGATAGGCGATCACGACTTGGGAACTCTAGTGAAGCTTTGATCTCTCTTATTTTCTTTCCTTTCTCTCTTCTTATCCATGCTTTAGCTTCTTCCCCTCGTGCTCTATTTATAGGTACCAAAAATCAAGTTAGATAAGCTCGGACTTCCTCCAATAGGTATGAATTGGATTTGTGGTTGAAACCCATCTCCGATTTGCTCTTGATTCATGTAAATCTTTGATTTTGTTGCGATTTGATTCCAATTGGATGATGTTTATTTTATTTTGATTAAAGATTTAGTGGATTTGTGAAAAAAATCGCATCAAAATGGCTGGATTTGATTTTTCCATTGCCGGCGACGATCTCGGATAGAGGTAGGAGAAGAACACGCGCCCGGCGTGTGCGTTTGTGTCGTCCAATCAGCTGTTGACACGTGTTCTGGGGAGAGAAAAAAATTGCAAAACATGGATTTGCCTCCCTCGCGATTCAATCCCCTAACCTCGCACCCCCCGCACGCACACAAGTCCGTGTTTCAGACCAACTATGCTAGCTCACTTTCTCATTTTTTTATTAAACGCAATTTGTATATATGCGTTGTAATTTTTATTATTTTTATATTATTTTAAAATTCTAAAAATTTGTAAAAATCATTTTAATTTTTTTTTATTATTTCTACTATTATTTTCCAAAATTGATATATTTTCCCTATTTATTTTACTTTTTGAATATTTTTTCCTATTTTTGCTAAATTAGAAGAAAATAAAAAAAAATGTGTAAATTAATCATTATTAATAATTAGGGGCAAAAATGAGGTATTTATAAATTGTTATTAATTTGATTTCTTCATATCCATTTCAGCTGTTATTAATTACAGTTTATTGAATATCTAGTGGCAAAGATATAAAAACAAAAAAGAAAAATGTAATCCAATGACTCAGCTTATTGAAATTTAAAAATAAATAAGATTTAAAATAGCTTTATGAAAATTATATGATAGCATTATGAAAACTTATCAATAGTTTTTATAATAATAAATTACTATTAAATAACAGTAAAAATAAAGCTTATTAATTATAAAATAAGTTGTTGATAGTAAGGATACGATACTATTAATTTTGTAGAATACGGATGAATTTTTCAAAATATTATTTTCTTTTTTATATTTTTAGTAATTTATTATTGGACATGATAACATATAAAAGAAGGAAATTGATAGGAGTAAAAATAGAAAGAATCACGACCGTTAATTAATTAGTTATTTTGGCACTAGTTTTAGGGCTGTTAATTGCTGATGCTGACTTTAGTTAGATGTTAGACTCTATTAATTGAATGTGCTTCAAATCTGTTGTTACATTATGTTTAGGTTATTAAATTCCACTTTATGAAGGCAATTAGGAACTTAAATCTATTTAAACTTTAAATTAGGTCAAAACCATGGGCTTATCTAAGCTGACAACGTAGGTTTGTGCATATCAACATTGATAATCGTTATGCTTAACCTAGGCTTAACGAATAACTGGGCAGGCCGTGTATGGTCAACGGACTTATGTTACAAAGCTCCATACTCTTAAAAGTATAATAAGTTCATTTATCTAGATATCAGTATGTACAAAAACATATTTGTGGAGAAACATTAAATAATGTTTTTTATCTCCATAATTTTATTCTATTATCCTTCATGCTACTAATAACTCCATTTTCAAGAAATTGAAATTCAGCGAAATGATATCTTCTCATTATTATTTTTTATTTGGATTTCAATGAATAAAATTTTACTAAGTAAGGACATAATGGAATAGAAGGAAAACAAACTAAGTTAAAATCAGTGGGTTAAAAGCATGGAAAGTATGCCCAAGTCTCCTAGTATTTGGCACTAAGCTAGGGCAACATCAATATATAACTTACGGTCTTTATAATTTAATTATCTAGATACTAGATTTCCAATAAAATAGAATATACTTGAATTCTTTCTTTCTAAAAAGAGAATAACACTCACCTTGTATCATGTTTTAGTACAAACTCTTTTACAAGATAAAAAAATTATTTTATGAATTACGTAGAAGACTTTTTATTTTGCTTAGGCATGAGATTTTTGTACCACACTAATTCAAAAAAACATAATTTTTAAGTTTTTTCCCTTTATAAATCAAATACGGTAAGTGATCGCCAAGGAAAATATAAACAAAACAAAGCGATGTTATTTCATTTCTATTAAGGTTAGTGATTGTTTTGAGTATTTGAATATAATAAAGAGAATGATATATACATACACACACATATATATATATTATATAAAGGTTTATTAGGACTAGCTTGCGACAACTGTCGACCTTTTAATGTTTCGAAGGTGCACTTTTTTGTGGGTCCATGTTTATGTGGTTTGACCTTTAATTGTTCACAGTTGGAAGTCGGCACCATGGGGCCTAGAAAAAGAACGTAGTGCCCAATATATTATTAAGTTAACGGAAATCCCATTGTTCTTATTATTATAAAAAAATTTATAGAGTCATTTTTTAAATATTATTACATATAATTAATGATTGAAATCATAAAAATAAAAATAATATTATAATAATATTATAGGTAATTAAAAGAAAAAAACTTACTAACCTAAATCAATAATTTTTAAATTAAAATTATTGAAAAGTTGAAAATGAAGAGTTCAATTTCATGGAAAAAAGGTTTGTAAGTTTAATTTGTAACTTTGTCACCTTTTCTCCTATGAGTATTTGTTAAAAATGTAGAAAATTTTCCATTTTATTAAGAGTGCGATAAAGATAATGAAATATATATAAAAGATAAATAAATAATAAAAAGGGTATAACATATAAGATTTAATAAGAAATATCCCATGAAATCATAGGTGAGACTACAAACCCTAAGCGTACTAGAATGATTCAATAGTTTTCACAACTCTTTAGAGTTATGCTCCCACGGCTATATCTCATAAAATTTATATAGCCCTTTGTAGTTTTTATCTAATATCCATAACAACACATATAGAGAGTTACAAAAAGTCTCAAACATTTTAACCCCACGAAGGAAATAATAATTTCAGCATCATGAAAACTCAAAACCGGAAACTACCTAAACCTCTATGTAACATCTCAGTTAATTATGGTCACAAACATGGCTCAACTGATCACATATTAGCTCGATCATTTGCAGCCTCTCCATGGTTGCGAGCCCATACACACTTAGCAGTCGAACGTCCTTTAGCTATCATTTCCCTTCACTTCCTCTTCGAGCTTACAAAACAAATGCTTCCTTTCCCTAACTCCCCTCTCTTCTTTCCTCTTTTTTTCCCTTCTTTCCTTACTAAAAATAGTATTAGTTCTCAAGTATATTTGAACTCTCTTAAATAATTTATCTTAACTTTTGAAGATGGCTTTATAAGCTTCATTTAAGTTTTTCTACCCTACTACTTATTTGAAAAAATGAACTCAAAAGGATTTAAATTATACAAAAATATCACATTTTTTCGCTAATCTCAAAACTTTACCTTTATCTTCCAACCATTCTGCATGGAAATGAAAAAGCAACTCATTAGTTTTTTTTTTTCTCTCTCTTTTTTTTTTTTTTTACTTTCTGATTTTTGATTACTCGATGCAATCATTCGAACCAAGCAAACTTCTCGTGTTATTACTATGCAAAAAAGTGTCTCATTATTCGTGGTTGTAATATGATATGCCACAATGGAGTGGATTTCTAATTATTGGAAGAGGAAAGGAGAGGGGGCATTAAACCATTATAAGCAATGGGATGAGCAGGGATGTAGATATTCGGTATGAAAATAAGTTGAATATCTGTTTTATGACTCTTTATGTTATATAAACATATATCGAATAATCTTATTAGGCAATTCATATATCTCAAGATGAAAGTTAATTATAATGTGATGGTACTTCCATGAAATATTGTTAAGTTAGAAAGGCACATTTTGAACCCTAAAATGGTAATCAACTCAAAATATGAACTTTTGAAAATTATACTAATTTGAAGCAATGAATTGGAGGAAAGGAAAAAAAATGAAGAGGAGGAAAAATAACGAACGTTGGGGTTGCGTCAAAATTTTGTGATGAGGTTATCACACCAAAAATGGCAAAGACAACACACCCATCTTTCCTCATCCCTCCAAATGTTTGGTCTATTAGTCGGATTGGGAGCTAAATCCGGAATTAAGATAACACACAACAAACAAAACAACCCAAACTTGAATTCAATTCCTGGTCCAAACTCAAACTGTTCCCCAACCCAAAAAAAAAGAAGAGAGAGAAGCAACAAAACATGCAATCCTAGTAACCGAAGGAAAAAAGCCAGTCATTGCATTAGTACAAACAAAAGCTTTTGTGCTTCCTCTGTCAAATGACTTTTTCGTTCCAATCTAACAGTCCTCCACTTTCTTTCTATTTCTTCTCAAAAATCCCAAAACCCATTTCAGAACATAACTTATCAGTCCCGAAAAGCACACAAAGATCCAACCTTTCGTTGCCTTAGAGATTGCCCATTTATTCATATCTTAAAAAGCATATAAAATCTGATCTTTGATCAATTTAAAAGGAGCCCATTTGTTCATAACTCTGTATATTCCTAAAAGGCACATATAGACCTGAGTTTGCGTTGTTTTAAGAACTGCCCATTTGTCCAAAACTATATATTTTTCCTTAAAAAAAAATCAGAGAAAATCTGAACTTGGATTGCTTTAGGATTTGTCCATTTGTTCTCGGAGTCCCCTTATTGATATAAAAGTGAAAAAGGATAGAAGTTTTGCAGCGTTCGTATTGTGGGTATTGGTATATGAAGGTGAGGAGAGGGAGCAAGCTGCCGTTTTGATTTTAGAGAGAGGAGCAAAAGGGTGGTTGAGATTGCGGATTGTTTTGGTTGAAGGTGAAGAGAGAGAACGAATGTGAAAAAAAGAGAGGGATGAACAGAGAACATGGTGGCGGTGTGAGTTCTTGTGAAACGACAATAAGAATACCACAACAAGCAGCAACAAGGAGAAGAGGAAACATCATTTTTCACAACAATGTCCGTTGCACACGTGGACGATGATGACGTGACCACCACTTCTGGTGATGCAACATACCATGCAGAGAAGGTCCTTCCCAATGGTGACTTCTACACAGGCCAATGGCAGCATAACCTGCCTCATGGACAAGGTAAGCATCTGTGGACTGATGGCTGTATGTATGTTGGTGAATGGTTTCAAGGAAAAACTAATGGGAAAGGCAAGTTTTGTTGGCCTAGTGGTGCAACATATGAAGGTGATTTCATGAACGGTTATATGGATGGTATAGGTACTTATACGGGTCCTAGTGGTGATACATATAAAGGTTCTTGGTCTATGAATTTGAAACATGGTCATGGTACCAAGAGTTTTGCTAATGGGGATTATTATGATGGCGAGTGGAGAAAAGGTTTGCAAGATGGTCACGGAAGGTACCAATGGAGGAATGGCAATCATTATATTGGGATGTGGAAGAATGGGGTTATTAATGGGAATGGTACACTGATTTGGAGTAACGGGAATCGGTATGACGGGACTTGGGAAAACGGTTTACCGAAAGGGAACGGGACTTTTAGGTGGGCAGATGGGAGTTTCTATGTTGGTTTTTGGAGCAAGGATCCTAAAGAGCAGAACGGGACGTATTATCCCTCGGGATCTATGGCTTCGGAGAATCTTGATTGGGATCCTCAGGAGTTGTTTGCAGTCGAGTTGAATGATTGTAAGGTGTATCCTGTTGAGAAGGTTTCGGTCTTGCCCTCACAGAAGATGCTGGAATGTACTCCTGTTGAATCGGAGTTTATGCAGAAGCAGTCAGTTTATAGGCCTTTCAGAGGTAATGATGCTAGTACAAAACCTAGGAGATCGTCGATTGATGGTAGGGTGTATGATTCTAATTGGGACTGCGATGGGGAGGGTGCTAATGTGGATCAGGCATTGAGGGGTCTCAAGATAGAATATTCAGATCCAAGAGCAGTACCTTCAACACCGAGGCGGAGTTTATTGAAAATTCAACCAGTCAAGAGACAGGGGGAGACTATTTCTAAGGGGCATAGGAACTATGATTTAATGCTCAATCTGCAGCTCGGGATCAGGTAGGTATACAATCTTGTCTGTCTTTGTGGTACATATAAAAAGGAGAGGTGGAATATATAGACCATACTTGCCTCTATCTGTTGTAAGTGTTGATTTATCCATATAACTATTATGCATCTACAATTTTTTTTTGCTTAATGAAAACAAAGGAAGAGTGCCATCATTTCTCAATCACAAGGTTTTCATTTTTCTTCAAGGCATTCGGTTGGAAGGCCTGCTCCTGCTACATCTCTAGATTTGAAGGCTTCGGCTTTTGATCCAAAAGAAAAATTTTGGACTAGGTTCCCTCCAGAGGGATCCAAGCATACTCCACCTCACCAATCATGTGAATTCAGGTGGAAGGATTACTGCCCTGTGGTATTCAGGTGATTCCTCTTAGACAATTTATTTTGTGTGCAAAATTTTGTTTAATGGTGGTGCAGAATAGTTAAGATACATGAGATAAAGAAATCATTCTCAACCATCATGAACTTTAGCTCGATATAAAAAATGAAAAAAAATGTTGGCTGAAAGAGAACGATGAAGTCGGAATGAAACAGCTGTGATATGCAAACAACTAGTTTGATGATTTACAGTTCTTGAGAAGTCCGTGATAAGCATGAAAATTAATTAGCTTTCAAAAAATTATATAAAATAGATTTTGGTGCTTATGTCATCATATTGCTTTATACGTATAGGGCCCTAAGGAAGTTGTTCAAGGTGGATGCAGCAGATTACATGCTTTCGATATGTGGGAATGATGCCCTTCGAGAGCTTTCATCTCCTGGAAAAAGTGGAAGCTTCTTCTACCTTACCAATGATGACCGCTATATGATAAAAACTATGAAGAAATCGGAAGTGAAGGTGAGTTCGAGATATGTTGAATTTCAGAATGCATGGCATAGCTCCATATCTCACTTAGTTATCTCCAAAGCTTGATCTAGTGTTCTCCTATGTTTCACCAGTGCATTCTCTATTTTTCAAATTTTTTACTTGTCCTTTATAATTTCTGCTATCTCAATACAGTTTCTCACAGTATGGTTTAGATTTTTTTCAACATTTGTCAAATATTATCATAGTAATATTAAGATGCTGCAGATACTAGTAGTTTTAATGCTTAGTGGTGTAGTAGTGATTTTCGATAGTATTGGTTAACAATTATGAAAAATATAAATGGAAAATGAGGATTGGTTTCCTCTTCTCTAAAAACCGAAACCACTCTTCTAATTTTTCATGGACATTTTCATGATAGTTTATTACCAGCACTGCTAGCTGTCCCCTGCACTTCTCAGCTTCACTTGTTGCTAAGCCACTAATAATTGGAGCTTCATGAGATTTGAAGATAAGGATTTGATAACTATGAAACTTCAGTTCACTGGAATATTCCTTAATTTCCTAACTTTTTACTCGTAAGTTCTGCTTGCAATAATTAATTATGTTATGAATACTCCAACCAAAACTCTCTGTTGTGTGGCAGGTTCTCTTAAGGATGCTGCCTGCTTACTATAATCATGTTCGGGCATTTGAAAACACCCTAGTGACCAAGTTTTTTGGCCTACATTGTGTAAAACTCACCGGAGCTAACCAAAAGAAGGTAATGTTTTAGAGGTATCTAGGATCAAACTTTACTACTTCACTGAATATCAGAAAGTCTATGCTTTACAGTTGTGCTGATTTGGACTAAAATGAGCCAGGTGAGATTCGTCATAATGGGCAATCTGTTCTGTTCGGAGTACAGTATCCACAGGCGCTTTGACTTAAAAGGCTCTTCACATGGTCGTGTAACAGATAAACCTGAAGAGGAAATTGAAGCAACTACAACTCTGAAGGACCTTGACCTTAATTTTATATTCAGATTGCATAGACTTTGGTTTCGAGAGTTCTGCAGGTTAGCTTTCTATTTGTCTCGTTATGACAGTTTGCATTTCCATCAGCTTACTTGGATAGAACTAAAGAAAGCATTACATACAGATGTTATCCAATAAATATAAAACCACATCAAATTGAATGAGTTTAAACTTTTGGATCAGTGACTGTGGTTCAAATTTATCATGGTAGTAGAGCAGGACTTCAGTTTAAAATCCTGTGTATTCATTTCACTCCTAGATAATTAAACGATCCACTTAATGAGTTTCAATCAAAATCTCAATCTACCAGTGAGGAAAGGGTGCTTACCAATAAATATAAAACCACACTGGATTTAATAAGTTTAACCTTTCAGACCAATATGTTATGGATTCTAAATTTAATGGTAAGGTGCTTTCGCTGTGGCCTGTATTTTTTGCTTCACCACTAAATCAAAACTTCTTTCTTTGCAGCCAAGTGGATAGGGACTGCGATTTCCTTGAACAGGAAAGAATAATGGACTACAGTCTCTTGGTTGGTCTTCATTTTCGACAAATATCATACAATAAGGACTCTCCTATGGGAGAGGCTGTTCCTTCCGTGGTTCAAACTCCTCGAGGTTGTCCTTTTTTTGCTATTTTTTCATCACTAACCTTTTCTATAACAATTTTTTGAATGCTGATCTGTGTGTTGAACTTTTGCAGGCAATGGAAACAGTGCTCGCCTTTCTAGAGTGGAAATAGATCAACTACTCACTGATCCTAATAGGTAATAGAGCAATGTAAATTATTTTCAACTTTCAAGACAGCATTCTGTTAACTTTAGTACATTATAATAGTGTTTGATTACTAGAATAGAATAGCACAGTACAAGTACATTACAGTACAGTTCCCTTCTATGGTGTCTGGTCAATGATGTATTTGAAGATAGGGGAGTTTTTTTAGAAGGTTTCTAAAAAGTTTTAATTTTGGATAGTGGCTTCAGATGTTACAAATTTTTTTTGTTTTGTCATATCCTTTAAGGGGCTTTATGTTCAGTACACACCCATTTTGCAAACCATATATGTATTGGTCTCCTAGATAGTTTTTCCTATCTAATCCTTTAAAATTATGTGAACTAAACACTAAGTTTTAGCTACCAGATGCACAATTACATAGAAATCCTTAGCAGTATCTGACCATTGAACTTATGAATTTCAGTGCTTCTTTTTCTATGACTTGAAGTGCTAATATTTATTTGCAGATGGTCCTCCATTAGACTGGGTATTGGTATGCCAGCACGGGCTGAATTAACAATGAGGAGAACCGAAGGTGAACCTCAGCTGGTAGGAGAACCAACAGGAGAAATTTACGATGTTATTCTCTTTTTCGGTATAATAGATATATTGCAAGACTATGACATTAGCAAAAAGCTTGAGCACGCATACAAATCATTCCAATATGATCCTACATCAATATCAGCTGTTGATCCGAGGCTGTATTCAAGACGCTTCCGTGAGTTCCTATACAGAGTCTTTGTGGAGGATGCATAGAGTTCAAATTCACATCAGATCTTCGGTATTACTTAGTACACAACCATGTACAGGCTGTTTATGTGAGATGGCATTCACAAGCACCAGGTTACCGCTATAGTTGTTTATGCAGTACTTCGAGTAAGCTTATTTGCAACAACACTTTCGGGTAACTTGCTTGCAGTTTAGTTTTTTAGTCATCGTCACTTTTTTTATATAGCTTCGAACAGATATTACAACAAAGGTATAGTGTGAGGATAGGGTGACTTCAGTGATGCTCTAATTGTATATCCACTAACCATAGGCTACTGATTTTGGGATTCGCCTATTTTTGTATATAAATTATCCCAAAAATAGACGGATGCCAGATTTTGGGATGCGTATGTACAGCAGATTGATGAAGGAAAAAAGAAAAAAAAACAAAAAAAAAAGGAAGAGAAAATTTAAATGTGAGTATCTCAAATTTGCAATTTCAGTCTCAAAAGTTTGGCTTGTGAATTAGAGGTGCAAAGATATGTTTCATCAACATGCGTGCTGTGATACAAGGTTGTACTAAAAAAACAATGTATATATTGTGCAACCATGGCTCAAATATTTGAATATTCAACTTGGGCAGAAACAACCGTGAGTAGCACACAGCTGTGAATTCTGCAGGCGCTGAGGTGAGCTGGGCCAAGCTATTTTGAAACTGATTAATTGCTGATGTGCAATGTGCATTACTTATATGTTGGATCAGCTAAGTAGTGACAGAAGCCAAGTTGAGAATTTGGTTCTTTGAATCTGAATTTTGGAGTTGTTAATGCAGGCATGTACTCCTAATTTCCTAGTCGCGCAACTGAGTGGGCAGGCATGAAGCGAGTATTTTATAGGGTAGTAGAGTTTAGTAGGTGTTAGTTTCAAGATTGTATACGTATCTTCCTATAAAAGAAAGTTTTGGTTTTTTTTTTTTTTTATTTATTCAGGATATCATAATCACATCCCTTGAAAAATATTGATATTGTGAAATTTTTCTCTGATTGCTATTATTTGTTATTATTTTTCAGTGGTGATTCATCATATGCGTATGAACTATTAAAATATCAAATCAAATCAGTCTGGAAAACCCCAAATTAGATGGTGAATTAGCTTTAATGAATCATGATTGTATGTCAATATGGAATGATTTGGTACAATTATGGTAAAAATTAACATAGAGAAAAGCTATTACTAAGAATATTTATTATGATAAAAAGTAATAGTGCAGTTGGTTTGATTCAATGGCAATTCATGTTAACGATTGTGTGTATGCCTTATTTTTTTTCAGTGCAAAAAAAAAATGATATTAAATAGAAATACTAATAATTAGTTTACAATGCAATCGTATTTATTTATATAATATTCTTGTTTCTTTTATTATGTATTATATCAATTTCGTGTTTTTTCTTTATAACCGTATTTTCAATATTGTAATGTTTATATTTATGTTACCTATGTCTTGTCAGAAATTACCAATCTTTTAGCCTTCTTCATCTCAAGTAGTTCCACTAGTACCATGCCATGAAAACGAACCAATATTCTTAGTGTTTGTCAACAATGTGGAAGACTTGGTTAGTCAAGGCATGCATAGAGTAAGAAGTTGCCTTCACGTCACAAATGCGATGCACACAGTGACCCACTCACTCTATGCATGGGTTTGAGCTGGTCCACACCCTATAAAGAAACTCAACTTGGTACTTTGCTCATGTGAGGAGACATCTTTATGACTTAAACTACTTGGCCACCCATGGTGCACCCCATAAACCAGAATTTAGATTTCGTTTGGCATAAAATTGATGATTCTCTGAGGGTGTTGACTTGGACACAATCATGATTAAGGTACCTTTCTTGTAGTGTCAAAAAGGGAATTCTAAAAGAATCTAATTAAATTATGAATCTATTATATTCAATATAATGTGAAACTTTTAATAGAGTTTGAAAATGCAAATTAAAATAACAAGTCATCTAAGAGATTCGGATTTAAATCTTTCTTGAAATATCTATCCAAACATAACTCAATCTATTCAAGTCTCTTAACCTTTTTTTTTTTTTTTTCTAGGCAAATATTTAATGTTTTTAAGTCATATCTGACCATTCTTTTAATTACGACCACCAAAGTTTCCCTCCCTTGACCTAACGATGAAATTGCATAATAGTTAAGGAAGGAATAATTATCTACTTTGGAGAAGAACCATAGGCCAACATCATACAATTAAATTGAAAGACAATCGCACCGTATGAGGGAAAAGATCAGACAATGAGTGGACTTCTCTCTATAATTAGACTACAGTCGGAGGAGTATCAAACCACTCACACATGATAATGATGAACCTAAAGAAAAGTTCAATAATGAGAACTGTGTTCACAGTCATTTTTGTAGTTGAAAGGTGATTGTTCATGCACTTTAGGCATTTTATCATAGGTACTTGTGCTTCCAGAATGAGCACGAAGTACACTAAGGTAATGTAGAGTAAAAATACCTCATAGTTGTTGCATAATTGCACTTGAAGCTGATGCAGCTATTTTTTCAGACTCAAATGCCTTTACGCGCCTGTCATGAGGATACTTCTGCTTCATGCTTAAACCCTATTGGAAACCCGAAGATATGTCACATATATACTTGATCTTATTGTAAAAAAAAAAAAAAACACAATCAATTAGTCAATAAGATGCATTGGAAATTTAGAAGTTTTGATTGCGTATCATTTTCTTGATAGATAGTTTCATCTTTTTCCACCCTTTTATATGCTGCATGTACAGAATTATAAACTCGTATGCGAGCCTACATTTACTGTACAAATCCTTGCCTAAATGTTTGTTAGAGAAAAAGAAAACGAAGATGATCCCAACACACAAAAAAAAAAAGGTTTGAATTTCGTTTCATGACTAGTTGACCATTGGAATACGAGGAACAATGTCAAGATAGTGTGTATATGTAATACACGATTTATATATATATATAACAAATGGTAATGTCATAAAAAGGATAATGGAATAGGGGCAACTTGTCTTTTTTGGTTGAGCTATTAAAGTGAAACTAACATAGTGTTCTCCTTTGTGCATATCTGACCATTCACAATAGCCTAAAGAGATAGAGCGACACAAAGAGAGAGAGAGCCTCTTTAGGAAAAATCTAAAGTGATCTAAGGAGACATCGCAGCGAAGCAAAAATGTATGATTTTTAGCTATTACAAGATGTATTTTAACAAAGAAGACTTAACCACGAAATCATTTTGGTTGTTCATAAGGATTGAATTGAAGGACAAGATTAAACAAGTAAGGAATCAACTCGATTCAAATTCCAAGCACAAATATGAGCTAAGTGAGTATACATATGGGTAAAATAATGATTAGTTAGATTAGAAAACATAGCAATTGGGAATTAGGAAGAATTAGTATAGAAAATTAGGTTTCGTAGGACTTTACCAAGAGATACACGACCTTCTAACATGGCCGTGTTTCGACCGTGTAAGCTAGAGAGATACACGACTTTCCACTACAGTCGTGTTGCTCTCGTGTTGATCACCAAAGACATACCGAAAGATACATAACCTCCTAACACAATCGTGTTACTCCCATGTTAAGCATAACAGATACACCGAGGGATACACAACCTTTTTACATAGTCGTGTTTTGACCGTGTTGAACCCAAACCCACCGAATGATACATAACCTTTTGACACAGTCGTGTACTAGTTGTGCTGAGCTACACAGCCTTTAACATGGCTGTGTTAAGTAAAAAACAATATCATTATATATCTATTTAAACTTAAATTAAACCAATTTCCACACAACCTAGATAATTAGTAAGACTTTAGATAACCTAATAAATTAAGAAAAATTAAGAGAGTTATATTATTCTTTTATTTAGTGCTAAGAATGATGTATTAATGATTGTACAGATATCAACTTAGCTTAAACTCAAGACAAGACATGCTTAAGGCTAGGATTCTAAGTACGTGTTTACTTTGTTTGTTGTATGTGATTGTTAGGTAGCTATTTAATGATTTGTATGTGAAATAATGAAATGTTAAAGTGTTATATAAATTACTTGATGTATGTTGCTTATGCTTGGCTCGGCCTAGGGGCATGTAGTGACAGATCCTTAAGGGGCACCTCGGTGATCGGTATGCCGTGTTGTCCCTAGTGAAGTTATGTATTGAAATAATTTGAGGTAGGTTAGGGTTAAATGGGGTCTGCAATGGTAGTTCCCATTAGGGTTAGACAGGACCCGCAGTGACAGTTCCCACTTAAACAAATGTTATGTACATCGGGATCATGAATACTCTTATGTGATATAATTCATTTTGACATTGATGGGTAAGTTGAAATGTGAATGTGATGTAGATAAATGTTACATATATGTATGTGCTATTATTGTGGTGTGTCACACGCATGTGAGTGGTATTTACGTATTGAGCTTAGGCTCACCCCTCTTTCTATATTTTTTAGCTGCAGGCAAGAATGGCGAACAAGTGGAGTATGATGAGAATGGAGACTTGGTGGGGCATTACATGGATGAGACGAGAAGAGAACATTATTATTATATGGAGAATTATGAATATTTGTAAATTAAAGTTTTATTAGTTAAGTTAATGTTATGGAGATAACTGTTAATTTGAGATTTTGTTATTGTTAAATATGTGGAATGACTCATCTAAGAGTCATTTATTTAATTGAAATTATAGTAATATGATGGATAATGTTAATGATCAGGTTTTGAAGTATTGTGGAGTTAGAGCCTTAGCGTGTTGCTTTATAGTAGTGACACATGATAGGCTGTGATGCTCTAAGTTCTGAGGCGTTACAGCTTAAGTGTTATCATAGCCTAGGTTTTGATGATCTTTGAAATTTAGATATGATCAAATAGAGATTAGGTCGATGAATCTTAGAATTAAGTAGTGATCCAAAAGGTGTAAGATTCAACCAGTAGAAAGTAAGTTGGAATCATCATAAGACCAAGTACCTAATCTATAAAACCATAAGAAATGAATAGAGTAGGTAAATTAAAGGGTAACTATTATGTTATATTACTCCAAATATTTTATGTAATTGTATTTTATTGTATAGTCCCGTTTAATTATGTATAGGTATATATATATATATGTTTGAGCTTGAGTATACATAAATGTATACTGTCATTAACTCCCTTTACAAATTTTAACTTCGGGATCATTCTGCTATCTTAATTTACATAGAATGCCTCCAAGAAGAAGTATCATGCGTGGTTCATCTAGAGTTGGACAAGGTAGAGATGCCCCAAAGGGTAAGAACCCTCAAAGACTACCTTAGTAGAAAACCCCAAAGCAGACTAATGTCACAGGTGCTCAGTTGCTAGAGACTGTAAATGCTCTAGTGGGAATGTTGGCATAAGAACAACAATAATAGCAGGCTATGAGACCTGTCAGGCCTGTAGAGGAACCTTATGGGCTAGAAAAATTTGTAAGATTGGCTAAGGAGTTCCACCCAAAGGTTGATGATTCAATAGAGGCTAAATATTGGATCACTACGACTAAAAGAACCTTTGAAGCTTTCATGGTCCTAAAAGATAGGAAAGTGAGATATGTTGCTTACATGCTAAAGAGAGCAGCTACAGATTGGTGGACCGGTATATCCAGATTGGTAGGAGCTCCTAACCAATGGCAGAGGTTTAAGGAACTCTTCTATGAAAAGTACTTCCCTAGCAACATCAGAGGCAAAATAGAAGCTAATTATTATAACTGCTAGTAGGACAATAGATTTGTGGAGGCATATGAAGCGGGTTAAACCGTTTAAGCAAGTTCTTACCAGAAGTGATGAGAGGAGATGATGCCTCACAAGCTAGAAGATTCTTGAGGGGACTAGAGCCTACCCTACAACATGAAGTGGGGGCTTTTCAGTTAACTACTTTAACAAAGAAAATACTTGGAGCAAAGCAAAAAGAGATTAGAGGAACAACTATCACGTAGATCAAGATCGGTTTTAAGGAAAAGGCCTGTTTCCAACATACCTTATGCAGACAAAGAGAAGAGGTCAGCTGTATATCTAACCAGACTTGTAGCTTAGGTGCTTAGACCTCTTCAAACTAGGCCTACACCTCTAGCATTGCCTCCCCCTCCATAGGTAGGTCAAGGTGTGAGGTGTTATAGATGTTTAGGACCTCATGATCTGTAGTAGTTGATAAGTGTCGGAAGACTTTTAATTCTAGTGCTTATTAGTTATAATTTTATATGGATTTCATGTGATTTGTGAAAAAAAGAGTACTTATATGATTAAATTTTAATTTCAGGCCTCAATGGAGACAAAAGAAAGGTTTAAGGATGATATGAGCAAAGACGAGGTGAAATTTGGCAAAAAATGAAGAAAATTGATTTTTAATTTAGCACAACCCATGCAGACGCCAGTGCTGGATGCAAAAAATTACCAATAGCTATATTAAGTTGTGCCCCAAGTTCAGCACAGCCCGTGCTGATGCTCATAACGAGAATACAAGTTTGTTTTTTTTTTTTTAGCCCTGCCCCAAGTATGGCCGTGCTGGAGGCCGTGCTGAATTGGGCAATGAAAATGATGTGTTTTGGAGTCAACACGGCTTCAAGCATGGTCGTGCTGAACCTTGTTTTCGCAAAACTATAAATAGTAGCCTTGTTTTATTTTAAAGAGACTTTTTTTTCTTTTAGCTTCGTTCTAAAAACCCTAGGGGGACATTATTACGAACTTCAAGAGAAGAATTGTCCGAACATCATTAGAGATCACAAAACAACACAAGGGATTACTCTTTCTATCATGAACCAATTTTACTTTTCTAGATTCTCTGTTTTTATTGAAAACTCTATGGAGGAGTAATTTTTTATATCTTTCTTGTAAAACCCTAACTCATGTACTAAAACATTAATTGATTAATGAATTATTTATATCTTTGCATTTATTCATATGTTTCCATTATTCTTGTGATTAATTTATGCGCGTAAATTGATTACATGTCTAATTTTTATTAGATTGAAAAA
This sequence comes from Laguncularia racemosa, assembly GCA_037954665.1. Taxonomy (NCBI): domain Eukaryota; kingdom Viridiplantae; phylum Streptophyta; class Magnoliopsida; order Myrtales; family Combretaceae; genus Laguncularia; species Laguncularia racemosa. Next base: position 2,027,439 of record JBBMOL010000013.1, on the reverse strand, counting down.
GGTTTCGTCTAGTAAATTATATCTTCATGAATAGAGAGATTACATGTTTTACCTAGAGGTAGGAAAACATTAATTTTCTGCAATTAATCGGAATTTGTGAACTTAACGAGATCTTACATGATAGTAGTGAGGGAGATGTCTCCATTATCTTGTGTATGATTAAGAATTGATTAACTCGAGGAAGTAATTGATTTTACTTGAGAATTCCTATGGTGCAAAGTGTAAATTGATTTGTTAATCGATATCTTATTTTGAGAATTTAAGGGTTATGATGGAACAAGATGAGGGGTATATTTTGTGATTGAATATATATATATTTACAATATCATTTAATTCTAGGGTTATTAGGATTTGTTAATTGTTAATTTAATTCATAATTTTCACATCATAAATTAGACTAAATAGTAGATAAAGGTAATACTAGTACTTGTTTTTTAGATCTTAGAGGACGACACCTGTTAAATCTATATTATAATCGATATGTACACTACCTAACTCGATAGTAGATTTTATTGGTTATAAATTTAAAACTTAAAACGATCGGTTAAATTTAAGTGCACCAATAGTGTAATTGGCCAGAAGAGGCATGCTTCTCCTATAGCAAAATAAGACGCACCAGTAGGAGCTACACTAAAGGAGCCCTCCCTCAAACCTTCTGCTACACCTGTAAGTAGAGAGGGCACAAATCATTCGAGTGTGGTACTCATCACACTCAAGCAACTACACCCTTACAAGCCCAATAGCCTATAAGACCTGCATCTAGAGGACCACTAGGTAGAAATTAGAACGTGGGACTAAGATAAAGGGCACCTAGTAGGGTGTTTGCATTGCAACAGCAGTAGCAGCAGGATACCCATGATCAGGATACCATAGTAGGTACACTACTCATAAACTCAAATACTGCTTATATATTGTTTAACACGGGTGTAACACATTCTTGTATATCACCTATGTTTATGAATGTATATGGATTGAAGCATGTTGTATTTGAGGATACTATGATTGTAAATACTCCTTTTGGAGTAGGAGGGAAATTAAATCAAATATGTAAAGATGTAGAGATTGTAATACATGGCAAGGAAATGTTAGTTGAATTGTTTATATTAGATATGATATAGTTTGATCTAATTCTAGGAGTGAACTAGTTGTCTAAGTACAATGCCACTATAGATTATCACAATCTAATGGTTAGATTTGATTTTCCTGATGAGGAACAAATTGTATTCAAGTTAGATCCACAGAGACTTGCAACTCTTCCAACATACGAGTTATGGAATAAAGGAAAACTGTCAGCCTTATCAATAAAGACAAAACCAGTTGAGAAATTGATAAATGTGTATGTAGTGAATGAGTATGCAGATGTTTTTCTCGAGAATTTTCCGAGTTTACTACTAGCCAAAGAGATAGAGTTCTGTATAGATCTTGTACCAAGAAGGACACCCATATCTAAAGTACCATATAGAATGGCACCTACTAAACTATCTAAACTAAAGACTCGACTTCAAGAGCTTCAACATAATGGGTTTATTAGACCAAGTGTCTCGTCATGAGGTACTCCAATGCTATTTGTTAAGAAGAAAGATGGGAGCATGAGACTGTGTATAGATTATAAGAGCTAAACCATGTCAAAATCAAGAACAAATACCCTCTCCCAAGGATCGATGACCTATTTGATTAATTATAAGTAGCTCAAGTCTTCTCCAAACTTAACTTGAGATCAGGGTACCATTTGTTAAGAATCAAGAAGGAAGACGTACAAAAGACCGCTTTTAGAACTCAGTATGGACATTACGAGTTTCAGGTAATGCCTTTTGGTTGAAAAATGCTCTAACAGCCTTCATGGACCTCATGAATAAAGTGCTCAGAGACTGGCTAGACCAGTTTGTAGTAGTTTTCATAGATGATATCCTCATCTATTCCAAGAGTAGAGAAGAACATAAAGCACATCTTAGAACTGTACTGGAAAGACTCGGGGAAGAAAAGCTTTATGCAAAATTTAGTAAGTGTGAATTTTGGTTGAAACAGGTATCCTTCTTAGAACATGTGGTGAACAATAATAGAATATCAGTAGACCTTGAGAAGGTAAAGGCAGTAAGTGACTAGCCAAGACTAAGAACTACAACAAAAGTTAAGAGTTTTCTAGAATTAGCTGGGTACTATAGATGCTTCATAGAAGGATTCTCCCGATTAGCAACTCCCTTGACTTAACTGACAAAGAAAAAGGCTAAGTTCGTATAGAGTGATGAATGTGAAAGCAGCTTCACAACCTTAAAGGACAAATTAATGATAACTCCAGTGTTGGCCTTACCGAAGACGGGAAAAGAATTTGAAGTATTCAGTGATGTATCAAATCAAGGTTTGAGGTGTGTGCTTATGCAAAATGAGAGAGTCGTTGCATATGCCTCCTACCAGCTAAAACAGTATGAGAAGAATTACCCCATCCATGACTTGGAATTAGCTATTGTAATCTTGGCACTAAAATTGTGGAGACGCTATCTTTATGGGGAGAAGTGTAAAATATTTACAAATCTAAAAAGTTTGAAGTATCTGTTTACCCAAAAGGAACTGAATATGAGGCAAAGGAGGTGGCTAGAATTGATGAATGATTATGATGTGGAAATTCATTATCACCCTGGAAAAGCAAATGTGGTTGCAGATGCTTTAAGTAGGAAGAAACACATAAATATTCCAGTGTTAATCACATCCTAGAGGAAAATACTAGAAGACATAGATAAATTGAAATTGGAAATGGTGACACAAGAAGTAAGAAAGAGGTTGGCTACACTTATTATCTAACCCAATCTTATCAATCAAATTAAAACTGCATAAATGGAAGATTCTGAAATTCAGAAGATAAGGAATAAATGAGAACAGGGTGAAGCCATAGAATTTGTGTTGAACACTAAAGAAGTAGTCAAGTATGGTAACAAATGGTGTGCTCCAAATAATACAAAATTAAAGAAGAAGATCATGAAGGAAGCCTATTACTCAAGGTATACGGTACACCCAAGAAGAACCAGGATGTACAAGAATCTCAAAAACACTTATTGGTGGAAAAATATGAAACGGGAGATAGTAGAATATATATCCAAGTTTCTCATATGTTAACAAATAAGGATTGAACACCAAAGACCAGTTTGTGAGTTACAACCTCTTCTTGCGCCCGAATGGAAGTGGGAACATATAACTATGGAGTTTGTCACAGCACTCCTAAGAACCAAGGAGAAATATGATGCAATTTAGGTGATAATAGATAGATTGACCAAGTTTGCTCATTTCTTGCCAATTAAGGTGGAGTTCATATTAGAAAAGCTTGCTCAAATGTAAATTAGAGAGATTGTCATATTACATGGGATACCAACCACTATTACATCTGACAGGGATATTCGATTTGTAAGCAAATTCTGGAAAAGTCTACATCAAGCCCTGGGAACCAAACTCCAATTTAGTATAGCATTTCATCATCGGACAGATGGGCAGTTTGAAAAAACTATTCAAATTTTGGAAGACCTACTACGAGCTTGTACATTAGATTAAGAGGGTAACTAAAGTGATCATTTACCTTTAGTAGAATTTGCTTTATAACAATAGTTACCATGCTACTACATAGATGGCTCCTTACAAAGCATTGTATGGCAAGAAGTGCAAATCTTCCTTACACCGAAATGAAGTCGGAGAAAGATGGATACTAGGGCCAAAGATAGTACAGGAAATAGTAGATAAGGTTAAAGTAATAAGGCAACGAATTATATCAGCGTAGAGTTGCTAAAAAAGTTATGCAAATAAACGGTGACGCTCTTTAGAATTTCAAGTTGAAGATAAAGTCTTACTGAAGATATCTCCAACTAAATGGGTAATCAAGTTTGGACTGCAGGTAAGCTAAATCCAAGATATGTGGGTCCATTCGAAATTCTAGAAAGAGTTGGGACAGTTGCATATAAGTTGGCCCTACTACCAAGTCTAGTCAAAGTACATGATTTGTTTCATATATCGATGTTAAGAAAGTATGTACCAAACCCAGATCAAGTGGTAGCTTTAGAACCCTTGAAGATACAGCTAGACCTGTCATCTATAGAGAGACCTGTGAGGATAGTGGATACAAAGGAACAAGTATTAAGAAGAAGAAAAATTCCTTACGTTAAAGTATAATTGACAAATCAAACAGAACGAAAGGTGACATGGGAATTAGAAAAAGAAATAAAGAAAAAGCATCCAAAACTCTTCCCAATTTCTAGTAACTTTCAAAGACAAAAGTTTTAATAAGGGAGAGAGAATGTAATACATGATTTTTAAATAAATAAATAAACATATATGTCATAAAAATAGTATTATAAAATAAGTAGATAATATAATAAAGATATATATATATATATTTAACAAATGGCAATGTCGTAAAGAGAACAATGGAACAGGGGAAAATTCGTCTTTTTTTGGTTGAGTTATTAAAGCAAAACTACCCTAGGGTTCTCCTTTTTACACATCTGACGATTAACAGCAGCTTAAAGAGATAGAGCGACACAAAGAGAGAGAGTGCCTATTTAGGAAAAATCTAAAGTAATTTAAGGAGACATCACAACGAAACAAAAGGGTATGATTTTTAGTTATTACAAGACATATTTTAACAAAGGAGAATCAACCACGAAATCATTTTCGTTGTTTATAGGGATTGAATTGAAGGGCGGGATTAAACAAATAAGAAATCAATCGGATTCAAGTTCCAAGTGTGAATCCAAGCCAAGTGAGTATACTATAACCTAACTTTGTGTTAGATATGGGTAAAATAACGATTAGTTATATTAGAAAACATAGGAATTGGGATTTAGGAGGAATTAGTATAGAAAATTAGGTTTCGTAGGACCTTACCGAGAGACATACGACCTCCCAATATAGTCGTGTTTCGACCGTGTAAACTAGAAAAATACATGACCTTCCAACACAGTCGTGTTGCTCCTATGTTGATCACTAAAGACATACCGAGAGATACACGACCTCCCAACACGGTCATGTTACTCCCGTGTTGAGCATAATAGATACATCAAGAGATACACAACCTATCTACATGGTCGTGTTCCGATCGTATTGAAACCAAGAGATACACGGCCTGTCTACACGGTTGTGTTTCGACCGTGTTGAACCCAAACCGACCAAGAGGTACATAACCTTTTGACATGGTCGTGTACTAGCCGTGTTGAGCTACACAGCCTTTAACATGGTCGTGTTGAGTAAAAAACAATATCATTATATATCTATTTAACTCCAAATCAAACCAATTTCCACGCAACCTAGATAATTAGTAAGACTTTAGATAACCTAATAGATTAAGGGAAATTAAGAGAGTTGTATTATTTTTATATTTAGTACTAAGAAGGATGTATTGATGATTGTACAGATATCAACTTAGCTTAAGCTCATGACAAGATGTGCTTAAGGCTAGGATTCCAAGTACGTGTTTACCTTATTTGTTATATGTGATTGCTAGGTAGTTATTTAATGATTTGTATGTGAAATAATGAAATGTTAAAGTGTTATATGAATTGCTTGATATATGTTGCTTGTGCTTGGCTCTGCCTAGGGGCTCATAGTGACAGATCCCTATGGGGCACTTTGATGATTGGTATGCCGTGCTGTCCCTAGTGAAGTCGTGTATCAAAATAATTTGAGTTAGATTAAGGTTAGATGAGGCCCATAGTAGCAGTTCCCATTAGGGTTAAACGAGACCCATAGTGGCAGCTCCCATTAAGACAAATGTTGTGTGTACCAGGGCATGAGTACCCTTTTGTGATACAATTCATTTTGACATTAATGTGTAAATTGGAGTGTGAATGCGTTGTGGATAAATGTTGCACATATGTATATGCTATTATTGTGGTGTGCCATGCATATATGAGTGTGATACTCACATATTGAGCTTAGCCTCACTCCCCTTTCTATATTTTTTTAGCTGTAGACAAGAATGACGAATAAGTGGAGTATGATGAGAATGGAGACTTGGTAGGGCATTACATGGATTAGACGGAAAGATAACATTATTATTATATGGAGAATTCTAAATATTTATAAACTAAAATTTTATTAGTTAAGTTAATGTTATAGAGATAACTGTTAGTTTGAGATTTTGTTATTATTAAATAAAGAGATATGGAATAACTCATCTGAGAGTTATTTATTTGATTGAAGTTATAGCAATATGATGGATAATGTGAATGATCAAGTTTTGAAGTATTGTGGACTTAGAGCCTTAGCGTGTCGCTTTATAATAGTGATGCGCAACGGACTATGATACTCTAAATTCTAAGACGTTACAGTATCTTCCTATTCCTATCATTCCCTTAAACGGAATTCATATAATAATGCAGAAAATTGAAGTTTGGATCTTTCATTCTGATACGCATCAAAAGTTTACATTCACCACAAATCAATCTAAAAGCTTGAAAATCACAAATTGGTATTAGCTCCAGGTAAGAACGAGATTAACATTAAGAAATATAAAAAGTCTCCATACAACAACTGATAGACCGGCCAGAACATGATTAAAAACACAAAAAAATATTCCGCTGGACATCTCCTCATCCTCCTGGCGAAGGAGTTGACACGTCGATTTCCATTTCCTTCTTCTGGGAGCATGGCAGATGATTACCTGCTCAAAGCACTTCAGGATATCCCTGCATTGGTCAATTAAGTTTTTGTAACAAGCATGAGCATATCTGAAAGAAGCTTACTGACTACAAGTATAGAGCATCCAGAATGGTGACTCTGCTCACACACACCAACCTAAGCGTAGCATTTGAAGGCCTAGAAGGACGTCCCTTGGCTCAGCTGAAACAGTATCAGTGCGACCCATAGTTTTTGGAGAAAGCTAGGACTGTACAACCCCTAGAGTCCTTATTATATCTCTAATGGAAACCATCACAATCTAGCTTAGAAGACCCTTCGAGTGGAGCATTCCAAGTGACGATCGCAAAATTATCTTACTATGATGCAGTAGAACCGTTATACATCGCAACTGCACCAAGTTGTGAACATAGTTCCAAAAACGCTTTCAACACATAAGAATAAGACTTTAGTACCAATCTAGTTATCGACCGATGATGGTGAAGACAAACATGGGATACCTTTTTTGTGGTGTCCATACATTATTCTAACTTAATCTATAAAATCCAGGCCCACACTCCACACACAAATTTTCATTACAACTGTAAACCTTAATGAGCACCTTCCGAGGTTCAAGAATGATGTGGATTAAAAGCAGATTTTGTGAAAAGACATGCAACCTCTACTAGCTATCACTAGATTGACCACCTTAATGGCCTTCCCTTGTTCCTGTCACTTTTGCAGTTCCATGGAAGCATGGCAGGCAGGAAATAGCCGTCATTGAGAATACTGAGACCCTTTAACATCCTAAATGGAAATGCTATACGAGGAGATTTCATCACGACAAGTGATCCTCTCATAAAAGTTAGGATGATAGGTAAAACTACAATTTTTTTGCCCCTCTTCTCGCTATTAAAATTGTTTGGACTACGATCAGTGTTTCATCATTTTAATAATCATCAAAACTTCGAAGATTCTGTTCATCTTCCTAACAACCGTGTTCCCTGATAAATATCGACAATAGTAGTCAGTAGAACCGTAGAACTTAGCATACCATGTATTGTAACGTATTCTATGCACAAAGAGAGTACTTTTAAGAGATGATGAGTATTGTGGACTAAACCAGTAAATAGTGGAATGTAATTACTTAATCCAATTATATGCACTTAACAGGTGATAGATAATTTCTCAGGAGCGTCCTCGATTGGTGCGCAACGTAGTTAAGAGGAACCACAAGGGTAATAGCTTGTAGGCTACTATCCAGAAACTCGCCATTACAAGCTTATATGTGCTTGTTTTGCAATATTAATAGATGTCCATGCATGGAGCCTACCATGTAAACACACAAAGGCAGCCAAGATTAGCAGAATTAGATCCTTACCTAAGAGCAAGATAATGTGAGAAATGGAAAATTTAGACGTGAACCTTGTATCTAGAATAATACATCATATTTCCAGAGGGAGATTTCGATCTATCTTCATATCGACACGCACCAAGATAAAGTCTCCCAGAGCCGATAGCAATATAGATGATATAAACGAGTCTAGACGAAGAAAGTCCTGTAATATTGATTTACATGTAGGCTGTAACTGCGAAACTACCACATCTATACTTCCGAAGCTAGCTCACTTGAGTTCTTGGTCATATGCAACAGCTGCTGATATCACTCATCACCTAGAAATTGAAATAAGCATGCCATCAGTACTCAGCACCAAGGGAATGGAAGCAACTGCATTCGTTCATTTAATAATCAACAGTAGGTTTGTCCATAGCCATGTTACACCACAAAGTCTGTGCATGGAAAATATAAAGATCAATAAATTATAGCAGCAATATGAGCTTTAAAGAGCTTGACTACAAAGAAAGCCAAAGCCAAAAGCAAACTGCTAGGTTAGGTACATGAATCTGATGATGCCAATGCAACTTGCTCAGTGGGATGTGGAAACTCATAAAAAAATTTGAAACTATTTGTGGGTACTTGCATAAGCATCTAGGAAATTACTACGTATTGCAAAATGCTCCACGTCTATTTGATGAATCTTCACAGTGATGTCACCATCTCTTCTATATTTTTATTCTCTTCAGAATTATTATTTTGATTATGAAGTACAGCATTAACTAAATCTTTTCAAGTCAGACCATCAAAATGTGCTACCTGAAATAATCAACTACTTTATATTCCTTACGCAGAAAGATTGATTTATCCTCGATAATATTTGGAATTCTCATCCGAAAAATCCAGTGACGAGTGTCAATAAATAATTTGAATGTAAAGTATGCCAATAAGGGCTATGAATAAACCGAATCAAGCTGAATAATATTCAAACTTGAACTCAACTTGAAATTTTAAAGCATGATCTCAAATTGAAATTTTAAAACGTGATCTCAACTTGAGCTCCATCGAGCTTTGGTTTTAGAGCGTAAGCTCAACCGAGCTCATTTAATCTAAACTATTTATAATAAAATATATATATGATATTCCTTTCAATTAAATTTATATCGAAACTCGAGGGATATACAAGCTCGATTAGAATTCCATTATGCTCACAAGCTCATTGAGGCGAGTAACATGGTGCTTGGCTCGACCTGAACATTGTCAGAGTTTAATTGAATAAAATATCAAGCCGATCACAAGTAGTTTGCCAGTCAGCTAAATTCATTTACATCCCCAATGCCAACATAATCCACAATCCTCAAGTTCATGAGTAACAAACTTCCATATGAATGAGATGTAAAGAGGGGATCGTGCAACAAAAACCTAATTCCATAACCAGACAACTGAGAAAAAATCTCTTTGTTAGGATCTAAAATGTTATACCTTGCAGCAACCTCCGGCAGCCAGATGCAGTGTAAGCATCCGATGGATCAACAATAGGGGATGACTCCCTATTTCTCCCTCCATTACCTCCTTCAAACCGCAACTCCGAAATACAAGGAAAAGCATTCTTCTCATCGATGCCTTGATCATAGAGGAAGCCTTTGAAAACATGTCCACTGATACTAACAGTTGCCTGGTAAACAAATTCAGCTGCGCTATCCCTAATTGCAGTAACCCTAATGCACCTGAAAACTGCTGGGGCACGAACCTGATTTGGCAATGACTGCTTAAAGCTAGCATCTGCGTTTTAAGATAAGTTCACTCGCTCAATCCCAAATGACTACTAGTACCAAACAAAGCTCATTTAACCAGAGAGAGAAAAACAAAGATCAACCATGCAAAATGATCATTAAACGTATACGATGCACACTTAACAGAACATTCCAACTTGAACCTGGCAGAAATTCAAATTCAACGTGATACGACACATATATATCAGCGCATGACCCAAAAATTAAACAAATTGGCATGACCATGTATTACCTTTTGTACTAAACCCCGATAAAGCACAAAACTAATAAAAAACATCAAACCCAAATATAACCTGAATGTGACACAAATTGACACAATTATATATAAAAATAATCGGTAATTTCCAATGTTTTGGTAAATTTTAATATTGAACCTCGACAAAGCATGAAACCAATACAACATATCTACCCAAACTATGATCCAAATGTAACACAAATCGACACGATTATATGTCCGATGATTTAATACACCTTTCATACTGAGCCTAAACAAAGCTCGAAAACAATACAAGAAATAAATCCCCAATATGATCCGAGTATAAGCCACGAATTAACACGACAATTCATTAAATTATTTTTAAAATCTAGTAACTTTATTTAACATTAATACTAACAAAAATTCCGGCACGAAATGAAATCCCCACTCGATCCTGTTACCTTGATGACAGGAGCTAATATCAAAGCTTCTAGGAGTAGTAGCATTAGAAGCAGAAGAACCGTTATTATTTCCATTTTGTTGTTGTGATGATACATCAACCCTAGGCCTTTTATGAGCAGCTGAGGATGATCCTGAAGATCCATTACCACCACCATTACCAAAGCTTATCCCCACCATTGCCATCTGTCTTTCTCTCCTCTTTGCAGCCGGAACCCACGTGCTCTTCACATGAGTTGCACAATCGTAACCTCTACTCTTGCAACAAGTCCTACACCTCCTAAAACTGCACTCTTTCTTTGCCCTGTTTCCACAATCTCTGCATACCCTCAAGCTACTCCCATCAAAGTGCTCTCCTTTATCATTATCTTCATTATTAACAACACCAAATCCATCCTTTTTAGCGAAGAAGTTGGACGAGTTGTGATCATTGTTTCCGCATTCATCGACGGAAACATTCGGTGGCACCGCGGCGCAAGGGGTGGCTGTAAGGAGGGGGAAGATGCTTACGCCAACACCGAGGGCGGCAGAGGAAGGTAAGTGGTGGAAATTGGGGTGGTGATCGGAGGAGGAAATGGGTTGCGGTTGTTGGGGTGGTGCAATGAAAACAACATCTCTTAGACCTAACATGTTGATGTGCTCTGTTGTTGTTGGGATTGATGTATAATTGAAATGGTGGTGTGTGGTGGCCATGCACGAAAGGAGAGAGGGAGAGAGAAAACGAAAGAGGGTTCAATTGGGTGTATGAAAGTGACGGAGTTAATAGTGTTCTGCAAAACTTTTGCTTGTGCTCCTCTGTTTTGTTTTGATCTGTTGTCTGCTCTGTTTTCGTTTTAAGAAGTAAAGTGTAAGTATGGGTTGGTTTAGAGAGAGAGAGAGACAGCTAAAGAGAGAGAGAGAGAGAGAGAGAGAGCGAGAGAGAGAGTGTGTGTGTTGGTGTTTGTCCAAAAGGGTGTTTTGAGTATGAAGATAGGTAGTGGAGTTAATAGTGATTCTGTAAAGTTTTGCCTTTGTTGGCCTGTTTTGCTCTGTTCTATAATCAAGAGTGAAGAGCAAGGATGCGTTTGTTGGGAGAAAGAAAAGAGAGAGAAGAGGAGGGGAGTTGGTTTGATTCAGATGGGGTACTTGTCCATTTGGGTGTCCAAAAATAAGAAAAGACCGTGTATTTGAACAGCGTTTTGTTGTGGGGCTGTGATCTTGGCTCTGCTTTGCTCTGTGGATTTGACGAGTGAAGTTCAGAACTGGGATTTTGGTGGGTGAGAGAGAGATGTGAGTGTGGAGAAGTTGACTGACAGTGGATTAAGAAGGGAAGAGTCCTTTTGAGGTGGAGGGTCTACTGTTTACTATTTACTATTAACAACTACGAGGGAGAGGGACTTTGAGGTGTCTATTTTTCAAGTTTCTTTCTGCGTGTTGCAGCTCCGGGAGCTGTTTCTTCTTTTCAACACTCACTTTGCTTCGATGATGGTGATGACTGATGAGATGAAGATGGTGGTCTTGGGATTGACTCTTTCAAAAATTGACGATTCAGAAACTCTCATGCCCTTTCCCTTTCTCTTTCTCCCCCCAGATATACGAGAGGACTATTCTCTTTACGCTTGGGTCCCACAATTTTAACTATAATATATAAGATAAATTTATTTCTTTTTTTAAATATATTATAAGAGCTATATTTTAAATATAGCAAAAATAATCAAATATAAATTATTATATTAATATATAAATTTAAAATATAAACAATAGTGCACATATTTATTACATTATAACATTTATCATTATCATAAAATACAAAACTAAATAAATTATTAATAATCAAAATTACAATTACTTCATAGCCAATATTGTTATTGATACCACTAATAATATTTATATCTTTTCATTATAAATTATTTAAAATTTATATTTATGCTTTAGATATAAATCCCATAAATTTCATTATTATTATTATTATTTAAGTTTTGATAGCTTATTATATGCAAATACAAGATGTAGAACTAATGGAGAAATACCTATCGAAATTGTTATGCAAATTTCCAAGCCAACTTACTTTATCCATTTCCAGTAATCATAACAACTTAAGGAGCATACGAAAAAGGACTTTCACCAATCACCTTGATCCGTATCATTTTTACTTGCATTTTCGGTTAATTCTCTTCAGCCTATTAGTTAAGGCTCGAACTAGTATTTGATCATAAGACCGTTTTTATCGATTTCACTCGCAATGTCATTATTAGCGTATACTAAAATGATCCCTATAAAATTATAAACGTGTAAAGAATTAGAAGTCCATTCATGATCTTAATAACCATATGTTTATCCCTCATAATCAAGATAGAAATAATTGAATATAAAATAGATAAGATATAAAGTTTTATCCACTCTTTATCTTATAAGGTATATATGTCTAAATTTTAGAATCGATACGACCGTTTTGTACTTGTAAAATCTGCAAGGTATAAGGTATTATATGAAACTTATAAATATTATTTTTTTATATAAATTTCAAACTTATATAATATTAAACATGTAATATTATAAGTTATTCATATATAAAATTTATAGTACTTATAATAAATTTTGTAAGATTTAAAAAAAAAGTAATTTTTTTATCTCTTCATTATTTTAAATTTATGTGATTTTTTCGCTTAACAAATAGGAATAAATAAAAAAAGAATGAAAAATGAATAAAAATAATGGAAAGCATTAAGAGAAACACAGTTAATTTAACCACTTATGTTATTAACTTATAGGTCTAAAATTTTTTATTATTGTTTTACTAAAACATTTATTAGTCAAAATACATAACGTTATAATTTATTATTTAATATTTTTTTAAAGATGAGTATATGATACCTTAAAATCTATACCTCAAATATCTTAAAATACATATTTCATAGTAGTTATAAGGTAAGAAGATCCCATACATGTACCATATTCTGTAAAAGCAAGTTCTAAAAAATCTATACTTAAAGTTTACCTTGTAACCCTTGATATCTACCTAAAACCTATCAAATCAAGTAAAGTATGGATGAATATCCTATAAAATAGGGTTATCCACTTATCTCTAAATGAAACTATATTGTTTGTGATTTAAACATCTATTTCAAAGGTTTTTTTTTTATTGTAAAAGCCTAATTTGATCTAATTTATCCTTATAAATCACCTGCTTAGTTTAGTTTACCATTTTATTCAGTTTTATGTCAATCTCATTATAAAATATTGTCTAAGCATCTATTACTGAAAATAGAGTCATTTCAATTTTTAACACCAATTATTCATTCAAAGCAAAATAATTTCGTGTACTTTTCGCTAACAAACTCAAACACCCGTTGTTATTATTTTTCTACTAAAAATCATAATATGAAATTGCATGAAATTAAATTTCAAAGCAAATAAATATAACTCATTCAATTTTCAATAAGTATTACATACAAATTTTATGTCAAAACCCTCCTATGGAATCTTTTTCACAAATTTAGGAAGGGAGGAATTTAATGTCAACAGCTAAAAAAAAAAACTTTTGGATAAGTGTGAGTGAACTATGTAATTATTGAACCAAATAGCTATAACAAAATTTAAATAAATCACATGGAGAGAGAGAGAATGAGAATTTAGGGTTTAGAGTGTAGCCATTTGAGCTAATGGCTATGCTAGTCCTAATCTAATAATCTAATCTAGTTTGTATTAATAACACAGGAACTGAAGTTTCCCCTTTGGAAAATGTTAGTTCTATGCAGAGAAAACAAGTTTTGTTTTCTTTTTAGGAAATGGATAAAAGGGTAAGATTATGTTAGAAAGATGTTCTGCAATACTACCTTGTAGTTCCATTGTTTTTTTTTTTTTTTTAATTAATGCTTCTGCTATCCATGGAATATAAATTTATTTCATCAATTGATTTGTTACATGGTAAAAATTTTAAGTATAATTTTTCTTTAATCTTATTAACAAGTGTTTTGGAATATTAAATAAAAGCTTAAAAAATAGCTTTTTAACAAATGATTTAGAATATGTGTTGGGTTTTTTTTTTTTTCCTTATCTAAACCAAACAAGCCATAGAAAAATAAATTCATACATAAAAATCAAATAGATTAAATAATCAACCTCACCAAAAAGATAATATAAAGAGACAATTCAAACACAGAGATATAATTATAGCCGGATGAGACACTTATTGAAGGGTTAAAAAGATAAAAAATAAAAAGTCCATTTTTCCGTATACAATGTTTTTTCAAGAAATGCTAAATAGCTTAAGTGCATATATTTAAGTTTTGAGTTGTGATAAAAAAAAAATTGCAATATACAAATTATATTATTATAAATGATATAAGCAGCCTAGGATATAAAATTGAATGAAATTGAAACTTCCAAATTTTCATAACCATTGTGGTTTACGGTGGTTGAACCAAATATAAAATACGTATACCATTCAATTTTCAAACCCAACATAAAATTATCTACCATCCATAAACAAAAGCCAAAAGGAACCGCAAACTGACTTACATTTATAAGTTGAATTAATGATTCGGGTTTTTTTTTTTTTCAATAATTGATCCAAATCGTAATACATTTCGAAGGGTTTATAGATCAATTTATCCAAATTAATCATGTAGTAGTACTTCATGGTTTAATCCTAAATTTTAGATCCCATTTAAATTGACACTAATGAGAATGGAAACGTGGTGTAATGTGGGATGGTGGTGTCGAATCTTAAAATAAATAAATATATCCATCTCTTAATCATGTCAAACATAACTTTCATGTGCAGAAGACAATGGTTGGCCTAGTGCAATGTGCATCCAAAACGTTCTGGAACAGCTACATAATATTCAAATTTGATTTAATTTGACTTTAGTGCCTAGGTTGATTTGGTTGTATTAATGCTAGATCCTGCCCTTGGGATGCTAGACAACTGATGAATTGTCTCATTTTCATTAGCAATTTAGAATGTCGAAATGGAGGTTGAAAAACAAATCCTAAGCATGTGCAGCAATTGAATTGCATGATCCCTAATGGACGAGAGCGCCGAACAACAATATATAATAATAATAATAATAATAATAATAATTGAGTCTATAGACTAAATGATTATGATGGCCAATAGATGATTCCTATAGACTCTACGATAATGATGTTTATACGAGGATAAAGTACTACAAAAATATAATTTCATGAAAATAGTAATAATAATAATAAAAAAAAAACACGAATCAAATATTTAGAATTTTATTCCCCTTCTCTCTTTCTCCATGTATATTTGGGATGTGTACGAGGACAAAGTATTACACAAATACAATGTCATGAAAAAAAAAAAAAAAAAAAACAAGAATCAAATATTTGGAGTTTTATTCTCTCTATATAATATATACATGTATATGGGATATTATAATATAGAAAAAATGGAAATCCAACATAGCCTCCGTTTTCAACTAGTCTGTAATATTTGATAAACATGCTACTGTAAGTTTGTTTATTGAAGTTGGAATAAGCATATTAAAAATCTTTCGTGTTTTATTGAATATTCAATTAAATCTTTGTAACGACGGATAATCAAGCCTTATATATGTTCCCCATGAGCAACTTAATTCCTATGTATTTGTGTCTTTCACTTTAGAAGTCCCTCTGTTGGATTCTCCCATAATTTACGATACAAATATAGATGACTTATTTGGTCAAATGTTAAGAATATAAATGATTTAAATGACTCGCTTAAGAATGGATAATTTAATTAAATATCTATTGGAATATAAAATGATAACTATAACTAAATGGATTTATAGGAATAGACTTAATAAAACCAAAACAATAAATAGAAATAAGACTTACTTAGTTGCCTAGAGCTAACGGGAAGAAGGGAATAGAGTTTAATAAAACGTTTGTCTCGTTCTAGAATCTATAAGAATGCTTTTAACATTCATTACTTTCAAAATTTTCAGATTGGAACAAATCGATGTAAATGTGCATTTTTAAATGGCTTCATCAAAGAAGGAGTATATATTGAACAACTATGGAGTTTTAAGTATAATAGATATTTAGATAACATTTTTCAACTTAATAAAGCATCATATAGACTTAAGCAAGCTCCTAAAGCTTAATAAGGAAGATTAAGTAGTTTCTTGGTTAACAATGGATATGTAAAGAAAAACTTAATACAATCTTATTCACCAAGAACTTACAAGTCAAATATGTTTATTGTGCAAATTTATATTAAATATTATATTATGTTTAGTGCTACTTGTATGAACTTAATTGATAACTTTGTGTAGTGTATGAGAAATGAATTTGAAATAAGCATAATGAGTGAACCTAATTATTTTCTTGGTTTACAAGTAAACAAATTGAAAATGGCATTTTTATAAACTAAGCTATGTCTACTAAAGAGTTTTTCAAAAAATCCAAACTAGGTAGTACTAAGATTGGGCCTAAACTAGTGAGTACTACATCAAAACTTAACAAGGACGAAAAAAGGAAAATCATGTTGAAAAAATTTATAAAATAGCATGATTGGTAATTTGCTTTATTCGATTACTTCTAAATCTAATATCATGTCTATCTTTGCTTGTGTGCATACTCTTAATCTTGCTCAAAAGAAATCACATTTGAGTTTCATAGAACACATTATCAAGTATCTCACAAACACTATTAACTCAAGTTGTGGTACCTCGAGTACATGTCTTTTAAGCTTTTAAAGTACTTTGATGCTTACAAGAGAATCGGGAATGCACAAGTGGCACTACCACTTCTTTGATTATGTTTTAGCATCTCGCCATTCAAAGAAATAAATTTCCATGGTACTTTTAACCATCGAGACTAAATACGTGATTCTTGTAGTGGTGCTCAAATTCTTTACATGAAGCAAACTTTGCATGGTTTATGTTTGAATTTTGTTAAAATGCCAATTCGGTGAAGGTCAAGCCAAGCTCAATTGTGATGGCTTGATACTAAATAACCATGAATAGTTAACAATCGATGGAGTTCTCTTGTTCTTGTTAATATAAGTTTAAATTGTAGCGAAGATCCTGTTATTTATATTTATGTGCATAATATTGATAATCATCATTATTTGAGAACTATATGTCTTATTAGATTCTCTATAGCATAATTAATTTTCATGTTTGTGAGTTATATCAATCATGGAATCTAATTATTCCTAATTTGTTTTGTTATTCATGCATTATATCAAATAATAATTCTTTTATATATTTTTAATTTTAATTTATAAAAACATAGAAACCCGTAAAAAATCATTTTTTTATTAAACTCATCGGTTTTAAACCCTAGACCCTTCCTACCCATTGGTTTGATCCTCATCACTCTTTTATTCCCACTTTTTTTGACATGTAAGTTGGAATGTACTTTTCAATACAATGACCGTATAATATTTACAGTGTAATAATTTGGGAGTTATCGTGCCAATGTTTTTTATGGAAAATGCAATAAAAAAATAAAATAATGTGCTGGCCCCAATAGTCAAACGGATATGAATATTTTTTTTTTCTTACAGTATGTTCGATTTTTCTAAATTCCATCCATCCCTTATCTATTTAGTCAGACAAGCAAGTATAGCAAATACATAATTTAAAAAAAAAATTATGAGTGCTTTTCCAAAAAGAAAAAATAAAATTTCCTTTTTTTTTTTTTGGGCAGCTCTAATAAATGTGTTGTTAAAATATTCTTTTTTTTTAACAAAAAAAAAACTTTTAACAACGATATTGCGATAATATTCACATTTTTCAAAACAATTAGAATTATCCTTAAAAGTAGCTCTTTTATCTTAACAAAATGTCGTGTTAGTAAATAAAAAAAAAACATTATATATTATCGTTGTCAATGCTATTAATTGACAATCTTTCCTAGCCTATTAAACAAATAAGAGAGAGAGAGAGAGAGAGAGTGTGTAAAACAAAAGAAAACAAAAAGAAAAACAGACAAATTGAAAAGCAAATAAGTGAAGATTAGTAGCAGAATCAAGAGTGAGCCCTCCGGCTAGCGGCTGCTCAGACCTCAGACTGAAAAAGTGGCTGATCTGTTTTGTTTTAATTCACCGACTAAGTTCTAGAGATTTGGACATGTTTCCAATAAGATTGAAAAAAAAAAAAGAAAATATAAACAACCAGCCTAATATACTTGTTTACGGTTAAATTTTTTTTTTTTTTTATAAAATACATACTCAATCATAAAGATGTAATTTTTTTTTTTTCACTTGTTATTAATTATTTAAAAAACACTGTTAGAAGATCTAAAATAAATTAGGTAGGAAGACTCCACTCTAGCCCTATCCCTAGTCCTACGTATAGCTCAATGTCTAGAAACCAGCTACTGACCCCACTAGCCAAAAGAAGACATGGACCAGTCTCTAGTTCATGGACCTACTCCACTAGCCCCCTAGGCCAAGTCCAGGGCTCTAGCCCCTATGAATAGGCCGGTCTATGACTCTACACCTACCTAATAGCCCTAGGCCCCAGTCCCTATATATGTTAGCCACTAGCCATTCTAGTGCATAAAGTCAGTATTCCACTCACTTTAGCTTACACTATGATAATGATTTACATGACCCATATTGCGAAAATCCGAATTGATGATTCATAGTTTTGAGGGAAAAAAAGAGAGAGAGAGAAAAACGGAAATTTGAGGAATATTTTTTTTAAGGAAAAGGAGTGACGGGGCATTATGAGGAGTTTTCATATTCATTTTTCTTTGGCAAGGTGAATGATTGGGATTTTCATGGAGGCAAGTACAATACAACCATCACTTTGGATAGGCCAATGGAAAAATAAAGGGCTTTTGAGCTACTCAACTTTTAACTTTTTATTTTTTTGAGGAAAAGAAAAGAAAAAAAGAAAATTACCTCTTGCAAAGCAATCCGAGTATCCAACACCAAGTAGGTAATAGATGATCCAATAGTATTTCTGTGCAGCTAAAAAGGTGATGGTGAAAGATTTGTTAGGGTTTGGTAATGCCCAAAAGTGTTGTAGACTTGAAGAAAACTAAAAGTAGAAATTACTTACAACATACAGTAGGTGAAGGTTTTTTTTATATATATATAATAATTAAACACACTTATTGAAGGATAGATAATGAACCTTTTTTTTTTTTATCTTTAACTTATATTGATTATACATTTCATATACTTTGTATGTGTGTGTTTTTTTCCTTAACAGGTACCGATTAATACTTTTCTCTTTATACGATTATAAAATATCTAATATGATGTCCACTTATATTTTATATACCTTATCACATTCAATATTGATAAAAATTATCTTTAAAGAGTTAAGAAAAAAACTGACTATTTATTTATTTTAAGGAGAAAAAGAAATAAAAACTAATGTTCTTTAGCTCTTTAGAAAGGAGAGTTAAAAAGTAGATATTTTAATTCTACGTATATCCAGGCTGATCTATTTTTATTTTTTATCTACAGAAAGGGTAATCATTAGAAGATGTTTACAACCTAAATATATTAATGTAATTTACCGCCGACTATAATATTTTAATGGGTAAAAGTTAAAAAAAAAATAAAAAGCCTGTTAAGTATGGACCCATACCCATTAGGGCATTAGGGTAATCAAATTGTTCTGGGAACTTAAGAATGATTATTCTTTAAATGTTAGTGCATCACACATTATACGAGAACATGAGTGAAACCATAATGTGGCCAATCCAATTTGCTCCTACTCTTTACTAGTACTATACAACATTAAAAAATGATTATCATAAGCCGCTTGGCACTATTTTATGTCGGCATATCTCCGACATTTTTACGATAAACAAATATGATAAAAAGAACACGATGCTAAGCTTTGTGTGATGATAATTAATTTGGGATTTTGAAGGGCAAAACAAATCTTGATTAATATTTTAATTATATTTGACTCAATAATTCTTAATGTTTGGTGATAGTATGTCTTTGGGTTTTTTTTTATTAATAGAATAATAGTTATACAATTGAGTTATAATAATCTTAAAAAGGATAATAAATTTTTGTTGAGATTTAATTGTTAAAAAGAGCTATATGATTGTTTCTACCATAGTTAAAATAGTGTTTGGATATCTTAAAGCTATACAACAATATTGTATATTAGGATCATGAATATTTTGATTGATAACAAGATCTCAACTAAATAAATGATGGATAAATTTTCCTAATCACTAATACTATGATATAACGTGAAAATTATTATACAAATTAAAGTTTAAAATTATTAAATATTACGTTTAATTGTATGTTAATATATATTTTTTACAAATAATATGGTTTTGGAAGAGAAGAGTGACGAAAGAGATTTATTGGTGAGGCAAAATGTGGAAGTATCCCTTGCGTCCTGTAAAGCTGTCTCATTCAAGCAGTCGAAGAGGCATGCATTTGGTCTAACATATTGTATTGAATCCTATATTCAATACACTGACCAAGGACATAGAGTCATTGTCATTTTACATATAAGAATACCATTCTATCATTTTTTTAATCGTGTTAAATTGATTGATATATATAATTAATATTTTCTCCTTTATTATTAATCATATTTTATAACGTAGTGAGGTCAATAGCTAAACTACACAATCGAATTTAAGATAATTTCATTTGATTAGTTAAAAACAAAAATCATATAACAGTAGTTCACCAAAACATTATTTGAATACAACTATATCTAAAATTAATTACAATATTAATGACTATATGTGGATGTTATAATAATTGAACAGGTCATCAATAAAATATATTTTGCCACACTTTCATTACATTGATATTTTAAACAAACAAAACGTGTCCAGAGAAAATAGTCACAAAAAAAAAAAGAAGGGAAATAGACGAAAATAGTATCCTTAGATATGTAAAATTAAAGTGCATGTGGATGGAAATAGAGACAAATTGACGAAAACATTTCCAATTAGGTAAAACTACGTTTCATTTCCTTTTTATCTTGTTAAATAAACAATGAAAAAAAAAAAAAGAGAAAATATTCTATTTTACTTTCATTACTCTCTCTCACTTTTGGTTAAGATAATCTTTCCCAATTCCTTCCATCCTCTTTCCTTCCTTCTTTCTATCCAAACATAGTGTTAAGTTTTCTCTCCAAAATCTATAAAATTGTATAGGACGACTTATTCTAGACATAAGCACAGTTCCCAACTCGACCACAACTGGTTGGTTCGCAGGGCCTTAAAGGGCGAACCATAAGTGCCCTGCCCAAGACTGATTAAGTGCTGAAGAGGATACATGAATCCGCCCAAACTAGTTTTTTTTTTTTTTTTTTAATTGTTATTTTTTAGATCATAAACTTTAAGTTCTAGTACCATGTAGTTCTAGTCCATTTTTGGATGAAGTTAAAAAACATAATTTGTAATTCTATTTATACTATAATATTAATAATATTGAACAAAAAACTAAAAAAGAAGTTAACTCCACGTTTTTAAGGAATGAGAACTTTTTATGGATGAATATTTACATATACCTAGTTAGGCCAATAATTAAGGCATACTTATTCATGTAGTCTTAATTGTAGCGTCTTAAACTTTTGGGTTGTTAATACTAGTATTAAATACTATAAATAGGAGAGGATCTTTCTTAATTCACATGCAAATAGTTTAAATTTTTATTTTAGTTTAACTTTATGTTTTTCTTTAAAAAAAAAAACTGCATTAATGAAATGTCATAAACTCATAAGGACCATGGGTCTAAGGGGCCAAACATGCCCTATCCCATTAAACTACCGAGCCTTAGGATAAGTTAAAAATCGCCTATCATATTAGCAATTTAGTGATGAGATGCATACAAGTATGATTCGATCTGTGCCCATATCAAACTTACTTAATGATGCAATTTGAATGCAACCACATCCTCTCATTTTTAAGCATCAATTCAACTAAGACATATTAGGTGGCAAATTTAGAGATATGTTCTAGTTTGCCATTCCTTTATAAAGTAATTCATAAAAAAGGATTTCAGCTAAGCTAATTCATGAAATACTAGTCTGTTAATTGAAATACAAGTTGATTGTAGGGAAAAAAAAATGAGAAAAAAGGCTAGTTTAACCGGTCTATGTGCACACGAGGAAATGGATAAGTCTTAGGCTCAAATCCAATAGAAGGCACTTTGTGCCATTTTCTTCATTATTTTTCCCTCCAAGTTACTACATGGCAGCTTTCAATTAGTTAGACTCAATCATGTGCTCGACACATGATCATCTTCAACCTCTAGCCAACAGATGCGAGAAGGAGACAAGGACAAACGTTGTTATCCAACTCTTCTTTTGACATGTAAAGAAATTCTACAGCACCATCTTCAAACATGACTTGCAACCCTATAACATATAAGAGATATGGCATGTAAAGTACTCGGAATATGAAGGAAGAAAGACAATTCTCATAGAATGTTTCCTATAGAATTTATCAAAGTGTTTGATGATGCCAAAAGTCCTAGACCATGAATCCCAACAAGGGATAATTATAAACACATTTTAATATTCCAATTAAATGATAACAACATGGAACCCTCCTAATCCGATGAGATTCGATTTTTTTTTTTAAATTCATGTTTATCTTTGAAGTCTATCTATTGTTTTAGCTAAATCTTAGTTGATTTGTGCCAAAAAAATGAGCTCAGGATGTTTGGATTCAATGTTGTCTCCTTCCCTCGTCTATCCGCTGAAGGTTGAAGACGATAATATGCCAAGCACATGATTAGGTCAAGCCAATCGAAAGCTACTACATGGCAACTTGGAGGAAAAATAATGAAGAAAGTGGCACAAAGTGCCTCTTGCCCGATTCAAACCAAAGACCTACTCATTTCCTCATGCACACACGGACCAACTGGGTTGGCCCTTTCTCTTGTTTTTCCCTGTAATTAACTTGTATTTCAATTAATGAACCAGCAAATAGCATAATGGCACCGCAATTTACTTATATAAATCGTAAATTGGACATTTGATTTCTTGTTTGACAAAATCACAGTTCCAGCATATGATTTTGCCATAATATTTCATGAATTAGTTTAGTCGAAACCCTTTTTTACGAATTACTTTGCCGTGGAATGGCAAATTGGAACATATCTCGACAAGTTTATATCTTTCTAGTTATCAGTTTTATTTGCTCAATATTTGCCTTGTTTTCTCTTGAAAATACAAACAATCCTAATTGGGAAAGTTTCATATCCCATGCATATTATATGATTGTATGGAAAAGATCATTAACTAAATTCAAGAAATAAATAAATATATAAGATTATATTAAGTTAACGTTCGTGAATAATGATCAAGATTATTTAGATAACATCGAATTTCTAAAAGCAATATACTTGCTCGTCTTAGAAAAGATTAGCATTACAAATTTCATTCTTAAATGTAATAATAAGATGGTCTTTTTGTATAATATAAATATGTAATTTTTAATTTTTGAGACTGACTGTTCATCTGTGACTTTTCTTAATTAGTTTTAGAAACTCCGATCGTGGTGTTCATGATTTCAACGCTGTGTTATGCTAATATGTCTCTCACGCTTGTCAGGCTACAAGTCACAAGAAGTGAAGTTAGTTTCAACTTTTTCCAGTTAGGTGAAAATCAAACATTAGGGTTAGGTGATGGGCCACGAGTATTAGCCATAATATAGTATGATATTACGCCTTTTTGCTCGAAGGGCTACTGTCAAATCTGAAGCGGAGAGAAGCTACTACTTTTGCGGGCTCTGAAAAAGAAAGGGCTTCCAAATAGTTCCTATGACTACAAATGTCACGAGAGAATCGTCCCTAATCCTTTACACCTACCCTACTTCCGATTCCCTAAAATCTCCATTAAATAGATGAAAGTTTGAATTAGAAGTTCTATTACTATGACTATGAGTCTATGATTATGATGGGTAGGCATTTAGCTTCGATTCTCGGACCAACCTTTTAATTAAATTTTAAAATATAAGTAAAAATAAATATTTAACTCTTGATATTTATTTAAATTATTAATATTTTTTTATTTAATTATTTATCATTTTCAATTTTTATAAAAATAGAACTTACATTTACTTTATTAAATTTTCTGTTTACTCTTAACATATTTCAGTTTATTGTAATTGACTTGAAGGTGGACGACCAAGGTAGCTAGAGTTTAGATAATTTTTTTTTTATAATCCTTTTATTTTAGTTTTTTTTTTGTGTCTATTATTATTTGTTTACTATATTACATAATAAAATAAATTTGATATTATTATTTTATTAAAATAATTATTAGAAACTAATTAGGAATCAAGAATTGATGAAAAATTTAATGCAATAGATGAAAATTTGCAATAAAAAAACAAAAAAAAGGGTTTTCCTCCTAAAGGAAGGGGGTTGGTGGCTTGAAAACTTGAAGTAGAAAAGATAGGTTATCATGATGAATCGGTTCTATACTTTTCCATTAAAAATATTATCGGGATAAATTGCAAATGCACCTCTAAACTAGTGACTAGATGTAGATAGACTCCCTAACATCTTCAAAGTGTGATTTCACATTTTTATAACTTTTGAAAATATGAATGTATACATAAAAATATCGCTAAAGGCTATTTACGATCCTTCTTAGTTTTGGGAATCTAGAAATGGTTGAGAGTTATTTGCATGCTTTTAAAAATTATGGAAAGATGAAGACACATTTCAAAGTTTAGAGTTTTATCCACACCTAACCAATAATTCATAAAGTGTATTTGCAATTATTCCTAAATTTTAATCAACAAGATTTTATTTTTTTATTTTATTTTTTGCCAATGAATATAGTGGAGGAGAAGAAACTCAAACCTGCTTTATCACATTGAGAGACCAATATACATGCCAATAAATTATAAAGGGCTTAGCAATAAGATAAGTCTTTAACATTTGGGGGATTATAATGCACTATGTGAATAAGGTCGCACATGAATTACAGGAGATGAATAATAGTATAAAAGATTAAGAGAAAAAAATATTAAGTGATTACTAGTTATGAACTTTTGAGTTAAGTGGTTGAAAAAAAAAAGGCTTATTGATCTTTTGTTGATTTGGTTATTAGCTACTTTTAGTGTGTGGTATTAAAAGTAATACTTATCCTCTTTTTCAACTTAGGGAAAGATATATATTTTTTGTATATATTATACATAGTAATAGTTATCCTTAATTTGCATACTTTTAAACTTTATCCTCTCTATTTAAAGATAAAGTTATCCCATCTCCATTACAAGCATCCACACATCTTGAAACACCTATAAGGACAAATGGACAATACATAATCTGTAGCCTTTCAGCCTAAGTTTTAGTGAACATTACAGCTTGGATGTCATTTTTCTTTACACAATAGTTTCTAGACAAAAATATATATTTTTTAAGTATATTACCTAAACGAATCTTAACTTTTAAAATTACATTAACACCCATACTATCTTAATTGTGTCATATAATCCTATTACATGGCGTTAGACCTCTTAAAAAGGTTGAAAATACATGTAAAGACATTTCGATGCCCTTAATGAGTTTTCATAAATGTATAATTATCCCTAATAATTCTAATAAAGATATACCTAATGCATGAAGGGTGATATAAATGTATAACTTAAAAAATTGAGAATATTGATGTAATTTGAAAGGTTTACAGGCATGACCAATATAATAAAGATTATAAATAAGTCAAATCGAAATAATATAGTACTTAAACTTGAATTAGAGTTGTCAATTCAAAATTTGAACTTAAGCTCAACTTAAAATGGCTTTCAACAAATTAGAGCTCAACTTTATGCTTGACTTTTCTTCAAATTTTTTTATAATTAACATAGAATTAATTTGCAAACTAAACTCGAACCTCGATTAACATATTAGCTCAATTAGCTCATCGATTTCAACATAATTAGGCTCATAAGTTAGTTGAGTCAAATATCATTAAACTCGAGTTCAATTCAATAAATATCTCAAATAGTTTGAGCTCAACCTTGACATTGACTTAGAATATCATTACAGCGAACTTTAACAAATGTTAAGCCTTAACTCGAGTAGTTTAGGAATAGGTTTAACCCCTTCACAAACCTTAAGTGTAATTTATTTTATTTAATCTAAAGTAGTTCCGATAGTAAATGTCATAGGATGATGGTGACTTTCTAGCTAGCTACGTAGGTCAAATCTCTACACTCCACTAAATTGACAAATTTTGGATCAGAACCTAAGAAGGCTAGACATTTGGCTTTGAAGTTGATCATCTAACCTTGTTGAGTGATGATGACCCATTGAGTATGCATTTATTACAATATATGCAAGGATCGAAGGTGTGTATCTTCTAGGTTTTCTCATTCCCAAAAATAAATGTACATGCCTTAAGTGCATGCATGGCCAAATGAAGTAGCTCTCCACTACCTTTTCACACCTCAATCATAGTGTATTTTGGTGTACACAATCTGAATCTAATGTACAACATTATCTTACATGGGATTTACACATTTTTGTCTTCTCCTATAATCCATACTATTCCATTAATTTAATTCCATATGAATTTTCTTCTTGTGATACCTATTTGTTTAGTTGGTTTTGCTTCGTTTTGGTTTCAATATGTTAAAATTTGTTACATTAGGAGTATGAAATTTTATAAGTTCAACAAAGAAGAGTTTTTTTTTTTAAAAAAAAAGGAATGAAAAAGCATATAAGAATTCGACAAAATCATATAACCCAAACGCATGAAAAAATAAGTTACACTCAATTTAGTGATCGATATTAAAGGCGATCGAAGCATAACTAGCGTACATACCTAATATAGAAAAACATTATTTATGAGAGACATTGAATAGTAGGTGGTGGGACAACTATTCTTGCAACATGATATGATATAAGTGGATACTATGGAAGCTAAAGCAACATCAAAATAGGAGGAGAATTCAATCCTCAAGATTGTGTATAGTCAACTTGAGGTGAGTGGAGGCATTAGCTAGATAGCTGGAGCCAGTTAGTAGTCGATCCCAGCCATCTAATAAACTATCGAAATGTAGGTGTTGATTTTTCTTGATTTATTTATTTATTTCTATCCAATATGTATTGACCCTAGAGTTATCTAAGATTGAGATTCCATCCATATTATACATAAATCAAACATCATGTGCCGTCGGCTAATCTCCTTTCTTTGCTGTGTGTGTTGTTTTTGTCATCTAGCTAGGATGGGGCAAGCCTATTCTCAATATCAAATTTCCATATAATATAGTTGTTATCTTATTTTATTTTAGTTTTTCCCTTTGGTAATAAAAGGCATTATATTAATATTAACGGGCATGTCACGGTAAATATAGTTTATGGCTATGAAGCATTACATCAACTGGAGTTTTTTTTTTTTTTTTTTTTCTCCCTAAGACAACATATAATGCTTGAAGTCGTTAATTGGCAACTGTATTGTAACACACTAAAGCAACAAAATCATGTCGAACAAGAATAGGAGATTTAAAAAAGACAAGGATAGAACAAAGAAAATTTGAGCATAGAAATTTACGTGGATCGGCTTAAAAGGCTATCTCCATAGGTAATAGCGGAAGCAAAGTTTAACTATAAAGAATACTTATATTTCGGATAACCTTTTGTGTTTTTACGTATAAAGTTTTTAATGGTACATCTCATTATTTATATTTGTATTTTTTAATTAATGTCAAGTAATTTATTTGATGAATTTATTTATTTTATAAATTTACGGGACCCATCGATCTAACAGCAAAGTTAGGCAGAGTGTTTAATTGAGGAGTGAGCGAAAACGTACTTAAGGGAATGATGAGGATGGAAGTGCCAACCAACACCTAACACCACAAGTAGAGCAGCCAGTAGTCATAGTCATAGGTTGTTGTCTGCTAAAAGTGGAAGACACGCGAAACAACGTCACTTTGTTTTAAGTTTTTTAACCTTGGAGGGGTGAGTCGGGTGGATATGGAGTACGCTATTTTGCTATTTTGTCGGGTTGGATCTATGACTACGGATGGCTCCCATGTGACTTTCGTTTTCAGCTTCAGCGTTTCACACGGGGAGAGAGAGAGGGTAAATTATTATTAGCAAACACGTTACCTTACGGCTTGTTTAGGCTTTTTCTTTCTTACGTGATCAACTGAACGAGACGTCTATTCTATATAGGCTGTAGGCTGTGTCTATCTGTATTATTATTTGCTGCCTACTTGCCGTTTTACCCATAATTTGGTGAATTTGCCGAATGTAACAGTAAAATTGCAGTTTTTAAATGCGATTTTGCTCTCATATTGCAATAAAAGATATGTTAATAAAGAACTTACACAGCCTTGAGCTGCCATTTGCAGTTTTAAGGTGCTATTTTAAGCAGAGGAGAGGACACTTTCGTACGAACGTAGAGTAAGAAGAAGTAAAAACCCTATACGCCCAACTAAATCTCAGGATTAATCTCCGATGTTAGTAAATCATAAGATTTAACTGCAATTTCTTTATATTTTAGACTTTTTTTTTTTTGTAACTAAGCAAAATCGTAAGCCTTTTTTTTTTTTAATTACAATTCCATCATTGTATTTAACGAATTAATTTTGCTAGAACCCTTTCTAAAAAATAGTTTGTCCGTAAAGAGTAAACTCATACATTTCCCTCATTTTACGTGTGCAACAATCACAAAATTTAGGGTGTTTTTAAACCTTCAATATTTGTTATAATATGATATATTTATAATTATAAAATATTATCATAATAAGCCTTTTAACGATAAATGATGATAAAAGATAAAAATAACGATTAATAACTAATAACTATTGTTAAATGATGGTAAAAGGTAAAAATAGTAATCAATAACTAATAACTATTGTTAACCATATTGAAATATATTTATAAAAAAATAGAGAAAGTGAGATAAGGATATTGTTTTTCTTATTTTCATTAATATTTTCCGTAGTTATCAATCACCATTTTCAAAAGCTAGCCATCATTGTTATCTCTCATCATTGATTGCAACCAAAAACTACTGTCTTTTACAATATTTTCAAATTACTACAACAATGTCCGCCAACAAGTATGGTAAGCCTATTTTGCAAAATAAACACACCCTTAAACGGAAAATGTCGATGTATTTGTTAATATCCAAAAAAGAAGAGAGTTTTTTTTTTCTTTTTTAAGTCTTTTTTATATACTTATTTTCCCATAAAACGTATGATTATCCGACAAGGGTGTTTTTTCTTTTCTTTTTTTTTTTTTTTCCTCTTACCTCTTAGCTAGTGCCTTGAAAGCAGCCAGAGTTACAATTTAGAAAATCTACTTTAAATCCGAACCCTTCTTCCATCTTATCTTTAAATCGCACAACAAAACTTTTGAATGGTTAAAAAAAAAAAAAAAATCCATCCCAAGACTTCTATCTAAATCTACTGAGAATAATCTACCTGGCTGAAAGGACAAAGAAAAAAAAAATGGATTTCCATATACGAACATAATTTCTGGATGAAACATTGTAAATAGCTTGAAGACTTAAACGTTAGATCAGACTCAGACGCAACAATACAAAGTTGAAACCCTAAATAAAATTGGATTCAATTTCTTTTATTTTTTTTCCCTCTAAAACGTACGATGTAACTATGTCCTTTGGAGTTAAACCCTTTAAATGTGATGCATTTCGTGGAAGACTTTTTCCTTTGATAATTGCAAATACACGTTAGGAATTATGGTTCACCAGTTAGTATAAACATAGTTATTTTTAGAATGGAATAGGTTTAAATCTCCCATCTTTCATTGATTGTATAAAATATAATTGAAAAAAAAAATACCCGCACTAAAGTTTCAAAATTGTAATTTATAAATACAATTTTTCAAAATTTATGTAGGGATGCTTTGGAATCTATTCATACCCATCAATAGTTAGGATATATTATTTATTTTTTTCCCGTTTATACAGCTCAAGAATTTACTACATCAACCTATAAAGGCAAAGAATAAAATCCAATCAAATTTCGAGGAGGGGAGGATCGATAGGGGGCTAATAGGTGTCCCAACTCTCCAGGCTCTTAATTATTAAAAAAAACATGTTATATATATTTTTTAAAAAGCAAAAATAAACAAAATGTTATAAATAAGTAAATGATTAAATGTGTGATTTTATTAATATAAGATCTTGGCTCAAATCTTATAACTATTTTACTTTTTCAAAATCGCATTGATTTTATGTTACTTAAACAACAATCTTTTCCTATTATTAAACTCATGTGCATTAATCCTCTCAATCGGGGAGATGATTTTGAATTTAGGATGTATGTTTGTCAAAGCCCTCCCATTTGCCGATTCGCACTGCCACATAAACGACCCCACTTTTTACTTTTTTCTAACCTGTTTTAACTCCTATCTGATGGACCGAATACATATAAATTGCGGATACATAGGTTGAACAACTTCTAGATCTAAAATAAGCACCCCTATTTATGAAATTAAGTATTTAAATTCTTAAATTAAAAAAAAAGGGTTGTCTTTTATAATGCATATGATGCACATGATCATTTTACCCATTAAAAATTAATAAGATAAATGCTCTTGATACTAATAGGACAGCATAAAATTATTATAATATGTTATAGTTTCTAGAAGTATATTTTTTAAGTTATAATTAATATAATATTAGATAGAAATTAGTAGAAGATTTTATATCTCTATATATATTATCTTTGTATTATCACTAAATAAACAATTTTACTTATCAAATTTACATGGTATCAGAGTAATCTATCTATAGGAGTTTTTTTTTTTTTTTTTAAAAAAAAATAGGGTTTAGGCCTAGCTGCCTAGTGAATAGCGTTTGTATCTCACACACACCTCGAAGAGTGTTTGCGTTTCCTTTTTCTCACCGCCCCTTCAAGAGGAAAGATTGCTGGTCGACGAACTTCTCTGACCAACTCCGGTGACCAACTAATCGAGCCTCACGCGCCACACAAACCGTCTGCTACTTGTCCTTGTTTTCTGCGCATGGAGGCGCGTGTGACCTCCGTTTGTCCACGCGTTCTTGTTGGGTCTTCGTGGAACGGTATTCTTCATTCCAATCTCGCCATTTTGGAAATCATCTTGGGACATGTGCTCCTTGCAAAGGTTAAGGTTTCTGGTTTAGGTTTTATTGTTGCTGGGGTGTTTTTTTTTTAAAAACTTAGATAAGCTGATTGAGGTGTTTTCTTTAATTGGAGTTAGCATTTTTGCCTTGGTTTAATCTTCTAGTGTTGTTTGGTATTGTTGGTGTTTGTTGTGTGGATTGTTGGATGTTTGAGAATAAATTACATATCATAAATATGGTTTCAGTGACAACTAAAATAACAGAATTACATCGAAATTCCACCAATAGGAGAGGGAGAGATCATATTCAAAGTTAGGAAACATGGGGAGTTGTTTGCTATTACTGTCATGAGCCAGGGCATATAAAGTATACTTGTAAGAATTTGCAAAATCGTGGCCAAAAGAAGCAGTCAGTACTCATTACCTCAACTGACTCCACATCAAGTTCGACTTCTAAAAAGACAATAATAATTTCTACTGATGAATATGCCAAATTCTCTTAGCATTAAGAGGGATTGAAGGCTTTATCTCATCATACATACGTGATTGTTGAATAAGGTAAATCAACTCAGTGTCTTTTTTCCTCATTGTCCAAGTGGGTCATTGATTCTGGTGCCATAGATCACATGACAGGTAACCTTGATCTGTTCTCCACTTACCAACCATGCACCTCTCCTACAAATGTTACTCTAGTAGATGATTCTAAGTCATTTGTCCATGAATCTGGCACTATTAATCCAATTCCTTTGATTCCCTTATTGTTTGTGTTAAGTTTACCACAATTTTCCCTAAACTTACTATCAGTAAGTCAACTTACTCGTACACTGAATTATTGTATCTCATTTTATCCTGATCATTGTCTATTTCAGGATCTCATGACGAAGAAGATTATTGGTAAATGACATGAATCGGGCGGTCTCTATATATTGGATGCACAAGTGCCGAGGTCTGTTACATGTTCAAATGTCTTAACAACTTTCCAAGCTCACTGTCGACTTAGTCACCCTTCTCTATTTGTGTTAAAGATCATTTATCCATAATTTAATAATGTTTCTGTCTTAGATTGTGAATCTTGTCATTTTGCTAAATACCATTATTTGTCTAGTTTACCTAGATTCAATAAAAGGGCTAATTTGCCTTTTGAGTTAGTTACATTATGATGTATGGGGTCCATGTCCAGTTGTAGTTAAGGCTGGTTTTTGGTATTTTGTTATCTTTGTGAATGATTATTCTCGTATGACTTGGCTTTATCTCATGAAAAATCGTTCAAAGGTGTTTTCACATTTTTCTACCTTTTATGCTGAAATAAAAACATAATTCAATGTCTTAGTACATATATTAAGAAGTGATAATGCCAAAGAATATTTCTTTCACTCATTTCAGTCATATATGCTCCAAAATGGTATTCTTCATCAATCTTCCTATGTGGATATACCTTCTCAAAATGGAGTAACTAAAAGAAAAAACAGACATCTTCTTGAGACTACACGGACACTTCTATTTTAGATGCATGTTCCTAAACAATTTTGGGCTGATGTAGTCTCCACTACCTTTTTTTGATTAATCGTCTCCTTTCATCTATTCTACAAGGTGAAGCTCCTTATATAGTATTGTTTCCTATGAAGTCATTGTTTCCTATTGAACCTAAGATATTTGGTAGTACTTGTTTTATTCGTGATGTCCGTCCGCAGGTTACTAAACTTGATCATAAATCTCTCAAATGTATTTTTTTGGGATATTTTCAGGTTTAAAAAGGATATCAGTTTTTTTGTCCTCGTCTTGACAAATATCATGTCTCAATTGATGACACTTTTGTAGCAAATACACCATATTTTTCATCCATTGAAACTCCAAAACAGGAAGAGGATAACAATTTGTTATTTTATCATATTACTTATAAGTCTCCAGGTACCTTACCATCGCCCCCACCAGCACAACCTCCAATTCAGTATGTATACTCCCGACAACAAGTTCCTCCTACTTCATGTCCTGCATCAGTCTCTTCTTCCTTAATGGATCCAGCTACAAGTGATCTTGATCTTCCTATAGCACTTTGTAAAAGTAAACATCAATATACTTATCCGATTTCTTCTTGTGTATCTTATGATCACTTGTCATCATCATCTTCCTCATTTATTACATCTCTCGACACCATGACCATTCCAAAGTCTCTTTATGTTGCACTTTCACATCTTGGTTGGCGAGTTGCTATGATTGATGAGATGAATGCCTTAGATACAAATCACACTTGGGATCTAGTGGACTTACCTGCAGGAAAGAAGGCAATTGGTTGTAAATGGATATATGCAATCAAGGTTAATCCTGATGGAGCAATAGCTCGACTAAAAGCCCATCTTGTAGCAAAGGGATATGGTTAAACCTATGGTGTAGATTATTTAGACACATTTTCTTCTATGGCTAAGTTAACTGCTATTCGCCTATTTATCTCTATTGCAGCTTCTAATTCTTGGCCTTTATATCAACTGGATATAAAAAATGCCTTTTTACATAGCGATTTGCAAGAGGAAGTTTATATGGAGCAACCACCAGGATTTGTTGCTCAAAGGGAGTTAAGTAAAGTTTGTTGCCTGCGGAAGTCATTATATGGATTAAAATAGAGTCCTAGAGCTTGGTTTAGGAAATTCAGTCAAGCAGTTGAGAGTTTTGGTATAAGAAAGAGCAGATCGAATCACTTAGTATTCTCTAAGTATTCTAACATCAGTATAATTATCCTCATTGTATATGTTGATGATATTATAATTACAGGAAATGACAGTGTTGGCATTACTTCTCTCAAATCATTTCTTCATACTCAATTTCATACTAAAGATTTGAGGCAACTGAAGTATTTCTTAGGAATTGAGTTAACAAGAAGTAAGAAAGGTATTTTCCTATTTAAGAGGAAATATGTACTTGACTTATTAACTGAGACAGGTAAATTGGGAGCTAAGCCATGCAATACACCTATGACTCATAATATGTAGCTTACAAAAGAAGGAGAATCATTCGAGGATCTAGAGAGGTATAGACGTCTAGTTGATAAGTTGAACTATCTCACAATAACTCATCCTGATATTGCATACCCAGTTAATATTGTAAGTCAGTTCATGTCTTCTCTTATAGTGGATCATTGGGCAACTTTAGATCAGATTTTGTGTTATCTAAATGGTGCTCCTAGACATGGTTTAGTATATGAAAATCACAACATAATTATATTGAGTATTTTTCAGATACTAATTGGATAAGATTCAAAATAGACAGAAGATCCACCACTGGGTATTATGTGTTTGTTGGAGGAAATCTAGTCACTTGGAAAAGCAAAAAACAGCACATAATATCTTGCTCAAGTGTAGAGGTAGAATATAGAGCTATGGTACAATCAACATGTGAAATAATGTGGATTCATCAGCTCTTGATTGAAGTTGGATTAAAAGTGTCTATACATGCTCAATTATAGTGTGATAATCAGGCAGCCCTTCACATTGCATCTAACCCTGTGTTTCATGAGCGAACCAAACATATTGAAATTAATTGTCATTTTATCTGTGAGGAGATATAACAAAATTTGATTTCTACAAGACATGTTAGCACTGGAGAACAGTTAGTAGATATCTTCACCAAAGCTTTGAATAGTATTAGAATTGATGATATATGTAACAAGTTGGGCATGATCAATATTTCTACTCTAACTTATGGGAGAGTGTTATAATATATTATAGTTTCTAAAATTATATTTTATAGGTTGTAATTAATATAATATTAGGTAGAAGTTAATAGAAGATTTTATATGTCTATATATATTGTCCTTGTATTATTAGTAAATAAACAATTTTAATTATCAAATTTACAAAGATGTATATAACAACACAATACAAGAAATACAATACAACACAAAATTTTATTCTAGATATAGTACATGCATTTATAAAAAATAAAACGATTATTTATAAAGTTTTTCTATAAGTTTTGTACTTCATTTAATGATAACATTGTTATATCATCTATTAAATGATATAAATTTTTTAACTTCTTTTTTTTTTTTTAATCTTTTAATAAGCTTTACCTTAATTTCATATGAAGCACGTACCTAAAACTTGCCCTACTGAATAATATTTCTCATAATCCTAAATTGCCTGCATACATATATATATATATATATATATATATTATAATCGAATCAATAGAAGCCACATCAAATTGCTCGAACACATGCATTGTATAAATGTATATAAGAGAAAAGGATCTTTTGTATCAACTACCTCAACGGCACAACCTGTGAAATACGCGGGTTGGCGCTTCACTAGTGTGGGTGGTCTGCAATTAGTCTATCCACAAGCTGAATTGTCATGACTTATGGCACTAGACTAGATGCCCTATGGCAACACCTTGTGCCCGATATGGAATGAATTTCAAACCATTTTGAGAGTAGGCGTTGCTGTGTTCCTTATTTCAAGTTTCAGGCCCTTGGGCAAGAATGGACACCTTAATAGACAAATGCACCATCTCCAGAGAATAAACTGCTAGAGACGGAACGATAACAAGAATACCAAATATAAAAGTGAAGGAACGGAAATGATAGCATTTTCCATTCCTCTATAATTACACATTTGTATAAACTTATTGATCCTACAATAATTATGAACAACATATATATATACACTTACAGAAGCCGCAACCTGCAGGATTGAGGGTAAAGCAGATATCTCATCTCTTCTCATGGCACAATCCATTCTGGTGATGTACCTGATCACCAGCACAAGCAATACCCCATCCATGGCTTTGACAAGCCGAATAAATTGTCATTCTGCAAGTATTTTGCTGGCATGAAGGACAACTGCTGATGTATAATCTGAACTTCCTATCTTTAGAGTCAGCTGTCACTTGGGGACATTGAAGTTTTATCAACTTGCGTTGAAACAGTGGCGGATCCAGGACTAGACTTGAGATAGGGGGAGCAGCAAATAGGAGGGTCAGAAACCATAAAAGTACTCTTTTTTAAAAAAAAAATTCAAGGGACATTACCTCTCAGTCCACCCTTGCATAGAACCGTGATAGAACCATAGCACAAACCATCACCATGGTTCAGAGTTGTCAGCAAGAAAACTCCTAACATGTGAGGGCTGGCTCCAACCTTCTTCCATCAAAATCATATTGAGGCGCACCATCAATTTCTCTACAGCATCTTCCTCCGCCATGCTGCTTAAATCACTCTGGCTTGGTTTTATTAATGAGTCCTGCAAGAGTAAATGGAAACATTTTTGGTGAGCTAAACTAAAGAAAAATTGTGGTTTATACACCCTTCATTTGATGTTTACCTTCCTTTCTTGATATATCTTTAGATATTGCAGAGATTGCTTGTAGAATCCGCAGTGGTAGAGAAGAATGCTGTAGTCTCTTAATTCCTTGGCATCACTCTCGAGAAGGATAAGCCGTTCACATGCTGTCATCAACTATGTCAGTGAGTCATTTAGGAAAGGGAAAAGGTCGCAGAAAATCCTATATACTTTATTGAGTTTTGTCAATTTAGTCCTAAATCTTGAAAGACACGGTTTAGTGCTAAACCCTTTTTAAAAACTCCAGATTGGTCCAAATGTTACCATCGTTGCATGCTGGCCTCTTTTTAAAAACTCAGATTGGTCCAAATGTTACCATCGTTGCATGCTGGCCTCTTTATTTTCTTTCCTATGCCACATCATCAAGCACATAGGATTAAAATCTAATCGCCACTGTTAAATTATAAACAAACCTAAATAAAATCTAATCACCTTCTTCCTCTCCTTTAATTATTTTCTCATCCGAGCATTTAATTCTTTTTCCCAATCATGTACACAAACCCCAATAAAATAGGAAGCCTTTCTTCAAGCCTTAAGATCTAATGGCTTTTTCTCTGTATTCTCAGAACCCATAAAATTCAAATCAAATAAGTGATTGTCCCTCTTCTTCAAACCCTAAAATCTAATTTCATTGTCTCAAGACCCATCCCATTTTCTTTGTCTTCTCTTTCATTCAGAGTTCTCAATTACATACCCATCCAGTTTGCAGCACAATGAAAACAGCTCGATTCACCATCTTCTTTACCCAAGCACTCATACCCAAACCAGCTATCCACCAAACAGAAAACTGAACCTCAAAAGATTTGATTTGGATTAGGTTCTTTAATTAGAATGTGGGTTTTGGTTTCTTTAAATTTTTTTTTTTTTTTGATAACCAAGTAAATTGTTCTTTAGAGTATTTTGGTTTCTTTAAGGTTCTTTTAAATATTTAATTTTGGGTTGTTTCCTTCAACAGTTTTGGATTTGGTAAAAGATAATGCTAAATCTTTTTTTTTTTAAATAATTCAAAGAACTATTATCCATATTCGGTAGAGCATATATTTTGATTGCTCCTACATGTCTAAGCATGTAGCATGGGAAAAAGAATAAAAAAGGCCAACATATCAGGTTATAACAGAAAAACATATCAGAGGTAACGTTTGGACCAATTTGGAGCTCTAAAAAGGTTTAGGACTAAACTATAGCTATCATACAACTTATTGCAACTTGTTCCCTTTACAAATGTTATAAATAAAAAGCAATTCAAGAGGGATTAGTTGGGCCTAATAAGTAATCCCAGAAAAATGGTGAACTTGAAAACTTGAGTTCTCCATAAAGAACATTTATTATCCATGCAACCCTGAAAAGTGAAGGGGATAGCCAATCTTTCTGCCAAAGTAACGGGATAAATATTCGTCTATCC
The DNA here is from genome assembly GCA_037954665.1 of Laguncularia racemosa. NCBI lineage: Eukaryota > Viridiplantae > Streptophyta > Magnoliopsida > Myrtales > Combretaceae > Laguncularia > Laguncularia racemosa. Next base: position 1,989,349 of record JBBMOL010000013.1, on the reverse strand, counting down.
CTAAAACATGTTACTGTTTTTTGTGCCCTCCCATCACATATTGGCATATAAAGCAAAAGAGTAAAAAGCAGGAGACATTATTTTTTCTTTTTACACAGCAACATGCCATTAGCATGGACAAAGATAGGGACACCATTTAGAAACAAGTAAACTTCGTGCCAAACAATGCATTATAGGCTGATATGCAGTATTAACTATGCTATAACAATGAAAAGCTTCAGTAATGTTTCATCTCTAGAAATCTTCTTAGGTAGAGGTTCTCAAATTAGAACATTAGATGGAACATAACTCTCTAAGCATAAGCTCCTATACTAGATGGTGTCATGAAGTTATTAATTTCTTCCATAACCCCATGGTACATGCCCAGTAACCATTTCTATCTTTGATATTCTAGTTAACTTCATTGTCATTAACTCTCATACTGAAGGTAGCAGATTGGCACATCAGCAGAATCATATATATGTATATATATAATAAATTTAGATCAAAGGCGGCAATATTATTCCTCTCACAATTTATGTATTGAAATGCGAATATCCTTCATGATGTGACATTAGATTTATTTGTATGAATGGAGAAAGGTAATAAAGAGAATGATTGGAGTAGAGGATGCCACAAATGAAAGAACCATAACAAGCAGGAGTTCCATCAACTCCACGAATATGAACTTGTCTTAATTTGGGTGGAAGATGTAGCATCATTCATCAATCCAGGATCATCTCCACAAAATTTATAGAGTCAATTACATCAACCACCCATTTAACTTTTGAAAATACATTGATATCCCCACCTTATAAAATTATGCAGATCCCCCCTTCTGACACATGGGAGGCACACTTTATACATGCATGGCATTTGACACGTCACACTTTCTAATCTGTTATTTAAATTAATACAAAAAAAGAAGAAAACTCTTGCACCTCAATTATACAGTAGACATGGCAAAAAAAGAGTTGGACACTAGCTTAAACTTAGCAATCCCAAAACCCATACCTGCTCTTTCACACATTTGTTTCTAAGATTACACAGAGGACTACAACCCAATGCCCCAAAACGTGAAAAATGATACATCTATTACCAGACATTAGCACATTTGAGGCATTGGGGAAAGTAATACTGCCTTTTCTTCAGCATCTTCTCGGAAGACCAGAACAAGATAGGAACAAAGAGCCAAACAAGACTGGGACCAAGTTTTAAGGTTGATGTTGCAATTGGGACATATGGTGTTAGTGCCCAGTTCAATCTCAGAAAAGATGTGGGTTCAAGTTTGGTAAGTTATGCTAGAGTCCAGTTCCTTTTTCAACCACATCAGCTGTATGATTGAGGTGGAAGAGTTTTTTGTTTTTGTTTAAAGTACCGCATCAGAGAGTGTGCCATGTCCAATGCATGCATGCATAAAGTGCAGGCCCCGTGTGCTCATATGGAAAAATCTGCACATTTTAAAAAGTTGGGGGGTGGGTTGTGGTGGTGGTGTTGGTTTGTGGTTGATGTTATTTCGGAAATCAGTAGTTGATGTAATTTACCTAAATTAATAATAATTGCATGACTCCTATACTAAGCTCACATTTTCATACAAATATATATGTCAAACCAATAGATGACATAAATGTCTTACCCTAAACAAGCTTTTAATTAAAAGAAGATGTGGAGGGATTCGGTGGTACATACCAGACAATGCACACCTCATATCACCCAGACGGACAGTAGTCCAAACACCTCGCTGCAACCTATAATGAGCAGCCTTTGTAGAAGCTAGCTGGAAGGCACTGTAACATGCACAGAATAGATTACAAAACCAATTCAAAGTATCTTGGTAAAGTTTGTATATACTACATTTCCTAGAAATACTGAACTATTTATACCCAGCAGATTCGAAACAATTACCTTTCTTCATCGACATTGGATTTATCAATGCAGTTAGCAGCATGTGCAGCCCTTAGGAATAAACTTGCAGTCCGGTTATGCTGAAACGGCCAGAAAGCCACCTTTAAGTCTTTCAAAATCTGCATAGGATACATTGAAGAAAAAGCTCTGTAACTGCCCCAGTCTTCAGATAATTGAGGATACTTGTTTGCAAAGTTTTGAGATTGAAAATTTATTAAAGTATGTAAAATCATGAAATCATAGTTATTCGAGGATTCAAGTGACAAATTTCAAAACTGAAAATTTTGCACTGTGGCTGTAGAAGAGAGATTATTTTGGAGTTTTTTTTTTTCCCTCCCTTTTCTATCCCATTTTTCTGGTCTTCAAATAATTTGGATTGAGACAAACAAGAGAGCTGTCTTAACTAAAACATAAGCCTCCGGATGTTTCACATTTTTGTTATAGTGGATAGCAGTTAATTTTCAGACTCTTCTTGGCATCAATGATACTCCCGTCTTGTAAATAATTTTTTAAAGATGGCTTGTACCATCATTATAGTTGTGAAACCATGATTTCAACCGAGATGTTTGATAGTGTGCTTGAGGTAGCTGCTACTCATTTAACAGCAAATGCTACATTTTTCAAACTATTAATGTGCTATCATGTTACTAGAGGTACATAATAGATTTTAGGCAGCAAAAACACATTAATTTGTGAGACTATGTAGCAATGAAGGTTAACCGGAACTCTGGTGGAGCACTAATATTATCTAAAAATAGTTGAATGGTCTTTGCTGCATTGAAATAGATTGAATCTTTGAAATTGAAATTATCTGCTATTAATAAAACATAAGAAGTCAAATAATTAGATCAATCATTCTAAATCCATAAGATTTTAGACTTCTTTTTATAGATCAATGAGCTATAATTTTGTTTATAATTTCAATATTTAAAGATTGGCATGGTGTGCCATTAGTTTGAGTTAATAGACTGACAAAATGTCTTTTTTTTTTGTACTCTACTAGTGTCAAAACTGGAATGGCATCCGGACTTTTGTGAAAATAATCACACGTAGTTCATAGTCTTGACTCTTGAGAATAAGATTTTGATAGCTTGAATTTTACCATGAATTTTCTTTCAAGTAGTTATATTAAAAAACTTTGTAACTTTACATGGCCTAGCATAAGGCAGTCCACGAAATCAACTGTCAGCTTTTACACAGCCTGATAATATGATTTCTGATTGTTGATGGGATATTTGGTAAATGCCATAATTTCTCTTAAAAAGGCTATCAATAGAGGAGGAAAGCCTAGATAAACTACTAGGAAAGTCTCACCTCAACTAGTAAGGCCTGTGATGTCATTATGTGTGATTGATCAGACTCTTTACTTTTCCGTTTGTCATAGCCCTTTGGAAGACTGTCAAGATCATGTGGAAAGTATATTTCCACATCAAAATTTACAAGACCCCATAGACGAAGCATTTTCAATATTTCTGAATATATAAGAGAAAGCATAACAGCTGAGCCTGAGCGGTGTGTCAATACCTGTGCAGCAAGGCCAAAAAATATAGAAGCAGTCTACTTAACCATATGTTCCTCCCCCTTGAAATGAACAAATCACTAAATGAAGGAAGTTCTTACCGAGTGAAGATACAGAGATCGAGGTTCTACTACATTCCTTGAATTACTTCTCCAAAAACCCTGTTTAAGTTGGAAACTCACATATGAAAGAAACTCTTTGCCAGCAAGAAAAATTAAGAAAACTACCACAAAAACATGGCCAAAAATCAGGAGAGAAATAGCTTGTTGAAGTTAAGAATATAAATCATATGAAAGAAACTCAATGCCCTCAAATGTCATTTCAACATGGAAAAACTAAATCTCAGTTTTCAACAAGAAAATAGCACAGGTTCCTGGTATGTAAACATCCATTCTCCTCACCTTCTTGACATATAGATATCTCTCTAGACTCTCTAGAAAAAGCTCAGGTGATGAATTAAGCGAAGAACCGTAGTGAGAGCAGTAGCCCATGGAGAGATCATCCAATCTTCGGACAAATGCATCTACTGGGAGAGGTACTGATGAATGAGAAACAAGAGAATCATCCTCTGCTGCAATATAAAGGGCTGTTCTTCCCAAATCAACACATTTGTTAATGCTGATGCTTGTTTCCCTTTCAATGTTAGATAAGTTTCCAATTTCTGAGCAGAATCCATCCCTCGCTTCCTACTTAACAATCAATGATGATTTACTAAACTTGAGCAAATAGTACCATACAAGTTGAAGGAGAAGAAAAAATGTAATAAACCATGTTTGAGGATGTAGAACGACACTACAACCCAAGCATGGAAAACACAGGATATTCTACTAATCTGTATGCGCTATGCACAAACGACAGTATGGTTTTTTTCAATCAATGAAGTCATCATATTTACCCAGAAAAACACATCCTTTCACAACATAGTATAGATGTATAAGTTACCGTGACCAGACTAACAGTCATCCACGTTGCACTGAGCTAATGAATAATGAAGAGGGGTCTGGGTAGTTCAAGCTTTCTCAGGGAATATTTAATCTCAGTATGATATTTTTTAGAGCTGATCCAACTACAACCAAGCTGAGCTTAAATTTGGTTATTTGAAAGCATATCAAGTTGAGCTCATCGTTAAGATATTTGTCAAAAAACCCGTCCCATCTCTCCCCCCTAGAGGAATACTTCCTTTAGGTAATACCATACACTTGATTGAAACCACCACCACCCTTGTCCCTGTCCAACCCCATATGCCATCCACCACGCTCATCAGCATTGTCTCTGATGAGGGGCGGACTGGCCAGAAGTGCCCAAACACCAAGCAAGGCCGGTGGTACCCATTGGACAACCCTGGTGGATCATATTCCCCTGGATTTCTTCGGAAACCAGAACAATAAAACAAATGGCATGCCCCCAGAGGTGGATTGCAGAGGAAGCCCAAAAAGTGAAAAAGCATAAGTAGCTTTTGCCGACACAAAAATTAACCAGCTGGAGAAAGCTAAAAGGGGTATTTTGGAGCCAAGTGCCATGTCAAATCAGGCTAACACACAGCAGGGACATCCCCACCTTGGAGACTGCCCCATCACTGACAGCTCTCCTTTGCCTCCTCCCCTATTTGCAAGACCACCTTCAAAAAAGTCAATGGTTTGCCGGAAAAAAGAGAGGGCCAAAACCAGCAATCACCAACAGCTGCCCATACCAGCTCAACCACCAGTAATCCAGCTGGTAGCAAATCATATGCTAACGTCTGAGCCTCCAGCAGCGCTGCATGCATTCAAGAATTCAGCCTCCGCTTCATCCCTCCGGCCAGGAAAGGACCCATCCCTCGGGTGACTATACCGAAAGCTGTGGAGGAGATGGGAGCAGAATACTGGGGATCAACACTCGTAGGTTACTTCCTTGGCCAAAGAATACCTTACTCACTAGTCAAAGCTACGGCATTCTGTTTATGGAAAGAACACGGTATCCTAGACGTCTTGGGCAGCAAGGCTGGCTTCTTCTACTTTAGGTTTGCTCAAGGGAGTGATTTAACACCTATATTGGAAAAGCATTGGTACTTTGCGCAAAGATTTCTAATTTTGCAAAAATGGCAGAAGGGCATGCCACTTGACAAGCCCCAACCCACCAACGTCCCGGTATGGGCACAACTGAATTCCATTCCTTGCGAATTCTTATCTGCTGAAGGGATTAGTTACATTGCAAGTGGCATGGGCATTCCTCTCAAAGCTGATGCATTAACCATGTCACGTCAGAGGGTTAACCATGCAAGGATCCTAGTGGAAATTGACGCACAGGATGAGCTCATCACCCAAGTGGAAGTGGAGAGGGCTGATGGCACAGTTGCTTTGATCCATGTGGAGTATCAATGGCTACCCTCCAAGTGTGGAGAATGTAAGGTGTTTGGTCACAAGTGCGGTAGTCAAGCCTAAAAAATGCAACCCCAAGTTGCTACTGACCAACGCATAGCCAAAGGGGATCAATGGAAGCCAGCCAACCGCATCGGGAAGGGGAAAAGGATGACTGTTGTAGAGGATGCTAGCATAGGCGAGTCACCGGGGACCCCATACCATCAAGGGAAAGGGGAAGTTAGTGAGGAAGCCAAACTGCCCCCTAAAGGCAAAAGCAACCTGAATGTTAGTAACAATCTAGAACCGGAGGTGGATGAAAGCAACGGAAATGCGACCATACTAGAGCAAGAAGAAGAGGACACCATCGAACACATGGTGGCTGAGCGATTTGTGGAGGAGGGAGCAGTGGGCTCCATAGAAAACATGGAGGTTGAGAGACCGAAGGAGGAGGCTAACCATGAATCAGGAGGGAAGCTGACTGCCACAATTCCGGAGGCCTAGGGGTGCAAACCTAATGCACATGAGGACTCAATGGCGAATGGAAGAGAGGAGGAGGAGGAGGAAATGGAGGCATTCAAAAACACCCCTCTCAACAAGCTGCTATCCCAATTAAACCAAGCATCTAGGAGCCATTCTAAAAACAATAAAAGCTCTAACTCCTCTAGCCGATAGAAAAAGAAACAGCGCAAGAGGAGGAGAACTTTTACCTAGCCATTGGGATTCACCTCTCAATCTCATTTATATAGCATCTTGGAATATACAGGGATTGAATGATCTCATAAAGGTCGCAGAAGTCCGAAAAACATGTGAAGCCCAAGGAATAAGTCTTATTGGCCTCCTTGAAACGAAGGTCAATCCTTCCAATGAAGACGCCATAAAAAATGTGTTGGGGCAACAGTGACAGGTGTGGATTAACACAGTTGCAAGAAAAAGTATATGGATAGCCTGGAAACCAAAGGATTGGAATGTTAGGGCGGAGAGAGAACATGCACAATTCGTACATTGTGCAGCAACCAACCTAAGAAACAATCTAGTGTTGGTTGTAACATTTATCTATGGATCTAATAATGACAGGGAAAGAAGATCCTTATGGCTAAATCTTGAGGCTCTAGTGCCTTCACTAAGCCATTGTCCTTGGGTGGCACTAGGCGACTTTAATACCACAAGAGCCCTATCAGAAAAGAAGAGGGGAAGGATGCGAACTACAGAGGCAATGGCTGATCTCCAAAACTGCGTTGCAAATGTGGAATTGGATGACTTAAGACAATCAAGGGACCTCTTCACGTGGTCCAACAAACAAGAGCTAAACCCTATACTGAGGAAGTTAGACAGGATCATGGTTAACCACTGCTGGCTTAGCACTCTCCCGAGAACACAGGCTAAATTTCTACCACCTATGTTATTGAATCATTCACTTGCAGTCATATAATTGGACTATGGTTTAGGCAACAGGAAAGTCCCCTTTAAATTCTTCAACTTTTGGGCTGCCCACAAGAATTTCAAGGATATAGTTAGTAGCATATGAAAAAGGGAAGTGAAGGGATCTAAGATGTTCCAGGTGGTTAAGAAACTCAAACAACTCAAAGCGGAATTTAGATCTTTGAATCGATCTAAATTCTCCAACTTGTCTAGCCGGGTTAAGGAGGCGAAGGACCACTTAGTTCAAGTTCAAGCTTAGATACATGTCATAGGGAACACCGCTTGCATGGAAGAAGAGAGGGCTGCCTATAAGGCATATTACCTATTGCAGGGGGCTGAGGAGACCTTTTACAAGCAAAAATCAAGGACCAAGTGGTTGAAACTAGGGGATAAAAACACTTCATACTTCCACAAGGCCATGAGAAGCTTACATAACTGAAGCACCTTATACCGTTTGACTAGGGAGGATGGTAGTGAGGCAATTGGAGAAACTGAAGTAAAAGCTCTAGTAATAGGTTACTTTCAGCAACTCTATGACAAACCTCCTACGCTTGGCAGCTCGGATGATGTTAGAGACTTGGTGACTTGGGCCTTAAATGAGCAGCAAAGAAACAAACTCGATGCTCCATTCACGGACGATGAGATCAAATGGGGCTTCACATCACAACCTAATGAAAAAGCCCCAGGATCAGATGGTTATACGGCCCAATTCTTCAAAGAGGCTTGGAAAACTATAGGTGCTGATTTGATTGCCACAACGAGAGAATTCCTAGTGTCTAGCCATCTACTCAAGGAAATTAACGCCACAATTATATCCCTAGTGCCTAAGGTAGTGAACCTCATGATGAGGATCATCTATCACTTAAGAAGACAAAACCAAGGACTTAAGATCCATCGCAAGGAATTGGAGGACCAATGACCCAAGCTAAAGCAAAGGGGATGAACGATGCTCTACAAGGATTGGTTATAGACCTACAAGCAAAGGAATCAAATTACATGAAAGGAGAACCAACACCTATTAATGTAATTCATGTTTCCATGGAAAAAGCAAGGATTTGAAGTTCTAAAATAAGAAATATTATATATTGAACCAAAATAGGAAAGCGAATTTGCGGGTTTGTTGTTATATTTTTTAGTATTTGTTTTGGTTTGTAATTTATATTATTTAGTTGCCTACTTGGTTACATGAGGATAAGGAAACAAATAGATTAGGCAACTTAGGTTTTTCATATTCTTGTATGACTCTATATAAGCTGTGTAAGGGCCGGCCATGAACAATATCTTATTATTGAATGAAAACAAATACATTTCGTGAGATACGAAATACTTTCTTTTTGTTCTTTTGCAAAAGAACTTTTCTATAAGAATTCTTAACCGGATTACTAGGAATACCCTTTTGATAACTTAGGTTTCAGTCAACAGGTGTGATTGGGGTCTAGTTACGCATCACTTATTCAAGACGATCCTCGAGTTAATCGATTCAAATAACGTCGTCAGGGTTCTAGGTTTAGTATACTTAGGGTTTCACACATCATTTGGTATCAAAGCTTCGGCTTCTTGAATCAAGTAAATTATATCATTTTCTTTAATTTATCTGTTGTTCTTTTCCATATTTGTAGATAGAAGTCGTATAAAAAAAAAAAAATCATTCTTGTTCGATCATTACAATCTATTAGGGCCGACGGCATTTAGGGTTTCCATTGAACAATCAATTGTGTTCAATTTATAGTTCTTCTATATATATATATATATATATATCAATTTGGTTGCAAAAGAAAGAATCAAGAACCGACATTCAAAAAAAAAAAAGAATTCGGCCGTGAAAGATCACAATTGCCGAAATTACAAGATAGCTTATTGATTCAATTTACTTTCCCTATCAATTATTTCCAATTTCCTACCATAACGTATTCTTGATTGTCTATGTTTGGTATCCGAATTGTATACATCCCTTAAGCAATCGATGCAATAGAGATTGTTTCCTTTTGTATTAAAAGTAATCTTTGATTGCATATCCATTTATTGGTGAATCTTTTCCATATCAATTAGAGCTGTGTAGTTAGTATTCCATCATTCATGTGACTTAGGACCGATTAGTAATCATTAGTGTTAACTTAGTAATTTGAGTTTAAGAGTTTCAATTTGAGTTCCTAGCAAAAGAATTACAAAAAGCGGGTTGTGAGATCATATTTTGTGAGTGCTATACATGAGTGAAATTGTGAGCATATCATTTGTGAGTAATACACGAGTGGGTGTGAGGAACATACATATATATTTCTTGTAATTGTGATCTTATCTTGCTGTAAATTTTAGAATTATGTCGGGATAGAACAATAATAGAGGAGAAAGTCGGGTGATGTTTGAGGAATTGATGGGGGGATGAAGAGGATCCTAACGAGTGAACTAGAGCAGATACATGAAATAATAGATAGGATGGAAAGGAATAGGGAACCGTCTAGTAGTATTACTGTCAGGCGAGGAGTAGGTAGACAGAATAGGGGAGGCGTTAGGATAGATGAAGGTAAGGAATCTGATTTTGGAGATTACCAACACGTGAGGGATAGGGAAAGTATCTAGAGTCGTGATAGTAATTTAGGAAGTATTAAGTTGAAAATCCCAACATTTCAGGAAAAGAATGATCCAGAGTTGTATCTAGAGTGAGAGAGAAAGATGGATCATGTGTTTGAATACCAGAATTACATTGAGGAAAAAAAGATAAAATTAGCTGCAATAGAGTTTTTAGATTACACTAGTGTATGGTGAGATCAGTTGGTGCATAATAGGCGCAGGTATGGAGAGCGACTTGTTAGCACTTGGGAGGAGATGAAAACTATCATGCAGAAGCGTTTTATTCTTAGTCACTCCCATAGGGACTTACTTAGGAAAGTCCAAGGGTTGACTCAAGGCAATAAAAGAATAGAGAATTACTACAAAGAGTTGAAGATGGCCATGATTAGAGCGAGAATTGAGGAGGATGATGAGGCTACCATGGCTAGATTCATCAATGGGTTGAATAGGGAAATAGGTGACGTAGTAGATTTTCACCATTACTTAGATATGGAAGAGTTGTTGCACCGAGCTATTAAAGTATAAGAGTGAGCAAAGGACCGGTTCGACTTCCAAGTCTCCATGGAAGTCCACATGGAAGAGAAACTCCACTGATTCAAAGCTTAAGGAGGACATGAAAGCTAAGAATCCAATTGCTGCACCTAAGGAAAAAACTAACACTAAACTCTCTTCTAGGACGAGAGATATTAAATGTTTTAGGAGTCGGGGATTTGGGCACATTGCATCCCAATGTCCAAATCATGCCTAAATCAGAGAGCTATAATTATCAGTGATAGTGGGGATGTAGAGAGTGTGAGCTATGAAGAGAAGGAGGAGTCACCATCTCAAGAGTATGATGATGTTGACTTAGAGGGACCCATGAGTAGCGGGTTGTATGTCACGAGGAGAGTACTTAGTGTACAACCCCAAGAGGATGGTGAGGGGATTCAGCGTGAACATATTTTTCATACACGGTGTCACGTGTAAAGAAAAGTTTGTAGCTTGATAATCGATAGTGGCAGTTGCACTAATGTTGCTAGCACCTTACCAGTAAATAAGATGCAATTGAAAGCTGTGAAACATCCGAGACCATATCGATTACAATAGTTAAATGAATGTGGGGAGGCTAAGGTGACTAAGCAGGTTCTTATAGCCTTTTCCATATGGAGCTACAAAGACGGGGTTATGTGTGATATGGTACTTATGCAGGCTAGCCACATATTGTTAGGGCAACCATAGCAATTTGACAAGAAGGTTACATACAATGGGTACAAGAACCAATATTCTTTTGTTTTAAACAAAAGGAAGGTGGTTCTAACGCCACAGAAACCATGGGAAGCTTGCAAGGATCAAGTGAAAATTACCAAAGAAGTTAGAGCGAAACACGAGCGTATGCAAGAGAAAGGAGAGAAAAAAAGAAAAGAATGAGAGATAAACACTGGTAAGATATGAGGGAAAAGAGTCTGAAACACTAAGAGAAGAGAAATTTACTAGAAAAAGTGAGGTTAAGAGTGTAATATTGGTGAGGAAACAACTACTTGTACTTATGTACAAGGATTTTTATTTTACTTATACTGACACTAATCTTTCATTGCCTAGTATGGTGTTTTCTTTTGGCTTTGTGATAGGTATAGATGGCATAGCTGTGGATGAGAAGAAATTGGATGTGATATGGGAGTAGCCAATACCAAAGGGACGTATCAAAACCGTGTTTCATCCGAGAGAAAAGGTTTGGGCACATTTGAGAAAAGAAATATTTGCACCGCAACAAAAGCCTAAATTACATTCTAGAGAAGAGGGACCTTTCCAAGTCTTAGAGCGCATCAATGACAACACCCACAAGATTGATTTGTTGAGTCACTAGGTAATGTAAGCGCAATTGTAATGTTTCCGATCTTACTTTTTATAATACAGATAATTCGAGGATGAATCTTTTCGAGGAATGAGGGAATGATGAGGATCATCTAGCACTTAAGAAAACAGAACCAATGACTTAAGATCCATTGCAAGGAATTGGATGACTAATGACCCGAGCTAGAGCAAAGGGGATGAATGATGCTTTACAAGGACTGGTTATGGACCTATAAGCAAAGAAATCAAATTACATGAAAGGAAAACCGACACCTATTAATATAATTCATGTTTCCATGGAAGAAAAGCAAGGATTTGAAGTTCTAGAATAAGAAATATTATATATTGAACCAAAATAGGAAAGTGAATTGCGGGTTTGTTGTTATATTTTTTAATATTTGTTTTGGTTTGTAATTTATATTATTTAGTTGCCTACTCGGTTACATGAGAATAAGGAAACAAATAGATTAGGCAACTTAGGTTTTCCATATTCTTATATGACTCTATATAAGCCTTGCAAAGGCCAACCATGAACAATATCTTATTATTGAATGAAAACAAACACATTTCATGAGATATGAAATACCTTCTTTTTGTTCTTTCGCAAAAAAACTTTTCTATAGGAATTCTTAACTGGATTGCTAAGAATACCCTTTTGATAACTTAGGTTTCAGTCAACAGGTGTGATTGAGATCTAGTTAAGCATCACTTATTCAAGACGATCCTCAGGATAATCGATTCAAATAATGTCGTCTGGGTTTTAGGTTTAATATACCTAGGGTTTCACGCATCACCTCACCAAGTTGGGGGATTTTCATCCCATAGCTTGCTGCAATGTACTTTACAAGGCAATCTCTAAAGTCCTTGCGGCACGTATTAAAAAGGTTTTGCCATCTTTGGTCGGTAAGGAGCAGTTGGCTTTTATCTTGGGTAGAAGGATAATAGACAACATCTTCATCGCGCAAGAGTTAATGGCGGGGTATCACTCACAATTGGGAATACCACGGTGCACTTTAAAGGTGGATCTACAGAAAGCCTATGATACGATACACTGGGATTTTCTATTGGTAGTCCTAAAGGTGATGAAGTTTCCCCAAAATATTTGCATACTCATTGCGCAGTGTATTACTACTCCTAAGTTTTCCATTAATATAAATGGAGAACTAACTGGTTCTTTTGCAAACAGGAGAGGGTTGAGACAAGGGGATCCTATCTCCCCTTATTTGTTTGTATTGGGTATGGAAGTGCTCTCCACATCACTGAGGAGACTGACCTCCCCAATTCTCTCTCCATTGGCGATATAAGTCTCAAAAACTAACCCATCTCTGTTTTGCGGACAACCTCCTCATATTTGCACATGGCAATGTTGAGTCCATATCATTGGTCATGAAAACCCTACAACACTTCCACACTATTTCTGGATTGAAGGCAAATAACAACAAGAGCAATATATTCTTCTCCAATGTTACTATGAGGACCAAAGAGGACATCCTTTGTGCCACCAACTTCTGTGAAAGCGAGCTGCCAATATGCTACTTGGGGGTTTCGCTCATATCTTCGAAGCTCACGAAGGTGGATTGTGAGGCAATTCTGGAGAGGACCCTGGCACACATCACCTCCTGGCAAGTACCTGTCTTATGCAAGTAGATTACAATTAGTAAAATCAGTCCTATTCTCTATGCAGGTCTATTGGTGCTCCGTGTTTGTTCTTCCTAAGTTTATCATAACAAGAATCGACCAATTACTTAGGAACTTCCTGTGAAGCGGTAAACCAAACACATACACTAAGGCTAAAGTGCAATGGGAAAATGTTTGCAAGCCGTTGAGGATTGGGGGATTAGGAATTCCAAATCTGCACTAGTGGAACAAGGCTATCCAAATTTAGCATATATGGCACCTGTGTAAAGATGGACTAAAGAGCTTGGTCGGAATGGGCACATTCTACCTTACTGAAAGGCAAAAACTTCTGGTCTGCTAAGGCGCTTGTTGTATGCTCATGGTCTTGGAGGAAGCTATTAAAACTGAGGACTATGGTTCGAACATGCTTTCAATGGGAACCCAATAATGGGTTAGAAATATCACTATGGGCGGATTATCGGCTTCCAATAGGTCCATTGGATGCGCTATTTAGTGCCAGAGAGATGGGTAGCACTGGATTCCCCCTCACAACGAAACTCTGCTCCCTAATGCATGAGAATGAATAGAGTGTTCCAACTACTCTGTTTTGGACTAATATCCATATACCGCCCTCCTTACAACCTAATGTCTCACTCCCAGACCGACTTTGTTGGATACATTCGAGTTCAGGAGAATACACTATCAGAAGTGGCTATGCATTCCTCAGCTCTCCAGATATTGCAATGCCATGGTGTAAAGTGGTCTGGAATAACACCCTCCTTGCCAAGGCATTCCTTTATACTATGGCTAGCTTGGCAAGGGAAACTAGCTACACTGGATAGAATGATCTCTTGGGGGATCTCAACACTTGTAACATGCTTTCTTTGCAATCAAGGAGTGGAAAACCATGATCACATTTTTTTCACCCGCAGCTACACATCGCTGATATGGAGTTTAGTTTGTGACCGCTTACAGTGTCCTTCCTCCTTTCGTACATGGCAAGGAGCCACAAATGCTTTGGTGGCAATGGCGGACTCTTCGACCCAAACAGTCAAAACATGGAGAGTGGCCCTAGTGGCATTAGTATACTGTATATGGCAACTGCATAACAAAGTACGTGTAGGAGGAAATCTATCCATTGTGGGTTCTATTGTAAATCAAATTAGAACATATACTACTCTAATGTAGGCTAGAGTTGAACCTTAGTCTATGTACTTTGCATTTGTGTTTGTAGCATTGTTGTACGATATAATCGCCGCCTGACGGCTGTAAACCTTTTTCTTTGGATCAATAAAGTTTCATTTATCCAAAAAAAGATATTTGTCATAATTCCTGTTAAGCCGATTGGCCTTCAGTCGCCAACTTAAGGCCAATTGCGAGCTTAGGTTTGGATCCATGCTAATTGTTTTTTGGATGAAAGGATCCATGCTAATTAATTTTCTCTAATATTCATTAACTGGCTTCCACCGATGGTATATAAGATTATTAAAATTTCAATTCAACATACTATCTAAGGAAAAGAGAGTAATTTAATCAAACTCGTGCTTATCAAATACTGTTGCAAGCCAACCTCAAGCTAAAAAATTCAACACTTTATATGTTCCTTTGGGTAAAATTAATACTCATTTTATTGCCAGATTGACTCAATTGCACTGCTCATTATGACTAATTTTGTAAGAAACTAACAATATCAACAAGTGGAAAAAAATAGTTAAATTACAGGCCACTTAGGAAATTTTAGAAACTACATTGAAATGCATGTCTATGTTGTAACGAAAGTTATCATGTCTATATACTTATGAACCTTAATGTCATACAACATAGTATAGTGCTCAATAAATAAATAAATAAAAAGAAAAAAAAATTGGGTGTCAGAATAATTTCGGAAGTTTTCAAAAAGAAAAGAAACCAGCTCTACCAAAGCTGCAAATTAAGCCTTCTTACATATCCAGAGTTGGTATAATATTACAAATAATTCATAGTAAGGACATGAAGAGACATAAGCTTTGATAAAACCAGAATTAAGAGGCTTTCTTTAATCAAATCTGCACCCAAAAGGATGAATCGACAAAAAGTACAAACAAGATATCGTATTTTTTTAACTAAAGATATAAAATTAGATAAAACTCAGAATATAAAATACTTTCTTTAATCAAATTCACACAAATAAACATGAATTAAATCAAGAACGACAAACAGGATATCTCATTAATCAAGAATTACAAATGAAATATCTAATGACTGATTCATAGGAAAAAACATAATAAAGCAAAATTTGATAAAACCCAGAAAACCCACACACGTGAACAAGAATTACAGACAAAATATCTCATCACTAATTCATAGCAAGGACATAAAGTTTGATAAAACCCAGAAATAAAAAACTTTCTTCAATCATATCCTCGCATATAAATATGGAGAATTACAATATGAACGAATTATCATATTACTAATTCGTACTGAAGACATAAAATTTGATAAACACGAGTATCAAAATCACTTTCTTTAACTTACCAAAAAAAAAAAGAATCATACACAATAAAATATAATTGAATATAAACGTACATACTCTAGCATGTGTAGTGTCAACTCCAGCAGCATCCAAAGCCTCATGCAACACGAACTTGAGCTCACTTCCCATGTAATCTGGGTTTGCTCCACTGCGGCAAAGAGCACGAAAACCAGAACAAGACAGAGAAATGCGAGAAGCGCATAGTTGGGATTTCCATGTTCTAGAAGTACTTGAAAGAATGGAGGAGGAAGGAGATGAAGTTGGCGTAATTGCAGTTGCTACCGTGCAACCCATTTGAGAGAGAGGGGGGGGAGATGGAGAGAGAGAGATTGAGTGTGTGTCAAAAGGAGACAAGCGAGAGAGATATTTATGAGAAAGACAAAAACCATGTGGTGGCGGTTCCAAGTACTAGAGATAAATCGGGTGTTGTCGGAGAAATGCCATATGGATATCTCCGTTCTGGATTTTCTTTTTCTTTTTAATCTTTGTAATTTTGGAAAATTAGGCACAAATTAACAAAGGGGTGTGCAAACTAATTGATATATATATATATATATATATATATATATATATATATATATATATTGTGTGTAAGTTTGATTTGATTGGAATTAAACTAAGATTAAGTTTGAATTACTTGAATAATTTATTAAATCAAGTTTTGCATGAGTTTTTAAATTTAATTGAGCATGAATCAAGTTTAGGGCTTTGTATTAAAATAATATTTTTTAAATTCACAAAATAGCATATCAAAAAATCATTCTAAAAACAGATTGGGAATACATAAACTAGGTCTATGCCTTTAGTAATTTATATTGAAAGCGTATACCAGTCCGCAACTTCGGTATAATTTGCTTGAAGGCACAGATTGTGTCTACGCTTTCAACAACTTGCTATTTTTTTATCATTGAAAACTTCTCTTATGAAAAATCATGTAAAGAAAATTAAATGTTCTCACATTATTATTTAAAAAAAAACTTAAATATTTACATAAAGAATAACAAAAAAAATCATAAATTTTAAAATTAAAAAAAAATTATTTATATTTTATTTTTAAAAAATTCACACTGCTTTATGCTTTATGTTATAATATACAAACAGAAGGAAGAAAAAAACTAATGATGATGTGATTTGCTTTTCTAATTTTGAAGGATTATAACTTTTCGCTCATATAGAGTTACAGAGCTTATAATATAGATAAAAAAAAAGACTGATTTAAGTTTATTATAGTTGGGACTAAACATCGTTACCATTTGTTATTTTTATAAGGGTTAAATTGCTATATTTTCATAAGTTACTAATTACTGCATTGATAAAAAAAAAACAGAGATGAAGTTATGACATAGTAAACTTTTTTTTTTCTTTTTTTTTTCATATATTATACGATAAAATATAAAGGAGTGCGAATTTTTTTTAATAAATTTTAAATTTTATAATTTTTAAATTTATAAAAATTATTTTTTTTGTTATTCTTTATGTAAACTTTTAATTTTCTTTACATGATTTTTCATTAAAAAAATAGCAATTTTTTTAAAGTGTGGATTGGATCCTCACCTTCACAACCCATTTTTTGAATAATTTTTCATATACACTATTTCGTGATTTAAAAAAAATAATATTATTTTAGTACATTTCCCATCAAGTTTAAGTATATATTTATTTCTAATTGTTCATTTATAATTCATTCATATTCTGAAATGAAATAGATAGAAAATAAAAATGTCAATATAACTAGAAATAGTGAAATACTAGTATGTTCTTATTTATTCAATAACAAATATAATAAATAGTTATTTATTGAAAGTATAATAGTCGATTATTTAAACATTTTATTTTCTATGAAGAAGGAATAAATAAATCACCTACAAAAGGTAATTATTCTCTATAAAGATGAGATAAAAAGGTTACTTGAAATAAAAATTTTTAAACTAATTTGTAAGTAAATAAGGTAATAAAAATATTTATCATTTTATTCCTTTCGAGTAAATGATCTTTATTAAATTTAGTTTAAGTTGAACATCAATATCAATTAGTTAAATATAACACAAACTTTTTAGTCAAGTTAAATGAGTTTAGCCAATTCAAAATGAAACTCGCCAATAGCACTTTAGATAGAGCTCGTGTTTTTAACTTTTAGGTTAAACTCAAAATCAAAAGTAGTATTATTTAAGGATGGAAAAAAATCAATCAAACTGCGAATCAAACAGAACCGAATCCAACCAAATCATAAATTAGGTTCAAACCATCCTTTTAGGTTTGGAAAATTTATGAATCGAACCAAACCCTTTTTTTTAAAGTTCGTAAAAATTACAAATCAAACCGAATCATTTCAAACCAAATCGCATAGTAAGAAGTAAAGAAAAAGAATGATGGTAAAAATTTAAAGAATTTATGATTAAAAAAGAAGATTTTAGGTTGTTTATTTAATTTTTCCTCTTGTTTAGTTTTTATCAAATAACTTACTTTTTTATTTCATGCTTTTATTTATTGACTGATATAAAAGTCATAATTATCTTAAGAGAAACAATAAAACTTCTTTAAATATATCAAATGAGTATTAAAAATAATGAATGATATTGGAGAAATAATAATAAATTAAATCTTTTTTATATCAAGTATAATTTTTAGAACTTATTAACTTGTATATAAAATAAAATTAATACTATTTGTAAAAACGGTTTGAATCGTAAACTAAACCAAATCAAATATTTTTTAAAGTTCAAAAAAATTATGAATTGAACCATATGATTAGGTTTGATTTAGACAATAAAAACGAACTGTAATATACAGTTCGGTTTAAAGGACGGATTATACTAAATTGATCTGCGCCTACCCTAAATATTATTGGACTTGATTAACTTACTATGCACTCCAATAGGAAACTATGATATACGTGTTTTAGATAAGTATTCTTTTCTATAACGCTCTAAAACCCAAGATGAGTACGGCTATCATGTATCATCACTAGATAAAGATACACAAAAGTTCAAAATCTGTTAATATCATTATCCATATTCAAATATCCATAACCATTAATAAAAACATTATTCACATAACAGAAATTTGAAGAAACATCTATTTTTAATACATTATCCATATTCGATCTCCTCCAATCAATACAATGAAACCATTTAAGAACTTAAATACTACAATAGTCTTAAATCAATTAAACTGAAATATCTAATATCCATCTTTTTCTTTATTTGACTATTATTCATCATAATATATACATTCTACGTTCTTCTCAGAATTTTGATTTGTCTCCACTATAATCTTATCATACTCTACAAGTTCTCCTAGAGTACCTAGAACTAAAAATGATCTATTGAGAGGTGAGCTAATGCTCAGTACAATGTATACTAATACACATATACACACGCCATGCCAAAAATGCCAACACAAACATAATGCAATAAGATATCCAAACGGAGTTTATTATCTTTCACATCATATATTTCCAACACACAATTTTCATCATTACATTCACCATGCAATCCTTACACACACATACATATATAAATATATATATGATAAACGGCACTCTCCTTTGTTAATAAGTCAATTCCATACATAAATAATATATATACAACTGTGGGTATTCCCTACTATCCATGAGTCCATAAATCCTTCCACATCACACACATGAGTCTTTTTATACTAGATAATCCTAAATCTATTTGATTCATTTCGGTACATGGCTCCACTAGGGATAACATCACATACCGATTATCAAGGTGCCACCCCGAGAACACCAACCCTCACTTGGTTTCTCAAACCCAACCAAGCACAATCATACACAACAATTCACACTCATTAATCAATTTTAGTTTAGTTCATATTACATTTCTAACCCAACATGCACAAGTAACAAACAAAATATACACATATTCAATATTCAATAAATGATTCATTCACACTTCCAAAATATCTCAGTTCACAAACTTATTCAAATTCACAATTATGTACACTTTGAATTGTAAGTGAATAAAGTAAAATGGAGTAGTGAGTGTCCCGAATCAACACAACCAGGTAGGTAGCCGTGTAGAGGGACATGGGACAGAATACAGCCATGTATTTTTCTATGTATTTTTGTTATCTGGTATGCCTAAGTATACGGTTATATATTTGGCCGTGTACTTTAGCACAGTAAGGTATATGGTTGTATATAGTGGCCATGTACCTTTTTTGTGAATTCGTGTAATTTGATATGCTTAAGTACACGAGCATATCTAGTGATTGTTTACCTTTTTATACACATTCTTATTTCAATATAGGCAAGTACATGTGTGTGTACCTAGCCATGCAGGGCACTATTCCATTGAATTCCATTTCCAATTTTCCAATTCCCAATCTTTCTAATCCTAAACGAAATTCATTACTTCTAAGCCTAATTATGCGTTGTTTTTCATATTACAATGTTAATTAGGTTTGATCCAATTGCTTATTGGATTGGATAGTTCCAACGATTGAATTATTGTCTCGAACCTTTCGTTGCATTGATTGTTCTAAAATGAAATCTAATGAATTAACATTAATTCATGATATACATATGTAAACAACAATCAATAGTTATTGATCAATTTACTTACTGTAGTTAAATTGGCGGATCATAGAATGTGGTCATCCTTTTCTCTCCTAGGTTTCTATAGATAGCATTTAAAGTTTTGTGGAGTGTAAATGGAAAAAGGGTTAGGACAATATGAGTCGGCCTATTTATACTTCCTTGTTAAATAATTGAATTGCCCTCAACTCTTCAAGTTATTACCCTTTTATCATTGGTTTAATTTTAATCAATATTATGTATATATATATATATATATATATATACACACGATTATTTACATTTTCTATAGAGCAAGTTTGCTTGAATTTGAATTTCTTTTGAAATTAGATTAGAAAATTTAAACTTTCCTTTTAAAAAGTTGTTAACTTTAGTAAGAAATATATATGCTGCTTATATAATATGTTTAAACTAAGCAGTCGGGGTGGACCAAAAAAAATAAAACCAATTCAATCTGTAAATAAAGTCGATTCAATTTGTAATTCAAATATGAATTTTTTTTTTTTTTGTAATTTATTTTGGACAATTTCCAATCCAAACAAAAAATTCATAAAAAAAATGGCTAATAAGGACAATTCAAAATTAGGTACATGAAATCTAATGGCTAAAATTCAACCCTTAAATATTTTTAAAAAATTTCTCTAATCCAATTGAATACAAGATACAAATAATTAGTTTACGTTATGAAAGAAAGACATGTATATGTGAGATTAGATATTGATGAGTTATATAGAAACAAAAATGAAAGATATATCTAATCTACCCTACTACTATGAATTGAGATAAAGATTCCGATAAAAGTCTTTCTACTATATACTATGAATTGAATGAATAAAAAGATGAAATCAAGAAAAAAAAAAAGAAAAATGAATTCAACTAATGATTAAATTTGACAAGGATCTTTCTAATTCTCGAAGAATGGGGGCAAGGACCTTGATAAAAAAAGATTGCTTGTTTTTATTATAAGATTGTGATTAAATTAAAAAATGTTTGATAAAAAGAATAATCTTCTCCATAAAACCAAACCAAATTGTTTTGAAAAAAATATAATGATATTTTACTTATAAATAAAAAATTATTTTATTGTAATATAATATTAAAAAGAATTTTTAATTTACATTTATTGAAAAATATATGTATTTAAATTTTATAACAATAATTTAACAAATATATATATGAAACAACTCAAAATTTATATTATATGACAGCTTGAGGAATAAATTAGTTGTATTATAAATTAATTTTTTTTTAATTGCTTCAAATATTGACTTTATTAATTTTTTATATGATAACAATACATATTATTATTAAATGAATTTAATACTGCTAATATAAGATTACATATTAAGTAGATATATTTTCTTAGAAAACAAAATGTGGTTTAATCTATAAACTAAATCAAACCAAATAAAAATTTAATGGTTTGAAAAAAAAAATTAAAATCAAATCATATAATTCTATTTAAAGCAATTAAAAACCAAATTAGAAGAAAAACCGAACTAATCATATCATGCTCACCCTAACTAAGCAATATCTTTAGCAAAAAAAAAAAAAACTAACCGGATTCTATATCTATCCAAATTCGACAGGGCATGTAAATTGATAAATACGATATAACAATGTTATCATGAATCGTTCAATCAATACATATACTTACCTTAGAAATTTATATGATAGTTTTAGATCTATCAACCATGACCTCAAATATCACTTCGCCTCGTATAAGAATTGGCATAGGTTAATTAAAACGGATAAAATAGTACAAGTCTTCCAAAGGTTTTGCGCTTTTGAGGTTGTATAATATATGTCAACTTTGACTAAGAGAAAGATAGGAAAGATATTGAAACACTTAGATAACATTTAGTTGATATAATTAGATAGCGCAAAAAGACCAAGAAAGTATTGTATAAAAACAATATAATATAATATAATTATTTGATATTATGGTTGATTTGTGTAATATAGGATACAATTTTTTTTAATGATACAAATTTATTTTTGACATTAATGTGAAAATCTTTAGTGTAAATACATTAACAAAAAGAATGATGATGATATAGTTTTAAAAATATGTTTATTTTATCAAGTAAAATAATTTTTTGTATTATATAATATATAGTATAATTTTTTTTGAGTTTTGTTCAATATTTTAAGATCTCTTTTATAAAGTGACTTAATTCATTATGCGAACTAAATAAAGAATTACATATTTTATCCAATTCAATATTATAAAATGATGAAAATCAAACTTTTCTTTTCTTTTCTTTTCTTTTTTTTTTTTTATAATATAGCAAGAGAATGGACGAAAGGTCCATGGCCATGAGTAGCCATTTGGACATACTTTTAGCAACTTAATTCACTCCACTGTGACTCTTCCACTAGACAAAGTATTCATGTTACCATCCACAAGTACAGGTATGCTATCCTATGACTAAATCCCGATTCTGCAGCACGCTGGTCTCAACTCAAACAATCCCTAAATGAGACCTTGACATTCTCGCATGATGTCCTTTTATGTTACTTTTTAAGTCACTCTAAAATTCAGATTTGGGCTTTATTTCCTCACCACCACCACCACCACCAGCACTAGTCAACTTTGTATTTCAGACCACCTTCTCTTTACACCATGAATAATCATCTCTATCCATACATCTAGATCGCGGTTAGCATCCAAATGCTCCATGTTACCACTTCTCTGCGCCACATTTTCCCCTCAATTTTGTTGTTGTAGAGGTTCTATCTGTGCCATCGTTCGAAGGCTAGATACGCCATGTCCCAGCTATGAACCTAGTGCAGTGAAATCTTCGACTGCCACATGCGGGTTGAATCACATCATCATGTTTATAGTTCGTAAGCCACAGAGATTCAGATCTGAACAGGTTTCGCTGTACCTGTTCCATTATCACAAATAGAGACCCTATACATTATGGATTGCACCAACTACGACCGTAAACAATTTGCTAACCGAAGTACATTGACTGCTGATTTGTGAATTTTTTTCATACTAACTAAAATCTCTCTATTTTGGAGTTATATTCAAGCAAATGAAAACATCCTCTTACCATAAACTACTTGGTAAACAATCATAGGACCAACTTCTCCATCTCGTTAGTTACGGTAATCGAACAAACATGAGGGATCCAACCGGTAGCAATAATGTATAGAGGAGCCTATTTGGGATTTATTTTTTCCTCCCCTTCTTGGCTGGAGATCAAGAATGAATTCATTCATTCATAAAACTTGACAGTCGAAATATGCAATGTAAGTCTGGCTACTGAACAAGCAGACCGAAAAGATGAGAATCATAGATCCAATCCGTAATGTGCATACCTCCGACAACCAAAATGACACTATTAGCCCTTGAATATTAAATATTCTACTTAAGTGAACCAACCAAAAAAAAAACCAGCACCTTGATTGGATAAAAAAACCATACAAAGGGTTACTATACTAATTCAAACAAAAACAATGAGGGAAAAAGAATCACATAATGCAAGCACTAAAGAGCAAAAGATGGTGGGGGCAATATTGCAATGAAGAGATGATAATGCAATGAACAAGACTTACTGATGAGAAGAGCGAGACCAGTTTGAAAGAACAATGTCAACACACACGACGCGTCTCCATCAAAGGAGAGCGTTTATAGCGCTTGGTGATAGTAGAGAAGAAAGGAAAAGGGGCATGAATGCTAGGAAAGACTGGAACTGAAAAAGGGGGAAAAAGAAAAAAGAAAAGAAAAGAAATAGAGAGATAGAGAAACGAAGAGAAAAAGGTGTGTGGATGTACAAGGGAGAAATAGGTAGTTCACCTGATATTCTTACAAATTAGTTAAAACGTATAAACAAAGAAATACGGGATCAGAAAGTAGTAATGAATAGGAAAATTGTATTAAACCACAAAAAGAAAGAAAGAAAGAAAAAAGGTAGTGCCATATGGTGCCTATGAACAAGAAAATTGTATAAATCGTATAAGTGTAGACCACTGGATCCACATGCCAGAAGCCGCGTTCAAACATACCCAACATTCCAGAATGGAGAAGGTGAACTCTAACATGAGACCAGGCCCGACAACAGCTACAATCTAAATTGAGGAGACATCCTTGCCCTACTCAATCTCTTCCCACATTGCTATATACTATGTAAGGCAATTTACAAAGTGGGACTATTTTGTCATTTGGAGGAGATCACTGTTAATTATAATTGGATAAATTGTGCAAATCTTCCCAAAATTTTTTAAAATTGCACAGATTCATTCATTTTTTAAAATTGATGTTTACAGCCCTTAACAAAGTTGACATGGCAAATAATGTATAAAATAAACTAACATTTTGCTTACACCCCACTCTAATAGATGACTGACAATGGTCACAAACTTTTTTTCTTTCAAAAATCTAATTTTTCCCTTTTTATTTTATTACAATTCTTTTTTTAATTAATTTTCATAATATTCTATTATTTTTTACAAACTTTAGTTAATTAAATTAAATAATATTAAATGATGTATATTTAAGCGCGAATCAGCCTATTTTGCACGTTATATGCCATGTTAACTTTTTATAAGATATAAGTGCTGGCTTTTGAAGAGAGTAAGGGTTTGTACAATTTTAGAAGTTTTCAAAAAGTTCACACAATTTACACATTATAATTTTTTTCAACCTAAAGTAGCAGGAATTCTATACTACTAATTTAACATTACTCTTGCAATGGAAAATTCTTAAGGGTATGCCTCGACACCAGCCACATATGTTGCAATTACTGATGTAGACGCTTCTGACTCAAAGACATCCCAAGAATCAGCAGATAATATGACAAAATCTGCCAATTTTCCAGGTGATAACGAGCCCAATTCGTTGTCAAGAAAGCATGAATACGCAGCTGAAATAGTATACCTACATTACAAGACAAGTCCCAGTAAGACATTGTAGATGCAGAAAAAAAAGCAGGTCAATAGATTCCATCTCAGTTGACAGATTAAGCATGCTATGAATTATGATAAGCATATAAGACTCAATTTGTTATTTACATAATTCTTTGATTTATCCAGTGAGATTTTCTTCTGTTTTGGGAGAGGGCGAGGTCCTTAAAAAATGCAGGCAGCTCTTCAAACCAATTAGGCACCTTAGATCCTCTATTTTCTCCTATACAAAGGTGGTGAAGCTGAGTTGGTTTTGGACATAAAAAAAAAAACAATCTTTAGACTAATAAAACAAGAGCTATGTTTGGCTCCTAATGCTACTGTGAGTTTTCACGAAATAAAATTCTTATTTTCCCTCTCATGGATAGGAATATTTATACAAAAATTACAAGTCTAATTTAGAAAAGTTAAAATGTCTAATATAGAAAAGTATATTAATTACAAATCTTTCTAATAAAACAGAATAAATAAAAATCTAGCTAGTTAACACTTCTCCTCAAGTTGGTGCAAAGATGTCACACATACTCAACTTGTAAACTAGTGTATGAGAAATTCGATTACAGAGACCTTTTATAAATACACTAGCAAGTTGCTTTTCAGATTATACATGAAACAGACTTAAGATATCACTTGTAATCTTTTCTTTGATGAAGTGTCGATCAATTTCAATACGTTTTGTTCGATCATGCTAAAATGGATTGTGGACTATATTGATGGCAGCCTTGTTATTACAATATAAGGAAAGTCTCTCCTTTCCAAACAGTTTTAATTCCTCTAGTAATTTTTTAAGCTAAAGGAGTTCATAGACACCTTGAGCCATAGCTCTGTATTCAGCTTCTGCACTTAATCTAGCCACTACACTTTGCTTCTTGCTTCTCTAAGTAACTAAGTTCCCTCTTACAAAAGTACAATAACTGGATGTAGATCCTGTATCATCTAGAGATCCAGCCCAATCTGCATCTATAAAGGCTTCTATTTGGAGATGACCATGTTTGGAGAAAAAGAGACCTTTCCCTGGAGTAGACTTCAAATATCTCAAAATGCGAAAGATAGCTTGCATATGAGAATCTTAAGGCTCGTGCATGAATTGACTCACCAAGTTGACTGCATAAGCTATGTCTGGTCTAGTATGAGAAAGATAAATGAGTCTTCCAACTAAACTCTAATATCTCTCCTTATCAATAGATTCTCCTACCCTTGCTTGTATCTTGTGATTACTATCAATGGGCGATTCAAATGGTTTACAAATTGTGATGTCTGTTTCTTTTAAAAGATCTAGGATATACTTCCTCTGAGAAATAAAGATTTCTTTTTTTGATCTTGCAACCTCAATTCCCAAGTACTGCAATTTTCCCAGATCTTTTATCTCAAACTCCTGTGCCAGTCGCTTCTTCAATTGGTTCATCTCTTCTCTATCATCTCCTATCATTATTATGTCATCAACATAAACTATTAAAAGAGTGAGTTTATCCTTTTTATGTTTTATGAAGAGAGTATAATCAACATTGCTTTGCTGATAGCCAAAGGAAATTATAGCTTTGTTGAATCTATCAAACCAAGCTTTAAGAGATTGTTTGAGTTCGTACAAAGCTTTCTTCAGTTTACACACCTTTCCTTGACTTTATTCATTATCAAATCCAGGAAGGATCTCCATATACACTTCCTCTTCCAAGTCCCTATAAAGAAATGCATTCTTCACATCAAACTGTTATAAGTCCCAATCAAGATTCGCTGCACAAGACAACAAGATTCTGATAGAGTTCATTTTAGCAACAAGAGCAAATGTCTCTTGGTAATCTACTCCATAAGTTTGAGTGAATTCCTTAACCACTAATCTAGCTTTGAATCTCTCAATTGAACCATTAACTTTATGTTTTATGGTGAATACCCATTTACAGCCAACCAATTTCTTATTTGGTGGAGGAGTGACAAGTTCCCAAGTCTTACTTTTGGATAAAACCTTCATTTCTTCAATCATAGCTTCCTTCCACTTAGGATCTATGAATGCTTCCTTCCAATTCTATGGAATAGACATAGAGGAAATAGATAAGATCTATATGATGGAGACAATGAATTATAAGAGATAAAGTTAGATAAAGGATGTTTAGTACAAGACTTGACTCATTTTCTAAAAGCGATAGGCAAATCTAACTCATTAGGAAACATAGATAACTCACTAGTAGAGGAGGACTCTGTAGATTGCATGATGACTTCTTCTGCCTTGTTTCTCCTAGAATACTTCAACAAATCAGATTTATCCAAACGTCCAACAGTCTCCCCTTGAACTCTTTCTCCAATTTCACCCTTCCTCATGTCATTATTGAGAGGTTCCACAACACTAGAGCTATAGGAGAAATTACCTCTTCCTTCTTATTGCTCTCCCCTTAAAGAGGTGATGAGGGATTGCTAAAATAGGGCTCAAATTCTTGAAAGGTAACATCCATACTGACAAAAAATCTCCTGGAAAGAGGATGATAACATTTATAACCATTATGTATAGGAGGAGAATACCCAATAAACACACATTTAAGGACTTTAGGGTCAAGTTTCCCAGCATTTCTAGTGTGAACAAAACAAACACGGCCAAACACCTTTGGAGGAACAGTATTCATTCTTACCCTTTAAGGCTTCGAGTGTGCTCTGAAAATCAAAGGTTTTAAGTGGCATTCTGTTAATAAGATAAGGAACTACTAAAATAGCATCTCCCTAATAAGGCTTTGATAGATTCATAGTAAACATAAGAGATCTTGCCATTTCTAACAAATGCCTATTTTTCCTTTCAACAACCCCATTTTGTGCACTAGTGTAAGGACAATTGGTTTGATGTATTATCCCATTGGATTCCAAATAAACTCCAAAGTTTTTATCCATAAATTTGATGCCATTGTCAATTCTCAAAATTCTTATCTTGCATCGAATTGAGTATAAATCATCTTATGAAATGATTGAAAGCAAGAAAAAACTTCATTTTTTGCTTTTAACAAATATATATTCGAGTGCAATAATCAATAAAAGTAAGAAACCAGCGACTACCCGACAAAGAAATTGTTTGAATAGGACCCTATACATCAGAATGAATAGTCATAAAAGGAATGGTACTTCTATTATTATGTACAGGATAAGAGTTTCTAGTGTGCTTCACATACTCACAAGCATCACAAAACAAAGATTCAGACTGAGTTCTCGAAAATAAATTGGGATATAACTTCTTTGAAACAAAAAATGATGGATGTCTTAACCACCTATGCCACTGTATTATTTCTTGGTTTACATCCTTATTAACTCCAAAAAAGGCTTACCTTGAGTCTCTAGGTCCATCAAGCATATACAAGACATCATGCAATCTACCATTGCCAATTCTCTTCTTGATTTGAAGATCCTAAAAACGCAATGATCAGGGAAGAACACGATTTTACAATTCGGAGATTTGGTAATGGTACTGACAGATAAAAGATTAACAAGAAACTTTGGTACATGGAGAACGGATGAAAGTTTAACTATAGGAGTACAAATAATAGAACATATTCTTGAGACAGGAGTTAAGGAGCCATCGGTTATTTTGACACTCCCTTTTACACGAATAGTTTTGAAGATATTTTGAAGAGCCTGTCATGTGTCTATTCGCACCAGAGTCAATAATTTAAGAATTAAGGTGAGCAGTAAAAATAGTATCTAATTGCACATAATTGGATATGGCACTGGTAGAAGACTCAAGTTTGGTTAGAAGGTGACGAAGATGCTAAATTTCATTAGAAGACAAAGTTTCTCTAGAGGCTATCTCCTTAGACGCTTTCACAGATTCCACCATATTTGCTTAAGCCCTTGATGAACTGACTTGTTTTCCCACTCGACCTCTAGTTAGTCGACCATGTAGCTTCCAGCAAGTCTTCTTTATATGCCTTGGCTTTCCACAATAGTCACAATGCAAGTGATCTTTATTAGAAGTGGTTGCCTTTGACTATTCATGAGAAACAGTTAACCTAGACTTCTCGACCGGTGTTGTATAAAGCATGACACTACGTCGACTTTCTTCCTGTTGAACATGAGGGTATGCATCCTCAAGAGAAGGAAAAGGAATTTTACTAAGAACTTGAACCCTTATCTAATCATACTCTTGGTTCAAATCGGCCAGAAAATCATAGAATCTCTTTTTCAACCAAATTTTGAAATAGAACGGCATTTTCTATACAATGTGCTTGGAGATCCTGATAATAGTTTATCTCCTACCATAACCCACTTAATTCAAAATAATATTCAATGATTGTTAACTTACCTTATTTTGTACCATGGATTTTATTCCAGATTTCAAAAATCCGGGCATCATTTCCTTTGCGAGAATAGGTGCGTTTAGTTGAGTTCTAAATTTTCTCAGCAATGTCAAGTAATAAATACTGTTTGCAAATTCGATGATACATGGTATTCAAAAGCCATGTCATAACAAGTGAGTTTTCAGAATCCCATTGGGCATAGGTAGCACTAAACACCTTATGAAGTTTTGTTTCTCTAGTAATATATCCTAGCAACCTCCTAGATTTAATAAATAGCAAACAAGCATGGGACTAAGCAAGATACGTACTAGCCCTATCAAGTTTCACGACACTGATTTGTGAGATAGACCCATTATTTATTGCCTTAGTATCCTCCATAGACACAAGTGTAATATAGCTGGTCAAACGATGGAGAACAAGCTGTAAAAAAAAATCTGACCACTAATCGGATGATTGTAGCCGAAGAATAGTGGTCAGAGGACATGGTGCAAGGTTCTAAGCATGGAACGAAGCCAAGGATGGTCGGCGAAGGACTCATGCGCCTCCACGTGCCGATGAATGAAAAATGCCCAAAAATCTTCGAATGGTGCGTGAGCTCACGCGCGACTTTAGGTGGTGGTCGAACTTTTAAGGACGACCGGTCAGAGGGTGGACGTCCTTGGGAAAGTGGCGATGATGAAAAAAACCGAGGGGTAAACTCGACCTCTTTGGGAACAATAAAAAATAAGAAATAAGAAACCCTAACACTACAACGGGAATAAAATCACCTCAAAGACAGCAAGAGTGTTCTAATACCATGTAAGTTTTCACGAAATAAAATTCTTATTTTCCTTTGAATAAATTTATACATCTTATGGATATGAATATTTATACAGAAATTACAAGTCTAATTTAGGAAAATTAAAATGTCTAATTTAGGAAAGTACATTAATTATAAATATTTTTAATAAAACAGAATAAATAAAAATTTAGCTATTTAACAGCTACATCAGCATTTACAATGCTCACCATTAAGGAATATTAAAAGGATAGAATGATGGGAGGGAATGACATAATAATAAAATCGCATTTTTAATGATGGGAGATCATCAGGAAATTATCTAAAATACTAAAGCTAGTAGAAAGAAGCTTCGAGCATTTGTAATATCTCTGATAATCTTCCGATCTTTAAAAATGATTTGTACTTTCATTTGTTCTTGTTCCTACAATGAGTATATCAAATGCCACATTTGATATTTAGAGTCAAACATAGCCTAATATCACTCCTAACTTAGTTTAATGTCAACATTGTTTAAATGGGCATCCGATTGATGATAGATTAAAGAGCCAATAATTGAGACCAATCACCACATTATTCAAACCAACTAATATCTTATGGATGCTTGAGGGATAACACAATATATCATCACAAATCGAAGACCATCAAATACAGATATATAGCAGCAAAATTAGCTTACGCGTTAATTGCTTCACTTAGTGAAAGGCATTCCGATGGAATCCAAGCATTTTTCCAACCAGGTGGGATTCTCTTCACTGCTGTTCTTATACTTCCTAGAGGATTAATATCTACAACCTACAACCAAAAGGAACCAGTCAACTAGTATCCTAGCAAAGCAAACAGTCATTTCTCAAAATACATAACTAAGAAGTCAAAACTTACAGGCCAGTCAGAACCAAAAGCCAATTTTGCATTGCTATGTAATAGCGATCTAAACAAATAGGATTCCTGCTCAGCTCTCTCCTTCCCAAGTTTTTTAGATGCAGAATCGGCATCATCCAGCAAATGGTCTGGCTGTTACAATTGGCATGCAATCATAAGTCATGCAAAGAAGACTTCATTTGAAAAGATATTTTATATCATTATAGGAAGAAGGGCAATTGACAACCAAAATGGTGATAAGTCAGACACAATCTGCAGGAAAAGCTAAAATAAAATTAGGGTGTGAAAATTTTTAAGTCAACTTACATTCAAGTAAGAAGAACATGAAGAGACCTAAGTATGCCAAATATGATCTATGTGAAGGAATGCCTAGAAGATGCTATCTATGATTTTACCACTTGAATATAAATTTCAGGGGAAAATGCAAAAAACTATAAACTTTGACCTAGGTGCACACATACCTCCTGAACTTAATCACTCCCTTCAATTTTGATAAATTGACAAATAAACCCCCAAAGTTGCATATAAACCCCTTAAACATTGACCTTCGTGTGGAAACACTCCTCAAATTTATTAAAATGTGCTTAAATACCCCCCACAAACTTTGAAATTGAATTAAAAAAGCAAATATTCTTTATATTGCCCATTTATCAAGGTCTAAGGGGATGATTTGCCATATTTAAAAGTTAAGGGGGTGTATCCACACCTAAGTGAAAATTTAGGGGAGTTATTTGCAATTTCCCCTAAATTTTAAGCAAAAACTAATTGCATAATGTAATCAAAGTCAGATTTGTATATGTATATATTTAGAATTGTTTATAATTAGAATTTATTTGTTATCTTTTTTAAATAATTCTGTTTCAATAGGCTAATTTTTTGTTTCTTACTTTAAGACTTATTCCTTATATAATTTATCCCCCTTGTAATCTATTTAAAGAGACGAAATCTCAATAAGAAAGTGAGTGGATTTCTTCATCACTCGTTTATCTTTTTTCTCATGGTATCAGAGCTCAAACCCTATTTTTTTTCTTCTGTCCGAATTCTTCTAAAACCTAGCATATCTACCCGAATTTTTATTCACCTAGATCAGATCAGATCACCGTCTCCATCACCCGTCGCATTCAAGCTCCTTAAGGATTAATTCTTATGGAGAAAAATGATAGCGATGTTCAGCATGATAATAAATATATGGCTATGTCTATAGCTCCTTTTTCTAGGAGTGATACCTTTTTACACATTACTTCCCACAAATTAAATGGTAAAAACTATCTACAATTAGCACAATTCGTGAAGATAGTGATTTGTGGACATGGAAAACTGAGTTACATCACAGGTGAACTCCCAATCCCTAAGACAACTGACCCATCATATACAATGCAGCAATCCGAGAATTCAATTGTTCTCGCTTGGCTTATTAATTCAACGGAACCACAAATTAGCCACTGTTATCTATGGTTTAAAACGGCAAAAAATGTATGGGATACAACTCATCGGATGTACTCTGATCTTGGAAATGCATCTCAAATTTTTGAGATCCGATCAAAACTAAAAGAGATGAAGCAAGGATCCAATTTTGTTACCCAATATTTTTCTCATCTCCAAGATCTCTAGCAAGAATTGGATTTGTTCTTGGAGGAAAATTCTCTTTGTACCGAGTGTAGTGTGAAGCAACGGTGTAACCTAGAGAAGGAGAGAGCATTTGATTTCCTTGTTGGTCTTAATCGAAATCTAGATAAAGTACGAGGTAAAGTGGTATCTCGAGATCCTTTCCCATCCACTGAAGAAGCCTTCGCTAAAGTACGACAAGAGGAAGCCCATCGAAAAGTGATACTTGCAAATGATAAACCCATTGCTCCATTTGCACCAAAAGGATTTGCTTTAATGATAAGAAAACCTCACCAATATGGACGGCAAAATTTTGATCAGCATCTAAATAAGCGACCATGGTGTGATCATTGTAATAAACTTGGACATACTAGAGATAAGTGCTGGCAGATTCATGGGAAACCAACAAATTGGCAGCCTCAGAAGAAAAATGAAGGACGTGTGTATCACACTCGATCCAATCAAGATCAACCTAATGTCTCTCCCATTCAACCAAGAACCAATTGATCACCTATGCAAACTCTTAAGTCAATCCTCTATCAGTATGTCACAAAACACCCCACCATCCAGCTCCAACATTGGATCATGTTCTATGACTTAGCATGGTAAACAATTTTTAGCCTTAAACACTCTTCAATTCTCAAATCCTTGGGTTATTGATTCTGAAGCCTCTAATCACATGACAGGTGGCTCTAATTTTTTTCACTCTTATGTCCCTTGCTATAATCATATCACGGTTAAAATTGTTGACAGATCCTTGATAAGGATTGTTGGAATTGGTGACATAAAATTAACTCCAAGTCTAATTCTCAAATCCGTGTTCCATGTACCAGATCCAAAGGGTAATCTAATCTCCGTTAGTAAACTTACACGTGATAATCATTGCATTGCTAATTTCTTGTCTTCATCTTGTCAATTTCAGGACCTATCATTGGGGAAGACGATTGGCAATGCTAGGATTCATGATGATTTTTACTACTTTGACAATGATCAGTCAACGAGTCATTCAAATTTTGTGTCTGGAATTACCTCCAAGTCAGTCTCTAGTACAAATGAAATAATATTATTGCATCATAAACTAGGCCATCCTAGTTTTTCTTGTTTAAAGCATTTGTGTCTGTCTTTATTTGAGAATAAAAATCTTGTTTCCCTTGAATGTGAAGTCTGTCAATTAGCTAAGCATAATCGCACTATTTTTTCTCCTAAACACTACACACCTTCCACACCTTTTTCCTTGATCCATAGTGACATATGGGGACCTTCAAAAATTACAACTTGCCATGGCAAAAGATGGTTTCTTACATTCATCGATGATCATACACGGGTTACATGGGTATACCTATTACACAATAAATCAGAAACTGGTCATATATTCAAAATTTTCCACAAGATGATTCAAACACAAATCCGTTTTCTAAGAACTGATAATGGGAAAGAATATTTCAATTCCATTCTTGGTGATTATCTGATAGAAAATGGAATTCAACATCAAAGTTCTTGTGTTGAAACTCCACAACAAAATGGAGTATCAGAAAGAAAAAACCGGCATTTATTGGAAGTTGCTCGAGCTCTTATGTTTACAATGAATGTCCCAAAGTACCTGTGGAGGGATGCTATCCTAACAGCTACCTATCTCATAAATAGGTTGCCAAGTCATCCAATCAAGTTTGAAACTCCTTTGTCCATGCTCTCTAAAACCTATCCGCAAGTGTCTAAATCCAATACACTTCCATTAAGAATTTTTTGTTGTACCGCATTTGTTCATATTCATGATCATAATAGGAACAAACTTGATCCTCGGGCAATTAAAGCAATTTTCGTTGGCTATTCTCCTAACCAAAAAGGTTATAGGTGTTATTGCCCTAAAATAGGAAAAACATATGTTTCATGTGATGTCACATTCTTTGAGAAAACACCATTTTTTTTTTTCATCTTCGCTTCAGGGGGAAGAATCGGAATGAAGCTTCTTGTCCTTGGGATACACTTGATCCGCCGCTACCTGACATCACCTTAGACACAATCCCTAAACTTGACCCAACAAAAACTAGTCTTCCCATAGTTGACCCAACTTCATTTGATCACATCACAAGTTTGGAAACAAGGGGGAGAATCAAGATTCCTAAGGTCTGAACAGCAAGAGTTGCAAGTCTACTCTAAAAAAAAAGGGCATCAAAGAAACAAAGAAATCATGAATCTTACTCATAGTCAAGTAGATGAACTGATGATAGAGTCTCACTCACTCAACAAATCAAGTAATACAAGTCATGAAGCAAATTTGAATTTACCAATAGCATTGAGAAAGGGCCTTAGATCTTGCACTCAACATCTTATTTCTAAATTTATATCTTACTAGCTATCTCCTTCTTTCAATGCTTTCACTTCAAGTTTATCTAGAATTATGATTCCTAGGTCTATTGAAGAGGCATTATCTATTCCAGAGTGGAAGACTGCTGTTCTTGAAGAAGTACATGCTCTTATATAGAACGACACTTGGAGTTTGATGGAATTACCAAAAGGAAAAAATGCAATAGGTTGTAAATGGGTCTTCTCGATCAAATATAAGGCTAATGGTTTGATTGAGAGATATAAAGCACGCTTAGTGGCAAAAGGTTTTAGTCAAACATATGAGATAGATTATACTAAGACCTTTGCCCCTGTTGCCAAGCTTAATACTATCTAGATACTACTATCTTTGGCAGCAAACTATGATTAGCCTCTTCATCAACTTGATATCAAAAATACTTTTTTAAATGGTGAACTTGAGGAGGAAGTTTATATGTGTCAACCTCTGGGATTTGAAGAAAATCTAGGGAGTAAAACCATTTGTAAACTCAAAAAGGCACTCTACGGTTTAAAACAGTCTCCACGAGCTTGGTTCAATAGATTTTCCAAAGTTATCAAGAAACTTGGCTATATCCAGGGACAAGCTGATCACACACTATTCGTTAAGCATGCTGAAAAAGAGAAAATTACCATTATTATAGTATATGTTGATGATATTATTGTCACAGGAAACAATAACAAGGAAATCGAAGGATTGAAGCAAATGATGGCAAATGAATTTGAAGTTAAAGACCTAGGAGCACTGAGATACTTTCTTGGAATGGAAATAGCAAGGAGTAAGAAAGGAATATCTATCTCTCAAAGAAAGTATACCTTAGATTTATTAAAAGAAACTGGAATGCTAAGATGCAAGCCAAGTAAAACACCAGTTGAACTCGGGAACAAAGGGAAAATGTTTAAAGGAAAAATGGTTGATAAAGGACAATATCAAAGATTAGTTGGAAAGCTTATATATCTCTCACATAAAAGGCCGAATATTGCCTTTGCAATGAGGTTGGTAAGTCAATACATGCATGCGGTCAAGGTCATCTCAATGCTGCATATAGAATCTTAAGATACTTAAAACAAACTCATGGAAAAGGGTTATTTTTTGCCAAGACCAACGATCGCAGAGTGAAAGGCTTTACAGATGCTGATTGGGTTGGATCAATTGATGATCGCAAATTAACATCAGGCTATTGCACACTATTATGGGGAAATCTAGTAACTTGGCGTAGCAAAAAACAAACAGTGGTTGCTAGGAGCAATGCGGAAGCAGAGTTTAGAGCTATGGCCCATGGAATTTGTGAGCTTATTTGGATAAGAAGAGTGCTAAATGAGTTGAAGATTGGAGCTGAAGAACCTATGTCACTCTATTGTGATAATCAATCAACAATAAGTACTGCTCACAATCCTATTCACCATGATAGGACCAAACATATGGAGGTTGATCGACACTTTATTAAAGAAAAACTTGATAAAAACATTATCAAAGTTGAATATGTGCTTACATCCCATCAACTAGCTGATCTTCTCACAAAAGGACTTTCCGAAAAGGCTCATTGGAATCTTGAAGGCAAGCTTGGTCTCATCAATATCTATAGCCAAGCTTAGGGGAGAGTGTAATCAAAGTCAGATTTGTATATGTATATATTTAGAATTGTTTATAATTAGAATTTATTTGTTACCTTTTTTAAATAATTCTGTTTCAATAGGCTAATCTTTTGTTTCCTACTTTAAGACTTATTCCTTGTATAATTTATTTCTCTTGTAATCTATTTAAAGAGACGAAATCTCAATAAGAAAGTGAGTGGATTTCTTCATTCCTTGTTTATCTTTTTTCTCACATAATTATCTTATTTTCTCTTTATAATCATTATGAGAGAGTAACTGTTCCACTGAGGTTTCACCAGACTAGAAAACAGAAAAGAGAAGAAAAAGATGCAGAATGATCTGGAAGTTGGAAATGCACAACGCCTGATTAAAAAAGAGAATAAAAGGTAAGGAAAAAAAGGTGCAAAACTCAGATAGAAACAGTATTAAACACCTGGACTGAAGCAACAATCCCTTGTCGACCAAACCGGGGCACTGTTTCAGGTGTCAAGTGCTGCGCATGTTCAATCTGGAATATAGAATATATCATCAGAACATTTTCACACACATATTTTATGTGAATTGTTCGATCTACAAAAGGTCCATTTGAAAATGGCACGATAGATAATAAGTTATAATGGATATTTTTTAACTTAAAATAGATACCCTAAACCTCCTGTCTCTGGCTCCGTTAGTAGATGCAACTGATTCATATACATCCAGAACCAATTTGTTTGCTCTATCACCAATTGCATGAATAGCAACCTGGATTAACACAAATATTTAGCTTCAGTTGCTAGTATGGCACAATGAACAGATTGGAAGAGCTTTATCAGAGGAAAAGAAAAATACTTGAAGCCCAGATTTGTCTGCTGCCATTGTCATATTGAGAAGACTTTCAGTTTCCATAAGTTGCAGACCATGATTATGAGGCTCGTCAACATATGGCTACAACATCACAGCTTATATTAGCTTAGAGAAGCATTCTACTTTTAAATGTTACATAAGACAGATGAATAGCACAACAATTTAACACACTGGACACACATTCTTTTAGATCCCAAAAAGTGCAGAACTTTGACGATATCAATTGCAAGTATTGTAAAATCAGCAGTGGCTATATTCTGGTTGCATCAGGTAATGTTCGGTGAAGGGAGAAGTGCACTGTAAAGTAACTTTGAGCAGCATGAAAGCAATTCTATGATCTATTTTAAATTCTATAAACAAGTACGATCCTCTGAAATATAAAAACTGGAAAATTTGCATTGCGTATATGATTGTATTTGTCAAGGCCAGGTACAAAGTGAGCTCAACTTGTGAACTGTAGCTCTTCCCCTGTAAATTTAGTGACAAAAAGTTGATATCAGTATTCTCACCTCATTCAGAAGGGCACTACTTGAACCCAACGAGCCATCAGCAAAAGCCTTAACACCACCCAAGTATATCCACTTGCTCAATGAATGACCAAACTGATTAGTGAGATTCTGCAACAAATATTTCCACCCTAATATAAATCATGGAAAATAGGCAAGCCCAACTGAAATTGAGCACGACCTTAAAACCCAGATATAACATACTTGGCTCACACAATCCTCCTTACAAATTAATTCAAAGGAAAGTTACATAACAACTCCTGTCTTGAATTTCCACTCATAGGCAGTAAAAAAAACTTTATGGAATGCAGGAACATGCCCATTGAGCTTCACTTACATGAAAGATGGTCAATAGAGCAATTAAAATGATGCATTCCAAGATCACCTTAAATGGAATAACTTCTTTTATTATGGGATTTTGTAGGGCAAGCATCTGATCTAAAATTTTACTCTCACTAACTAGCAAAAAGTTTCTGATGAACACTTCAGCTTCAAAATAAACCTATCAATGTCTTGCAATACCTATTGATAGAATCCTACTGTTCATCCATTCATCATATAGTTCTCCTTTTTTTTTTTTTGTGGGGTGGGGGCGTGCTGGGTTTGATAATGTATGCTCTTTCTGCAAACAGACAAGGAAAACACATAAGAATGGCAACACGACAGTTACGAAACCATACATGTAAGTGTGACCATGTCTCCAAAGGGAAAAAAAAGCAAACTCTAATCATCATCTTCCCTGAGGAATCAGCCCACTGAAACACATCTGCAGAAATTGAGACACAAATCACTAGAATGAGGTTTGTGTGGTGCATCAAGGACATTATAGCTCTGATACTTCGAAGGGAGAATAAGTAGACCTATCTGGGGTATATCTTTTATACATATAGCATATATACACACCATATAATAGCGCGAATGAGATATAACATGCAGACCTTGATATACCCTGTAATGAAATTCCTTGGAGCAAATTAGTAGAATGTGGAATAGGCAAAATTAGAAATTGAATTGAGTCCAGTTAGCCTATCACTGGAGATTTAGAGATCTTTTTTTTTGGGTATCATTGATTGTGAAGATCACATATAATGACACTGTTTCCTTCCATTCTATTTTTCTTTTCACACATAACATGGATCAAGTAACAAATAGACATCAAAATCACATTCAATATTTTTTTGGATAAGTAAATCACATTCAATATTTGGGAACAAGACAAAAAAAGAAAGAGGTCACCGATTCAAGGTGGTAACTAAAATAATTCTGTTCAATTTTTTAAAACATAAAATCATTGCTAAAGAGCATTATGAACCAATCTGCAGTTAATGCATAAGAAATCCATTGGATCCCATTGAACCTTTGGTCACTTATCTACTCCAACCTTCAAAATCCTCCCAGGAATCCTCCACTGCTGACCCAGGAAAGTATCTCCCAACGTCTATAACAGTTGTCACACCCTTCATCAAAGCATATTTGCTTGCCCTTCCAAGTGCATCCCTCCTTTCCTCAATAGATAATTCTGGTATTGACGTCAACATAAGCTTCATTGCAGAATCAACCAGCAATCCACTAGGTTCTGCATGACAGTGATCAAGGTTGGACAAAAGTGTCCACATTATCAATTTTATTTGATTGTCTCAAGCACCTTTCAACTGAAAATTCAAATCTTAAGCCACATGAAAAGAGTAGGACAACAAACAACCAGAAAAGCACAATTTATAAAAGAAAATAAGGACATCTTCATGAATTCAATTCTAAATCTTGCTAAATGTTTGCATAAGCTGATGACATGCATAAGCAAACCATCTAGCTTCTAGGGTATATTTTACATAGTAAGAACACTTCTATCCAGAAAAAGGAAAGACCTTAAAAAGAATAAAAGAGTGCATAAGATAACTAAATTAGTCTTGGACACAATACTAGACTGTTGACAATCCAACTACTACAAATTAAACACAAAAATGTATAAAAAAGAAGATATATTTAAGATATCAATACTAATTCAAGAGCCTAATAGATGTGTTTTGTGTATTGTAAATACGAAAAACAAGTATAATTTACATTACCTCCATCAGAGGTTCTCATGATAGTCCCTCCACGTGGATCCTTGGAGAAACGATTGATACCAACCATACTCAAAGCCACATGGTTAGCCAAGCCCATATGGCCATCCATCCTTGTTAGCCAGACCTTGATGTATGAAGAATACAGCAATTTTACACTAATGCATAGTGTAGATAGCCATGAATAGATGAAACTATGCCTTCTTACAGGGTTTTTAGGTGTATGTTCATCTATCCAAGATGCAACTGGTAGTTCTCCACCCCAAAGATCATTGTTCCACCCACCACCAAAAATCCACGAACCAGGCTTTGCAACTGAGATAGGAAAGAGTGTGAATATAAAGCATAATGTTCGCTACAGATTTCAGGCAACAGCTCTAGTATGTCACAGCAAAGTGCTCCATATGAAAATCCTCCAAGCAGGAACAGCAAATTTTAACAAGATTCATCAGTTACTTTAAAAAATTATGAGATCCCAAAAAATGCAGAAGATTATCACAGAAGATAGAATTTTGTATATTTTAGCAAAACATTGGTTTTTGAGCACTAAATGTCCAACCTTTCAGAATATATCAATAATGAGTCTATTCAATCCAGCTTCGATATACCGATACAACAACCTGTGTGGGGATATGCAAGCTCATAAATACACCTTCCAACGAAGATATCAGAGCTAGGACATCTGCCATGAAGATTGAAATACCAATACAAAAGATTGGAAAAAATAAAAATAGCTCTGTCATTCACTGTAATCAAGTTATTTAGTCCTATACTGTACTGCAGGATCCACAAAACAGCACCCATGGTTGAGTGAAAGGTAGAGTCTCGAACAGAAGGGGATAAAATATGATAATAAGATGTAAAGATTATTCACAAGAATACAGAAGTGAACCAAAACTGCGAACCAGCTTCCCAATTTCCTGAATCTTCACTCAATATTGGCAATAACTAACCAGTTAAAGCTTTAAAAATAGATAAATATCCACCTGCATATAAGCAACACCTGAAACTTATATTAAAATTATAATAAAAAAAAAAAAAGCATGATCATTACTTTTTGCTGCTTCTTTGACCCTTCTCATGAACTCATCCTTATGGTCAACTCCTCGAAGTGTTACTCTTGCCATCTAAGCACCATGGACATACTCAAATATGAAAAAAAGAAGCATGAAAAGGAGAATAGGATGATTCTACACAAGCAAGTGATAACAGCACAAATGTAGAATGCAGCAATAAAGAGCAGAGCAGCTGAAAAAAGAAAAAAAAAACAAAACAAAAAAACAACAACAAACAAACAAACAAACTTAGATGAGAAGTGTCTCATTCCCTAGGTGAGCTAAATTATGATAAGGATTCTTCCTTGTCTTCTTTTAATCATTCTCACCATCTAGGAATGAGAGGATATGGCAATAAATCACTTGAAAGTACAAACAGAAACACCATCCATGAATTACATCTAGACCTGCAATCCACCAGAAAGCAAGTGCACATGGGAATCAATGAATCCAGGAACCACAACTTTTCCTGCAAGGTCCAGCTCTTTACTTCCAGGTTGTGCCAAATCCTGCATTAAATAATAGCAATATTAAAAATAAAGCTTAGACGACTGCCTTAACTTCATTGAAAGATTCTTGTTTCATAAAGAGAAGATGGAATTAGAAAGAAAAAAGAGAAAAGTATTGAAGGTAGTAGGGTATGAAATGCTTCTAATCAAGACCCATTTACTTGGATATGATATGAGAGTTTAGATGTAGCCTTCAGTAATATCAAAAAATCCTAGAAACATAATGTAAGCAAAACCTCCTAAAGTGTTTCAAAGCATTATACTTTTCATGTTTCTGTCATCTGCTACGGTCATAGTTGTTTTTCATGCTCCAACATAAAAAACTATGCACCTCTTTTCCAGCCAATTTGGCATATGATAGAATGTGAAGAGAAGCAATTCAAAAAGAATATTGGATATAACATTTGCGGCACAGAATATTTCCACTAAGCGAATTTCACTTCCTAGATTCAAAACTGAGCACACCCAACCACAAACTAATTCTAACTATTTTTTGTGGAAAATAAAGAAAAGAAAATGGAAAAGCATTGATGATTCTAATTCAGTGGGTCAAAGTATGAGATCTTTCACAACTAGCTGCTCTACTAAAATGCACTCCATTGCATTATGAAAAGGCTCCAGTTAAGTCAGTGCCCTAAGTAAATGGAGAAAATATTCCAAAGAGATGTTTCTTTCAGCATGCACAAAACCTTTCTATTCCTACAAGAACTAGGATTATAATCAAATAGCAAGTAAAGAGTTCAATCTTCTCCCTTGGCGATTTGGAGTTCAAACATCACATTGAACCAAATAGTTAAGCATAATTTTGTTATCATAACAAATTGTGAGATCATAAATTACCCAAGGTTTTCAATAACTAGAAATAGAAGCAATTACAACAAGAGTGACAAATTCATATTCTGCAAAATTTCACTGCAAACGTACAGAACATAAGCAATTCAATGCTTAATACTAGGTTTGCATCGTCTGTAATCTCTTTCTCATAACATGCTTCTTTTTGTCTTATATATTTCGATCAAGCAATCAATGCAATGAACTTGGACAACATATTAGTGCATCCACATTCACCTCAACTATCTTGATATATTTGAGCTTTTCCATAGATAATGAACTAGAAAGTGATCTTTGTCCATTAATGAAAATAATCTCTGACCAATGATAGGTGATAAGCACATGATCACACTCCTCTCTTCATCCTCATCCCTATGAACATTCCACATTTCCATTTCCACCAACAAAACACCGTCTTTGAACACATTCAATGTATCTTATCACGAGTTTTAAAATCTCCATAACTCGATCGCACATTAATAAACTTGGCACTGAAATTGCATTCAAACTTAAAAAAAAAAAAAAAAAAGATGAAGAAGAGGACCTGGAGAGAAGAGTAAGTGCCGACACGGAGTATCCTTCCATTAAGAATGGCCATGGAATCAGCAAACGGAAGAGAAGCATCGCTAGTGTATATAGTACCATTCTTCACTATCAAATCCGCGAATAACGGCGATTCTAGCGGAGTAACTGGATACGACGATCTTATAACCGACCAGTCTATACAAATTCAAATCGAATACACACATATTCATCAACCAGAAACAGTTTCACGGTTCTAGAAAAAAAAACAAGAGGAGAGAGAGAGAGAGTAAGAGAGTATTAGTAGTACTTACATTCAGAGAAAAAGTGGAGAAGTGGAGAAGAGAGTACGGCAAGCAAAACGACGACGGAGGCTGAGATGAATAGTCGAAGATTCATCTTGCGCAGTGTAGTTTCCCTCCTTAACTTCTATCTTCTATCTTCTTCTTCATCTTACAGTAGAATGGAATCTTCTCTCTCTTGAACGGAGTAGAATCTGGAAACCTGAGTATCTGATTTTTTTTTTTTTAATTTCTTTATTTCCTCCTTCACGGTGTTGCTAAATGGGCCGGATCACAGCTTTTGCTTAGAAGTATTGGGCCAGGCCCTTACATTGCCGTGCACTACGGGACTATTAAGAAATGGGCCAATAAGAATATGAGGTGATTGTCAGCTCGGCGGTATCCCATAGAAAATTAGGGGAAAGAGAAGATATGTTCATGGGCCGGTTTTGGAACATTTAACGTGAAACTTAGGTGGTAGAAGCTTGGGAAAAGAAAATGAAAAATGATAGGACATTGTTTGAATGATTTGTCCCCATTTGCATTTCTATGTGGTTGCACTCTTATGGTGATCAACTCGTGATGGGTTCTCTTTTTACTGTGTGAAACTTTCTTTGGTTGCATTACTCGAAACAATTATAATGATTGAAACAAATGTTGAACCTAATCAAAACCCTTGAGTCGAGGAGGTTAATTTTAAATTTACCTTAAGTCAATCAATACAATTGGAAT
Source organism: Laguncularia racemosa (assembly GCA_037954665.1). NCBI lineage: Eukaryota > Viridiplantae > Streptophyta > Magnoliopsida > Myrtales > Combretaceae > Laguncularia > Laguncularia racemosa. The sequence continues at coordinate 1,945,372 of JBBMOL010000013.1, read as the reverse complement.
CAGTGATTCTAAAGAACGCCATACCTATATGTTTAATCAAGCTATAGGTATCACACAAGGAAGAGAAAGTGGATGAAAACTCTTTCCCACTTTTTCCTTAAAATTGAACCACTCCAAAAAGTTGTGATGGAGAGAAGGTGCATTTGCTTGCTTAATGTGTGGAAATTCTAAGCACATCCTTTCTATTTTGGTGTTTACGCATTATGCTTTACTATTTTGAAGATATAATTGTAAACACCCCATTTTTGCCCTATCCAGGACACGTGGCAGCATCTGATTGGCTGGAAGAAACGCACGCGCCGGGCGCGTGATCGTCTCCTACCTCGAGCCCGAGATCTTCGGCGAAGAAAAAATTCGTATTTCGGCCGTTTTGATTCGATTTTTTTGCACAAATCCAACAGATTTTCAACAAAGATAAGATAAACATTATCTAATTAAAATCAAATCTCAACAAATCGTTGGATGGGCACGAATCGGAGTTGGTTTTTCAACCAAAAATCCGATCAGCTTCAATCGGAGGAAATCCGAGCTTATCCAGCTCGATTTCAAGCGCCTATAAATAGAGGAGGAGATGAGGAAGCAAGAAGACGGATCAGAATTGCGAGAGAGAGAGAAAAGAGTGTAGATCGGAGGAAACCCAAAGTTGCGACCGCCGATCAGAGTTGAGCCACCGCAAGGAGACGTTCTAGGAGTAAACCACCACCACCATCGGATTCAGCACCCTCAAGAAGCTAGGATTCGACACTTCACCCGCCGCAAAAGACCACCGGAACGCCGTGAACGAGCCAACCTTGCCGCCGTGTCCGAACGATCCGACCCGCGCACCGACCCGGATCCAGGTAAGTCGGATTTTTTTATTTTTATTTTATTTATTTATTCCGAATTAATTAATTAATTAATTATTTGTTATTTAGTTATTTATTTATTTATTTATGTGTTATTTTTAATAAATAGAAAAATGTAGAAATTAGATTTTTCTAGAATTTAATAATGTAGAAAAATAATAAAAAATAATAAATAGATAAATAAAAAATAAAAATAAAATAATAATAATAATAATAAATATAGAAAAATAATAAAAAATTAGGAAAATAAATCATAAAATTTTAGATGTCAAATAGGATAGATAATAAACAAAAATTCCCAAAAATCACGAAAATCAACAAAAATTCCAAAAAAAAAACACAAAAATCCCCAAAAATTCTCGGAAATCACAAAAAAATCATAAAAAGTCATAAAAAATCATAAAAAGATAAATAAATAAGTTTTAGCACTTAGAGAAATCATTTTCATCAAATAAATCAAAATTGATGTTTTCCCTACAAAAATCATTTTCCAAAAATGAAATCAAGCTTAGGCTTAGAGTTTTAGGAAAAATCCCAAAAATGGTAAGAACATAAATCAAAGAAATTTCAGAATTAAAATTCACCAACACACTTAAGATTTTCATAAAAGCGAACTACGGCTTGTTTGATCCTGAGTAACAGGTACGTAGGCACACATTCGGGTCAACCCATAAAATAAATGAAAAATCCTTTTTTTCTGAAATAAATTCAAAGACATCACAAAAATTAACAGAAACACAATGAAACACATTTCTAAAGATGAACAATTTTAGAAGATTAGGTGGTAACCGTATAGGTTTTAATAGGTTAGCCTCCGGACTTAGAAACTCTGGTTTTCCCTTTTTCTCTTCTCACAAAAACGAGAAGAGGAAATAACGACGACTAGTAGTCCAAATTAAGACTAATCCGCTCCTTTAGTCTTAATTCACTTTTTCCCAACAACAGTTGGGTGGCGACTCCAAAAATCAAACGAAATTCCTAACCCAAGTCGAGGATCTAGATTAGATGAGCATAGGGTTTAGTTTAGATCGGATTAGGAATGGGAATTCAAAAATTAGACTCGACAATAATCATAAGTCTTTTTTTTTTTTATGAAACACCAATCATAAATTAATAAAATCAAGTGCAACAAAAGTTCATGGCCAACCTCAAGCCAACTTAAAAAATAGAAGTAGAAACTAAGGAGGTTAAAAACCTCCATTAACAACATCTAAAAGTTCAGCTAAATATAAAGGTAAAACCTATGTAATAGGATTATTCACAAAAACAATATCACAACTACTATAAAAGGCTTCTTATAGCTAAATAGTCAGCAACCTAGTTCTCCTCACAATTGAACTATCTCAACTCCGGTTTAGTTACCAATTGGATTTTTTGCCTACAAAGAATAACAATGTTAGCAACAAATTTTGTTCCGGGGGAGGGAGCATTGGTCTTGTTTAAATCTAGTCTAATACCACTTTTGAGTCAAACTCCACAAATAGTTTTTCAATCTTCAAGTTCTCTACCAAGGATAATCCCCAATATAGGCTCGATGATTTAACTTCTAAAGGAGGAACATAGTTGAGTTTCCTAGGAAATCCTCCAATGCATTTTAAAACTCAATGGGTCATCCATGACCTTACTTATGGCAAAGGTCTTCATTGGGTAGCAATTCAATGAGACTAACACATTGATCATGAAAATACAAAGCTATATCACTAATTAGGAAATTCGAGATATATTAAGGTATGTCAAATGAAATCCTACTTTATACTATCATAAACCTTCACTAAATTCAATCCTAGAAACATCCACCCCTTTCTTTTTGTTTTAAGCTTAAAACAATGCATCGGACCTTATCTTAAGATTACATTGTCCACTCTACATCTTCCGACAATGAAAATGGCCTAACCTAGGTTAATTAGATATCAAAGAAAGGCCAAAGTTTTATGATCACTTTGTACAAAGTGTTACGAAAGTTTACTAATATAAAGTGTTTGAGATTATTTGCCCCATCAATTTTAGAATGAGAATAAGTAGAGTTTTGTTTAAGTCCGAGTTTAAATTATCACACTCTAGAGTTTTGTTTGGTCTATTATACCTCGTAGCCTTCTTAGCTTCCTCCTTTGATACAAGTATCCTAAGAATTTCTCCCTTAGGTTTCCCCAATTCATTTCCTTGGAGATCAAGTAAGTTATTCTCTACTTCAACAGCTACCTTTTCAAATTGGAAAAGATCCTCAAAGAATTTGGTACATCAACGGGCAACTTCTTCTTTCCGTACAACCCAATTATCGCAATTGTCCAAAAGCCCTACTTGATTTCCCTCTCCTCATGATAGTACTAGCATGAAAACAACAAGTATTGACTTTAATGTTTTATCTTCAATACTTACAATGGCTCAGTCCAATCAAAACAAATATAATGTATAATTTTCTCTTCTTCCTCTTTCAATCCTTTGTATTTCTTTTCCTATATTTCTCATCCCTTTATCTATATAGAGTGCTAGAAGATGGTTGCATCTAATCATTTCCTTTTCACTATAACAATTATACTTTTTACAAAGAACGGAAGGAGAGTAGTTAAGAAAGAATACAAGGTGTAAACACCCTATTTTTTACTCTAATAATTAATAATGGTCAATTTTCAAATTTTTTCATTTTTTAAAATTTTTCTTCCAATTTAGCAAAAATAGGAAAAATATTCAAAAAAATAAAATAAATAGGGAAAATATGTCAATTTTGGAAAATAATGATAGAAATAATAAGAAAATGAGTTAAATAATTTTTACAATTTTTTAGAATTTCAAAATAATACAAAAATAATAAAAATTACATTGCATATATGCAATTTGTGTAAATAAAAAAAATTGAGAAGTGGGCTAGCTCAGTTAGTCCAGACCATGGCCTCATGTGCACGGGGGGAAGGCTCGTCACAGGTTCGAAACACGGGAAGTGCATTTCCGCGTTTTGCCCGTTTTTATTTTTTTCTCAAGACACGCATCAGCTGATGATTGGACAACGCGAACGCAAGCACCGAGCACATGATTATCTCCTTCCTTTGTTTGAGATTGTCGCCAGTCGTGGAAAAATTCAAATTTGACCATTTTGATTCGATTTTTTACATAAATCCAACAGATCTTTAGCTAAAATGAGATAAACATCATCCAATTAGAATCAAATCACAACGAAATCGAAAACTTGCATGAATCAAATCAAATCGGAAAAAATTTCAACTGCAAATTTGATTTGCCCCAATCGGAGGAAATCCGAGTTTATCCGACTCAATTTCTGGTGCCTATAAATAGAGCACGAGGGGAGGAGGCCAAAGCACGAATCGAAAGAGAGAAATGAGAGAAAATAAGAGAGATCGGAGCTGCCGGAGTTCACGGGCCACGACCGCCGACCACCACCACCTCGAAACACTATCAAGAGGCGTTCTTGGAGAAATCCACCATCACAGTTAGGTTCCCCACTCTCTAAAAGCTCGGAAGCCACCTTCAAATGCCCTCGAAAGTCACTGGAACACCGCCAGTGAAGACTTCCAACCACCGTGACCCAACCTGTTGACCTGATCCTACCCGACCCACACACTGTACCCGGATCTAGGTAAGTCGGATTTTTCGTATTTATTTGTTTATTCATTTACAATTAAAAAAATGAAAAATGAAAAAATAATAATATTAGGAAAAATGATATAATTTAGATTAGTTCGCTTTTTATGTTTAGTTTATAGTAGATAAAATAATAAAAACAATAAAAATAAAAATGTTAAAGAAATAAAAAAATAAAAAATTTATAAACAATAAAAAATAAAATAATATAAAAAATAAATAAATAAATAAAATAAAATAAAAATCAATAATCAAAAGTAGGATTAATAATAGAGGTAGATTAATGATAGGGATAAAAATAATTTTTATCATTTAGAAAAAAAATTATTTTCTTAAATAAATCCAAGATTAGTTTTTCTTTAAAATTAATTTTTAATAATCAAGCTTAGGCTTAGATTTTTTTTTTCCAAAAAATGCTAAAAATGATAAAAACGTAAACCCGAGGTATTTTCATAATTAAAATTAATCAACCCGCTAAAGCTTTTTATAAAAAGCGAACTACGACTTATTTGATCATGAATAGCAGGTACATAGGTACCCTTATGGGGTAACTCTAAAAAGAAAAAAAAATCATTTTTCATAAGTTGTTTTTAATCAATAAGCAAAAATACAACAAAAATAAAATAAATAACAATAAAAGACATTAGGATATGATTTAGATTTTAGAAAAACAATGTGGTAACTTTAAGGTTTTAATAGGTTAGCCCTTGAGTCTAGAAACTCTGGTTTTCCTTTTCCTCTTTCACAAAAATGAAAAGAGAAGACCCCGCTGACTAGTTGTCCAAATTAGGATTAATCTACTCAATTAGTTCTAATTCAATAATCTTTCCCAACTTTAGTTGAGTGACGACTCTAAAATAAAACAAAATTCTTAGTTCAAGTTGAGGACTTATATTAGATGAGCATAGGGTCTAGTATAAATCAGATTAAGAATGAAATGGAAATAAAAAATTAAACTCAACAGGATGGCGACTCCACTGGGGAACCTCTAGTAGGCTAGCCACCTGGATCTTCTGAAATCACAATTTCCAAAATGTCTTTTGATTGTTATACTATTGATGTTAAGATTTTAGGGATTTAATGAAATTTAGGGTTTACGTATTTTTTTCCTACCATTGAGTTTGCATGCATGTAATCGTGTGACTAGATACGGTCAAACCCCGACCGTCTTAGGACCTTAAGACGGGGAGCCATTGTGTAGGTTTCAGGCGAAGTGATATGATCACCGTTCAGGACTGATTAGGCCACCCCACCCAATGCTTCGATATGGCCTGAGATCCATTTTTTCAAGAATGCGGGAGGCTATAGAGCTTGGGGACCTATTAGAACCCACCCACCTACATACATAAAAGTCATAGGCTAGCAATTGATTAATGATGTAATGCTTTTGTTTCGTTCCTGGAGCTCAGATACATTTACCTGTAATAACATTATTTGTACTTTGTAAAAAGTTTTTGTAATTGGAGATTTCTATTGTAATAGATGGCTAGTTCTACAGTCGACCGCCTTCTTCGCAAAGAGATTCGGGTTTGTAAACCTTTGGATCTAAAGTTGGTACTAGACCATTGGTTTACTCAGTACAACCCTCAAGAGCAAGCCTTCATCCAACAAAAGATAGGACCCATCCTTTCGCTAATGAAGATGGAAATGAACTTACCTCTGATACAGGCTATCATCCATCTATGGGAAATAGAGCCTGCAGCTATCTTCATTGGGCCACATGAGATCACTCTCACTCTGGAAGAATACACCCAACTTCTGCAGGCCCCATCACTAACTAGCGAGGTGTATGTGCCAGGTCTTAAGGTTGGGCCAGCCAGTATTTTCAGTAGACTTTTGGGTATCCGCAAGACAACAATTAACAAGGCCTTGGCAAACTGCAACGGATATTGCATAAGGATGGACGAGTTAGAAACCTAGTTCATAACCCGAGAAGATGATGGGAATAGGAAAGACATATTATGCAGGGACCCCAAGAGCTATAAACAGAAAAGGGTGAATGCTTTCATCCTGACAGACTTCGCCACCATACTCTTCCCCACTGTGATCTTTTACATTCACTACCGAGTCGTAGAGCTGGTGGCCCAATTCTTGGAAGGGAAATCTTATATCCCGACTCTATTGGCTGAATAGATTCGGAATTTGAACTTTGTTAAGAGGAAGGGCCACGGGATCCTTTACTCAAACATTAACCTCATCCTGATTTAGTTTATGAGCCACCTCAAATGTTTTGGGTTAAACCTGGTCTGAAAATCTTTAGCCCAACAAGTGGACTTTGTGGACTCCTGCATAAAAAAGATAAAGCTACCCGACGACCTTACTAACCACAGTTGGGTGAAAGTGCTTAAGAGTTTCAGTGCCGATGACATCCTATGGACAGCTAGATGGAGTTGTTGCAACAAAGTCATCCTAACTTGCAGAAACCTTAAGGTCGTTCCTCTAATCGGTATCAGCGGGTGTCGAGTCTAATTTTTTATTTTTCATTCCTAATCCGATTTATACTAGACCCTGTGCTCATCTAATATAGATCATTGACTTGAATTAGAAATTTCATCTTATTTTGGAGTCGCCACCCAACTAAAGTTGGGAAAGATTGAATTAGGATCAATTGAGCATATTAATCCTAATTTGGACAATTAGTTAGCAAGATTTCCTCTTTTCGTTTTTGTGAAAGAGGAAAGGGAAAACCAAAGTTGTTGGACTCGGAGGCTAACCTATTAAAACCTTAAAGTTACCACCTATTCTCCTAAATCCTAAACCTTATCCTAATGTCTTTCATTGTTATTAATTTTTTTTTTTTTGAATAACTTATTCTAATATGAAAAACAAAATGATTTTTTATTCTTTTTAAGGTTGCCCCAAATAGGTGCCTACGTACCTGCTATTCAGGATTAAATAAGTCGTAGTTCGTTTTTCGTGAAAAAATTTAGTGTGTTTATTAATTTTAATTATGAAAATTACTTCTAGTTTACGTTTTTATCATTTTAGTATTTTTTTTTTGGAAAAATTAAGCCTAAGCTTGATTATTTTTTAAAAATAATAATTTAAGGAAAAAACCAATTTTGGATTTATTTAAGAAAAGCATTTTTCTAAGTGATAAAAAATTTATTTCTCTATTATTATCCTACCTCTAATATTATTATTAATTTTTATTTTTTATTAATTAATTTTTTATTTTTATCATTTTATCAACCCTAAACTAAACATAAAAAATTGAAATTCTATCATTTTTCCTAATATATATATTTTTTATTTATTATTATTATTTTTATTATTTTTTTATTGTTTTATTTTTTTTTGTGATTTTTATAATTTTCTATTATTTATCTTATCATAAACTAAACCTAAAAAAAACTAATCTAAATTCTAATATTTTTCTAATGTTATTTTTAATTATAAATAACAAATGAATAAATAAATAAAATTCAATAAATAAATAAATCGAAAAATCTGACTTACCTGGATCTAGATACGATGCACGGGTCGGGTCGGGTCGGTCGATCATGGTGGCTGTAGATCCTCGTCGGCGGCATTCCAACGGTCTTTTTTATCGAATGAGGGGTGTTTTTGAAGCTTCCGAGGATGGGGAACTCAACCGTAGTGGTGGTTTTCTTCAAGATCGCCTCCTGGTGGTGGTTTCAAAGCTTAGTTGGTAGTCGCGGGCTGAAGAATTCCGGCGAGGCTTCGATCTCTCTTATTTTCTCTCCTTTTTTCACTTTTGATCCGTGCTCTGGCTTCTTCCCCTCAATTCCTATTTATAGACACAAGAAATCGAGCTGGATAAGCTTGGATTTCCTCCGATTGAGGCAAATTGAATTTCAGCTGAAAAACCTATCTCCGATTTGTGTAAATCCTTCGATTTGTTACGATTTGATTCCGATTGGATGATGTTTATCCTATTTCAGTTAAAGATTTGTGTAAAAAATCGAATCAAAACAGCCAAAATTTGATTTTTCCTCACTGGCGATGATCTCGGACGAAGGAAGAAGAAGATCACGCACCCAGCGTGTGCGTTCGTGTCGACCAATTAGCTGCTGACATGTGTCCTAGGCAAAAATGAAAATCGAGTAAAATGCGAAAATGCCTCCTCCGAGTTTCGAACGCTTGACCAAGCCCCTTCCCCCACGCCTTAGGCCATGGTTCGGACCAGCTGGGCTAGCCTACTTAGTTTTTTTTTTTTTTTTTTTTTTCGCAATTTGCATATATGCAATGCGATTTTTATTATTTTTGTATTATTTTGAAATTCCAAAATTTTTTAAAAATTATTTAACTCCTTTTATTATTATTTCTACAATTATTTTCCAAAATTGATGTATTTTTCCTATTTATTTTATTTTTTTTGAATATTTCTCCTATTTTTGCTAAATTAGAAGAAAAATTGTAAAAAATGAAAAAAAATGAAAATGAACTATTATTGATTATTAGGGTAAAAAATGGGGTGTTTATAGCTACCCCTCTTTATGGTAAAGTTTGGAAAACTTAACTACAAAAACAAGAAAGACGCCATTTTTGGCCTCTTGACCGAATGGATAACACCCCGGTTTGGCCGGTTATCTGGAATTTGGTCATTAGTAGGAAAATGCTTCATGAGCTAATAATCCCACAAGTGTTTTGTGATGATTGGCATTGCTGAGAAAATGGTCTTAAACAACCTAACAATCTGAAGTAATGTATCCTCCCGAAAAGTGCTCTATGGGCTGACTAATCGACGATGGGGAACATCTCAAGGATTGTTTAGGAGTGTGTTATTGTGAGTGGAATAGCTGATGATAGGAAGCGTCTTATCGGACTAGCAATCTTAAAGAGAATATTGTATCAGGAAGCGCTCTTATGAGCTGGCAACCTGTCAACAAAAGCGTCTGGCTAGACTAGCAACTATTTAGGGGGAAATACTTCCGAAGAGTGCTCTTATGAGCTGACTAATCAGTTATCTAGAAATTTGAAAAGTGCTCTCATGAGCTGACTAATTAACATATTTGAAAAGTGCTCTTATGAGCTGACTACTCGATGGGGGAAGCGCCCTTTTAGACTTGCAACCCTAGAGAATAGGTGTCTCGAAAGGTACCCCTATGGGTTGACCTTGAGAAAGGGTGTTTAGGAAAGCGCCCCTCTACGGGTTGACTAACCTATAGCGGGAAGAAATGTCTCGAAAGGTGCCCCTATGGGCTGACCTTGAGAGGGGATGTTTAGGAAAGTGTCCCATTGTGGGCTGACTAACTTATGGTGAGAAACATCTTTTTTAGACTCACGACCCTGGGGAAGAAATGTTTTGAAAGGTGCCCTTATGGGCTAACCCTGAGAGAGGATGTTTAGGAAAGTGCCCCTTTGTGGGCTGACTAACCTATACTTTTGAAGAAATGTCTCTAAAGGTGCCCCTACGGGCTGACCTTGAGAGAGGATGCTTAGGAAAGTGCCCCTCTGTGGGTTGACTAACCTATACTTTTGAAGAAATTTCTTTAAAGGTGCCACTACGGGCTAACCTTAAGAGCGGATGTTTAGGGAAATGCCCTTCTGTAGGCTGACTAACCTAACACTTTTGAAAATGCTTCTAGCGAACGGGTCAAATGATTTGATAAAAGATGTGAATGAAGGTTATTTATTCTAATATGCTTACAAATTTATCGCGGATAGCAACCAAACAACTGAACATTCGTGCTGGTTTGCTTTTCCTTTGCTTGAAAACAAGGCCGAGGGTCTTGATGTGCTTCATTTCTTATGCACATGGCTCTTATGATTGTAATATTATCCTATTGATGTACTGGGTTTAATGCCCAAAAGTAGGTAGAATTATGTCACAAAATTTATTGAGATTTATTATCATTTCAATGTTCATCATTTATTGGTGAAATGATGGGTAATATGTTTAGGAATGTTTGTTTTAAAGAGAATTGGTTGGAATTATCAATCATTCAGAGACATTAACTTTGCTTGTAAAAGAAATGAAAACTAGACTCATCGAAATTTGTACTGAATATTGGCATTCATAAACATTGGCAAAATTTCAATTTTCTTGCTTAAGGATAGTACATCTTAACAGCATATGTATTAATGGGGTCTCTCAATTCCAGACCATCCATTTGAGTTAATATCAAAGCACCTCCTGACAATACCTTCTTTACAACATATAAGCCCTCGTAGTTTGGGGTGAACTTCCCTATGGAATCTTGAGCATTTAGGAGAACTTTCTTCAGCACCGGATCTCCTTCTTTGAAACCTTGAGGCCTCATTTTCTTGTTAAATGCTTGGGCCATTCTTTGTTGGTAACATTAGATGTGACATAACACAGTAAGACTTTTTTCTTCGATCAAATTCAACTAATCAAGCCTCTTCTTTACCCAGTCTGACTCATCTAGCTGCGCTTCTGACAGAATTTTGAAGGATGGTATTTCAACTTCAACTGGTAGGACTGCCTCGGTACCATATACTAGTGAATATGGGGTAACTCCAGTAGATGTTCAAATTGAGGTTCTGTAAGCCATGAGGGCAAATGGCAGCATCTTGTGCCAATCTTTGTAATTGATTGTCATCTTTTCGATGATTCTTTTGATATTCTTATTGGCTGCTTCCACTGCCCCATTCATCTGAGGTCGGTAGGGAGTTGAATTTCTATGGTTTATATGCAATTGTTAACACAAATCTGTCATCGACTTATTGTTGAGATTGGTACCGTTGTCGGTGATGATTGACTCAGGAACTCCATATTGAGCTATTATGTCCCTCTTCAAGGATCGAACTATTACCCCTTTTATGACACTGGCATATGATGAAGCTTCCACCCACTTGGTGAAGTAATCAATGGCTACCAATATAAATCTGTAGCCATTGGACGCTGTTGGAGTGATTGGGCCGATGATGTCGATTCCCCACATGGAGAAAGGCCATAGTGCAGACAACAAATGAAGTTCTTTAGGCGGGGCATTTATTCGGCTTGCATAAACTTGACATAAGTGACATTGCTTGACATATTTAATGCAATTCGATTCCATGGTTAGCCAATAGTAGCCTAATCTCATGATTTTTCGGGCCAACATGTAACCGTTCATGTGAGGTCTACATACTCCTTCATGCACTTCTTTCATCAGCTCACATGCCTCATCTTTATCCACACATCTTAACAAGGTGTTGTCAGGCGATCTTTTATAAAGCACAGGCCCATTTAATAAGAAATGACTTACTAACCTTCTGAGCGTTCTTTGGTCATTTTTGCTAGTCATTTCAGGGTATTTGCTCTCTTGGAGAAAAATTTTGATATCATGATACCAAGGCTTATCATCTTGTGCTTTTTCGATTACAAAACAGTAGGCAGGCCAATTTTCGATTTCTATTTTCAATGGTTGGACTTCGACTTCCCCTGTTACCTGAATCATAGATGCTAGTGTGGCGAATGCATCTGCAAACTGATTTTGAGTTCTCGGGATGTATGTGAAGGCGATTGCTTCGAATTCATCGATTAGCTCTGTTAAATGCTGATGGTATGGTACCAATTTGGAGTCTTTAGTTTTATATTCCCCTCTTGTTTGTAATATGATGAGTGAAGAATCTTCATACACTTCTAATTCACGGATTTCCATGTAGCAAGCCATTTTGAGGCCGAGTACACATGCCTCATATTCTGCGATATTATTAGTATATGGAAATGCGAGTCTTGTTGCTAAAGGGAATTGTATTCCTTCTGGTGATATCAACACTGCCCCAATCCCACAACCGAATACATTGGTAGCTTCATCAAAGAACATCTTCCATTTAAGGCTTTGGTCTATCCCACAATCCTCTGCTAGTGCACCCTCCACTGTTAATATATTTTCATAAGAGAATTGGGCTTTGATTTACGTATGTTGTAAACACCCCATTTTTGCCCTAGGAGACAATAATTTTCAATAAAAATCAACTTTTCAATTTTTCCTAATTTTTTCCAATTTTTCCTAATTTAGCATAAAATAACAAAAATGTTCAAAAAATAAAAATAAATAGGAAAACACTTCAATTTTGAAAAATGATTTCAGAAATAGCAATAATAAATAATAAACAATTTTTACAAATTTTTGGAATTTTCAAAAAATACAAAAAATAGAAAAATCGCATTGCATATATGCAATTTGCGAAAATAAAAAAATCAGGAAAGTGGGCTAGCTCAGCTGGTCCGGACCATGGGCTAAGGCGCGCGCAGGGGGGTCGAGGTCGAGGGTTCGAATCGCGGAGGACGCAGTTTCCGCGTTTTGCAATTTTTTTCGACTTATCCAGGACACGTGGCAGACCCTGATTGGCTGGAAGAAACGCACGCGCCGGGCGCGTGATCATCCCCTACCTCGAGCCCGAGATCGCCGGCGAGAAGAAAAATTCGTATTTCGGCCGTTTTGATCCGATTTTTTGCACAAATCCAACAGATCTTCAACAGAAATAAGATAAACACTATCTAATTGGAATCAAATCGCAACAAATCGTTGGATAGGCACGGATCGGAGTTGGTTTTTCAACCGAAAATCCGATCAGCTTCAATCGGAGGAAATCCGAGCTTATCCAGCTCGATTTCAAACGCCTATAAATAGAGGAGGAGGTGAAGAAGCCAAATCGGAGATCAGAATTGCGAGAGAAAGAGAAAAGAGTGCAAATCGGAGGAAGTCCAAGCCGTGACCGCCGATCGGAGTTCAAACCACCGCAAGGAAACGTTCTGGGAGTAAACCGCCACCACCATCGGACTCAGCACCCTCAAGAAGCTAGGATTCGACACTTCGCCCGCCGCAAACGACCGCCGGAACGCCGTGAACGAGCCCATACCGCCGCCGTGACCGACCGATTCGACCCGACCCGACCCGAGCACCGATCCGGATCCAGGTAAGTCGGATTTTCCAGATTTTTTATTATTATTTATTTATTTATTTTGTTTATTTGTTTATGTTGAATTTATTTATTATTATTTATTATTTTGTTAGCCATTTATTTATTTATATTTTCAATAAATAGGAAAATAGAGAAATTATATTTTTCTAGGATTTAATAATGTAGAAAATAGAAAATAGGAAATAAGGAAAAATAAAATAAAAAAAATAAAAATATTAGAAAAATAATAATAAAATTTTAGATTTAAAAATATGATTGAAAATAAACTTAGGATAAAATTTTCAATAAAAAATTATAAAAATCACAAAATCATAAAAAACCATAAAAATTAATAAAAACTTCAAAAATTACAAAAAAAAAATAAGTTTTAGCACTTAGAAAAGTCATTTTCATCAAATGAATCAAAATTGATGTTTTCCCTCAAAATCATTTTCAAAAATCAAATTCAAAGTTTAGGCTTAGAAATTTTTAGAAAAACTCCCAAAGATATTAAGAACTTAAACTAAAAGAGTTTGCAAAATTAAAATTCATCAACAAATCTAAAAGTTTTCAGAAAAGCGAACTACGGCTTGTTTGATCCTGAGTAGCAGGTACGTAGGCACCCATTCGGGTCAACCCATAAAATAAATGAAAAAATTCTTTTTCTTGAAATAAATTCAAAAACATAACAAAAATTAACAGAAACACAATGAAACACATTTCTAAAGATGAACAATTTTAGGAGATTAGGTGGTAACCGCATAGGTTTTAATAGGTTAGCCTCCGAACTTAGAAACTCTGGTTTTCCTTTTTCTCTTCTCACAAAAACGAGAAGAGAAAATAACGACGACTAGTAGTCCAAATTAAGACTAATCCGCTCCTTTAGTCTTAATTCACTTTTTCCCAACAACAGTTGGGTGGCGACTCCAAAAATCAAACGAAATTCCTAATTCAAGTCAAGGGTCTAGATTAGATGAGCATAGGGTTTAGTTTAGATCGGATTAGGAAGGGGAATCCAAGAATTAGACTCGACATATGTGATGTCAAATTCTGACAAGAGCATTTGCCATTTGGAGATTCTCCCAAACAAAACGGGCTTCTCTGCCAAGTACTTCAAAGGATCATGTTTTGTCAGCAACTCAATGGGATAGTAAAGGGTGTATTGCCTCAAACGGTGCATGACCCAAATCAGAGCACAGCAAGTCCTCTCTACTTCAGAATATCTCCGTTCCTCGTCTGTGAATTTCTTGCTTAGATAATATATGGAACGCTCTCTTCCTTCTTCATCTTTCTGTCCCAACACGCACCCCATGGATTCAGGGAGTATCGTGAGGTATAAGAATAAAGGCTTTCCTTGTTTTGGAACTATCAAGACTGGGGGACTTATGAGATAGTTTTTTATTATCCTAAATGCCTCTTCACATTCATTGTCCCATTCTACTGCAGCATTCTTTTTCAGCAAACGGAATAGGAGGCGGCATTTGTCTGTGAGTTGCGAGATGAAACGAGCTATGTAATTCAACTTTCCCAGCAAAACTCTTACCTCTTTGATAGTACGTGGAGAGGGTAGCTCTAATATGACCTTTACTTTGTCGGGGTCGATTTTAATGCCTTCCCGGCTTATGACAAACCCTAATAACTTGCCTGTTGTGACCTCAAAGGTGCATTTTTCTGGATTTAGCTTGAGCTGAAAATTTCTCAATTGCTTGAACAACTTTCTCAGAACAACTGCATGGCTTTCTTCTTCCTTAGACTTAGCTATCATATCGTCGACGTATACTTCAACTTCTTGATGCATCATGTCATGAAGTATTGCGACCATAGCTCTCTGATACGTTGCCCCGGTGTTTTTCAAACCAAAGGGCATGACTTTGTAACAGAAAGTTCCCCATGTTGTGATAAAGGTCATTTTAGTTTTATCTTCTTCAGCCATTTTTATTTGATTATACCTTGAGAAACCGTCCATAAATGGGAAAAGATGGTTTCCTATAGTGTTGTCTACCGGGACATTGATGTGCGGTAGAGGAAAGTTGTCTTTTGGCGTAGCTTGGTTTAAGTCTCAGAAGTCTACACATACACGTACTTTTCCGTTCTTTTTTAGAACGGGGACTATATTCACTACCCATTCCAGATAGTCAAACACCTCAATGAACCCCACTTCTAGTAGCTTTTTAACTTCTTCTTTAATCTTTAGTAAGATTTCAGGCCTAAATCTTCTTAATTTTTGTTTTTTAGGTTTGACATCTTCCCTTGTGGGAAGCTTATGAACTACTATTAACTGGTCTAATCCTGGCATGTCGCCATATGACCAGGCGAATACATCTGCATATACAGTTAACAGCTCAACTATCTCGCACTTCTGCTCGGCACTCAAATTAGCCCCAATTTTGATGTTTTTAGGTTTCTCAGTGCTTCCTAGATTTACTGTCTCCATCGGCTCATCTATTGAAATCCCACTTTGTTCATGTTTTTGCCAATTTTCTTATATTATTTCGTGGTCAAGGACATTGCTTCCAACAGCTGACCCAATAGTGTTGGAAAAGATACCAGTGTTTTCATTTCCTACCTGCGCGAAATGTCCTTGACGTTCGATGCTAGGGAATCTGGGTGAAGTGAAACGAAAGTACACATATAAGCAAAAACAAACGAATGAATTGCAATTTATTGAATCTGAAAAGAAACCACAATAAAATTTGTTTAATAATTGTTCCCTATCATTGAGTTGACCTAGCGCTATCGATAGGATAACATAACCAATTGTTAAGAGTTGGATGCTGCTTAGACGTGCGAGGGGTTGGGCTCTTGTCGCTGACGTCAGCTTCGCTTATCCTTGGCTCTTGAATGGTAGTTGCTTGCTTAAATGATTGTTGGAGGGGTAGAAAACGCCTCTGAGTATCACTTGGCTTCTCTTTCCTTCTGCCTCTAACACATTTGGCTTGTGCCTCTTCCGAGGCTGTAGGAATGTACCCTAGTCCAAACGTCCCTTACTATCCCTCCTTAAACTGATGGCCCTCTTTGCTAGTCACCACGTTCACCTCATTGAATATTTGGAGACCAAACTCTTCAGAACCATCTTCCCCGATGTAGGGTATGGCGGTCTCTTTATAGATGGCGTAATCTTGCTCTCCCAGTACGGTGAAGATTTGTCCATTTTCAATGAACTTAACTTTCTGATGGAGGCTTGAGAGTATGGCTCTAACGGTATGTATCCACGGCCTTCTCAACAGCAGATTAAAAGACCTTAAAATGTCGAGGACTCGGAAGGAGATGTGGAATATCTGCGGGCCAATCTCCACTAGCAAGTTTACTTCCCCTACTATTTCTCTCTTCGACCCGTTGAAAGCCCTGACAACTGTTGAGCTTGGTTTGATGTTGCTTAGATCGACTCTTAGTAGGTCGAGGGTAGCCAATGGGCACACATTGAGAGAAGATCCATTGTCAATGAGTACTCGGGAGATGATTGTGTCGTTGCATTTTACTACTATGAACAACGGTTTTGTATGTTGGTCTCCGTCTTCTCCCAGCTCTTCGGGAGAGAAAGATATCTGGTCCATGGTGAAGATTGAATCTGCCATATGGCTCAATTTGTCTATTGCGATGCCCTCTAATACCCTGATCCGTTTGAGCACTTTGAAGAGTGCTTCCCTGTGAGGCTCAGAGGTTGTGAAGAGGCCCATAAGTGATATCTGGGCTGGAACCTTGTTCAGTTGTTCCATGATCTTATATTTGCTTGCTTTGACCATCTTTGTAAATTCATAGAGCCCCTCTTCTTCTTCTTTTCCTACCTTGGTGTTGGGCTCTTCAGTTGAGGTCTTATGTTTCGGGTCATAAATTCTCCCAAAACAGGTGATTCCACCGATGATAGGGGGTCTTTCTTGATCAAGAGCCCGATAGTCAAATGGTGCCGCCTTATACCTCTCTGCGGGTACTGGGACATTGAATACGTATATCTTTTTTGGAATCTGCACTTCAGTAGATTGTCCTTGGTAGCACTTTATGACTTTCGGCTTTTGGTCTGATTTAATCATGTTCATGGACTTCTCCTCCTCTTTTGGTGGGTTGTCTTCTTTCTCAAACTCGGGCCCCCATCCACTAGGTGGCCCATACTCGGTTGGAGTGAAAGAGTAATTTACCAGATATTCAAACCTCCCATGCGATTCGCCTAAGGTACCGACTGTTGGGTCTCCAGTTAACCATCTCTTCTTGATTTGTGATTTAGGGATTTTATCTAGGACTTAGCGTGGGTGACTTTCTTGCTGTGCTGTTGCTTTTTGCTATTTTGGGGACTATTTGGAGTTTGGCTCTTCGGATGTGATCATATTGGCAATGGGTTTATGGTTGGGCAGCGGATTAGTGTTGACATTGGGTGCTGGTGTGTTAACAAAGTCCAACTGCACTATTCCGGCATCAATCAGATCTTGAATTTTGTTTTGGAGCCTTCAGCATCTATCTGTAGAATGTCCCTCTTGGCCCATATGATAATCACACTTGAGGCTTGAGTCAAAATTTTTGGGCTTGTACTTGTCACTCGGGATCTCGAAGTTGATCAAATTACCCACTTGCAGCCGGTCGAAGACTTGGCTGAGCGGGATTGGGATCGGAGTGAATTTTCTTAAGACTCTGGTGGCCTGGGTGTGATTTGTCGGGGATTGCTGGATTGGGGCACTTGTGGTCTGGAATGTCACGCGGGTCCCAACTTTGTCTACTTTGCCAGAATTCACCGTGCTGACGGTAGACTCCTTGGCTTTGTTACCTCCTAAGGGCCTTTGTGATGATGTGACTTTGGGAGGATCTATTGTTTAGAGTCTCCCCGATGTGATGGCATTCTCAATTCGACACCCCGTTGCCACTACTTCTGCAAAGCTGGATGATGTCTGGCCCACCAAACGTGGGAAGTAAGTCTTATCCAGAGTGTTGACAAAGATGAATATCAACTCTTTTTCAGAAATTGGGGTCGTTACCCTAGCAGCCTGAGCTCTCCAGTGCTGAGCATACTCCTTGAAAGACTCAGTGTGTCTCTTTCAAAGGCTTCCCAGGTTGATTACCGAAGGGGCAACTTCAATGTTGAATTTGTACTGGTCATAGAATGCCCGAGCAAGTCTCTCTCAGGTATTGACTTGGTTGAAGTCTAGGTGTGCATACCAGACGAGGGCAGGGCCTGTGAGGCTGTCTTGGAAGGTCTGGATCATGAGCTGGTCATATTGGGCATCTTAGGGCATCCAGTACCATCATATTTTTCAAATTCTGGGGTCTTGAACTTCTCTAGGTACACCTCTTCCCCATATACTGGTAAGCTAGTGATCCCTGCCTGTTCAAAACCGTCAGCCCCCTCTATTATCTTCATCTTATTAGCCAGCTATTGAAAAAGTCTCCTTTCCATCTCCTTTTGCCTGTCCTCCAATTCCCTCTTTATGTCGTCGGAGGTTAGACCCAGGTTGACTATCGGTTCATACTCGAAAGCCGAGTTGAGGTGGGAATTGATCTCTTTATATTCCGGAGGTTGACCCTCTATTACTTTCCCCTTTCTTGCCCCTGAGTGTTCTTCCTGAGTTGGTTGGGTGGTGCGAAGGAGGCCAATACTCTCAGTCAGGAGGTGGACTTGTGCAGCCAATTGCTAGATCGTTTGTTCCAGGGATACGATCCTAGGATCTAAGGTGGTGTCAGCGCTGGCTCTATTGCGGCTGTCGCTGTTATTGCCACTATTTGCCATTTTAGTCTTCGAGCGGGTGTAGATTGGGTTCCTTGGAGGGTTCGGTTGTTTGGGAGCTATTTTTAATACCTGGCGCACATTTTTTCTTAGCATGATGCAGGTATGTAAATATGATGCATGTATCACATAAATGCCAAAATAAAGGGGCCAACAATTGATTAATGATATAATACCGAAACTTTATTTTTATTAATATTGGAAACTTGGAGTTCGATACTTGAAAAAAAGGAAAAAGTACAATGGTAATCTATTTCCTAGTTCTCTTCTTCTTCTGCTGCGTAGGCATTGGTTTTCTGCTGATGATAGCTTCCAACTCTTCAACTCTAGCTTGGGTCTTCTTTAGCTGAGCTTCCAAGGCCTTGCTCCTTTGATCAAACTCTTTAAATCTGCCCTTCCATATGTCTTTTTTATAGTCTGCAGCTTCAAAGTATACCTCCATCCGGGCCTTGACTTATTCCAAATAAGTTCTCAGCTCTAGGTCTACCTTGTCTGGCTTAGGTTGGGTGATATCTGGAACTTCATATGCCCTTTCTCCTGTCTGATATAACTGGCGGATCACGAAATCCCTAGTAGCTCGGTGCTTGCCTACTTCACTATCCAGTTCTCCGAGGTCTACATTAGGGCTCTCGATTCGGGCTTCCCATAGGGCTTTGACCTCTGCTAGCTTAGCAAACTTATCGACTACCAGCAAATTTGGGTCTTGATACTCAAACGTGATTGCTTCTAGTGATGGCCGATAAACTATGTCTTGAATGGTACCGAACTGGCGAACTACTGAGTTTGGGTGATAACCTATACATCTGCTGATACCGATTAAAGGTACAGCCTGAAGGCTTCTGCAGGTTAGGATGACTTTGCTGCAGCAACTCCATCTAGCCATCCATAGGATGTCGTCGGCACTGAAACTCTTAAGCACTTCTACCCAATTGTGGCTAGTAAGGTCGTCGGGCAGCTTTATCTTTTCTATGCATGAGTCCACAAGGTCCACTTATTGGGTTAAAGTTTTTCGGACCAGGTTCAACCCGAAACATTTGAGGTGGCTCACAAACCAGATCGGGATGAGGTTGATGTTTGAGCAGAGGATCTCGTGGCATTTCTTCTTGACAAAGTTCAAGTTGCGTATTTGTTTAGCCAGTAGAGCCGGGATATAAGATTTCCCTTCCAAGAATTGGGCTACTAGCTTTGCGACTCGGTAGTGGACATAAAAGGTTCCGGTGGGGAAGAGTATGGTGGCGAAGGCTGTCAGGATGAAAGCACTCACCCTCCTCTGCTTGTAGCTCTTAGGGTCCCCGCATAATATGTCTTTCCTATCCCCATCATCTTCCTGGGCTATAAACCAGGCTTATAATTTGTCCATCCGTGTGCAATATCCGTTGCAGCTTGCTAAGGCCTTGTTGATCGCTGTCTTGTAGATACCCAGAAGTCTACTGAAAATACCGGCTGGCTCGACCTCAAGATCTGGCACGTATACTTCGTTGGTTAGTGATGGGGCCTGCAGGAGTTGGGTGTATTCTTCCAGAGTGAGAGTAATCTCATGTGGCCTAATGAAGAAAGTTGTGGGCTCTTCCTATAGATGGAGGATAGCTCGTATCAAAGGTAAGTTCATTTCCATCTTCATCAGTGAAAGGATAGGCCCTATCTTCTGCTGGATGAAGGCCTGCTATTCAAGGTTGTATAGAGTAAACCAATGGTCTAGTACTAACTTTGGGTCTAAAGGTTTACAAACTCGGATCTCTTTGCAGAGGAGGCGGTTGACTGTAGAACTAGCCATCTATTACAATAGAAATCTCTAATTACAAAAAACTTTTTACAATGTACAAATGATATTATTACAGGGAAATGTATCTAAACTCTAGGAACAGAACAAAACTATTACATCATTAATCAATTGCCAGCCCATGACTTCATGTATGCAAATAGGTGGGTTCTAATAGGTCCCCAAGCACTATGGCCTCCCGCATTCTTGAAGAAATGGATCTCAGGCCATATCGAAGCATTGGGTGAGGTAGCCTAATCAGTCCCGAACAGTGATCATATCACTTCGCCCGAAACCTACACAATGGTCCCCCGTCTTAGGGTCTTAAGACGGCTTGGGTTCGACCGTATCTATTCACACGATTATATGCATGCCGACTCAACAGTAAAAGTAAACAATTGAACCCTAAATCTAATTAAATCCCTGAAAGGTTAGCAACAATATAACGATCAAAGGACATTTCTGGAAAAGGTGATTGGAGGAGATTCAGGTGGCTAGCTTACTAAAGAAAGGTCCCTAGCGAAGTCGCCATCCTGTCGAGTCTAATTTTTTATTTTTCATTCCTAATTCGATTTATACTAGACCATATGCTCATCTAATATAGATCATCGACTTGAACTAGGAATTTCATCTTATTTTGGAGTCACCACCCAACTGAAGTTGGGAAAGATTGAATTAGGATTAATTGAGCAGATTAATCCTAATTTGGACAACTAGTCAGCGAGATTTCCTCTTTTCGTTTTTGTGAAAGAGGAAAGGGAAAACCAGAGTTGCTGGACTCGGAGGCTAACCTATTAAAACCTTAAAATTACCACCTATTCTCCTGAAATCTAAACCTTATCCTAATGTCTTTCATTGTTATTCATTTTTTTTTTTTTTGTGTTTTTGAATAACTTATTCTAATATGAAAAACAAAATGATTTTTTATTCTTTTTAGGGTTACCCCAAATGGGTGCTTACATATCTGCTATTCAGGATCAAACAAGCCGTAGTTTGTTTTTCGTGAAAAAATTTAGTGTGTTTGTTAATTTTAATTATGAAAATTGGTTCTGGTTTACGTTTTTATCATTTTAGTATTTTTTTGGGAAAAATTAAGCTTAAGCTTGATTATTTTTGAAAAATAATAATTTAAGGAAAAAACCAATTTTTGATTTATTTAAGAAAAGCATTTTTCTAACAAATAAAAAATTTATTTCTCTATTATTATCCTTCCTCTAATATTTTTATTATTTTTTTATTTTTTATTAATTAATTAATTAATTAATAATTTTTTTATTTTTATCATTTTATTGACTCTAAACTAAACATAAAAAATCTAAATTCTATCATTTTTCCTAATATATATATTTTTATTTTTTATTGTTTTATTATTTTTTTATTGTGATTTTAATAATTTTCTATTATTTATCCTACCCTAAACTAAACCTAAAAAAAACTAATCTAAATTCTAATATTTTTATAATGTTATTTTTAATTATAAATAACAAATGAATAAATAAATAACAAATAAATAAATCAAAAAATCCGACTTACCTGGATCCAGATACGGTGCACGGGTCGGATCGGATCGGGTCGAAGCAGTTCGGGTTGGGTCGGTCGATTACGGCGACCGTAGATCCTTGTTGGCGGCATTCTGGCGGTCTTTTTTATCAAATGAGGAGTGTTTCTGAAGCTTTCGAGGATGGGGAACTCAACTGCGATGGTGGTTTTCTTCAAGATCGCCTCCTGGTGGTGGTTTCAAAGCTTGGTCGGCGGTCGCGGGTTGAAGAATTCCGGCAAAGCTTCGATCTCTCTTATTTTCTCTCATTTTCTCACTTTTGATCCGTACTCTGGCTTCCTCCCTTCGATTCCTATTTATAGACGCAAGAAATCGAGCTAGATAAGCTTGGATTTCCTCCGATTGAGGCAAATCGGATTTCGATTGAAAAAGCTATCTCCGATTTGTGTAAATCCTTCAATTTGTTGTGATTTGATTCCAATTGGATGGTGTTTATCCTATTTCAGTTAAAGATCTGTTGGATTTGTGTAAAAAATCGAATCAAAACAGCAAAAATTCGATTTTTCCTCACTGGCGACGATCTCGGACGAAGAAAGAAAAAGATCACGTGCCCAACGCGTGCATTCGTGTCAACCAATCAACTGCTGACACGTGTTCCAGGCAAAAATGAAAATCGGGCAAAACGCGGAAATGCCTCCTCTGAGTTTTGAACGCCTACCCGAGCCCCTTCCCTTACACCTTAGGCCATGGTTTGAACTAGCTAAGCTAGCCCACTTCTCAATTTTTTTATTTTCGCAATTTGCATATATGCAATGCGATTTTTATTATTTTTGTATTGTTTTGAAATTTCAAAAATTTGTAAAAATTATTTAACTCCTTTTATTATTATTTCTACAATTATTTTCCAAAATTGATGTATTTTTCCTATTTATTTTATTTTTTAAAATATTTTTCCTATTTTTGCTAAATTAGAAGAAAAATTGTAAAAAATGAAAAAAATTGAAAATTAACTATTATTGATTATTAAGATAAAAAATGGGGTGTTTACAGTGGGTGCGTTGGTTATCATCTAAACTCGGTGGTCCGCCAGTTCGGTACCATCCAAGATATAGTTTATCGACCATCACTAAAAGCAATCATGTTCGAATACCAGAACCCAAGTCTACTGGTAGCCGAGAAGTTTGCCAAGCTGGCAAAGGTCAAAGTCCTATGGGAAGCCCGAATCGAGAGCCCCACTGTAGACCTTGGAGACCTGGATGGTGAAGTGGGCAAGCATCGAGCCACTAGGGATTTCGTGATACACCAGCTATATCAAACAAGAGAAAGGGCATACCGGGTCCTAGATATTACCCAACCTGAGCTAGACAAGGTAGACCTAGAGTTGAGAACCTATTTGGAACAAGTCAGGGCTCAGATGGAGGTATACTTTGAAGCTGCAGACTATAAAAAGGATGTCTGGAAGGGCAGATTTAAAGAGTCTGATCAAAGGAACAAAGCCTTAGAAGCTCAGTTGGAGAAGATCCAAGCTAGAGTCAAAGAGTTGGAAGCTATCATCAGCGAAAAACTAACGCCTACATAGCAAAAGAAGAAGAGGACTAGTAAATAGATTAGCATTGTACTTTTTCATGTTTCAAGTATCGAACTCCAAGTTTCCAATATTAATAAAAATAAAATTTCAGTATTATATCATTAATCAATTGTTGGCCCCTTTATTTCTAGCATCTGTGTGATACATGCATTAAACTAAGAAAAATGCGCGCTCAGGTATCAAAGATAGCTCCTAAACAACCGAACCCTCCAAGGAGCCCAATCCACACCCGCTCAAAGACCAAAATGGCAAACAGTGGCAACAACAGCGACAACCGCAACAACGTCAGTGTCGATAACGCCTCGGACCCTAAGATCGTGTCCCTAGAACAAACAGTCCAGCAATTGGCTACACAAGTCCACCTCCTAACTGAGAGTATTAACCTTCTTCGCACTATCCAACCAACTCAAGAAGAACACTCAGGGGGCAGAAAAGGGAAAGCAGTAGAGGGTCAACCTTCAGAATATGAAGAGCTCAATTCCGACCTCAACCCGGCATTCGAGTATAAACCAAGAATCAACCTCGGTTCAACCTCTGACGACATAAAGAGGGAAATGGAGGACAGGCAAAAGGAGATGGAAAGAAAACTTTTCCAACAGCTGGCTGATAAGATGAAAATGATAGAGGGGCCTGATGGTTTTGAGCAAGCAAGAATCACTAACCTGCCAGTATCTGAGGAGCAAGTGTACCCAGAGAAGTTCAAGACCCCAGAATTTGAAAAATATGATGGCACTGGATGCCCCAAGATGCATACAAGGTTGTATGTATGGAAGATGAGCAAGTATGCCTAATATGATCAGCTCATGATCCAGACCTTCCAAGACAGCCTCATAGGCCCTGCCCTCATCTAGTATACGCACTTAGACTTCAACCAAGTCAATACCTGGGAAAGACTTGCTCGGGCATTTTACGATCAATACAAATTCAACATCGAGGTTGCCCCTTCGGTAATGGACTTAGGAAGTCTTCGAAAGAAACACACTGAATCTTTTAAGGAGTATGCCCAGCATTGGAGAGCTTAAGTCGCTGGGGTATTTCTGAAAAGGAGTTGACATTCATCTTTGTCAACACTCTGGATAAGACTTACTTCTCACATCTGGTGGGCCAGACATCATCTAACTTTATAGAAGTAGTGGCAGCAGGGTGTCGAATCGAGAATACCATCACATCAGGGAGACTCCAAACAGTGGACCCTCCCAGAATCGCATCATCGCAGAGGCCCCTAGGGAGTAACAAAGCCAAGGAGTCCACCGTCAGCACGGTTAACTCCGGCAGAGTGGACAAGGTTGAGACCCGCGTGACATTTCAGACCGCAAATGCCCCAATCCAGCAATCGCTAATGAATCACACCCAGGCTACCAGGGTCTTAAGACAATTCACTCCGATCCTGATCCCACTCAACCAGGTTTTCGCTCGTTTGCGAGCGGATAATTTGATCATCTTCGAGATCCTAAGTGACTGGTATAAGCCTAGAAATTTTGACTCAAGCCTCAAATGTGATTATCATATGGGCCGAGAGGGGCATTCCACAAATAGATGCTGGAGGCTCCGAAACAAGATTCAAGATCTAATTGACGCCGGAATAGTGCAGTTAGACTTCGTTAACACACCAGCACCCAATTTCAACACTAATCCATTACCTAACCACAAGCCCACGGTCAACATGTTCACATCTGAAGAGCCGGACTCCAAAGAATCCCCGAAACAGCAAAAGGCAACAGTGCAGCGAGAAAGTCACCCACGCTAAGTCCCAAATGAAACCCTTAAATCACAGATCAAGAAGAGATGGTTAGCTGGAGACCCAACAGTCAGTACCTTAGGTGAATCACATGGGAGATTTGAGTATCTAGTAAATTACTCTTTCACACCAACCGAGTATGGGCCACCTAATGGATGGGGGCCCGAGTTTGAGAAAGAAGACAACCCACTAAAGGAAAGGGAGAAGTCTGTCAGCACAGTTAACTCCGGCAGAGTGGACAAGGTTAGGACCCGTGTGACATTTCAGACAACGAATGCCCCAATCCGGTAGTCGCCGATGAATCACACCCAGGCCACCAGAGTCTTAAGACAATTCACTCCAATCCCAATCCCACCCAACCAGGTTTTCGCTTGGCTGCGAGCGGATAATTTGATCAGCTTTGAGATCCTAAGTGATCGGTATAAGCCCAGAAATTTTGACTCAAGCCTCAAATGTGATTATCATATGGGCCAAGAGGGGCATTCTACAAATAGATGTTAGAGGCTCCGAAACAAGATTTAAGATCTGATTGACGCCAGAATAGTGTAGTTGGACCTCATTAACACACCAACACCCAATGTCAACACTAATCCATTGCCCAACCACAAGCCTACCATCAACATGATCACATCCGAAGAGCCAGACTCTAAAGAATCCCCGAAACAGCAAAAGGCAACAATGTAACGAGAAAGTCACCCATGCCAAGTCCCAGATGAAACCCCTAAATCACATATCAAGAAGAGATGGTTAGCTGGACACCCAATAGTCGGTACCTTAGGCGAATCACATGGGAGATTTGAGTATCTAGTAAATTACTCTTTCACACCAACCGAGTATGGGCCACCTTGTGGATAGGGGCCCAAGTTTGAGAAAGAAGACAACCCACCAAAGGAAAGGGAGAAGTCCGTGAACATGATTGAATCAGGCCAAAAACCGATAGTCATACCATGCTATGAGGGACAATCTATTGAGGTGCAGATTCCAAAGAAGAGATATGTATTCAATGTCTCAATACCCTCAGAGAGATATAAGGTAGCACCATTTAACTATCGGGCTCTCGATCAAGAAAGACCCCCTATCATAGGAGGAATCACCCGTTCCGGGAGAATTTATGACCCTAAACACAAGATCTCAACCAAAGAGCCCAACATTGAGGTAGGGAAAGAGGAAGAAGAGTGGCTTTCTGCATTCACAAAAATGGTCAAGGCAAGTGAATACAAGATCCTGGAACAACTTAACAAGGTTTCAGCCCAGATATCACTTATGGGCCTCCTCACAACATCTAAGCCTCACAGGGAAGCATTCTTCAAAGTGCTCAAACAGATTAAGGTACCAGAGGACATCGTAATAGAGAAATTGAGCCATGTGACAGATTTAATCTTCACCATGGATCAGATATCTTTGTCTCCCGAAGAGTTGGGGGAAGACGGAGAACAACATACAAAACCACTGTTCGTAGTGGTGAAATGCAACGATACAATAGTCTCCAGAGTACTCATTGACAATGGATCTTCTCTCAACGTATGCCCTTTGGCCACCCTTGACCTGCTGGGAGTTGATCAAAGCAACATCAAGCCAAGCTCAATAATGGTTAAGGCCTTTGATGGGTCCAAGAGAGAAATAGTGGGGGAAATCAACTTACCAGTGGAGATTGGTCCACAGATATTCCACATCCCCTTCCAAGTCCTCGACATTCCAAGGTCTTTCAATCTACTATTGAGTAGGCCGTGAATACACGCTGCCAGAGCCATACCATCAAGTCTACATCAGAAGGTCAAGTTCATAGCAAATGGACAGATTATCACCGTATTGGGAGAGCAAGACTATGCCATCTATAAAGAAACCGCCATACCCTATATCGAGGAAGACAGTTTTGAAGACTTTGGTCTCCAAATATTCAATGAGGTGAGTATGGTGACCAGCAAGGAGGGCCATTAGTTCAAGGAAGGACAGCAAGGGCCGTTTGGATTAGGGTACGTTCCTACAACCTAGGAAGAGGCATAAGCAAGAGGTATTAGGGGCAGAAAGAAAGAGAAGCCAAGCGATACTCAGATGCGTTTTCCACCCCTCCAGCAATCATTCAAGCAAGCAACTACCATTCAAAAGCCAAGGATAAGCGAAACCGACGTCAGCAATGAAGTCCCGACCTCTCGCACATTCGAGCAGCATCCAGCTCTTAACAATTGGTTCTGTTGTCTTATTGATAGCGCTAGGTTAGCTCAAGGATAGGAAACAATTATTAAAAAAATTATGGTTATTTTTTAGATTCAATAAATTACAATTCATTCCTTTTTTGCTTATATATACGTGCTCTCATTTCACTTTAACCACAGATTCCCTATCGTCGAACGTCAGGGACATTTCGCGCTGATAAGTAATGAAAACACTGATATCGTTTCCAACACGATTGGGTTGGCCGTTGGAGGCGATGTCCTTGACCATGAAATAATACGAGAAAATCGGTAAAAACATGAACAATGTGGGATTTCAATTGACGAGCTGGTGGAGACAGTAAATCTAGGAAGCACTAAGAAACCTAAAAAACTCAAGATTGGGGCCAATTTGAGTGCTGAGTAAAAGCGCAAGATAATCAAGCTGTTAACTGAATATGTAGATGTATTTGCCTGGTCATATGGTGACATGCTAGGACTAGACTAGTCAATAGTAGTTCATAAGCTTCCTACAAGGGAAGATGTCAAACCTAAAAAACAGAAATTGAGAAGATTTAGGCCTAACATCTTACTAAAGATTAAAGAAGAAGTAAAAAAAACTACTAGAAGTGGGATTCATTGAAGTGTCTGACTATCCGGAATTGATAGCAAATATAGTCCCCGTTCTAAAAAAGAATAGGAAAGTACATGTATGCGTAGACTTTCGAGATTTAAACCAAGTTACGCCAAAAGACAACTTCCCTTTACCTCACATCGATGTCCTAGTAAACAACACCACAGGAAACCATCTCTTCTCATTTATGGACAATTTCTTAAGGTATAATCAAATAAAAATTGCTGAAGAAGATAAAACTAAAATAACCTTTATCACAACATGGGGAACCTTTTGTTATAAAGTTATGCCTTTCAGTTTGAAAAACACCAGGGTAACGTACTAGAGCACCATGGTCGCAATACTTCATGACATGATGCATCGAGAAGTCAAAGTATACGTGAACGACATGATAGCCAAGTCTAAAGGAAAAGAAAGCCATGTAGTTATTCTGAAGAAATTGTTCAAGCGATTGAGAAAGTTTCAGCTCAAGTTAAATCCAGAAAAGTGCATTTTTTTGGGTCACAGCAAGCAAGTTGTTAGGGTTTGTCATAGGCCGAGAAGGCATTAAAATCGACCCTGACAAAGTAAAGGCCATACTAGAACTGTCCTCTCCACGTACTATCAAAGATGTGAGAGGTTTGCTGGGAAGGTTGAATTACATAGCCCGTTTCATCTCACAGCTCACAGACAAATGCCGTCCACTATTCCGTCTACTAAAAAAGAATGCCATGGTAGAATGGGATGATGAATGTGAAGAAGCATTTAGAACAATTAAAGACTATCTCATAAATCCCCCAGTCTTGATAGTTCCAAAATAAGGAAAGCCCTTTATTCTTGTACCTCAAGATACTCCCTGAATCCATGGGGTGCGTGTTGGGACAACAAGATGAAGAGGGGAGAGAACGTGCCATATATTATCTAAGCAAGAAATTCACAGACGGGAAACAGAGATATTCGGAAATAAAGAGGACTTATTGTGCTTTGATTTGGGTCATGTACCGATTGAGGTAATATACCCTTTACTATCCCATTGAGTTGCTAACAAGACATGATCATTTGAAATACTTGGTAGAGAAGCCCGTTTTGTTAGGGAGAATCTCCAAATGGCAAATGCTCTTATCAGAATTCGATATCACATATATAAATCAAAATTCGATAAAAGGACAATCTCTAGTCGATTAGTTGGCAGAACACCCAGTTGAGGGAGATCCCCAAGAATCACAAGCTCAATTCCCTAATGAAAATATATTAACAGCGGAGGGCGCACCGGCAGAGGATCGTAAGGCAGAACAAAGCCCTAAATGGAAGATATTCTTTGACGAAGTTGCTAATGTATTCGGTTGTGGGATTGGAGCAGTGCTGATATCACTAGAAGGAACACAATTCCCTTCAGTAACAAGACTCACATTTCCATATACTAATAATATCGTGGAATATAAGGCATGCATACTCGGCCTCACAATGGCTTGCCACATGGAAATCCGTGAATTAGAAGTGTACAGAGATTCTTCACTCATCATATTACAAACAAGAGGGGAATACAAAACTAAAGATCCCAAATTGGTACCATAGCATCAGCATTTGACAGAGATAATTGATGAATTCGGAGCAATCACCTTCACATACATCCCGAGAACTCAGAATCAGTTTGCAGATGCACTCGCCACACTAACATCTATAATTCAGATAACGGGGGGAGTCGAAGTCCAACCATTGAAAATAGAAATCGAAAATCGGCCCGCTTACTGTTTGGTAATTAAAAAAGCATAAGATGGTAAGCCCTGGTATTATGATATCAAAACTTTTCTCCAAAAAAGCAAATACCCTGAAATGACTAGCAAAAATGACCAAAGAACACTAAAAAGGTTAGCAAGTCATTTCTTATTAAATGGGCCTGTGCTTTATAAAAGATCGTCTGATACCACCTTATTAAGATGTGTGGATAGAAATGAAGCATGTGAACTGATGAAAGAAGTGCATGAAGGAGTATGTAGACCTCACATGAACGGCTACATGTTGGCTCGAAAAATCATGAGAATAGGCTACTATTAGCTAACCATAGAATCAGATTGTATCAAATATGTCAAGCATTGTCACTTGTGTCAAGTTTATGCAAACCGAATAAATGCCCCGCCTAAAGAACTTCATTCGTTATATGCACAATGGCCTTTCTCCATGTGGGGAATCGACATCATCGGCTCAATCACTCCAATAGCGTCCAACGACCACAGATTTATATTGGTAGCCATTGATTACTTCACCAAGTAGGTGGAAGCTTCATCATATGCTAGTGTCACAAAAGGGGTAATAGTTCGATTCTTGAAGAGGGACATAATAGCTCGATACGGAGTTCCTGAGTCAATTATCACTAACAATGGAACCAACCTCAACAACAAGTCGATGACAGATTTGTGTCGGCAGTTCCACATAAACCATAGAAATTTAACTCCCTACCGACCTTAAATAAATAGGACAGTGGAAGTAGCCAATAAGAACATCAAAAGAATCATCGAAAATATGACAATCACTTGCAAAGATTGGCATGAGATGCTGCCATTCATCCTTATGGCTTACAGAACCTCGATTCGAACATCTACTGGTGTTACCCCATATTCTCTGGTATATGGTACTGAGGCAGTCCTACCAGTTGAAGTCGAAATACCATCCTTCAGAATTCTATCAGAAGCGTAGTTAGATGGGTCAGACTGGGTAAAGAAGAGGCTCGATCAGTTGAATTTGATCGACGAAAAAAGACTCAATGCGTTATGTCACGGCCAGTGTTACCAACAAAGAATGGCCCGAGCATTCAACAAGAAAATGAGATCTTGATGTTTCAAAGAAGGAGATCTGGTGCTAAAGAAAGTTCTCTTGATTGCTCAAGATTCTAATGGGAAGTTTACTCCAAACTATGAGGGCCCATACGTTGTAAAGAAGGTATTGTCAGGAGGTGCTTTGATATTAACTGAAATGGATGGTCCGAAATTGAGAGACCCCATTAATACAAATGCTGTTAAGATGTACTATCCTTAAGCAAGAAAATTGAAATTTTGCCAAGGTTTATGAATGCCAATACTCAGTACAAGTTTCGATGAGTCTAGTTTTCATTTCTTTTACAAGCAAAGTTAATGTCTCTGAATGATCGATGACTCAAACCAGTTCTTATTAAAACAAACATTCCTAAACACATTACCCATCGCTTCACCAATGAATAATGAACATTGAAATGATAATGAATCTCAATAAATTTTGTGACATAATTCTACCTATTTTTGAACATTAAGCTTAGTGAATTAATAAGATAATACCACAATCACATGAACCACACTCATAAGAAAGAAAGCGCATCAAGGCCCTCAGCCCTATTTTGAAGCAAAAGTAAGCAAAGGAGAAGCAAACCAGCACGAAAGTTTGGTTGTTTGGTTGCTATCTGCGATAAATTGGTAAGCATCTTAGAGTAAATAACCATCATTCACATATTATAAGACATTTCTTATCAAATCATTTGACCCGTTCGCTAGAAGCATTTTCAAAAGTGTTAGGCTAGTCAGCCCACAATGGGGCACTTTCCTAAAACACCCTCTCTCAGGGTCAGTCCATAGGGGCACCTTTCAAGATACCTATTTTTCAGGATCGCAAGTTTAAGAAGACACTTCCAGCTATAAGTTAGTCAGTCTATAGAGAGGCACTTTCCTAAACACCCTCTCTCAGGGTTAGCCCATAGGGGCACCTTTCGAGACATTTCTTCTTTAGGGTCGCAAGTCTAAGAAGACGCTTCCCGCTATAGGTTAGTCAACCCACAATAGGGCACTTTCCTAAAACATCCTCTCTCAAGGTTAGCTCATAGGGGCACCTTTCGAGACATTTCTTCCCCAAGGTCGCAAGTCTAAGAAGACGCTTCCCACTACAGGTTAGTTAGCCCACACAGGGGTACTTTCCTAAATACCCTCTCTTAGGGTTAGCCCATAGGGGCACCTTTCGAGACATTTTTTCCCCAGGGTCGCAAGTCTAAGAAGATGCTTCCCGTTATTGGTTAGTTAGCCCACAATGGGGCACTTTCCTGAACATCCTTTCTCAAGGTTAGCCCATAAGGGCACCTTTCAAGACACCTATTCTTCAAGGTCACAAGTCTAAAAAGACGCTTCCTGATACTATCGATTAGTCAGCTCATAGGAGCACTTTTCTAATATAGTCTAATGATTAGTCAGCTCATAGGAGCACTTATCTAGATTATCCCTTTTAAGGTTGTTAGCCCCATAAGGCACTTCCTGATATCGACTGGTCAGCTCATGAGAGCACTATTCGAAGGCAGTTCTCCCCAAACAGTCACTAGTCTATCCAGACACTTCTGTTGACAGGTGACCAACTCATAAGAGCGCTTCCTAAGACAATCTTCTCTTTAGAGTTACTAGTCCAATAAGACGCTTCCTATTATCAGCTATTCCACTCACAATAACACACTCCTAAACAATCCTTGAGATGTTTCTTATTGTCGATTAGTCAGCCCATATAGCACTTTTCGAGATGATACATTATTTCATATTGTTAGGTTGTTTAAGACCATTCCCTGAGCAATACCAATCATCACAAAGCACTCGTGGGATTATTAGCTCATTGAGCATTTTCCTACTAAAGACCAAATCCCAGATAACCAGTTAAACTGGGGCGTTATCCATTCAGTCGAGAGGTAAAAAATGGCGTCTTTCTCGTCTTTGTAGTTAAGTTTTGCAAACTTGACCACAAAGATGGGCAGTTGTAAACACCCCATTTTTTACCCTAATAATTAATAATGGTCATTTTTCTTCTAATTTAGCAAAAATAGGAAAAATATTAAAATAAAATAAAATAAATAGGGAAAATATGTCAATTTTGGAAAATAATGATAGAAATAATAAGAAAAGGAGTTAAATAATTTTTACAAATTTTTAGAATTTTAAAATAATGCAAAAATAATAAAAATTGTATCGCATATATGCAATTTACATAAATAAAAAAAAATTGAGAAGTGAGCTAGCCCAGCTGGTCTGGACCATGGCCTCATACGGGGGGGGGGAAGGCTCGTCACGGGTTCGAAACACGGGAAGTGCATTTCCGCGTTTTGCCCATTTTTATTTTTTCCCTAAGACATGCGTCAGCTGATGATTGGACAACACGAATGCACGCACCGAGCGCGTGATCATCTCCTTCCTTCGTCCGAGATCGTCACCGGCTGTGGAAAAATTTGAATCCAGCCGTTTTGATTCGATTTTTTATACAAATCCAATAGATCTTTAGCTAAAATGAGATAATCATCCAATTAGAATCAAATCACAACGAAATCGAAGATTTGCACGAATCAAATCAAATCAAAGAAAATTTCAACTGCGAATCCGATTTGCCCCAATCAGAAGAAATTCGAGCTTATTCGGCTCGATTTCTAGTGCTTATAAATAGAACACGAGGGGAGGAGGCTAAAGCATGAATCAAAAGAGAGAAAGGAGAGAAAATAAGAGAGATCGGAGTCGCCGGAGTTCACGGACCACGACCGCTAACCACCACCACCACCTCGAAACACCACCGGAGGCGTTCTTGGAGAAATCCACCACCACGGTTAGGTTCCCTACTCCCTAAAAGCTCGGAAGCCACCTTCAAACACCCTCGAAAGTCATCGGAACACCGCTGACGAGGACTTCCAGCCACCGTGACCCAACCTGCCGACCCGACCCGCGCACTGTACCCAAATCCAGGTAAGTTGGATTTTCCGTTTTTATTTATTTGTTTATTCATTTACAATTAAAAAAATGAAAAATGAAAAAAAAAATATTAGGAAAAATGATAGAATTTAGATTAGTTCATTTTTTATGTTTAGTTTAAAGTAGATAAAATAATAAAAATAAAAATGTTAAAAAATATTTAAAATAATAATAAAATAAAATAAAAATGATAAAAAATAAAAAATAAAATAAAATAATAATAATAAATTAAAAAAATCAATAATCAAAAGTAGGATTAATAATAGAGGTAGATTAATGATAGGGATAAAAATAATTTTTATCACTTAGAAAAAAAAATCATTTTCTTAAATAAATCAAAGATCGGTTTTTCCTTAAAATTAATTTTTAATAATCAAGCTTAGGTTTAGGCTTTTTTTCCAAAAAATGCTAAAAATGATAAAAACATAAACCCGAGATATTTTCATAATTAAAATTAATCAACCTGCTAAAGCTTTTTATGAAAAGGAAACTACGGCTTCTTTAATCCTAAATAGCAAGTACATAGGCACCCTTATGGGGCAATTCTAAAAAAAATTTTAAAAAATCATTTTTCATAAGTTTTTTTTAATTAATAAGCAAAAATATAACAAAAAAATAATAAAAATAAAATAAATAACAATAAAAGACATTAGGATATTGTTTAGATTTCAAAAAAACAAGGTGGTAACTTTAAGGTTTTAATATATTAGCTCCTAGGTCTAGAAACTCTGGTTTTCCCTTTCCTCTTTCACAAAAATAAAAAGAGGAGACCTCACTAACTAGTTGTCCAAATTAGAATTAATCTGCTCAATTAGTCCTAATTTAATAATCTTTTCTAACTTTAGTTGGGTGGTGACTCCAAAATAAGATAAACTTCATAGTTCAAGTCGAGGGCTTATATTAAATGAGCATAGGGTCTAGTATAAATTGGATTAGGAATGAAAATGGAAATAAAAAATTAAACTTGACACAAAGATAAGGTCATATGAAATGTTCCGAGAACATGCACCATAGAATAGTCAAAATATGTACAAGAATACTATCCTTAGGAAGGATAAGCAACAAGTGCCCTCAATGTATTTTTGTAACACACGATCTTTGGTCCTCTTCAACATAAACATACAAATGTTGATTAAAACTCACAAAACCAACATAGAATAGTTACATAAACTTAAGTTCAATCTTAATATATATAGTAGTTGCCAAAAAAAAAAAATCCATTTGCATTGCCTATAAGAGGTTTTTCTTAAAGACCCTAAAATAAAAGGACTATCCTACCCTTGCTCCATTTTATTAATCGTATTTAATCCTTATTTTCAAGTATAAATTACAATGACATCTTATAAAAACAATTGAAATTACATTTAAAAAAAACTTTTTAATATATTAAACTGTACCCTTAAAAAATATTGACATGAGAAAAATTTTTCCTCTTATGGCATATCAAATCATTATTTAACATAAATATATACTTAATAATATTTTTTAGGCTAATTTATCCTTTAATTTGAGGGTCTTCTTAACATAGTAAATATTTTATTAGTCGATACGAGTTAAATTGTTCAATAATCTAACTTCAAAAAATCACTGAATTTGTATACTAATATGAAAGACTAACTTGGAACTATGAAAACAAAATCCACTATTAATATTTTTTAAGAGTCATAAGTGCGATATTTTAAAATTTCGAGATATACTTTATGATTTTAAAAACTTTTCAAGGGTATCACACTAATTTGTCATTTGAAGTTACTTGAGCTTATTAACCTAAACTATATTAAGTTCTTAATCAAACTCAAATAGGAAATCAACTAAATTTTATTGAGAAAATTATAAGCGAGGGATCAACATTTGGTGTCAATTCAAATAAATGATCGAATTTTCAAATTGTTAAAATAAAATATTAATGTTGCATTGACTAATTCAAATAGAGGATCTTATTATGATGTCGTTATAGAAAGTAATGAATTTTCTATTTGAACTGCTTATCAAGTTTACAGGATAGTAACAAATCTTCTATTAAAACCATTCAATATAATATTGCTCATTTATTTTAATCACTTTAAAGTTTAATTCTCTATTTTAATTAGTTAATATAACATTTATTATTTATTTTAACTATTTAAAAGTTTAATTTTTTTTTAAATTGATTTCAAATATCGATTTTATATTTGAGAGCCTAAGTTAATATTAAAATACAATTGCAATTATCAATTGCTTGAAATAAAACAATGGATCGATTATGATAATGTAAGGATGCATCAATATATATTATAATATTACTAAAACTAAGACTTAAAATCATTTTATAAACTAGCGTTAAAACGAAGCTGAAAATTCCAGGTGCCTAGTTCCTGAATATAAATTTCATTGTTATCTTATAAACTAGCGTTAAAACGAAGCTGAAAAGTACATGACATGGAAGTTTACAGATCCGACAAGTCAATTTCATTATTATTTTTTTAAATCTTCCTTAAAAGTTCTCTTCTGGAAGTCAGTCTTTACTCTATACTTTGAGTTTTTTTTTTTTTTTTTTTGAGTTGTAAAATTAAAAAGGTGTAAAAATAATTTTTTTTTAAAAAAAAAAAACTTGATCGGGCATACTTTTTACTTTTAAATTTTATCTGATGAACTAGTAATGTTTATTTATTTCACTTTTTATTTCTTAAATGTAAAAAAATAAAATGAAATAAGAAGTGTCCTTTATGCATCCGAGACTATGTCCCCTGCATATCCTAGATGAGTTCTCCAATGCGTCCTATGTGTGTCCAAGATTATCATTTAAATTAAATTAATTAGACATTTCTTAGCTATGTCTAATATATGTGCAAGGTGTGTTTCTATTACTAAAGTATATTAATATAATACGTGTTTAAATGAGTGATATATAAATATCGGTGATATTTAAGTATGTAATAGTAATTGTGTATTTGTTTTGAAAAACTATTATTCATATTTTTATATGTAGAAGTTTTATTAATATTTACATGCTATATGCCGTTTATCCATTTATGTGACATGTTAATTCTATTAAAAAATTTCTCCCGAAGTATGGGACATTACATATCTCTTTCTCAAAAAGAGAGAGTATGCAAATTAATCGAGGTATGGAGCAAAACTTAAGCTTAAAAGGTCTTGCTTGGAATTAGGGCTTTGAAATAAAAGATACAATTTGACTGTTAATAATTAGTTTGATTTTAATGGCACAAACGTAAGAAAAACACTCAAATTGATCAAATGCTCAAGGGAAAGTCCATGGAGAAAGCATATTGATGAATGGAAGATGGTCGTGTTTCAAATTAAAACCTTAGGTTCAAATAATTAGGTTTGATAAAACACAACTCTACTCAACCTAATGATATTGAGTAAATTATCTTAGCACTCCCATAAGTGTATTGGGCAGTTACAACATAGTTTTAAAAACTTTATTTTACTTGGTGAGCCTTAATATCAGTCTTCACATAATGGTAGACACAATTACCAAACTTGGTTCAATTTGATTTTGGTTGGCTAGAATTCATGAATAGACTTGTTAGATAACTTTTGAAAAGAAAATTCTATATTTAGAATATGAAATTCAACTAAAACTAATTTAAATTAAGGATTGAACCATAATAACTAAGTTATGGTTTATAACATAGCTTTGCACTAACTTGGTTGTGGTATGACCTTATTTTAGTAATTGTTTTCAAATATAGGTTCTAGCCCTTTTTGGACATATCAAACCTTGTCTACCCAACTATTGTAAGTATAGAAAATGCATTATCAATCCCACAATATTTTGAAACCGTAAAAATTAGTTGGTGCTTTTGTCTTAATTGTATTTTACCCTAATTCACGATGTTATCTATAATTGACCACTGTATCTTACTATAAATGCCAAATTACTATCAATTAAACTAGTTGGTGAGATTAGAATATTAAGTTTTAAAGATAGCTATACATCAACTCAAATTGTCGTATCTTGTTATAAAACTAAAATCTACTAACTCCTATTAACTAGCTTAATTTAGTAGATTAAGAACAACAAAAGTAAGAACTCATAAAACCTTTGATGTTTTAAAGCTCCATTTCCTCAAAGCCAATAGTCACCACAAGAAAGCTACCCAATACTACATTATAGATCACTAACTAATTTAACTATTCGTACTTGTATTAAAACCTATACTAACAAAGCAATATCAGCATGAGAACTCCACTAATTCAATGTTGAGAAAGATTCAACACAAAGAGTAATCAACTCACTAAAAACAATTATAAAAAGCATAGATTAATCTTCTAAAAGAAATGTTAAATAAGATTAAGTACACTTATAATCATTAATTGCTTTAAAACTAGATTGAAATAGCAAACACGAGGTAATGGCTATCCATGGAGCTTTGAGGAATTAGACATAGTTATAAGAATGACCACAACCACACTATGGCTATGTAAGCCACATGCACATTAATTCACCTAAAGGCTATATGTGATGTAATTTATCTTTTTGCATAAAGAAAGAAAATCTAGTTAAAACCTCCTACTTACACTATCGATATTTTCCGAATCATAATCGTATATTCAGATTCTTCATCACTTTCTAATAAATGGAAATAGTTTTATTTTAGATTTATTTATCTTTTATACACCGGAATTACAATAATTCGAAATAACACGATTTGAAAATCTCTAAAGTTAAATTGTATAACCAAAATATGGAAAAGCCAAGATTATATTTTATTATTCTAGATGTACCCAATTCTCAATGTGTTCAAATCGTGTACTTTCAAAATATTTATAAATCTGAAAATCTCTAAAAGAAGATTTTATAGCCGAAATATAAAACAGCTAACATTATATTTAATTACTCTTTTTTCTTCTGATCTATCTTAATTATTTTCTTCTATATATAATCCGAAAATCTCCAAAAGTAGATTTTACCTAGTTAAAATATTAAAGAGCCGAGATTGTATTTTATTTTTTTAAATTAAAAAACTTTCTATATATTTTCTTGCAACGCGGTTGTCTGGTGAATGGTGATACGTGCGGATCATTGTTGTGATTTGATTGGCTTTATGCATATCCACATTGAAAAAAGAAAAAGAAAATTTTTCTTGCAGATGCAGAACTCGATGAAGATACCCTCATAATAAAATATATATATATATATACTTATTTATCAAGGGTTCGGATGGTTTCTTCAAATTTTTTTTTCTTGATCTTGTAATTGAAAAGCGTGATCGAATACTTTTAAGATACTTATTAATATATCAAATAGAAAATTTTTATTATTTTATATTAATTAAAAAAGTTATTTTATTATTTTATATATTCATTTTTTTATAAAATGTATAATCATTATTGAAAAGTTTTTTTTTTCTTTTTTTTGTTTAAATTTTATAGAAAGATCTTAAGAATATTTGTTAGCGGGACCTTTGGGATTGGGCAGGTGGCAGCGGGATAATGAAATATCATTACAGATTCTTAGAAATTGCCTAGTAGTTGTTGCTATCTTTGTTTGTTTTAGGAAGTTTGGTCATGCACGCGCATGGCAAGTTCTTTGTTTTAACTGTATCGCTTTTGGCTTCATGAAGAAGCCCTTTTTAGACGCCCTAATAGTGCTTGAAGGGACATCATTATTCTAGACGATGGAAAGGGTATCATAGGACACTGCGTAAGCTATTATTATATCACTAATACTATTTTAATACAATAATGTAAAATATCAATCTGGCATACTTGGAGGTGACTAAAATATTGGACTCATCAATGCATGTTTGGAGAACATTCCCTTATTTTCTTTCCATTTTTAGATCTAAACTGAAAACCAATCGGTGTATTTGTCTAGATTTGATCAAAAGAGGTGACTATTAACAATGAAATATTTAATGTACCCCATTATTTTGCATAATTTCCTAATTCAATATTTTGAAGTCCTCAACAAATCATATTTACTTATCATACATAAGATAAAGATACCTTATCAATCGTATTAATATAAGATATTTATATTATACATAATAAATAAATATTATACAACCATGTGGCTTATATAGATGGAACCTATATTGGAATTTTTTCATAATTAAAAAAAGTGAAGCAAATCATGATTGGAGTCAAGAACAGTTAGATATACACACTAAGGCAATGATCGGTAGAATAGCACAATGTTTACGCTTTTCAACTTTTTATATTGTAGTTTTTAAAATAATTTTAGTCAATATAATAGTTCATTTATGAAAAATAATTATAATTAATGATATTAATAGAAGACTATGGTTGTTCATTCTATAAAAGATTATTTAAACAAAACCAAGATAGTAAATGAAAACCACAAGAATCTACTTACTTGAGGTAGCAATGAAACTAATTTATTTAGTTTACATTATTTAAAAAAAATTAAAAACAAAACATGGATTTTGGTAATAAATAATATACTAACGTTTAAAGTCAATTTGACATGAATTTTGTTCTCTTATAAGAATGAAACAAGTCCAATTCTCTTCTTCTTCTTTTTCCCCCCCTAAACTATATGGTTGGGAAAAAAATTAACTACTAGAACAAATGAAATTTTGGTTAATCTTAGAAAATTAAATGAGAAGGTCAAACACATTGACCCATCATATTTAGGTGAATACCCTACTCCTTTATGCCACCCCTTTTGAATCAAACTTTAAAAGTGATTAGATTAGTTATAATTGGATTAATTAAGGTTGCCCTTATTGTCTAAGTCAAGGGTCAACAGTATAAAATTATTGTCTACTTCAGAAGTCATAGAAGTAGTCTACCCACATGCGTCTAAAGAAAAGAACAAGGCAGTTTCTTAGCTTGTCCTTAAAAGTTCAAAAATCAACGTAAGAAGATCTTCCAGATTCTGGACAAAATCTGTCGGATCTTGCTTTCCAAACTGTCAAAGATTTTCCATCTAGCATTTCTTTTTCTCATACTATTCTTCTCTTGCACTGTACACATGCATGTACATATTTCAATATATAATGCTGACCCATTTGAAATCTGACTAGCCCTCTTCAAGTTTTCCATTCCATCATTATTATCGTTATCTACTTTCATTTTTGGACACACACCTTCTTGCTTTTGTTTAACTCAACCAGCACCAAATAGATCGTAGGAATTCCTAAAAATAAAAAGGGAATTATGGGTTTGGCCAAAGAGACTCAGTTTCATGTTCTAGCTGTTGATGACAGTATCATAGACAGGAAATTAATTGAAAAACTTCTCAAAACATCTTCCTACCAAGGTATGTAGCTGAAATCTTCTTCTTCTTCTTCTTCTTTCTTTGTTCTTTTTAATTTTTTACACTTTTGAAGCTATAATATGATGTAATTAATGGCTATTGTAAATAATTAAAATGTTTTTATATCTAATTTGGTTTTCGTTTGTTTGCTTTTGGCAGTAACATCTGTAGATTCAGGAAGCAAAGCTTTGGAATTTCTGGGGTTGGTAGGAGAAGAGATTAGTGATGAGGCAACCAAACCTTCTGTATCTCCAAATCATCATAATCAGGTATGTTTTTTTGATGATTTTTTTCATATGTTGAAAAATAAGAATCCCCCTTTTTTTTTGGGTTATGTGTGGGGATGAAATTTAATGTTCCTTGCTTTTATTTTTCAAATCATGCAGGATTTGGAAGTCAATTTGATAATTACAGACTACTTCATGCCAGGAATGACAGGCCATGATCTTTTAAGAAAAATTAAGGTAACATTGATGAGGCAATTCCATGTCTAACTTAATTCCTGACATCTTATTGGACCGACCATTTTTCTTTTTCTTTTTTTTTTATGTTAGTCCTACAGTTATAGCTCTGTTTACTAGACAATTTCTTTCTAATTACTTGGTTCATATTTAATTTAATATTTCTCATAAATATTTCCTTTTGGAATACAGGGATCTACATCTTTCAGGGACATACCAGTTGTAATAATGTCTTCAGAGAATGTTCCTTCAAGAATTAGCCGGTAAGCACAGCAATTTGATTTCTTGGATTTTTCTCAAATCAATGATATAGATCATAACATAATAAAACAATACAGCAACATGTTCTCGTAACACACTAGCTAACAAGTTTATACGAAAATCCCTTTATCTTTTCAAAACCGATTATACCCACAAATCTAATATATATATATTTTTAATATCTGGGTATTAATCAGATGTTTGGAAGATGGAGCTGAGGAATTCTTTCTGAAACCAGTTCAATTATCAGATGTGAGCAAGCTTAGACCCTATGTATTGAAAGGAGGATCAAAAGAACAGAATCAGCCTCAACTTCATCAAAGTCAAGAAATTGAAGAAATCAACATGCAAGAGAGAGACTATGTTGAAATTACTTCGATTAGACATTAAAGCCCAAAGAAGAAGAAGAAGAAGAAGAAGAAGAAGAAGAAGAAAAGAAAATCAACAGATAGATGAGAATTTGTTCCTTGTCAGATCTCTTAGATGAGATCCTGATGGCTACTAGCTAACCTAGTAGTAGTAGGTAATATCAAATAGCTGTAATTTTTGAAACTGATATAGAAGATACTTCAAATCTACATATGATGGAGACATAATCATGAATGAGTTAATTATTTGAAATTTCGGATTGGTTGATGAATAATTTGAAGATTCGTAAGGATTCTATTTTGAATAGGTCAACCGATTTTGTCACCAAACTAGATGTGATGCACGTTGATTCCTAGTTGGCACTTGGCGGAGAATAATGGATTTTCCCTCTTTATCTTTCCTGTGGCGGCATATTTTATTAGTTGAAATAATTAAAAAAAAAAAGAAGAAAGAAGAATAAATTTTATAAACATTAGTTATTACTATCTTATGAATGCAGCGATGGATCATTATAGCAGCATCTCTGGAAAAATTGCATAAATTTTTCTACCGTTTTAGAATTTTGCACGTTTAAAACCTAAAAGCTTTGGTGTTTGCCATTGGAAGATCTTAAAAAAATGTAAATCTTTGGTAAAATATACCGGGATGGATCACAAGATGTATAAAAGGATCTTTTTAATGATAGTAGTAAGATGCTCGTTAAAGATTTAAAAAAAAATTATATTATAAATATAAAACATAGATAAAATACTAAAGGAAAAATGCCAAAAATATTTGAATTAGTTATGTATGCTAAACTTTCATGCTTGTACAATACAGTGATCGAATCACAAAACAATCCTACGTTGCCTTTTCTAGGTTCAAAATTGTCAGCTCCTAATCATACGAACCAGAAAATTTGTAAAAATCATGAGTGTGCATGCAATCAATATAGTAT
This sequence comes from Laguncularia racemosa, assembly GCA_037954665.1. Lineage (NCBI taxonomy): Eukaryota > Viridiplantae > Streptophyta > Magnoliopsida > Myrtales > Combretaceae > Laguncularia > Laguncularia racemosa. The sequence continues at coordinate 1,902,069 of JBBMOL010000013.1, read as the reverse complement.
CGCATAAGGGCCTCGACAAGTTTTGCATATTTACTATTCATGTATGTAAATTAAAGACTTCTTAGCATTAGAATTTGAAAAAAGTTAATTACGTTTATAATAACGGATTTTACACCCAATAAAATATATGTATATAGACAACTTGTTATTTTCTATTAATATTACTGCACAAATAGTTCCATACAAAGACCATGGAAGTTGTCAATGCATACTCTCCCCTATTTTCTTTATTATTCTAACACATCACTATATTTTTAATAACTACCCCTATGCCTCTACCGACAAAATTTCCTTTCTTTAGAGAATGTTTCATCACTAAAGGCTCCAGAGTCGCTTCCATTGAACTCTTGTTCTGTTTTGATGAAGACAGCAAAATCCACACCATTGCACATCATCGTTGCATCACGGATACGAAGTTCAGGAAACCCCCACTGCTTTCCTAAGACCTGTATGGACAGCTTCACTATTCGTGGCCCTAATAACTTGAACAATATCAATCATCAGGCTAGGATTATGGAAAGATGGAAACATGGCTTGTCCCCAACCCAAGCAAGCCATCTGCAAGGCCAGGACAGATACACAGAATGTTGCTCGTTATAAGGAATTGTAGGTGATAAATGACAGATTCAATCCTTACCTTTGCCTGGAAGTCTACATGGTTATGAATGCTTCAAATTATTGTTATAGTTGCTTAGAAAATTCTATTATTTCGTTACCAATTGTTATGAGATCAATTTAAAATAATTTTTTAAAAAAACCATCTAATTTTTTTCCCACCCTAGAAAATAGAACTTGGTATTTTCTGTTCCACCTTTTTTTTTTGGGGGTAAATATGGCTCCACACAAGATCTTCGCAGTTATCTGTACATTAACTGCTCTTCCCTATTTTCTCTATAATTTTGACACATTAATATACCTTTAATAACCATCCCTATGCCGCTTAAAAAAACTAAATACACGACAAAATCCACAGCATATTCACACACAACACCAATAACAATTTACAAGTACTGACACTTCACTTGTCGTGCTGCTTTTGTTCTTGAATATATATGCTAGAAAGGAATAACTATGTAGTCCCTAATTGATGAATTAGTTAATATAACAAAGTGACACAGCCATACAAGTGAGACATCAGTTCTTCAGCTTTTACAAATCCAATACTAAAACCAAGTAGAACATACCCGCATCTAATACTGTGAGAACAAGATCTATGATTTAGTACTAAATAATTATACATTACATTAACAGGAAAGCATATAGAAACATAAACAAAGAATGTGCACTTCAGTTTCAAGAGAAAATGAAAATAAAACTTTTCCGCTTGATACAAAATGATCAGCAAGAGTTTCCTAATACGATGCACTGAAATCGACAATTGCACTATGCATGGTGCACATTTGTGGTTTTGCGCTACAGCATGCAAGAACATGTATAATATAGCATATTCAAAGATGAATTTTTGTAGATACATACAGGGAATCAAACCTAGTTAGCTTCTACAAGAAGTACTGTGTGCACGTGCATAGGGTGAGAGAGAGTGAGGGGGGGTGGGAGTGGGGAGAGAAGCCGCAGTTAGTTCCAACTCTTCCATGGCCCTACTACAGTGCATAAATGAGAAGATAATCTTCTATTGCGGTGCCTGGCCACGTGGAGGAGGGCCTGATGGTGGTGGTGGCGGCAGCATTCCAGATTGAGCTCCTGACTGCAAAAACCCGGATACCAAGTCAGCAGTAGGTCTGCGTTAAAAAAATCCTATAAAAAACTATCTTCATATTGGGATTTCATCACTCGTCTAGCTTTTACATACTGGCGCCAGTGTTTGGTCATACCAAACAAGAGTGTCCTTAGGCAAAACATACTGCAAATGGTGCTAATATATTATTATATATTCTGTGCCACCAGGGTTTCGTTTAGATTAAATGAACTCGCTAACTAGTAACATATGAAGAACATCAGATATTGACAGAAATAAATATGAAAATTGGGTGAAACAAAAAGAGCATACGACATAGAATTACACTCCTATACATGTTTCAAGAGCTGAACAAAGGGCAAGTGAAAGTGTATAATCACCTGAAAAGGATTAAAACCTGGCATCATTGGCATCTGTCCTTGACTGCGATTAAATGGACCGCCTTGAGGATACATTTGGCCCCCACTTGCATTTGGAGGACCTTGCATATTTTGTAAGCCATTAGGGAAACCTCCAACTGGTGGAGGAGCACCGCTGGTGGGTAACGGTCCTGAATGCATAGGATTCATGCCCATATAATGTCCTTGAGAAGGTGGCTGATTCATTTGGTTCACCGAACCTTGCATCCCCTATTTAACAAATAATATTCATGTCTGTTATCTATACCAATCATTGGGCCAAAGTCAGACAAATAACTCCAAAGACAATTCAAACTTGTTGACCCACAGAAATATGCTACGCAAATGCAGATACTTCTAACTTGGAGATCTTGTCACATATTGAAACAAAAACAAAACTAGTTAAAGACTCCATCATGCACAGATTTTAATTTGAAGTACATGCATATTTATGTAAATAATAGATTTTTTTGGGTAAATGAAAATAATAGATTTAGTTGACATGTTATCATAATTAACATATTGACAATGTATGTTTATAAATTGTTTTAAATATAGTGAAATTACTATTATTTAATATAGACTATTGGTTTTATATGACCATTAGTGGTATTTCTATATTTGTGTATGAAATACTACGTCCAAAAGAGTTACAACTCTTTAAAGTAACCTAAAGCCGGGTCATTTTATGTTTAAACCATATAAAGACTGCAACTCTCATCATTCTTGAAACAAAGACAGGTCTCTCAAATATGTAGTTGAAAAAAAGAATTGATAAAGAGATACCAGTACTTAAAAGGTGTGAGTAATAAAATTTTAAAATTATAAAAAGCCAAAAGGTATTACAAAAAGATATTACTAAGAAGAGGTACAAATGATGAAAATTTCCAAAATTATATATTATTATAGAAGAAAGCAACAGCTAATTCCAAAAAATACACCTTCCATAAAACCTGGCGCTACTTTGAGGCAAATTAGCCACCATATCCATATGTACCTACTTAAGCAAAAGACGGAAGAGTAAGTATGATGGAATGAGTTCATACCATGGGGCCAGGCATTTGCATAGGATGGGATACAGATCCAGGCGAAGGTGCAGGCATAGATCCAGGCATTGAGGGCATTGAAGGCATATTGAGTGGGGCCATCTGTGGTGGAGGCCGTGGTAAATGAGGATGAGGAAGCAGTGGTAAATGGGATGGTGGCTGTAACTGTTGGATATTTGGAGGTGGCATTGGCAAAGGAGCCATTTGTGGTGGAAAGGGTTGATGTTGCTGTTGTTGAATTTGTTGAGCATTTTGCTGATATTGTTGTTGTTGATTTGCAGCAAGAAGAGAAGGATGTGGACCGGGAGGCAGAGGAGGAGCACCCATAGGCATTGAGCCTTGAAGAGGCTGCTTCTGCTCTCCCTGAGCAGTCATATCAAGAGACGGAATCGATAGTGGCATTGGAACTCCAACACCTGGAATAGTTCCCTCATTTCGAGATAACCCGGGAGGAAAAGGGCCAGGAGTTGTTGGAGCTTCAGGGCCAGGGAAACTCCCGGGCATGCGACCTGCAAAAGCAGGATTTTGCTCGCCATATCCTGTAAATATTTGATGCAGGAATTAAATGACTGGCTAACGATGTGATTTGACAATCTACTCAAGGATAGTAACCTAAGAAGTCCTAAAAATATAGTAAAAGCAACCTTGATTCGCTGCTGCACTAAATTTATCACGAGCTGGGTCTCCTGGTCGGTTTCTGCACCAAAACTTTGTTGTATGGTCATGGCTACCACTGCAGCATTAAGCATGAAAGATCAGCTCAAAGGTTTGACATTGAAAATTAAAAAAAAAAAAAAAAGGACTAGCTAAAACTACCTTATTACATTAATAATACCATCACTAAAGTAAGGAAAAAACGCTTGAAAAAATAATAGCAAGTCTGACTCAACATTTGGTTTCAGACTGCACATTATCCCACTTGGAATGATGATGGCAAAGCACTTTCGCATAGACAGACAGTGAAAATTACATTCATAGATAAAAAACACTCTGAACTTAACAAATGAAACAGGAGAGGACAGAGTAAAGGCCCATGAGATCCTTCTTTACCAATAAAAGTAGAATGCACCAATTTCATGCTATTGGGTCGCAGCCAAAAATTAACCTTTACTTCAATCGAAAAGATGACTGACAAAAATTAGGTCCAATAGAGTTTTCCAACGACTATTTCTTTGCTAAGTGGTTCTACAATAATCTCTTTTTTATAGAACATCGAAATACTATAGGATTTATTGAAAAAAAGGGTTTTTAGCTATGGCATAAGACTTTGTTTGACTTCGCTCAGACTCCACTTCATCCATTTCAAACAATTCAATGAACAATTTTTTTCCCCATATATCCACCCTTCCACTTAAGGGAATCTGAACATCAAGTGCCCACTCTAGATAATTACACTAAAAGTAATAAAAAAAGACATCAAATGATATGGATGTGCCACGTGTACCCCCTCCCATGATGCATGTATATTGGAGATTGGTAATGGGGGGGGGTTGCGTGGGGGGAGGGAGGGGGAACACTATTAATAACAATATTAAGTAAGCTGGAAATATTTTCCTCTGTTGGATAGTTAGCGGCCAAAGTCATTATAGCTGTTATGGCCCATTCTAGTAGTAAAGATATATTAATAGTAGTAGATGGTAAAAGGGGAGATTCTTAGCTGAATATGTGTAATTAGAGAGAGAGAACTGGTGGTGAGCAGCATGCTCATGGCTGCACTGTGACTTTCACACTCCCATCCCTCACTTCCATGCTCATCACCTTCTCCACTTCTGAACACCAAAACCCTAACCCATACTTTTGTTCACACACACACAAACCCACATTTTCTACACAGCAGCAGCACATATACTACTACTATACATACACCCATACAGATACACATTCAACCTAAGACGCACAGATACTTGATATACAACCCATACACAAACCCATATTACCCACTCATACACATTCCCAAACAATACCAGCATGCTCATCACTGTTCCACCTTTCTCATTGAGAATACTACATCTTATTAATAATATTGACTCTCTCTCTTCAGCTTATTTTGCCATTGCATCCTTTATTGGTTTAAATTATTCTGTGGGTTTCTGCTAATCGCATTGTTTGTTTCTTGTTGCCTTGTGGGTTCCTATCACCAAACTTTTAACCAAAAGTCAAGCTTTATCCAACACATGATCAACTGGTCATTTGCTTTCTTCACTTCCTCTTTTATGTTTTGCAAAAGGAAGCATTCTTCCCTTTGTATTCGTTATTTTTTATTAATAAGATTACTGAAATTATAAAAGAATTTAAGTTTTTGGGTATGGCATAAAAGAAGAATAGCCATACAGCCGAAGCAATGCTATTGACTGGAAAGTTGCCTCTGCAATTTAACTTGGACTACATAACATGTTGCTAGTTCCATCCACAGGTTTTCAAACAACACATGCTACAGCACATGACAACTTGGAACAGACACCTAGCTTTCTTGTCAATTTTTCTGATATGCTCACTCAAAGCAGGAAAACATTGTGTGAACAAATTGTGGTATTTAACCACAAAGTTGGTCAGAGGCAGGATGATTTGAGCTCACCTGCAGAGCAGATAACCAATAGGATGCCACGCAAGGTCCCACACACTGTTATCATGTGCGTTAGGAATTTCAACTTGAGGAGCTTCATGCCTGCCAATAAGAATGATCACTAATTATCAGAAAATAACTAATATATGCAAACACTACTATCAAAGTGCAACTAACCCATGCACTATATTAGAGGGACACAAAACAAGAAGGTCCACATCAAGATAAACATTGATTGTGAAAATAAACCACACCCCCAGAACAGCTATGGGATTTGCATAACGCAAAAATCAAGGCCACAGCTAAGTTAGGCCACAAATGCTAAATGTAACATCTGAAAGGCTCATCATTAAGGAAAATTAAGAACATTTCAGGTACTTCAAAGATAATTTTCTATTCCCTCAAATGTAGTCTAGTTTCATCTATTCTTACCACCCCTTCAACCTTTCTCAGTAATGACTAATGACCATTCCAAATGCTACTTTTAGCATTTGTAAGCAAATATAACCAATATTCTCTCTGAGGAAAAAATCCTATATGTTAAAAAAAAAAACCCCATAAATTTTCATCAATCAGTAAAATTTTGCCAATACGGTATCACTAGAATAACTACTTCATATAGAACAATAAATTACAAAACCTACAATTATATGTGAAAAAACCACTCTAGACCACCTGCTAGACCAACATAATAGCATAGTGTTCTGAAAAGACAGTTTAGCACGTAAACATTACTGCTTCATTTCCTGCAAATCACAAAATTATATAATCCTGAACTGGGTTCTAAGGGTATTCTGATCAAATGGTGGACATCATAATAAAATATAACATAATTATCATGTAAATACCAATGCCTACCAATGAGATTGTAGCCACCATTATTATTACTAAATATCATAACAGAATAAGAAAACATACCTGAAAAAGTTCCATTATATGCATAATGAATAGTCAAGTTTATACTTGAGATGGAAATGCAAGATAACTTACCCAACAAGCCAATGGAAAATAGATCCATCATAGCTCCCACTAACAAAGTACTCCTCATGGAATGGATGCCACGCCAATGCTACCAATTTAAAACAAACACTAAATCAGCATCACCCAACGAGTCATTAATAAGACTCAGTATGAAATGAAAATGCCATCACAACAGAAAATTCAAGCAAAGTTAGACCATGCAAGCACAAAAGCAAGAACATGCAAATCATGAAGGAAAAGGCATATAACAAGATAGCGAAGGGGTTTAAGGTGGAAAATTTTTTTCTCACGCAATGAACTTAATCTTCTTTCTCGTTACTAATTGTCCAAGTCCCACAAACTTTTGAAAAAAAAAAACAATTTAACCCCTATGTTTTAACTTGTGGATAGAAGCACCTCAATTTTCAGAATGCTCAGATAATCCTCTATGTTGTAACACCCTTACAACTTACCCCTTTTTTCTGTCTTTATAAAACCCTTACTTGAAAATTTAGAACATGAAAATGATTGACCAGAAGGATCTCTTTGGGAAAGGATTGGAGAAGCCTAGGGGAGCATTTCAGCCAAAAATCAATTGTGAAGACAAGATGGTTTGGAAGCTTAAGCCTTCAAAACAGCTCACAATTAAGGAGGCATATACTATTATAAGACAACTTGCAGCTCATGTGCCCTGGTGCAGCCTGGTTTGGTTTAAAGGAATTATTCCTAGACTCGCCTTCATCTTATGGCTTGCTACCCAACAAAGATTAAGTACTTCGAACAAGTTGATGCAATGAGGAGTGGTCATGCAAAATTGTTGTTATCTTTGCAACAACGAAGAAGAATTGCACAGCCATCTTTTTCCCCAATGCTCTTTCATCAAAGACATATGGAACAACTTGAAGAAGCACTTTCCAGATGGGAGTTTATTTCCATCTAAAGCATCTGACATCCAGGATCTCTTTGCTTCTGTTGGCCCTCGGCTATCAGCCCCTTGGAAGATTATTACAAGTCTTGTGATATATTATGTGGAAAGATTGAAATGAGGAGACTTGGGCTTAGTACCCAGTCAATAGAGGAAGTGACTTGTCAAGTCACTTGTTTTTTCTACCTTATTAAGAATTCTGACTAGTTTTGTCTGGTGTGCATTAGTGCCAAGACCTTGAACCTAACACCTTTTTGTTTGACTAAAGTTCTGTTCAAGATTTTAGGTCTCTTGTGAGCTTGCCTTTGTTTTGGCCGTTCTTTTGTTTGTACAGTTTTTTTTATAATACTTATCATTATTAATAAAAATCTGACATTTCTGTAGTCATGACATAAACAATGACAACAATGACTATTATTTGATCCATTGATCCACATAAATTACATTCTTCAGAAACTTACCTTGTTAATAAGTTCAGTTAGATCCATATAGATAAAAATAGAGAAGTTAATTTAATGAGGAATAATACACAAACAGGTTGTTGAAACTCTGAGGAAAATGCTATGAAGTGTCTAAAATTCTAATTGTATAAATGATCCCCTCAACTTTGCAGAATGGTCCAAATAAGCCCCTCATGTAAAACACCACTAGCTAAAAACTTCTTAGAAGTAACTTACCCAAGCACAAAAAAAAAAAAAGAAAGAAAGAAAGAAAATAAAATACTTAGAAGTAAGAATTAGTAGCTCTCTTTGCTTTTATGGTGTGTGGACAAGTTCACAAAAGATTTTGGAACACCACAATTTGGCATATAGCTAATCTCAATAAAAACTTCTTAGAAGTAACTTACCCAAAAAGAAAAAAAAAGAAGAAAAAAAGACACTTAGAAGTAAGAATTAGTAGCTCTCTTTGCTTTTATAATGTGTGTGGACAAGTTCACAAAAGATTTTGGAACACCACAATTCGGCATATAGCTAATTTCTTGAAGTAACATACAAATTCCAATTTAAGAATTTTATGCATTTTACAAAAAGCATGCAGCATCAGTTCCCAATCTTCAACTCACCAGTGACATCTTTCCGGTGCCCTCGGAAGGATTCCAGCTCCTTCATTGCCCTGATGTCATAGAGCTGTAATTACACATGAGAGTCAAATTGAGCAGTAAATGAAGAAGCGTAAATATAAAACTGGAACTGTGAAAATGCAAGGAAATGAAGAGGAAACACAATAACAAATAATGATACAGCCAAGACCAGCAAATGCAACAACTGCCTTGGATAAATTATTTAACCTTGATTATTTGATCCTTTGAACCAGTCAGCACCCAGTTTCCATTTTGGTTCCACTTGACACAAAGCACCGTATTTTTGTGGCCATGACTGTGAAGGAAGGGCAACTAAGTAACACATAAAAGGTATGACTTCAGAGTAAATCTTGGAAGTTGGTAACAGATACATACAAGGAACAAAGCTCCCTTCCGCTTTTAGCATCCCATAGCTTGACAAGGTTGTCTTTACCACCTAAAACAGACAATTTATAGCATAATAAATATCTGGAACAAACCTACAGATTGAAAAAGGAAAGTAAATCCAGAAAAGTTGTCATTGACAAAAGCAGAACCTGAAACCAACAGGGACTTTGTAGGGTGCCAATCGACGGTCTTGACATCCCAACCATGACCTGCCTGAGTTCAAAGCACCAAGAAAAGAAAGTCTTTGGTTACATAAGCAACAGCAATCCTCTGCCAAGTTGGCTCTCACACATTATATGATAGGAGCCCAAAGACTAGAATGTTGATTTTCTTTAATATGTAGTAACTACAAATCCTAATTTGGTGAAATTGAGGCTGAAAGATACACACTTCAGAGCAATATACTCTTCACCGAGAGCTCATAACTCCTTAAGGCACCCACTTTAACTCCTTATCAATACTAGCTATACTAACACTGCTATTAACTATATCTAATACCTAACATCATATCACTGATATGAACCAAAAAATTTAGGTAACAGAAGTTAAACTTATTATTGATTTTTTCGAAAAGTGCAAACCTTAATATACCTTCAGTGAAGAAGGTCCATGAACAGAATGCTCATCCTACTGACACATGAGCAACTATGCTCATACAATCTCTCACTTAGAAACAAAAATGATTCACTGCCCTTTCTCTCTCCTACAGCCTATTTATAGGCCAGCTAAGGACCATACAAACTAAAGCTTAACTAATATTAACTACTAGACTAACTATTCAACTAAAGCTAACAAACTATTATAGGGTCATTACAATCACAAAAAACATGTCATTATGTTGGAAATAGGAAAGAGGTTGATTGCCTTCCCATAAAGAAGCAATAACCCATTGCATTCAGCAAAGAGATCCTCAATGCCTGAGCAAATCATAATGTCCACAAAGTCCATAACCAAATAAACCACTACATCCTTGCATCATGCATGATGACAGGATTACTGATTGCTTCATCAGTCAATTATTATCATCCTTCATACTGAATCTAAACAATAGGAATTGCCATCAGCACACTCACAGTCCAACTATAGAGAATGAAAAACCAAATCATAGCAACACAGTAGTATATGACCTCCACAACCACTACCAATCAGATTCAATTTACAAAATTGCCTTGTGAACCAGGGCCTCATAGAATTTCTCCTCTAATATAAGACTCGAAGATTTTTCTTACTTTCTTTTGGGAACTTTATAAGGAGTAGAAATGCTAGACCTATGACTAGGAGCACAGCAATGATACTGCTTGCCCACCTGGTTAGTTTAGACCCAAATGCTTTGTGTTTCCAGAAAAAAATAGGAAGCAAAAATAGACCTAAGAACCATTATCGCTTGGAGATTCCATTATAAGGCATTAGGAGAAGGACAAGATTGGTTCACCTTGAGGTAAGGACAAAAATGGCAACATCTAGAAATTCTTATCATGTGGAGTTTCCAGTATAAAGATCTTTGTGATCTCTTGTTGATCAACATTACCTGATAATGAGCGTTCTTCTTGGCATCGAGCAAAATCCCAAACTTTAACTGTAGTATCATCGGAACATGAACAGAACTTCAAATCTGTCCGACAGAAGCTGTTACAAAAAGTTTCACTTAAATGATGCCAAGGCAAAGTTCAGAGTGAAGAATTTCATTTAACACTTTGTACAAACCTCAAGTCCCGGACTGATTCCTTGTGAGCAGATTTATTTGCCTTCACATTGTTCATGTTGTTCTGCCAATACCTAAAATGCATTTAGTTCAATCAGAAAACCTAAAGGATTAAGAATTTTCCCGCAAAAGTATAGATATGATAGTCCCACAAAGATTTACTTTATCGCTCCTCCATCATCACCAGACACCATCCAGTTGTCATTGTGACTCCACACCATAGACCTGATTGCGTGATCATGGGCCTGTACAACAGAATGAGCTCCTAATCTCCCACAAAGGAATCAAGATTCCCACTAAACTAAGAAAAACAAGCCAACACTGGGAAATGCAAAGTACCTGAAGAATCATTTCAAAATTAAAAGATTGTCCATTCCAAAGGGTAAATTCACCACTCTGAGATCCTGTAATAAGACGCCTTCCTGTTGGTGTCCACTTCAAAAGGAAATGAGAGTCAGCATATAACAGTTAAAAAGACTTGACTAGAAGAACCAGACTGTCAATGGAGATTTATACAGTAAAGATATTGGCCAAAAAAGAGCAATTTACTGAATGATTTCAAACAGGATTATCAACACAGCTGTTACATGATTACACCTTAATAAAGAGACAGAATTCCTTTTCTTCAAGTAATTAATGCAATTGATTCTGCATCCACAGAATTTCTAGGAGCAAATCTAAAGTACTTATTATTATTTGTAAACAGTCTTGTCTACCCGAGTAATTATATGGAATCTACTCTTGGTTATAAATGGTATCATGTACTCAGAAAAGAAGGTAATATGTAAATCAGTTTCGCAAATAAACTTTAGTTAGACAAACAACGATGCAACTTCATCCAGCACCAAGTAAGCTTCACATCCCAGTCAAAAAGTTTAAAAATAAAAAATAATAAATAAAAATAAAATGAAGTAGCAATGTCCCCAATGAAAGTTCTAAATATCAAAGTCTTAGAGAAATGCAAGTGTATGTAGCCAAATGCAACATCCAAATTATTCTGATTTCTAGAGCCGGCAATTCGGGATACAACCCGTAAACTTGGATACAACACGACATAACACGATTATAAACACGTTTGTATATGGAAAAAATTGACACGAAACATAAACAGGTCAAACTCATTTAAATATGGTAAAATTTGTGTTCAAATTCAAGGTTTAACCTGCAAACCTATTTACAAACCCGATTATTAAACAAATCCTATAAATCGGTCTAAGTTCGACCCATGAACCCGTTTAACAATAAAATAATTAATAATATATATATATATCAACCCATACATTATAATAATATATGTATGCTTCATTTAAATATATATTATAAAACTATATAACACATATATATAAAGAGAACTTCTATAACAAATATATAACTGTAAGACATATATGTATCATATATATATATAATTTTGTTTTATTAAACTTTTGTTATATTGTAATTTTATATTTAAGTGTTAAGATTATATTGCTTTCATTTGTGAATGTTGATTTTATAATTGCCCTTTTTCTTATATATTTATAACTTTTTAATCAACAAAAGAATTAAGCCCGGATACGAAATACAATTATTAAATGAGTCAAGTTACAAATTTAGATTTTCATACACAATTAATAAACAAATCTGATTACGGATTAAGGTTTTCAAGATACAAATCTGTTTAAATACAGACACAAGATATGACGGATTGACATGAATTGTCAGCCTTACTAATTTCCAACATATTATAGGTCGAAGAAAATAGTTCCAACCTATCGATAAAGGTCAATAGGTTAAAATGAACTTCTTGCTCATTTCCTCTAATGAAACAAATGCACCAGAATTTTGTAAACACAAATTCTTTTTTTGGGTAAAGTAAGATTTTTTTGTATTTTCATTGTAAACACAAATTGTTGGAGCCATAATTTCAAACAAACGAGAGGGACAAAGAATGTTTGGCAAGGCAGGGAGAATAAAATAACAAAAAGTGTCTGCAATAAAGCTGACTAAAATAAACTCACCAAGACACGATTAATTGAACATCGGTTCTTGTTTACAGATGTGTGCACAAACTTTGCAGCATAACTTGTGGAAGGATTATCTGAATAAGCAGCTGCAGGTAGCATCTGCAATGGGAATGCAAAAGAGTAAAGAAATTTAGCCAAGTCAAAGAAAGAAAGAAAAAGAGAAGAATTTAGGGCCCATAGATGCAGAAGTCAAGAGTAATTAGACCATTATAACAAACATTATAGAGAAAATATAACATAAACAATGCTCACTAACATCAATTGCTGCCGCTGGGGTAGGCTGCAATAGAGTTCTGTCCCTTGAATCTCTCTGCCACATACGAACCTACAGAGCAATGACAGCAAACCCGATTTATGATCTACACTTTTTCCTTTTTTGAGAACTGTCTTTGATCTTAAGCTATACATTCAAGTAAAACCAGCCCATGTTTAAAGGGAAGTACTTGCACATAAAAAAAATCAACATTTTGCATAATTAAGCAACGACATCTTCAACATAAAAGAGAACAGACAGCAAGTTCATCGTTACAACTACAGGTTTTTTAATATGACAGTTGCAGGTTTCAAATCTGAAAAGACGTTACCACATTACATATACTCAATGCTAAATTGCCACCTCACCTTTTATGGTAAATATTGCCAACTCATCTTGGTTTTTAGTTGTTTTATAAAATTTATTAACTTGCTCAGCCAAAACATTGTCCAATATCTTCTGGAAGAAGAGAAAAGGGAACGTAAAAATTTCCATAGAACCAGCTAGGCCATTGACATTATAGTGAAACCGAAAAGTTCAAATGAGGAAAAAGCTCCAACTTTTACTCCCTGTCCTTTCCCCTTAACATTTTGCTCGGATAAGAGGAAAGAAATAGAAGGGGATGAATTTGAAGGGAAAAGTTACTTTTCTCTTGTTTGGATTAGGATGGAAAATGGATGGAATGGATTTGGGAGAGAAAGTTTTCCCTTGGGCCCCACAAAAATCCTTCTATCCGTACTTGGAGAAAATGAGAAGGAAAATGAACAGATTTACTAGAATACCTTTTAATTAAAAAGACAAACTCAAATTTCAAGGACTTTCTTTCCTTTACATTCCTTCCTTATCCAAACAAGAACTCTCCACCCATTTTATTTTCCCTATACTTCTTTCCTTTCTTTCTTTTTTTTTTTTCCTTCCTAATTCCTTCCCTCTTCACAAACAAAGTGTAAAAGACACACCTAAAAAAAAAAAAGAAAGAAAAGAAGGTGATCTAGTAAGGTCATGATATGACTGTTAGCCCATCCAAATACAAACCGGAGAACTAATGAGCAAAAAGTTTTATATCTTGTGAATCTGAAAGGTTTAGCAATAGAGAAGACCAAGAAATTTACCTGCATATATCGCACAACAGTGCTGGTATAGTCAACTGCCCGTCTTTGTGTGAGCTTTCTCATACGTTTAGCAGCAAAACTGTCACCATGGGCTGCAGAAGAAAATTAAAACAGCTCTGTTAAGTTCCAAATAGAGACTGGTTATACAAGAATTGCCACATGTCCACCAATATCACATGGAGGCAGGTTAGCTTTGAGGAGAATTTGACATGTCTTCATAAAATAGGTGACCATCAATATAAGTTGCAGGCAGCAAGGCAAGACAACCCGTATAGCAGTATATCTAAACTTAGATTACCATTAAAGGTCCATATATTGTTCAGAAACCACCGTCTATGGTTTAACACTCAGGTACAGAGCATCCGGTTTATGATATAGTCAAAGGCCTGGATAAAATATCTAGTACTAGCTCCAGAATTTTTTTGAGCAAGTGATAGCAGCATCTAGAATCTCAGTCCATCTAAATACACAACTCCATCACTTTCAAAGAATCAGTACCATGTGTCCTCTCCAATGAACCACAACTTCTAATAGCAAGGATGCCACAACACCTTATGATGTCGCAATATCACCAACAAGATAAACTTCTCATTTCTAGACAACTTGAATGAATTCGAAAGTGTAGCAATGCCCGGATTCATATGATGAAAAAGTCAGCCCAATACTTAAAATAGAAAATGTACAGTTTTCCAAGGTAAATTACATATTTCATGAAATATGGCAATGCGAGGAAATATGAAAAGTTTTTGCCCAAGAGAACCCATAAACATTATCCTTACATAAAAGGCCATCAATCTAACACCATTCTGCTAAGACACCTATCCATCAAGGACCTCTTCAACCTGAAAGAAGTATTGGTTGTAGCTATGAAAACAACCCCACCTTTGTCTACCACTCTGCATGGCCTACTGAAAGAAGCACTGCTTTGGATAGAACGTTCTACATTTAAATTCTTCAACAATTTACTGTCATTTAAAAATCTTAAGACTCCAATTTCACACAAGTCAAACACCCCAAAAAGCCTTTGTCAACAAGTTTCTGCATATTCAAATAAATTAAAAATATACATATTTAGGGCAGAATCTTCCACATAATTCTTCAACCGGGGTTTACGAAATTGTGTACAGCTCAATATGGAATAACACAACTTTTGACATGGTTTACATCTAAATGCATCTTAAACTCATATCCACTAATGGTACGGGTTTTACCTAGTTCACTAATATTTAGAGATCCAAATCCTCCAATTCCACACCCTTCAAGCACCGAAACACCAACACATAACTAGCATTGCATGAGAGAATCATATACTATAACAAGTCTAAGTACTCTATAAAGCAATGTATTACCAAATTGATAAAAGAAAAAAAAAATGAATTTACCGTCATAAGGAAGAGGGGGACCGGGCGGAGGGTGATGGTAGTCAGGAGCAATATTGGTTGATGAAGCGGAAGGCTGACGCATCATTGGCTGCGGAGCTGGCGGCGGTCCACGGTGGTAGTCGCCACCTGGTTGTTGTTGTTGGTGTGTATGTTGCTGCGGATCGCCATACATCACTGTGAATTTATTCAATTAGAGGTAATTCTAAACCCTAATCCAAAACCCTAACCCCAATTTGACTAATATCGAAGGAGTTCGAGTGGATAATCCTAAACCCTAAGAGCGGGAAAGAGCAGAGAGTTCACCTTTGTTTTTTTTTTTTTTTTTTTTTAAATCCCCTTTAATAAGCCGGTTGGCCCAAAACGAGCATGATCCGTTTCATCGCCCGTAAAGCGAATATCACTGGTCGACCATGCACTGTGATAAAAAATAAAATATAAATAAATAAGAGATAATCATTATATTAATATATTAAAAATAAAAGTTTTGATGTAAGTAGAATAAATAGAAAATTATTTTTTTAGCTGTAAATGTGTATACCTTAAAAATAGAATAATGAGAATTTTTTAATCAAAAATATAAATAAATAAATAAAAAGTGAGATTAAAAGTTTAAATTTTATATATTAGACGTGTTTAAATAATGTAAAGTTAAAAAGAGAATATATTTACTTAATATACCCAAATAACTCTCTATATAATTAAGAAAAAAACTATTTTTTTTCAAATTGATCTTATAAATAATTTACGTAAACACAACATGAAAAATAGACTATCTATTCTATATTGAATTTCCTTTCCCTGAGGCTTACCAACCCTCATATAGTATTTTCTTAAGGAAGGAAATGCCATTTTTTTTTCCATAAAAATTAGTTTTATCTTGTGTAATGCACATGGCATCCTCTTAGATGAGAAAACCGAGAGAATCAAATATTTATAAGTTTTTTTTTTCCAAAAATATTTATAATGTTTAAGGCAAATTATAACAACACTTTTGAAAAATATCAAATTTACAAAAAAAAAAAACACTTTGCATGCTTTCGAAAATGATATCATAAATTTTCTCTTTTAGTATAGAACCAAATTCATCTTTTGTATGGATAACACTTATAATTTTATTTTATTTTTGAGATGATCTATTATATGCCAAATCGGTCAATAGGTCGGCATTAAAAAGCATTTTAAGTATATTTGTACAAAAAAATTGTATTGATACTACATCAAAGAAAAAAAAATTATAGTGTAAATATTTTTAAACCAATATAAATCAAATTTTTCTTTCAAAATTTAAGGTGCCCTTATCATATTAATAGTTTAAGGCCAATGTGGCCCTATAATTTATTGTAATTTGCCTTATATTTCCACTCTGCTATTTTTTTTTTTTCATAATTTTCCTTGAAAAATATAACCTTTTTAAGTAATGTATGGTTGCTTTGATCCGTAATTCTCCTCTATTAATGTAAATCACCTTAAGAAAACTTGATAATCTCCTCATCTGCAGAACCCACATCTTTAGATGAGTTTCATGTATGCCTATCTTTAATTTTGGATTAATGGAATAGACTTTATATTATATAAACTTATGTATAAACTCAGTCCTCTATAATTAATTAGTCTCTTCCCATCGTATGCACCCATCTCACTCAAAACTTATGCTATATAAGTTGTGGCATATGCTGTAAACTTTTAAGCACATGACACTCCTAAAAGCTCTTTAGCACTTCGAGAATTTATTGAATTTCTATTTAGTAGGACAAGGATCTATAAAATTTCTAGAATTTATTACAAAAAATTTCAACACTTTTAACCTTATGTCTATAAAAATGGACGAAATTTTGCTATCTCAACCATGTTGTCCCTATGCTGTCCTGCAACACTTGGCAATCAACATTTTATAGTAAACTTATTGTTTACTTTTTCGTTACGTAACATTTGATATATAGAAATAATTTAAAATTAAGTAGAATGTAGTGAATTTAAAATATAATAGTTTAAAATTAAGTAGAATGCAATGAATTATATCAATATCAGAATATTGAGTTTATTAGACAACATTCAATAATTTTATTCCTATATCGTGTTTAATTGTAATATATTTAAAATTGACTGAAACGTGAATTTAATATATTTACCAAAAAAAGCTTGTGATGGAATAGGATCACGATACCATCTCTTTGAAAGCATAATTGAATTCTCCTACAAAACCAAAATTATCAATTTTAAAGAATGGGATTTTAACTTCTTAAAACACTTTTAAAAGATCCTAGACACTAAATTTCTATTAGAACCAACTTACTCTTTGAGTGACATTTCAAAATTGTTATAAGATTAGAGAAACCATTATGAATAAAGCTAATAGAACCCCAACCAAAACAGTGAAATCATGTTCCAAAGTCCATACCTATACTTTTGTAAACAAGATCTAAATTCAAAAAATGACACTAGATAATAGATTTTGTTTTAAAATTAATGGGTAACAAAGATTACAAGCTAAAAAATGATAGATAAAATTACATATTGCACTATGTATTATTAGTCTTGATTTGTAGTGACAAAGAGAAAAACAAACACAAATGATATAAAGTGTGCAAGTCATCTTGCCTTTGATTTATCCTTGCTCACCCACTAGGGAGGGTTAGGAATGCAACTGATGTGATGTAGGTCGCAATAGGATAGTCAACTCAACCAACTTGATAAAAACTTTATAAGGTCAAATCGTACAAGGTTTAGAGTTAGGTTTTTTGACATTGGATAAAACTTGGTAGAGTTTAAGGTCGAGTTATGGGATATAGAAAAAA
The DNA here is from genome assembly GCA_037954665.1 of Laguncularia racemosa. Taxonomy (NCBI): domain Eukaryota; kingdom Viridiplantae; phylum Streptophyta; class Magnoliopsida; order Myrtales; family Combretaceae; genus Laguncularia; species Laguncularia racemosa. The sequence goes on along the minus strand of JBBMOL010000013.1, from coordinate 1,883,766 downwards.
CACGATTGGCAAACTCAACTCAATTTTTAAAAAATAATAAATTAATATTATAATTTATAATCAGTATATTTTATTTTATTATTTTTATATTTTAATTAGTATATTTTTATATTTAATTTCTCTCTTGTTTTATCACAAGTATATTAATGATAAATTAAATAAATAAGATAAAAAAATAAGTTGAAGTATAAAAAAAAAAAATTAATCTCTATTCTGGTTGAGTTTGGGTCGGATTAAAAACACCCTATCAAGTTGGGGCAAGTTTTAGCATATAAATCCTTTGCCGGTCGGGTTCGGGTTTCAAGTAGTACATGCTGCTGGAGGCATTGGAATTGGAGAAGAATATCCCGAATAATGACATCCGAAACTTTGGCTTTCAAGGTTGAAGATGCTAACGCCCTGGGGACCATACAATTCATATGTCACATCAATGCCTCCATATAATAAATACTATTTTGTCAAATTTATTTTTAAATTAAAAATATTATATATTATATTTATATTTTTAAAATATAAAATTTATTATGGCCTAGTGCTTAAATAGTTATTTTTATAAATTTAAGATCATAGGTTCAATTCTCATAAGAGTCATTTTTATTTTTTTAATTGTGTGTTTCTTAATAAATGATTTTTATTTTCTTTTTTGCTATAATATATAAAATTGAATTTTATCAATAAAAAGATAATAGTTGACTAAATAAATTATCAATAGATACCATTTATTTATTAATAACTTTATAATATATAATAATTATATTCAACAATATAAGTGTTTCAATTATATTATATAAAACAATAGTAAATAATAGTAATTTATATTATTTAAAGTACTAATATTTTTTTTCACTATTAATATTATGAAAAGAAATAAATATTATTATTAATCAATTTTCTAATTATTGATATTTAGAAAAATATACATATATATTTATAATATTACTAATGAAATAATTTTACAAAGTCAGTATAAAAAATTATAAAATATTATATTATTTTTTATAATATTAGTAAAAAAATTTATTCTTTTAACATTTTATAAATTATATCAAGTACTTATAATCAATATATGAAAAAAGTTTAAATTTACTTTTCTATTTAGCATTATATTATGTTGATAATACATTTATTTCTGTGTATATAAGATATATTATTATAATTGTAATAATAAATGAATAGTGATTTTAATACTATATATTCGACCTCTCTAATGATATGATTCTATGTCTGCTCCTATATCTTAGAGTGATCATAGATAAGAAAATTGAGAGAATGGAAATATTTATAATGCTTTTTCCCCATAAATATTTATAAAGTTTAGGGTAATTATAACAACACATTTTGAAAAATATCAAATTTACAAAGGAGTAGTAAATTTAAAAAATATATATATATATAATACTTGCATTCTTCTGAAAATGATCTCATAAAATTATCTTCCAATATAGTACCAAATCCATCTTTTGTACGGACAACACTTATAATTGCTTTACTTTTCTTGAGGTGGATCTAGTATCTCCCGAATCAGCTAGTTGTTTGGCATTGAAAAATATTTTCAATATATTTGTATAAATAATCGTTTTGCTATTGCATTGAATAAAAAAAAATTATAGCGTAAATATTTTTTAATCAATATAAGTGCATGACTTTGAAATTTAAGGTGTCTCTATCGTGCTAATGGTTTTAGACCATGTAACCCTAATTCACTCCATAATTTATTGTAATTTTATATTTCCATGACTTTGCTATTTTTTCGTAATTTTCCTTGAAAATATATAATATGGTACTCATAAAGACTTTAGCACTATCCTTAATTCATTGTTTGACAATTTGTTCAAATTCTGACCTTACATCTATAAAAACGCATGAAATTTTGCTATTTCCATGTTGTCCCGTTCACTCAAAATGCGACATGTGGTAGCCAATATTTTTACCATCAACTTGCCGTTTGTTGTTCACGTTTGTTGTGCACGAATAGATTGAATTTGATTGGAGTAAAATGTAATGGAATGTTAAGTCCATTTGGAAACATCTACATAATTGTTGATTCTGTTTGTATATTTTAATTTGTGAATATGGTAAATATATGTTAATGACATTAAAAATATCATATGAGTAATGATTGTTGATTCTGTTTGTATATTTTAATTTGTGAATATGGTAAATATATGTTAATGACATTAAAAATATCATTAATAAGAGTAGAATAAAATCGCGTTTCAAGGTAGAATAATTCCAAAAAATAGTGATTCTACGATTCTGCTTCAGATCGATTCCAACGTACCAAATCGTGCCATTAATGTTTCCCCCTTATCACACTGTCTACTTCCGTTAGATTTTTCAGTTGTTATTTTGTTTCATTTGTCTTTTTTATCACACTCAATCACGTCACCGTTGCTCAACACTATCATATTCATATACACATAGTTCCAACCTCAAGGACTTTTATACAATTAGTAATGTTATTGTTAATAATCATAATTTTAAGACTTTCAATCTTAGACACCAAATTTCTTTTAGAACCAATTTGCTCTTGAGCAAGATTTTCAAAGAAAATTTTGTTATAAGATCAGAGTAGGCATTATGAATAGAGGAAATAGAACACCAGCTAAAACAATGAAATCACATTCCGAGTTTGTACGCTGACGCAGCGCGAAAAGCGTAAACAACACGAGATCAATTCTAGGATTGGTCTTACGAACAAGCAAAGAATAATTCTGAGTTATTCCTTGAAAAACCTCAATTGCGCACAATCGAGAAAACGGATAAAACTATTATCTAAAAGTGTATATTTCACAAGAAGAATCAAAAGCTAACCCTATAATGGCCTAAAGGCTATTTATAGTCCTTAGGGAAATAACTAACAAGGAAATAAATATGTACACGTGGGAATAAATTTACATATACACGTCCGTCGTCTGGATTATACACGGCCGTATATAAGGCCGTGTAAGCTTCTGTGGACACTCCTGCTACAACACACGGCCGTGCCTTCTGACCGTGTGTCAGGCCGTGTAAGTTTCTGGGGATTTTCCTGACACAATACACGGTTGTGCCTCCTTGTCGTGTATGTTTCTGAGAATCATGCCGGCACAACACACGGCCGTGCCTTCTAGCCGTGTATCAGACCGTGTATGTTTCTGGGAGCTTCCAAACACATTACACGGTCGTGTCTTGTAAAAGACACGCCCAATCAACCCGTGTCAGCTACGATGCCCGCATCATTTTCTCCCGCCAATGAAGAACTCGACCCCGAGTTCTCTTTAGAATACAATGGTGTGTCATCGGGGTGGAAGAGAGATAAATCTGCTACATTGAAAGTGCACGAAATGTTCATATCGTCTGAGAGCTTGACAATATACGCGTTGTCATTGATCTTACGCACTACTTCATATGGGCCATATTTCTTTGGTTGTAGTTTCCCATATCTACCCACAGGGAAACATTCTTTTCGAAGATAAATCATCACCTGATTGCCCACTTTAAACAGTTTTTTCCACGTATGTTTATCAACAGCCCCCTTATACCTGGTATTAGCTTCTTCAATTTTCTGTCTGACTTCCGCTGTGGTGGCTTGGCATTGTTCAGCCATATGCTTAGCAACGACGTCACCTACCACACCCTTGGGTAACTTGATCAGATCCAGCGCATATTGTGGCGTTTTGGTGTACACTACCGAGAACGGTGATCTTCCAATAGTTCTATGGACATAACTATTGTAGGCGAACTCAGCTTGTGCCAACGCTTGATCCCACTGCCCTGGCTTCTCACGGCAAATGCTTCTAATGAGGTTCCCGAGAGTCCGGTTGGTTACTTCTGTCTGACCATCGGTTTGAGGGTAAGCTGTACTGCTGTAATTCAGGGATGAGTTAAACATGTAGGAACTTGCTATCTCTGTCGGAGGTGACGGACTTTGGAACACCATGTAGACGCACCACTTCCCTAAAGAATAGTCGTGTGATGGCCCTTACATCAGCGATTTTCCTACAGGGAATAAAGTGCGCCATCTTGGAAAACCTGTCAACTACAACAAAAACAGAGTTAGCACCTCGTTGGGTATGAGGCAAACCAAGTACAAAGTCCATCAACAGGTCCTCCCAAATGTTCGCCGACACGGGGAGAGGAGTATATAGGCCGGTGTTTTGGGATTGCCCTTTCGACACTTAGCAAATATAACATCTTTCCACAATTCTATAAATATCCTTCCGTAACTGAGGCCAGAAGTACCTCTCGGCAACTGCAGCTAAGGTCTTGTCTTTGCCCAGATGTCCTGCCAATCCACCACCATGCAGGTCTCGAATAAGTTTCTCTCGTAAGGACGACTCAGGAATGCACAGTTGATTCCCTTTCATCAAGTATCCATTGTGAACATGGTAGTCGTCACAAGGCTTCCCGTGGGCACATTTACTCCATGTCTCTTTAAAATCTCCATCCCCCTCGTACAACTCCTTTAGCCTTTCAAACCCGACAATTTCCACACTTAGAGTGAGTAGTACATCGGCTACTCAGAGCATCTGCCACTTTGTTTTGCACACCCGACTTATGCATCAATCTGAAAGGAAATCTTTGTAAGAACTTAATCCACCTTGCATGCATGTCCCTACTTATCCGAGTCTGGCTGCTCAGGTGTTTTAAAGCCCCACAATCTGAGTATAAGATGAACTCCTTTCCAACCAAATAATGTTCCCACACTTTTAGTGCTCTTACCACATCATAGAACTCCTTATCATATGTAGACCAACTCCTCCTAGCTTCACACAATTTCTTGCTGTAGAATGCTGTAAACACCCCATTTTTGCCCTCGGAATCAACAATTCTCAATAATAATCAATTTTTCAAATTTTCCTAATTTTTCCCAATTTTTCCTAATTTAGCATAAAATAATAAAAATGTTCAAAAAAATAAAAATAAATAGGAAAACACTTCAATTTTGAAAAATGATTTCAGAAATGGCAATAATAAATAATAAACAACTTTTAAAAATTTTTGGAATTTTCAAAAAATACAAAAAATAGAAAAATCGCATTGCATATATGCAATTTGCGAAAATAAAAAAAATCAGGAAAGTGGGCTAGCTCAGCTGGTCCGGACCATGGGCTAAGGCGCGCACAGGGGGTCGAGGTCTCGGGTTCGAATCGCGGAGGACGCAGTTTCCGCGTTTTGTAATTTTTCGACTTATCCAGTGACACGTGGCAGCATCTGATTGGCTGGAAGAAACGCACGCGCCGGGCGCGTGATCATCCCTTACCTCGAGCCCGAGATCGCCGGCGAGAAGAAAAATTCGTATTTCGGCCGTTTTGATCCGATTTTTTTGCACGAATCCAACAGATCTTCAACGGAAATAAGATAAACACTATCTAATTGGAATCAAATCGCAACAAACCGTTGGATAGGCACGGATCGGAGTTAGTTTTTCAACCGAAAATCCGATCAGCTTCAATCGGAGGAAATCCGAGCTTATCCAGCTCAATTTCAGGTGCCTATAAATAGAGGAGGAGGTGAAGAAGCCAACAGAGATCAGAATTGCGAGAGAGAGAGAAAAGAGTGTAGATCGGAGGAAACCCAAAGTTGCGACCGCCGATCGGAGTTGAGCCACCGCAAGGAGACGTTCTGGGAGTAAACCGCCACCACCATCGGATTCAGCACCCTCAAGAAGCTAGGATTCGACACTTCACCCGCCGCAAAAGACCACCGGAACGCCGTGAACGAGCCAACCCCGCCGCCGTGTCCGACCGATCCGACCCGACCAGCGCACCGATCCGGATCCAGGTAAGTCGGATTTTCCAGATTTTTTATTATTATTTATTTTATTTATTTTGTTTATTTGTTTATGTTGAATTTATTTATTATTATTTATTATATTGTTAGCCATTTATTTATTTATATTGTCGATAAATAGGAAAATGTAGGAATTGTATTTTTCTAGGATTTAATAATGTAGAAAATAGGAAATAAGAAAAAATAAAATAAAAATGAAGAAAAATAATAGAAATATTAGAAAAAAAAATAAGAATAAAATTTTAAATTTCAAAATAGGATAGAAAATAAACTTAAGATAAAATTTTCAACAAAAAAATATAAAAATTATAAAAATCATGAAAAACTTACAGAACTTATAAAAATCACAAAAATCATGAAAAACTTACAAAACTTATAAAAATCACAAAAATCATGAAAATCACAAAAATCATAAAAATCACAAAAATCATAAAAAAATTCAAAAGAATTATAAAAGAATCGTAAAAATAAGTTTTAACACTTAGAAAATCCTTTTCTTCGAATAAACTCAAAATAGATGTTTTCCCCCAAAATCATTTTCAAAAAAATCAAATTCAAAGTTTAGGCTTAGAAATTTTTAGAAAAATCCCAAAGATGTTAAGAACGTAAACCAAAAGAGTTTGCAAGAATTAAAATTCATCAAAAAACTTAAGATTTTCGAAAAAAAGCGAACTACGGCTTGTTTGATCCTGAGTAGCAGGTACGTAGGCACCCATTCGGGTCAACCCATAAAATAAATGAAAAATCCTTTTTTCTGAAATAAATTCAAAGACATAACAAAAATTAACAGAAACACAATGAAACACATTTCTAAAGATGAACAATTTTAGGAGATTAGGTGGTAACCGCATAGGTTTTAATAGGTTAGCCTCCGGACTTAGAAACTCTGGTTTTCCCTTTTTTCTTCTCACAAAAACGAGAAGAGGAAATAACGACGACTAGTAGTCCAAATTAAGACTAATCCGCTCCTTTAGTCTTAATTCAATTTTCCCAACAACAGTTGGGTGGCGACTCCAAAAATCAAACGAAATTCCTAATTCAAGTCGAGGATCTAGATTAGATGAGCATAGGGTTTAGTTTAGATCGGATTAGGAATGGAAATCCAAAAATTAGACTCGACAAATGCTATTGGCCTTTTCTCCTGTGACAACACCGCACCAACCTCAACTCCACTGGCGTCACAATCTACCTCAAACAACCTGTCAAAATCAGGTGGCGCTAATACAGGGACGCTACATAATCGTCTTTTCAGGTCTACAAAACTCGCTTCAGCCTCTTCACTCCACCGAAATTTCCCTTTCTTCAAACATCCAGTTAAGGGAGCAGCGACTATACTGAAGTGTTTAATAAACCTCCTGTAAAAACTAGTCAAGCCTAGAAAACTTCTTAGCTGAGTGACGGCCTTTGGGGTAGGCCACTCTCTGATCACCTTCACTTTCTCATCGTCCACCGTCACCCCTTCACTGCTGACTATGAACCCAAGGAACAATAGTCGCCTCGACAAAAATGTGCATTTCTTGAAATTGGCATACAATTTATTCTCTTTCAACACAGACATAACACACCTCAAATGTTCAAGGTGTTCTTCCTCAGATTTACTGAACACCAAGATATCATCAAAATATACTACAATGAAGCGACCGTTAAAGGGTTTTAGTACCTGGTTCATCACACGCATGAAGGTGCTTGGTGCGTTACTGAGACCAAACGGCATCACCAACCATTCATACATCCCCTCTTTGGTTTTGAACGCCATCTTCCATTCATCTCCAAGGCGGATCTGAATTTGATGGTATCCACTCCTCATATCTATCTTGGAGAAGATAGTGGCTCCACATATCCTCCAGGCGTGGTACGGGAAATTTACATCCTATTGTGATCTTATTGATAGCCTTGCTATCAACACACATCCTCCAGCTCCCATCTTTCTTGGGAGTCAATAATGCTGGGACCGCACACGGGCTCAAGCTGTCCCGGATAAATCCCTTGTCCAATAGCTCTTGGACCTTATCTTGGAGAATTTCTGTTTCCTTGAGGCTCATCCTATAGTGCGGTAAGTTTGGTAGACTTGCTCCAAGTACCAAGTCTATCTGATGTTGGATATCCCTCAAAGGCGGTAGACCCTCAGGTAGGTCATCAGGAACCACCTCTTTATATTCTTCCAGTAAACTCTTCACCGCTTCGGGTATTTCCACACTAACTTCATTTTCTCAAGCCGACACATCTTTTACTATTAGAGCATGAACCACCCGTGATTCCTTTAAGTCTTCAACTAAGTTCTTCTCCGACTGGGTGACAGTTAAGAAAGAACGACTTTCTGCTCTCTTCTCCTTCGAGTGTCCCTCCTTCTTCAGCGGCAACAATGTATACCTCACACCCCCTTTCTCCAACCTGTACACATTCTCCTTTCCCGCGTGTTGTGCGTTCACATCAAACTGCCATGAACTGCCAAATAAGACATGACAGGCATCCATATCCACAATGTCACAGAAGACCTCATCACGGTACTTCCCTATCGAGAATGATACCCTACACCTTTCCTTCACCTCGATCCTCTCTGCAGCTTTGATCCATCTTATGGTGTATGGATTTGGGTGTTTTTCGACAGGTAGCTGCAACTGCTTCACAACTTCACTTCCGATGATATTTTCACAGCTTCCACTATTTACTATCAGTTCGAACACCTTCCCACCAATAGTACACCTCGTGCGAAACAACTGGTGTCGTTATATGATCTCCTCCTGCTTTGGGGTTAGCATCATCCGCCTAATCACATAGGTCGGTTTTGTCACTTCTTCCTCCTCCTCATAGTAATCATCCTCTCCATCAAGTTCACAGCATACCTCATCTTCATCCCCTCTATCAAGAATGTTAACACTTCTCCTAGCAGGGTATTCATTTGATTTATGACCAGGTTGATTACAACGGAAACACTTACCGAAGATCGGCTTGGCATATGGGTTACTTTATCTCCGGGTTCCCCTAGGTTCGATCGGTCTCTTTCCCTCAATCTTTTCTTCTTTCTTGGCGCTTTCCTCACTAGGCTTGTGTGCAGCACCTTTGCTCTTCTCAAATCCCAACTTACTACTACTGCCTACAGCATCACTAACATACCCCTTTCTTTCACCTCTGTACCTACTACTCTGCTCCTGCAACATCAATTTAGCTCGGAGGGCCAAGTTTTTCACTTCGACCAGGTTTCTCACCATTGTGACCCCTATTTTATCCTTGATTTGGAGCTTCAGTCCTTCTCCGTATCGTGCTACTTGTTGGCCTTCACTCTCCCTCAAGTCGTTCCGTTCGGCCAATCTCATGAACTTGGCGGTGTATTCGTGCACGAACCACTGCCCCTGACGACACCGCTGATATTATTGGAACAATATCTTTTCATAGTCTGGAGGGAGGAAGTCGTGTTGCAACAACTGTTTCATGCGATACCACGTCCTCACCGGATGCCTACCCTCTCTCTATCTCCTGCTCTGCAGCCTCTCCCATCATGCCGAGGCTCCACTCTTCAGCCTACATGCCACCAATCTAACCCGACGGTCTTCAGGAATTTCCATGTAATCGAAAAAACGATCCACTTCGGCAATCTAATCCAGGAAACCTTCGATATTAAGGTTGCCGTTAAACCATGGGATGTCGACCTTAAGGTAGTAATCTCCCCCATCTCCTTGGTTATACCCGCCACGGTTTCTTGGTAATCACCATCCCTTTGGTTTTTCCCATACTAAAACGGGCGATAGCCACCACCGTGCCCTCACTGTGGTTTACCTCAATACGAGCCCTCGTATTCATCGCTAGAGTCTTCATCCTCTACCCGTCCCCACCTGTTCTCGACAACAGGTCGGACCATCTATCCACTGTAGACATCAACTATCCGCGGCGGATTCCTACCAACACCCCCAACCCTATTGGGGTCTACTGCTATGGAGTCGAAACACTCGATCAGTTCATCAAGGCACCGTTCCATACGCCTGACCTTCTGATGCATAGCGTCAAACTCCGCCCTCGGAACCCATTGATGGGCTCCTTGAGATCTCGCATCTTGAACACCGTTAAGAACACGACCGCCGTCGTCGCCTTGATGAGTTGACATCTCCACAGGAAATTGCCTTGCTCTGATACCAACTGACGCAGCGCGGAAAGTGTAAACAACACGAGGCCAATTCTAGGATTGGTCTCACGAACAAGCAAAGAATAATTTTGAGTTATTCCTTGAAAAACCTCAATTGCGCACAATCGAGAAAACAGATAAAAATATTCTCTAAAAGTGTATATTTCACAAGAAGAATCAAAAGCTAACCCTATAATGGCCTAAAGGCTATTTATAGTCCTTAGGGGAATAACTAACAAAGAAATAAATATGTACACGTGGGAATAAATTTACATATACATGTCCATCGTCTGGATTATACACGGCCGTGTATAAGGCCTTGTAGGCTTCTGTGGACACTCTTGCTACAACACACGGCCATGCCTTCTAACCGTGTGTCAGGCCGTGTAAGTTTCTGGGGATTTTCCTAACACAACACACGATCGTGCCTCCTTGTCGTGTATGTGGCCGTGTATGTTTCTGAGAATCATGCTGGCACAACACACGGCTGTGCCTTCTGGCCGTGTATCAAACCATGTATGTTTCTGGGAGCTTCCAAACACATTACACGGTCGTACCTTGTAAAAGACACGCCCAATCAACTCGTGTCAGCTACGATGCCCGCATCATACGCATACTTTTGACAAAAAAGATTAAGTTGAAAAATGACACTAGATAACAGAATTTGATTTGAAATTAATGGGTAACAAAGATTTCAAACTAAAAAATGAATAGATGAAATTACATATTATCTCAATCTGTATTACTAAATTATTGATACATTTTTGAGACAGAAGACACCTATGCCATTATTACGACACAAGAACAATGATGAGTGATCCAACTAACGAAAAACTTATTTTCTAACTTTTTTACAACATATGGTGGTTAAGTTTTCGCAACTCTCTCACCATCCCTTAGCTCACATAGTGCCATGTATAGTCATACCCTCTCCATGCAACAAATGATGGCGCAAAGGTTGAAGTGGCATCATGCTGATTCAAGTAAGTATACGAAACTTGATCACTGTTTCAACACAAACTTTGAATTTGGCGACAATAGTATCACGTACTTCAACATCTTAGACTAATGGAGGAGGTATAGGAAGACTTATCCAATTCTCTCTCAAATGGCTCACTAAGTTCTTGTTGCTTCTGCATCAACAGTAGCTATTGAACAAGTTTTCAGCACAGCAGGCCTTATCCTATTACAATGGTGATCCTAATGTTGAGATGCTAGCTTGCATGAAGGATTGGTCGAAGGCAAGAAGTAGAATACAAGAGTCGTATGGGACGTCTAGTGAAGAAAATGAATATTTCAACAACTTTATCTCAATAGGAGAAGCTCCGCTGGCTCAACTCTTAATCTCAGGTAAGACACAACAAGTTGAATAATATTTATTTTCGTTATGCAACTGTACTATAAGCAAAATTAATTTTTAAGGGTAGTAGTATTCCCTTATTTATTTTTGTTATTTACTTGCGAAGTCTAAGAATCGTGTACAAAAGGTAAGGTCAAATGTCCTCTTTTTTTTTATAATTTTTTTAATCAATCAATAAAATTTGGGGCTGTCATCTCCTTATGTATAGGGTTTGCCATCATTTGATGAAGCAAACACCATTTATTATCGCAAAAAATTGTGGATTAATTTTCCACATGAATAAAATTTAGAAAGGAAAAAAGTAAAAAAAAAAAACCCACCAAAAAAATGTAAACGAATAAGAAAAAGAAAGGGAAAAAAATCAACAAAAAAACAAAAGAGAATGTGAAAAAAAAAATTAAGAGCCAATTCACGAGCCTAAACTGGCCCATGAACCATCGATTCATGTGAACTGGCCTGGCCTTTCCTATTACGAGTCGATGCTAGTTCACTTCCTCCCTAACCCGTGACTCGGTTGGTCAAGGCCGAGCTTAGGCTGATTTTGATCCAGTCTAGTGTCTACTTTAGAGTATTACCATTTAGAAGAACACTAGAGTTATTTCAATGATTATTAATTTGTTCCACGCTTATGCCAAAAGCATTAGTGTAATATTGTTCAATTTACATCACATTAATCAATTTTGCTGGACTTATTAACTGCTAATATATAGAGAATTTGGATTTCACAAGTTTTAACATTTTACTCCATAGCATCAAGATCAGAGTGAAGTTTAGTCAAAGACAAAATACATTATCAAATTGAAATACATCAGTCAAGCTCTTAAACTAATTTCATCATATCCTATCGAATTTCATTCTAGATTTTAAGTGATATTAGAATTTACATCCATATAAGTAATTATTAATTAATAGTGGATGCTTCCTATTTGTTGTGGACCTCACGAGCATGTTTGTCCCTATCCGCTTTGTTACCAAACTTGCGCTTGCAATATTTGCAAACAAAATTTGCTTCTCTGTTGGCTATTGTCTGGTGTATCTGGAGACCTTGAAACTTCTGAAAGAGGCGTGTACACAAGTTATAGCCTACATCGGCTTCTTGTGTGAGAGATCGCTGGTGTTGCGGTGGATTGTTAGAGCTACCATTTGTATCCATTATTATAAATAGTAACTTTCAAGTGAAAATTTAGAGAGGTTGAGAATGATAAAGAAGGTTGTGGGATTGTTATATTTATAGAATAGGTTCGTGTGTATTTTTCCTAGATGAGAATCACATGCAATTGTTATGTCTGGAAAAAGCATGAATTAAACTTTTAAGGACTTTAAAATGCAGGATATGTTCACTACACAGAGAGTTGGGATTGTTATAATAGATTAGTGGACCTCTTTCCTGTTAAGATTCATTTAGATATCACCCCTCTAACAAATATAAGAATTTGTGTAATTTTAAGAAGTGTAAAGGTTAAGTTGGTCCTTTTGCATTGAACTACTAGCTTCAACGTTTTTGTCTTTTACCATGCCATCGATGTATTTTCTATATTTCCTTACTTCTAATATTTTTCTATAGGTTTCTTATAACCTATTGCTGTTTTCCTCTCGATTGCAGATCAGATGGTTATGTGGAAAGTGCAAAGTGTACTTTTTAGTAAACATTGTTGCATTACATGTTAAATTGGTAGTTAGGAACTAGGAAGATAGCTCTAGGATAGTGTGTATATAGACATTAGAAAGGGTCAGATAGGCGATTTTCATATGGAAAGCAACCCATTTGAACCGGCAAGTTATGAACCAACATGGGAAAAAGAAAATAAAGAGGAAAGGTGGAAGTAGACAATTGTCTCAAAACATCAATGAAATTTAAAAAAACAAAAGGAGAGAATGTAGAATGTAGAGCATAGAAAACAATGGAAAAAAAAAGCATCACAATGAATATTGTAGGATTGCAAGCATAAGTGCACGCTGACTGGAAAATTTTGAAATTTCATCTCTAAAGTTAGAAGTAAGCTTGCAAGCGATAGGTTTGTAGGTTCAATTATTAGAATGCATTCAAATTTTCAAATTTAAATGTTGTGAGGTAAGAGAAAAATTTAAATAGTATGAGAATATTGTATAAATTCATGCCTCTGCATTCATGTATATTCTCTACGAAAAAAAGAATTATACTCAATCTTTTGTGTATTCAATATTTTTTGTGCTCTAATATACTTAACTCTTCAATTTATTTAGCTTGCGAATGTTTCTGTTATATAGATTATTGTTACTACCTATATTTAAGTATCTTCCATCAAATATATATATATATATATATTCCTAGTTACAAGATCATCAAGTTATGATTTTCTATATTAGTATTTTCTTTTTATACTAATTTGAAAAATGGCAAGTTTCTTCTGTGATTCATCTTCTGGTAAGAAAGGAAGTTCTGGAAAAAATGATAAGAAAAATCTGTTTAACGTGAACTTGAGTAATTTTTTGATGTGGAGGATTACAATCTCTATGAGTTCACCAATGAGCAATTGGAGGATTTGATGATACCACCCCTAGGCTTTGAACATATGACTTTCGATGAACAAAGTCAACTACTACCACAAGAGGGCAGTAAAGAGGCAAAAGAAGAAGGGGAAGACAATGTTCAGCAAATGCCGGAGGAAGAAGTACCGAGCCACATACATAGCCCATCCAGCTCCATAGGTAAGCCACCTGTACCACTTAAATTTAACATTTTTACTAGACATTTTCGTAAAGTTGTAAGGGAAGATGAGAGTACCCATGCATATTGCAACTATTGGCAATCGAGTTACATGTGGAAGAAAAGGGAGGGCTATGGAACTTTGAATGGGCACATACAATCGAAGCACTTCACAGAGTTTGGCATCTCATAGCAATAAATTTCCCAATCAGGTGGTTTACAATCAACAAACCTATTTCAATATTCTACTAAGAGGCAGAAAGTTACCCTGACAAAATACTTAACCAAATGTCACTTATCATAGAATCACGCATCTTCCACACACTAGTTGGAGTATGAACGAGAAGCTTTAAATCCAAGCTCACCAAGTTACGACCCAAAAATGATACAACAAACCACTACGAAACTATATCACAACAGTAAGCGTGAATTAGCTACTATATTTAATTCTCTTAACATGTAAGTTTCTATTTGTGCGGATATGTAGACCGACCCATGGCAGGATGATTCATACATGAAAATTACATATCACTAGATAGATGATGGATGATAGGTACAAAAGAGACTAATAGCACTTATGATTTTTAACGAATGGCATACAATGCAAAATATTTATCGTATAATAAGTATTATTTTAGGTGAATACTCATTGACTAAAATATATTTTCAATCGATTTTGACAATGTGTCCACTAATACCGCATCCATTGATGAAATTCAAGCATTATGTTAACCCATGCTAGGTGGGACTTTTTTCCACTTACGATGTACCTATCATATTTTAAATCTTTACGTTAAGAATAATCTAAATTATTTCGATTTTAAGATGCCCCTAATAAGACAACTAATTGGCTTTCTAATTGACCATCTATCTGTAAATAAGACATGAAGGAAATTTCGTATTGATAATGGAGTGCGACTTTAAAAAATTTGAAAAGATGTTAAGCATAAATGGAATTCCACATATTGACTTCTGGAAAGTAAATTCTGTATAAAGATGCATTGTGTTCTTTTGTTACAATGAATGTCTCAAACATTCCATTACCCAGCGATTGAGATGTATGAAGCAAAATACTAAATGTGCTCAGAGTTTTCCATGAGTATACTCTGACATTTTCTCATGTGTACTAGGGTAGTGCTCATTTTTTCCTAATGAATGCCATAAACATGTTGTTAGTGCTGCTTGAAGCCCGAGATAACCCATTTCTTCAAGTGGCTATTAATGAAATGGCTTTAAAGTGGTTGCTTTATTATAAACAAATTCCTATTATTTATCTGATTGCTTCTGTTTTAGATCTACGTTGTAAGAAAGACATGCTTTTAGAATATCTAAATTTATATTATCAAATTGTTGACACATTTTCTAGGACTCAAGACACTTGTGCCGTTACCATGACACAAGAACTACGATGAGTGACCTAAGTAACAGAAGACGTATTTTCTAACTTTTTTACTACATATGGTAGTCAAATTCCTGCAACTCCCTCACCATCCCCAGGCTCATACGGCCATACCCTCCCCGTGCAATGAATGATGGCATAAAAGGTTGAAACGACACCATGTCGGGTAGAGTGAGTACACGAAACTTGACCATTACTTCAACATAAACTTTGAATTTGGTGATGGTAGTATCATGGATTTCAACATCTTAGACTAGTGGAGGAGGCATAAGGAAGACGTATCTAATTTTCTTTTGAATAGCTTGTCAAGTTCTTGGTGCTCCTGTATCAACAGTAGCTATTGAACAAGCTTTCAGCACAACGAACCTTATTCTATCATAGCGGTGATCAAGACTGTCGCCCATTAATGTTAAGGCACTAGCTTGCATTGAGGATTAGTCGAAGGCTAAGAGTAGAACACAAGAGCTATATGGGACGTGTAATGAAGAAGATGAATACTTCAGTGACTTCGTCTTGTTGGGGGGAAGCATCACTAGCTTAACTCCTGATGTCAGGTAAGACACAAAGGGCTTGATAATATCTATTTTTATTATGTAACTATATTGTAAGCCAAATTAATTTGTAAGGATAGCAATACTACCTTTTTTTTTTTTTTTGCACTAGGTTAGAAATAATTTGTAAGGAGAGTAGTACTCTTTTATTTATTTTTGTTATTTACTTACATAGTCTAATAATCGTGTATAAGAGGTAAGGTCAAATATCTCATTCTTTTTTCTGTAATATTTAATCAATCAATAAATTTTAAGGCTAGCATCCCTCTCTTTGTACAAGTTTGTCATCAATTAATGAAGAAAACATCATTTATTGTTGCAAAAATGGTAGATTAATTTTCCACGTGAATAAATTTTACAAGGAAAAAAAGAAAAAAAAACCCACAAAAAATACAAACAAATAAGAAAAAGAAAGGTAAAAAAAAAAATCAAAACAAAAATAACAAAGAATGTGAAAAAAAAAAAATTAAGGGCCGGTTTACAGGCTTAAATTGGCCTGTGAACCTTTGATTCATGTGAATTGGCTCGGCCCTTCCTACTATAGGCCAGTGCTGGTTCACCCCCCTACCTCAACCCTTGACTTACCCAGTCAAGGCCAAGGTTAGGTTGGTTTTGAGCCGGTTCAGTGTCTATGTGTGTGTGTATGTGTGTATAATATAATATAATATAATATATGTATATATTTATTTATTTTTATTCTATGTAGCTGTCTTATGTCTTAGAAGAATTACACTGGAAACCAACTCCTAAGATTATTTTATCTGGTATTCGTTTGTTTTATTTTTCTTAGCTTAAAATTTACTTACATCATTTCTCAGTGCAAGTATGTATTAACGTCAATTCAAATGATTAATGATGTCCAATAAGTATATGGGACCTTTTATAATATACTATAGTAATGGAAAAAGAAAAAAAAAAGAAAGAAAGTCAACTAAACTCCATGAGCATAGGACGTTGGGGAATTATTAGAATAAGTTGCATATTGTCAAGCCTGATTTTGGATTTTTTTCTTAATTAACCCATTTAAGTTGAGCCCACTTAATATAAGTTATTCGACAGTAAAATTAAGAAAAAATTAGAGTCACCACCAACCTAAGTTAGAAAATAAGATAAGTTAAGGTTAATGAGGTGGATTAACCTTAACTAGCTACCAGTCTACGAATTTTTCTAAAAAACATTTTGAAAAAATATTAACTAAAAATCTAAACTCGGGGGTTATCCTATTAGAACTTAAATGATTATCACTTATTATTATTTTCAAGAAAATGAATCAAAAGTTTCTTATAAAATTCATTTCACCATCACATGTGCAAGATATAATATTTTTTTATATAAAAATGAAATAAAATAAAACAGCATGAAAAATTTTTAATCATTTTTTATTATGAATTTTCTATTCTTATTTAAAAATGAAATAAAAGAGAAGAAAACTTGTGTTTCTGCCTTAATTAAAATTGAACTAAAAAACAGGATAAAATATCTTTATGTTTTTATATTGAAAATTTAAAAGAATAAAATTTTTTTTGTAAATTTTTTAATGTGATAAATTGAAATTGGAAAATGATTTTTTATTTTATTTTATATGTGGTTGCCTCGTAGGTGTCTATGTACCTGCTAATCAGGATTAAGCCAACGTAGTTCTGTTTTCATAAAATTTTAGTGGATTCATTAATCTTAATTATGAAAACAGGTCAGCTTTACATTTATTACCATTTTAATTTTTTTAAGGAAAAATTATAAACCTAAACTTTATTTCCCCAATTTGAAAGACTAAAGACCTAATTTTTGAAAACACCAATTAGAGTTTTTTATTCCACCAAAATAATTTTTCTAGGAGACAAAACCTTTTTTTTTTTTCAAAATAAAACTATACTTAAGATAATAAACCATTTTTTATTTTTTAATTTTTATATTTATAAATTGAGTATTACTCATTATTAAAAAAAAAAAAACTAGTTGGGAACCTAATTGTCTCCAAGCGATGGTTATACCACAACACCTAAGGCTTACATAATGGTTCCTTCCTAATTATTTATTTTACTAATTTCTCTAATGTACTCTAAATTAACTAAATAGATTAACCTAAGGTTATTAATCTAATCGTATTTAGGTCTTTGTTCCTAGCCTAAAATCTACCTTAAATACCAATTTTGTTAATCATATTCATTATTATGTTTTTTTTAAAAACTATTTTGTTATCTAATATTTATTTTAACAAATAATTAACATTGACTAAAAAAGAAAGAAAAAGAAAAAGAAAAAGTACCTAGTTACAGGTGGTCGCTGTCACAGGCTTGATCGGTTGGGCTCGGATTGAAATCGTGGGTCTAGTCTGACACACATCATGCACATAGAGAAGAAACAATGTGGTCAGGCAGCTCGTTATTAGGAAGATTCTGGTTGTTGTCGGTGGCTCTTCGGTGGGTGTCAATGGTGGCGAAAATGTCAGCCTAGCCTTTGCTGGGATGAAGAACCCAATCGTGGCAACAACTTGCACCTAAGCCGCTTGGAGTGTGGCAGTTCAAAAACATTAGTGGTGGTTGGAAATGGGTCTTGAAGGTTTTTTTTTTCAATCAAATTGAAGCAAAAAATCGGGTTTTTCTTGATTAGAAGAACATTAGAAATCTAATAATGCCAATTGCGTCCATTGATACTCTGTATGGAGTGAGTAAAAGTAGAGAGAAGTTCAAGCTCGTTCATGGAGGTCTTAGAGAGAGAAAATTAAAGAACGAGAGATTAGAGGTGATTTCGTATGATTCTTCTCCCTCTCGAGTTTGTGGGATCGAGTTCTATTTATAGACTCGTTAAATCAATCCCGATAAGCCTCTGTTCTCCATTCTAATTTGAATCTAATTTAGAGAAAATGAATAACCCCAACTTAGCCGATTTAGATTTAATTTCTTTTATCTAAATATTTATACAAATCCTTAGGATACAACTAAATCTTTATATATTAATCTACTAGTTTGTTAAAAAAATCATATAGGAACATATATATATTTTTTCCAAGATTTTATGTGTTTTTTTTTCTTTTCCGTTTAGGTCTGTTTGAGGAAGAAGAAAATCATATGCAATGCACATAATTTTCCTAGATAATGAGTTGCTGCCACGTGGCAGCTTGTTCTAAGAAAAACAAAATCCACATTTTGCTACTTGAGGGACTCGAACCTATAACCTATGACTTCCCACATCCTCACAAGGCTTGGACTCAAACTGATTAAGCTGGGCTTTTTTCTCAAATTTTTATTAGAATCAATTTACATTTGAGCTATCGGTACTAATTAATTTTTATTGATTTGAGGTTCCTGAGCTGAATTTAGAGGCTTATATCTCCTTAGTTTTGTTGAAAATATTCATATTTTGTTATTTTATATTTTAACTTTATTATTATTATTTTTCTTTTTTGTTATTATTATTTTTCATTTAATTTTTATTATCTCGTAAACCTGGCTTTTATTATTACTATTATTTTTTATTTTAAAAAATTTATATGGGGGGCAGAAATGTGATGTTTATAGCTGCCCCTCTTTGTAGTAAAGTTTGAGAAAATTTTGCTACAAAGACAAAAAAGACACCATTTTTGCCTAAGAGAAAGGACAGACAACGCTACATTTAGTTGGCTATCCAAACCTTGGTCTACTAGTTATCCGACCAAAAGGTTGAGTAAGGAAAATGCTCCGTGAGTTAGCAATCCTATGTTGCAACAGAAGAAAATTGCTTTATGATAACTAATATTCCTTGGGGAGTGGTTTTAGATGAAGTATCTCACTACATTAACAACATCAAGGTAATTGTCTAGGAAAGTGCTCTTATAAGTTGACTAATCGACGATAGAAAGCGTCTCACTAAACTAGTAACCTTAAAGAAAAGATCATCTAAAAAAGTGCTCTTATGATAATAAGAAGTATCTTACCAGACTAGTAACCCTAAAGAAAAGATTGTTTAGAAAAGTGCTCTTATGAACTGACTAACTAATAACAGGAAGTGTCTTACAAGACTAACAACCTTAAAGAAGAGATTGTTTTGGAAAGTGCTCTTATGAGCTGACTAACTAATAACATGAAGCATCTTATAGGACTAGCAATCTTAAAGAAGAGATCATTTAGGAAAGTGCTCTTATAAGCTGACTAATCGATAATAGGAAACGTCTCATTAAACTAGCAACCTTAAAGAAGAGATTATCTAGAAAAGTGTTTTTATGAGCTGACTAATCGATGATAGGAAGCGTCTCACTAGACTAGCAATCCCGAAGAAGAGATTATTTAGGAAAGTGCCCCATTATAGGCTTACTAACCGATAGTAGGAAGTGTTTATTTAGACTAACAACCATAAAATGAAGATATCTTGGAAAGTGCCCTATTGGCGGCTAACTAACTAATAGTAGGAAGTGTCTTTTTAAACTTGCAACCTTAAGAGAGAAAGTCTAGGAAAGTGTCCCATTGTGGGCTGACTAACTAATAGTGATAATGGGAGGCATCTTTTTAGACTTATAACTCTAAGAGAGAAACTCTAGAAAAGTGCCCCGTTGAGGGCTGAGTAACTGATAGTGGAAAGTCTCTTTAGACTTGCAACCATGAAATGGGGATATCTAGGAAAGTAAACCCATTGTGGGCTAACTAACCGATAGTGGGAAGCGTCTTTTTAGACTTATAACCCTAATAAAGAAAGTCTAGGAAAGTGCCCCATTGTGGGCTAACTAACTAATAGTAGGAATGGATACCTAAGTGAGAATCTTATTTTTCCAATAATGATCAAGGGTTTCTAAATTTAGGATGACTTGAGATTTTTGAACTAATGATAACTAAAACTTTTCTAAAAAATTTCAAGATAAATGCTCTTCTAAACTTAAGGATAAGGTGACAAGGTGTTAAAGTATTTTCTAGCAAAATTTGAAAATTTTCTCTTTCTTCTCAAAAAATCTAAAAGAATTATTATTTATTTATTATTTTTTAAAACATTGCTAACAAGAAAGAGTCTAACAAGGCTCCCAAAAATACAAATAAAGGGTAGGTCCGGCCTACTACTCAATATTCACTTATTCTTTTGCCTTATTTTGCTTGTAGGATTTGGTTTAACCTTGGAAAAAGTGGTGTCTTGACTTAATCAATCATCTCTTGGGGGGTTTCTTACAATTAAGACTTATATCTTCTTCTTGGGGACATCAATATTAAATTTTGGGGTAGACAATGTCAATGAGGGATGACTTTAAATTCCTTCATTCCATTTGGAAATAAATATCTCATTCTTAATTAGTTTAATCTAAGAGGACTTCCTCACAATCTCTTGATTTAGATGTTACTCTTGACTTACTTCTATTATGAAAATTCCGGTCTTTCTTGTAAGTAATATGCTTTGATCAATCTGTTAGGCCTGTTGGGACTTGTATCGTGATAGGCTTTTGGTTATTGGTTTAAAAAAGGTATCAACGTTAAGGTCTATTTTGAAAGAATCATCATTTTAATCTGAGTTTACAAGTTAAGAAACCCTGAGAAAAACTAGAATAGTACTTGCCCTAGCAATTATTTTCAATGATCTGGAGAAGTCTTCAAAAAAGGGTGGTATATCTTTGAACTGTAGCGTTTGGGCTCTTGTATTTGCCTCCGGTGTTTTCGAGTATTGTTGGGCTTACTTTTTATTGTGTAAGGTTTAACTACATTCTTGGGCTTTTCTCATTTCTTTTCTTTTGTTTTTCCTTTTTTTTTATTCTCTGTCTTTTTTTTTTCTTTTGGGCCCAATGGTGATTATCTCTTGTGGGTCATCTGTGATTCTTCAAAATGTGGACTTTTCTTCATCTCAAAAGAAATAAATTATCCACAACAAAAATTACCCTTGAATTGTTGCAACTAGGGTGAGCACTATTTAGTTAAGTCATTTTTTTCTTGATTGTTGTCCTTATCCTCCTAATTATCCCATTGTGGGGTGATTCTTGATAGGGTTAAACTTTGAAACTCTTCTTATGTAAGCTCAAATGGGGTTGAGAAAGGATTATTGTGTTTAGGATAGCAAAAGTGAATGCCTAACATTATTTTAATTAAAGTATCAAATTCATGATAGACCTCATTTAAGGAATAAGTCTAAAACCTCACATTAATACCACTCAACTCTCAAGTGTTTAAGGGTTAGTGTCTAGGATATGGTTTGCCTCTTGTCATCCTAAACCATTCGAACAAATGAGATATCTTTCCATTTTACCAAATTTGCCCATATTTTCCACGTCTCATGATGTCTTTGGGAGTTATGTGCCCCTGTTAACTTGAACAAGTGATTTAGTCTTAACTTGTCTCTCTTAGGAATTTAGTTGCCTAAGACTTAGCTAGTTGGGATAGTCTTCCTTATGCCCTCATTAGTAATTGACCATAGCCACTTTGAAAGTGTACCCCAAAAATTAGTTATCTCAGTGTCTTGTTTAGATAACTCTTAAATGAGAGAAAGTTCAAGTGTAACCCCTATAATTGGAGGGGGTCGGAAGGCTTTGTGTTTTGAGACTAAAGCAACATGTGAGGGGACCTTTTGAAGTAAATGGATTTTCATGTTTAGGGTCTTTCAAGTTGAGAGCAAGCTATAGAGGTCTTTGGTTTTATGCTTAGAGTAAGTGACTATGAGCCTTATGTTAAGCTAACTTGTTTAAAAGCAACTTTTAGGACCTTGAAAGGATCTCTTATCGTTAGCAACTCTTCAATTTTCTTGGCTTTTTTCTTTTCTTTATTATTATTTGGTAAATATGTAGACAAGATGCTCAAACGGATGCAATTTGATAATTGAATATTAGTGCAGCAATTTTATTAAACAAAAATATCAAATCTAACTGCAAATTTATAGAAATTCTAAGGCTATAGACCATTGGTTTAATTGTTTAAAATAATTGAAATTCTTAACAACTAATTCTAATAAAAAAAATCTATTTAAAACAGTCTTTGGATCTTACTAGGGCAAGTATTAGCTTGCTCCATTAGTAAGTCTCGAACTCTCTTCTCTGACATCCTCAGTAGGTTCTCTAAAATCTTCACATAATCTTGTGAAGCTTCAAATTTATCCTTCCATATTGCCACCCTTCTTTCCATAACCTGACATTAGATCTTTGCTCGGGCTTTAACCATGTCCATGTAAGCCTTCAACTCTGAGGTTGGGTTTTCTGGTGTAGGTTTTAGTATACTTGGAGCTCGGTATTCAACTTGCTCTGTCTTATGCATGAAATCCATGATGAACTCCTTAGTGGCTCTGAAATCCCCCACTCGTCCATCTAAGTCTCTTACATCTATAATGGGGCTCAGGACTCTTGTATCCCATATGGCTTTAATGGCTTGTAGCTTGTTCACTTTGAAGGTTAAGGGAATGTTTAGGTTTTGATAATCAAGTGTAACTAGATCCAATGGGGGGCTGTAAGCAATATCTTAGACCGATCCCAATTGTCTGATAATGCAAATTGGGAAATAGTCAATGCATCTAGTAATACCTATTAGTAGGACAACAGTGAATTTGGCACATCCTAGAATACCTTGCGTGCAGTAATTCCACTTGGCAATCCACAATATGTCCTCAGGGTAAACCTTTTGCATAATCTCCATCCATTGGTGAATCTGAACTCCTTATGGCAACTGTATCTTGCTTACAAAGTAGTTTACCAAGTCAATTTGTGAAGCTAAAGATCTCCTAACGAGATCCAATCTATAACTTTTAGTATGACTAGCAAACCATATTATTAACAATGTTAGACGACCTTTGAAATTTCCCTTCCTCTTTCTTTTAGAAATCTTGAAGATCGGATCTATTCAGCAAGTAAAGCTGGGATGTATGACTGACTTGACAGGAACCGAGTTACTAATTCTGCTACCCTGAAATGGACATGCAAAACTCTTATCGAAAATGGGATACTAGCAAAAACTACTAGGATGTAGGCATTAACCCGATTTTGCTCCTACGTCCCCTAGTCTCTTACAAAAATCTCTCAATTAGTCTGGTAGTCTACAGGTGTTCCAAACCAGTTGCTAAGGGTTGAGATTCTTATGGACTTTCCATTGCATTGAGTAAGGGCCCAAGTTACCTCTAACTTTCTTACCTCCAACAGCTTTTAGAAGGTGCTTGCTGGGCTGGCTTATAGATCTAGAACTATGATTCCTTCAGAACATGGAGGAGCTTGTAGCAGTTGGGAATACTCTTCAATAGTTGGAGATAGGGTCTATGGGCCAAAGCTAAATGCCGCTAACTCTAGATCCCAAAAGTAGGTTAGGGCCCTCATGAAGGCCCAATCATATTAGACCTTGAGGAGTGAGAGAATTGGCCCCACTTTGGCCTTGATGGTTTCTTGTTGCTTTGGGTTAAACTGTTGAAACCAGTTAGAAAGTA
The DNA here is from genome assembly GCA_037954665.1 of Laguncularia racemosa. Lineage (NCBI taxonomy): Eukaryota > Viridiplantae > Streptophyta > Magnoliopsida > Myrtales > Combretaceae > Laguncularia > Laguncularia racemosa. The sequence continues at coordinate 1,859,535 of JBBMOL010000013.1, read as the reverse complement.
CGGGCTTAGACGATAAAGGCTAGTTAACATAAATCTAGTTGATGTAGACGTAGTCGTTACTTGAGTTAGAGTTGGCCATTCTTTTGTAATACATGAAATAAGACTTTTACAACATAAAAAGAAAGAAGACAAAAAATGCATATACAATGACAAAGCTTTACATCGTCTAAAAAATCAATAAGTCTGCATTTTATTAAAGCCGCACTATTTTTCAATCATGCGTAGATGACATGAATGCAATTTGGGTGGGTTCTAAAGGTCCTCAAGCTTTGTGGCCTCCTTCATTTCTAAGGTAATGGGTTATGGGTTTTGGGTCGCATCGAAGCAAGAGTGGGGGAAGCCTAATCGACCCCAAGAGGTAATGATTACATCACATCACCTGAAGCTTACACAATGCCCCCCTCCTCCCCCCCCCCCCCCCCTAAGTTCCTAAGGTAACCTAGTTCTGACCACTTCTAACACACATATATGAAGAATAATAATTCCCCCAAATATCATTATTAAGCCCGATGGGCCTAATACTATTTCATATGCATCATGAAGCCTAATTAGTTTACATAAAAGAGAATTATTCATACAAGAAATATACATAAATAATTTAAAAGAAAATAATACATGCCAAAAGAATTTATAAGAAGCTCTTAATTTATTTTTTTGAAGAAGAAGATAGAAGAAGATAAAAAAAAAAGTGGCTAGCCCACTAAAAAATTGACTCCCCAATGGAGTCGCCAATTTTGTCGAGTTCGATTTTGGATTTTTTTTAATTAATCCATATTAAATCCAACCCACTTAATATAGGTTATTTGATAGTAAAATTAAGGAAAATTTATATTTTTAATTATCTAAAAAAATTGGAGTCGCCACTAACTTAAGTAAAAAATAAGATAAGTTAAGGTTAATGAGGTGGATTAACCTTAACTAGTTATCGGCCTACAATTTTTTTTGGAAAAATATTAACTAGAAAATCTAGACTCGAGGACTATCCTATAAAAACCCAAATGGTTACTACTTATTATTTTTTTCAAAAAAACGAATCAAAAGCTTCTTATAAATTCCTTTCACCATCACATGTGCAAGATATAATATTTTTCATATAAAACATGAAATAAATCAAAATAGCATGAAAATTTTTTAATCATTTTTTTATTATGAATTTTCTATTCTTATTTAAAAATGAAATAAAAGAGAACAAAACTTTGGTTTTTTTTTTCCTTAATTAAAATTGAACTAAAAAACAAGATAAAATATCTTTATTTTTTTATATTGAAATTTTAAAAGGATAAAAAAAAATTTGAAATTTTTTTTATCTAGTAAAATTGAAATTTGAAAAGAATTTTTATTTTATTTTATATGTGGTTGCCTTGTAGGTGCCTATATATTCGCTAATTAGGATCAAACAAACATAGTTTTATTTTCATAAAATTTTAGTGGGTTGATTAATCTTAATTATGAAAACAGGTCGGGTTTACGTTTATTACCATTTTAATTTTTTAAAGAAAAAATTATGAACCTAAACTTTATTTCCCCGATTTGAAAATCTAAAGACCTAACTTTTGAAAACATCGATTTGAGTTTTTATTCTACCAAAATAATTTTTCTAGGTGACAAAACCTTTTTATGTTTTTTTTTTCAAAATAAAACTGTACCCAAGATAATAAACCATTTTTTATTTTTTATATTTATAAACTAAGTATTACTCATTATTAAAAAAAAAAAACTAGTTGGGAACCTAATCGTTCCCAAGCGACGATTATACCGCAACACCTAAGGCCTAAATAATGGTTCCCTTCTAATTATTTATTTTACTAATTTCTCTAATGTACTCTAAATTAACCAAATAGATTAACCTAATCTAATCACATTTAGGTCCTTGTTCTACCATAAATACCAATTTTATTAATCATATTCATTATTATGTTTTTTTTTTTTGAAAAACTATTTTGTTGTTTAATAATTATTTTAACAAATAATTAACATTGACTCAAAAAAAGAAAAAGAAAACATACCTGGTCACGAGTGGTTGCTATCACGGGTTTAGTCAATTTGGCTCATATCGGACTCGCAGGTCTAGTCTGACACGTATCATGCGCATAAAGAAGAATAATGTGGTCAGGCAGCTCGTTGCTAAGAAGCTTTTGGCTGTCGTTGGTGGCTCTCTAGTGGGTGTCAATGGTGGCGAAAATATTAGCCTAACCTTTGTTGGGATGAGGAACTCGATTGTGGCAGCAACTTGCACCTAAGTCACCTGAAGTGTGGCGGTTCAAAAACACTAGTGGCGATTGGAAATGGGTCTTGAAGGTTTTTTTTTTTTTGTTTTTTTTTTCGGTCGAATTAAAGCAAAAGATCAAGTTTTTCTTAATTTGAAGAACATTAGAAATCTAGCAATGCCAATTGCGTCCATTGATACTCTATATGGAGTGAGTAAAAGTAGAGAGATGTTGAAGCTCATTCATGGAGGTTTTAGAGAGAGAAAATTAAAGAACGAGAGATTGGAGGTGATTTCATATGATTCTTCTCCCTCTTGAGTTTATGGGATCGAGTTCTATTTATAGACTCGTTAAATTAATCCCGATAAGCCTCCATTCTCTGTTCTGATTTGAATCCAATTTGGATGAAAATGAATAACTCGACTTAACCGATTTAGATTTAATTTGTTTTTTATCTAAATATTTATACAAATCCTTAGGATACACCTAAATCTTTATGTATTAATCTACTAGTTTGTTAAAAAAAATCAGATAGGAACATATATATATTTTTTCGAGATTTTCTATTTTTTTTTTCTTTTCCGTTCAGGTCTACTTAGGGAAGAAAAAGATCGCGTGCAATGCACATGATTTCCCTAGCTAATGAGTCGTTGCCATGTGGCAACTTGTTCTAAGAAAAACTAAATCCACATTTTACTACTTGAGGGACTCAAACCCATAACCTGCAGCTTCTCACATCCTCGTAAGTCCTAAACCTAAACCAACTGAGCTAGGCTATTTTCTCAAATTTTTATTGCAATCAATTTGTATTTGAGCTATCGGTCTTAATTAATTTTTATTGATTTGAGATTCTCGAATTGAATTTAGAGGCTTATATCTCCTTAGTTTTGTTGAAAATATTCATATTTTGTTATTTTTAACTTTATTTTTTTTTCTTTTTTTTTATTTTTCATTTAATTTTTATTATCTCGTAAACTAGGCTTTTTATTAAAAAAATATATGAGAAGCAAAAATGGGGTGTTTACACATATCAAAAATTTATTTTAAAATCTCAATTTTTTTTTATATATAAAAGTGTTTACTTTTTAGTGTTAGTGTTTAAAAATTGGTAGGGAGTTACTATCTTTTTTTTTTTGGTACAAGTGTTTACGTTTTGTTAGAAATGTTTAAAAGTTAGTAATAAATCATTAATACATGGCTTATCCTAATGCCATCTCCAAATGCTGCCTAATTTTGGTGGATTGAATTCCAACTTTAGTTTTCATTCATAATACTTTACCTCATTCTTGGATTTCATGCCTCTTTAATCCCTTATAGACTAATTTTTCTTAAGATAATTATGGAGTCGATCTTTTATCTTTCTATTTTGTCTCACTTTTCTTAATCTTAATCATCTCCTAATTTCTTTAATATACCAATTTTCTTTTGATTCCTGTTGCAAGCTCTGCCTCATTGTTATGATTCCCATTTAATCTAAACATATAATAACTATTTCCCAAGTTCCTCCTAATTTAATCTAAAACAATTATCTTGACAACTCTATTCTCAAGATGAATCTAACCTTAATCTAATAATTTTCCAATAGAATTAACCATTATAGGGATCAATATGTATTGAGAGTTTAATGATGTTTCTTTCGTTATTAATATTTGACTCCCATTAATACGCTCTTTGTAGGTAGTATTCTTCCAATCATATTGCCCTCTTATTTTTAGATGAAATAGTGCAATCATACTTTAAATTGAAAAACAAATCTTAGCAATGATAGCACATATTTGGGAACCTACTAAAATAATGCATTTTTTTTTTAAATTTGTGAAATAAGGTATCAAAAAATTTTATTTCAAAAATAAGTTGCAAAGGTGTAGACCGGGTTAGTGCCTTTAGTAATTTGTACTGAAGGTGTGTAACCATAACGTACCTTCGGTAGAACTTTTTTTTTTAAATCTGGTAGCTAGTAGTCCATGAAAACATAGTAATTTAACTCTCATAAAAATACTAAATGGCAATGCATTTGGTCTTAACTATAGTAGACTCAAATCAGTCTTTTTTATATATATATATATTGCAGGCTCCATAATTTCATATAAGTGAAAAGTTATGATCCTTCAAATTTGGAAAAGTAAATTGTGTCAATATAATTTTTTTTTCTTCTTTTTTTTTTCATATACTATAAGATAAAGCATAAAAGGGGTGCAAATTTTTTTAATAAATTTTAAATCAATTTTTATAATTTTTAAATTTATGAAAATTATCTTTTTATTCTTTATGTAAACTTTTAATTTTTAAAAAAAATTGAGAAAATTTAATTTTCTTTGCATGATTTTTCATAAAAAAAAATTCAATGATAAATTTTCTTAAATTAAAAAAAAAAAAAGGAATCACGATACGTACTGAAAATGCATACCTGAAATGTGCCTTCAGTACAAATTGCTAAAGGCGTGAATTGGGTCACACCTTCACAACCTATTTTTGAAATATTTTTTTTTGGTATCCTATTTTGTGAGTTTTTTTTTTAAATTACATTATTTTAGTGGATTCCCCACACGTATTTAGTTAATATTTCTTTTGTATATAATTTGCAATTTCGAAACTTCTTCCATTATTTCCAACTATTTCAATCAATAAATATCATTTTTTTAATTTAATTTTACAGATAACTTCTCCACCATTACAAATAACTATTTCATCCTCTCGAGGAACTTGTTGCTCAACCTATTGTTCAATTGGTCACTCAATAATTTCTCGTTGTTCCTCATTTTCAACTTGATCTACTGGATCAATATCGACAACTTGTGGAACTTCAGCAATTGGTTGTTTAATACTTGTTTCAACTTGAGGGGTGTAAATGACAATCAATCTGTCACTTGAATTAAAGGGTTAAGCTTCATAACAGTTCTTTTCAAAAACTATGTCTTGAAATTGACTACTCCTACAAATTAAGTCAAACTCAAGAAATTTTACATTTCTTGATTCCTAATGTTGTGAGACAAACAATAGAATCTATACCATTTAGACCTTTTAGCATATCCAATGAAATACCCACTAATAGTCCTTGAGTCTAGCTTCCTCTCTTGTGGGTTGTAAATTCTTACTTTAGGCGAGCATCCCCAAACACTTATATGCCTCAAAATCAATTTCCGACCCTTGAGTAACTTAAAAAGGTGTCTTTGGGACAACCTTGGTTGGAACTCGGTTTAATATATACACAACCGTTTTTAACGCTTCAATCCACAAGAACTAAGGAAGTTTTGTGTTACTACTCATACTTCTCACCATTTTCATTAAGGTTTAGTTTCTTCTTTTTGCTACACTATTATGAATCGAAGAACTAGGTATAATGTATTGGGCAGCAATCCCAAGTTCCTGAAGAAACTTCGCAAATGGACTAGGTGCTTGTCCACTCTCTATGTATCTATCATAGTACTCTCCACCTCTATCTAATCTCACAATCTTAATTTGCTTTCCACATTGACTTTCTACTTCAACCTTTAAAACTTTAAAGGCATCCAAGGTTGCATCCCTATAATGAAGTAAGTAGAGATATATATATTGTAAATAATCATCTATGAAGGTGACGTAGTATTTTGGACCATTTACGTCCATGTCTAGACAGCAAATATCTATATTTATGAACTCCAATAGATTTGTGCTCCTCTTTACACCCTTTTTGGACTTGCTAGTTTGCTTACCCTTAATGTAATCCACATAAGTCTCAAAATAAGCAAAATCTAATGTATTAAATACTAGTTTATTAATCTTTTAATTCTCTCAATGGAGATGTGTCCCAATCTCCGGTGCCATAACATAGACAATTCCTCATTCACAACACATCATTTTAACCCAACAATAACATGCTTAAAACTATAAACAGCATCATCTTGTAATTGAATGGAGTAAAGACCATTAAACAACGTACCAAAACCAATAACTTCAAATTTATTAGATAAACTAAAACCAAAATCCAAAAAATTAAAGAAAAAACCCAAAGGTACAAGTCTTGAAACAAAAATCAAATTCCTAGAGAAACTTGGAACATAGGAGGTCCTTCCTAAATGTAAAATAAAATCACTACTTAAAACTAAACTGCCAGTGCCAATGGCTTCCACATGTGAACTCATCTTGCTTCCTAAATAGATGTATTGTTCACTTCTCATTAGCTTCCTTAGGTTTTACATACCCTGCAAGGTATTAGAAACATAGATTGTAAAATTATAATCAATTCACCACGTGTTATGATTAATATTGACCATATTAGATTCATAACAAACAAACGAAAATGGAGTACCTTTCTTGTCAAGCCAATTCTTAAACTTATAGCAATCTTTCTTCATGTGCCCCTTTTTCTTGCAAAAAAAAAAAAAACACTTTGATTCTTTCTTTATAACTAGTTGAGGAAGAATCTTGCCTTTTCCCTTATTCCCGGTGTCATTCTTCCATTTCTTTCTAGGAATAGTTAAGTTCACCCTTTCACTCTCTTCCATTATCAACCTTTCCTCTTCTTGCACACACGTGATCAACAGTTCATTAATCGACCACTTGTCCTTATGTGTATTATAAGAGATTTTGAAAGGACAGTATTGTTGGGGCAGAGTGTACAAAATGTAGTGCACTTGGAAATATTTTGACATGGTAACCTCCAAGGCTTTCAGCTAAATCGTTATATCCCTCACGCGCATGATATGATCACGTATGCCCCTTATCCTAGTGAGCTTCATGGATGAGAACTGAATAATCAAGGTGCTAGTAAGGGCCTTGTTAGATGTAATGAAGTGCTCATCGATGGCTTTCAAAAGATCCTTGACCTTATCATGTTGTTCAACAAAACCACATATACCAACAAATATTTTAGTCTTTATGAACATCATGGAAAGGTGATTAGATCTCTCCCATTTTTCATAATGACCAACATCGTGCGAAGTGCTGGTTTCAATAATACCTAGTGGTTCATTTTTTCTAATAGCATAATCTATATCCATCCACCCTAAATGGAGGAGAACTCTCTCCCTCTACACCTTATAGTTGTCACCCCTTAATTTGGGAATTTCACATTTAATATCAGAAACATTTGCAATTTGAATAACTGCAAAGTTCAAACATACATGCTTATTATTCATAATTTGAGGCCAATAAAAAATTCATGCTCTTCCAATGTAAATCATGCTTTAATCCATGAATCTAGTGACATAAAACTTGCATGTCGGCTAAAGTCTTACTCAATTAAATCCATCTATAGTCTTATGATAAAACTATCAAATTATGTTCCTTTTCTTAATTCTTATAGGTAGATTAAGAAATATAATATGATATTTCATCATAATTAACCATACAAATACAACAAAATTCTTGTGGGTAGATTTTATTATATCGCGTATTATTAATTACAATTAACATTTTAATGTGATCTTAAAACTAAATACACAATCCTAATTAATTAAAGATGCTATGGCTACTCCCTATTAATTAAAATTATATTGATCACCTAACGTTAATTCTTAATAAAGAGTTAAATAGTTGCATAATTTCTTAAATAATGCAAATGAATTAAATAACTATGTACAAATATTATTTAACATAATTTTGCATGTACAATAATCATAAATTCATAGATAAAATTTCAAAAATAAATAAACAATATATGCATACAATTATTCAATGTAATATTGCATGCTTAAATAAATACCAAAAGAGAAATGTAGCAACTCAATTGGTTTATGCTATAGACATATGCGCACACAAGGGTCCTTGATCACAAGTTCTAACTTCGTCTTAGGGTTTTAATGCCACTTGCAACCTAAATGGAGAACCCGATAGTTTTTCGGCCAATTTTGATGCTAAATCTGACATTTTAAAGCCCATAATGCATGGAAATGCAATTTCCTATTAATTTCTAACCTTATTGGGATTAAAAAACATCAAAATCTCGATGCCCAAATTCAAAACTAGATGTAAGACAAAGGCATTCCTATGGCTTTGATACCAAATGTAAATCTTGAATCAATCTAAACATGTTTGGCGAATTAAATAAACATTTTTTAGATCAAATAGCAGAAGCAAAATGAATCAAGAAAGCATACCTCCAGCCATTACAATTGAACTGAAGACATTCTAATTTCTTAACTATGGCATCTTTGTTTTCTATTTTGGCTTTTCTAAACCCTCCTTGCTCACAACTTAATGGTATAATTTTCTCTAAGGAGGAGCAGGCTTAGTAACCCAAAAAGGAAAACATCATGTCCTGTTTGTAAGCTCTAACCATCACAAAGACATGAGTAGGGTGTAGGAGTGAGATTTTCTCACTAAACATTGCTACATTCATGGGTTGAACATGTGCTAAAATTGGACCACATTCAAAAACTAATTTCCCTATAAATTAGCAAAAGATCTCAACTAGAATCCAACTCAAAACAGAGCGTCCCAAGAATAACAGGAAATTCCAACATGATGAAGTACTTGACCCCACTCAGTTGATCAAACAAATCAGCAATAAGAGGGATAGGATAATGGTTCTTCACTGTCAACTTGTTTAGAGCTCGATAGTTTATACATAATCTCAAACTCCTATCTTACTTCTTCTGAAATAGAACAAGAGCCCCGTATGGTGCTTTTGTGGGATGAATGAAGCCTATCTCTAGTAACTCATTCAATTTTGCAAGCTTAGGGGGTGACATTCTATATGAAGCTCTAGTTGGTGCTTTAGCCCCTAGAACAAGCTTAATCTCATGGTCCATAAGTCTTTTGGGAGGTAATTTTTTTGGGAGCTTGTCTAGCATCACAAAACCAAACTTCTTTAGGACACTTTATATTACCCCTAGCATGTCAGGCTTTCCTATATCCTCCTTCTCTATAAAGATACTAAGGAAAGTTGGCTCTTGGTGCTTGAGCCCCCTCTTGAGTTGAAGTGTGGACAGCATCATTCCTCCAGTACTCTTACCATCTTTGTCTTTGTTGCTTGCCTTCTTCCTTTACACTGACGCATAACACAACTTGTTGCCCATAAACAATAAGCAATCAACAATCGGTATCGATGCAACTTTAGCACATCTCAAGAAATCTATCCTCAAGACAATGTCGAAGTCATCTAGTAAGACAGTAGTGAAGTTGTGATTACCACTCCAATTCCCAATCTTCATTTTCACATCTCGTGCCACTTGTTGGATTAGTAAAGAGATTGGAGAAAGATTCTTAAATTATAATGATAAATTTGTAAATTTAAACATGAATAATACTGTATTTTTACAAACTTTTACGGGATTTTAAGCCTTTGATTAAAATTGTGAATCTTAAGAGATTTTATGAATATAACGCCATTTTTATGCAAAATACAATTTATAAAATTATTCAAAATATTTATAAAAAAATTAAGCTATAAACTTTTGAGTAGCGAAGTCACTTTTTTAAGTGATTTTATAAATATTAGACCTCTAATAGTAGCCAACTATCCAAGCTTTGAGGTGGTTGAAATAAAACTTGATTCTTTTCTCTTTTTACCTTCTCTTATAATTTTTATATTTTTTTTTCATTTTTAATTTTTTGCACATTTTTAATTGATAATTAAAAAAAAAAAAGTTTACTCTCTCACGGGTGTTCCTCCAACGAAACTTGAAAATTTTCTATAATGGAGCAGCACATTTGATAGTTTTACTGATTTGTACTCCAAACGCCCCTAATATACTTGACTAAATCAGCCCTTCGCAAGCAACGACTTCGCCCGCATAGACGTGGTTACTGGGCCGAATCGCCCTAGAGCTAGCGGGTCCTGTTGCGGAAATGTCGAATCGTCACCCCGGTTTCTAGCCGGGTTCTAAGAATTGGCGATTTATGGTCTAATATCTAGATTTGTGATTCGTAACTTATTTATTTATTTCAAAACAACATACAATTAAAAATTTTCAATTTAAAAATTTTAAAAATAAAAATAATTATAAACCTAAAACTTTTATAGTTTTTAGCTAGTTTTGTAAATAAATTAAAAATACTTGTATTTATTTATATACCTAAGTAGAGTTATCGTCTTAATAATGTAGGTTAAAATTTCAAAAAAGAAAATTAAAATACAAAATTAGTTTCAATCACATACTACTAATAAATGAAAACTTCTTTTTAATGAAATTTATAAATATCAAACCTAATATGTTTTTATAGTATATCAATTTCTTCCATTGTTAATAGCAATATATTAAATATTGTGGATGTGAATTAATTACTTCTATTTCACATGAAATTAGTTAAGTTTTTAGTATTATTTTAATTTTAAGTTTACTTTTCTCTCTCTCTCTCTTTTTCGAACTGAGTGGACTTATAGTTTGGCAAATCAAACTATTATGGACCCATGGGCTTGCTGAGTGCACGCACGATTTTAGCTTGGCTCCATCAGACTGAGTCTAGTTTAGGATTTAACCTGTAACCATGTTTACGTAGCAAGTTGCTCGTCATTACAAAACAACGCGTGTATAGGAGATAAAAAAAGCATGTTTCTACTGACATTAGAAGGCTATCACTGAGAAGAAAGTTGTAACCATCAACATTAAAAATTTATCTACAATTTCTAATTTTTCTATTTGTTGTGTTGGACATTATGGTTAAATCATTTGCAAAATAAAAGAAATTGAACTATGGAAAATAGTAAAGATTGTTTCGGTATAATCACTCTAATATTTAAATTAGCATAAACATTTAATAATAAATAGTAAAAAAGTAAAAAATCCTTTATCCGATAACCACAATCATTATTTATAAAAATTGAAAATAATCCTAATATGATAAACATATTAATGATTGAAATCCTTTCTAGATTTAGTGGGGAGTTGACTAGCTCATTTCCTTATTTGTTTAAGTCCTTTAATACTTATTCATTTTAAAGACGTGTGCAGCTAAGTTGACCATGAGGTTGAGGGCATGCTCGTTAAGTATCAACAAATCTATGCTATAGAAGTCCAAAAGTGGTCAACCTAGGCATGTAAAGCTCGGATGAGAGCTTAGGCAAATCAAGTTGAGCCTTAAAGGTTCATGTCCAAAAAGCACTATTAATACTATTATATGCAACCACACATTGTGTACAAAATTATTATATAAATTTTTTTATAATGTACTAATGGTAATATATCTTATATCGATGATACTGTATTTGAGTGTAATTGTATTTTATATTGATTTCATATAAAAAAATCGAAAGTTTTCTTCATTTTTTATATTAGTGGAGTAAGAAAGGAAGGTTTAGTATTTATACCTTATTACTCATTAATTTTACTTATAATTCCTCCAATATCTATCATATTACTTAAATCCTCGTAGCTTTCTTCATTAATTCTTGAATTAATGGACTTTTTAGTAAATTCAAACAAAACAACTTACCTTCAGTAAATTCAAAAAGGGTTGATTTTCAAAGCCTCTTTTATTTTTATACTATCACTCTAGAGCCTTAAACCACTTATCTCTAGTGTTTTTAATAATTTCAATCAGTATTTTATTTATTTCTACCCTTCCATTATTTAAGTTTTTTTCTCCCTCTTTCTTTAATGAAGTCCCAATTATCCTATTCATTTATGTTAATTAAACTTTAAATCTATAGTCATTTTGAATTCCGAGTCGGAACACATTTTAGCGAAATCACAATCTACATTATGAGGTCGATAATAATAATAACTTATAGAGGTTCGACGATGGAACCTATTTCCTCTCTTTTTAACCGATATAATCTAAATCGGCAAATCTAAATTAGAAATGAATGCATGTATTTATCTAAAGAAATTTTGGCGATGGTGATTGTTATATATGTAACACATGATAAAAAATGTTGGTGTTCGTAATGTTGCTCTTTATAATACTATCTATATTGTCAATTATATATTATCCTTAAAAACAATCTTACAATGTTTTAATAATAATTAATCAGTACTGTGAGTAATTTAAGTTAATTATTTTCAATTGTAGAATCCTTTATATTTATTTTTGAAAAAATAATGAAGATTTTCCTAAACTTCGTGCATCATATTGGTCATTAACTAAACACCAAATTTGACATTAAATTTCTTTTACATTTAAATTCAGATTATTATAAATTTTTTAGGATTTCAACATTTAATTTTAAAATGTTTCAGCATTTACCTGTTGAGAATTGAAAAGATGAACTTGATTAGAAAAACCGAAGGATTTAGAATTCGATGGCAAAAAATTAAAGAATTTTTAGGATATTTTTACAGTGTATTTATTTAAAAATAACTATATGTATAGTCATATTTTGTTATTAATAATTTTTATTTTACTGTAATGGGATAATTTATTTTTAAAAAAATATATTCATGACTCTCATAAACTGTCGATAACCGTTTTTACTACTAATAAATCTTATTTCTATTGTTATTAATATTTTATTATAATTAAAAAAATAACTATATCATATATAATTATTTCGAATCACTAAATAAAACATGGAATTCTGACTCGTAACTTCTTCTTTTTTATGCATTCTCCGCTGGTATTCTTAGGAACATATTCCATAATTTTTCTTCCTTTTTAAGAGCAAACAGGCCCTAAAGGTGGGGAAAGAAATTGATGGGCTTGGATTTTTATGTGTCGGACATGCTGAAGTGCGCTCCCAAAGCCCTAATGCTGCAAATGTACAAATAAAATAAAACAAAAAAAAAAACTTTTCTCCAAAAAAAAAAAAAAAAGCCAAACAGGAGTTCTCTCTACTCTGCGCCACTGCTCTCCACTCCGCTCTATCTCTCTCTCCCTCCAGTCTCCACTCCCTCTTTCCACTCTCTCCCCACCGCCTTCGATATCGTCGCCGCCGTCAATGGAATCCCTAATCCTACAACTCTACGAAATCTCCGCTGTCAAATTCGGCAACTTCAAGCTCAAGTCCGGCATAACTTCTCCAATATACATAGACCTCCGTCTCATCGTATCGTATCCTTCTCTCCTTCGTGAAATCTCCCGAACTCTCTTCGCTTCCGTCTCATTGGCTTCAACCTTCGACATCGTTTGCGGTGTACCGTACACCGCTCTCCCCATTGCCACATGCGTTTCGGTGGAGAATAACATCCCTATGGTGATGAGGAGGAAGGAAATTAAAGATTACGGTACCGCGAAAGCTATTGAAGGTAGTATCCGTGATTTCGATAATCAAGCGCTGTTATAGGAAACACAAAGCTTTGTTCTTTGTTAAATAATTTGTAGTGTTGCTGGCACAAAAAGCCAATAAGAAAAATATTTTTTTACATTTTGGAAGATTACAAGTTTTTTTTTCCTTTTTTTTGGGAGAAAATACATGAAATGAAGTGAATTTCTTCTTTTATAATCTTAAAAAAAAAACGCTTGGAAACTGTTATTAGTTTTAATATTTTTAGCAGTTTTGATGTTATTTTTTTATTTTTTATCTTATTCCATTTCGTATAGTGTTTGGGAATGGAAATAATGGCAATTGTTGTGTTTTGATGATTTTAGCTATAATTGTGATATTTTTACATAATAAATTGATGTTATTAGTGTACATATGATTTTGATTCGGGGAAAATGTTTTCCAGATTTTGTTAATAGTACATTTATTGATACAAGGTAACTAATCTTTATTTGGTTGAGCAGAGGAAATAATTACAAAGTTTTGTAGTCCCATTATTTGTATCAATGTTTTCTCCGATTAATTATGAGTATTGTATTGTATCAAAACATTAAAAGGATTTGATTTTCTTTGTTTTGAAATGAAAGCATTTTATATGTCCATGTTCTCATTTGATGAGTCACTTTCAGCAAAAAGTATTAGTGATTTTTCCCTTTATTTTTGGGTATGTTTTGGAATTGAATCAGCCCTTCCCAAGAAGGGTGAGTGATAATAAATATGCATGATTGATTTATGGAATTGTACGAAGTAATAAAATTGTTGCAAGTTTATCTTTTATCTTAGAAGAAATAAATTGGGTGATCAAACTATTTTTTTGGTGAATTTTGTGAATCAGGATGTACCTTTGATAATGCAAAATCACTAGTGTACAATAAGAAAACAAATACCTTTTCTTCTTATGTTGCTTATGGTCATATTAGTGGGTTTTGCCTACTTTGTTCTGATAAATTTTATCAACTAATTTTTATGATTTAGTTGAATCAATGAAGTATCGGTTCTTTTTTATAATATGTAATTATTTGTGAAAATTACTTTGAGAGGATGGCTGGTTTATGTTAATTAATGATCATCACTATAATTTCGCCTATTTTTCATCTGATCAAATTTTTCTTGTATGTAAGGTGAATTTAAGAAGGATCAGGTCTGTTTGATAATTGAGGATTTAGTGACAAGTGGTACCTCAGTGCTGGAAACTGCAGCACCACTGCGTGCAGTCGGGTTAAAGGTGACTGATGCGGTGGTGTTGATAGATAGGGAACAAGGAGGGAGGGAAAATTTGGAGCAGAATGGGATTAGGTTACATGCAATGATAAAGTTAACAGAAATGGTGAGAATTTTGAAGGAGAAAGGGAAGTTGGATGAGGAAGTGGTGGGAGCGGTATTGAAATTTTTAGATGAGAATAGGAAGGTTCCTGTGCCTGTGAAGGAGAAAGTTAAGGTTTTAGGATATGCTGAGAGGGTGAAATTGTCAAAGAATGTGACAGGAAAGAGATTGTTTGAGGTGATGATGAAGAAGGAAAGCAATTTGTGTGTGGCTGCTGATGTGGGAACTGCTGCTGAGTTGCTTGACATTGCTGAGAAGGTGAGATTTCAGAGCTACAAACTTTCTTTCTGTTCTGTCTTTTCTTGAGTTTTAAGATAATTTTTAGGGAAATCTACCCTGGTAATGTCTTTATGGTAGAATTACTAAAAAAGTAACAACATCTCTTAAGCAGTTAGATGTCAAGTTACTATTTTACAGTAAGCTGATGACTGCATGGGGTTTTTTTTAGCCCCTTTCAAATTAAAAAGTATGCAAGACCTATGCTGGTTGATGTATTTTATTGTTATTACTGTCTCTATTTAGAATATAATATATCACTATGTTTAGGTAGACTTGCAGTCATATTGCCTACTATCTTTAGTGAGTTTTGAAGCAAATTTAAAAGACAAAAAGAAAAAGAAAAAGAACAAGAACAAAAAGTGACCGTGCATTCTAAAACCTTTGGTCCCATATGATACTCCCCTCCTGCACCGCTAGTCCCATATGCTGCTCCTCTCCCACACCCATAGGGGAAGCAACATTATTACTACTAGATAGCTTTATTGATGGAACTGCTTTTGGCACATGGAGATTGGCCTTACATATATATCCACTTTTTCACTTGTATCAGTGTTTGTTTAGACCTCAGAAAATCACCTTTGATTGAAGGACTAAGGCCAGAGTATTTCTAGAGACCTGTATTTGTTTAGACTTAGATATCAGAAAACGTTCTTGAATTGTTGGAAGCATTATTAAGACTGTATAGTTTAAGCTTCAAACATGTGCCGGCATTAACGATTATGGGATATTAATTATCCCAAAAAAAAGGGATTTTGAAATGAATTAGTTGCTACTCTTATTTGTGTTTTAATCCCAACTATTACTTTAAGATGAGTTTTATATTTTCTTGTAATAGAAGGTATTTTTTCATTGTAATAACAGATATTATTCTAAATAAGTGGCAGCATAGTGCAGATGAAAATCATGGTGGGTAAATTTGTAACTGACACAATTTTCTAGTTAAGTAAACCATATAAACTTAGATAATAATATTTGTATAGCTTATATAAGTTGTAGACTGTTGTAATGATCGTCCAATAAGATGTACTCATGTGGTATTAGCTTAAGGAAATATAGTTAGCATAAGTATCCAATTAATGTGTGCCCTTGAGGTGCTTGTTAGGAGCCAAAAGAGTAGACTTTTCTCATTTTCTAACATTAATTATATATTTTGCAAAAAACAAATTCATGGAAAAGATAAAAGTTTTTTGTTTTGCATCTTAAAAGGTGCCCCCTGGGGCACCATTTCACATTTTCCTTAACATATATTGTAGTTGTTAGAGGGGTTGCATTAGGCATTAAGTCATTTTTCTAACCATTCGTGTTTGATTGTTGGAGCTTTTATGTCTGCATGGAAGAATTATTACTCAGCATGCAGTTTTGGCCTTAATTTCATCAAATTAGCATTTGTATTGCTTATGCTTCAATAAAATTAGTTTTAGCGTCCTCTGGTTTCTAGTAGATTTATCCTATTCACTTCTAACATATTGACAGCTTCATCACCTAAGCTCTCTAGTATTGAATTTTCCTATTGACCTCTTCTACTATATTGATTGGTGGAAATTTATCTTAAATGGATATATGAGCTCACATTGCAGAAGAATGCTGATAATTAAATCCTCATGCTGCTTTTACAATGTATTCGTCTGAGCAGGTTGGACCAGAAATATGCTTATTAAAAACTCACGTGGATATCTTGCCAGATTTCACCCCAGATTTTGGCTCCAAACTGCGCTCAGTATGTCCCAATCTCACATGTCTCTGGATTTCTGCATTTGATAAGTTCTTCCTGTGGCTAATTGCAACCACTTCAATAATTTGGCTTTTATAGAAATCATGAATATCTCATGATTTCTACTTGATTTGTTTTCGGTAGGCCATTATTGAGCAAGCAGCATTTAAAATCTATCAATGATGGGTCAGAAATTAAGACAACTACCACCGAAATATGCAGATTCTAAAGATTGTAGTTCTTGTCAGAGCACTACAATGTTTTTGTAACTTTTCTAATTTATCCTCTCACTTTTTCAATGGAATTCTTGGAAATCAAGTATTATGATTGATCTTGATAGCTTTATTCATTTCTAACTCATTGCTACTCTTGTTGCATCATCACTATCAATAAAAAGGCTAATATCTCCATACCTTATCCTTTAGTCTTATGATTCTTTTTTATTTAATCTGTGCTATTCATCTAGCTATTACTGCTGTAAATTTTTTTGCTTATTTTCATGAAATACTTAATAGATTGCAGAGAAGTACAACTTTTTAATATTTGAGGATCGCAAGTTTGCTGACATTGGTAACACTGTAACGATGCAGTATGAAGGGTGAGTCCCTTCACAATTCACATTCTTCTTTTTTCTTTTGTAGGTGTATTTAAAGGCTTGAATGTATTACTTGCAGAGGTATCTTTCATATATTAGATTGGGCTGATATCATTAATGCCCACATAATCCCAGGTCCTGGAATTGTTGATGGATTGAAGTTGAAGGTATGCTTTTTTAGAGGTTAATTTGAATATGTTAAATTATCTTTGCTGAAGTGGTGATCTAATTCCTTGTCCTGTTTGCCAGGGCTTGCCTAGGGGTAGGGGGCTACTTCTGCTTGCTGAAATGAGCTCAGCTGGAAACCTTGCCAAGGGAGACTATACTGCAGCAGCAGTCAAAATTGCGGAGGAACATTCTGATTTTGTGATTGGATTCATCTCTGTCAATCCGGCATCATGGCCAGGAGCCCCAGTAAATCCAGCTTTCATTCAGGCTACCCCTGGTGTTCAAATGGTAACTGGCGGAGATAATCTGGGACAGCAGTACAACACTCCATATTCGGTAAGTGTGCTTTGTGCTCCTGCCCCCTTGATAGAAAACCCATACGCCTTTTGAGCAAGTGTATTTTACTCAGTTGTTGGCTTCTAGAAGGTATTTTTATTTACACAAAAAAAAAAAGGGAGTGCATGGTGGAAAAGGTCCTTAAGAACATCTCAATCATTGGTAAAATCTATTTGGCTCCTTCTCCAGTTATCCTCATATGACACAGCGCTCTTGTATTATCCTTGTCTGGACATGAAGCGGTACAATAGAGTTATCTAATGGAAATAGCCTAAGAACTTGGGAGCAAACATGACTTCTTTTTTTTCTGTTTTTGGTCTATCAAAATCTTTGATCCCTTAAGCTTGGTTTTATCCCAACAAATCCAAAGACACAACATTAGAAAACTATAGGGATAAATAATGTGGCCTAAAGACCACTTTTTAATCCCCTGAGCCAATGCGCTAGCAACAGTTGGCTGGTGAACCTTAGGATTGGTCAGATTATCTTTTTTAAGCTTATGTTGTTATTTTGAGTAGGACCAAGAATCAATTGCTAATTGAATGGGTAATAATCAGAGACAGAGGCTACAATTGGGAATCTCTCTGTTATGAAAAGCTACTAAAGCCATCTGATCCAAAAAAAAAAGCTACTAAAGTCATTGAGTCATGATTTTTTTTTTTTTTTGGTTGCTCTGAGTTAGTGGTATCAAAATTTCATTGGCAATGGATAATTGTTTATATCCTTCTGCCACTATTATTTTCATTAGTTGATGCTGATTTCATGACTCTGACATATTATGGTTTAGGTCATCTATGATAGAGGCAGCGACATAATAATTGTGGGTCGTGGAATCATCAAAGCCACTAATCCTGCAGAGGTGGCTCGTGAGTACCGTCTTCAAGGATGGAATGCATATTTGGCAAGATGCACCTAAGGTCAGTAATGCCATAATAAAAAGGCTGCTTGGGCACTTTAAGCTCCCATAGCTTTTTCAGAATTTCATTACATCTCATATCTGGGTAATTTGCTGGTGGAGCCAATCATCATGACTATGTCTGAGAGTAAGAAAATCATGATTTTAGTCAGGTTTCCCTGCTGTTGTTTAGGATATTTGGTTAATGGGATCTTTCAAGTTATATTTATGGTAACTGTTCCTCCAACTCTTAAATAGGAGCCACTTCCTAAATGTCAGAGTTGTCATGCAAAGCAAGTTGCAATGGGAAGTGGTGGTCATCCTGTATTGGCTTCTAATCAGAAAATTTCTTTAATTTAGGTGTACTCTTGCGTTGGCGCCCTCAATCATCAGCCTTCCGTTGGAAAATAACATACAGGCTTGAGGTGAATGTGATCAATAAATGAAGCCAGCTTCAAGTAGTATTTACTATTTACTCCTCATTTGATTTCGCATGGTTTCTTATCACCAGCTAATGTATACCTTTCGAAGTACAATGATTGCTGCAGTATATTTATTGAGGCAAAAAATTTTCCCATGTTATCTGTCTTGCGAGTTTTGGTTGAGGATCTGTGAATTTCGCTGCTTGATTTGGGGAATTTTGCTGCTGTCTTCAATTTGCGAGCAGTTATAGTTTGTTCTCGAATGATGTATCAACCTTGCTCGTGTCAAGTGTTTAACTTGTCAGACTGGCTAAAATTTATAGAGGTCCTATTGTTTCAAGCAGAACTTTTTTTTTTTTTTTTTTTTGGGGGGAGGGGAAGGGGGAGGAATCTTGATTAATGAAAAGTACGTCAAAAGTTTTCAGTCAAGGTGAAGGTTATAACTAAGCAGAATCGTTTCTGTGAAGATGAACCGAGTTTGGGTAAATAATAATGACATTCTTAAAAACTATTAAAATTATAAAATGGCTTTGAGTTTTGAAAATACTATATTTATATTCCTCGAAAAGCATTAAAAGAATTTTTTTTTTCCTTCAATACAATACAAACCAGTTTTTCACATAAATATGTATCTGTAATCATTAAATTAGGTCGACTGACCATCTCATATGCGGGTTCTTTGACATATTTAATATTCAATTAATCAATATGGATTAAATGAAGTAATAAATTGATATTAAGGAATTATTGCAGTTGTATTATTAATTTGGTAATGTGCTGGGGGGAAAATTATTTAGCGTTTAATAAATTTAGAAAAGGCATCAGTACAGTATTTTAAAAATTTAAGCACTTTCTCTAATTTTGATAGTTTTTAGGGATTTAAAATATGCAAGGAGTTTGGATTAGTGTATCATTACCATGCACAAGAAGTGACTACAACTAATATTGCTTCTTACCATATCCACAGGTAAATTAATTAAAATCATGGTAAGTGCCATTCTCATTAGGACGCGACTCTGTTGACACTTACATTAATACGCTACTATTGAAAGATGCAAGAATAGGGACAAGATAAAATCATACAACATGGCATAACAATCCTTGAATATATCATTATATAACAAGTTAAGGATGATTTGTAATGTGCAATTCCGTTAAATATATTTTTGACATCTACATGAAAATCCAACACCCGTACACTTGGATTACTATCTGCTATTGGATAACACTTTTAAATAGTATTTTTTTTTTAAATACGTAAATATTATATCCGAAATAATTATTCCTAAAAGAGGTTTTAAATACTTGTACACGGTTTGCAATTTTAGGGTAAAAAAAAATAAAACTGAAGGCATATACTTAGTTCACGTCTACAATACAATTATACTAAAGGCATGAATCTTATTTGCACTTTCAAAAGGTGTGCACCTCATTCGCACTTCTAAACAAAATACTTGAAGGTGCGAATAAAATCTATACTTTCAATATAAATTATATTGGTATGCATTTTTAGTTTTAATTTTTTTTTAAATCCTAAAATCGCAAATTGCATCTATATATGTAAAATTTAATTTAGGAATAATTATTTTGAATATAATATTTACATAATTTTTTTAAAAAACTATAATATTTCAGAGTGTTACTCATCTGCCATCTCTAGCTGTATTATCCAATATGTTTTATAAACAGAGACTCTTTCTTTTTCTTAAATACATAAGCAACAAAGTTAGTTCATTTTATGACATCATTGGAGCACTGGAAAACTACTGTTTAATGAAAATCACGCAACAAGGTCCAGAATTCTGATTACTTTTTGAAGACAGTACGCATGATAATGAGGACAAAAGACAATCTGATCTTTTCAGGAATTTGGTTGGGGATGTGTTCTTAATGTCTTGACATTTGACAAGGAATATTCATGATTAATGTGTACGCTTACGCTATAATATGGTAGGCCCACTATCCTCAAAGTGCGGTTAAAAATGATTGATTACAAACTTTGAGCAAAAAGAAGGATCCTTTTAAGGTTCGTTGATCATGGGATGCTGCCGCTAGATAACGTATCAAAAAGTCAAGCAAGCTAATCTTCGTGAAGAGATTACTTATAATTTAATAATATATATACTGATTTTTCAGATTAAATTTCAATTTTCTTTTTTATTATAATCAATAGAAAAAAAAAGGGTTAGTACTTAAGCTTATTCCTAAGTTAAATAATGAAAATTATTGAATTATATATTTCAGATTTTTTATAGATCATATATGATATGGAGTCAGCAGAACTAGATCAACCGTCCAACTTTAGCCCCTCGTCGAGTGGAGGTAGAGCTATTTCGAGTCGTGAATATCATAAGAAACGAGAGTTTGTTACAATAATACTAAATATGATTTTAAAAAGGGCCAAATTGAAACTAAGGTGCAGTAGATAATTGGAAGCACCTTTTATCTCAATTTTATGCGGTGTCTAGAGAATTCAATCTTTAATATAGTGAACCCATACGCAGATCATTTGAATTCCGGTTGATATCTATTCAGATTTGTTGAACTACAATCAAGTTTAGCTCAATATTGACTCCATTGCAATTGACTCAAGCTTCAACTTCATAATAACTGACGCAATGAACTTTCCAATTGAATTGGGTTATGGCCATACATATGTATCAATTAAGCTTCAGTTTATTAGTGTATAGAATCTTACATACGATGAAATTGACATGCTTTGAGAATAATCATGATGAAAAACTAAAATGATATTGACAACTAGCCACAAATTTACCCCCATTAAAAGAAAAATAAATAAGGAACATTTAATGATACATAGAAACAACGAAAATAGCTACACAAAATCCCATGTCTTAGATTTTCATTTATCCGTATCCATTGCTAAGCAATTCATTTGAGCTTATCGATACAATGTGCAACAAAGACAAACACATTCAGTGTTTGCTTGTCCATATAAAGTGCAACAAATAAGTGTATGTGATCGGCTAATAAACATCAAAGATCCCCCACAAAAGGAAGTTTTACACCAAAACTAGTAATTTACTAAAGCCATCCTTTTAAAGAGATTCATAATCTTTTATCCTTTCATGACTTAATTGGCCTAAACACTAAAACCACATTGCCTTCATCAGAGACCACACATGAAAAACCAAAAAGGACCACAATTCATTAACTGCAAACATTTCAGATTGATGCATTTATAAGGTTCACGCTACACTTAAAATTTCCGCCCATCAACATTCTGCTTCAGCCCGGAAGGCAAAATTTCCAGAGAGAATCCATCAAATTCAGTTTGACCTATACTATATATGTAACTAACTGCCTTCTTCCCATTCATGTATCTGATGCACAATCAAGCAAAGAGACATTGCTTCATAATGTCCATGATACACATGAACATGAACAAGAAGACAAGACGATAACCATAAAAGAAAACCAAGCCTAGGGTGTGCACAACAAATGAAATAAATTCCTATTACTGTTCTTTCCAAATTCTACCGGTCACCCTTAGTTTCAATTCCTTCCGGTCTCCCCCAGAGAAGAAAAGAGCCATGTTCCGTTGAATGATTAGACCATCAAAACTGTCACGAACCTTACGATGGCTGTCTCTTATGCTTCGTGGCACTCCTTGCCAAATCATCTTTCTCCCATTTCCACCAACCTCGAGACTATAGCTGTAGTTCTTTGCTTCGTTGTCATCACCCATAAAGCGCAAGAATGCTATGTAAACTGGAGCCATCCCTAGCTGAAACGCTTCAAAATGCAGACAGAAATACTGCCCAAAGCAGCTAAAAACCTGAATGCAAAGGGGAAAAAATCCAATCAGTTGTGAAATGCAAGTGACAGTCACATGAGAACCAATGTTAACTTAACGAAGGAAACATCATGCTAGAATTAAAAGAGTTACTAGAGGCGATGCACCTGTCATACAACTGCATATAAATATAAAATAAGTATATAATTAAAGTTTGAATATTCATTCTTATTTTCTGGAAGATTTTGAGTTGTGAAATTCCAGAAAAACACAGTAATTCACATTATTGTTTTTACAAAATTCAAATTATGGAAAAATTATTGCATGGCTTCTTTTTTCCTGTAAAGAGAAGAAATCTATTGATTTGGTAAAATCAAACTTTACACAAAACTTCTCCTCCCACTAAAATATAGATAAGGAATATGACAAGTATAGAAACACTCTTGCAGGCTGCAAACCTCCTCTCAAATACCAAAGAGGAGATAGAAACAAAAATAGAAGAAATGTTCTTAAATGTCATTCAATCCTTGAAATATTAGCAACAAGATAAATGGAAGTTTTCACTGTTTGATATAAAAATCCAATAAGAGGATATGCTGGACAGGAAGAAGTTTGAGTAAGTACCGTTAGCATCCATGTTGCATTCTCAACTTCATGTGGATTTGACTTAACATATCGGTGATTAAAAGTACTGCCATTATGCATGTCAACTTTGTGGTCGTCTTTCAGATGGGCAACTAGAAAAGGAATATCCCCCATGACAGTGCATTCTGAGCCAGCATATGGGCAGTTGTATGGTCTAAAAGCACATTGAGATTCATGTTTCAGCTTGCTATAGTAAGGATATATGCCTATACAGCCAAAACTATGGTATTTGCAGGGAAGTTCAAGAGATGCAGCTACTTTTTCCAGGGCAAGACATCTGATATTGCCAAGTTCGTGTCTACAAGTAGGACATCTATTGTGCACTCTTGGTTTGCAACCAGAGCACAGTGTGTGGCCATTTGAACACTGCAACACAAGAAAACAAGCAGTGGGAATTCAAATATTACTTAAAAGTTACAATAATCAGCAAAAGGAATGCTTACATGCAATAGTTTATATTAGAATAATCTGGAGTAGGAATGTAAACTAACCTGATGGATGGGAGGGTACATTGCATTGAGGCAAACAGGGCACTCCAACAATTCACGAACACTGCTAGTGACAGTCACATTGGATTTTAGAGTATTTTGAGTTGGATCATTCAAACTTTCACCAATGTCCATGGCATCTTCAGTTTGAGGAGGATCAATGACCTCAGGCTTGCTTCGCAATTCCTCAAAGAAAGAATTTCCAGATGCCATCCTGGAATAATCATTCTCAAACTGTAAAACAAGATGAGAACTAGTTCTCAAACCAAAAGGAATAAATAACTCCAGTCCACACAATTCACAAATTAGGCAAGCTATCAAAGAGCATGTCAATAAGGTATTGTAGCTATGAACTGCATTCCAACTAGACTAGAAAAAAGCGCAAAAGTTGAATTGAAAACATCAATTACATTAAGATAAATAAAATTACACTTTGGGGTAAATTGGACATTGCCAGTGAGACTTGAAATATATATTCCTAACTTTTGAAGGAATTTTTGTCTTTGGCTTTAGAAAAAACCTAAGCATTATGACAAGCTGAAGTTGCAAGGATTCATGAAGCAAATATTCAGTGAAATCTCAGATATATTGTGGCACCTTTTTTCTTGACCAAATATGGTGACGGCTACGATTAAACATTTTAGGAATTTGACAGAGAATAGAAGAAATCAAAGTCGTACTCATACACTTACTCATTTACTAAAAATTTTGACATATTATCTAGAAATATAGAAGAAGTAAAGGGCAGTGAATATGGAAAATGTACGCTACCCATTCACTTTTTGGATTGTTGAGTGTTCAAAACGATTCAAATGATACTTATCATCAGTAACCACAGCAAATAACCATACAGATTATAAAATGACAGACATTAACCCAGAGGCCAGAGCCTTAAATCCAGCAACTACGTAAAATTAAACCCAAAAACATAAATTCATGATAAACAGATCGCAATTACCAAAGAAGAATTAAAAGAAACAGATTGCAATATATTTAACATTAAAAAATAAAGACGATAAAACTTTCAAACTTGTGAGAAAAACTTACCTTTGTGGGCACACAACTATTTACGTCCTCCTGAATGCTAAATTAAACTACGACTATTTTTGCATCAGCAGAATCTACAATCATAAATGGAAGAAAAAAAAAAAACCAATCATTCATTAAAAAGTACTACTTTAACTTCAAAGCTAATAAATTTCTTAACTTGATCAATCATACAGAAAAAAAAATTAATATCGAACTACACAAAGCTCCAGACTTTCCACAAAATAATTCATACCCACAAAAATTCATTCAATACCCATAATAGATCTCCGGCAATAAAAATAAATTCACCATAAAAGTTTCCAACTTTTCACCCAAATTCATAAAACACAATCACGTATCTTAGGGAAAATTAATAAACTAAATACTTCTATGAAAAGAACAAAACTTTAATTACCTGAAGCTTATTTTCGAAACCCCATTAGAATATTGAGTTAAAAGGGGTTAGAGAGAGAGAGAGAGAGAGAGAGAGAGGGATTCGGTATTTTGCAGTGAAGCCGTGTAAGAAACAAGATGAATAAAAAACGAGCAACTTTGTTATTATGTAATATATAATTGATTTATTATTATATTAATGATGTAATAGTATTGTCGGATGGGTACAAGAGGACATGAAGTTGCGCGTAGAATTTCAAATTAAAGCCTATTTCAAGACAAAAGACAAAGCTGTAAGAGGAGCGTCGTGAAGGTCAGGACCGAGTAGCACTTGAAGAGAGAGAGAGAGAGAGAGAGAGAAAGATTTTCTCGAGAAAACACAAAAAGGAAAGTGGTTAAATGTGTTCGGAAACTGGACCCACACGCATATGATAGGTTTTCATAGTTTTATATTATTTGGACATTGCGTGTGGCTATATCTTGGATAAGATATATCACGAATGAACTTCGAGTTAAGGTTAGTAGATTAGAATTATTTTATCTACTATTTTTTTTCCATGAAGGAATTTCAGAAACTTTTTTAAGTATTAGAGCATCTTCAATCTATAATCTAAACTTGCAATGAATGATAAAACACTTCAAATCACCAAACTCAGTTTAAAACTTTAGGTAACTTAAAGACCTTAAACATCAAAATAAATCCCATTTATTCGATCTCGTTCAATGCACATTTTTTACAAATAACCCAATATTATTCCAATTGAAGTAACTTTAAAGAGTAGTTTCAATTAGTATGACCAGTGATTAGAGATCAAAGAAATTTAGGCTACTTTATTATAGCATGCAATACCAAATACTTTTATTTAGAAATGTACGACTTGGGAAATAGAGATTTCTACCACCATGCTCAACTTAACAATTTCATGGAGCCTTGAATAGGACATGCATACATATTTCATGACAAAACTAAGTAGATATGAGAAGTTATTCGACAAATATACTAGAATTTGAAAATATATCTCAATGTTTTCAACCCAAAACGAAAAGATGTGTCGTCAATAAGGATCCACAAGTGTTGCTAAATATTATTACGTTTTGATTAAATCGTGGTAAAAATTAAATCCGTTTTATGCTATTGAATGTAGATGCAAGGATGATGGACCGATGTACAATCAAATGTTACAGAAAGAATGTTCTTTTGACTTCCTTTAAGGACTCAACGTGAAACTGGATGAGGTATAAGGAGCAAATCAGTGTTTACTATGAAGCATAGAGCCAATGGGATGATTGAAGGACAGAAGGCTAGGCTTATTGGCCAAAGATATGCTCAAATTCATGGTATAGATTATGAGGAGACCTTTGTTCTTGTTGCAAAACTAATTGATTCAAGTTTTATTATCTTTAATAGTGGTTGCTTTATCAATTAAATGTGAAAAACACATTCTTAAAAAGGTGAGTTAAAATAAGAGATGTACATGAAAATGCCCCTAGGGTTTGAATTCAAAAATATGGAGGGAAAAGTGTGTAGACTCAATAAATGCTTATATGATCTAAAATAATCACCAATGGGTTGGTTTAAGAGATTTAGGGATGTAGTAACTTGTTTTGGGTATTTTAGTGACTAGCTAATCACATAGTTCTCATCACTAAAGCTATATACAAGAACAAAAAGGCTATTCTTATAGTGCATGTGGATGATAAAAAAAAATTATTGGTGGTGACTTGGTTTAAATGGAAGCCTTGAAGAGGAAGATCAAGGTTGGATTGAAGGAAAGAGTTAGGTGGATTGAATTTTTTTTCCCTTTTTATACCAAAGATAACTTTGAGTAAAAGGAGAATATTTATATGGGTCGTGATCCATCAATTAAAACACAGCAATTCCAACCATCAAAATAGTTTTTTTTTTTTTTTCAAATTTCATAAATTTTTCCTTTTTTTAATTTTCTACATTTTTATTATATTTAATTTATTTGCTTAACTTATCTTTATTTAATTATTTTATTCATTCAAATTAAAAAATTGGATAAATCATATCATGCCATGTGTCAAGAACCAACAAAACAACTAATAGTATCAAGAAAAGTCCAACTTTGTAAATTTTTGTAAATGTTGAGAACTGAAATAAAAAAAAAAAAATGAAAAGGAGGGTTAAGAATCAAATAGAAAACTATGAAATATCAAAAACTAAATTGTACATGAATCTTTTTTTTTTGCTATAACTATTATAAGTCCTTCAAACATGGTTAATGCAACAAATATCATATTAATAACCACCTTAACACTTAGTATGCCACATCAATAAAGCACGACGAATATTCTATATTCTCACTACTTTTTAATAGTGTTTATATCAATTCACACTCTCAAAACTTTTCATCTCTATTTAAATATTTATCCTTTCTCGTGTAATAATCCTGTTGCATTCTAAATGCATCATTGCATCATTATATGTTGGTAGAAATGACTTATATGCTTGTGGAATGGGCTAAGTCAACTATTATTAGCAGCAAATTTTCCATTTCAATGGCCATGTAATAAATATTTTTGATATTTGAATTTGAAACTCCTTATCAATGTGACTCTGTCATTTGTTACGTGCAGTCCTTATTTGACCCTTTCCATTTATTTCGTGGTTTTGTCTCGTATATAGGGAAATTTTCAGTATCATGAAGGGTTGCTGACCTCTTGCAAATGTCAAATTGTCGTTTTATTGCATGAAGTTTTTTATTTTGGATTGATTTTGTTGTTCCTTTCTATTACCAATAGCGTGTTCTTCGTTTCTTTGAGTATCGTGCATTTTGAATTATGAAATCGCAGATAATGTTAGCAAAATTGAAAGGATGTTGACGAAAACGAATTCATATGGGACTTTTATTAGGATAACACCCGCCATTCCTCTTAATTTTTAAAATTAAATAAAAACCTCACTTTTTAGTATCATCGAGTAACTCTTTTGATATGTATAGAACTTACTGCATGAAATACATATGTAGTAAATTTATTTAATTTACCACTGCCATATTGGATAAATTTACTAAAAAACATAAAAAATTAAAAGAAAAGACAACAAAAGTAAATAAAGAAAGAAAGAGGAATATCATCACCATTCCTTAACCTTGAAACTTCATTAAAAATTCACAGCCCAGTTGAAGTTTTGGGTTACGCAACTGCACAATCAGCCTCCAGAATGCCCCCATCGTGGTGATCATTCTTAAGAGGCCTCCCATCTCTCCTTCTTTGTTAATATAATGTTATGTGTTCTTTGAGGAATGAAAAACTCGATTTGTTTCTATTGGAATTTTGACGAAATGATCTCGATCTAGTATTAATAACAGGAGGCAAATAAGTTAAGAAGCTGGCAGGTTAAACTTCAATATATGGGATTAATGTTTATATTATTAGACCGTAAAGATTTCAACTAATATATAAATTAAGCCAACATTTCCTCACTGAAAAAAGGGAAAAAGAATAGAGAAAAACAGGCAAACATTTATTAAATATTCATTTGTAAAATAAGTACACCGGAAGTTCTTTACATTTGTGCCACATTTCAATTAAGTTTCTTTTATTTCAAATAAGTAATTTAAATACTTACTTTTCTAACAAAATTAAATTAATTAAGTCTTATATTGAATGTTTGTGTTTTTGGCACCATCTAAGTTGGGGGTAAGTGGGTACAAGTTAAGTAGGATATAAGGTCTTATGTATACTCTATTATGTAGATACAAGTTCTTAAATTCTAAAATCAAAACTTACTATATAATACATTGAAACTTATACAGTCTTGTACAACTTATATAGTACAAGATATCCTATAAAACTTTTAAAATTTTCTATTATGTTTTCATGATATTAAAATTTTAAAACAAATTTTTTCTATCATGTTTTCATAACTTTATATTCATTCAAATTGTAAGAAGGTATGTTCTTCAGAATTTGGAAAAGTGGATTTTTTTTTTAATTTTCTATATTTTTTTCTTTTTTATGATTTTTTATTTTAGTTTTTCAATTAATTTATTTATATATTATTTATTTTTAAAAAATTATGTTGATCATTTGAAATGTGCCATATGTCATTGTTTAATGAAAAAGTTCATAAGTGTTTATGGAATAACTCGATTATAAATTTTTATAAATATGGAAGATTGAAATAAGGAAAAAAAAAAAAGAAAGAAAAAGGTTTAGTATTCAAATACAAAATGTGTGAATATTGAAAACTAAATATGTATTAAAGAAATCAAACAATTCGGTTAAAATAATATAAAAAGCTTGATTGGAGTTCTAGATAGATAAAGCACTATCGGTCTATCTCGAAGTAAAGTTTTGCGTGGCAGAATTGGGTCCACTCCGGTTCCACTTATTGCACCACTACACGAGAAATCTAACTTCAAGTCGCGAGGACTTGTGTGACACCTCCTGGGCATTCGAGCCATTAGTCAGGCTCCAGAACGATGCCTTTTGAATGGGACCATGGGAATGATGTCTTTTGAATGGGACCAAATCTATGGTCACAAAAGCAGCAGTGGTGACCTAGTGAAATTGGTTTAATAAAAATAAAGTGTATAGCAGAATTGATTTTATTATAGATATGAGCCAATGATACGTCCATCGTTTAACAGAAACTTAAATAGTGAGTTTCAAAATATATAAAAAAATAATAATTAAAAAAATGAATGAGGAGATAAACAGAAACAAGCCAACTAATGAATCAAGTAAATAGTATAAATAAAGATATGTAATAGAAGCATAGTAGAGGGTGGATATATATATATATATATATATATATATATATAATATAATATTGTATATAACGTAACACTAATATATGAGTATTACAATATAATTTAATGGAAACAAGGGAATTTTAAAATTAAAAAAATAAAAAAGTATAGGACTCAAGTTGTACTATTCGGTAGGAAAAAGGAGCATGTGCACAATATTAGAATGTAGAAAAACAAAGAGAGAGAAGATAGTTTTTTTTTTTTTTCTTCAATTGTTACATAGGTTTTATCATCCATAATCTCTCCAAAGCTCCAATAGTTTCCTCACAAAAACCTTCTAAGAAATTCGAGTTCAAGTAAAGATGGAGGTCCAAAGTAGTAGAACAGGAACTAGCTGAGTGGGTTTAAGTGGAAAATTATCAAAATGGTAGGAAATAAAGGTGGTGGTTGCTGGGCTAAGTGGTTCAAGTGGGTTTAAGTGAAAATTTATCAAAATGGTAGGAAATAAAAGTGGTGGCTACTGAGCTAAGTGGTTCAAGTGCAGCTTTGAGGGTTAAAAGGAAGGCGGCCAGAGGAGCTTGTATGACAAGCGTGTAGTTGGAGACGGCAGCCGGAGCACCTCGCGCTAGTGAGCCCTATTTTCCTCTGAAATTTAACTAATTTCTTAAAAATATGAAATGTTGTTTAAAAATTATGAGGAAATATATTTTTGGCAAGGTATAGTTTAGGATAGTAATTCTATTTTGTTAAAAACTTGCACGAATGTATATTGATCTTTAAATACTACTTTGTTAGGTCCAAATTTGATTCAAGTTTTCAAAAGACTAAATAATATTGTTTTGTGATAACTTATGGTACATATCATCTTAATCATGTATAAATTTACTTGAATAAAAATAATTTTTGAAAAATTTGGTGTTTACTAGTATTTATGAAATTAATAAATGTTATAATATTTTCTAGTATTATGCAAACAATGAGTTCATGAAAACTTCTTAATTAATCCAATTTGCACTAGGGTCATATTAGTTTATAGAACCTAATTTCATTAGTATAAGTATTTGACTTTTATGTTATACATCAATTATGTAGATTATGTAGTTTACTTTGAGTAAAAAGGAAAATAAGAACTAAAATGGTCATTTTAAGAAAATCTACAGGCCAACTTACTTTGGTTTTACAATGGTCGAAATTAATAGAGCATATATACATAAATGTTTAAATGAAATTATAGCATTTTTCAAATAAATATTTGGACTCTGTTTTTAAGTAAATAGTAAGTATATAACCAATTACTTGCTAAATAAGTGAATTGTAGTGGGATTGTGTCATGATTGTATAATTATATAACTTTAATTCGGTAAAATGGTGGATATATATATGGTAATTAGTTGTGACTAGTAGTGGAGGGGTGATAGTTAATCCAAGTACAAACCTAATCAAATGAAGAATTATCTATATGAGTATTATACTTAGAAGTAAATTAAAATTACATAAAAGGGCAATTTGATAAATTACAAAATATGAATAAGTCTTTTACTTTGAATAAATTAACGTAGTCTGTGAGATAGCGGACAAGACCACATAAGGCTTATTAAAGATTGGACAAGAATAGATAAGTGAATGCCCATATAAATTGGCAATGCAATTTGGTAACTTAATGTATATAGTAATCATATGCAAGTTGGAATGAATTTTAGTAAGATATGTATATGAGCTATGTATGAAGCTCTGCTTAAGGAATTATGCTGGCTTGAGTGATCGCTTTGAAATTTCTAGAGTTTTGTATATATGTAGCTTGGTATGAACTTAAATAAACTCTAGTCATCTATTGTATATAGTATAGATTAGTTGAGTGATGCTTAATGGATTTTGTGTACTAACGAAAGAAAAATAAAGCAAGTTGAATCTCTAAGTGGATTTGTAAATATATGTGTAAAGGTAGTTTGTTACCATGTGCCACGAGTTGGCTTTCAATTGATTATTCAAGTTAAATTAGGAAGTTAGATTAAATGGTAACTTTAAAAAGTTCAATAAGAATTTGAACTATCGGTTGAATATGTGTAGTAATAAGAAGTACTTATTAACTATATCTGATAGGCTATAATATGATTATTTTGATTAGTACTCGTTTTGCTTCTTTTGAAGATGAGGGGTTAATGTTTTCCCAACATCAAGTACAGGAGTTGAAGGATGAGATGGCTTTTGGGATTTTGGGACTTCGAGGGCAATAAGCAAGCAAAAGAAAGATTCAAGCTTTTAATTTCTATGTTTTTGAGTAGATTGTCATGTTATATTTTATACAATTTTAGTAATTTTGTGTAAATATTAAGGTTGGATATTAACCTAGATATGGTTTGTAATCTTAACACAAGTGTAAATCATGACTTGGGGGGTCTAAAAAGATAGGTAAGCTTGATCAATTTAGGAAGGTGACAAGTGCTTGTGATTACGATGTGGCAAGTGCGAATCACTCTAGAACTTATGATATGAGCTATATCACATGGTAATTGCACTAGTAGCAAACTATTTCACAGGAGACTTTAAATAGAATTTGTTAATGTTGTTGAGAAATATAGGCATAAAACTTAGATATGGATTTGCTTTATCTCTACTTTCAAGATTGCATAATGAGACTATCTTCATTGATTTTTTTTAATTGTTGAACAAATTAAGTTAAGGCCTAGAAGATGAGTTGTTACAACTTAAACATACAATAATTACATAAATTATAAAATATTACTAAGTGGAAGGGACACTTAGCCACTTGTGATTTCTAATTATATGGATATGTTTCCATGCATATGTATATATAATAGTTGTGTAAAAGTTATAAATAAAATAAATTAATACAGTTACATACATATACGTTGTTAGTATAATGATATCATATATGTATATTGCATTACATATTATATGTTGTTGATAAACACATAATTACGTCTATATTAAAAGTAAACACACAAAAACAATAAATAATGTCATGTTGAGATCTAAATAGTTATTATTATGTGTAATTGACTAAATATAATTATTACTACTCCATTTAGTTGTCTGAATGATTTTATGGAATAAAAGCTTAGTAGCTTAAAATGTAATAGAATACTCCATGTACCATTGTACAACTATGACGTTATAACCAATTGTATGATTATCTTTTATCGCTTATATTTGTAAAAATATTCATAATATATTATATACATAATAATTATTAATTTTTATATCAATATAAAATATTATACAATAAACATTAATAAATATTATATAAGGTATAAATCACGATATCATATTATTGTCATTTATTTTATTATTGATATTTATTTATATGATATGATAATAATGCAATAGTATATTTATTAGATAACACATCATAGATTTAGTTTTATATTTATATTTACTCATGTTTATAATATTACTCATATCACCATGGAGGTGATGGACTTGGTATGGCGGGCGGCGACAGCCAAACCGCTGGTGATGGTAAGTGCAATGGTGAAAATAGTTTCAATAGTGGTATGGTTGTTCCTTTTAAGGGTCGTCTACTAATAACTATTAATAAGAATATAGCCATGAAGCTTTCAACATTTTTAGTAATAGGATTTCATTATGGAATAGTTATCATGTGTTTCAATAATAGTTATTTTATAATATACGAGAAAGAAATGAAATAGCTAATCATCCCCTCATTAAGTCATATTCTTCTCATATAAGATTAGCTATATGGATATTATGGACCATATTTTTATTATGATATATATATATATAACGTTTTTATTATTTGTATCTATCTCTTTTTTTCTTTCTTCTTTCTTTTTTTTTTTTTTACCCATCCCCATATCTATAAAATATCATGTCTAACATAAGTCCCTAAAATCACATCTCTATACATTGCTACATCACCTGATCATACTTCTTTTATTTTCTTGTCTATGGATCCCAAGTTTTAAAATTAGGTAAAAGTGGAGGGCTGCACTTGGTTAGCAACCAATATAAAATTGTATCGGTTTATACATGACTACAAATTCTACAAAAACACTTATAAAATTGCTCTGTTTGGAAATAATGTCATCGCTCGGCTATCATATATTAGGGAAAAAAAGAGAGTAAAAGAATGAGATATATATTAAGTATTCCATATACACGACAAGATCGCAATTGGGAAGATAT
Source organism: Laguncularia racemosa (assembly GCA_037954665.1). NCBI lineage: Eukaryota > Viridiplantae > Streptophyta > Magnoliopsida > Myrtales > Combretaceae > Laguncularia > Laguncularia racemosa. The sequence continues at coordinate 1,825,276 of JBBMOL010000013.1, read as the reverse complement.
AGAAAAATCTTTAAAAGATACGGAAACTTGGTCTTGAAATCACACATAATTTAGATAATTTTCATGAAATAAGACTAAATATTATTTAGAATTAAAATGATCTACATGATTTTAATGAATGATTGCACACTTTTATATCTTTGCTACAATCTATTTATAACGTGTATTCCATAATGTAAAATATGACACTTACCAAACATGATTCGGATAGGCTAGCTATATAAAGAAAAGAGAGTGTCTTCAATTTACCGCCTAAAATACAACTAAATATTGAAATAACTATTTATAGCTTCGATTTATTAAAAATTATTCTCAATTCTCTTATTTTAATTTGTTAAATGTAATCTTTTTAATTTTGCTAAAAATTCAAATAGATATATTTAGTTAGGAAACTTTTAATTGATTAATTGAAAAAATTATAAGTTTTTTTTTTTACACATATCTTGTTAGGTAAAAATAAGTGGACCTTTTTTTTTTTTGGTTGTTGGGATGGGGGGGGGGTTGGATTGGGTTGTGGAGGGAGGTAGAACTAGACATGTAAACAAGTTGGGTTTAGATGGGTTCAATGAAACCAAAACTCAAGTCGACAAAGGATTTACATGCCCAAAACCCATCCCGACTTGATAGGGTTATTTTTATTAACCTTGAACCCACCTCATTTAACAAATGAAGCACCTCGAACTCAATTTGATCCTAACTTGAGCGACAATCAAATCTTTTTTTTTTTAAGAAATTTACTTCAACTTATTTTTATATATTATTTATTTAATTTATTATTAATCTAATTGTGATGAAAAGAAGAGAGAAATCAAAATCTTATGAAATTTTATCGTATGAAAACATAATATACATTTGTGAAATCATAAGAGACTAAACAAAAAAGAATATAAAACAAAATTAATTTACACTGTATATTAAACGTAAAGATTAAGAGAGGAACAAAAATATGAATGCAAATTACAAACAGCAAATCCAATAGACAATAGTCCATACATGAAAACATACACAAGAAAATATAAAATTTCGCATAATTATAAAACAGAATTTTTTCGAGTCCTGCAATTCTTTAATTACTGAGCACAATTACAAAATCTTTTGTATATATATATATTTCCTATCAGTTTTTTTTTTAAATCTAGTAATTCGACCCTAAACCCTATAACATTTATTTGTGTATATAATTATATATATTAGAGATAATTATTTATTAGATTATTATTATATGTTAGATATATATCTTTACCACAATATAGCTTATACTTAACTAACTATGACAGCCTATATACATGTATTATTATATATTAATAGGAACTTGTATTTAGTTGAGTAATTATAATATAGTAATAGGAACTTGCATAATAAATTTATATAATATAACAATAATTATAATTATATATAATTAAGTGACAACGTGATCTTAATTTTAGCCATTCTCAAAAAATGAAAATAAAAAATTGAAAAAAAAAAAGATTCACTTACCAAAACCTTGAATACCAAGGCACCGGGATTAGGATGTTGTCACAAGAAATCTAAACGGTTTAGATTACTAAAATTTAAAAAAAGTGCAAATGTTGATAGTAACCGATTTCTTGTGTAGTGTATATTTAGCCGATGACCTTGTTAAAATAGGAGATGGTATTTAAGTGAGAAGAGTTTCCTAATAAATCAAAAACAAATAATTGGCAAAGATACGTATCTTCTTATTTGTTGATGTTTGTTATATTTTTCCTTTAGATGCACCCAAAAAGGATACGTGTTTATATACATTCAACAAATTGGAAACAGCCTCATGACTAACTATTTTTAGCATTCCTAGGTTTAGCATCCAAAGAAAGAAACATCATGGGAGTGAATGATGCCACCACATCCAGCCAATTCCCATGCTGGCTTAGTTCACTGGTTCATGGTCGGTTTTATGATCAGTGCGAGATTCACAGCAACTTACCACGTAAATACTTTTGCATCGATTGTAAGCAAGATGTCATCTGCACCACATGCAATGATGATCACCACAAGGAACTCTATGATCATAAGATATTAGAGGTAATGTGTTATCTTATCTTAAACTTTTCCTTTATTTAATGAAGTAGGGTGTTAATGTAGTGGATTTTGTCCATAGGTTGTTCTGATATAATTGTCAAAAGTTTAGAGGGGAAAAAAAAGAGGAAACTTTTATATATTTCAATGTAGTTGGTGTTCTTATTAAATATATATTGGATCACATTGTAAAGATGTCCGTCCCTATTTTTATAATAGTATATATGAGTGCTTTAATGGCACCTGGTAAAAAGGAAAAAAGAAAAAGAAAAAAGGTGATGTGAATTTTTTGGAATTTAGAATATTAATTCTTCTTATAGGGAGGGGAATTGACAATTATTTATGTAATTTATATACTATATTACAGGCATACAAGGCTTCTAATGAGGCTGCAATAAAAATCACCGACTTGGAGAATTTGTGGAGTGATGTATCTATGATCACTCAGTTCAAAATAAACGGTCACAAGATTGTGTTTATAAACACGAAAGGGAAGAATGGGCATTTGGGCAATTGTAATGGCTTTGGCCGGTGTTTAACATGTCTATATGCGTTGAAAAATCAAAGTACTTTTTGTTCAATCGAATGCTATGTAAGTATTTATATTTTGCATCACTGTCTTCAATTGTTTGCTATACTAGGGCTTACTGACAAATAAGCATTTAAGTTGTACATGTCCTCATATGCATAAAAAGATTTATTGTACATGTTCTTTAAAACATCTGCAGGTCAAATCTTGGGAGAGTGTACCAAGACAGCACAAGAAGGAAAATACTACTCAATTGGAGGGACATGAAGAACAACCCCAATCAACATTAGTTACCGAAACCGATAAAGATGAACAACAATCCAAGGAAACATCTCCACCACCGCTTATTATATCATTTCGAAAAAGAAGTAGGAAAGGAGTACCCGTAAGAGCTCCAACCGGAGATTTTAGAGATGATTTAAAGTTTCGAAATTTTAAAATTTAAAGAATTTTTTTCTCTCTTAGTTTTATGAGTATATTTTGATTTTTTTTTTCTTTTTTTGTTTTCATTTTCTCGTGGAAAATATACATAAAATGCGAAAAAAAAAGGTATGAAAAGTATCATAAAATATGACATAATGTATATAATTTATTTATTTTTTTATATTTATTGTTATATATGATACATCTATTACGAACATACATTATTTTTAATCTTTTTTTCTTTCATTTTAGTACACATACTATGAATTCGTGTCTAGTACGTGTTAAATGATGAGAGCGCTTGCCTCATTACAAAGTGCTTTTTCCCTCTGTTTGCAATAATTAAACCAGATGTCTCTTATTCGGTAAATGTATGTAGCGGATCCAAGGTTGGACCGAAAAATAATATGAGATGTGCTAGAACGGGTATTGTATTGTACAACTGACGAGATTTGTTGAAAATATATATTATTAAAAGTTATTTTAACTAGCGGCAGACACGACAAGCTTCTGCATTGTAAGTCCCTAATTTAAATTGTATATCTAGTTTAACTTCATATATGTAATAGTTTATAAATTGACCAAAGAAAAAGAAAATACATAGCTGGTTTTATCTATAAGGTGGCTATTACGAATAAAGTTGTCTCCACATGATCAATCACAGTAACTTCCCTGTGTCTCATCCTTCCTTAGGATTGTAAGCTGCCAAAAATGTCTTGCACTTAATTACAATAAAATATCAGGTGAATGAAGCCTGTGGTTATTACAATAACGGAAGCCAAATCGGGAAAGGAAGAAAATGGACAATACCAAGCAACATCTTCATTGCTTGTTCATTTGTTTATTTTACTTTTTCCTTAGGATTGTAAGCCCTGCCCACCGGTTGAATGGTCGACCCCCCTAACCCCAAACCGCAACTCCAAAGCCAAACCCGAACCCAAAGCCTTACCCACCAGTTAAACAGTTGAACCCCCCAACCCCAAACAACAACTTCAAACCTAAAACCCTAATCGCAACTCCAAACCCATACATCAATAGTCACCTAACTAAAAAAAAAAAAACGCAACATGAGGGCTCACCAATCACCACTCTCTATGCACAAGACAAGATGACGATGAGAAGACAAGATCTGTGGATCGACGATTAAGGAGTGGCGGCGAGTGGTGGTGAGGTGACCGGTAGTGGTACTATTGATGGAGTGCTGTCGTGGGTCACAAATAAGAATGTGAGATGAGAGAGAAGACAAGGTGCTGTGCTGCCATGGGTTCGAGTTTCTTTGCTCTGATTTCAATTTTCAACTTGCCTTATATACTTTTTATTTCTATTTTGTTTTTGTTTTTTTAATAATTTGGGTGGGCTATGTGAGCCAACCTGTGCCTACAGCGAGTGGCCCACCTCGACCCATGGGCCACATGAGGGCAGGCCAAAACAACCCACATATCTTGCGGGCCAAATTTTTTTTGCCTGCCTTTGGGTTAGTAAAGAGAGAGAAAAATCGTGAGTCTTAGTGGCATTATATGGAGCCTAAGCAAATTCCCCTACTAATTGAATTTCCCATTTTATGCAATAATCATAGCTTAATCACTTTGAATTTTTCCTCCCTTGAATAAAATCCATGGATCGATTGCTGTCCTATTTTATTCACATTTGGCATAGAAACAATGTTTTTAGAGTTATTTCTTAATGGTCTTACTTCTTAGGTTAACAATCATGAATATGTTTTTGTATTATTTGATGCGCAAATAGGGTTTCTAATAACATTACGACTGCAAAATCCCTTACTTGAATGATATATGGAACAAAATAATTAGGATTATCCATTCAAAATAAATAGTCATGCTAATGTAAACAATAAGTGTTCTTCGTATCCTCAAATCCTTCTTCTTCTTCTCTCTCTCTCTCTCTATTTTTTTTTTCTATATATATATCATGTTTCTTAAAATCAGTTTTCTTTTTTGAATGAAGTTTACTTATTCTTGGTATATTTTGTAGGTCAAGGTTGATGAAGTCTCGTCTCATCAGACAACATTAATTTATTAAAGAAAGGTTATTCAAATTGAACAAAAGGAAAGATTTCCCCTACCACCATGTGATGGGGCTGATGAATTGTCTGCTAGGTCAAGGTAAGTGATCTTAGGGTAAAGGAAGAAGAAAGAAGAAATCTTAATGCTAAACTAGGGTTTGTGTTGTGCAAGGACAAAATAAAATATGAAAATGAAGAAGATAGCATGACTGCCCAAAGGAAAAGTGAGTGTTTCGTGTGACGCCAAGGCAGCATGTGACTTGTAGAATCAGACATGGCAAGGGAACATTTTTATTGTCGTGGAATCTTAAAATATTTGCTTGTACAGATACTATGTATTTTGTACTATACCTTAAAAAACAGAAATGGGATGAAAAGTTACAAACATTGTTTCTCCAATATTGAGCTGTGCTCGATCATTTTTCCTTTGCATCGAGAGTACCCACTTGCTTAAAAAATTAATCAATCTACGTAACAAACATTCACAACTAATGCACTTCACCATTGTTTTGAATATCCAAGCTTCACATTAGTGACGCAAATTAGAGAAAGGGTGCAGCAAACTTCCCTATTTAGTCTATGTATCATTTATAGAAGGAGTGGCTGTTCATTTAGGGGTTCCGGTTCATGTTTTATTTTATGTCAAATTTGAGTTTAAAAATACATAAAATGAAATTGAATCAAGACATTAAATAATTAATCTAGGCTACAATCTTAATTATTTGTATTCGAATCTTTTGCCTTGTGCATTGCATCTTCTTTTTGAATTTGTATTCATACTATCGTACCACATAAAAAATTGATAGCTCTAATTTAAAGCTATTAAATCTTATTGAAAAGTTAAGTATAAAAAGAGAGATGATAGCTTAGAAATATCATATGATTTTATTGTGGACTTCCGGGTTTTAGTTTTTCTTTTTTCTTTTTTTTTTTGGCATGCTATTTTGGATTTCTTTTTATGGTAAATTCTTTTTCCCTCTTCAGGATTGTCTTCTTGCTAATGAAATTTGTCACCACAAGAGTTGCAAAGCACTAGTAAGTTCTGTGGGCATCTCCGAAAATTGATAAAAAAAAAAAATTAATTTACAAAACGGGTAAAAATTGTGTTGATTGAAGCAAATCGATAAGCGTTGTTAATTACAAGATATAATTGGTGAGGAGTTATGCACGATGGTACAATTGAGCCTTTATGATAAATTTTGGTTTTAAGTAGAGATAGTCACAGCTCAAAGGGACGAATCAGACGCTTGCCAGTATCGTTCAGCAGTAATCCTAGCAATTCCATAAAATTCTCTTACCATCATTATTTGGGGAAAAAAAAAATGCATAGCTCTTAAAGAATTGTATTTCCATAAGGGAAAAAAAAGTTGGTTCCACATGGAAAATGAGGCTTACTTTAAAATGCAAAAGTAAAAGACTTCATTGTATTTTAATTAACCACTTGTCTAAAAATCAAGAACATAAAAAATATTCTTATGATATCATTTGGAGTTATGCTTGGATTTTAATTTCTTTAGAAAAATGTGTGTAAATCATAAATATAAAAGCTTTTAAACTTGACATTGATATTTATTAATAATGTCTCTTGATTTAAAAAAAAAAAAAAGTTAACAAAAAGAATAACATCAAAACTATAAATGAAAATAAATCATAAAAAAATAAAGTAATTAACAAAATTTTATGAGAATGTTGTTTTCTAGGTTAGGCTTTCATTGTGGTACTTAGCAAAAATTATTTTACTTTTAATTGGTTGGACCTAATGGCAAAAGGCTTTCTACTAGGATTTGTCCTATGTGACAAATGTGGCGGTTTTTAACTATCAAATCCGTTTCGTGTTAAATGATGCCTCATCCCATTTTATCTATCGAATCAAGTCAACACAATTTTTGGTATATCACCACACCATAATAGCCCTAGTTTTAAAGTCCTTAATACACAAACAAGGTTGAGCAATGAAATCCCACCAAAGGGTAAGATTCACCTTAAAGGTACATTGTTCAAATATCTTAAAGAACACCATAAAAAAGTTTTCAAACTTATTAAGATGCATATTATCTTCAACTTTATTCAAACAACTCTTTAGATAGTTTAAATGAAGTTTACCAATGTTTTAACATCTTGAAAATCGTTTGACAGTTCTCTTTATCCATACAAACGTGAAGAAACTACTTATAATGAATAGAAGTCTGTAAACAAGTGTATATATAATTAACATTAATTTGAATTCGGCCAAGGCTAATATTGTAAATAACCTAAGAAAAGGGGGGTAAATTAGTAATTTGACCATGAGGTATAAATAGTCCAATATACTACGGTTTAATTCTTTTCCCTCATTTACACTACAAAACCATAGACACCATACCGGAAAAACTTTCTCAAAGACCATAGAGCAACCTGAAAGGAAAATCGGCATAATCGAATCCATTATACCAAGTGAGACTCTTGATTTGGGGATTGTAGATTCATTAATCTAAAACCATTTGTTAACGTGTGATTAGAATTAGGAACGAAGAGCGAGACGAAACATGCATAGGAACGAATGATTTGAGAATCTAAATCGTAATCCGAAATGTGTAAGTACAAAATCCTCTTATAATGTGTTAAGAATAACCCAATTTTTTGATCAATTAAACATATTTCTTTAGAAATGAGGTTAGAGTAGAATTTGCAAATTGGAAAAAAAAAAAGGGGATTTTGTGATGAATAGTAGCCTACACGACCAAGTACATGCCCATGTACTTGCCTGTGCTGAAATACAAGAGTGTACACAAAGGTACACTGTCACCAACACACCTGTATACTTGGGCATGTCCAATTGCAAAAATTTACATAAAAGTACACGGCCTCTAGCACAATCGTGTATTACCCCATGTTCTTCTATATGGCCTCCTACATAGCCATGTTGATTTAAAATACTTCCCACTTTGTTTTACTTCAATCAAATGCAATAATAAGGATATGTAATTGGGAATGTGCATATGTTTAGAGGATTTGTGAGACTATAGAAGTGTAAGGAATCAACTGTTAGATATTAGGGTAAGTGTATACCATGTGTGTTGCTTGTGATTGCTAAGTTAGAAATGTGTGTGAATTAATTATTATTGTTAATGAATATGATAGATTACATGTATGATTGTGTTTAGTTGGGTTCAAGAAATCGAGTGAGGATCGGTATTCTCAGGGTGGTACCCTAATGATCAATATGTGACGTTGTTCCTAGTGAAGTCGTATATTGCAACGATCCGAATAAAATGTAGATAGACTTATGTATGTTATGTAGAAGGATGTTGTGTGTGTTATGAAAGGATGTTGTGAAAGAACTCATTGATTCGTGGACAATGGGGAGTATCTACTATTATATATGTATTATTATTATGTATGGAATAGATCCATGGACAAATGGGAGTACCCTTTATCATATATATATATATGTGTGTGAGAGAGTTTGTTGAAGGATTATATGATGTTTATAATCATGTGATCATGTATTGGTTTAAGTGTTGGGAAATGATGATGAACTGTGTAAGAATAACAAATTGCATGTATGTATGTGTAGATGTTTTTATCATGGCATGCGTATGTGTGTGTAGGTATACATTGTGCTGGGTATTAGCTCACTCTTCGGGGGACCTATTTTAAGTTGCAAATATCACAAGAGAAGCGGTAAGATATGATGAGACCATTGTGGAGATGAACCAAAATGTTGAGGAAAACATAAAATATGTCTATTATGATGAATAGTATTTTGATGAGGAGAAATGATAAATGTTGGATATTTCTGTTAAGTTGATTTCAGACTATTATTGAAATTAAGTTGTTAAATGCTTCAACTGTAATAATTTGAAGAAGTTTTTTATAAGTTATTTTTTATGATACACTCTTTTTAACTTTTTATACTTAGAAAACAATTTTATTTATTATTATGGAAATCTGAATGTAAATGTTGAAGATTTGTAGTGTCTGAATCTTCGCGTATCTTCACATAATGGGGACATGTAGTGGGTGGTACTCGTCTCGAGTTCCGAGGTATTACATTAGGATCAATAAATTGACTCCATTTAACCCACTCAAAATAGTGGGTTAATGTTGATTTGGTTGGATCATTTAATGCACCAATTAAAGCAACTTAACCAATGATCTACTTAATCTACTAATTCATATTTTTTAATATCGATCCATAGGTTAACTTGCTTAACCTATTAAATCCATATAACTTGTTAATTTATATTTCTTTGAATATTATAATTAATTCATAATTATTTTCTTAAAGATAAATATTTAATTACCTACTTTATAAAATTATTTAAAAAATACATATACTTTTAACTTTTAGAGAGATGTTAGGTTAGCCTATTATTCAAACGGTCACAAAATTGCTCCATGGCTAAGGAGTGAGGACTAGGTATCTGCATGTTTATCCGTTTTAATCCAAGGAGTGGAATAGGGAAACAAGGTATAGGGTTGACTAGGTAGATTTTACATATGAGTGATGACTTAAGATTTGACTTGCCTTGCTTATAAACCAAGCTATGTTAGGGGGTGGAGGGATACATGCTTTTGCACAGTTGCTATGAAAGGAGATACATGGACTACATTGGAATGATTTTATAGTTTCCTAAACTTAGATTATGGCCCAAGAATTGAAAAATATCTTATACTTTTTTTTCCCTGGAAATACAATATTGTATTTGATATTGTGTGTTTTGAGCACGTGTAAAGGATCACATAGGGCAAGTTTTATTTATTTAATTTATAATGGTTTGATTATTTATATATATATATATATATATATATATATATATATATTATAATTTTGACCCAAAAAAAAAAGTTGAATTGGAAACTTTGTACAACTCATACAATTTTACCACTTTTGAGTATAATTATAATTTTTAAAGATATATTCATCCGAGCTAAATCTTAAAATTGCATTTGGAGAACAACATGTAGAAACACAATTGGTACATGCATAATTTAACTATTGAAAACCCATATAAAAATGTTGTCATTGTGATTAAACCTCGTGATTTGATTAGAATTGACAAAGAACCAAATTTATAGTTGGTACAAATAAAGTGTTTAAACATATCCTTATTTCTCAATGAGTACCTTAGATAACTATTTTAAATCCATTCCGTATCAATTCATATGAGATGTGCAACATATTTAGGAGCATTTATTAGATAAGATTTACTCTACATAACGTGATCAATGTAGGCACATGATCTTTCATACTTGTATTATTTTCATATACTATGTAAGATTTACTCTACACAACATAATTAGTGTAGGGATAAAACTATTGCGGATCAATCACGAGATGCTCAACTTATTATACTAGTTGATTTAAATTTATCGAGGATCAGTTTTAGGGAAATATGAAATATCAATAAGCCATTGTTTGATTATCGATCTTGAATTTCAATTTATAAAATCTATTTCCTTAAAACTTCATGAATCATCCATCATTTGATAACTAATAAAAAAACAAGGATGGAATGTTATTATTTTGCTTGGTTAATTGGATATAAATATTGAAAATCTAACTTAGAAAGAGAAATAAATTCATACAAAGAGTGAAGAGATAATTTTGTTAGAACTATAGATAATCATGTAAATAATAAATGTGAGAAAGAGAGATAAGTTCAAATTAAAATTTTGCTATTTAGGAGGAAAGAAAGTGAAAAATAACAATTGTTATTACAAGATCATCGCAAGGGTACGTATGACTATGACTGATACAAGACACACACGATGAACTAGGGGGGTTGCCAAAAGTAATTTCAGCATGATCACTTCGACATTCATATCAATGATTTGGAGGATCAAGGTAACAAGAGTATAAGAGAGTGTATAATAGCAGGGTTTTGATCCTTTACAAGAAGCCTAAAGTTGTATTTATAGAGGAATGGTCAAGTTAGATAAGGAAAGTTATAAATACTCCAATATCCTCTTTCTAACTTTGAATTTGGTGGAGAATTATAAGAGAAATAATGGGACATTAATTTGGCTTATCTGTTGAGCTCTTCCGATCTGTCTTCATTTGAACTCTAGGCTAAGCTGATCGACTTGAGTCTAGAGGCTCATATCTATGATAACTTATCAGCACTAAATTAGCTAACTTGGACTTGAAGGCTCACTTCCAAATTAACCTATCAACATTAATTAAATTGAATTTATAGGAAAAGAGAAGTCAATGAGATTATGTGAAATTATTATTATATTATATAATATATATTAAAATATATGATTTCATCAATTTAATACATGGATATTAATATAATTTAATGGCAAAAATATTAGCTACCACCCATAAAAGTGGTATGACCTCTTAGGTTATATATAATAATAGATAAACATTTTTACTTGAAATTGAACCAGCAAAATCAATGGGTTCAAGAAATGATATTTTTGAGACCTACGGCAAGAACTTATACAAAGTTGTATAAGTGGAGCCTTATCGTCTATATTGGGCCTCGTGTTGCTAATTCTCAAGGGCCTGAATCTTATTGGCTCTTTAGCTAATGTTGGTTATGGCAAGTCATTAGTTCTAAATTTTAGGAGAAAGATTTGTAATTTGGATGGGTGATTGAACCTCCACCTTCTATCTAAAACACTTTATTGTTAATAGTTGGATCTAGATTTGTTATTGACAATCAAGTAGCACATACACAAAACATAAATTGAGTAAAATAAAGAGAATACGATAAATGAGAATCTATGTAGAAAGCACTGATAGCATGTTTGGTTTACTTTATAAAAATGGAATAAAACAGTAATTCCTTCCTTATAGATTTATTTTCGTATTTGGTTTGTGCAAATACTATTCCATAAAATTGTTATGGGATTAAAGGAATAGTTTTTTTTTTTAAGTATACTTTTGTATCTATTTATGATATTTTAAAGGAATATTCTTTTTCTATTCCATTTCTTAAGAATTACAATTCTACTCCTACCATATTCTATTTTACAAACTAAACATGCTACAAATGGAAATAGAACGAAATACTATAGAAAAATTTATAAATCATCTAACAGTGTAACATATAGTACATAGCTTGCACAAAAAAAATTTTAAGGCTCTTATATATATATACATACACACACGCGCGCGCGCGCGCGCGCATGCATAAATACATACATACATATAGAAGAGAGAGAAAATTCACATGAAGCTCCAAAATCCGAACTCAATAATAAAAATAATTCAAATAGTAGGAAAGCATAAAATAGGAAATTACCAACATCTCCATGACTTGCTTGGTTGAGCAACTAATCCACGATAATGGAATGTTAACTAATATTGGTAGGTAGAATTCACCTTAGGGGTGGTCAACTACCTAATGTCCAATTAGCTTGCCTCTCTTGTTTGTTCAATTGGAACTTTATTGTAGATACTTAGCTTTGCAATTTACTCATTTCTTCATTTATCCTTGCTAAAAAACTTAAGTCTTATATAAATTCAAGACACAAGCTTCACGAAGTCTCTAACTTAGCTTCAATTAATTCAACTTAAAACATGCATATACACTTGAGCTTCTCATTCAATTAGCTCCTCATTTCCAATTTATCAACTAGCTTACTACCAAGCTACCCAATGCACTATACTCACTTGTAAGTTTCCTATCACCCTGTGCCCAGATTATGTCATTTGCTTACTCCAAAAAAGAAAAGAAAAAAAAAAGTTTATTTGGCTATGAGCACTAATACTTGCAATTCATCTTCACTTAATGCTCATCAACACAAACACAAATTTATCAAGTGTTACTTACACCTCAAGGCTCTATCTTCCTTGGACTCTTTAGTAGGTGACAACATATGTTACGCCCTTAATTCACTAAGTAATGACGATTCACTGTGTAATCTACTTAAGTAAAATATGTAAGATTATAATTACTCAATGAGTTTCTAAACTACTTTCAGGACACTAAGATCATTAATTAGTTTTTGAAAACATTTTGGCAAAACATTGAATTTTCAAAAATGTTTGATGGTTTATTTGTCAAGAAAATGTGTAGATAAGCATGAAGAGAGAGTTTAAGTCCTATAACCCCTAGGGCCCACAAAATACAACCAAAGGAAACAGATCGTAGAACCACAAGAAGCTTCCAAAAGAATCTAAGTACAAAACTGAAACCTGGAAACAAAGTCCAAAAAGAGAAACGGAAATCGATTATAGTTGTAAATGGCATAATTGAGATTTGTGGTCTAATCCCAGTACTCCTCCTTAAAGTTGTACCTTAATGAATCGTATAATAGGTTAGCAACATCATCACCTAAAAAGAAAAAGAGGAGTGAGCCACAAGGACCCAATAACACAAACACATACTCAAATATCAAGCAAACCTACATACTAATACAACAAACAATTAATTAGATCATTTAATTATCTTATTTAAACAACCAATATGAGAGTACTCATGACTCTAGACATTACGATAGGGGACTTAAGGTCTTATCCCACTACAATGGGCATTAGAAGTTGACGAGAGTAACCAAATTCGATGTCGCCAAAAATTGAAACCTAAAGTAACCTCATCTAAGCGATCTCATCATCATGTGAACTCACTGATCATAGTTCAATTATATCGCATTGTCCATCGGATCCCATAACCTTAGATGACTCTCAATATACCTTCTCTTCACTTACATTTCTCATTATTCAATGCAATTTCATTTATCAGCTACCCATTAAGTCATCTTTGATAGCTTGGACAATTAACTACTGTGTCATTTTAGTAGATATGACTACAGTCATAATCCCAATCTAAGGCTTGTCACTTGCTAGCTTAAGTAACCAAGTATAAGCAGTAAGCAGATACTTAATTGAGTTCAATTATTAGTTCGATTCAAGTTTTTCTAACATAGCAAGTAACATGCATGTTACTATGTATCTAAAAAGGTTGTTGATTTCCAAATCACAATTCTAGTTCTAAATGAGTTGATTGATTTGATTTTATACATCAAAAGAGAAAACTTAAGTTAGTTAATTGTTCTAAATGATTAAAATCTATTCTAAAGTTAGTTTGAACTACTTAGGGCTTATACTAGTTACGAGCCCAATCAGGGTTACTTGGGTCCAATTAGCTTTTAGCTAACTTGAGTTTGATCTAATTAAAGTTTAATCATTTAAACTAAACAAGTTGTTTGGATTTTAAACCTAATTGTGTTTAAGCCCAATTAAGGTATTTGGACCCTTTAAAAATAGTAAGCTTAATTATGTTTAGAATCAAGTTCGGTAGCTTTAATTGAATTAGTTGAGTTTAGTTATAATTATTGAGTCCATTTTAAGTATAATTAAATTACTTCCATCTATTTTAATTAGTCTAAACCCATTATATTTAATTAATTCTGTTTTTTATATCTTAGGTCCAGTAGATTTATTAAGTCCAATTTTAATTTCATTTTAGGTCTAAGGCCTTGATGGATTTAAGGTCTATTTAGGTTTGATTTATTCATTATAGCCTATTTAGGGTATAAGCTCTAAATATTAATAAATCAAAGTTGGTTTTGAGTATTGACCCTATTTAAGTTTTATTATAGTCATATAAGACCATTTTACTCTATTAGACCTAAGTTTAATTTATTTTGGATAATTAATTCAATTTGGGCCTTGAAATAGTTTGAGACTTAGTATTTATCATGATAAAGCCCATTTATAATACAAGTCTTACAAGGGAATGGACCTAATTATATTTTAGATTTTAAAATTTAGATTGGTCATTTAGGTTCATATTATTAATTCAATTTCTATTTTGATCCAATTAAAATAATCAAGTCAATTAAGCCTAATTAATCCAATTATATGAGCCATCCAAGGGAATGGTAAGAGGGTGGTCTTTAAGCCTATATGATTAGGTCAACTTGGGTCTAGACTAGCTTTGGCTTGATTTACTTAAGTCAATTATTAATTTAATTCTAATTTGTCACAATTAAAGACTTTAATTTTAAAGGACTATAACTTACTTAATTTAAACCTAAATTAAGTAAAATTAAAACCATTTGATTCTTTATCACTTCAACTACCTATTTTAATATAAAAGGCCTTATTTTATTAGTTTTAGAACCCTTAGACTACCGAATTAAATAAAATTATGAATTATTAACCTTATAAGCTTATATCTTATCTAACTTAAATCTAGATCACTTTAAACTAAAGCTTATTAAAGCAAATAAAATAGAGCACACCCAAGAACATTCTTACTAATCAATTCAACATATATTCACTTCTAGGCCCTATTTTATATCCATTCCATCTCCTATTCATTAATTAATCATAGTTTCACCAATTTTACTCAAAATAAATATAATATATCACAATTTTTCCATAATAAAACACATTATTAAATTGTATAAGAAAATCATCATTTCAAGTTCACACAATCCTCCAATTCAACCTAATTCATCCCTGAACTTTACCAAACTTAACATCTATCTTATAACTTCAATTTTTATCAAATTTAACACTTTGAAAACATGTTAACATACTTTAGCAAACAAATCTCAATTTCATACTATCTATTCCAACTTTTAACACGCCATCGACACTAAATTAACCATCTAAATCATTAAAAAACCCACATGTTCATACTCTAGCTGTCAATTTATCACCACCTATAATCCAAATCAAATTTAGCAAGAAAAACAAATCTCAGTTTCATCATCTTTAGTGGTGATAACAACATCACCTAAACATATCCTCAATTATCGTGCATCAAACTTGATTTTTACTACTAAATCCAACACCTAACAACACATAAAGCATATTAATTCATAGATTGACATTTTAATCACCAAATGGCACTCAATATGCATTATTCTAGGTGGTGATTGATATTGGTATTTGCATTACACCATCAACATTCAATAAATCACCAAATCCTCATATCCAATCACTTCTAACTCTACTAAATCATCAATTCAATAATGATTTTGTACTTACCTTGTTAGAGACCTAACTCGATCCTCAAGGCCTCTCAATGTCATCCCTAACAATTCTCTAAAGTGTGTTTTTTTAACTTTCAATTGATTTTTCTTCACATAAAACATCGAATCTTACTTAAATCTACAATTAACAAACATAAGTTTGCTTAAATGAAACCATATTTCACTTACCTTTAATCTTAGTATCATGTGAACAAGAGCCCCCCTTTAGCTTGGATTTCAACTTGATTATTAACTAAAACTTACAAGAAAATAACTAGAATTAGTAGTTAGATAAGATGGGTTTTAAGCTAGAAGAAGAGTTTAAGGTTTAAGCTTGAATTTTAGGTTTTTCTTACCTTTGTTTTTGGAAAAATAGAAGGAGGAGGGACTCTTGTATTTCAGTCACCATGAGGGTATTTAAGGGGGGTTTTGCTAGAGTTTATGGGGATAACGTAAAGGGACTACAAAAGGTTCAGTGGAATTAATCTAAAGGTGTCATGTGCCTTCTAATTTAACCTATTTTTTATTTTATTTTTCCATAATTACTACCACTTATTTCAGCTAAAATATGTTGCTACCTTTCCTTAAAATGCCCTTGTACACTCAATTAATTAGTCACCCTTCAACAAGAATGAGTTCAGGGGTATTATGGTCATTTTACTCAAAGGACCTTTGAATTTAAATTTTTCTTTTTCAATTGTCTCCAAATATTTTGTAATTGATTTTATTTATCTAATTATGGTCTTAGAGTTATATTTAAGGCCTCTAAGAAATTTCAAGTCTAATTTCAATAACAAAAAAAATCCTTTTCAGTAAAATTGATTTTTCTAACTTAGAATTCCTTCTTAATTTAATATAAAATTTTCATTTTATTTCCTTTGACCTTATTTATTATTTTTTAGGTTTTTCAACACATATACTCCTAGGACCTATCAAGCTCTAATTTCCTCCACTGTTTACATTTAGACTTACTCCATGTAATGCTTAAGCAAAGTAAATGGATCATTTGTTGCACAAACAGTTATCAAGCCATTTTTCCCATGATCTATTGCATTAAACGCTAAAAACCTCTACTCTAAGATTGAAATGCAGCACAAAACCATCACTAATCACTAGTCTATAAATAGGAACAAGTTATTGACCTAAGACTCATCCTAAAGCCATTTGACCTTTACTAATATTGTTCTCACTATAATCTATAACCAATATGTATAATTAAACTAAAACATGAAGTATTGTAGAATAATTTTGATACATACCCCACTTTTGACACAAGTACATCTCCTAACATATAGTTTAACCTAGATTTCCATCAACAGTAGCAATTTCAAACTTTCAATATTTCCCATTTGAACAAAATAATTTAAATAGGTTCATAAGTTTAGAACCAATCTGACTGTAACATACATGAAAATGCAATCATGGAACTTATGTAGCTATCAAGATTATGTAATAGCTTACCACCCTTTGACTTAACTACTGCTACATAGGTAAAATGTTTTACTCTTACCAGTACGTAGCAAACATTAGTTCTACCATATCTAACTCTTCTACTCGTAGTGAAAGTATACCACATGCATTGAAACTCTTATATAGAATAGCCAAAACCAATGGACATCCGTTGATCTCCAGTAAATCAAACTACCTATAAACACCCTATATCTATATCCTAGCACAATATAATTATCATTGCTTAAAGTTGTCTACGTAAACCATGGATTGAAAACAAAAGAAAGTACATAATAATATTATTAGAAATCTTTAACATTCTTCTTTGTGAGTATCTATGACACAATAGTAGCGGCTTCTACATGGTAGAAATCATATTTATTGCCCTCATAAGTTTGAGTGGACCTGGATCCCACTTCCCTTAGTTAAACTTGTGTCTCCACTGATTTTCTTAAGGTTATACTTCACTCTTCAATGCATAAAACATAATCTAAAATCCTCTATCCTCTATTCTCTCATGTTGTTACCAACTATTAACACACTCCAATAACTAGGGTTTAGCAACATTATCATTAAGCTCCTACCAATATACTCCATATAGTTGGTTAATATGGCTTAAACCTTGTTTTGCCCATCTTAGCTTTCTCAACCTTTACTCTAATAAAGGTTTGTAGGAGCATGCGCAATCTTAATTAGGGACACCATTGGGTCAAATTTAGATAGGTTATATAAAACTCGAACTTGATTTGTTGTCTTATAAAACTATCAGTGAACCGTCTTAAAACCCATAGGGTTTTTATTTAATACTCAAAACTCACCTCATTATGAGCATTATAAACCCACGACCTAACTCACTAACCAGTCACTATAATCTGTGTAAAACACCTTTATGTAAAATAAAAAGATAAGGTGCTATCAAGATTTTTATAATTTGTTTTTGTTATTTATAAAAAACATATATTAGGAGTAAAGCAATAACATATTATATAATGTCATAAATTGTTTATAGGAGAACAATTGTATAAAATATAACCATCTATAATTGCAATTATCATAAAATAATCTTATAAAAATATTATTAAATTACACTTGAAAGTTGCTATAATTGGGAGTTCAATATACTATATAGATGTTTATCTAAATTCTAAATTAAATAAAGTTCCACTCATCAATTACATATTCCTATAAATTTACGACATAATTCACCAAATTTTAAAAATTAACTAAATTTTATCTTATCTTCTTTCTAAACATTTATTAAAATTAACTGAGGTTCAACTCATTCTCTTTCTTAATTATATCTATACCTACAATAAGGGAAAAAAATCATAAAATAAATTAGAAGAGATATGAGACTGAGGGATGCAATGGCTAGGAAATAGGAATAATAAGATTAGACAATATAAATATAATTAGATTTTTCCTAACTTTAACAAATAAAATAAAAAAAATAATTTTCTTAAATGCAATGTAACATGTTAGTAGGTCATAGATTTTAACTTTTGAAATTTAAGTTTAAAAATATTATTATCTAGCTTTTTTTCAATGAGTCAAGTTTTTCTATCAAGTTTTCTCTAAAATCCAAAACCTTATAAGGATTTAAAATAATACTCTAACTTATCCTAAAACACTATAGGGTAATATCCTATAGGGTAATTAGTGGGTTTGATGAGTTGAGTACTCTATAATAACCTCTATGGTTATATTTTTAACCTTAGTATTGTTTTATTGAGGAATTGATGGGGATTTATTGTCATGAACCATGGAAGACACTAGGGTTACAAATGACTCGAGATCTCAATTAGTAAACGAGCCGAACTTAAGACTAAAATAAAACTTGTTTATTTAAACGAGCTAAACTTGAGCTTTTGTTTAAGCTTGCAATTTAGCTTGAAAGTAGGGTAGTGAGCTTGTGAGTAAACTTGTTTATATTGTTAATAAATTGGTTTATAAACAGCTTCACAAGCAAGCTAATGAGTAAACTTTCGTTATATTGTTAATAAACAGACTTGTTAACAGGATTGTGAATAGATTCTCATTTATATTATTAATAAATCGACTTACGAATAAACTTGTAAATAGGCTCTCGTTTTTATTTTTAATAAGTAGGCTCATGAATAGGTTTTTTTATTTAAACAAGTTCAAGTTTAAGCTTGATAATCCAAATGAACCAAGCTTGAATTTCAAATTTTTTAACGAGTTTGAGCTCAATTATGTAATTTTTAGATTTGGTAAAAAGTTGGTTCGACTTAAATTCGATAATTTTTCTAACAAATCAAACCCAAATCTTAGAAAGCTTGGCTTAACTTATTTACAACTCTAGAAGACATTTATAATAAAAGAAAAAAAAAGTAAAATAGATAATTTGATACATGAACACGATGCTCAAGGGTTTAATGGTTATGGAATTACTAATTACTAATAGGCAAAAAAAAAAACTAATAATAATAATTTTTAAGGTTTGTAAACCATAGTATATAATAATAATAATAATAATAATAATAGTCCGGGTACTCCATGTATAAGTAGAGTCCGGTACTCTATGTATAAGATAAAGAAGTGAGAAGAGAATAAAGAAAAGGTTAAAGAGAATAGGCAGCCGAAAAAAAGCTGTGGTATTATGGAATAGAATAAAGAGCAACACATTTCAAGTAGTCACGCCACAAGAGCAAGAGCAAGAACAGAACGCCCGCACGAAAGAAAAAAAAAAAAACCATAAAGACAAAAAACCCTCGGGTGTTTCTGCATGATTATTGTCCTTCGATCCACATCGTAAGCAACTCATCAAACTCTCTTATTACTAACTCTATGTATGTATTTATATCCGAACTTTTCTTCTTGTTTCACTAACTTCTTCGATTTCCCGTAATCCACTGTCCATAGATTTTCCCTCAGTTTTCACTAACTTTTTTTGCCCATCAAATGTAAACAATTCATGGGTTTTTGTTGTTTTTTATGTTTTGTTTATTTTATGCTGTTTATTTCAATCTGATTAGGTGTAAAGCTGAATGTTGAATGGTAAAGGGTTTTGGCTTTTAATGGGCAATAAAAAAAATTTGGGATTTTATTTTTCGATTTATTTATTTATTTTTTTTGTGTTGATATTCTGTCTAATTGGGTGTAAAGTTGAGTAATTTTTGTACCCAGATGAATGTTTAATGCCACAGACTTTTGCTTTCTTTTTTGGGTAGTTATTGCAATTTAAAGTAATTATAAGGCTGACTCTTTTTCTTATTTTCCTTTTTTTTTATTGAATTATTACTGACTTGGGTTTTTTACTTTGTTTCACGTTTTTTGCAATTTGTGAAAATTCATAGTGGTGAATTTTTGTCATTATCGCCTTTCTCATTTTTATTGCGAGTGTCTTGACTCGGGTTCAAGAGTTTGTGAATAGTTTTGCATCTTATGATTTATTGAGATTGATCCTTCTTGCATTTGTAAATGTTTTGCGGAGTAGTGGAGCTTGGGATTTGTCGTTTTAATAATATATGGAATGAAGCTGCAGAGGTAGGGGGAATAAAAGATTTTTAGCTCTCCCAAAAATAGAAATTTGTTTGAGCTTACGCATAACCCTTTCATTTTATAGCTATATGAGTGATACTTATGGACACATATTGAATAAAGAAACGCAAAAGTGTTCCTTTTGTTGGTACTCATGGGTTTGGTTGGGTCAGGTAAGTGCAATATCTATCGAGGGGGAAATTTAGGCTAGAAAAGGATTAATGCTTGAAAAGATCATTTTCAAATTGTGGGACTGTGTGGGTGGAGAGAAATAGGAGACCCTTTGAAGGGAGTCACTGCCTGTAGATGTTTTACTTTCTTGAGTCTTTTGTCTGTCTCTTTTTACTTTGCGTTTGCACATATTGCATTATGGGTTGGGCACTGCTGCAGTAATATATGAGTGTCTCCTCATCAATAAAGGCAGAATGGTCTTATTTCATCCTTTTTCTTCAATGGATGCTGATTCATGATGTCAGGTAAAAGGTGATAATCATGCCGGACGTGCAAGCCCTTGTCAATGACTTTGTTCTCAAGCTTAAGAAACGGTGAAATACGCCTGCCTGTATCAAGCTTGCTGTAGAAAGAATGTTTTTTTTGCTATTTTTAAGTTCATATTTGTTTCTTATTTGCTTCCAGTAAGATTGAGGGCTCACAGGCAACAGCAAGACAGACAGCTGTACTGCTTCGATCAGTAATTTCGCAACAACGGATTCCATATACCAATCAGGCTGGTGCTTTGATTGATGCTGTGAAGGCAGTTGGAGAG
Organism: Laguncularia racemosa; assembly: GCA_037954665.1. Lineage (NCBI taxonomy): Eukaryota > Viridiplantae > Streptophyta > Magnoliopsida > Myrtales > Combretaceae > Laguncularia > Laguncularia racemosa. The sequence goes on along the minus strand of JBBMOL010000013.1, from coordinate 1,803,622 downwards.
CAGCTGATTGGTGCAAATCCTGTTGGTATGCATGTTTGTTGCTTTATTTTGAGGTTCGCTAAAGCTATATGGAGTGCTAAATATTAGTTAAAACATAAATTCATGGGATTGGGTGCTAAGAATCTGTGCTTATGAGACCTTTGTTGTCACATTTGTATATCACATGTTGCTATCATTTCTCAGGCCATAAGCATGTTATTCCTCCCTGAAAAGTCCATTTTCTTTCTTTGGAATTTGGTCACATGCAAAAATGAAATCCATATAAGCAATAAAATGTCAGAATATTTCATGGTATGCTTAATGCTTAGGCTGAAGATGTTAACATTGATAGCACTCTATTTACTGTTTAGATTTGGCTTTCTCATTAGTTGGAACTTTTGGTTAATGCCTCATTAGAAGAGGCATCTTTTGATTCCTGCCAGTTGACCTTAGTAGGTTGGTGGATGTGAACATTTTAAGGGGAATTCATATCATATAACATCTTTTGAGGACTTGATACCAGTAAATTGTTAAAATATCTGGATGACAGAATGGTATGAATCAGTGCAAGTTTCCATGAGTGTTCCAACATCTGGCACTCATGCTGCAGACCAGAGTGTTTAATCCATGAATTCTGCTTTGGAGAATAGAAGAAAATATATCTTGGAAAGATTTCAACATTAGATAGATCCCTGTATTAGCACAGATGATATTAGTTAATATGCATTTAAAATAATGTTACTCTTTGTAGTAAGCAGAATCACTATCGGCTGTTTCTTTGTGATTCTGTTATATTTAATACATTATTATGTTTGTTTAATGATATTTCATTGCAGAGCTCGCTGTTGGAAATGTTGTTAGGCGTGTATTGCACATCATAAGGGAGGAGGATCTATCTCTTACCACTGCAGCCATGGCTGGGTTGAATGTATCAGCAATGAGTGATGATGAAGATGATACAGATAGGGATGATCATCCAGGTCTATCTGCTGCTGCGGTGGCTGCTGCTGCCAGAAGCACTTTGCGTCCTCCTTCCTTGCAAACCCTATTAGAGGATACTCCTGAGTCAGCAGCCGCTCCTCACACATCTTCATCTGGTGGTGATTCTGAAGGGAAAAGCAAATGTAAGAATCTAGATTTAAATTTCTGTCTTAGATGGTTTGCACTCCATCCACTATCCTACTTGTTACCCTTAAGTATCAGATTTAATGACTTTAGGCCTGAAGTGTCAGTTTAGTAGAAGGCTATTGTGGCTGGTATTTGGTATTAAAATAAAAAAAGGGAAATTGTGGCTCATGGTAACTTTAGCTCCACTACTCCGAGTTATATTCATTTAGGAAAATTATAAATATGCCGCAAAACTATTATTTAGGTGCAGATAGACCCTGACCTTCTAAAGTGTGCTTTTACCTCCCTATAACTTTAAAAAATTTGTGCATGCCCCTAAACTGTTGCTTAAGCCCCAAAGTCACCGCTATCTATGGTTTGTATTGTGAAGGTTTATGGTTTTACCAACAGTTCAGGTTATTTGCATATTTTTAGAAGGTATGGGATGTAAAAGCATGCTGTGGGAGTTTAAGGGGTCTATCCTCATGTGAGCAATAATTTTGGGAGTGTATTTGTGATTATCTCATTATTTATATGGTAATTATCTGAGTTTTTGGGTGTTGACCTGTTTTGTGAATTTTTTCCTCCTCTTATCCTCTTATTTTCATCTATTTTTATCTTGTATGCTTGTCAAAATAAGACAAATTATATGCAAAGAAGATTAGGATATAGATAACATACAAGTAAGACAATCCAAACACACAGTAAGACAAAAGATGCATGAGGACCATAATCTTTGTTGCTTGCTTGTTTGGAAATTTCAATAAAAGAAATCATTACTGTTTGCAGCTGCTGACAAAAGTTCAAGAAGCCGGAAATTGAAGCATGACATCATTGAAGCCATCAATGATCTTCTTGAAGATATTGATACTTGCCATGAGCAGATAGCAGAGCAGGCAGTAGAGCACATTCATCAGAAGTATGTTGCTGACTCCCTCAATTTTTTGCTGTGAGAATACTTGATTCCTGAGTCTTATCTCATCTGGAATCTGGAATTTTCTTCGTAGAAAGCACTGCTAATATTTTAGTCGCCTATGTTTTGCTTTCTGGCTGCTTGGATGCTTATAGAATGATCTACAATCTTTTTTCCCTCCTGTTAGTGTAAAACAGAGTTCCGGACACCCAGAGGAACGCCATGCCATCATTCTCTATGGAGGTCCTGAGGCATTGCTGCAAAAGATTCTATTCTTATGATGGCAATTTTGAATTCTCTTTGTAAAACAGGATTTAAAAAAAAAAAAAAAACCTATCTTTTGGTCATCATTCATTTTATGAAGGGGACTGAAATTGATTGCCTATGTGCACCTCTAACAGTGATGTTGGTCAAGATTTACTATTCTGGAGAAATGAAACAAGAAAGCCCATTTGTTGTAAGCACCAAAGAGTCATCGAGCCTTCCCCATCCACTAGTCCTTGGGCTAGTATCTATAGTCAAAGGAACACATGGGCCATGAGTCTCTGTGGGATGAAAAATTATTGTTACATTCTTATTTTTCTCTTCTTTCTTTCTGTTTTTTGCCCTCCTTATGCAAATTTCATTGAGCAAAACATGTTCTGAACTATGTCATGGATTTCCAGCGAGGTAATATTAACTCTAGGCAGTTCGAGAACAGTACTGGAATTTCTCTGTGCTGCTAAGGAGAAAAAGAGATCATTTCGGGTTTTTGTTGCTGAGGGTGCACCAAGGTGTGTGCAATCATTTTAGGGGCATTTCTTTTGCTATTTTGCTTTCTTCCTTTTCTAATGTGAATTCCTTGCTGCTGCCTGTGTTGCTATGTGCTCCAACAGGTATCAGGGTCATCTTCTTGCAAAAGAATTGGTTGCAAGAGGTCTGCAAACCACACTGATCACTGATTCTGCAGTTTTTGCGATGATTTCACGAGTAAACATGGTATGATGCCGTTTCAGAGTTCCTTGCATTGATTGATTTTTGAAGCTCATCCTCTTACTTAACATACTCTATTTTCTTGCCATGAAGGTAATTGTGGGAGCTCATGCTGTGATGGCAAATGGTGGAGTAATAGCACCTGTTGGGCTTAATATGGTTGCACTTGCAGCTCAAAGGCATGCAGTTCCTTTTGTCGTGCTTGCTGGCAGTCATAAAGTAAAGTACATTGATAGTATCCTATAGCTTTCCTATTCAGTGATTTTATCTTCTGGATGAGCTGAGCAAGATGTTGTAATGTTAGGTTTTAATACTCAACTAATTTTTACAGTCTGAATCCTGAAGAATGTTCTAGGCACATGTGTTATTGAATTGAAGGTGATCAAACGTTTCTTTTAGGAAATAATCTATTCATCTTCTGGTGTCATTTATGGTCAAGCTATTTTTATGAACCCAATTAAAAAGATTGTTGGAAGTGCATGCTTGATTGATTTTAAATTTGAGTATGTGGGTTTCTTTTTGTGGGGGAACTCGTGTCTATCATACTGAATATATACAGTTTTAAGGATCAATGTCTTGTTTAGACAAAGATAGATTATTTATTTAGTTTTTCCTTTCATATATGGTATGGTACCAAAGGATGCACTTCTTTTGGACTTTATGTGAGAGCATTTGATATGACTTGGGTAAATGCGGTTTGTTAATTACATTTGGTGTTTAAATTGCAGCTATGCCCTTTGTATCCACACAATCCAGAGGTCTTACTCAATGAATTGAGATCACCTTCAGAGCTACTTGATTTCGGAGAATTCTCAGACTCTATGGATTATAGAAGTACCACGGGTGCTCCACTTCTGCATGTTGTCAACCCAACTTTTGATTATGTACCACCCAAGCTTGTCAGTTTGTTCATTACTGATACGTAAGTTGAGTTTCATTTTTGCATCTTCTCTCTCATGATTTGCCCCTCGAAGGTCGTAGTTGAGAGTTTGAGCCTCTCCAAGTCTATGGTGCTGGAGTTCAGAGTGACTTCTTCTGACCTATGAGTCACTAAAGAGACACTTGCTCAAGGATCTTTTCTTGTGTCTAGTCATGGAGCTATTCCTCTATATCATATATTTTCCTTGTCCTTGAGTAGATAATTGAATTCACTAGACAATTGGCATTACAATCTTTGACCCTTTTCAGTTTTACGTTATAGTAATCTCTGCAATTACAATGCTTATGAATTATGCTTTTTCTTTTCTTTTTTTTTTAATTCTTTTTCTTTTTTGGTTTGCAGAGGTGGTCATAATTCATCATACATGTACCGGCTAATTGCTGATTATTATTCTGCTGATGACTTGGTGGTCCGGGGAAAACCTCAAGCTGGTAGTTGAGTGTTTGTGCCAATTTCTTGATGTGCCAAGTGAGTAATCTTTTTATATTGTTTTCAAGTTTCGTACTACTATTGGTTGTCCTAAGTGAAGCAGCTTATATCATTTTAAATTCCATGTCCATGTTTGTGCATCTGAAGTTAGGTAGCTTTAGGAGTACAATGAATTAGCAATAGAGGATAGCCAATCCTTAATAGCTCAGACGTGTTGGAGCTTGCTAAAAGTGGATTATACATAGGATGTTATCTAGTACCTATATAATAATAATAATTGTACACGAGCAACACAAGCTTTGCCACTTGCTGATAATAAGTTGCTGTATTGATTGCGCATGTGCTTATCTAATGCTTGGCCATCACCTTTTTTTGTCTGCATTTGGCAATTGGGAATTCTTTAAAATTTATTGCATAGCCATGTACATGAAGCACGAATATCTTTGCCTCAAAGGAGAAAGCTTGATTTATACATGAGGCATTTCTTCTCTATTGAATTACCCAAAAAAATTTTCTTCTCTATTGGCTTGCAAACTTTTTATTCATATTTTGTGTGATTAATTTAAAGATATAAATATGGTGTCCCAATGTAATAATAGTTGTGCAAGAGCAACACAAACTTAGACACTTACCAATAATAAGTTGCTACATTGATAGCCCATGTGCTCATCTAATGCTTTGTCATTATCCTTTTTTTGTTTGCATTTGGCAATAGAAAATTGCTTAAAGTTCTTGCATGTCTATGTACATGAAACATGATTATCTTGCCTTGAAGGAGGCAGCTTGATTTATCCATGAGGCACTTTCTTTTTTATAATGCGAGCTTTTATTCATGTTTTGTGTGGCTACTTTAAAGATACACATAACCGTCACTATTTAAGTAGCTCTAAGAAGTATCAACCCTTGGGCCTTGTGCAATTTGTCATGATAATTTTTTTTTGGTAAGTAATTATATTAATATAAAAGAGAAGAATGTACAACTGCTAGTCACAAGAAGGGGCACAACAAAATTTAGTCATAGAATTAGAATTTTACAAAAACATTGTATAAAAACTTGTGTAAACCAAATCAAGGTACAAGAAGCTTTAGATTAACCTAAAATTTGTCTTGCTAGAGACAACGTTGAAGGCATAGTAGATCCGAGACACATTTGAGTTTCTTGTTCTCCAAATGTAATGTACTGTTGCTATAAAGGCAACACTCCATGAAGAGACCAAAGGATTATTAGAAGATATTGTATTTATTAGAGTAGAGGATATAGTTTGCCAAGATAAGAAGGATGATGGGTGTTTAATTTTCACAAAAACTTTTGCCCACACTTGTGTAGAGAGAGCAATCAAAGAACAGGTGGTCATGGTTTTCTTGCCTGACTAAACAAAGATAACACGTAGTTGAGGAGGCCACACTCCAATTACTAAGATTATTTAGGGTGTGCAATTTTCTTTTCTAAGCTAACCATAGGATAAACAATCGACATGGTATGGAATACTTGCATCAAATTAGTTTAGACCAAGGGACAAGGCTATTGGGCGATGCCAAGGCTTTGTAAGCACTCTTGATAGAAAAGATTTTAGAAGAGTCATTAATCCAAATGAACCCATTGGCTTTATAGGAAGTAGGGAGTATATCAGGGGGAATTGTGAGTCCATTCCAAAAGTTATTGTGTGAAAATTCCCTACCATTGCCTTGGATAATGGAACATAGTTTGGCATTAATAGAAGGCCGGAATTAGCAATCTCTTTGGGGCTATGCACCAACTTTAGAGGCCTAAATGGTAGTAAAAGATCTGATTGTAAAGATATGGAAAGGTCATTTCTAACTTCCCACTTGGACATATTCCTTGCTGAGGGGTGAAGTTTTAATAATTTTCTCTAGCTTCAAGAACATGTAGAGGGCACTTTCGTAACTCAGAATGAAAATCCCTTAAATAAGTTAGAGTGGACTCACTTTAACCAAACTCCCCTTATTGAATCTCCATATAGGTGCCAAATATGTTTTAGTTGGGCTGTTTTGTTCCAAATCTCAAGTTTAGGAATGCCTAAACCACCTTGATTAATCGGGGAACAAACCTCTTGCCATCCTACCTTTGCTTTTGTTGAAATATTAAGCCTCCCACTCCACAAGAAATTACACATAAACCTTTCAATATTTGTAATTACCTTTTTAGGTAAAATAAACATGGATGCCCAGTATACTTGCATTGAAAGTAAAACTGATTGAATAAGTTAAAGTCATCCAGCGTAGGAAAGGAACTTTTAGCTGTCCGAGAGTTGATTTTAGCCAAAATTTTTTCAATTAGAGCATCACAATCAGATTTGTGGAGTTTGGAAGCAATTAATGGAACTCCAAGGTAATGGATGGGGAGAGTCCCCTTGTATCCTAGTAAGTTAAGGAGCTTTTGCTTTGTTAGAGATGGCACACTAGAGAGGAATACAAGGCTTTTGCCACTATTAGCTCGAAGGCTTGATACGGACTCAAAGATTTGTAAAGAATCCTTGATCACCGCAACCAAATCCACATGTCCTTTGCAAAAAATCGAGAGGTCATTCGCAACAAAGTTGTGTTAGCTACTCCATCTTACATCTCCAGTGATATGAGAATCCATGATTGTTTGTGAGTTGCTTTAAAATATCAGAATATACTTCCATGCTAAGGACGAAGAGATAAGGCAATATAGGGCCGCCATGTCCAAGTCCTCTTGAGCTGGGGATGAATCCTACTAACTTACCATTGATGTTGAAGGAGAATCTAGAAGTAGAGAAGCATTGCACCAACACTTTGATAAAGTGTGGTGGAAAGTGCAAACACTATCTCCAAGAAACTCCAATCAATGAAATCATAAGCCTTGTGAATGTCCACTTTGAGTATATTCGAGGAACTCCCCTGTTGCTGTGATATCCCATTAATCAATTTTTGAGCAACAAAAATGTTGGAAATGCGTCGGCCACCAATGAATGTAGACTGTTCCTTACCCACTAGTGAAGGTAGAACCAGTATTAAGGCAAGTAACTTGGCAACTGCTTTATAAATAGAATTACAACAATATATAGACTTGAAATCAGAGAGATTAGTAGGATTAGAAATCTTAGGTCCGAGAGATACAATCATGCAGTTTAGTTCCTTCAACATTGATACGCTTAGAATGTATATAAAATAAAAGCGCAATAGCAGCAAGTGCACTAGTCGTATCAAGTAATAGAGTGGTGAAAAGTAAGGTTGTCGATCCCTCGAGGAACCAATAGAGTACTAGACCTATTGCAATTCTTATCAATATCTAGGTGGTTAAAAAGGGGTTTTGAAATGTCTAAGCTAAAAATTTAACTTAAAGCAAACAAGGAGAATTTTATGAAGAATCTATCAATTATGAACGAGGGAAATTAGAATTCACCCTAGATTCGTTAATCAAACTGCTACCATGTTATATCAACTAGTGGTTATAAGGTTATTCAAGTGAGTTTAGAAAATCCTTTTTAGGGATGTTAACCTTAAATCAATTAGTCGGCTTCTGCGTCTCCAATTAACCAAGGAATCAATATTATGTTCATACACCTTCCGATGCTATAAACAACTAATGCCCTAAATCAATTAACCCTAATCCCTTAGTGATTAATTAACAAGAAACATTGCATTGCGCCCTCCTTAAACTCTAATTAAACCAATTATCGCAACTGCCGTATTGACAATCGGTCTAATTAAGAATTCCTAACAAATCCTAATCAACTTCCGTATCAAAAGGATTTCTAACAATTATAATCAAAGACCAATTATAATTGAAATCAAAGGAATTGCAATCATGAATAATCCTAATAATTCCTAATCATATAACATGGCTACAATTATCCTTTTAACATTCTAGGGTTTCATCCAATTTCCGAAGGAAAAGACTTAGCAATTCATAGAAATAAAGACATGATTATGATTCAAGGAGATTCGTGCAAAAGAAATCATATTCAATAGTTGGATCAAATACTTGAATTGCATATAAGAGATAAAGTTCAGAAATCATCAATTCAACAATACAAATAAGACCTTAATTGCAAGGAACTCCACAAATCCTTCACAAAGGATGATAATCTCCACCAAGATCACAAAGTTTTCTCCAAGATTTGATCTCCACAATTCTCCCTTAAAACTAGGTTAAAACTACTTTAAGAACAAGAAAAATTGACCAAAGATCCCCCATAAATTGACCTAAGACCTATATATATGCAAGGGGAGGCGAGGAGATGCAATTAAAACAAGACCGGCCCAAGGCCGGTAGCCTTCATTTAAGCCGGCCATAAAGGCCGGCGGGTTTGATTTTTCCTTTGCCATCCTTCAATCTTTTCATGCTTCAATTTGTATGCATTCTCTCCAAATTGATTAAGCTTTGAATTCAAAGTCCTCCAACATCTGAAATGTAAAAATAAACATGATTAAGTACCATTTCCTTGTGATTTCTCTAAAATCAATAATGAATACTTGCAAATTGCTTAATGAATTATGAGTAAAATATGCCTTTATCAAACATGTGTTGAGTTATATATATATATATATATATACAGGTTCCACATCTTTTAGATAGAATATTTTTAGTTTTTTTTTGTGTATATATATATACATGTACAATGTACTTTTAAATTAAGAGAAAAAAATTATTCTTCCTTTTTACTAACATGGTATCAGAGCTATAACCCCCCCCCCCCCACACACACACACACAAAAAAAACCTTAGCCAGTGGTGTTGTGCATCTTTGACCATTTTTCAGTGTTGGATTTAGAATCCAATCATATCACTGTGTTCGTCTTCTCTTCGACGTTGTATCTCCTAAAGCTCATCGTTGAAAACAACTCCATGCGCCATCACGTGCCGTGTCGCCATATCTTACTTTTTCCCTTCTTTTTCCAGTGTTAAATCCTTCTTTTCCTTCATGCACCGATGCATTTGCTTCCCCTAGCTTCGGCCATCTAAACGCTGGCATCTTCCACCGTCGGCCACCGTTGTCCGCTGCCGACCATAGCTGCCACCACCGTTCGTTACCAACCACAGTTGCCACCATCGTCCGCCGCCGACCACCAATGTTTACCACCATTTCACCCTCTTTTTTTAGGGTTGTCTTCAATCCAACATGGCTCACAATGCTTCCTCATCGAAAATCAGTTCTTTTTCAAGCTTCTCATCTCCATCTCCTACCATTTCAACGGAAAAATTAATGGGGAGTTCCAACTATATGTCTTGGTCTAAAGCTGTGGAATTATAGTGTATGGGTTAAGGTCTACAAGACCATTTGACCACTACTTTTGATGATGTGCAAAAGGATAAGGATCACTGGCAGAGAGTAGACGCTTTATTTTTGAGTCTCTTGTGGCAGTCCATTGATCCATCTCTTCATCCCATTTACAAGCATTACGATACTTGTTATGATGTTTGGACTTAGGGAAAAACCCTTTATACTAATGATATTCAGCATTTATATTCAGTGATATCTAATTTGTTTAACTTGAGACAGTTAAGTATGTTTATTACCGATTTCCTTGGCAAATGGGCATAAATTAAAGCTAAATACAATTCTCTGCTTCCAATCTCTTGGTCAGAATCTCAAAGATGATTTAGCTCAAAGGTACAAATTCTTCATGGTTTGTATTCTTGCTACACTTGGTGTTGACCTTGCTCCTGTTCGTGATAAGATGTTAACTAGTCTTACTGTACCATCCATGGATGAAGTTTTCTCTCATTTTCTCCATGTGTTGTCCATTTCAAATACACCCATATATGGGTCTTCTATTATGGATAGTTCAACTTTGGCTTCTCAGATGGCTACTCAAGTTCAATTAAGTGCAGGAGAGGGACACGGTGGAGCTTATGTTGGTAATTGGGGAAATCGTCCTAGGTGTACTTATTGCAATCGGTGGGGACATACTAAGGATAAATGCTACAAACTACATGGTCGTCCTTCTCGTGCTAATATTATTTAGAATACTAATTATACAACTTCTGATGGACAACATAAGGATTCTCTAATTCTCACTGGAATTGATTATATCAAGCTTTAAAACAATCGTCATCTTCTATTGCTTCCATTGCTCATATTGGTAATTCTGTTGCATGCTTCACTCAGTCCTCTTCTCTAAGTTCATGGGTTATTGACTCTAGTGCTTTTGAGCATATTTTTGGTAATCCCAGTCGATTTTCTCGGCTTTTACAAACTACATCTTTACCTTCTGTTACTTTAGCAAAAGATTCTCATAAAGTTGCTAAAGCTGTGGGTAATGCACAGCTCTTACCATCGCTACCTTTAGAAAATGTCCTTTACATTCCTAATTGTCCATTTAACCTTATATCTGTGCTTTAAATTGTTCAATTAAATTTGACCCTTATTCTGTTGTTTTTCAGGATCTTAGTATTGGACAGACGATTGGCATAGGATGTGAGTCACAGGGGCTTTACTACCTCACTATTCCTCCAGCTTATCTTGTTGCATGTTTTACTTTGGTCTGTCCAGCTCTTCTCCACAATCGTTTGAGCCATCCTAACATCTCTAAATTTCAAAAGATGGTTCCCCATTTATCGCATTTGTTTTCCATAGAGTGTGAGTTGTGTCAACTAGGAAAACAATCTAGAATTTCATTTCCTAGGCGAGCCAATAATTGAGCTACCTCTCCTTTTGCTGTAGTTCATTCTGACATTTGGGGCCCTAGTCGTGTCGTATTTGTTTTGGGTTTTTAGTACTTTGTAACCTTTATTGACAACTATTTTCGTTGTACTTTGTTATATTTAATGAAACATCGATCTAAGTTGTAGTCAATTTTTGAGTCTCTTTATGCTAAAATTAAAACTTAGTTTAATGTATCTATATAAATTTTGTGCAGTGATAATGCTCCTGAATATTTTTCTACTCCATTTGCTAAGTTCATGTCCTCTCATGGCATTTTACATTAATCATCTTGTGCATACACACCTTAATAAAATGGTGTTGCTGAGTGTAAAAATACACATTTAATTGAAACTACTCGCACACTTCTTTTACATCACCATGTACTTACTCGGTTTTAGGTTGATGTTGTTCTCACTGCTTGTTATCTCATTAATTGGATGCCTTCTTCTGTTCTTCAATACAAAATTTCTCACATCATCTTATTTCCTGATTAACTCTTGTATGCTCTTTCGTTGTGTATATTTGGTTGCACATGTTTTGTTAAAAATGTCTCTTGTGAAGATAAACCGTCAGCCCGTTCTATTAAGTGTATTTACCTTGGTTATTCTAAATTTCAAAAAGGTTATAAATGTTATTCACTTACCACTCATCGTTACTATTTGTCTCCCGATGTTACCTTTTTTGAAACTTCTTTTCCCTATTCCTCCTCTTCATTGGAGCACCCTATTTCTGAAGTCTTGCCTATTTCATCTTAGTTATTTCTTCTCGAGCCTGCACTTGCTACCTTTGATTCTATTTCTTCACCCCCACCCTTGCAGGTTTATCATTGGTGCTATTGGAATCACTTTTCATCAAACACACCACCTCCTTTAGATGCTTCTGCTGACTTACCTTTTGTTTCATTGTCTGTACCTATTGAGGACCTCTCAGATGTAGATCTCCCAATAGCTCTCAGGAAAGGTAATCAATCTTCTCGAAATCCTCACCCCATTTATAATTTTCTTAGTTATCACCGTTTATCTCCATCCTATCGTACCGCTGTTTCGTCTCTATCTTCTACTTCTATTCCTAAAAATGTTAGTGAGGTACTTTCAGATTCAAGATGGACACAGGTAATGGTAAAGGAGATGACCGCTCTACATGTTAATGGTACTTGATATTTGGTTCCTTTACCTCTTGGAAAATCTTTGCTTGGGTGTTGATGGGTTTATGCTGTAAAGTTGGTCCTGATGGTAAAATTGATCAACTTAAGGCTCATTTGGTTGCTAAAGGTTACACTCAAGTGTATGGTTTGGACTATGTTGATACATTTTCTCTTGTGGCTAAGATATCATTTGTTCAATTATTTCTATCCATTTTAGCTATGAAACGTTTACCATTGTACCAATTGGATATAAAGAATGCATTTCTTTATGGTGAGCTCCAAGAAGAGATTTATATGGAGCAACCACTTGGTTTTGTTGCTCGGGGGGAGTCTAATTTGGTATGTAAACTCTGTCACTTCCTTTATGGTTTGAAACGATCTCTACGTGCTTGGTTTAGCCGATTCAGTACTGTAGTTATGGAATTTGGCATGGTTCATAATACATCCGATCATTCAGTCTTCTTTAAACATACATCTAAAGGGAAATGCATTTACTTAATAGTTTATGTAGATGATATTGTCATTATTGGCAATGATCTTGAAGGAGCATCTTTTTAGACATTTTTAGATCAAGGATCTTGGCTTACTAAGATACTTTCTTGGCATAAAAGTTGCTCAATCCAGTTTTGATATAGTACTCTCTTAGAGAAAATATGCCTTAGATCTTTCTGAAGAAATTGGTATGCTTAATTGTAAGCCTATATATTTTCTTATAGATCCTAATGTGAAGTTACTAAGATAAGGGTAGCCATTTGCTGACTGGGAGATATCATCAATTGGTAGGAAGGCTTAATTATCTTACTATCACTTGACCTAATATATGTTTTGCTGTTAGTGTTGTCAGTTAATTCCTTCAATCTTCTTGTGTTAGTCATTGGAATGTAGTTGTCAGGATTCTCAGATGTATTAAAAGTGCTCCAGGTAGAGGTTTACTATATGAAGATTATGGTCATTATTAAGTGATTGAGTATTCTGATGCTGATGAAGCAAGCTTTTCTTTTGATAGACAATCTACTTTTGGGTATTGTGTCCTAGTTGGAGGTAATCTAGTTACTTGGAAGAGTAAAAAGCAAGATGTTGCTACTAGATCAAGTGTAGAAGCAAAATATCATGCAATGGCCTTGGCAACTTGTGAACTTATTTGGATGAAATAGCTTCTTCAAGAGTTAAATTTCTATGAAGTAATGCAAATGAAGTTAATTTGTGATAACCAAATTACTTTACTTATAGCCTCCAATTCAATCTTTCACAAGAGAACCAAACATGTAGAGATTGACTGTCACTTCATTCAAGAAAAGATCTTGTTTGATAGTATTATCACTAGCTATGTCATTTTGAATGATTAATTGGTTGATATCTTAACTAAGTCTTTAAAGAGTCCTCGTATTGAATATATTTGTAACAAGCTTGGTGCATATGATTTGTATGCTTTGACTTGAGAGGGAATGTTGAGTTATATATATATAGGTTTCACATCTTTTAGATAGAATATTTTTAGTATCTTTTGTATATATATATATGTGTACTTTTAAATTAAGAGAGAGAGAAAAAAATTTATTCTTCCTTTTTACTCATGTTTCTAGATGAAAGAAACTCGTTCACCCCATTAACTATATTTGCACCAATAATAGGCTATGTAACTTTAAAGAAGTGGGTAGAAAATTCATCTGGGCTAAGGGCTTTATTTTCTAATTGACTAAGGAAAACCATTTTTATTTCCTCATTCGAGAATGGGGCATTGATTTGCAGGGCTTGTTGATATGAGATTCTTCTAGAGACATAATCGTGCACCTATAAAACTCATACTAGCTTTTGTTGGCCTCTAAATTGGTTATTGAAGTAAGTAATAACTTTTGCATGGACATTAGAATTACCATGGATCATTGTTCCATCCTTTGTCAGACTGTGGATAGCATTTCTATTTTGTTTATGCCTAACCATTTTGTGGAAATAGGTAGTGTTCTTATCTCCTAGCTTGAGCAATTTAACCCTCAACATCTATCTAAAGAGACTCTCCTCTGCTCCTCTTAGTAAGTAATACTCTTTAAACCGTTCTTTCTCTTGATTGAGAAGGGAAGTATCAAATTAGCAATTGAACTTTGGGTGGTTGGTAAGTGTTGCTTAACCAATTTAACCCTTGTTGTAAGATGAGAAAGTTTGGAGCTATTCAATTTTTTAAGCTCCTTCTCGAGTAGCTTCAATTTAGACACTACTTGGAATAGTTTAGATCTTCTAATTTCAAGAGACCAAACCGCCTTCACCTTCGGGAGGAAATTCGGAGACACTATCCAAAAATCAAAGAACTTGAAGGGATATCGCCTCTTGGATGTGCCAAAATCCATATATAGAACTCCGGGCGAATGATTTGAATGTAATGGAGAGATAAAATTGGCATCATAGTTAGGGAATTTAGCTAGCCAACTTTGGTTAACTAATATTCCATCTAGTTTCTTCAAGATCAGGTTAGCCATTTGTTTGTTTGACCAAGAGAAGAAATTCCCACCCAAACTAAAGGTTAGCAAGTTCCACTTCATCTAGAAAATTCACAAATTCCATCTTAACTGAAGTTTGTCTAGTATTACCTCCATTTCTCTCATGGACCAATTTGATAATATTAAAATCTCCAAGAACTACCCAAAGGTTATCAATCAAATATGGTGACAACACAGTTAGATCCTTCCACAATAATTTCCTCTTCTAATCAGAGTTTGATGCGTACACAAAAGATGTGTAGAAGGATGAGTTGGAGCTAAGATGCATGTAGTAGTAGTGAGAGAACTGCTTGTGTTCTTTCTCTATTGGGATGTTCCAGATTCTCGGATCCCACATTAGCCTTATCCTCTTACTTATAGCAGAGTTAATGCCAAAATTCTAATTAGCATTTAGGTTGTGCTTGACTCTATCTTTATTGCTTTGGTTTACATGAGTTTCCAACAACCTCATGAACAACACTCCATTCTCCACACAAAATTTCCTAACCTCTACATAGTTTAATGGGTTGTTAAGACCTCTTATGTTCCATGAAGCTACATTCATTGCGGTTTGGAAGTGATGGTTATGTATATTGTTTGTTGACGTTTGAAGAACTTCTTCTTCTACTTGCCCGCTGAACTTGAGGACTGTCCACTACTAAATGAGGTCAAGCTAATCATCTCTTAGCTTCTTAAAAAGCCAAATAGTTTCGGGTTCGCAAGAGTAGCACTAGGATGGTCCACCTTCAGTTAATTGATTACTTTATTTCCTCGGCCTTCTCATTTGTGTTCTCCTTTTCTTTCTTATCAATACTGTCAAAAGGTGTTCCTCCATATAACAAAGTTTCTGAAATATGAGATGGAGTAAGGTCTTGTATAGGATTACTGGGTTTATCGTTTCCCAATGCTAGGTCCTCCACTGGCATCTCTAAATCTTCCATCTATATTTCCTTATCCAAGTCAGCCTTCTTGATGGGAGAGGATATTTTCTCACTTAATACCGGAGTGGTCTCTTTAGGAGACAGAGGTGGAGTGGTTGCTTCTTGGTTCTTTTTTCCTCTCCGTTGGACTTCTACCCACACATTATTCTCCGCAGAAGATGTATCTTTGGATGGTTGTGCTACAGAGTTAGCTTGTGAACCACATGAGTGTCTAAAGACACTGCATGTGGAACAACGTGGTGGAAGCCATTGGTACTTGATTGCAATCTGTATAGAAGTACCATCTTCCCTTTCCAATTCCACTAGAGGTATAGAGTCATCCGTAGCATCCGCTTCCACCAAAACTATGTAGCTTACCCCCACTGCATAAAGGTATTCACAAGGAATACTAGAGAATATCACTTAGGCCAAAATTCGCTAGGGTTGCGGTTTGATTAGTGGCATGCCAACCTTCCACTTCTGAAGGATTGGTGAACTTTTGGTGAAAAACCAAGGCTTCTCAAGGATTACATTTAGGAAGGTGTCATTAGCAAAGCGGAAGTCGAAGAACCCATCCTTGTAGAGGACACTCGTAATGCCATAGTCCTTCCAAATCCTTAGAGCAGTAGTTTGAACAAAAGAGAAGGGAAGTTTCTTTCCTAGGAAAAATCTCATGAAAGTATGCTCTCATTTCTTTGCACCTTGAGCTATGATTGAGGGAGGGGGTCTAACCTTGGGAATTGAGCCACAAGAAATAGGAGGATGAAATTCTAGCTTGAATTCTGGATGTAGAGGAGGAGCAGGAGTTCCACAAGCTTGGGTAAACTTTTGGGTGGTATTTTTGGAGAAGAAGGGTGGTTTTGCTTTTCAAAGTTGTCCATTGAGTCGTTCACTTGCTCCACGGTAGTATTTCCAAAAGAGGAAAAAGAGTTGACATTGCCTTTTTTTTTGGATAAGTTAATTTTATTAATATTCAAAGATGTATAACCTTGAAGGTGGGTAAACTTACATCATAGTCACGAGGACAAATAAAACCACAGTGAAGATAAAGGAACTGCTATATAAGCGTTACAATAGTGAAGAGTAAGCTCTAATCAGGTTTACAATGGAGCCCCAGTTAGGAATATCATTCCCTAGGCGTACATTGTTTCGCACTCTCCATATACAATATACTGTCGCTGCAAGTGCAGCGTACCTTTTGTGGAAATTGGGAGAATTGGAGTCAACTGAGGCCAACAAGAGAGGTGTAGCCCCTTGCTAGCTTTTGAAGAGCGCAGGGCAATGAAGGTAGTTGCAAATTGCACTCCAGATCAAGCAGGAATAGCTACAGTTGAAAAAAAGATGGGAGTGGTCTTCCGGTCCCCTTTGACAGAGGAAGCAAGTAGTAGTAGAAGTCACGCCCCATGATTCCAGCTTGTCCAATGTGGATAGCTTATGTAACCAAGCTTACCAAAGAATAAACGAGTGTCTAGGGATTGAGTGTTTGTTCCAAATCACCTTAAACCAGGGCACCACCCGGGTTGGGGGGATGAGGAAATCATACCCACTTTTTGTTGTTTATTCACCTATGTTAGAATGAGTACATCGAAGGCGGTCATTAAGTGATGCGTTAGGATGGAGCGAGGTAGGAATTTGAATATTATTCCGTAGCAAACCCTTTGGTATGCACCATTCGTTACCTTCCATGAGGGAACAGAGTTTGGTGGTAGGAGGGAAACCAGTACTACCCATCTCCTGAACGCTGAATATCATATCGAAAGGGCCTACTGAAAGCCAATAGTTTGCCCAGAGAGATATTACAAGACCGTTATTAGGTTCCCAACGAAAGCAGGGACAAACCGGGCATCTAAGTTACAACAATTTCTTCTAAGTCCAAGAGTATAATGTAGGTGCTTTCGTTGCCCAAAAGCTTCTACCTTTTAAGAATGTGGAGTGAACCCATTCAGGCCATAGGGTCCTCGGTCCATCCTTACATAGATGCTAAATGTGTTTGATCTGGATGGATTTATTCCATTGGTGCAGGTCTGGTATCCTTAGACCCCCACACTTAAGTGGTTTACAAACTTCACTCCATCTAACCTTAGCCTTAGAATAAGTGTGAGGGTTCCCACTCCAAAGAAAGTTCTTGAGTAGGCTATTCATCTTCCTAATAACATATTTAGGAAGAAGGAATACATTACTCCAGTAGACTTGTAAAGAGGTGAGGACCGACTTGATTAACTGTAATCTTCCCGCATAGGAGAGGAGGTATCTGGACGTCCAAGAAGTGACCTTAGACAACATTCTCTCTAGCAAGGCATCATAATCTTCTTTTCTAAGTTTGGCAGAAGAGATGGAACCCCTAGGTAAAGCACTGGTAGCTTACCTTCTTGGAATTGGGTATATGATAGAATAGCCTCCTTCTCCCCTCTGGGAACATGAGGGAAGAAGATATTGCTTTTGCTATTATTGACCTCCAAGCCTGAAATAGTGTGGAACCAATGAAGCGTTTGTTTGATCAATGATACTAAATGAAGGTTTCCCTTGGAGAAAATGAGAAGATCGTCTACAAAGCATAGGTGAGTTAGTTTCTCCTCCTTGCATCTCCAGTGTAGGGTGAATTGGGGGTCCTCCGTCAGTCTCCTCAACTGGGTAGATAAAACCTCCATCCTCAATACAAAGAGGTAAGGAGATATCGGATCACCCCGTCTTAACCCCCTCTTACTAGGGAAATAACGTACTAATTCCCCGTTTATGTTGATGGAAAACTTTGGGGTGGAAATACACTGCTGTATAAGAGTACATAAATGGGGAGGAAAGTTCATAGCTTGGAGGGTAGTCATCAAGAAATCCCAGCTAATCGTGTCATACGCCTTTTGTAAGTCCACTTTAAGGGTGCACCATCGTGAACTTGCTTATACACGATAGCCCGCCATCAATTCTTGTGCAAAGAAGATGTTGTTAGTAATTCTTCGCTCTGGGATGAAAGCCGCTTGTTCTCTGCTAACTAGGGATGGGAGGATCCTCTTTATTCGAGCTGCAATGACTTTAAGATGGCCTTATACATCACGTTGCAGCAAGTAATAGGACGAAATTCACCTAGCCTTGAAGGGTTGGCAATCTTAGGAACTGGGGAGATGATGGATGAGTTAATCTTCTTGAGTAAGTGCCCAGATGCCAAGAATTCCTTGGATGCCTCCAGGATGTCCTTACCAATAATACCGCAAGTGTCCTTGGAGAACTTGGCAGTGTACCCATCAGGCCCTGGAGCTTTATCATTGGCTTGAGAGAAGAACCCTCACTTAATCTTGTCTTCTGTAAAGGGAACATTTAGCTCGAGTTGTTGTTGATTACTCAACCTCCAAGTGACCAGGTTACTGACATCCTCCAGTGTATGATTGGAGGAAGTACAATCATAGAGTTTCTGAAAATGCTCCATTGCAAGTGCTTTGACTTCTGCATCCCCAAATGCCTCATTCCCATCATCTCTAATTAATCGTTGTATGGAGCTACGGTTATGCAAGTTCTTCATTGTTTTATGGAAGGAAGAAGTATTTTTATCACCCAAATTTAGCCAATGTGCTCTTGATTTCTGTTTGTAGAAACTTTCCTCAGCTCCTCTAAGCAAATAATATTCCTTATATACTTTTTTTCCTCCTCCATAATGGACATATTTTCACACCCATGAACAGAGGCTTTTAGAGATTGTAATATGGACTTTGCCATCTCTACCTTATCAGGGAGATAGGAGTATTCATTTTTGTTTAATTGCCTAAGTTCTTGCTTAAGTAGTTTGAGTTTCCTAACAACTTGGAACATCTTGGAACTTGTAATATCCGTTTTCCATGTGCTGTTCACAATGTCTTTGAAGCTCTTGTGGTCTACCCAAAAGTTGAAGAATTTGAAAGGAGTTTTCCTAGTTCCCAAATTAATGTCCATATAAGTGATAGCAAGTGAATGGTCTGAAAGAGTTGGGGAGACGAACTTTGCTTGTGTCCTGGATAGCAAACGAAGCCATTGTTGATTCACCATGATCTTATCCAACTTGCGTAGTATAGGGTTGTTCTCTTGACAATTAGACCAAGTAAAGAAGTCCCCCACATAACTCAAGTCCTACAATTCCAAGTGTGTAATGCAACTTTGTAGTTCAACCATCTCATCTGTAAGGTGCATTCTCCCACCCAATTTCTCAGAAGGAGATTTGGTTGTGTTAAAATCCCCAAGAACTAACCACGGTTGTTGATGTAAGGACAGTGCTAGATTCTCAAAGGGATCTTTTTTCCCTACCATTATTGGAAGCATAGATGAAGGTGACAAAAAGGATGAAGTTGGATCACGTGTTTATGATTTTGCAATGCATGAATTGAGAGAGTTCCAATTTCACGCTAACAATCCAATCTCTAGGCTTCCAAGCCAACCACATTTGCTTCCTAGCAGCCACATTTATTCTAACTTGCCAAGTTGCTCCCAATGCATTCTTGATGGATGCTTCATTCATCGGGTTAACCTTGGTCTCTAGCAAACCTATGCAACTTATCTTGCGCTCATTGCAAATCCTTGTAACGTCTATCACCTTTATGGGGTCATTGAACTCCCTAATGTTCCAAGCTGCAATATGCATTGTGATGGGGTTATTGGGCAGCTAGGTGAAGGATCTTCTCCTCTTCCGTACCTTCTTCTTACGCTTACTAGAAGAGCTAGAGCCTTTCGAGATTTTTGGGTTGTTGCCTTGATCATGGTGGAGGTGGGGAATTAACTTGCAAAGGGGAGTGTTTTCAAATTCATCAACTCCTAGAGCATCCACAGTTGAGACCTGGTCGCTGAGGTGAAGAGGAGGTGGATTCTCGGGCTGAGAATCAGGCATACTACTAGCATTTGGGATGCATCTTCCATCCACTTCCATTTCATACCCCGCTGGGGTCTTCTCCTTCCGCTGCTGATCAGCAATAACTTCCACTGATTCAAATACATTTGTAGTGTCCCCTTCGCTCACATGAATGTCAGCTGGCTTGGCCTTGGGTACCGGGCGGGGAGACTCCTTCGAAGCTTCAGGTTCATGGCTAGGCATGTGACTATGCTGTCCTCCCTCGTTTTCTGTCATTCCAGACTCATGGCAAGGCATATTATTGCCACTTGCATCCGTCTTACCCGCAGCATTGGACTTCCCCTTCTCCCTTCGTCCTCCTCCAACCGGAACCCACTGACCCTCGCTTCTCTTGGTTCCTTGATTGCTGGACTGGGCTGGTGAAGTCCCCATATTGGTAGGCTGACACGAATGGCCAAACACCTTGCATTCTCCACATCTTAAAGGGAGTCCCTGATATTGAACCGTTACCTTAGAGATGGACCCATCAGATCTCTCTACTTCAACTTGGGTGACCAATTTCTCTCTCGCATCCAGCTCAATAAGCACTCTTGCTTGATTAGCCCTTTTCCTAGCTGCCGTTAATGCATCAGCCTTAAGGGGGACCCTTACTCCACTCGCTATGTAGCTGATTCCCTTGTCATTGAGGTATTCACAAGGAACACGGTAAAGGAATGTCCAAACGGGGACATTTGTTAGCTGGGGCTTTTCAAGGGCCATGCCTCATCTCCATTTTTGAAGAATAAGGTATCTTTGTGTAAAATACCATGTCTTTTCTAGTAGAGGAGTGAGGTCGGTTCCATGAGGGAATCTGAAGTAGAAGTACCCTTCTTTACTTTCCAAGACTTCTAAGATTCCATAGTCTTTCCAAAGACATAAGGCCATGTCATGGACAAGTTGGAAAGGCAGCCTACAACCAAGGAAGAAGCCAACGGGGGTGGAAGACCAGTAATCTGCTCTGGCCACCTCCATCGCTTGGGGGATCTTCACCCGTGGCACCACTCCCTTCCTATCCGGTGGATAATACCTTAGGTTGAAATTGGTTTCATCTACATATGTCGCACTACATGCGTGGGCATAGGACTTCCTTCCCCTTTGACCACCAAAAGATGTACCGGTTGGGGATGGTGGTATTGTGTGGTGGTTTTCTTTTTCATGGCTTTTTTCCAGACCGTTGGGGAATTTGGAATTACCAAAGGAGGAAAGAAATTGGGAAGGGTGCAAGGGGGATGTGGCACCAAAGCTGCCTTTGGAATTGTCATGTGGTTGATGGTAGTGGGCAAAAGGCAGTTCATCAGGGGCACGAGAATCGAAAGTTCCTTGTTTGGACAAGTCAACTTTACCTTTTCCCCTAGAGTTAAAAGCTTCCCCTACTTTTTCCATATCTGGAAATGTGGTATTTCCAACATATGGAGGCATGCCAAGGGATGCAACGGTCGGTTTCCTGATACATAGGGGAGGGAAATGTTCCCCCAACAAACTCCGGCCACCGGTAGGGGACCTACTTGATGGCTCTTGAAGCTGGTTGCCGTCCATATCCATTAGCGCCAGCAGCACGAAAAGGGTAGGAAGGGGTAGGGGAAAATGTGTGTTTTTGGCCTAAAAGAAGTGGTCTTTTAGGTTGGGGTGTTGAAGAGTTTTAGAGAGAGGTGGGAGCATTTTCTCTCTCTTTTATCGGATGTCTCTTCGAAGACATCGGATAAAATTGGAATGATATAGAGAAGATTAGCATGGCCCCTGCGCAAGGATGACATTGCCTTTTTCCTTGGTAGAAAAGTTCCTCTCATTTTTGCCAAAAGAAATTCTATCAAAAGTAGAGAGCTCATCACCTTTATGGGGACCCGATGTAACAGTTGCTTTTTCTCCAATGTTGCAGGCCTTGGGCAGGGAAGTTTGTGAAGTTTGTGTTGGGAATTCACTAGAAGAAGAAACTAGGTCAATTTCCTTGGAAATGGAGATATGGTCTCTGGAGTCTAGGTTGCGACAGAAGCTTTGAGGGAACCTTGCTCCTAAGAAGTGGTGGAAACCACTAGTTGGCTTCCGGTTAGATGAACTGCCAACCATAGTGTAAGTGTTATGTATACTAGTCCGACATCCTTTAGTTTATAGAATATACTAAGTGTATATATGTATATAAATACTCGTATAGTTCAATAAAATATATGATTTAGAGTTTCTCTTCTTTCTTTGTTTTCATCCTTTCCTCTTAACATGGTATCAGAGCCTAGGAACGAGAAACCTTAAATTTGCCCAAACACTTAAAAAAAAAAACCCTAATTTCAGAGGAGAGTACTATTCAACGAACACTAATTTCGGCGGGGAGGCATTTTCCGGTGTCGGATTTAAAATCTGATCACATCACCGTCTTCCTCTCTTCTCCGGTGTCAAATCCTAGAAGTCTTGTCACCGGAAGCTTCTCCACATGCCGCCACGCTCCGCCGCGTCGTCGTCATCTCTTATATTTGCTTATTTGAGGGTTCAACGCTCCTCCATGTCGTCCACCAAGCTTGTTCACCGTCGTTCGTCAACAAGCACTACTGTTCATTGTCGTCTACCACCGTCCGCCGCCATCGACCGCTGCGCGCCACTGGCTGCCACTGTCCGCCGCCGACCGTCACCAATCACCATTGTTTGTTTGTTCTTTTCACCTTTCTCATTCTTTTTTAAGGTGCTCTCTTAATCTAATATGGCTTATGATAGTTCATCATAAAAAATTAGTCCTTTTTCGAGCTTATTATCTCTCTCTCCTACCATTGCAACTGAGAAACTACTGGGTAGTGCAAATTATTTATCTTGGTCTACTATAGTTGGGTTATGGTATATGGGTCAAGGTTTACAGGACCACTTGATCACTAGAGTAGAGGGTGTGGAGAACGAAAATAGAAATAATTGGATACGAGCTTATGCTTTACTATTGAGTCTTTTATGGTAATCAATTGATTCTTCCCTTCATCTAATCTATAATCATTATCGCACATGCTATGATGTATGTATTCAAGCAAAGACTCTTTATACTAATGACATACAGCGTCTGTATTCGGTAATTTCTAACCTGCTTAATTTGAGATAGTCGGGTATGTCTATTATTGATTTTCTTGAGAAATGGGCATCTATTAAGGCGGAATATAATTCTCTCCTTCCTCCTGGACAGTTACTTAATGATGATTTAGCTCAGAGGGACAAATTCTTTATGGTCTGCATTCTTGCTACACTCGGTTCTGATCTTGCTCCAATTTGTGAGCAAATATTACTTCTGATCTAAGGGATGTGGGACTAGTATACATAACGCTCCCCCTCAAGTTGGAGCATATAAATTATATGCACCAAACTTTGTTACATGGACGTCCTCCATGTGCTAACATCATCTAGAATACTACTTCTACGTCATTTGAAGAATAGCACAGGAGCTGATCTAGAAAATTATCTTCAGTATCAAGCTTCAAAGTAGTCATCATCTTTTTCTGCTTCCTTTGCACATACTAGTAAATCTGTTGCGTGTCTCACTCAGTCTTCTTCTTCTTTAGGCCCATGGGTGATTGATTCTGGTGCTTTTGAACATATTTCTGGTAATCGTCAACTGTTTCCTCATTTTGTTAAATCTACCTCATTAACATCAGTAACTGTAGCAAATGGTTCGCATACAGTTGCTAAAGCAATGGGTAATGCTCAACCCTTAACATCTCTACTATTGGAACATGTTTTTTATATTCCTCATTGTCCTTTTAATCTTGTTTCCGTTAGTAAAATCACTCGTGCACTAAACTGTTCTATTAAATTTGACTCTCATTCTGTTATTTTCCAGGACCTCAGTACGGGACAAATGATTGGCACAGGATGTGAGTCACAAGGGCTTTACTACATTAATAAATCACCAGCTTCTTCCATTACATGTTCTGCTATAGTCTCTCCAACACTTCTTCATAATCGGTTGGGCTATCCTAGTTTTGTTAAACTTTAGAAGATGGTTCCTCATTTATCGCATTTATCTACTTTAGAATGTGAGTTGTGTCAACTTGGAAAACAGTCGAGGACTTCGTTTCCCAAGAGAGTCAATAATCGGGCTACATCTTCTTTTTCTATAGTTCATTCAGATATTTGGGGCCCAAGTCGTGTCTATCTCTGTTTTAGGTTTTCAATATTTTGTAATCTTTATTGATGACTATTCTCAATGTACTTGGTTATATTTGATGAAAAATCATTCTGAATTATTTTCTATTTTTGAGTCTTTTTGTGTTGAAATCAAAACTCAGTTTAATACATCTGTATAAGTCTTGCGTAGTGATAATGCTCCTGAGTATTTTTCTACTCAATTTATGTCATCTCATGGAATTTTACATCAATCTTCTTGTACTTACACACTTTAATAAAATGGTGTTGCTGAACGTAAAAATCGACATCTAATTGAGATTGCTCGTATACTTCTTTTACACCATCATGTTCCTACTTGCTTTTGGGCTGATGCTATTCTTATTGCCTGCTATCTCATTAATAGAATGCCTTCTTCCGTCCTTCAATACAAAAGTCCTCACAGTATCTTATTTCCCGATCAATCATTATACACTTTTCCCCTTTGCGTCTTTGGTTGTACATGCTTCGTTCATGATATGTCTCATGGTCAAGACAAAATCTCAGCTCGATCTATTAAGTGTGTTTTTCTTGGTTACTCTAAACTTAAAAAAGGTTACAAATGCTATTCTCCCATTACTCGTCGTTACTATTTGTCTCTTGATGTCACTTTCTTTGAATCTTCTCCTTTCTATTCCTCATCTTTATTCGATAGTCATATGTCTAAAGTTTTACCTATTCCATCTCAATTATCTCTTCTTGAGTCTGTCCCTGCCATTCCTGAGTCTCTTGTCTATAACTCTGGTTCTTTCCCTTTACCATTGCAGGTATACCATTGACGCTCTCAAAACCTACCCTCCTTAGCATCTCTACCTCCTTCAGATGCTCCTATAGACTCACATTCTGATCTAATGCCTCCACCGACTGAGGACCTCCTTGAAGCATACTTTCCAATTGCTCTCCGAAAGAGTATCCGTTCTACTTGTAACCTTCACCCTATATATAATTTTCTCAGTTATCATCGGTTGTCTCCATCGTATTGCAATGTTGTTTCATCTTTATCTTCTGTTTCTGTTCCTAAAAATGTAAGTGAGGCACTTTTAGATCCAGGATGGACACGGGCAATAGTAGAAGAGATGACTGCATTACATGCTAATGATACTTGGGACTTAGTTCCTTTTCCTCCTGGAAAGTCTCTAGTTAGGTGTCGATGGGTTTATGCTGTAAAGGTCTGTCTTGATGGTCATGTTGATCGGCTTAAGGCTCGATTGGTTGCTAAGGGTTATACTCAGGTGTATGGTTTGGACTATGTTGATACTTTTTCTCTTGTTGCTAAGATGTCATCTGTTCACTTGTTTTTATCTATTGCAGCTATGAAACACTGGCCTTTATACCACTTGGACATAAAAAATGCCTTTCTTCATGGTGAACTCTAGGTGGAAATTTATATGGAACAACCGCCTGGCTTTGTTACTCAAGAGGAGTCTAATCTAGTATGTAAACTTCGTTATTCACTTTATGGGTTGAAACAGTCTCCTCATGTTTGGTTTGGCCGGTTCAGTATGATAGTTATAGAGTTTGGTATGACTCGTAGTTCATCTGATCATTCGGTATTTTATAAACATACATCTGAGGGGAGATGTATTTACTTAATTGTCTATGTAGATGATATTGTCATAACTGGTAACGATCAGGATGGTATTACTGACCTAAAAGCACATCTTTTCTAGAATTTTCAGACCAAAGATCTTGGCTTGTTAAGGTAGTTCCTTGGTATTGAAGTGGCTCAATCCAGTTTCGGTATAGTTCTTTCCCAAAGAAAATATGCTTTAGATCTTCTTGAAGAAACTAAGATGCTCAATTGTAAGACTGTAGACTCTCCAATGGATCCTAATGTGAAATTATTACCAGGATAAGGGGACTTATTTGTAGATCCTGGTAGATACCGTCGGTTGGTTGGTAGACTTAGTTATCTTATTATCACTCGACCTGATATATCATTTGCGGTTAGTGTTGTTAGCCAGTTTTTTCAATCACCTTGTAACAGTAATTGGAATGCAGTTGTTAGGATTCTTAAATATATTAAGAATGCTCTAGGTAGAGGGTTATTATATGAAGATCATGGTCATTCTTAGGTAATTGGATATTGTGATGCTGATTGAGCAAGTTCTCCATCTGATAGAAGATCTACCTCTGGTTACTGTATGCTGATTGGAGGTAATCTAATATCATGGAAAAGTAAGAAGCAAGATGTTGTGGCTAGATCCAGTGCAAAAACAGAATACAGTGCCATGGCCTTAGCAACTTGTGAGCTGATTTGGTTGAAACAGTTACTTTAGGAATTAAAGTATTGTGAAATATCACAAATGCAACTAATTTGTGATAATTAAGCTGCATTACACATATCTTCCAATCCAGTCTTTCATGAAAGAACTAAACATATAGAGATTGACTGTTACTTCATTCGAAAGAAGATTATCTTTGGCTGTATTATCACTAGCCATGTCAATTCAAATGATTAATTAACTGATATTTTGACTAAATCTTTTAAGGGTTCTCGTATTGGGTATATTTGTAACAAGCTTGGTGCATATGATTTATATGCTCCAGCTTGAGGGGGAGTGCTATGTATACTAGTTCCACATCCCTTAGTTTATAGAATATACTAAGTGTGTATACATATATAAATACTTGTATAGTTTAATAAAATATATGATTTAGAGTTTCTCTTCTTTCTTTGTTTTCATCCTTTCCTCTTAACAGTAAGATTAATGGAAAATGGAAAAGGACTGGAGAAGGAGAGGTGGAGGAAGAGAGGGGTTAAGGATGGTTATGGGAAGCCTAAGAAAAGTGGTTTCTTAGGATGGTTTAGGGTGGTCTTCTAAAGAGAAGGGAGAGTATTTTCTCTCTCCGGAAGAGTTAGTTGACCCCAATCTTCTGTTTCCTCCACGCTTCATCTGCACAAAATGTGGGAATCATTACCCAATTTTTCATGATAATTGGTATGCCTTAATCACTAGCCTGACCCATTGGGTAACATCATGAAAGAAAAGAATGAAAACTCAAACAGTGAAATAATAAGGATTGTCAAAACAATAGTGCAAGCAGAGCTCAGAGTTGTAAGAGAACTGTAGAAATTGAAGATTTTGCTTCTTTGAAATGTTACTTAGTAGATCCTCAGCATAAGATCCACTCGGTTCAAACTAGGAAAGCTTGTTATTGATGTTTATTGTGCTGAAGACCATGATGAATGAGATGATTGTTGACTAATTTAAGAAGAATTCTTGCACTGTAATGCATTGTAATCCTGGTAACTACCATTAGATTCTACTTACAAATGTTTTCACAAGTCAAGTTCATTTGCTGCTCCAGGCTATAACAAAATGCTGTGCTAATAGGGGATCGCAACACCTAATTTATGCCAAGAAGATTGATTAATCAACTTATTTGGACTTGGTGTTCTTATTGCCTTCACATCCTCTATGGGCTATAGCTATTCAAAACGCCCTTGATGTTGAAAGCTATTCCCAATGATACTGACTGAGATGTCTCTCCATTCGGATGGCTCAATATCACTTACTGAAATATGCTGCTGCTTGTACTTGATCTCATTTGGCTAGTCATATAAGTCCAATAAGCCCAGATAGCGAAGCATTGACGGCATTAGCCACCATGTAAATATAGTTTTCCTGGCTCTTTTTTTTTTTGATATTTCCAAGTTGAATGCGACAGAAAGTTTCATTGAAGCCCCTGTGTTTTTGGATTGGTTATTGGATCCTCGAGTGTTGGAGGGTTCACAATAGATCAAGCTTAGCAAGCAAATGCTGTCTCGTCCCTTAACATGATGCTTTTATGTTATGCATCCATTCTCTCAATATCTTTATAAATGACATGTACAAGTGGAACAAGAAACTGTGTATAGGAGCCTGATCTCAATAAAATTCCTTGCAGCCCTGCACTTTGGAATTCTGTCCATTCTCATTATAGAAGCTTCTACTTGTTCCTTCTTGCAAAACTTTACCCTTATTCTGATGCTTATGAAATCTAACTGCTGTTACCCTTTCTTATAGTTCTGTAGAAATTTCTTCCTTTTCCTATTTTTTCCTTTGCATGTTTTGTCTTAGTTCTTGATTTTAACTTATAAATTCTTCCCTCACTGTTTGTAAACCAGGAAGCTACAGGGGAGTGAGAGAGGGAAATAGGGATCTGCAAGTAATGAAGACATCATGGGGTATGAGGGGAACCACTCAAGGAAAGAAAAAAAGAAAAAGACCAAGGCTAGCTAATATCAGGTGGAACTGTGGTGAGATTTTGATAGCTTGAAAAGAGTCATTGAGAAATGTATATCCAAATTTTGTCATATTGTTGAGGTTGGAGTCCAGGTGGAATCCAAGTTGTAACGGACCCTAGCAAGATGAATTAGCCAAACAGAGAAAAAGGAATAGGATGCCTTTCCATATTCGTGAATCTTGATTTTGTTTAGGGTATCTGTATTCTATAGCAAAATAAAGTGATCGTCTGAAATTCTCTTTTGCTGACTGTATGTTGGCTAGGTGCCATTGCTTATAATTCGTTATAAGCTTGCTCCTGAGAGTTCTCACTCTCTTAAATGTTTCTCGGCAAAGATATGCAAGTAGTAATGGATGTAAAAAGTGAAATTAAAGCTGCTTTTGATGAGCATAACATACCCTTCTTTGTTTCCTATTTTCTTTTCCGAGAATTTATTGTGTTTGGTTTTGAGATATAGACTAGGCAACTTTTTCTCTTGGTGATAGGTTATAAATAAGCCAAATCTAATCGTAGGTTACTTGTTTGGATCAATATCTATTTGAACTTGAGTTCAAGTTATCATCAAACTTGGGTTTTATAATATTTAGTTCAAATGGCACTAAGTTTGGAACTTTTATCAAAGAAAAATGATTTTTAGAAATATGGCTCGAGGGAAGTTTGAGCTCAAAATTTTCAACTCTGATCGAAGTTAAATTCTAAATTCAGTATCGTATTATTTCAACTTGATTTATTTAATCTTAATTGGTGTGATTACTCTCACTTATGAATTCAAGGGATAGTAGAAGATTAAGCATCTGATCAGCGTGTTTGTGTTGAAAGCTTATGCAAAGTAAGTTATGTAGGGATAATACTTTTAAATATCGTAGTTTTTTAAAAAAATTATATAAATATTGTATTCAAAATAATTATTTCTAAAATAGGTTTTGAATGTGTGAATGTGGTTTGCGATTTTAGTTAAAAAAAAAATTAATATTGAAGGAGCAAATTCAGCCTTTGCTTTCAGTATAATTATATCGAGGAATATATATATTTTTATCATGATGGAATCCTGTAAACTTATATTGTAAATCCATAAAATTATTATAAAGTAATACTATAATATAAAATTATCACTATAAATCTATAAAAGTGTTGCGGTAATTTATATAGTATCATAACATGTGATTTCTAATATATAGAAAAAAATTTGTATTGGCAGTTTCATTTTTATCTCTTTCAATTTCAATTCATCTCATTGTTTGAAAATTTTTATTTTCTTAATTTTTGTTTCACATAGGTTTTAGCTTGTTAAAGTAGGGGTATGAAATATTTTCATCAAAGTAAGATATTGGTTTTTTTTTTTTGAGAAAAATTTATTTTTTTTGCTATTATATTACTCTATATAAATGAATAAAAAAATAAGTGCGATTATATATACTCCATTATTTTTATTAAAGTAGTAGTAGTTATTAATTAATTGTTAATTAGTAATTAATTAGTTATTAATATATCATTAATTAAAATTAACAAATAAATTAGTAAAAAAATTAAGTATTTTTTATATGAAATGTTTGAATTTTTTGTTGTAGAAATTATTGTAAAAGTAATCATTAATGATGAAGTAATTAGTCCTTAATTAGTCATTATTTAATGATTAAAAAAATAATTAGGAAAAACCTTTGTATTGATTATAATGAATTATCTTTATGTTTTATTATAATGTATTTTTGAAAAAATAGTTAAATTAAGTTGTCAATTAACTGTTGATTAGTAGTAATAGTTGTTCATATATAAGTAATTAATTGTTAGAAAAATAATTAGTGAAAAATTTTACATTAATTGCAAATGTAAAATATTTGTATGTTTTTATAAAATTAGTTATAAAATTAAGTAGTTATTAATGATTTATTAATTAAAGGTGATTAGTCGTTAATATGTCATTAATTAGTTGTTATAAAAATAATTAGTGAAAAATTTTGTGTTGGTTGCAAATGTAAAATATTTGTGTGTTTTTTTACAATTAGTTATAAAATTAAATAGTTATTAATGATCTGTTGATTAAAGGTGATTAGTTGTTAATATGTTATTAATTAGTTGTTATAAATTAATTAATGAAAAATTTTATGTTGGTTGCAAATGTAAAATATTTGAATGTTTTTGTACAATTAGTTATAAAATTAAGTAGTTATTAATAATCCATTAATTAAAAGTGATTAGTCGTTAATATGTCATTAATTAGTGAAAAATTTTGTGTTAGTTGTAAATGTAAAATATTTGTATTTTTTTTTGTATAATTAATTATAAGATTAAATAGTTATTAATGACCCGTTAATTACAGGTGATTAATCGTTAATATATCATTAATTAGTTATTATAAAATTAATTAATAAAAAATTTTGTATTGATTACAAATGTAATATGTTTGTGTGTTTTTGTACAAGTAGTTGTTAATTAATCGTTATTTAATAGTAATTAATAGTAATTAGTCATTAATACGTCATTAATTAATCGTCATAAAATTAATTACTAAAAAAATTTGGTATTGATTGTACTGTAATATCTTTGCACAATAGATGGATCCTAAACCCTTCGATCCTTCAGTCTTGATGCAGTAGGAGGGATATCGATCACAGGCCGTCTAGGATGGAGAGGTAAATAACCTTTCACTTGTTAATTAGTTTACATTGCATTATGAATAGTAAAACATTTCACTTGTTATCATTATAAGATTAAGCAACCCTTGTTGTTTGACAGCGCAAGTTGTCACTTCGGCATGACGAACGCACCATCCTCTTGATCCTCGAATGGAGCTATACTTGCATTTAATGGGATTCGAAGGTGTGAGCCACCTGCTGTACATACTATTGGATTGACACATAATTACAACATTGGTGAAGCGACATCGACTAGAGACGAACACATTCCACATGCTAACGGAAGAGTTTACTATCATCCTGCAAGATGTGGAGATCTAGTTAGGACTCCCCGTTGATGGTTAGATAGTTACACGGAGTAGTTGCTTGGAATGGGGTGTAGTATGTGAAGAATTGCTAGGGGTGAGGCCGAGGCCTAGCGGTAGAGGGGCCGCATTCGTATGACGTAGCTCCGTGATATGTTCTGGATACTCTCACCTGATGTCGATGTTGAGCAAATCCATCGATATAGGCATGCATATATAATGAAGCCGCTAGGGAGATTTATCTTTGTTGATGAATCTAGCGCCCTTGTTCACCTGATGTAATTACCTCTATTGGAGCATTTTGATATTGTTGTGATGTATAGTTGGAGTCCGTATGTCTAGCATGGTTATATAGTTAACTTTGTGTCGCGTCATCGATGTCAACACACAAGATTGGAGGAGCTGCCATTCTTTTACTGGTGTGGGCTTAGGATAGATTTCCTCACATAGCAACCCTTAGCTAACATGGACTATATATAAAAGTTAGTTGCCATTGGTGGCACATTGGAACACGAGGAGGGACACTTAATATCACTTGACTCATGTTGTCGGCGTATATCGGGATTCGTTAGACAGGCAGAACATGTCATAAGTATTTCAGTAACCTATTTTTTATTTTTCTTCCAATTCATCATATTCATTATTTATAGTAAATATAATTTCATATCCTTTAGGTGGAATGGGAACTGTGCGATGGGAATGTAATTAATCTCCTACCTAATTTCTACAAAGGTGACATGCATATTTAGACCGCTTGGGTGTCACTAATATGTTTCCACCTTGTTGGGTGGTATTTTCCAAATCGAGTGGCCAGATAGTTTAGTAGGTTCCAATATATCTCATAGTTAGTCAACACGTAGCTGGAGCTCCATCAAATCGACCTATAAGGGAGGATTGATGTTGATTGGCCGGTTCAGCATGCGGTGTATATACACACGTGGGAAGAGTGGGTCAATCGAGTGGTTCACATGAAGGGTCCTAATGGTGTGCATGACAATTATATGTAGCGGTATGGTTCGATTAGCCGAAGATGTATAAGCAGCATGAGGGCTGTCTTGAAGTTCTGGTAAGTATGATTTACATCAACACTCTGCAAGTGAATAATTGTATGATTGTTTCTTATTTAATTTACATTTTGTTCATACTTGCAAGGTGACATATTATGAAAAATCTGCTTATTGTCAGATCTGGAGATGACTGTGAGAATAGTTGCTCAGGGTCTTCATTTCATGTATCGCTACCGAGGAGGAGGGGCGGTGGGGGTGGTGTAATGCTATACCCGCAATCGCAATAGCAAAATACCCAGGAGGTGGAGGTAGAGCCATAACCAATTCCTATGTGGCGATGGGGTGGTGGGACGATGGCGACCTCGAAATTGGGGTAAGACACAATAAAATCTAATACAGGACCAATAGATGCCTATTGATTTCGATGCAACGTATGTTAGCTCGAGGCCGATTTTCAACCAATACGAGACATAATATCGGCATTCTAAAAGTGATCTTATCCTAACATTGCTAGCTCCATAGAAGAAATGCCTTAGAAAACAACCTATGTACTAGGGTAAATCATCAACTCAACCTATAGAAGGGAGTCCCGTGCCTCGGTAAGCGTTGATGATACTCCTCAGCAGCATCCAACACAGCAATTTGAAGCTCCTCCAATTCTAGATCAAAGGCCAACCAATGCCTTTGCTCGGCTAGCTAGACAAATCATTAAGGGAAGGAAATAAGATAGGATAGGAACCGATAATTTGTTATTCATTTCATATGTATATGTTCCATTAAAACAAGAATGTTAGCATTTGCCCGTTGCACATGCAATGTATACATATGCAATTTTACAACTTTGAATATGTGAAAACAAATTAAAAAATGTCTAAATAAATTAACATTTAACATAACTTTTCAATAAATTACAAAATTGTAAATATATAAGCAAAAGATCAAGCATCCCCATTTTAGTATGTTAAAACAAAGTCAATGAAGTGGTTGAGGATTCACCGAAGTTGTAAAACGAAAAAAAGGTAATGTTAGCATTACAAACGTAATGTCGAATGTGATGAAATGTATATTGGTATCAATCATTTGCCATTATCACGTCGACATAGGCACGTTCTTCTATTATGGTCATACACTTGGCAAAGTCTACATGTGATTTAATTTGGATGCTCCCTAATGTTCATCTCCATGTGATATCTTTTCCGCTTTGGTTTTCCCTTCTTCCATGCGAGGTCTCCTTTTGGGCAGAGTGACGGAAAGTGTATTGGCTTCCAATCTAACTCGTCGCTTATAGGTATAAAGTGCATCCTATATGTGTGCTCCTGATGCATCCATTTTTACCAATCAAGTATAGGGTACATCATATCAAGCTTAAGTGAGGCAGCTACTGCATAGGTGTGAGAGCACGGAATTATGTATATTTGCCACTTTTGGCAACTACATGTGTTGCAAGCACAGTCAATAATGTGTGTTCGACCCTCTCCCCTTAACCCTCTCGCGACGCAATGATTACCGGTGAAGACTTAAAAATTTTGTTCTACCTACTATAGTTGATGACCTTGTGGTTGCTAACTCATGAACTTCATCTGTCAATTTTTTTTGTTATATATTTGGTGAAAATTTTCCCTTCGCCATATTCTTCAATGTCTTCGTATGCTTTTGGACGAAGTACCCTACATGGTTGTAGAACTTCTTCTTTACTAAAGTAGTTACAGGTAACCCTTGAGCCCCATTCAACACAGAATTGTAGCTTTCAATAATGTTGGAGGTTATATACCCAAACCAACAACAACCATTATAAGCTAGGGTCCACATATCCAATGGCACATCGTCAAACCAATTTAACGCATCATGCTTAATAATCCTCACCTGCTCCATCACATAGTTCAACTTGAAAGATTGTGCTTGCAACTCGGTGTATGCGACCAACTTCTTGCATTGCATGTTTTTCTATGCCGAGTTGATGTTATTTGCAAGGTGTCATAGACAAAACCGCTACACTGCAAATAGAGGGCGCCATCCATTCGCTTCTTCTTCGACAATTGACCTGATGCTTGCGTGTCTATCTGATGTAAGGCAAATGGTTTTACGACTTGCACAGTTGCCAACAATATATTCCTTCAATTTTCTCAAAAACCAGCCTCATGTTTCAGTCATTTACTGATCAACTAGAGTAAATGCCAGTGGAAGTATATGGTAGTTGCCATTAATGCCACAAGCAACTAGCAGCTTGTGAGTGTACTTGCCATACAGAAAAGTGGCATCAATGGTAACAACTGGTATAAGGAATCTCCACGCTACAATGCATGACCCAAATGCCCAGAATACCCAGTTTAAAGTAAACACATCGGGGCTGATTGATCTACTCCACCCCTAATCAATTTGTGCTCTAGGATTTGTATTTTCTATTACATTAAGAAGTTTAAGCATTCCATTGTAAGATTTCTTCCAGTTCCGGTACGCATGCTCAATAGCTCGTTTCTTCCCCTTCTAAACTTGTCTCTTGCTAATCCTATAGCTAAATTTCTGTTTGACAACAAAAGCCAGCTCGGTTACCTTCATATTAGGATTGTCCTTAACAAGATTTACAAATCGACTAGCAAAGGGATTACAATCTAGCTGTAGGTGATCCTGACTAATCATCAGGTTATTGCATGTGTGTGGACCCTCCAATCTCGTCACTACTAACATGCCCTCCAACTTCTTCTTTCGGGCCTAAAGCATTCATTTACGATTGTCGTCTCTTTTCAAACAATAAACAGACTATAGCAATGGACTAGATTTACAATAGTGAAGTTACAATGATTTTTCACATGGTAAGCCTTCATTGCTTCAATCACATCTGCTTTTGTTCCGAATCTCATGTCCCTATAGAAATCGTCACTGTTGCTTGAACAACTGCAAATGTTAGTTTACTTCTGCTCGAAATGAATGTAACCATCATCACCACTAGCATTGTAATATGGAATAAGATCTTTAACTGCCATGCTTGGTGGTTTAGCCTGCTCTGATTGATATATTGCTTGTCTAGAGTACGTTTGTATGGTTGGAGAGTCTTTTTTAGGTACTTCATCTCTATCGTTTTCACTTTCCCCATCATTCTCATTAGAACTCTCCTTGTTATCAATACTCTCCTCTGTAATACCCATTCCTACGTTGGTGTCAGTTGCAGACTTCACTCCCAAACGAACCATATACAGATCCCGTGTCTCTGGTCATTGTAATATTAGAGTAATTGCTCTATTTATTTCATTTTCATCATTTACTTCCATCGGGGCTGGAATTAAGGGTTGAAATGTTGACAGCTCGGGCTGTATTTCTACAATATCATGTTACGAATGTGGTTGATTGCCTGTATTGAACGTTTGCCTTATGGCGGGACCCCTCAAATCATTAGAAATTCTTATGTACAATTATTGAATGCTACAATCTTCATATGAATCAACCATTTCAATGAAATTTTCAACGTGTTCATCATATTTAATTTCCATTAGTGTATAACATATACCGCCCTAATGGAACGCAAGATGCTTGTGAATTATCTCAACCCCTACTTTGGTTGGATCAACTTTGATGCTGTGGCATATTTTGTATAAGAATTCATTGTAGTTCACATTTTTTTTTTTTTCATTTTCAACTTCTTCATTGGATCCCTATTATATTTTGGCCCCCAATTACCAGCCACAATATTTCCAAATGCATAGATCATCAATTTCATGTAGTTGGCTATTGCTTCTCTATTCACAGTATATATAAATTATGAGCTTTTAAAAAAAATGACAATTTCCAATAACAACATTGTAAAAATTTGCACAAAAAAAAATTCCATATCATTTTTCATTTTAATTTTTTTCTCATTATTTCCGAACAAAAATTTGCAAATTTAGTTAACAACACTGTAAAAATTATTTCGCATACTAGATATTACAAATTTCTGTCACAATATTTTTTTATAACATATATAATATTTTCAATTTAATATTTATAAATAATATCTAACACATACTAATGCAAAAATTAATATTATATATTACGTATTACAGGATGTACATAAATCATATATAACACATTACAAACTAACAATAAGTAGTAACATTTTCAATAGAATGTAACATTACAACAACATTTTCCTCAAATAATAACATCAAACATAGAAAAAAAAAACTTTAATTTTTTTTTTAAAAAAATATCACAATCGATTAATTGTTGAGAAAATACTTAGATCTTGTTGTATTAGTTCAAATCCCTCCTTTCTCTACAAAAGCACTTTTTCTTCTTCCTACAAACAAGAGGAAAAATAAATAAATCTAGTTTGAAGATATAAAAAATTATAGTAAATGTCTTCTGTTTCTATATTTATATATTGTTTTCTGTATTGTTGTCTCGTGGGTTGCTTTTTACATTGATGGTGGATGTTAAAATAAAAAAAAAAAAAAATGGATGATGGGATTACATGGTGTGGCAGAATTGAAAGTGCAGATCCGTTTACGCCTTCAGTTTTAAATTTTTTACCCCCCTAAAGTGGTAAATCATATTTGTAACTTCGAAACCCATTTTAAGAATAATTATTTCTGATACAATATTTGTGTAATTTTTTTTAAAAAAATACTATATTTAAGAGTGGAACCCAGTCGGGTAGCTCTATACTTTTTTATTTGGCAAATATATAACATAAAAGGCCTCGTTTGTATTCTTGTTCATAGTCCAAAACACATGTCATTGAAAGGATCTCGACCCACCCAAGTAGACATGGGGCTAGTTTAGAATCGGCCAGAACCACTGGGTCAAGGGCTAAGAGGAGGAGGAATCGAAGTTGGCCCAGGGGGGAAGGGTCGGGCCGGTTCCCCTAATCTGGTGGTTCACAGGCTAGTTCAGGCCTTGAACTGGCCCTTTGAGTATTTTTTTTTTTTTGGATTAATTTTTTTTTCTTCCCTATATGATTCTTGTGTACGACTAATCCTCCACACAAACCAACACCTCAACGTTGACAAGTGACAGTCGTGATTGCCGCTGGAACAGGATAAGGCTCGCTATGCTAAATGCCTATTCAACAGCTATCATTAATGCGGGAGCAGCCAAAACCTAGTGAGCCATTCAAGAAAGTATGGGATACGTCTTCCTATGCCTCCTCCACTAGTTGGGGATGTTGAAATCTGTGATATTGGTATCACCAAATTTGAAGTGTGTATTGAAGCAATTGTCAAGTTCAGTGTACTCGATTGACCTGGATCGATGTCGTTTCAACTTTTGCAACATCATTTGTTGCGCAATGAGTTTGGGATCATGTGTGGTACCATGTGAGCCGAGGGACGGTGATGGAGTTTGAGACACTTGACTACCGAATGTAGTGCAAAAGTTAGAATATAATTATTCTGTTACCTAGACTGGTCAGCATAGTTATTGCGTGACAGTAATGTCATAAGTGTCTTCCATGTCATATAATGTGTCAATAATATAATAATACAAATTAAGATACTGTAATAACATTTTTTTTTTTACACTGGATTTGAAATAGAAGAAACTAGATAAATTATTGGAATTTGTCTATAATACTATAATCATTTAGCAGTCATATTATTTATAGCCACCTGCAAAAAAGGGTCGGATCGGGCATTAAGCATCACTGATAGTATATTCACCACATTCATAAGGAAAAAAATAAACAATAGCCTGGTACATTTGCAAAAATGTTAGAGTATAGTCATGAAAAACTCTTAAAACATTCAATATTCTATTGCATACATCCCAATTGCTGGTGTGCTATGGAAAGTCTAGGACATTTATTGTAGCAAAAGAACATAATGCATCTTTATAAGCAACTATACTTTGTAAAAGTCAATAGGTGGAATTCCATCTATGTTTAACATCCTTTCCAAATTTTTTAAGTTGCATTCCATTTTCAATACAAAATCTCTGCCATGCCTTATTTACGGAAGAATGGTTAATTAAAAAACATACTAATTGTCTTATTGGGGACATTTTAAATTCTAAACAGTTCATACTATCCTTAATGCAAAGATTTAAAATGTGGCAGACACATCGAATATGGAAAAATGTCTCAGATATCATGGGTTAACATAAAGTTTGAAGTTCATCAATGGACGCCATGTTAGCGGTCGCGTTGTCAAAACCAATTGAAAAAATATTTTCGATTAAACCGTATTCACATAAAATAATACTTATAATACGGAAAATAATTTGCGTCGTATGGCGATCGTTGAAATCCCTTAGAGCTATTAGTTTTTTTTTGTACTTGCCACGCATCGTCTATCCAGTGACATGTAACTCTCATATATGAATCTTCCTACCACAAATCGGTCCATATATCTACATAAATGGAAACATGCATCTCAAGAGAATTGAAAAGAGCGACTAATTCACGCTTACTGTTATGATACAACTTAATGGTAGTTTTTTGTATGGTTTTTGGGTCGTAAGTCTGTGAACTTAGATTCACCGCTTCTTACTCGTACTCCAATTGGTGCGGGAAAGCTACGCGGCTCCATGACAAGTTACACTTTGCTGAGTATTCTGCAAGTAAAACTTGTTGCCTATCGGCAGAATAACAAAATAGGCCTCCTCCTTGTGATCCTGTTGATTGAGAAATTTGTTACTGCAATTTATCTATGCCGAACTTCGTGGGGCGCTTCGCTCGCATGTGCCTGTTGAGGGTGTCATACCTCACTCCCTTTTTTCATGCATAACTTGACTGGTAGTAGTTACAATAAACACAACTGGTGCCATTTTTCCTATAATTTTACGAAAATGTTTTGTAAAAATTTCTAATTTAAGTAGTGTAGATGACTTATCCGTGGAATCAAATGGGCCACATAAGTGGCATGGAATTTCTTCCTTTGGTACTTCTTGCATATCGTCTTACCCTTCTCCTTTTGCCCCCTCCCCCCTCCTCACTACCTTGTCGTGGCAGTGGTTCGCTTTGTCCACTAGAAGGCCTTTCATGAAAGCCTGAGAGTGATATCATCAAGTCTTTTACGTGTTCGTTGGTAAAGTCATGGATATCGTCATCATCCACTTCAAAATATTGTTCAAGTGCCTCTTGCATAGATTTACCCTTATCACCTTTGCCATAATGATCCCTCTTAAAAAAACCTGAACTGCGAAAATAACTTGTCATCTTTTAATATTAGAATAATTATAAAATACCGATATAGGCAAATAAGGAGACAATATATATTTAATAGTTGGCAAGAACTATAACAGAAATTATCCGTAACGTATTGATAGTGTAGAAGATGAGAGCACATAGAATAGAATATGAGAGTATAGAAAATTGAAGATGATAACAGAAAACAAGAGTGGGTGCAAATTTTTTGCATGGATAATTCTACTCTTCAAACTGCATTATCAATTTATATAACATCTAACAATACGTTTAATTTCTTCTACTCTTTTGCAATGTTCAAATTTAAAGATTTTAACACCTACACGTTGCAACTAAACCGACAGCTTAAACTTATTCCTTATTGCTTGCAATCCTATAAACCTATGCGAATATTTTTTTCAAAATGCGCTTTATGCTTTCAACACGTTTGAGTGCAAATTTGATTTTTTTTTCTTGCCAACTATCCTCTTCTATTGTCCTTCCACATTTCTCTCTTGTTGTCTTCTCTTTTTCTTTGTTTTTCTTCTCTACGTTGCAGGGTTGCAACCTTTGAAATTACATTCAATTATTACTGTTTTTTCTCTTTTTTCTTTTTCTAATTCCTGCTTCCCTTGACTTTTTTTTTCTTCTTTTTCTTCCTTTTTTGCATTTCTTCTTTTGTTGTCAACTTCATTTAATTTTTTTTTTATATATGGGACCCAACCTGCCAGTTCAAGTTAACTTGAACCAATGGGTTGATGGCTAGTTTGAGGCTCGCTAGTTAGCCGGGTTGTGTAATGCAACCCGACCTTCAAACCACTGGGCCAATTCCATTGTTGGGTCGATTCAAGGACCTAAACTGGTCGGGCTGGTCCAAGCCGATTCACAGGTCAGAACCGACCCTCTTCGATGTCTAAACCCAAGTATAAAAGCCAAGAGCTTTCAAAAATATACATTCCTATTCGACGAGAGCTGAACCGCACAAGGCCACACTAAACCATAATCTGGAATCCAATTTCAATTTCTCTGTTCAGTGCGTTATTGGAACCAGATTAGAAGGCCCGGCGAGCATATTGTCATAGCCCAAAACAAAGGGAAAATCAGTAGTTTCTGGGGCGTTGATAATGACTCAGACGGGACACCCAACAGGCAAAGAGGCATGCATATCAACGACAATGTTAGTCCAAGAATTGTTGGCGTTGATCGGAAACTGTTGGTGTTCAACTTCAACCATTGAGCTTTCGCTAGAAAAGTTTTGTCATCTCAATTGTGTGCCTTTTCATTTTAAACGAGGGCTGTCCTGTCACCTTCTTTCCTCGTACTAACTTCCATTTTACCATGGTGATAACCGACAATTTGAACAATTTTATCATCAAAGAACAAGACAGGACCAAGAAAATCCCTTGAGTCCAAGCGGTTTCCAGTAGGGTTCTATTTCACCCAGCAACACACATCAAACTATCTTTTTAACGAGTTTTAACAGAAGTCGGTCGCATCACATGAGGCAAGTCTCCCTACTCGATTCCAGCTAAAGTCGGATAGCCAGTTGGGGGAGTCGAAGGAAGTGAAGAGAATTGACGAGAAAATTAGTGCTAGGTTAAAAAAAGGGAAGCAGGGTATATATATATTGTTGATGAATAATATAATAATATAAAAAAAAAAACATAATAAATAGGAACAATTTAATTAATTAATTAACAATTTTATTTTTCTTTATTTCCTCACACCAATCTATCTATCTATTTACATATATATATATATATATATATTATTTAAAGGAGAAAAGAAAGTTTTGTAAAATTACCAAATTAACCTCCTCATTGTTAAAACAAAATAAATCAATTATGAGAGTTATTAATATCATAATTTGAATTTTTCATAACTTTATTCAATTTCATAGTTTAAAATTTTGAAAAAAAAATGCAATTTTTTTCATAATGAAAAAAAATATATTAAAAATATTAAACCTTTTGTTATATAATAAACATCCACATCGCCTACATTATTAACCAAACATGAAAACATAATATTCACTCTCTTCCCCCTATTTAAATTCACTTTCACTAACTTCCCCCATTTCCCTTTTCTGCTAAATTTACCTAACAAAACATCAAGTTTTCACGAATTTAAATTCAAAATGGTATCAAAACGATCCATTTAATTAATGTAAAATCCAACATACCACATCTAAAGGTGTATAACAGGGTGTACTTACATTTTAGGTAACCCTTGTTGCTGCAGTCCCCAATCTCCAGTACAGACATCAAAACATTGCAATGAACATTCAGAGGCAGTTGCAGACTTGCAGTACATCCACAAAAGCCACTATTTTGACACGATGAAAATAACTTATTTCATTCTCAGAGTAGTACAAGTTACAACAATTAAAAAGCAATACATGAAACATACAATTATATTACAGAGAACAGTAGGAAGAATAAGAAAATGAGAAATACTATTGGCATTCAACGTCAAACCAGAAGAAAAGGGAG
The DNA here is from genome assembly GCA_037954665.1 of Laguncularia racemosa. Lineage (NCBI taxonomy): Eukaryota > Viridiplantae > Streptophyta > Magnoliopsida > Myrtales > Combretaceae > Laguncularia > Laguncularia racemosa. Next base: position 1,761,381 of record JBBMOL010000013.1, on the reverse strand, counting down.
GTCCTAGTGTATATGACCCGAACATGCTGCAAAGCCAGATCCCCACTTGTCGATACAGCCTTGGCTCCACCTTCTATCCGAGTATGTGAGACGGAGACACCATCACCATTGCACTTGATCAAGGAAGGAATGACCTTACTGCCACCGGCAGTACTCACAATTGGACATGACAAATAGTCCAGAGGGTTTGTCTCACATTGAAGAACACAACCATCAATGGTCAACCTTCCCTTCCTATGAAGTAAACAACAACCAAGCTCCGCTTTCACAGTTAAATTTGCAATTTTGCAAGTGGAAAGAAACTCCAATGCACTGTTAAGACACAAGAAGCTCTGGTTAGCATGCAAGTGTCACTAATATTAGATCACCCATAATTTATGTAATAGCTTATGCTAGTACTTGGAAAAAGTGATCAAATGATGGTCCTAAGCCATAAGATCTACTCACAGAAATTCAACGATCTGAAAAAGGCCAACACAAGGAATGCATGCTTAAATAGAGGAGTTTCTTGGAAGTATTTACTTTTTGGATCCATGGTATGTAGAAAATAGTTGCTCCTCTTACAAGCCTACTCAAGCCATAGCCATAGGACACTAAAAGGCAAGCTAGAATCACAAACCTGTCTGAACCTCGTGAACATACAAGCATCGTCTCATCTGGTACTTCACCTCCACCAATCTGCATGAAGCAAGTTGAGAGAATAATATTTGCAAAAACGGAGATGAGGTTACTTCAATGACTTTCCAGAATATTGTCTCCGTAATTTAATGGGAACAGACTTCAGATAGCAATGAGATGTTAGCAAGTGCTGTCCTTGATGGCTACCCTAAAATACTCCAAAATAACACTCTCTCCCTCCTAATGGCATGAAGAATCACATACTGTTGCTATATGATAAACTTTACCATGGCAAATGAACCATGACTGCAGGATGCTATGCATTTGCAAGGCCTTGAGTTAAAGAAAAGTAAAGAGATGTACCAGGCAAAGCGGTTTTCTTATCTGAATATTAGAGGCAAGATGACTTCCGCCTACTGAAATCAGAATGGTATCACCCGGTCTATGATGGAAAAACAATGACAAGTTTCAACATCTCGATATAAACTGCAAGAAATTACATACAACATGGTTACCTTGCCGCTGCAACTGCAGATTCAATATCGGGGAAAACCCCAGGTTCTGATGCATCTTTGACAGATCGATCTACTCGCAGCCAGAGCCGTGGATGACATGCCAAGTAATGCCATCTGTGGCAAACGAGGGCGGTGTTATAACGATCTGCAAACTGACAGCAACTTGTGACAGATATTGACCAAAATAAAAAAGAACAAATCCTCAAATTGCAACAAGCTATGCACATTGACGATCTAAATTTGCAAGATATTTCATGAGATTATCATAGACACGTTCACTTATCATTGATAAACTACATGTCAATGTAATCACAGAAGCAGTGTCACCCACCTTACACCAACAACAACCATAGAGGCAAATATCCGGACTCCTCAACTTCCATATTTAACAAACGACAATGAATTTCTTCTAAGATATCATCATGATCATATAACAACTTTCCTACAAAATGCAAACCTAAAACAAAAGAAAGCGAGTTATCCTTCACTCTTCAAAACGAATCTATCTGAGCAAAGTATGCACCCCAGATTGCAAATTTCAGTTACCATATTTTTTTCTTGTAACAGAGTTAATGACTAATTCAATCTCTACGATTAACATTTTTATCATATACTAGAATTGATGGCCAAACTCAATTCCACCATAAAAATTGCATCATCCAGATATCCAATTTCATCTTCTACTAAAATTGTTGATCAAACGCGATATCTATAACAAAACTCCAATCGTTTTTCAATTCATTTTATGAAAAAAAAAACTGTCTGAATAGATTATCCTTCCCCAATTGCAGCTTTCAAATACCCAAATTCATCTTCTACGAGAATTAACGACTGAACTCAATTTCTACTACAAAGTCAAACCTTTCATTTAAAAAATCACGAAAAAAAAGCGCTAGCAAACCCAAGAAAACACATACGATGAACATAGGCAGTGTAGAAAAAGGAGCTTTAAGCAAAAAGGGGGTGCATTGATAAGAAAATTAGGGTTATGGTTTAGAGGGTACCTGGAATAGGGGACAAGAAGCTGAAGATATGCATAAGACATCCGTCATCGAGATTGTTAATAGGAGTGTAAGTAGATGCAAAGGAATCATTGATTCCTACTGCACCTGACTTTGGTTTTCGGCGTTTGCTAATGCTTATGCTGTCGGTGTTGGTTAGATTGTGTTGCAGTGTTACTTCCATTTGGATAACAACACAAGCTTCCGCTTTGCCCTAATGTCTTGTCTTCCCTCACCGTTCGGTGGGAACACCGACAACAGACCACCTCCGTCCGGTATTGACTGGGATATATCATATATCGGACTTTTTCTCGGATCTCGTAAAGAAGTACTACGTTCCGTAAATACATCAGACGGGATGCGTATCAGACCGGGGGAATTAGTAGCGCATGTGCCTGAGTGTGACTTGCAAAAAAGCCGCCTATTTTTTACCAGGTGATTGAATGGTAAGTGGTATCACATTTTACTCAATGGTATCAAAAAAAAAAATTGTGATGATCTATTAAGAAGGTTGGTATAAGAATTTTGTCAGCAATATTACTTTTTGACATAATGAATCAGATTAAAATAATAATAATAATAATAAACACACCAAAATCTATATTATATTACCACAAACATAAAAATTATATTAGAATACGAAGGAAAATTAACAATATACGTAAGTACACCAAATTTGATATTATGTTAATGCAAAATAATTAAGTGTATTAAAATATAGAAAAAAATTAGTAATATGAGTAATGGATATGTACTAAAATCTATACTGTACTACCACAAAACAAGTAAGTATACTTGAATATAGAAGAATGTTAATAATATAGGCAATTATATAAGTATATCATAATTTATATTATACTAACAAAAAAAAAGTAAGTGTACCAGAATATAAGTGAAAATTGGTAAAATGAGTAATTATAAAAGTGTACTAAAATTTGTATTGTGCTATCACAATTTACAAACTGTACTAGCATAGGAAAAAAATTTGTAGTATTGGCAAATATGTACATATAATAGAATTTTATAAATAGTATCACAATTTGACAAATTATACCAGAATTGGGAAAAAAAGTAGGTAATATGGGCAAATATATACATGTATCAGAATTTTTTAAGTGGTATTATAATTTGACAAATAATATCAAAATTGAAAGAAAAAAGTTAAGAATATAGGCAAATATGTATATGTAATAGAATTTCTTAAACAGTGCTACAATTTGACAAATTGTATCAAATTGAGAAGAAAATGTTAGTAATACAGGCAAATATGTAAATGCATCATAATTTTTTAAGCAATACTATAATTTGACAAATTATACCAAAATATAAAGAAAGGTTGGTAAACTAAGTGTATCAAAATTTCCTTAGAAGTATTACAATTTGACAAATTATATTAGAATGGGGAGAAAAGTTAGTGATATGAGCAAATATATACGAGCATCAAAATTTTTTAAACAATACCATAATTTAACAAATTGTACTTAAATATAAAAAAAAAGTTGGTAATAAGGACAAAAATGTTACCACAGTTTGAATAAGTACGAAAAGTTAGTAATATGGGCAAATAAGTACATGTATCAAAATCTCTTAAGTAATATTATAATTTGACAAATTGTTCCAAAATTTAAAAAAAATTATCGGCTAAACTAGTTGTCTATAATTTAATTTGATGGCTTAATTTAATTCCACCTAAATCTAGTGGCCTACATATGTGACTTGAAAAAAAAATTGCCAAAAGGCGACTAGTGCAGAAAATAAACCTATTAGACCTTGGAAATTGTTAGAATAAGTTATGTACTAAAGACTTATTTTTAAGCCTCAGTTATACTTTTTTTATAAAACTCTTTACTTCTTTTGTACGAGTGTTTAAAAGTTGGTAAAAAAGTTAGTAATAAATCACTAGTATACAAGATCCCAATACCATCTCGATTAAGTAGTTTGGGTTTAACTTTATTTGTTTATATTCATACTTTTTTTTAATCTATATATATTCATACTTTGAGTTTAGCTTTTAAAGGGGATATCTTAATTTTATGTGATTTTCAATTAAACATTCAAAATTTTTAAGTATTAAATTCGATACACAATTAAACTTTTGAGTGTCGTCATTACCACTTATCCTTACTTTATTAAGGAATGTTAGATGACATGGTGTTTTAACCAATCTTAAATAACACACATTGTTAGCCAATTAAAAGAATGTTAGAAAATCTCATTTATTACTATACAGTGCCATAACAATTTTTTGTTTAAACATATTAAAAGACTAAACTTAATTATATCCATAATAATTATACTAAATTAACTTAATACATTTTTTTTTTTAAATCTGAACATAATGAAAGAATGTAACCTTAAATACAACCACCTCTTACTGTCAACAACACCACCATTACAACTACACTTTATTATGAACCATTATCACCTATACCCCCAACCAACCTACACTCACTAATTGTGCTAAATTCAAGTTGCACCTAACTTAAGCCCTCTAATCTTATACACTAGATGCAACCCTATCTCAAACTCTTCAACAAAATTTCAAAGGTAATATAAAATCTTCTTCACACTCCTCTTAAATAGTACGAACAAATTAGTTCAATTATAAAAACTCTCTAATTGAGGATTACAATAAGCTCCTTGACGCTTCTACTTAAAATCTCAATGACAATATATGAACATGACACTTTAGCACTACCAAAAATTCCTTTGTGTTGTCTTGTATATTCTATTCATTTCTTTTTCTCTATCTATGTGGCTATTTGATCTTAATCCCTTTGTATAGGGTTTGTCTTCAACATTCGAAAAATTGTAATCTAGGATATAGCCATTGTGTCATTCATCCATTGAATATTAATTTTCCTTGATTCAACGATATCATGTTCATCAAATAAACTTCTTATTTATATATTGGTTTAACTTTCTTTAAACATCTCTACGAATTTTGGAATGCCTTTCTTTGTCTTGTCTTGACCATTGTATGAGTATATATGTTTCCTTTTGTAATAATGCAATGAATAAGATTACTAAAATATATTAAATCCTTAGTGTTAGGCTTTCAAATTTGTAATCACTTGAGATCTGCTTCACTTTTGATTTTGAATTGTCTTTTACTTCTGATCTCGTTTTAGTTTCTAAACTTGAATTTATGTTTGATCAATCTTTAGCTTCTAAATGGCCATCAATTTCTAATCTTTCATTTTGGCTTTGATTCTTCATCTTCTTCACTTTCTTATCTAGAATATTCTTCCATTGATCTTCCTTTGTTCTTTTAGTTTTTGAATACTCTTTAATTATTCTCAATCTGTCTTCCAACTGTTGCTTGGATTCCAAATTTTTTTTTTTTTGGTAAAATTTTACCAAACTTCATATTTTTTAGCAACTTTTGCTCTTGTCATAATGTTTTCTAGACTTTTCATTTGTTCCATGGTTCTGTAAATCGTTTTACTTATTATCTACACACTTAGTGACTTTATCAACCAAACATGTTAAAGAGGTTTGTTATCATCAAAATCATCTTGGAAGACCTCTATAAATACCTGTCGAGTCTAATTTTTCAATTTCTCATTCCTAATCCGATCTATACTAGACCCTGTGCACATCTAATGTAGATCCTCGGCTTGAGTTAGGAATTTCGTTTATTTTGGAGTCGCCACCTAACTGCTGTTGGGAAAGATTGAATTAAAACTAATGGAGCGGATTAGTCCTAATTTAGACCACTAGTCGTCATGATTTCCTCTTCTCATTTTTGTGAAAAGAGGAAAAGGGAAAACCAGAGTTTCTAAGTTCGGAGGCTAACTTATTAAAACCCTAAGGTTACCACCTAATCTCCTAAAATTTACTCCATTTAGAAATGTCTTTTATTTTATTTTTGTTGCCTTTTATTGTGTTTTTGAGTGAATTATTCTAAGAAAATGAATTTTTTATTCTTTTTAAGGTTGCCCCAAATGGATGCCTACGTACCTGCTATTCATGATCAAATAAGCTGTAGTTCGCTTTTCCTGAAAAGATTTAGTGTGTTTGTGAATATTAATTGTGAAATCTCTTTTGATTTATGTTTTTACCATTTTAGGATTTTTCTAAAAAATCTAAGCCTAAGCTTTAATTTGATTTTTGAAAATAATTTTAAGGGAAAACATCAATTTTGGATTTATTTTAGAAAATAATTTTTCTAAGTGATAAAACTCTTTTTTTTTTCCATTTTTTGACTTATTTATGCTATTATTATTTTTTATTATTTTTTTATAATTTTTTATAATTTTTTTATTAGTTTTTAATTTTTTATTAGTTTTTATTAATTTTTCATAATTTTTATTTTATTTAAAAAAAATTTCCCTCCTATTTTAAAATCTAAAGTTTTATTATCATTTTTCTAATATTTTTATAATTTTCTACATTTTTATTTTTATTATTATGATTATATTTTTATTTTATTTTATTTTATTTTTATATTATTAAATCCTAAAAAATCTAATTTCTAACATTTTTCTATTTATTGAAATATAAATAACACATAAGTAAATAAATAACAAGTAACAAATAAATAACAAATTAATGAATTAATTCGGAATAAAATAACCCAAATAAATAAACAAAAATATTTTAAAAAATCGAAAAATCCGACTTACCTGGATTCGGGTCGGTGCACGGGTCAGGTCGGGTCGATCGGATGCGGCGGCGAGGAGTGCTCGTTGACGGCGTTCCGGCGGCCTTCTTCAGCGGTTGAGGTGTCGATTCCTAAGTTATCGAGGGTGAGGAATCCAATGGTGGTGGTGGTTTGCTTCAAAAACGCCTCCTGGTGGTTGCTCAACTCTTGCTCGACGGTCGCGGCTTCGAAAAAGTCCGGCGGACTTCGATTCTCTCTTTTCTCTCGCTTTTGATCTGTGATCCAGCTTCCTCACTTCATCCTCTATTTATAGGCTTTCGAAATCGAGCTGGATAAGCTTCGATTTCCACCGATCGAGGCAAATCGGATTTGCGGTTAAACGAACCAACTCCGATTCGTGTAAATCCGTCGATTTGTTGAGATTTGATTCCAATTGGATGATATTTATCTCAATTCTGTTGAAGATCTGTTGGATTTGTGCAAAAAATCGAATCAAAACAGCCGAAATTCAAATTTTTCCCCTCGCCGGCGATCTCGGACCGAGGTTGAAGACCATCACGCGCCCGGCGCGTGCGTTTGCTCCAGCCAATCATGCGCTACCACGTGGCAGCTCCAGGGAAAAGAAGAGAAAAAATTTCCGAGCGCACGCAGGGGGATTCGAACTCGGGACCTCAGGCTTCACGCACAATTCCAGGCGCACACATGAGCCAGCTGAGCTGGCCCAATTTTTCGATTATATTCATTTTGCAAATTGTATATATGCGATACAATTTTTTATTTTTTTGTATTTTTTTGAAATTTCAAAAATTTGTAAAAATTATTTAATCTTTATTATTGCCATTTCTGAAATTAGTTTTCAAAATTGATGTGTTTTCCTATTTATTTTTATTTTTTTAATATTTTTCCTATTTTTGCCAAATTAGAGAAAAATTGGAAAAAATTGAGAAAAATTATAAATTGATTATTATTGATTCTGAGGGCAAAAATGGGTGTTTGCAATACCCAAACAAAAATATTTTATTTAATATTTATTATAAAATGGAGCTAAGGTTAGAAGTGGATTTTTATATAATATGGGGGGGTAATTTGGTAATTTCCTCAACGAGGTATATAAATCCAAGTTAACCTAGTGCTCCTTCTTTTTACAACGGGAAAGAAAAACTCTCTAAAATCTAAAGGTGAATTAGTGAATCCCAAAAGGACCAAATCCAATTCAATTAGGTAAGGGGTTTAGTGATTGAATTGTTAATTGTGTGTATAAAATTGAGACTTTAATCAATTATCATTGCATGATTTAATCAGAGTTCAAATAAAGGAAAAAGGGTAGAACGAGTACAAAAGCAAGCAATTGAGGATTTGATTCACATAATTTGACAAGTAAGTTAACTAATCCGTTTAATACATTAGAAATTACAAATTTTATAGTCCAATTAGAATTAGAAACACAAACATTAGATTTTAGATCAATTTGGAATAAGGTTTGTGAAGAATAGTGTGGTACATAGTCAAGTACATGCTCGTGTACTTACATATGCTTAAACATGTATTGCATATAGAAAGGTACATGGCTAAAGTACACGCTCGTGCACTTGGGTGTATCAAATTATGGAAATCTATAGAAAGGTACATGGCCAACTACACAATCATGAACCTAGGCGTGCTAAAATAACAAAATCTACAGAAAGATATACAACCACTTTACATGACCATGTATCTGGGCATGCCAAAAATGCAAAACACATAGAAAGATACATGGTGCATTAATAGGATAACACCACAATCACAAGAGTCATGCTCACAAGAAAGAAAGTACATCAAGGCCCTCAGCCCTGCTTTGAAGTAAGAGTAAGCAAAAAAGGAGCAAACCAACACGAAGGTTCAGTTGTTTGGTTGCTATCCACGATAAATCGATAAGCATTTTGGAATAAATAACCATCATTCATCATGAATCACATATTCTAAGATAAGCAATCTAAAAGACATCTCTTATCAATCATTTGACTAGTTTCCTAGAAGCGTTTTCAGAAGTATTAGGTAAGTTAGCTCACAATAGGGCACTTTCCTAGATATTCTTTCTTAAAATCATCCCACAATTTGGCGCTTTCTTGGTTATTCTTTCTTAAAGTTAGCCCATAATGGAGCACTTTCCTAGACATCCACTCTCAGGGTTAGCCTAGGGACACCTTCCGAGACACCTATTCTTTAGGGTTGCGAGTCTAAATGAGACGCTTCCTAATTATCGATTAGTCAGCTCATATGAGCACTTTTCTAGATATTTTATCAAATAGTTAGCTCATAGGAGTACTTTTCTAGATTATCGATTAGTTACCTCATAAGAATACTTTTCTAGATAATCCCTCTTTATGGTTGCAAGTCTAAATAAAACGCTTCCTAATTATCGATTAGTCAGCTTATAGGAGCACTTTTCTAGATAATTGTCAGCTCATGAGAGCACTTTTCTAAAATAATCTAGCGATTAGTCAGCTCATAGGATCACTTCTCTATATTATCCCCTTTAAGGTTGTTAGTCCTATAAGGCACTTCTTAATGTTGACGAGTCAGCTCATGAGAGCACTCCTCCAGAACATTTCTTCTCCAACAGTTGTTAGTCTATCTAGACTCCTTCTGTCGGCAGGTGGCCAACCCATAGAAGTGTTTCCTCAAACAATCTCTTCTTTATGGTTGCTAGTCTAATAGGACGCTTCCTATTACCAGTCAATCCACTCACAATAACACATTCCTAAACAATTCCTGAGATGTTTCTTATCGTCGATTAACTAGCTCATAGAGCACTTTTCTAGATGATATCTTACTCCAGGCTGTTAGATTGTTTGAGATCATTCCCCAAGCAGTCTTAATCATCACAAAGCATTCGTGGGATTATTAGCTCATGAAGGATTTTCCTACTAGAACCGAGTTTAGATAACTAGCTAACTATGGCATTATCCACTTAGTCTGTTAACAAAAAATGACTTCTTTCTTGTTTTTGTAGTTAAGTTTTTCAAACTTTACTACAAAAAGAGGCAACTGTAAATACCCCATTTTTACCCCTAATCATTAATAATGTTTAATTCACAATTTTCTTCATTTTTAATTTTTTTTTCATTTGTTTCATTTTTTTTCTATTTAGGAAAGATAAAAGAAAAAATAAAATAAATAGGAAAAATATCTCAATTTTGGAAAATAATATTAGAAATAATAATAAAAGAAATTAAATAATTTTTATAAATTTTTAGAATTTCAAACTAATATAAAAATAATAGAAATTGCATCGCATATATGCAATTTGCATTAAATAAAAAAATTGAGAAGTGGGTTAGCCCAATTGGTCTGGACCATTGTCGAGGGTTCGAAATGCGGGGGAAGCAGATCCGCGTTTTGCCTGTTTTTCTTTTTCACCTGAGACATGTGTCAGCTTGTGATTAGACAGAGGGAGCGCACGTGCTGGACATGTGATCGTTTTCAACCTCCGTCCAAAACGCTCGTCGGCCGTAGGAAAAATGAAATCCGACCATTTTTTATGAGATTTTTTGCACAAATCCACTAAATCTTTAACTAAAAAGAGATAAACATCATCCAATTATAATAAAATCATAACAAAATCCAAGATTTACACGAATCGAAACAAATCGGAGATGAGTTTTTAACCGAAGATTTGATTCATCTCAATTGGAGGAAATCTAAGCTTATCCAGCTTGATTTCTGGTGTCTATAAATAGAGCACGACATGGGGAAGCTAAATCACGAATCAAAAGTGAGAAAACAGTGAAAAATCAAAGGTTTCGAGAGTCGCCAGAGTTCCACCCACACCGCGACCGCCGACTAAGCCAAGAACCACCACCAGGAGGCATTTATGAAAAAATCCACCACCACGGTTAGATTCCCCACCCCTTAAAATCTCAGAAGCCGCCTTCAAATGCCCACAAAAACCACCGGAACGCCACCGTCGAAAACCCGCCAACCGATTCGCCCAATTCGACCCGACCCGCGATCCACAACCCGTACCCAAGTAAGCTGATTTTTCAATTTTTTATTTTATTTTCTTGTTCTTTGTTTTATTTATTTATTATTTATTTGTATTTATTTATTTTATTAGAAATTTATAATCCTAAAAATATAAATAATAATGTTAGGGTTTCAATTAAGTTCTTTTTAGGATAGATATGTTTAGTTTAATATAATAAAAAAATGTAAATACTAAAAAATAACAAAAGAAAAATGATAAAAAAATAAAAGAAGAAAATAAGAAAAATAAGAATAAAATATATAATAAAATAATATATAATATATATTAAAATAAAAAAATAGAAGTAAATAAGTTGGGATAATAACATGAATTAATAGATTGTTTTATCACTTAGAAAAATCATTTTTTCAAAATAAATCCAAAATTGGTTTTTCTTAAATTAAATTTTTAGAAAATAAAATAATAAAGCTTAGGCTTAGATTTTTTCCAAAACCTTAAAAATGGTAATGAATTTAAACCCGAGGTATTTTCATAATTAAAATTAACAAACCCACTAAAGCTTTTTATAAAAAACAAACTACGACTTGTTTGATCCTGAATAGCCGGTACGTAGGCACCCTTATGGGGCAACTCTATAAAGAAATATAAATCATTTTCCAAACTATTATAAGTTGTTTTACCTGTATCCAAAATAATCAAAAATAGTAAAAATAAAAATAAAAAGATAATAAAAATAACAAAAAGAAAAGAAAAGATATCATAATATGGTCCAAATTTCAAAATGATAAGGTGGTAGCTTTAGGGTTTTAATAGGTTAGCCCCCGAGTCAAGAATCTCTGGTTTTATTTTCTTCTTTTTTCATTTATAAAAATAAAAAAAGGAGATTTCGTCGACTAGTTGTCCAAATTAGAATTAATCCGCTCAATTAGTTCTAATTCAATAATTTTTCCCAACTTCAGTTGGGTGGCGACTTCAAATAAAATAAAATTCCTAATTCAAGTCGAGGATTTATATTAGATGAGTATAAGGTCTAATATAAATCGGATTATGAATCTAAATGAGAAAAATAAAAAATTAGACTTGACAAAAGTCAAGGTTTGCCTAAAAACCTCATAAATCTAGTTATTTAGTTTTGATATACTTTAGTAGGTATTGTAGGTAGGAATAAGTGTATATATTTACTATAGTAGTAGATAGGAATTAATCAAAGCCCTTAGATTAGTAAGATCTCGATCGTTCAGCTGAGAAGGTCTCTCTCTCCCACACACACACTAGAAATACCGTGTGTTGAGTAAGGTTAGGCTAACTTAGCACTCTTAAGAGTCTCTAAAGTGCTTAAGTGCTATACGATTGTCCTTGAGCAAAAATCTCGTAACAAGTAGTATTAGAGTTTAAATTTATAGGGTGAGAGTAACAGTGTCTCTAGAAGTTGAAAATACGATCCAAGTTATTGTGGGGGAGACTGGCCATGAGGAATGCCCCAATAACAAGCAAAAGGCTTGGTTAAGGGACATTTTTAATGGCACTTGGTGTAGGGTTAAAGAAAGAATGGAGGTAGGTGTTGTGATGCTAAGAATGGAGATAAGGGACCTCTACACTCAGTTGGCAACTTATAAGGTAGTGTTGGTGAATGGAGTGACATTAAGCTAGTTCACAAGTTTAATGTACCCAAGCTAAAGTACTTTAAGGAATGTTGTTTGAAAGGAATGTAGACATTTCATTTTGGTGAATGTAACAATACTTCAAGGCTATTAAGCTTGAGAAAATAATAATATTAGAGGATGAACTTGAATTTCAGTTACAAAGCAAGTAAGGTACATATAATAGCTTTATAGTTAAGAGAATCAGCTATGGTTTGGTGGAAGAGAAGAACTAATGAGATATCCTTTTGGGTGGAGTTTGTGTGAGACTCAAGGACCAATTCTTTCCTTATAATGCCAAAAGGGAGATAAAGATCAGATTTCAACACCTTACTTAGAAGAGCTTGGTAAAATAGCATGTACAAGAATTTTTAAAGCTTATGTTAAAGATGCAGGACATCATTTTAGACAACATGCTAATCATGTTTCTAGATACATTGAAACCTTCAACTAAGTTAGAGTTGGAAAAAAAAAGGATTGGTAGTGACAAGGAGGAAGAGGAAATAGAGAGGACTATATCCCTAAGTCCACTAAAGAAGAAAGAAAGATGAAGAAGATAGTGATCGGAAAAGAAGAAAAGCTGAGAATTAAAATGTTATTTTTGTAATGGGCCACATGATATCAAGTCTACCTAAAGAATGAACATCTGAATGCTCTAATCGTATAAGATAAGTCAAATGATAATAAGAAGGATCGCCTCAACACGTTATGTCTCCTTGATGTTATGAAGTCATGAGACACTGAGAAGTGGAAAGACTTTATGTATGCTAAAATTAGGATGATTGGGAGGAAGGTCAATGTGATGGTAGACACAAGAATCTTGCATTTATTTATCAAAAAAGAGGTAGCTGGTAGACTTGGAATAAGGGTTGAGACAAATATAACCTAGCTCAAGACAATTAACTTTAAGGAAATCCTAATGTCAACTGTTAAAAACATGGAATTTAACATTGATAACTAGTGCATAAGGGAGCCTATAGAGGTTGTCTCCATGGATGATTTTAAGTTTGTCATTGACATGGACTTCTTAAACAAGATTAATGCTATTATTGTTTCATGGCCTAACTATATCTGCTTTCTTAGTAGGAAAACCTAATGTGTAGCCCCTACAACAAGGAAGATTGGTTTAGCTATAAAGTTCATTAAAGGGATGCAAATAACAAAAGAGGATAAATCAGCATGTTAGCATCGACTATTGGAGGGGAAGATTTGTTTTTAGTGGGGAAAACTTCAAATGAGTGAATTATTTGTTGAAGTCTTAAAAAAGAATGAAAAAATAGGGCATTTTACTAATTAGAATTAAAGAACAATTGGGGAATATTAACACAATAAGAAGAAAAAATGACATCAATAGGTAATCTAGACTAAAGGTAAGGAAGTATAGAGTTGATGAAGGTCTAAGGGGGAAGATGTGGTGAGGATGTTACTAGATTAGAGAGTATCAAATGCTAAACATGTGAATAGTGTTGATTGGAGTTAGAGGAGCAACATTGGCCCCAAGTTCATGAGTGAACCCGGCTATGGTTGCAACCTCAAGAGATAAAGGATGTAGTGTAGTAGAGGTTGAGGCATCATCCTCATCATGATGTTTAAGCCACTATTCACGGTTGAGGAGCTTAGCATGGATTTGCTCAAATGTAAAGGGTATGGGAGAGTGGTTGAGTGTAGTAACTGGAGCATTATACTTAGGTGGGAGATCATGAAAAGCATGAGCAATGAGGTTGATTGTGTTGAGAGGTCTGCTAATGGAGATAAGCTGATCAATAATGGACAAGCTTGCATAGGTGGTCAATTGTGGTAGTTTGATTCAAGTGAAGAGTCAAGAGTCATTGTTTTAATTCTATTTCTTGAGCCATTAAATTCTCAAGGAAACAATGGCAAAGTGATGACCATATGTTATAGGTAGCAATAATGCCATGGACCTCTGATAGTATTTCATTGGATGATTGTGGCAAGGAAAGAGGCATGAACTAAGTAGTTTATACGGAATAAATACAAGTAAGCTAGATTAGGATTAAAGGGCCCTCTAAAGGTAAGGAAATTTTCACTTGATGGAGCAACTGTGGTGCCATCAACATATTGATATGACTATTGATATAATAAATGAGGTCATGAGCAATAAACCACAATTGACAGTTATCAATCGAAAATTTAATAGGAACAATACGATTAATGACATTGAGATTAGAAACACTAGATAGAGTAGAATAAACAATTAGATTTGTGTAAATATCTACTGGTGGAGGGATAAGAGTGTGGTGTTGGTGAATGTAGGGGTTGCTAAGGATGTGGGTCAAATGTATGTATGATGGCTTACTAGGTAATGGCATAGGTTAAGTAGGTAAAGGTTGAGATGGATTGAGTAGGTGCTAGTGAGTCAAGAAGAGCTTGAATTGGAGTAAGTCAAGTTGATATGGTGTAGTCTACGTACATGAATGTAAGAATAGGGAGGAAAAGGGGAGAGTTAAATTAGGTACGATTAGGGCTATCTAGGTAAGAAACAACTAAAATTGAGATGGAGAGGGTAGTTGATGCCATGGGAGGTGAAGTTGTGGTCAAATGTAGCTAATGGGAGGTGGAGGAGCATCTAGGGGTCAATGGTGGCATATTGGAGTGGTGATTGCAATGGTTGTGCAAGCATGGAGGTAGAAAGGTGGTGAGTGATTTAATCGGTAGTGGAGGTTGGTTCTATGGACGTAGGGTTGATCACCATGGCTTTATCTATTGAGTTGTCAGTGGATGAGATTTTAATAGCCTCCATCTCTATGGTGGTCATGGTGGCTAGTCTATTGGCCATTTAAGGTTTATTTATTTTCATAATTTTTCTTTATTTTACTTATATGGTTCTAATACCATGTAGCATATTGTATTTGCTTAATTGATATTAACAATGTAAAAGAATATATAAATACACAAGGTTAGAGTTTACAACACTAAGATATGTAAAAATACTATCATATGCTTGTTTCAAAACATCACATGATATATATACATAATATGTAAAAATTTGTATCTTAAATCATCTCTTACTTGTATCTTCCCCGAAAATCAATCCCATAATAAGGTTAATTTTTAACAAAAAGGCACCATTGGATACAATCATTTTCTTGGAGGATAGATACATTTATATCCCTTTTGAGTGTTGCTATAACCTACAAAGACACATTTTGGAAACTTTAGATCGAACTTGCCCTTAGGTTAGCTATGTTTTTCAACAAGGTTTGAGCAACCAAAGATTCATACAGGCAATAGCTGATGGAGGGAGAACTAGTGAAAATTTTGGACAAGATATGTACTGGGATTGCATTTGAGAGAATAGCCAATTGAATTCTATTGATGTGAACGGCAGCAATAAGGGCAGCTCCACCCCTAAATATTTTGGAACAGGAGACTAAAACAAAACACGAGGAGTAAAATTTAATAGATAAGATTATTTCTCTGTTACTTTATCTTGTTGAGGAGTATTTACACATTAATACTTCAAAATAGTTCCTTCTTTTGTATAAATGCCAGGAGTAACGAAGAAAATCGCGTGCATTATCTGAATAGATCTGCTTAACAGTCGCATATTGTTTTTAAACAGTTGGGCTAACATTTCTAAGTAGGGTAACAACGACTAAAGTGTAGAGTAATGTCATACGTCCAAGGCAATGAAGGCCAGTCGACTATGGATGGTTACTTCGGAAGTAGGCAAATGATCAAATGACTCTGATACATGCAGATAATTGAATTTTAGACGAGCATCATGATTTGAGATATAAATCAACCTTATTGTGGGATTGATTTTGGAGGGATACAGTCAAATCCCATAATAAGGTTCATTTGTGACAGAAAGACGTCATTGCCTTACATGTTACAGCATACAGTATTATTACTACAGATACATGAACCATTATAAATCACATAGCATTACTCCAATAAAATCAATTTAGCAGTAAAATCCAAGTGAACAGGACTAAGAACGGTTTCCATGTAAGACACCATCCTAAGTCAGCAAGCACAGAAAATAAGAACCAGATAAATAATGCACGAATATGATGGATATGAGCCATCCACCTTTTGGTCCGGGCACAATGGCACCATTCACAGTGCTGCCAACCAAAAAACTCTTCAGATATGGCAAATAGATCAATCTGCCAAACTTATTGCGAATAGCATTAGTACGCCTACATAATTAGGCAAAATAATACAAAGTATCAGTCTAGTGATATGACTAGATTCATGGTCTAAGTAGCTGTTCAATCTTTGTAGGGAAAACACAAGGTAACAGCAGTACAGCTCTCTTAAGACGTATGTTGGCATCTCTAGCTGACAGCTCAAGAAAATCTTGGCATCAACAGCACACCGATCAAACTATAGGAAATGCACAAATAACACATGGAAGAGATAAAGGAATTACCACTACTTTCAGATGTGTCATTGAGAGGCCTCAACCACAGCGCTTCCATCACCAGCATGCGCATTGCTTGAACATTTCTCTGAAATGTCTATGGAGGGGCTATCCTTGGATTTATCGATGTGCTCAACATCCGCAAGCTGGACAGCACCTTTTGATGCTAAGTTCGAGGTACTCAGTTCAGCTCTGGAGCTCTTTGATAATCCTCCTGTAGGCGAATCACTCATATGTGGTGGTCTGCCTTCTCGAGTGAATATTGCTGAGTTAGGGGATTCTGGTGTCCCAGGATATTTTTGGGGAAGCTCAAAGGACCTATGAAACAGCAAATGAGCCACAGCTCGGTCGATCGGATTCGTCTCTGTTTCAGCATCAGAAATCATGACTTTCCTGCAATACCACAATATTCACTCTTATATGAAAAGACTCCAAGGATAAACAGATAAAAACCTTTGTTGACAATACAACAAAAAACATAGTTTCCTTTAAAGATAAGCAGTTGATAAATCCGGGCAAAGGCATGGTATATAGACTGCTTTGGACTCCAGGGAAGGATTTTGAATCTCCCATTAAGTCTGCTTTAAATGCCTTGAGAATAGTGCAAGCAAGGGGTGAGAGGAGATCTGTGGTTTGGTTAAAAGAACACATCCCAGACATGATTTTACTGTGTGGCTCCCAGTGCGACACAAGACAGGCTTTATACTCTTGATAAGTTAAGTTTGGGTGTGATGCAAGATAATAAGTGCTTGTTCAGAAAGAGAGAGAAGATCTTGGCCACCTATTCTTTTCTTGTGATTATGGGGAATGCAGGATTAATTCCCTACAAAAATTTGGCAACAAAGATAGGCCCTTTCTAACTGGTAAACCAGACAAGCAAATTGGATTTTGGTCAGTCAACAAAACAGAAGACATGGATATGCTGACCTGTTATCGGCATTTAGTTCTTCCCTAGCCACAGATTCCTCCTCATCTCTGAGATGTACACTGCTGCTAGTTGTATTGCTGGCCTGATGCCTTTGTTCCGCACTTTTAGCCAATCGAAACAAGCTACCGCAAATAGAGAGTCTAATCCTGTCATCCAACTGTACTAGACCATGACTTATATCATTCTAAATAAGTTTTATACACCCTTTTGGATAGTAATCATCTGTAAAATAACAATACCTTTGAAATTGTATCTTGAAGTCGATGGAGCACAGTCTCTTCAACTGCACAATCAGCACCTCCAGCAGACCCTATATTAGATTCATCCTGTTCTATACTTGAAGTCATGTCAGCAGAGCAAAGAGTGTTTAAACTTTCATTTTCAAGTTCAGTGCCCTCAACTTCAAACATTGGATTTTCAAGTGGAGAATTCTGAGCAATGGTATAAGAAAGAACTTGATGTCCAAACTGCTGCTGTTGCTTCTGAATGGCAAGGATTGCTTGCATCTGCTGAAGCCGCCTCAGCTTTTCAATTTTTTCCTGGGGTGTCATAGTTGGAGGCTTCTGAAGGCCATTAAACTTGCCTGATACACTCCCTGGAGAATATTCATACTGAAAGTGAGTCTGGCCTTTAAGTACTCCAGGTGTAATGTGAGACATAGGAGGTACTGCTGGGACAGTGTTCACAACATTGCCAAATCCAGGACAGATATATGAATCGGATACGTAATGAAAAGACCCTGGACCTGGAAACTGCCTATGTTGGTTGCTAGTAGATGGCACATTCTGTTGCAACGCATTCGCTGAAAACTGGTTCTCATACTGCTCAGATATATTTCCTGATGATGACCATGCACCATATATATCAGGCAGTAATTTCTCATCAACATGTCCATCTTGCTTACTCTGCACCTTTGGCGGCTTTTTCTGCCCATAATCCTGCACATTTGAGATCAAAGCAAGCATCAGTAATTATGATGGTATAACAGGAATGCTGATGTAATATCACCTCTCCTTCTCTTTCTCTCCCCCATATATGTATGTGTACACATATACAGACACACAGACATAAGTACATTGATAAAAATATTACATTACTTATAAATTCAATAACTTTTTTAATATTGAGCATGTATAGGCACGGAATGAAATCCTCTCTACAACATGCTTAACAGAGTTGAGGTAAAGCAAAAGTCGCATGAGAAGAAATCTGCAAGCCTAGCAAGGAAGGATGACTCAGAATCATTGACATCTGAGAAAGGAACAAAGTAGCACAGTCTAAGCACATTTGGGTGCTAAATTTGGATGTAGAGAATAGTCTGGCCAAGGTAGGTTCACTCAGAGGAAAATCTTACAAGCAAAGAGCTTGCCAGGGATCTTTTTAGGTGGGAGGTAGGAGATGGAAATGGTATCTACTTGTGGAACAGCAATTGGCCCATGGGTCCATTTGAAGACTGGATTCATGAAAGAGCAATCTACTCCCTAGAGTGGCCAGTGAAGCCCATCTCCACTCCATTATCAACAATCAAAGCTGGGAGTGGCCTATAGGAGAACTTTGGGATTTTATCATAAGTGAGCTACAACAAAGTGTAACCCCAAAGTCCAACCATAGTGACTGCTTCATTTAGGAACACAAGGATCAGCCCCTCTAACCATTAGTGAGGTGTTTAATGTGGCCAGTCAGCACCACCACACATACCTTAGCACCCCCAGTCTGGCATAGGAAATATATTTGACAACAAGCCTTCATCCTATGGCTGGTTATGTGATAGAGACATTATACTATGGATGAGCCTTTGTTCCACTGCAATGGAGCAGAGATGCATGACCGTGGAAGAAACTAACTTGTCTTAACTTCACATTACACACATATGCACACACACACACACACACACACACATACATATATATGTATATACATATATCAGTCCATAGGATAAGGCTAGAAAGATTGCTAGACTAAGTGCATACCTAACAAACTGATAAATACAAAACATTTAGAGAGATACTATGTGAAGAAAAATAATGTTGATTTATTTTGAATTATACATTTGAAAAGCTAATGATTGTACATAAGATGACCTATATATAGATAGTCCTAACATGGTAAGTAGTAACAAACATTATTACACTAATCCTAACAGCCCAACAACATCATTACTTGTGATGATGATATTGTCAACATATACCATAAGAATGGATTTTAATCCACTAGTTCCCACTTTAACAAAAAAAGGTATGCCTAGCTTCACTTTAATTATAACCAAGCCGAACCCAAAGTATTTCTAAATTTGGTAAACCAAGCTCTTGGAGACTATTTCAAGCCATAGAGAGATTTATTTAATTTGTAAACCTTGCTTGCACTACCTTCAGATGATCTCCTCCTCATCCCCATTTAAGAAGGGATTATTAACGTCCAATTGATACAATGGCCAATCCAAATTCACTACAAGAAATAAAATAACTCTAATAGAGTTTAATTTTGCTACAGGAGCAAAAGTCTCCTTGTAGTCTATGCCATGTAGTTTATACCTTTTTAACACTTCCATTTGATCTATATTTTAATGCCTGAATACCCACTTACTTTTCTACAGTTCTCTTCCCTTTAGCTAAATCTACCACATCCTGAGTGCTCTTTTGATATAAGGCACTCATCTCTTCCACCGCTGTCTCTCTCCATTCTTTCTTATATCCTACTGAATATTTTTAGGAGCTTCCTCCTCATATGATAGTGCAAGATAGGCCCTGTACCTAGAAGACAATTTTGTGTAAGTCACATAATTTGGATATTTAACACATAACCTTCTTTCCTTTCTCAAACCTATAGGCAAGGTTAAATCCTCCTCCATTTAATCTTCAAAGCTACTTCAACTATTGGTTGAACCAAAGTCTCCAGGAATAATGACTAGCCTAGCATTGGGTTTCTAGGTCCCCTCAAGTATACTTTTTCTCTGAAGCATTTCCCAAGATCTGAAAGGCTATCATCAAATTTTGGGGCAGGTTGAGATTTTTCTAGATAGTGTTGATTGAATATCAGGTTGTGATAAATTCATAGGCTGAGATAAGTGGGCAGCATTAGGAGGATAAAGAGATGACACCTGAGAACATGAACCTGCAGTCTCCAAATGTATGGTGTGTGTTTGGGCTGAAAATCAGGTTATAGGAATGACTTGTCTGTATGATTATGAATTTTGGACTCCCCCGGCCCTAAGGCACCATAATATGCTTGATTTTCAAGGAAAAAAATATCAACAGTTACATTAACTTTGTTAGTAGGGGGATGAAAGCACTTATATCCCTTTTGTGAAGAGGAGTAACCAATGAAGACATACTTAAGGGCTCTAGATTCAAGTTTGTCTGCGAAGGTTGTTGACTATATAAACTATACAACTAAACAATTCTAGGAGAAGAAAGTTAAGAATGTGAGCATGTAGATAACTGTCAAGAAAAACATTTAAATGAGTAAGAAAGTCAAGGATTTTTTATGGTATCATATTAATAAGATATTCAGCCATTAACACAACTTTTCTCCATAAACATTTCAGGACAAAGTAAGCTAACATCATGGACCTAGCACAAAAACTCTATTTTGTTGAGGCGTATAGGTACAAAAACTTTAGTGTACTATCCCATTATCACCCAAATCATCCTCAAATTCATTAGAGAAATATTCTCTTTCATTGCCTTTTTTTTTTTTGTTAATTCAGTAATTTTATTCAACCAAAAAGAAATTTACATCTGCCAAGTGGTTATGGAGCATTGCCTACTATTTACTAACTTTTGTTGGGTACAATGACCCCTAATTTATTTCAGTCTATGTGCTATATGTTACTTCCACTATTATCATTTATTAGAATACATAAATATAATTCAAAATAAGTTTAAGTAAGCTATTTGTACTAGGGCTCTTTTCACCAAACAAATTGAGTTCCTTACATGCTAGATACAGTAGACTATAACCACTAATGCTAATTTCCATTCTTCCATCTACTAGTTTGATGGGGCATGTGATAGAACAACTAATACCTGCTGCCATGAAATATGGGGCATTGACCATCCCAACCTAAACACTTCTTTCCATACTATTGATGAAAAGGAGCATTGAAAGAATAAATGTCGATGGTTTTCCATGCTTTGGTTGCACAAGAAACATGTTGTCTGAGTTATTCCCCACCGGTTCAGTTTATCAAGAGTATATAACTCGCCATTAATTGCAAACCATAAGATAAAGCTATGTCTTGGTATGGATTTATTGTTCCATACTAATTTTTTCTAAGGCATAGTGTTACCGATAGGCCTAAATAGCATATCAGCAATTTCCCTTCTTGAAATCTAAAAGCCTCAAGTGCAGCTTCCTTTGTAGTTGAATTCACATTTGAGAAGAAAATTTTACTTTGGCTAAATTGGCTTTAAGTCCTGATATAGCTTGAAATTCCGATAGTACTTCTTTAATCATTATGATAGATTTAATATCTCCTTTACAAAAGCCCACAAGATCATCTGTAAAGCAAAGATGGATAACTCTCTCCTTCTTGCATCTCCAATGGTAAGAAAAATCTAGGCTTCTAGCTATCTTCCAGAATAATCCTAATAAAATCTCCATTGCAGTCACAAATAAATAAGGTGAAATTGGATCTCCTTATCTTAGTCTTCTCTAGCTGGGAATGAAACCAAGAAGTTCCCCATTGAAATTAATAAAGAATCTTGGGATTGTGAAATATTGTATTAGAAGCTTCGTAAAATGAGTAGGAAACCTCATACATAGAAGCGTTTTTATCCAAGAAATCCCAATTCAGTGTATCATAAGCTTTCATGATGTCTACTTTGATACCCATGCCTCTTTTTGTATTGTGGTTAGTACGTCCCTTGTATATTTTTGCACACAAAGAAAATATGTGAAATTCTCAATGAAAAAAAGAAAAAAGAATGTCAAAAAATAAACTGAAACCTATGATGTGAAATGGTATGCATCCTTCATGAGGGGGAAGACAAAGAAGCATACACCACAAAAATATTGTAAGAAGATAAAACCAAAGCCTACAAAGTACTATAAGATGCACCTTCCATGAGGAGAAGTGCATAGAAAGATATCTCAAGAACCTCAAAAGCTGAGCAACATGAACTTTAAAAAGAAAAATACCTTTTCAGGCACTTTGTTGAATGTTGGAGCATTTTCAGCAGTAAGATGTTCATTAGCCTTCCCAACAGTAGTCCAACTTTTCTGCTCAAAATGAAAGTCATAAATAGTTTTCTATAGAATAGTGAACTCATATTCTTTGTTTCCTCATAAAAACGAAAAAGTAAAAAAAGTTTAGCTACAGTGAGAAACTGACAACTTCTACCTGCTCTGTTTTTCTCACTCTCTTATCTGCACCATAGTCTGCATGCTCCCGGAAAATATTTTCGCTTTGAAAATTAAGCAGTCCATGATCATTCACATTTTTGTAGCCAGGGTTGACCGACTGGTCATCCTGTTGCAAGCTTTTTGTTTTTACTTGCGAAAACTCAGATGTGTGAGTTAATCCCAAACCCAAATTGGCTGGATCAGCTGAAAGGGAAAAGGACTTTATGGAATTGCTCGTTACATCCTTAGAAGAAGACCATAGCTCATCAGCATTACCAAGACTTACATTGCCAACACCAAATATCGGCACATCATTACTGCAAAATCACCACTTATGAGAATATTCAGTCAGTGGATGCCAATATAGGATGAGGAATAAGAGAAGAACGAGAGATCCAGTTGCAGAAAGGAGAAAAATTATTTCACCTTCCCAGCTACTTCACTAAATTCTCGAAAAAAAAGTTGCTTTGTTCTACCATTTGAGTTAATATGACAAAAAATGCTTTGCACTACATGCTGCAGCACTATCATCTGCAATTTTTCTACATAGCCACCAATTTTTATGATCATCATCCAATATATGAGAACAAAAATCAGAAAAAAAAAAAATCAAAGATGTTTATGCTTTCCCAACATCATAATAATAAATATGGCCTAGAAAAATTAATTTGTGGTTTATATAATATAGATAGGAATTTCTCTTATCTCACACAACATTCCTATGTTTATAAGGTGGCAACCATTTTTAACATTCTCTTATAAAAGGTTTTCTCACTTAAGAAAAATTTATCTATAGAATGAGGCTATGCATAAAAACTCAAGACAGATGGAGTGCAGCTACAAGGCCAACAAGCATTTAGGACCCCTTTTCCCAACAAGTTTTGCAAACCCTTTTTCAAAATGCATATCTGAGAGAAAACTGTCATTATTGAGGTTGTATATCCTTGTCACAGCATTGAAGGTTCAGAATGCAATTCTTTGTGCTGAAATTATACATCAAATCTTCCAGTAACTATAGACTTGGCACTCTATCCAAGGATTTCCATGTGCCATGTAATGGTTTGACTGCTTTCATCAGAGCAACAATAAGTTCTTATTGGAAAATCAGCTACTAAAATGTCACAAATGTTAGTAACATCCTAGTTGGAACTTCTCGTTACTATGAATATATTTACACTATTTCAATTCTCATTCATTTATCTGGGGGAAAAAATATTTTGAGTTGTCAATAGGCAGGAGAAAAAGAAGTTTGGGCCATGCTAGTTATGTTTCCAAGTTCAAGGAGATACTTAACAGTGGTGAAAGAAAACAATGAATCAATGGATGCAAGGTAGAGAAAGAGATAGAATGAAAGAGTGAATGGACTTGAGAAAACTCTTATTAGGCTGGAAAAGATTATCCACTTACAAATTCTATGAGGTGAAGCAGAGTGTTCAAGTGATTGAGCTTCATCAACCAAGCCACACCCGCTAGTAGATTAGGATCCTACTTCCTCTCTTCATCCTAACCCTAACTCATTAAATAAAAACAACAATCTATGTCTTCATTTTTTTTTTTTTTGTGGGGGGGGGGGGAGGAATTCGCAACAACAGCCTTGATATTCCCATTGTTTGATAAAGAAATGTTCAAACTTCTACTCTGTGTTCTACTTTTAAGCATCTTTTACAGTTCGCTGCTTCTTTCTATATGCCATTTTTATCTCCATTATCTTTGTCCTCAAGAATGGTAGTCAAAAGTTAGATGTATCTTCTTGTCAGGAAAGAGATAAAGGATGCATTATTGTTCAAACCCTCAAATACAGAGCTGACAAGGTATAAAAGTCTTATTTTGAGAGGTTTTGTTTAACATCTTTAAGATTAAATATTTGAATGCAAATTCCACGCTAGCATGTAAAGTGAAAAGCAGCAGGAACCTGTACTCTCCATATTAAAGATCTTGTAGGTGGCCTATCATCAACAGCTTTGAGACATGTAATACATAATTGGTTCTTTACACAAGCAAATGACAGCTACATCAAATACTGACTTAAGGATAAAAAAACCTATCCTAAAAACCATATATCATATAGATGCTTTAGTTTTGGAAGGCAAAGTTATGCAGTACCTAAAAATTTGTTCCAGATCATCAAAGCTTCGGATGTTCTCCCAGTTGTAATCAACAAAATCACCAGGTTCTTTACCATGGGAACTAGCAAAAACCTCAGAATCCCCCTCTGATTGAACTACTCCTGCTAGTATTATAGTGCAAACGATTAGAAATATCAACTGAATTATTATAAGAAAACATTCAGGTTCATATACCATTGACATGTTCACAACCTTTTAGTAAATCATATCTGGAATCTTCTCCAATGTCCTTGGATCCTTTTGTGTCCATAGATAGTTGATCCTTTCTGGCAAAATCGGATGAAGACAGATCAGTCCATGACTCCACATGGAATCCTGCAGAGATCCCTCCATCATTGTCCAAATGCGGATGCCCCTCCAGCTTGACACCATGCAGCTCTAGTTTTGAAAGTGGCTTCTCTTCATTAGTGTCAATAGAGTCACTTTCTTGATTCCATTTCTTTTTATTGCGGCAATCTTCCTTTCCCTCTCGATAAGGGACAATATGATCATCTGCCTCCCCAGTCTCACCCCATATTATATTTGAAAGCTGAAAATATCCAGAGTCTTATGTTAACATAATCAGCCAGAAGCTCATTAATCAAATGCAAATTTAAAAAGAGTGATATGGCAAGTAAAAAGCACAGTTGCACTGTGTGATGTGATTACAAAAAGAGAAAAGGGATGCACGTGACCTACAGATGCAGTGAATTGCATAGTCTAGGTGTTCTGACCTGATGCATTCTGATAAATTTTCAAAGCTATTTCCCAGCAAAAAAGAGCAAGGATTGGGATGGGTTTTGACTTGGTGCATAGGGTACTTGATTCTGACCCAAAAAGCAGTTGGGGGATCTCCCAATCATAATTCTTGAACTAAGTTGTCAGGTAATTGTACTAGTAATAATAAACTACATTGCAGCATCATTTGTGCGGTAGTCATGTGCACAGTACAGTTACTCTAATGGGTATTAATCAATGCAATATAGATGATTGCACAGGGTAATTTCCTTAAATGCAAAAGGACTCAATTTCAATACATTAGTCTAATATGATAATAAACACAAAGATGATTCTTCTAGCTAGTATATCATACATAAAAAAATTACCATTAATGTCTATCATTTCATTTGCTACATAGAAGGTCCATTTCACTAAGAATCCAAGTAATCCATTGCACAAGTACTTTACTTTGGCTTGAATTCCTCAATGCTGAAAAATATCATTGCAATCAACAAAAGTTCCTGGACGCATTAACAAGGCAATAACTACCCTCTAAAGGAGGAGTAAGGGTGGATCCAGCAAAGGCATAGGCACTGTTGAGTTGGTCAAAACCTATGTCAGTTACAGCATTAAGAGGGTTCCCTGGATTGACCCATTATTACCACCGGTTTACAGCAGATTATGGCAAAATCTCTGAACCTTTGACTAAGATGCTCTGCAAGAATTGTTTCCACTGGACCCAAGAAGCAGAGGAAGCATTTGAGAAGTTGAAATCAGCCATGAACCATGATCCAGTCCTAGCTTTGCCAGATTTCTCACAATTGTTGAGTGTGATGTGTCAGGGTGGCCGGGGGGGAGATTGGAGCTGTTCTTCAGCAGCAAGGCAGACGAATTTCTTTCTTTAGCAGGCCTTTTGCATGACAACATCTCAAATTAGCTGCCCACGAAAAAAAACTCATTGGCTTAGCCAAGGCAGTAAGGCATTGGAGACCATACCTTTGGGACCGAAAATTTTTAGTCAAGACCAACCATTATAATTTAAAATTTTTACTTGAGCAATGGATGACAACTTCACTGTAACAGCACTGGATATTCAAAATTGAGTATAGAGCAGGTCAAGAAAACAGGGTGGTTGATTCCCTATCAAGACAGGAAGAAAATACAGGACAAATTTGTGCTATTTCTTGTCCCCAGCCGCAATTATTTGATCTGATTAGGGAAGAAATTAGAAGTTCCCCAGAGCTACTGCAGCTGAAGCAAAAGGCAGGGGCCGGAGAACTCGGCCAACAATGATTGGAAAAGGATGGGCCGATATTTTTTCAGAAGGTTTATTTGAAGACCAAATAACAATTATGTCCCACCATTATTGTGGCCTTACATGCTCCATATCTTGAAAGATACCAGAAAACTATCCATTGAATTACCAGGGACTTCCATTGGAGTGGTCTTAAGCAGCTAATTTGAGAATTTGTCCACACTTGCAAGTCTCACAGCAACATAAAACACAACAGTTGAAACCAGCAAGGCTACTTCAATCATTGCAAATTCCTACACAGGTATAGGCAGATATTTCTATGGACTTTATTGAAGGACTATCACTCTCTAATGGAAAATTGGTCTTACATGTGGTGGTGGAATGATTCTCAAAATATGGTCATTTAGTACCCATAAGCCACCCATATACAGCAGGGACCATAGCAAGAGCACTCTTTGATAACATATTTAGATTACATGGTATGCTGGAAGCCATAGTGAGTGATGGAGATGCAACCTTTACAAGTGCATTCTGGAGGAAATTATTTAAATTATGTGGCACATAATTAGCCTTTCCCCTGCAAAAGTGATGGTGAAACTGAAGTAGTAAACCGCACAATTGAAATGCATTTACAGTGCTTCACAAGCAATAAGCCCACGAAATGGACGAACTGGACCTCATAGGCAGAGTTCTGCTATAGTACTGGGTTTCATACGGCTTTAAAGGCAACTCCCTTTGAAATAGTGTATGGAAGAGCACCACCACGACTTCTCTCTTACTGTTCAGGAATAGCCAAGTCAGAAGCCATTGAACAGGCCTTAATTGGATGGGAACAGGTCTGGCAGCAATTACAACAGAGGCTGTTACAAGCACAAGCAACTATGAAGGCTAATTATGATAAAAAGCACCGTCATGTGGAATTTCAGGTAGGGGAGTTAGTTTGGTTGAGATTGCAGCCATATAGACAGACATCAGTAGCTGCCAGGTGCAATCAGAAGCTAGCACCAAAGTTTTTGGGTCCATTTCTGGTGGAAGCTAGAATCAGAGCTGTTGCCTATTGACTCACCCCGTATTTCACATATCATGCCTCAAAAAGTTTGAGGGAGAGCCAAATGTACAGCCAGTGATTCCCACCATGCAACAAGGCCATGTAATTCCAGTCCCCAAAACAGTATTGGATACCTGTAAAACAGCCAGCCACCAGGAGGTTTTAATTCATTGGGAGAATCATTCACCTGCTGAAGTGTCGTGGGAAAGTGCTGAGATTATCATCCAGTGATATCCTGTTTTCACGTGTGAGGTCACATGCACCCTTGAGGGGAGGACAAATGTTACGCATGAAAGTATTTCACGCTCACAATATGGAGTTGCTCCTTTTGAGCGTGTTCATACACACAAGAAGAAAAAAGTCATTAAGCAATTTAGTGTCTTTGTTGTGTGTTGCTATTTAATATTGTTATGAGTCATGTAATAGGTATCATGTTGTTGGGCTGCAAACATTTGCTTTGGTCCTGTATGTAAGTTTGTTAAATTCTTTTAAGTCAACTCCATACTTTTCCACATCACCTTCATCTTCTAGTAATGAGTCTCCTATGTTACCTTTATCATCTTCTTATGTTTCACTTCCTGTTGATCAAGGCATTACTTCTACATTGCCATCATCTTAGGGATTCCCTCATCTTAACTGGCCAGATATGCAAGTTTATATCTGTCAATAGCCCACTAACCCACAAGACTCTACATCACCAACTCCTCCACCAAACTCAAGTCCTCCATGTGATCTTGATCTTCCCATTGCATTGAGAAAGGATAAATGTACTTTTCTACTTTCAATGCATCATCCCCTTTCAAATTTTATTACATACTCTTTATCTCTCACCATCTTATGCTTCATTTATTGTATCACCGTCTACCATTTCTATTCCAAACTCTATTTTAGAAGCCTTAGCTCATCTCGGTCGGTTTGTTGCTATGCATAAAAAAAAAAAAAATGTTTACTCTTTATTATAATAACACGTAAGATCTTGTATTTTTTCCTCATGGTAAATCCACAATTAAATGTCACTGGATATTCTCCATGAAAGTTCTACCTGATGATACTGTTAATCGACTAAAGGCCCATTTAGTTGCTAAAAGTTATACTCAAATTTATGGTGTTGATTATCGGGATACCTTTTCACTAGTAACTAAGAAAACTTTGGTATGTCTTCTGCTTTCACTTGTCGCTACTCATAATTGGCCTCTGCATCAACTAGCTATTAAAAATGCCTTTCTCCATGGTGATATTGAAGAAGAAGTGTATATGGGATAACCATCGGGCTTTGTTGTTCAAGGGGAGACAAAGTTAGTTTGTCACCTAAAAAAATCTTTATATAGACTTAAGCAATCTCCACATGCTTGGTTTGGTAGATTTAGCTCTATTGAAATGGAATTTGATCTTTGTAGCTGTAAGTTTAATAATTTTGTATTTAATCAACGGCATGATGGTAAGAAAATTACATTGGTTGTTAAATTACTGATTTACCCAAATTACATTGGTTGTCTATATTGATGATATTGTGATTTCAAGAGATGAACATGAAGGCTTTAAGAAATTAAAGACTTTTGTAGCCAAATTTCCAAACAAAGGACATGGAGTTTGAAATATTTCCTCATAATTGAAGTTGCTTGATCCAAGCAAGGTATATCTCTCCTAACAGAAGTATGTGCTTAACTTATAGTTTGATACAGGTTTAATCAAAGTGAAACCAATTGATTCAGCTATAGACCCTAGCTCTCACCTGATGAAGGTGACATTCTAGATGACCTAAAGAGATATTGAAGGTTATTCAGTAAACTCAATTAACTCACTATGATACACCTTGATTTATTGTTTGCCATTATTGTAGTGAGCCACTTCATGGGCTCACCTCATACTAGTCAGTAGAATGCTATGATTCATATTTTACATTATCTCAAAGGATCTTTAGATCGAGGTACTCTGTTAAAGATCATAGGCATGGAGATCAATTACTTGATACTGTATCTTTGTTGGTAGTAATCTCATGTCCTTGAAGAGTAAGAAACAAACTACGGTTGCAAGATCAAGTACAAAGTCTGAATATAGAGTAATAGCATCCATAACCTGTGAACAACTTTAGTTTAAGTATTTACTAGAAGAACTTGGGTTTCCACAATTATAACCAATAAAATTGATATGGAACAACCGGGCTACTTTGCACATAGCATCAAATCCATTGTTTCATGAATGCACAAAATACATTGAAATCGACTTTCACGTCGTTTGTGAAAAGCTGTTGAATTAAGAAACTGATACGTCATGTGTAAGATCAAAAGACCAACTTACCAATCTATTTAATCAGTTGCTCAAAGGTTTCAAATGAACTATATAATTAACAAGCTAAGAGCATAGGATATATACGCCCTAGCTTGATGAGGAGTGCCAAAATAAGTTAGTTAAGGGTATTTTGTACCTTGATTCTTATATTATGTAATGTAATATAATGCTAGGGTTGACTAACTTAAATACTGTCCTATAACTCAATAAAGACAATTGGCAATGTTAAGAAATAGTTTCAATTGTGTCTTTAGAATAAGTCCTAAATCGAAGTCCAAAACACTAGTGTTTGTGTCCAAATCATTAATGTTTATGTCTAATGAGTCTAATGCTTTTGCACAAACATCTTGGTCATTCCACTTTCTACTACATGATTCATTTATATCATAATCTATTTAAAAATAAAAGAATCAGTGGATTGAGTTGTGAATCATCCATCATGGCTAAGTTGACATAGAATTCTTATCCTATCCAACCATAAAAATCACCTAAGCCTTTTCATTTGATATACAGTGATATTTGGGGACCCTCTCAAGTTTCAGCATGCGCTGGGCATAAGTGGTTTGCCACATTTATTGATGTTCAAGGCAATATTACCCCAAGAAACCTAAATTTTCAAGCTAGGCACCAAATAAAACAAAAAGGTGTCGAGATCAAAAACTTAGCAAAACCAACCAATTGGACTAAACCTCTAAGATCAAGAAAAACTATTACAAAAAAAAAAAAAAAATAAGAAAGAACAATTCAGGTAACATCCTTGGCTGCTCGAATACTAAGGCCTAATCTCTTTTTGTTCCTTTCCTTCCAAATATACTAAATCACAAAACCAACAAGTAACTTCCAAGATGAGGCAAGTCTATTGCCAAGTGTGTTGAAAAGGTCATAAACATACATAGCTTGGGAAGGCCTCACAGCAGAATTCAAAACCACTTCTTCCAACTTATTCCATACTTCTAGAACAAAAGAACATTTGAGAAAAAGGTGGCAATGCGTTTCCTCCTCTTGATTACAAAGATAGCAAGTGTCATGGGAGGATATACCCCAGAATCTCAACTTATCAAGTGCTGTGAGCCTTTGATGTGCAACTAGCCAAAGGAAGAAGGCAAACCTGGGGGCTAGATTTTTTTTCCCACACAACCGGGCACCATTGGACCCTAATCCCTTGAGGATGGAGTGAACTGTAAGCTTCCTTCACAAAAAATGGTTTAGAAGGCTTATTCCACCATACTACTTGTCTTCAAGGTTAGTCTTTGGATTTATTATCCCCCTTGCACTCCTCCTCTTATGCTATCCCATAATTCACCTTCTGGCTAATCCCAACCATTTCTGTTAATGACACAACATAATCTCACTTCTTTAGGAGAACCCGTAGAATAAATGGTCTTTTCATTCAAACAAGAAACCATGGGACCATTTGGATGCCATTTATCATACCATAGCAAGATATTATTTCCATTTCCAACTTCCCACTTGAAAAGGCTTTGAGCCAAAGGTCTTAGCTGCAAAATTTTCCTCCAAGACCAAGAAATATTGGTTGGAACCTTCATCATCCAGAAGTCTTTTCCTTTAATAAGTTCTGAAATCACCCAACTCGGCCACAACCCACTCCCTCTATCTATGCAAAGGTACCAAACATGCTTGAGTTGCGCTGCCTTATTCCATAAAACCAGATTCATAACACCTAGACCACCTTCTACCTTCGGCTTACAAACTATTTCCCAATCAATTTTTGCTCTAGCTCTAGTCTCATCATTCCCATTCCATAAAAATCTTTTCATTTTAATGGTCAAAACTTTCAAGATACTCCTTGGAAGAAAGAAGATGGTGGACCAGTAGACCTATACAAAAAAAAAAGGGAAGCTTTTAACTAGTTGCACATGGCCTGCATATGAAAGAGTATCAGAAATCCAGCTGTTGATGCGCTTGCTAAATCTTTCAATGAGGAAGCAGCAAGTTAACTTATTTGGCTTTGAAGAAGAAAGAGGAACTCCCAGATAGTTAACAGGGAGCTCGCCAAGTGAGAATTCTAATGTCTGAAAGATATGACCTGCTTCTTCTTGTGCAACACCACTAAGATACACAATGCTTTTCCTCACAGCTGGCCTTTGGTCTAGCTGAAGAATAAAAGAAATCCAGACCCCTCTTTATCAACTCAACAGATTTCACATCACCCTTGGAAAAGATC
Organism: Laguncularia racemosa; assembly: GCA_037954665.1. NCBI lineage: Eukaryota > Viridiplantae > Streptophyta > Magnoliopsida > Myrtales > Combretaceae > Laguncularia > Laguncularia racemosa. The sequence continues at coordinate 1,728,771 of JBBMOL010000013.1, read as the reverse complement.
AATATGTCATCCACCAAACACAAATGGTTAAGGCGCTCCTTTTTGCATCTCTAATGATATGAGAAATCTTCATTCCTTCCTATTTCTCTCATAAAACATGAGAAAAACTCCATAACAAGTACAAAAAGGTGTGGTGAGATTGGGTCTCCTTGACGTAAACCCCTTGTATTTGGAAAAAAATCCTACCAATTCACCATTCAAATTGATCAAGAACTTTGGAGTTGCCACACATTTCATCACCAACTTTGTGAATTGAGGAGGAAAGTCTAGATTCTATAGCAGTTGCTCAAGGAAACACCACTTGACATGATCATATGCCTTCATGATATCAACCTTAATTGCCCATCTAGCTCCAAACTTTTCCTGATGATAACCAACAAGGAGCCCCTAGGCCACAAGCACATTATCAACTATTCTTCTATCTTTTATAAAGGCCGTTTGTTCTTTTCCTACCAAATATGGCAACACCCTCTTCAACCGGTCTGCTAGGATTTTTGAAATACATTTACATAATGTATTAAAACAAGATATAGGTCTAAAATTAGATAAGGAGTTTGGGCTCACAGATTTGGGCATGAGAGAAATAGCTGTAGAATTGATTGGTTTTAACAACATTCCCATCGCAAAAAAAGATCTTTTATCACCAAGCATACATCCTCCCCAATAATCTCCCAAGTATTTTGAAAAAAAAAAGTTTGCTGGGTCTTTTTTCTCAAGGAGAAAACTGAAATTTGCAATAAATTCTAGCAGTTTCACAAATTTATTTCAAATATTTTCCACACTAATATCTAAATCTTTGTACTGATAATGTTTTCTAAAGAATTTGGGAAATACCTAAGTGAGAGTAGGATTGTACAAACTTCATATGCTTACACTACACAGCAAAATGTAGTTGCTGAGCACAAGAACCAGCATTCTCTTGAGGTAGGTAGATGATGATGTTCATGAGTTCTATTCCAAGCTATCTATGAAGAGAAGCTATTTTAACAGCTACATATCTTATTAATAGAAATCCATCAAAAATCTTAAATTTTCGAACTCCCATAAGTGTACTCATCAAGTCCTGACCCCACACACATCTTTTTAGTTCCATCTCCTTGAGTGCTTGGTTGTACTGCTTACATTCTCAATAGTATACCAAACAAACCTAAACTTAAATCTAGAGCTCTTAAATGTGTCTTTATTAGTCCTCATCACAAAAGGCATATAAGACTTTTCATCCTCTCACTAAGAGAGCGTATGTTATAGATGATACTGCGTTTTTTTTTTTTTTTAAGAATCAAGCTCACTACCAAACCAATGATGAGGGCAAGTCCGAAATACAAAATCAACAAGACAAATCTCTTTTAATTCCTGATCAGTTGATCGTTTAACAGACTCTTAGTCAAGTGACAAATACTTCTGATTTTACAAGTCAGCATCCTTCACAGCAACAAAGTACCATGAGTTCTTCTCAAGAACATAGTTCCTCTTCCAAATGATGGTCATACATAGCCTCTTAAGTCTCTATCTTCTGGTCCCAAGTTAGAGTGATACCCAAATGTAGGGCATACTCCAAGACAATTAAAATTGAAAGTTCACACCAGACAACTAAGAGTTCTTGCACTTGATCAGTCTCACCTTCTAGAATCTTTAGTCTAGCCATCAGTTGAAGCAGAAGGTTAAGTTGACACTGAAGTGGAAAAGAAGTCTTGGAGGAGATGAGGGCATTGAACCTAAATAATACACAGGATTCTATAGACTGGTCAAGGGAAAGAGTTGCGAGAGCAAAACAGGGTGTTTAATATAAAGTATATAGACGGTAGTGTTGAACAGTATAAAGCAAACTTGAGGGCTCAAGGGTACAGGCAAACATATGGCATTGATTATGTGAAAACATTTACCCCGGTGACAAAATTAAACTTTATTAGAGTTATTTTGTCTCCTGTAGCAAATTTGGACTAACCTTTACATCAATTAGATGCCAAATATGCATTCTTGAATGGAGAGTTATAGAAAGGGATTTAAATGAAAATACCACCTAGGTTTACTTCATAAGAGAATCCTAGAAAGGTATGTGAGTTGAATAAATCTCACTATAGCCTGAAACCGTCTTCTATGAGTATTCCTAATTTCATGTGATAAAGGGAGACTGTTCTCCATCCCATTTCTTGTAATTCCTCGACTTAATTTTGGTTGTGGATGAATAAAATTATACTTGAAAATTTTAAGTCTTTCTCAAAACCTATGTGTGAAAATAGGGTAAAAGAGAATTTATAGTTATCATGGTTCAGAAAGTAATCCACAGTGAGCAGCACAAAACTATAATCACATACACATTGGTTTAGATGCCCTCAAATCCAAATGTACAAATTACAACCAATATAGGGCCATATTTCATGATAAATTGTGGCTGGAAATTTCAATACCATGAACCCTACAGTATCTCAAAGGATACATAAAAGATGGTGAACCTCCATTGACCAATGAGACAGCCAAACAAATCGAAACATCATTTTCTCAAGAGATGTAAGATAAAGCATTGCAAAGAAAGGAACAGAGTTGATCCTACCATGAAATCCTTTCGAGGATGGTATGTCAAATAAGGACTTTGCATTGAATAAGTTGCGAAATGATCATTGTCTGGATGACATTTTAATCCCATAAATCATGCAGAAAATAGGAGCAACCTACAAGTGAGCACTGCTATGCATCTTTCAATTTACAACTTTTCCTTTCAAGTCTGCCACTCATATCTACTTTTCCTATTATCCTCCTCCTATTCTATTTCCCTATTATTCCTTGCTGCATACTCTCAGGTGTTATTTGTCTTTTTTTTTATTTTAATAATTCAGTACTTTGTATTAATAATAGAGAGCAGATATATACAGAAAGAGGTTCAGTAGCGAGTCAAACAAATAGGGTAACACCTAATGAAGCAAGATTCTAATCCCTGCATTGGTCAATTCCCCACTATCGACAAGACTCTCAAACAATATCACTCTTTCTACCATAAAATCACTCAGTATTGCCAGAACACACAATAGAAAAATTTTCCTAGCTAGGATTTTGTGTGTGAGTTGCTAGTGACCCATCTGTCCTTGCAACACTGTAACTTAGCCTTAAAAGCACCTTACTAGTCTGGAATTCATTCTCGGCCTAAAGTGGAAGCAAGAACTCCCAATTCTCTGGCAAATACAGCAGCAACTTTCATGAATAGCAAACCACAGCAGTAAATCCAATCTTTCAGCACTGTTACTCATACTATATAGCAAATTGGCCCCCCATGTGTAACCATCTTTAAGCTTTGGCCTCCACAAATAAATAAAATCATTCAAAGGACTTGTGCTTTTAAAGCACTGATGTCTTTGGTCCAATATTTTACATCATTCGAGGTCTGACTCTAAAGCTAAGCAATGGGTTAGCTCTAAGGGTATATTCAAGTTCATGAAAATATCTTCTAGATCTTTAGGAAAAGATGAAAGAAAGAAAGAAGGAGAAGAAAGGAAGTTCAGTAATTAATGGAAAACATATTCACTTTGTCAAGGAATAAATATAGAAGCCCATACCATACCTTCAAGCTTAAAGTGGTTCGAACCTTAACAAATTTAATTAAAAGCATCATTTTCCATTATTCTTGGTGACTTTCAAAATATTATCCACCACCAGCAGTGGTCACCATTATCATAATACCTTCCACTATGTTCAACCACTAGCCTATATTAGGTCACGCAACTATGTTTAACAATTATATGTACTGGATCATAACAAACACTAAAAACGATAAAGAATATTTGCCTAGAAAAAAGGCATCCAATATTTTAAGCGAACATTCACATGTTTCCAAAATCCAACACTCAAAGATCATGGCATGAGAGTGTTACATTAAACTGAGTATCATTGTCCTTTTTTTTTTGGATAATTATGAGTATCATTGTCCTTGCACAAATAAGAGTAAAAAAATCTAGGACCGCTCATAACCTTATCTAATTCTAACCACAACAATTATGTATGAAATAATCTACATAATTTTACAACAAAAACATTAGGAAAATGTTATTCCTTACCTCTTCGTCGTTCCAATCAAACATTTCTAAGGGAAAAACAGAAAATCTTCGCGTGAAAATCCAACCGAGGTATACACTTGTAGATATATCCACACATCGCCAATTTCTCACAAAATATTCACTTAGAGAAGTTATCTCCTAAAAAATAGAATTCTCATTAAATTAAAACCGATAAATTTCAAACTTTAATGCATAAATAAGTACTTCACAAAATATAGATATCTGAACAAAATAAAAAGTAAACGTTAAACTAAAATCATTAAAGATTTAACCTTTACAGATGAACAAGTAATTAACAAAATATTAAATTAGAGAAGATATCTGGAAATTTTATTTTAAAGAAAAAAAAAAAAGAAGATCCCATCGAACAGAACGAATAAAGACTAAAACTTTATATACGAACAAGAAATTCACAGGCAACAAGTATCGGACTTTTCTACTTGAAAGAAAGTAATTCACAAAATATACACTCGAAGATAATATTTGAACAAAATAAAAAAGTACCCATCAAAATAAAACCAATAAAGATTCATAATTTATAGATAAACAAGTAATTCAAAGGCAAAAACTCGTAAAAATTTATACAATCAACAAGTAATCCAATATTTACTTAGAACAGATAGCCCCCAAAAAAATGAAAAATGAAAAACACCCACTAAACTAAAACCAATAAAGAATCAAACTTTATACTTCAACAAGTGACTTAACAATTACTAACCTTCTCTGGTACTAAAATCAGACATGTAAAAGACTCCCTTTTTACCGTCAAAGAGACAATTTTCCACACACACACACACACAGACGACACAAGAAAGATGGGTTTTGGTATGTCACGTGATGTCACGCGTCTCTCGTGGAGTGCTGGTTTTTTTCTGTGACACGTGGGATTGGAGTATCTAAAAATGTGGTGAGGAAGAGTCGATCATTTCCTGTAATGTGATTGGCTGAATATAAATTTCAGTTTCATTTCGTTTGCATTTGTGTTTAATTTTTAGTGGAATGTGATGTGGGCCGGGTTGGACCAAAATCAAATACTCTCTCCTTTTTTTCTTCGGCCTAACAAAATGAAATACTTATTTACTTAAAAACTTTGGATGTTTATGTCAGCCTTCCGTGGAATACGATTTTTTGAAAAAAAAAAAAAAAAATTCCCCCTATTCTTCTTGTTTGGGTGCAAACAGCTTTACTTTATCAAAATTAAATAAAAAAGATAAATTCGATGAATAGGATAATTTTATGGTACAATTATTTAAAAGTTATTAGATAGTATAATTACTTTCTTATTGTTAGCGAGTATTGTTTACTTTAATTCAATGTAATTTACCATTTAAAAAAATATTGATTTTTTTTATTATTAATGGTATTGCAATACTGGAAATTTTATTATAATAAAAAATGTGATTATACCATATATATACATTTAAATGACTATACTGTAAAATTTCCCTCAAAGAATATCAAAGATAAAGTTAGAAATCTTATCTCTATTAGAATCTAAAGTGATTTAGGAAAAGGTCGAGTCAAACCGATAATCTAATTAATTCAACTCAGAGAAGGACTCACCAATTAAGTGGGTCAAAGTCGATTCAACCTTGGAAAACCGTCAAACCGACAAGCTCTTAAAGGGCAAGTTGTAACCTACTAAACTAGTGATTCATCTTGCCAGAACTAAAAAAATAAATAAAGGCATCAAAGCACAATGCAAAAAGAAAGGAAAAAGAAAAAAAAAAGTACTTAAGTTCCGTGCAAGAGGAAGGAAGAAGGGAGAAGGAGAAAAAAAATAGTGAAGCAAATGCATAATGCAAGAAGAGAAAAGAAGAAGAAAAAGAAGAAAAGTCTACCTTCGATTGTGATTAATTATGAAAAAAATAGTGTAAACACATGAAGATGTCACATTATTGCATTAACTGAACTATGTTAAATTGTTAGGCAAAGTTAATGCATAGAAGAGATGAGAAAGCAAACAAGGAAAGATACGAAAAAATAGAAGGATAGGAATGACTTAGGCAAATTATAATGCATAAAAATTTTTGAAAGAAAATTTTAAAAGAGTTTAGAAGCTTATGAAGAAAAATATGAGCAATAGGTAATAGACTTTCAATCTTTTAAAAAGCTAAATTGGATAGTGTAAAAAATGTTAAATTTGAACTTTATGAGCTTTTTGACATTCAAAAGAAAAAAATTTGAATTTGAACATTTCACTGATTTAGAAATTTTTAAACGTTTGCAAGGATGATGTATATATGTTGCATGTTTACTTCTTTTACTTCTCCATGATACACCAAAAATTAAAAAAAAAAATGTTCTCTTCTTCACTTACTTACTTTCTGTACTTTTATTCTCTTGTTCCCTCACTCGTTGTTTGTACTTTGAATTTCCTCTTCGTTCACTTCTTCATTTTATTTAACTCGCATTTAGTTCTATTATCTTTTTTTTTTTCTACTTGCATAAAATTGTCTTCCATCAAGTATATATTTTTCCGTGACTACATTTTGATTTTTTTTTTTGTATCGCTATTATTTCTTTGGTGAGAAAAAAAAATAGCTAGTTTTTTTCATGGTTCATCTTCTATTAGGATAGGAGGTTTTTGGAAAAGGTAATAAAGAGAAATCTGTTCTACATGAGTTGGAGCAATTTTATGATGTGAAAAACTACGACTTTCATGACTTCACCAATGAGCATTTAAAGGATTTAATGATATCTCTCATAGGATTTGAGCGCATGACCCTCGGTGGACAAAGTGAACCGCTTCCGCAAAAGGGCAAAGGGGAGGAAGGGGAAAAAGATGTCAAGAAAGTGCTAAAAAAAGTACCGATCCACATACGTAGCAAAGCCAACTCCAATGGTAAGTCACTCATATTACTTAAATTTAATATTTTTATTAAATATTTTCGTAAAATTATAACTACCATCAGTCAAGTTATGAATAGAAAAAAAAGGAAAGGGGAGGGCTTTGAGACATGGAACAGGCATATGCAATCGAAACACCCAATGAAGTTTGATATAGACAAGTCGTAGTAACAAATATTTAAGTCTAGTGGCTTGTAGTCATCAGGCCTATTTCGATATTCTGCTGAGAGATAAAAAATTGCCCTAATAGAATACCTAACAAAATGTTACCTATCATAAAGTCATATATCTTCTATTCACTACTTAAAATATGAACAGAAAGCTCTTAATCCAAGTTCAAAAAAGTTTAAGCTAAAAACTATGCAACAAATCAATTTAAAACTTTATCATACCACTAAACATGGATTAGCTGCTTCATTTAATTCTTTTAATATACAAGTTTTTATATATGTGAACATATGGACCGACTTGTGGTAGGATAATTCTTATATAGGAATAACATGTCATTAGATAGATGAGAGATGACGAATACGGAAAAAAAATTGATAGCTCTTATGATGTTTAACGAACGACATTCGGTACAAAATATTTTTTGAAGAATAAGTATTATTTTAGGTTTAGGTGAATACTCATTAACAAAAAAAAAAAAAGAAGACATCTTCAATTGATTTTGATAATGCAATAGCAAACACTACATTCTTTGAAGAATTTTAGGCATTATGCCAACCTACGCTAGTTGGGAATTTTACTTTTTTAGACTTTAAGATGTCTCCCATAAAACAAGTAGTTACCTTTTTAATTGATCATCCATCTATAAACAAGGCATAAATGAAGTTTTGCATTGATAATGAAATGTGACCCAAAAAGTTTAGAAAAAACATTAAGTATAAATAGAATTTCATTTATCGACTTTTACAAAGTACAGTCTCTTAAAAAGATGTGTTGTGTTCTTTTGTTAAAATGAATGCCTTAGACATTTCATTACACCCCCAATGATAAGGATGTATGCACCATATTACTAAATATACTATTAGTTTTCCGTGAGTGTACTTTAACATTTTCTCGAGTTTACTAAGTTAGAATTCACTTTTTCTTGATGAATGCCATAAATATACTATCAATGTTACTTGATACCTAGAACAACTCATTTCTTTAGGCAGCCGTTAATGAAATGGTTGCCAAATAATTACTATATTATAGGGAAATTTATCCCATTTATCTTATCATTTCTATTTTAGATTCATGTTGTAAAAAAAGACATGATTCTAAAATGTCTCAATTTGTATTATCAAATTATTGACACATTTTCTAACATATAAGACACTTATGTCATTACTGTGGCATAAGAATTACAATGCACGATATAGATAACAAAAGATTTTTTTTTCAATTTTTTTATTACATATGGTAGTTAAGTTCTCATTACTCCCACATCATCCCTCGCTTCACATGGTGCCACATTTAGGCAAACCCTCCCTACACAACAAAAGATGGCACAAAAGTTGAAGCAATGCCAAGTTGGTGGGGGTGAGTACATGGAACTTGACTATTTTTTAAACACTAACTTTGAATTTGGAGATAGTAATACTACAGACTTTAATATCTTAGATTGGTGGAAAAGGTATGAGAAAACTTATCTAATTCTCTCTCGAATCACTCACTAAATTCTTGCTACTCTTTCATTAATAGTAATTGTTGAACAAGCATTCAACATTACAAGCGTTATACCAACACAATGACAATCAAACCTAACACCCATTAATGTTGAAGTGTTAGCTTATGTGGGAAATTGGTTTGACGCAAGAAGTAAAAAATAAGAGTTATATAAGACATCTATGAAGAAAATGAATACTTCAACAACTTTGTCCCATCCAATAGAAGAAAGCATGATAACCATCTACCCCAATGTTATGTAGACTTACACATTTCATCGCCTTTTTTTTTAAACAAAAAAAAAAAATCCTCTACCATCTATAGGCCTCTTAAAGTCTTCCTTGATACAAGACAATTGAAAATATCCGTATCAACCTTCACAATTAGATAAACTAGAATAAACACTTTCTCTAAACTATATAGGTTCAAAAGAGAAAGAGTTTATCAATCTAACTAAGTCTAACCCTTGAAAGACCCATTTACCAATGTTATTTCTCTAACCAAGGATTCTACACTTTGCCCTCTTAGCAAGCATAGGTGAGTAGAAGATTTTGTTATCCCCCACTTCCATCAATAGTCAATTTAGAAAAGCCTTTTGAGCCCCAAGCATCTCCTCTTCCCTTAAATTCCATTCAAGATACTTTTAGAGGTATGTTCTTTATCAATCGATCCTTGTATTAGGTTTTTTTTTTTTTTTTTTTTTGAGAATTTCACTCTTAATGTATTCTAATTACTCTTGTGTTTTCCTTTTCTTTCAATGAATCATTCTAAACATATCTTTATTCTAGGGTCCTTAGTTTCTTTGCAAACTCATGTAAATTTTTCGTAAAGTCCTCTTTAGAAACAATCCAATTTCTTTGGACAATGACTTTAAACTCTTGGTGAACCATCTATATGGTTTAGAACCTAAAAGACTTTCTTGAGGTTAAGCCTAGAAGATTTGGGTAAATATTTAGTAGAAGTGGATAATGGTTCAAAACTTTTGATTCTAGGAAAAAAGAGGTTCAATCCATATTGGTTTGACACCTATCTATATAGGTTTACATTCTTTCTCCTACATTTTGTTAATTAGACCGAGTAAAACATGGCCTAACAAAGAAAGCCCACAATAATTTATTGAATTTTGGTAAGTGAAAACACCTACCCATCTTAGAGGAGCCTCAACCTACCTTTTATCATTAGTTAGTATTTCATCAAACCCCCCTTTCACAATCTAGGGTTTCTTAATATGCTTAGAAAAAAAAAATCCAGATTGTTCCAAAGTATTTTTCTCTACTAAAATTTAAGACTAGAGTAAATTGCATAAATGATCAAGGAAAAAGTGCAGTGATGTACCCTGATAAGAGTCCCGTTCTCTTATTAAGTGGCATGTAACCAATTGATCGAACACTATTTTCATCTCAAAGCAAGATAATCTCCCCAATCCTTCAACAATTTATATTGTTCATGGTCTTATAAAAGAATTGCAATTTTTTTTTTGTAGCAATAGAAATTTAATAGAATAACTAAGCTATTAACCAAATACAAGAATAGGTTTATAAAAAGGGAATAGTTGTTCCATTCCAACCCCATAAAATCAATCAAACATGTTTCTATTACTTATTAAGTAAGTCAAAATGGTCTATTTACATATATTCATTATCTATCGCGAGAATTATTGAACTTATGCAAATTGCATGATTACTTAATTTGTATTTTTATCATTAAAGTTTATATTATTTCAATAAGCAATCAGATTTCTTTATATTAATTGATATTATACTAAATATTTTTGCAGAATTTTCTCTTAAAATTATTATATATATATTTTTACATATTATATTGCAACACATTCTTAAATATATTTTATTTATATAACTAGTAAATCCAGTAATTATGAATGAGCTTCTTTTATTAATTTATTGAATTTAAAATTATTACTAAAGGCTCTCATTTATTGAGTCTATCAATCAAGCTCAATGGGCAATCCATTAGTTGATTGCCTTTAATAATAGTAATATAAAAAATTTCCTTTATTTTTAAAGGAACATGTCCTTAATTTTCTTTTGTTATTGTATATTTGTCTAAATACACACAGAGAAGAGAGAAGAGAGAAAGAGGGATGGAGCGGATAAGCTGACTTTCAAACGTGCAAGGAAAAAAGAAAAAAGAAAAAAAAAATTCTAGTTTGTCTTTTTCCTGTCCTGTTGTGTTTCCTTGAAGTTAAAACATCTTGCAAGTTGGGAAGGCAACCTGCATCCAAACCACATGTTTTCTGGTATGTATGGCCATGGGCATCATAAGTTTGATGCGACTTTTCTAGGTGTTCATGTGGTCTCCAGTGGATCCACCTCCCCCTCCCCAAGCGTCATTGGATTCGCGTGCATTTTTCTTACTGAATGAGGTCATTTTGCCTGATCTGATATAATATCTAATATAAGAAAATCATTTATAAATGCATCCTTTATTCAATTCTTCAATTTTATTAATATTCATTCATCACATAACTAAATACGTTGCATATTAATAATAATAAATCTTTTTCGATTTTCAAACGTATATGTTCATTGAAAAGCATTATTATTATTATGTTTTAGTAATCTAGCATTTATGATTGTGAACTGTTACCGTATTTATGGGTCATTCTTTATTGAGATAGTTGATTTTATGTGCTTTTTGGCAATCTACATACTAATAATTAATAGTCTTTAGAAGTGCCCTCCTGGGTGAAGCATTCTTGGGTTACTTACTTATGCACCGTAAGATCGCTTCTAGAGAATAAATGGGGTAATGAAGGAAAATTCAAATAGTCATAGACACACCAGGCACTGGCAGGTTGTATGATCCATGGGCAATGGGGTTGGCCACGGCCCACGATTACCAAGGGTTGGTATAAAATCGTCAAACAGTAAGCCGGAGCTATGGCAATTTTTTATGGTTTAGGTTGGAAAAGTTCCCAAACAGAATCTTATCAAACATTCACACACACACACACACACATATATATATATATAATGGATCTTTTTTTTTTTTTTTTTATCTCATCGTTTGCTAAAATTTCTATAATGAGCTTATTTTCCAGTGATTTCATATATCCTTTGAGAAAGTAATTTTTTAGTAGTTATTTATCTGAACCAAATTGATTTTATATATAATTCAAAAAATTCTTGAACGAAATCAAGGGCTCAAAGTGATGAAAAAATCAATCCACAATTTAATGGTTTTGTTTGGTTCATTGGCGCAAACTAGATGGAACTGGGCCTCTAGTGGCTTGGCCTTTTCTTTTATTTCCATTTGGAAAAGGTATTTCTTATTTTTTTTTCCTTTTCAATTTGAGTATTAAATGTTTTACAACATTGGATTTTTAAACACTATCAACTTTTCTGTGAAGCGCAACCTTTAATTGGCCTTGTTAATTAATTTAATTGAATATAATGATCCATTTCTAGACTGGCAACAGGTTAGGTTTGAAACAAACTAGAAGTGGAGCTACATCGTCGGTTCCAAGTCAATCACTGGAAATTGGAACCCAATAGTATAATCATTGCTAATTTATAAAAGGATAAACATTAGATTTGATATTTAATTTTTATCTATTTTTATAATTAATTATTTAAAATTTAAAAGTATTTAGTTATAAATTTTTTAATATCATTTATTATACTTGAATGGGATATTTAGGTAAAGTTTAGTTAATAAATTGATATTTTTAAATTTTAGTTAGTTAATTATAAAAATAAATAAAATTAAGATATCGAATATAATATTCACCCTTTATATATATATATAACTCAATGTAAAATAAGATAAAACCAATTCAGAAACCAAAATCAGAAATGAAATTGAACACTACCGAGTGGTTCTTGATTTCGGGAACTATTCATGAATTATGGGAACCGGTTTTGCGAGTCTAAATTGGAAACTATTGATTTGACCAGAACCGGCCACCTCAATCTATTGCTCCTCTGCTATGGTAATTACAATTAAAGGTTCGATTTCAAGGTCATTTCCATCTCTCAAATTCAATTAGGGAAAAAAAAAGAAAAAAGAACACACTTGCTTATTGAATTTATCTGTCAAATATTAAATTACAAATCTTTCACTAATACAAAAATCCGCAATTTTATTAACCTCTCTTCTATATGACAACATCATAACAGTTACAACAACATGTCATAGGAGAACAATCACTCGAAAAAGACAAGCAAACTATGTAAATTTTCATTCAATCGGATTATTCTATTCCACCTCTTTGAAAAGAAACAGAATAATTATGACCTATTCGAGACATTTCACATTTTTATCACTCTCCTTTTGCCAACAGTGTAAGCAAGAAATCCTTGTAATTGCCTTTTGCAGTATCCTCAACTTTTTTGGTCAAGGAAACTCCATAAATGCTATTGTACTCATGTTTGATCTCTTTAATATCATCATCAGCGCGAGTGACGATAACTCTTGTCAATGCCTTCTTGTGACTCTTATGCACATCAGTTTTTAGAGCAGCATCCAAAACCTGAATCACAAGCAATGGAATCAGTCAAACCAAAAAGCCAAACATATTCTACTCTAGTAAATCTAACGAGAAATGTCGTGATCATTTCTTGAACTGTATGTGCATGAATTTCAATATTGTTAAATGTTATATTCAATTGAAATTTTACTCATTAATGCTAACACATTGTTGTCTTTCTTAATTCCATTACATACATTTTGACCAGTGATGTTGCAACAAGTTAAAAAAGGAAATGTAGGCATCCACATTATCCAAGTTCAATTAATTATAACAGATGTCAATGTAATACTAGCAAGTAAAAGTTTAACTAAGTATGATATTAAAATTCAGGTATGAAATTGAAAAACTAACTAGAGTTCTTGTAGTGGCGTGAACATTGTCCTAAATCGTATGCAATACAAATCCTCCTAACCTGGCTGAAGTATCTTTCAGGAGTGCATATACACTGCACGGTCTGTAGTAATCTCCAGTCAGAATGAAAATCCTGAAAGAACAATGGAATTTGACATCATTCACAAGTTTTGAATAATGAACGACATGAAAATTTTGAAACACTTCAGTATGTAAAAATGTCATACTTCATCCATGTTGCTGTCACTGATCTCCTTGTAGTACTTATACACTGTCTTTAAATGCAGCTTGCTCCTCGTAGATAGTATCCTTACAACCTCTTCATCCTCAATAGGACTTTTCTTTCCAGCATCCTTGATGACACCACAAAGCAATTTAGCCTCAGATTTTGCTGTGTCGTCCTTAATATTAGGCCCTTCATATCTATATGCACTCACCAATGCAACCAACAGCTGCTCAAACATCAAGCAAGGGGCTCATCAGATAGGATCAACATTAGTTGTAGGATGGCTAGCAACCGAAAGCCTTTAGGCAAAACGTCTTAATTACCTTGCGCTCACTGCTATTAACATGACTAGCAATATCTTCTTCAATGGAGTGGTAAAAAAGAGAGTGGTAGGCCCTTCTTGCTCCCAATAGCTCTTCTGATGATCGAGTGCAGGCAACCTCGATGAGAATGTTGTAGGAATCTGGACCTTTTGTGAGTGCTTCTCTCATCAACCGCGCATCTCTTTCCCAAGGATGCATTGCCCAAAGGACCACAGCATTCTGAAATATATTCAGAGAAACAAATCCAACAGAGAGCAGTTAGTCGATTTAGTGTTTCAAGCATAATAATGCACACTCATCCTTGTGATGTGATCAACTCTTTCCCTTCCCAAAAATAATCTGAAAGGCTTCCTGATGAATTTTCTTATATCTTCATGATCAGATAGACGTGATAGTTGTTTGTTTCCCCAATAAAGGCAAAATGGTTCTTATCAGGGGCAGACTGAAGGGGGCTAGACACGGCTCTTCCCCAACTTTCAAATTTTCAGACTCCATGGACACTCTAATCCTAGGTCTGTCACTGGTTCTTATAGAATACCAGGTTCTACCAGTTACAGACTCCTTGGACACACCAATTCTTTCCAGGCTGGGTTGTTTCTGAAAGAGCATGTATAGTGTCAAGATTCAAGAACCTATGCACCACCAATTTAGCCATTGAATTTCTACAATTCTCGTGCAATCTCTATCAATTCACAAAGAAAGGATCACATGCTATGCCAGTTTGTTTAGTCATTTTGAAATCATGGCTAATAAACCCAAAAACAGCAATGTACTAAATAAAATTCACCTGATAATGAAATTGCACCCATTTTCATCATACCTTGAAGCGCATAAACTCGTGCTTAAGGAGTTTGACCCTATGATCATCCCACCTCTCAAATTGTCTCTCATCACCCTTGAAGAAATGTGGTGTGCCCTTCCTGAAAGACTTCCTCTTTTCAGGATGTGAATTTCCCAGTATTGTTATCAAAGACTTCTCATCAACTCCATGCCCTGACATTTTTTTTTTAAAAAAAAAAAACAAAAACAAAGTCATTACTCATTTACAAAGATTAATTCGACAAGTTAGAGCTACTAATTAATTAGACAGAAAAAACATCATAATGCAATTTTACCAAATGACAGCCAAATGTTTATAAGCCAATTTGCTCATTATGGGAATAACATTCAGTCCAGCCTTTTTGATGCCCGTCAACTGTTTACTGCGTGCTAGAAAGATGTAAACGCAATTTTTTCTAAATCTTTTTGATGATTATAAAGTAAACCTTGTTGTAACTTGGTAATTGTAACTTTGTTCTAAATGGTGGATAATTTGTAATGTTGGAAGACTGAAATTCGAAAACATGACCATGTTGACAGGAGTTGTATTCCAGGACTGAGAAGAACAGGAAATTTAGAACTTAATTTGCAAAAATTTGACCGATATGCCAAAAGAAAAGTGTAATGGAAAACCTGCAAAGGCTCTAGTAAGAGCTTCCAATTCATCAGGAGAAGCCATTTCTTTGTTGCCTTAACTTTTTCTTGTTTTTACGTTGTGTTATCGCTTAGCAATGGGGGGATGTGATGAGGAAGCTCTTGTTCTCTATTGGTCTATTTATATTGGACCCACAAGGACATTGCTGTCATTACAACTCCTGGATATGATTTTTTTTTTTTTTTTTAAGTACTGGTTAAGAAATTGTGTAAGGAAATTTCGATAAATTACAAATGCTGTTTTATATCTGCTGCGTGTATACACAATCCATTTCACATCTTTAAAGGTATGGGTTTAGATTTTTTCCGGTAATTACTACGAGAGGATAATTCAAATATGATCAATCTCATAACTAATGTTTATATTATTAAATTATAAGAATTTTAATGAATTAAGATTTTTTGCCCTTAAGTAAAATAGTAAAATACAATGATAATTGAAAAAACAAAAAACAAGGATAAAATAGTAACCTAAAGTCTAAAAATACCTTTTAAAAGATTTAAATATTTAAAATTTTAATTTTAAAGAAAGGAGCCATATATACATAAAATAAAAGGTACATTTATAATTTACTCAAAAAACTTTTTTGCATTTTTATGTACTTATTTTTCTCATAAAACATGTAATAAGTATTGAAAGTCATAAAGATTTTTTTTTTTTAAAAAAAAAAAAGCTCAACAAGTGTCTTCATTAAACAATCCCTTTCTTTTCCGGTCGCGAATATAGTCTAACTGAAACCAAACATGATAAACTTCAGGTTCATGTTGACTGGCAATACCTTCCTGGTACGTTCAGCTTTAAAGTACCATCATTTCATCGCATAACGCTTCTTAGAGAAAAGGTCAGATTATTAAAGTGACCTTCCGTTCCACATGAATGCATAAATAAATTAAAAGCTGGAGTAGATATGTGAATTCAATATGGCACCATTTCTTGCAGTGATGTCCTTATATTTTGTCTTATTTATAGATTGCACCCTTAGTTTAGGAAAAATTATTGATTATCAATACCCTTTATATAATTCGAATTGCGGTGAGGTCCATGAGCTTTAGGAAATTTACTATGCCTCCCATTGATTTGTGTCATGGCTTCACCCCATTTTTATGCTTTTTTTTTTTTTTTTGTTCAAAGCTGGCATTGACATAATTTTTCTGTCGGCGAAGGGGCAGCAATTTTTTATCAAATATGAAAATGTTAAATATAAATTATCTATGTAAATCCCAGGTAGGATCTTAGTGACAACAAGCATTTCAGAATTTAGATTCAATTGTTTTTCTTTAGAAAAAAAATTAGGGATTGACACTAAAAATTTGAAAAATATTCCACTCAGCATCATACAACCAATTAAAAATTAAAAAAAAAAATCCAGAAATAACAAATATTTACCAAAAAATCTACTAACCCAAAAATGGATAGGTGCATCCAATTCTATTTATTTTTTGGTGTACCACATACAGTATTTAGATCTATATATGGACAATTGAACTGTATATAGATCTCGTTTTTCTTATATGACAAAACATTGATGGAAGCTGGCCAAAAACCGAAAAGAAAAATCAAGCTACAATGTAAGCAAGGAGCTGAGCTAATTGCCTATAATTTTGTATCCTATTAGATATAAAAGATTAATGGGAGTACATCAAAATCGTGAAAAAAAAAAAAAAAGAACAATGGACAAGCAACGACTGGAGGTGCATTGAAAGATGCACAAGGTCAATGGATATTTAGATTTACCAAGAAATTAAGAAGCATCAACATCGTAGCGGTAGAATTATGGGAGGTCTTTTCGCATTTATCTTATTGCTTGTAGTTGGGCTATAAAAGAGTTGAAATTAATCTTGATTTGTATGCTGCTGTATTAATATTATTGAATTGTCATAATCCAAAGGTTAAATATTATAATGTACTTTTTCTCTCCTACGGAAGATGAGGATTGAAGTAGTATCTCGACAACTCAAGACTCGTCAGCAATAACAAGCTGGAATGATCAGCTACCTAAATAAGTTCACTGATTTAAGAATTTTTTATTTTTAAGAAGTTTAGTTAAGTTAAGAGTTTTTTATTTTAATTTGATAGGAATTTATTTTTGTATATATAAGTCTTTTTCCTGTAACAATAAACGAAAATTTTCTCACAAGCCAGCAGTAGGAAGATGAAGGCATAGTTTTTATGCATCCTCCAGTGGAGGTTTTGAAGTTTTTGAAGCAAGATGTTTAAAGTCTTGGTTTGTTCAGAAAAAGCAAATGTCGGCTGAATGACAATGATAGTAGATCCAACGTTTGTTTTGTAAATAGTAGAAGGACTGGAGTTATGTAAATATGCTTTAATGTTAATGAATGCAATGCCATGACGCGATTCTTCGATTTTTCCGGACGTTCACAGAAAAAGAGGTATCGTGTACGAGAGAGTAGTTTTGTCATTGATTGTCTGACTTCTAGAACATGCATATGGTACCTGGTAATAAATAAGACATGAAAATTATAAAGTACAAGGCAGTGACGAGGAGTGTGCAGGTGCAAGGAGGATGTGTTCATATATTATTACAGACATTATCGCGTGATAAATGTGGCAGACATTATAGGACCAATGGCAGATACCATTTGACATCTTCTACAGCTAAGTTTGACCAAATCCTTTCTCGGTATGGGTATTGATTCAGTTGTTCAAACAATTCAAGTTAAAATTTTGTTTATTAAAAAGAAAAAAGAAAAACTAAAATAAATGAATTCATTGCTTTTACGTACAAAGGAAAAAAACTGGATCAATCATTAACTATATGCTTGGAGTACTTTTGCTGTTTGCACTTTCTCATGCAACCTTATATAACTATATTGTTATTGTTGAAAGTAATTTTCGATCTTTTTGAAAAAAACTGGATCAATCATTAACTATATATTGTTATTGTTGAAAGTAATTTTGTTTGAAATATTTTCCACTAGAACTGAAACTGAGGCAAGTGAAACGAGTGACTGATCGAACTTGGAAGGCAAATATCCTAGGACAGTGTTTCACACGAGGTTAACTCATGTTAACGAGATGCGATAGCACCATTTGAATATGTATACGTCTTTATGTTACGTTCTAGCTGTTTATCTTCATGTGTGTGATCTTTATGTTATGTGTCCTTGTAGTTAATAAATCCGACACGTAAGTTCTACAACGATCCTATAACAGACAATCAAACTCAGCTCTCGTTTACAATCACAATGAAGTCCATCTAATCTAAACATATGTTGAGAGATTAAACTTGTTTATGGTGCCATACTCATTTGCTTTTAAGAATATCAGGTGGGTATTGACACCTTCTTAGCTTTTGTGTTAGTAAATATAATTTCATGTATGCTAAAGTTACCCATTTGCCTTTAAGGATATCAATATATATATATATATATAATTAACCTATTGTTGTGCTGGAGCAATAGAATTTAGGCCTTGATATGAAAGCAAAGCAATTTAATATAACTAGTCTAACATTTAATCTTAATATAGAGAAAGATACGTGGATCGTGGATAAATTATTGTGAGTCGTGATAACAATTAGATTAGCAAGTCAAAAAGCCTGGAGTGAGATATCAAATTGAAACAGCTTTATTTTGAGCTGCTTATTCCTAGTCAACATCTACTTGAAACCAATGCAGTAACCATAGCAAACATGAAACGACAAAGATCGTTTCAACTCTTTATCTTTTCTTAATTGAAGAAGCAGTACATTGGTCCATCTGTCATGATTTCTTGAATCGTATTCCTGCTCGTGTTAGTGAAGTTTGGTGTCGGTGGTGTTGTAACCTGCCCTAATCATGCATATTAAGTCAAGATTAATCTCCACTCCGAATTAAATCATTTTTTTTTTCCTCATGGCATATAAGAGTAAGCAAAACATACGGCTGAGGCACAGTAGAGGCCTTGAGCCATTTCGATGAGTTAATGTGCAAAGTAGTTCTCCATCAACATACTAAAGTAATTTAAATTTAGATTTTTTAAATTTATTTTCTCTTAATTTTTTCTATTAATCTTTTTACAATACCGTTATGTTAATATCATAAAGAGTTGATGATATTTGATGTTATAAGGTTATTTATTTTTTTAATTATTTCAATCATTAATTTGTAAATTAAAAATAAATAAATGGATGAAAATTAGAAAAATCTATTTCTAAGTGGTTTTCCTACATCACTCAACCTTCGACCCAAGTAATCATAGGTCATAACTATTATTTATTATCCACAATCCTTCAAAGTTGAAATATAAATCACGTTGCCTAGTGAGACAACTTAGCGATTTGATGTATAAAATAAATTGAGGGTCAATGTTATGCACACCTAAAGCTGAAAATGTGAGGCAAGCTAGGTAGGTTGACCCATTTAATGCATAATTTTTTATGGGTTGAGCCAAAAAAATCAAGCTTGCATAAGTTACGGACTTTTTGACCCATCTCACATGACTTGCAGCTAATGTGGGCTAACCCAATATGAGGTGAGTATGAGAATTTCTTGCAAATATGGAGAATTTAATGTTTGTTGAATTAGAATTTTAGTAATGAAGATCATGTCATAAGGGAGATATGTATTAAAATAAAACAAAAGTTCAACAAATATTGAAAAGAATATAGTATTATCCTTTCACTTGGAGCAGTCATTGATCTTTGGATGGAGTTTATTTTTTTTTTAAATTTGTTTTAATAAAATTGATCCTTTTACTTGTGAAGAGAAGTTGGCTAACATAAAGAGCAAGTTATATAAGCTCTTTGAAGAATATAACAAGAGCAAAATAGATTGCATATCTAGAAGTCTTCAAGTTGAATAATCTTCTTAAGCTTAAGATACATTTGGAGATGGAGGTAAAGAAGTAGCACGGAACTTGAAAATTGGAAAAGCTTTGAGGATTAATTTTGCTACTTTAAATGTAAGTTCAATAATAATTTTATTTATTTTTTAATGATATTTTTTTTGTACTATATATCAATATTTAATTAGTTTTTTCCTTAACGATGTAGGAGTACTACCAAGTAAAAGTACAAAGTTCTAATAATTCTTCTTTGGATCTTTATCTAGATGAGCCAATAAGAATATGAACTTTTACTCATAATTGGATGTATTACAATATTGTAAGACTCAAATCTAGAGGTATCCTGATTTGTGTATTATGGCCTCTGATGTGTTTAACATTCCAATTACTATTATAGCATTTACGTCGGCTTTTAGTATCGATGCCCGTATTCTTAATAAGTACCGAAGCTTTAATTTGTATATGTAATTGGTTACAAAAATTTTCTTGTGAAGGTGATTATTTTTCTTCTATTTAAGCTTTTAACATCTAATTGTATGTGTGATTTAGTGAATTATAGATGAAGAAGAAGACATTAGGACTACTTCATCAAATAGGGACTCGAATTTGGTTGTTGATGATGACGATGATGATGATTGATAGATATGTAAAGAATAAGAAGTACTGATGGGTGTTTCAAGATTTTTTTTTCCGTTGTTATTGACTTTGTTTTCTTGTATAATTATTAAAAACTACTTTGTGATAATTGCTACATTTGTTTTATTATGATTTGAGGTTGTTTTATTCTCTATCATATGAGATTTAAGATTTTTTGTTCAAATTTGTACTTATTAGCTGTTGGTTTTATTTAATTATCGCGTGATATATATATATTGTCAAGTACTAAGAGTACATTATTATTTTTAAAATATATAATTTTCAAAAAAAAAAATTATAGCGATTTTATGGGTTGGCCCGTCTAATTCACAAGCCCTCACAAGGCGGGTTGGGCCTCTTTATTTAGTCCATTTTTGCTATGGACCAAAGCGAGCTAACCCGCATCGACTTGTGAGCCAATGCGGGTTGGGGTGAGCTAATCCATTAGGTCCGTATTTTCGACTCTATGCATGATGTGCTTTATATTTATACTAAAAATCAATTAAGTATTTTACATTTTAAGTACACAAATATATATAAAAAGACTTATATAGTATAATAAAGAAACATAAAAACAAAAAAAACTTAATTAATTTTAGCATAGATATAGATAACTTAAATAATTCACCTTTTTTTTTTTATCAAACATAAAAGATTTCCAATATATATCCCTAGCCAATAATTCGTCATTTCAAAATCCAAAAAAAAAAAAAAAATCACTTGCAATCCAAAAAACAATTAAAAATTTCTTTGGCCTTGATTAATTTATCTAATCAAAAGCAGGGTATTCATGGCATACCTTTTCTTCGAAAATTCATCTTATTAGCTTACACAATTTTTATTATTACAAGTGGTCAAGCAACAGCTAATGGGGTGTTACGTGATGATCATGGTCATTGGACTTGGGTTTTGCAAAAAATAAAAAAATAATAATGATATAGTTGCAACTGAGTTATGGGGAATATATCGAGACATACATTTTTATGTAGAAAGAGGATATACAAGAGTGGAAATAAGTATTAATTATGCTACTACTGTCATGTTTTTGTTGAATGATATTAATATTAAATTAAAGTATTATAATATATATAGGAAAAAGATCTTCCTCGGAAATGAGAATTGAAGCAGTAGTAAGAGGGGTTACATATTTAAATATTGTAATTTTAAAAAAATTATGTAAATATCATACCCATAATAATTATTACTAAAATAGGTTTCGAAGACATAGACCGCGTTTACGGCTTTAGGGACATGGAAAAATTGTACGTTTGCGCCTTCAATACAAGTTTTTTTTTTTTCCAGCCTGCAACCCTATTCTACAAACCTATAAAACTTATAATACTGCAAACTTATAAAAATGATACGGTAAATTCACATAGTATCATAACATGTGATTTGTAATACATAGGAAAAAATTCACACCGAAAATTTTTAATATAAATACGAATCCTCAATTCATATGTTCATATTTACATTTTTCAATTTCCTCTACAAATTTCACTCTATATTGTTACTTGCAAATTTTTGTTTCCATAATTTGTCTTTTACACAGGTTTTGCTCTATTGAAATACGTGTGTGAAAATATCTTCATCAAGATCTCAATATGTTTTCTTAAGAAAAAAATTTATTGTTGTTGTTGTTATACTATTTTAGATAAATACAAAGAAACACATGTAATTATATATACTGTACAAATTTTATTGAAATAGTAGTTATTGTTAATTAATTTTTAATTAGTAATTAATTAATTGTTAATATGTGATTAATTAAAATTAGTAAATGAATTATGTTTAGATGTTATTATAATGTATTTTTGTAAACGTAGTCATTAAATTAAGTTGTTGTTAATTAACTATTAATTAGCAGTGATTAGTCATTAATTAATTGTTATAAAATTAATTAGTTCAAAATTTTGTATTTGTTGCAAATGTAAAATATTTGTATGATTTTGTAGAATTAGTTACAAAAGTAAGTAGTTATTAATTATTCGTTAATTAAAGGTGATTAGTCATTAATTAATTGTTATAAAATTAATTAGTAAAATTTTTTGTATCCGTTCCAAATGTAAAATATTTATATGATTTCGTAGAATTAGTTATAAAAGTAAGCAGTTATTAATTATCTGTTAATTAAAGGTGATTAGTCATTAATATGTCGTTAATTAATTATTATAAAATTAATTAATAAAAAATTTTATATTCGTTGCAAATGTAAAATATTTGTATGGTTTTATAGAATTAGTTATAAAAGAAAGCAGTTATTAATTATTCGTTAATTAAAGGTGATTAATTGTTAATATATCGTTAATTAATTATTATAAAATTAATTAATGAAATTGCTACTGTTGCTCAAATCACTGCAGATATTAGTTTGCTTCTGTTCGAAATAAATATAACTACTATCACCCCTAAAATTATGATATGGAAAAGGATCTCTAATTGCCATAGTTAATGGTTCAGTCCACTCTGCTCGATATATTGGCTCTTTTTAAAAGGTATATGATTGGAGACTCTTCTTCAAGTACTTCATTTCCCCCGTTCTCACTTTCCTCATTTTCCTTATTGGAACTCTCCTTGTTATTACTACTCTCCTACATAACATTCATTCCACCATCGATGTCAGTTACAGCCCTCTCTCCCATATAAACCATGTACGGATCATGTGTGTCTAGTCGTTGTAATACTGAAATAACTACTCTATCTATTTCATCATCATCATTCACTTCTTGAAGTTGAAATTGAGAGTTGAAATGTCGATGGCTTCGACAGCATTTTTTCAATGTCATGTGATAAATGTGGCTGATTCGAATATCTACCTTACCGAAGCTCCCTCCGAATTATTAGAAATTCTAATGAATAATTGTTATATATTACGATTTCCATACATTTGCCTTACTTTTAGTATATTTACATTTTTTTTAGTTTATTTACTATTATCACGTAATTTTTATTTTTAATCTATGATGAGTTTAAATGCAATATAAAATTAGATAATAGGATTGAAGGGTATAATTGGTCCGTACCTTCATGTATCTTGCTTGATGAGGTCCATGTTTTCAATATATATATTTTTTTCTTTATAAAGTTGCAAACGTGATTCACGTTTTCGAAATTTATTTTAATAATAATTATTATGGATATAATATTTACATAATTTTTTAAAAAAATTATTATATTTAAATATATAATCCATAAAAAAGAATACCAACGGATTGGCTAGCAACAGATATCCGTAAGCGGAATGAAGATGGTATTTTGTTTGATGTACCTCCTGCTGAACTTTTGAATTTTTTGAAGTAAGACGTGTTGGGTTATGGCTGGCGTAGAAAAGGCAGTTTTTTTTGAGACAGGAATGCAGTGAGCATCGTGATTGTAATTAGATTATATACATGTTTTGTAAATATTAATACCAGTTTGTTTTACTACTGAAAAGAAATCATTTATTTTCCTTACTTTTTTTATATTACTAGTTAATAGGAAAACTAATATATATTGTATACTTTATTTCATAGAAAAATAATATTCATATCATATAATTATAAAAAAATGGTTTTTTTTTTTTTTTTTTGTGGGTGGGTCGCCCGCATTGAATTACATTAACTACTCCGATTTGTTAGGCACACGACACGGATATATCTACTGTTCTGATTCCTCATAGCTACTAAGTTTGGAGTCATGCATGGTGGGGAACTGGGGATCTAGAGAATGACACCACGCGATACTGTTTTTTTTTTTTTTTTAAATATTTTATTTAGAATTTTCGTGGACGGTGACCTCGGACCTGCTGAGTTTGGAAATATCCATCCATCGCTTTGTCCACTGTCACCACAGCTCTCCGGTTTTCTTTCTTATTCCTTCTCACTCTGTGTCCATCTTTATTTTTCCGTATCTCTATTTTAGCGGTCTAGGACCTTCTAAAAGTTCATCATTCTTCGAAAGGTCATCGCCTTATCTTATATACATTGTGGTTAGATCTGGTTCCACACATGAAAGAATTAAATTTGATTGAAAGTTAAATTGAGATCCAATCGGATCGAACCGTGGAGAACAATCTTAATTTAATGATACTATTTTATCAATTATACAAATGTTGTTTCAATACAAATAAAACATAATTGATTTCCTCTCCTAATCTCATTATAAAACTAGAATTATTAAAAAGAAATCGGTCTTAAGGTGTGCTCTTGTTTCGAAAAAAATAATTTATTAAACAATCTTTGATATCTTTTTTATAATAAGAATTTTGTAATTATTAAATTTTATTGCAATAATCACAAAGGATCGCAGATAATGGGAGACAAATATTGCAAATGATGATTTATAGTTACGGTTAATTATTATGGAAAATAGAAAAAATAATCTGTAATTTTTTAAAAGAAGGAATCATTGTCCTTATTTTCTATTGATATTTTTCTTTTGTGAATCATTTTTACATCCTTTTACTTTTAGCTTATGGTTAAATATCGTTATTAGGCTTAACCTCTTGAGAATTCTACAATAATCCGGAGGATTTGAAGACATTTATTAAAAGAAAAAAGGTTGTCGAAAACATATTTTTCGCAATATGAACACAGCTTTCGTGTTACCTAATATTGTTGTGTTGTATTGTATTGAATAGTTTCTTTTTCTCCTTCCGATAATTTATACCCCTCGTGGATCACATCGTCATAAATTATGAGCAGGAAGGAGCCCTGTCAAAAGGACCATATCTATTAATTGCATTATCACAAAAATCATAGAGGACAACCAGACACAGTAGTTAGATACCTTCAAAAGAGAAATTCTTAAATGATAATAATCCTTATCAGTTACCATGAAGATTGGTCGGATATCATTATTATATGCAACTGACTTTTGATTAAAAAAAAAAAAAAGATACGGTCAATGTTGATCTACTCTGATTGCATTGTGATCCCATTGACTATATTTCTATTAACTTAATATCATGAAAGAAAGAAAAATAAACCATTTCTTATTTAAATTAAACAAACTATTTACTATAATCCACACAAATATGATAAAGTTTTCTTAATCTTCCTGACTTTGATAATGTCATATATCATTTCTCGAAAATCCCAAGCATCACCTAATGTAAAATACTAAAAGGAGTAAAATTTTGCTGTCCCTAATCAGCATCTCATCTATATTATTTCTATTCACATGCATACGATTATGTAAAAGCGGAAAGGCATAAATTTGGGTTTGTATTTATTTATTTATTTCACATTACAGTATGTATTTGATGGAAATATAAATTATTGGTGGAGATATCACTTAAAAATAAGAAAGTTTATCAAGAAAAAGAAAAAGTTATAGTATTTTACATCATCATCATTATTAAAAGTTTTGCAATAATAATATTACCAAAGCTTACCTTTCTGCTTTTTTTTTTTCTTTTTTTTGGTTTGCTGGAACTAGTAGGTAAGAGAAAATTTTTTCAGGACATCCAGTGCTTAAGTGCAAAGGGTCATGGAAACCTTAAGGAGGCATCTTTTGCATTAAAAGAATCCCGTTGGTCAAAGTGCAAATATACAAAATGGCTGGAAGATTTTTCAAATACTTGAAAAAGAAGGGTGTTCACGGCAAAAGTGGCAATTGAAAGAAACTCAGGTCCTCATCTTAAATATCTTTGAGCAATTGCATATTATGTCATGTGCTGTGTTTCTCTAACTCTTTTTTTTTTTTTCTAATTAATTTTATCACGTTATAAGATAATAAGTTCTGTTCAAACCTTATATTTTAAGATTAATCCATATGCATTCCATTAGCCTTTAGTTAATTATTTAATTTCTAATTAAACATCGTTCGGCTTATGACAAATTCATACATTATTCACTTGTTTACGATAACTTTTTGCCCAAACACGTGGCAAAAGAATCTTATTAACTTTTTGAATTTTTTAAAGTTCTTTAGTTAAATTATGGGTAACGGTTATTAAATGTATACCATTAATTAGCTATTAAGTCTATGATTTTAAAAAAAAGTTAGGAAATTTTTATCCTTATATATTAATGATAGGGATTAATAATTTTAATATATGGCTAAATAATAAGATTAAAGATTAAATCAATTATATTAAAATAAGTATATGTATAATTTAAAAATTTTATAAGAAATTGGGGTGGTTTATCTTGAAAATGTTAATAAATAAATAAATAAAATGAAGAAGGGTAAATCTGTCCAACAGAAATACAACACAACCGCATTCGTCTCTCTCTTTCAGCAACGGTTAAGCGCTAAAATGGTGGAAACAGAAACAAACTGAAGCTAAAAACTTTAACAGTAAAGTAAGCAAACTCAACCAGTAGTGAAGACCTTCTCTCTCTCTCTATACAGCCTTGTATATACGGTTGACGATACTAAAATACAAAAACCTGGCTAAGCTATCTTATTTCTGCTTTTCCTGTTACACTGACAGGAAATACATTATAGACAACGAAATGAGCACTCTTAGGTTACCTGAAGTCGTCCCTTCTCCTAAAGATGATTGTGAAAAACTCAGAAAAGCTTTCAAAGGTCTCTCTCTTCCTTCTCTTTCCCTAACACATACACACACGCACAAATGAACACACCATTAATTCTTTTCTAGGACAGTTGGGCATGGCCGTAATCGAACCGGCTGCCTGTAGCACATGAGCACCCTGACAATGTTCATGGTCTTAGTCCAGAACTTACTGATGCACGGAGTCCTTTCAGTTCATGTTGGATAAGGGAAGGAAGGACGCATGTGTTTACACAGCCTTCGCAAAAGATTTTTCTTAGCCGGACCCTGTTCACTTGTGTCCAATTAGAGCAAAGTATCTGTATACTATCCATACGAATACTATACAGGTACTATGCTCTAATAAGGTCTATATGGAACAAATCTATATTAGAAATTTCCCCTTGTAAGTAAGCTGATTTCGCGCATCCCTCAGGTCACTAAATGTTGCAGCTTAACCGTTGAGCCAAGAGTGAGCACTCTGTTTCCTCATCCATGAATTCATGTAATTTGTCATGTTGGTGTCGGAGTCCTGACCACAGGCCAGCCCATTAAATTCACGAACATATATAATTTCTTATGCGGGTGTTCTTAGATTTTTGTTGTGTGGCTAACTTTGTAATGCATGCTTACTTATTTATTATATATATGTATTTATATATTGAATACATATGTGGTGTTGTTTGTTTATGTGTTGATTGGTTTGTGGTGTTAAATGAGTGTAGGATGGGGAACTGATGAGAAAGCAATTATACGGATATTGGGGCATAGGAGTGCAAACCAGAGGAATAAAATCAGAGAGACTTATCAAGAGCTTTATAATAAATCCCTTATTGCTGAGCTTTATGCTGAATTATCTGGTGATTTCAGGGTAAGTTTTTCTCATGTCATTCAAGCGATAAATATGCTTCCTGTGTGAGGTTTATTCTTAACTTTATATTGATTAATGATGATTAGGTTAAATTTTCATTCATTTTCCTTTTCTGTTTGGTACTGAGTTTTCAAGTAAGAGTTGAGTTGAAGAAATTAGATTAAAAATTTTCCAATCGGGCTGTAAATTAGTTCAGTTCTTGGTGGTGAACATGCTAAGCTTAAGCTAATGGAGTGAATGATACAAGTGATATTATTGAAATGAATACTTTCTAGATTTGGAGAACAATGACATGTCTATCTTGAATCTTGATTGTGGACGGGTTTTCTATGGATTTAAATACAATGATCAAAGTACAATAAATAGTCAAATGGAATTCTTCCAAGCTCACATTGCAGCATCTCAATTTAATTGGACCAATATGTAGTCTCTGATGAATTCTAGGTGATCCCAGGCCATTAAAAATGGTAACTCCGGATATTTCGAACCTGTTAGGCCAGGTTAATCTATTGTCTAGTCAAGTAGATGGTTTGGCTAATCATGTAACTGTTGAAATCAACTTATTGAATTCGAATAATAGACTGGACACTCAAGTCGATTGGACCACAGAAATTCCCAGATGGACCTGGGAACTTATATATATCAAAATAGTTTATTTAATGGCTCCCCAACAGAGCACTACCTTTCTAGGTCATGGACCACCAACTAGTTCTTGGAGTCCTTCCATTAGTCATTTCAGTTTAATTTGCAGTAAGCCATTTAAACTATAGCTGATATTGTTTCTCATGTGAATCAATATACCTAAATCTGTTCCTTGGTCCTACATCAGAAAGCAGTGATTTTATGGACATACGATCCAGCAGAGAGGGATGCAAGATTGGCAAACGAGGCATTGCAAATAAAGAAGAAAGGGATTAAACACCTTTATCCAATAATTGAGATAGCATGTGCATCTTCTCCTCATCATCTGGTTGAAGTAAGGAAAGCTTATTGTTCCCTCTATGATTGCTCATTAGAGGAAGAGATAGGATCAACCCTCCCTATGCCTCTTCAAAAGGTAAATATACTTACTAAATAGAGAATTTAAATAAAGATCTGTTTGTTTTGTATGTTTTTGCTTTTATTTTATATGTATCTAATTGTCTTATTTGTATTCATTTTGTATCTGATTTAAGTTTATTGTAAATAATATTTGAATTTATCTAATTACAATCTGCTGCCAAAATGATACCAAACATCACTCCAAAAACATTCTAAAACATAGGAAAACACCTATCCTTCCTTACTCTTTTGTTGCTATCATTTGCCAGTAGAATAGAGGGGTTGATTGCTGCTTGCTAGCACTTGTTTCTAATGTTCAAAATATTTACATGAACTCAAAGTGTATATAGTAATTGAACTAAAACAGTATAGACATCATCTATATCTCATCTATTCTGTCCTATTTCTTCGCCAGAAAGGATAATACATGACTTTAGATGAGCTTAAAACAGTATTGGCATCATCTATATTTGTATCAACAAGAGCTCTAGATTATGCAAATTACATGGTAAATGCACTCTCTTTTCTTCATCGTCATAACGAACTTGTTTGATTGGCATTCTCGTTTATGACAGATACTAGTGGGGTTGGTTAGCTCCTACAGGTATGATAAGGAAGTTATAGATGTCAATGTCGCTAGGTCAGAAGCAGCTATGCTGCGGGAAGCAATTGAAAAGAAGCGGCTTGACCATGATTCCGTTGTGTGGATTCTCGGTACCAGAAATGTCTTCCAGATTCGTGCAACATTCGAATGTTACAAGCAGTCCTATGGTGACACAATTGACCAGGTTTAAATCATATTATAGGCCCTGTATTATCGTGAGGGTCTCTTCATTCTTGACTGCTTACCTTCGGAACGACGTTATTTGGTAGGATATCATGAAAAGTGGAAAAGGTGATTTGGAAGATCTGTTGAAAGTGATTGTACGTTGCTTAGAATCTCCGGAGAGGCACTTCGCAGAGGTAAGTTATTTCATTTTCTAGCATATCTGTATCATTGCTTAGATCTGTTTGATTCGTAAGAATTGCCCTTCTGATTTCACACTCGTACAATTCGCAAAAACCTATCAATCAATGTCAAATCTTATTAAAATCAGGGACAATTCAATAGTATAACTACTCAAAAGTGATATGTCACTTTTTCACTATTAATGAATTTTTTTTATTATTTACTGTAATTTAGAGCAATTTACTAAAAAAAAATTATCAAAGCTTCATGAAGCTATCACTAGCTCCATCAAAGTTCTTAATAGCTTCAAGCTATTAAAAATCTCTTTTACTGTTGATAGGTTTTATTTTTAGTATAATTTCAGAAATTTTACAATAATAAGGAAAGTAATTATATTGTATAATCACTTTTGAATAATTGCACCATAAAATTCCTTCCTTCAAAATTAGGGTAGGCGCAGGGGAGCCAAACATCTTTTGAGTGTAAACTTGTATATAATAGCAAAATAACATAAATGGCCTTGTCAGGGGATGAACGGCCTAGTATCAAACACATAAATTTTTTGTGCAACCCTGCACGTGTTTTTATTATATTCATCAAAAGAAAGCTAAAATTATTTCACTCACATTTGTTCTTCAAATATCATCAGGTGGTGAGAAATGCTATAATCGGCCTGGGGACTGATGAAGATTCACTTACAAGAGCCATTGTGACTCGAGCGGAACTCGATATGATGAAAGTGAGGGGAGACTACTTCAATATGTATCAAAGCAGCCTTGACAATGCAGTTATTGGTGATACATCAGGAGATTATAAAAACTTTTTGATGACATTACTTGGAGCAAAAATATGATTTCTCTGGAATTTCATTCACATGTGCCCCCGTTTACATTTGTTGACACAAACTTCTGCAGAAAGATTTGTTCACTGCTTCCTCAAGTGTGATTATTTGGCACCCTTAGTGGATTGTTGACCGTACACCAACTATGTAGAGAGAAATTCATTGGTTGATTATCTAATTCCTCTTTTTAAGCTCTTACAAAAGCGATCTGCCAAGTTCATAACTTCCAGGAAAACAAAACCACAGATGTGATTGTAGTACAGGAACACTTAGATGACAAAGGATCTAAAATCAATACAGCATAAATAAAAACTTTCCTGTAAACTATATAGAATTTCTAAATCCGGGTACCAAGTACATCGATTACTTTCTAAAACAATCGAGAGAACTTTTTAAGCCTGAACTTGCTCATCAAATAGTTGTGTCTAAATGGAGTAGAAAATGTTCAACCTTTAAGTATTCATACACCATCTACAACGATGCTTACAGCTTGGAAAATGGTGGCTGCCAGCTTTTCATTTTCTGCAACTATCCTTGTATTCGTTTGTTGAATTTCAACTAAAGCTTCACCAGGATTACTGATGTGCACAATGCTAGCATTTCCAAACTCGTCTTCTCCAGCCTTTTCTTTTAGAGATCCACTAATACCCATCTCTGATAATTGACATAGAAGCTTTTGCACATCGGGTGAACCCCAATGCAGCACCAACCTATTTTCTGTGGATGGCAGCTCATCCCCCGCTAGTATGTACCATTTTCCATATTCCATGGCTAGATTTCCCTTCAATCTTGCAATACTCAAGTTTTCCTCTTTAAAGTTCCTCCAATGCAATTGCGAAATTAATTCTGTTGTCATCTCTATCTTCCGGCCATCCTTTATTCTTGGTAGTCGTAGTGTTTCATTCATAGGATAGCGAATAATTGAAAATGGTTCCTCGTCAGACATTCCAATAAAACGGCTGAGATCATCCGGGAGCTATCTCAAATGGAATTACAAAGTAGAAAAACAATTAAAGTTTAATCCCAGCAATGTAAGAAAGATTAGTTACAATTAGATAAGAATTACCACAACAGATTTAGGTTGCAATATCTTCAGCAAAGGTTGAATTTTCCGCAGCCTACAGATAATTATAGTGGAGGTAATGTGTCTGGGATATAATATAGCATTGCAAAACATAACAAAGACATCGCGATATGTAAACGCCTATCTATGCAAGTGTATAAGCATATACAAGAGGTAAGAGCTATAATAATATCATTTCTCCTTTTTTGCGGTTGAAATCAGTAAGAAGAACAGAGGCTACTAACAAGAGAAAAGCCACTGAGACTCTATGTAGGTAGGCCTTGCTTAAAGATAGTCTGACAGCCAGAAGATTTTCCTCAGTACAGCATGTGGCACTCCAAAACTTTTGCTTCAGGCCTTTTTTTTTTTAATTCTTTTTTCTTTTTTTATTGACCATGTGTAATTTAGCCAACTTCTTCAGAAAAAGCACGATTGTATACAGCCAACCAAAATTGTATAGAAATTGCAAGAGATATGGCTGTTAGGGAGTTTCGATGTTCTAAAGTTGTTTTGGAGTGCGGTCAACATTTGTAATCATCTGTAATTAGGACCAAAAAGGATGAAAAAGCAGAGACCAGTGATTTATTTTTATATAGCAAATATAAAGACAAAATCATATTGAGAAAGGAGCCCTACTTTATTCCAGTGAGAAATGAGCACCGGAGAATCTTTATCTTCATTTCCATAGGGTTGAAAGGCAAGAGAGCTATGTCAACATCCACTCCCTCCTGCACATGTGTCCAAGTTCTTTATTAAAACTCCTCTAAACTACATTTTTTTTTTTCTTTTTCCCCCTTTTGAGTATTTTGATAGGAAGAAACTGCTTGTTAGAGTAACAGAATCTTAGCAACTCTGCATTACTAGTTGTATTCAGGGTACCTCCAGGATAAGAAGCGAATTGGGATCCCCATACCAACGCCTAAGCAAATGAACAGATGGACCAAGGCGCAAACTCCAGTGGGGACAGAATACAACACATGGCTCCTGCCAATCATTTCTGCAGAAATATTCTCAGCTAATTTGATACAAATTTTTCTATCAAACACAAATGGCTGCAAGGCAAAAGAAAATCTTACAACAATTTAGGTGAGTGAATTGCAGGATAAACTCGAAGCTGTTCACTTTTAGTGAGATTGACATGGGCAAATAATGGCTCTCCGGAAAATAGCTGCAGAGTTTTTTTTTTTTTTTTGGGTAAGTAACTCTGGAATTACAAGAAAATATATTGACATGAAAATTTGCTGTTCTTATTTCTGGAAACATCAGGAAACAATTCCATTCGGACTGTCCTTGGAAGAAGAAAAGGATAAAAACTTGGCACTGCTTTGGCTAATCTAGTCTTTATAAATGACAGATATTTTGAACACATATACTAGTTATATCCTCTACAATCACCTGAATGTCAGATAAGGGTATCCCTCAATTCTGCTACAGGTTACCCGACTCCATCTGAGCCTATAACTTTTTCCTGGCATGATCCCATTGAATCAGGTAAGGTTTTCAACTTCTTTCTCTTTCTTATGATTGGTAATTCTTTCTAACAACTCCATGTGTGTACAATGCAACTTATGGGCTAGGCTAATCCTCTTAGCAGGATCTTTTTATCCCTTCCCACTTCCTAGGACAGTAAGAATAGAATTGTCTGAATGATATCAGCCAGAGCACATGAAATGCTGTTTAAATAGGTCCTGCAAAATGCATATAACAGACACCTGTAATGTACCTTTTCCTGCCGCTCTCTGCAGATCCACTCCGGGATTATATTGGTGAATGCCAATAACTCTTCCGCCACAGAGGAGATAATGTAAATTGGAACCTACAATATTTATAGAAAATGCTAATTTGCACAAAATGACCAGAAAGTCCACCTGTGGCAGTCTGCATAATATGATGATGTAAGGCTAGCATTTCTTCTCTGACATGGAATCAAATGCATATATAAGGATTGTAATTGGAATGGAAAAGCATAACCAGTGCAAAATGGGGCTCCCAAACATACGGGCTACCTATGTCTAAATCAATGTCTCAGCCCAACCTGAAGGGGGTGCACTGAAATGTACATGGAAAATTTGCAGCTCAACTTAGAGGCTAAATTTTTAGATAAGTTGTTATTGCATTCAAATTTCACAAGAACCAGTTTCAAACTTGTATCAAGCTAAGTGCATTCTTACAATATGCCAGATTAATGGTAGGCTCAAACACATACAGTATATATAGATATATCCCCCATCTCTCTCCACTCCACCTACTATGATAAAGAAGATGATTACCTTAAGAGCTAAAGACTCCAGCAGGATAGATAGTTGCTCCAAGAGTTGCATGATAATGCCACACTGCTCCACAGGAATAATGACTGAACCACCAGCTTTGACAGAATCCACTAAACAGGAGCATATAAAATCCAGTTTTTGCTTCTCCTCTGCTGTCTCATCAGGATGAAGTAGGAACGCCTCCAGATCACTGATGGCACGATATAATGTCCAATACTTTCTTTAATTTATAAAGCAGCTCCTAGTTCAAAATATAATGTCCAATACTTTTTTTCGGATAATTCAAAATTTCATTAATACGACAAGAATGTACAAAATAGACTACCAAAGACAGGTAGACTAAAGAAAAGCACTAGAAAAGTATTTCCATGTGCACTTAGAAAAACAAAAAGTGCATAGACAAGGACTCCCTTTACAAGCTCAGGATACAATGTGCAGTAAGACAGTAACATCATAATTGATGAGCTCAAAACTTTCCTAAGAATGATCTATACTTAAAAAGATTTTACAAAAGTTCAATATGTCGCATAAATGATTTAAGAAAATTACAATATCAAATAAAATTTTTTGGGTGAAACAATATCAAATAAAATTGATTGACAGTCAAATGTAGTTTTTAAAGAGTACAATCAAATTTATTGCGCAATCAAATGCTTTTTGATGAACACAAACTTTTTTAATTCAACTTTATATCATGCAATCAATCTTCATAATTAGCCTACTCATGTACAAGAATAAAGATCAAAATTAAGAAATCACCTGCTACAACAACTGAAATTTAAGATTGTGGACCCCACAGTAATATTTTAATTTATAATTTCTGCATTTAGTATTTAGATACTGACTTCTTTTCCCTTTCTGGTGCACGGCCTTGAATGGACTGGCTACATCCGGGCACATGAACCAATCCACAAAACCCATACACCAATTAAGTAAAGCTGGTGAAATTTAGGTAACTCAAAGAAATGACCTTGGTAGTATTTGTACCCAAGTCCATATGAATTCGAACTCTAAGTAAAAATCTTGTCGAACATAAAGAATATAAAGCCTTTGGAAATAAAGCTTGTAACTTTTGCCTGCATGTTAACATTGCTCATACTTTACATTCTTCTTTAAATATTGCCATTTGATGAGACTCAAAAAATTGCTGTGCTTTTCTATCAACTGTATTATAATCTCACTTGACATATTTTAAATTAGCAGTAATATAAAACTGACATATGAGGAATAGTACAATAGTCATACGAGAATGTTAAAGAGACCTACTTTGATTGCCTAACTAAAGCAGATTCATAGGCTCAGCAAGTAGTAGTAAATTACCTGAAGTTAGATGGTTGAGTGGTGGAGTTGTTAGCATCGTCAGAATGTTTCAGAGCATCCAAGAATGAAAAATCTGAATATATAATCAGATCTCTGGATTGTAGAGTGTGAAAGTCAAAACTTAGAGCATGCTGGGAAACAAAAATGGAGTTTGAGACATATCCTATGCTTCCATCAGGACATTTCAAGACCCAATTGCATGCCCCTAACTCTGAACCAGAGCTGCATGGTTTCACAATTATTGTACCATTATAGCAGGCCTCTTCAGCAAATTTCAGAGTCTGAACCTTCCTAACACAATCCTCTATGTCAGCTGCACTGAGAAACATCTCCTGTTATGACCTTCTACATTTGTTATAAAATATCAATAGTAGCTGCCTTGACACAAGTATCAACTGACATAACAATTTCCACAAAGAAAAGAAAAGAAAGAGCGAGGAGGAAAAGAGCGAGATAGAGAGAGAGAGAACAATGTTTACAAGAAACCCAGACTATCTTGACTTCTCCTGTAAAATCGTTATTACCCAACCCCTAGTATTATCCAGGCATAGGTTTAAGCCTTCTTGAGCCCACCAATGCCTACTCCCATGTCCCTGATTCCCCAAACCTCTTGCCCCCACAAGTAAACCTCCATGCATGAGTGGCTGTACAGTGGCACAGCCACACATACAGGAAAAAAGAGTCACATGGGTACATGCAATTCAATCACACAGCAAAAGGATAGACATGAATATCCATTAAAGAAAAGCCAAGAAAAAACATGTAAAGCCAAAAAAGTTAATGTAAAAACAGGATAAAATCAATCATTGAAATTTTTATTTTCCTTTGGTGAGTTGAAAGTGTATCAAGACATATGTTTATAGCATTCATAGG
Organism: Laguncularia racemosa; assembly: GCA_037954665.1. Taxonomy (NCBI): domain Eukaryota; kingdom Viridiplantae; phylum Streptophyta; class Magnoliopsida; order Myrtales; family Combretaceae; genus Laguncularia; species Laguncularia racemosa. The sequence continues at coordinate 1,692,226 of JBBMOL010000013.1, read as the reverse complement.
GTACAATCAACATGAACACGTACACAATGAGCCAGCCTTATAAAATGAAGCATCGATCTGCATCTAGGAACCAAACTTTATCAATATGCTAAGCTTTTGCTACCTGTACAAAGCCATCCATCCACCCAGATTGATCCCATCTGTGCCCAAGACTATCTCCCTTAGTGCAGATGGAAGTGATTGAAGGTGGTCCCACTCCATCCATGAAGGAAAGCTAGATTCTTCAGAACCATAGAATTGTCTATATTCTGTATGCATTGACACAAGGTCCTCCATCAAAAGCTTCCCAAGCTTTGCTGTTGCCTCGGTCATATATATCTAAGCAGTAAATAAAAACAAATAACAATTAAATTAAATATCACATTCAAGCAATGCTGCCTCCAATTGCACCATATATAAATTACAAAATAAGTAAAATCCCATATTCAACAATGCTACCTTGGCTGAAAATCCCTTCATTCGAGTCAGATATGGCAACCCAAGTATACCCATGGAACTTGATATCAACACAACATCAATAAATGAAACATTCCACAAATGCAAGTTCTCCACAGTCTTGTACCATGGCTCCGCATGAATCAAAGATTTCAAATCAAGGGGCTTCTTGGCATTTTCTGATTCCACTTCCATGTACTTATCAAGTGAATCATCATAATGTTCATCATCTTGCGAGGTGAAAGCTCCACAGGGTATAGGGGCAAAGACAGTTAGAGCCGAAAGGTCTATTGGACAATCAATAAGAATCCTAAATCCACATAAATTAAGAATGTGGCAAGGAGGGAAATGGTATCCCCGACCTTTACTCAAACACGTCTGCAAAAGACAGATTCAATAAAGTTTCTCATAAATCTATTACCCAAACCATTTCATTTTAAAAAAATTTCCAACTTAGTGCATTAGGATACTTTTCCTTTTCTGGATATTTCATTATGATCTAGTCTTTACAATCATCAAACTATTACTACATTAAAGGGCTGTGATAAAAATTGATTTCCACTTTTACCACTGGCATACACCACAACAAACCACTAAGGCTCAGTAAAGGTCGGCAAGTCCTAAGATCATCCAACTCCAGCAACTTTCACCATCGGAAGTTTAACATGTAGGGAAAAGGGGCCAGCACATGGCAAATTGAAGTGTGCAAGTAGAATCATTGTGTTAAACTCCCACTGAAGGCAGTTAGTTCTAGCCTTCCAGGATCACCAACTATTTTCCCACTATAAAGCCTATACGTAGCTGTAACCGCTCCTGATTGCTTTTATTCGATTACAGCATTAAAAGGAAGGACTCAATAAACATTTTCCACTAACACAAAAGCAACTTTTCCCCTTCCTAACCCAAACTCACATACCTGCTATTATAGCCATCCACCATGATCTACTCCTAAACCTACAACTAACTACGACTAACTGCCCTAATATGTGATAATTATAAAGACTCAAATTATAACATCAAAATTAAAAAGAAAAAAAAAAACACTTTCCATGAAGAAAGGCACCTTTTCCTCTTCTCAGACAAAGCAAAACTTAGATACTGTTATTTCCAACAAGTTCACTCAATTGTGAACTTTAACCATTAAAAGAAGCGAACTATTTTAGATAATTTCAACAGAATCGATGAAACACAATTTACTAAAGGAACTGTCTTTAGAATAAGTTCAGCTATTATTATAAAATAAAATAAAATAAAGACAATAGCAATAACAATAATTTATATTTATGAGGATATACTCACAAACTTCATAGTAAAGATAAAGGTTCCAACTTTATGGCGTAAAGGCGCAGAGAGAGAAAGGGAGGAGGAGGAGGAGGAGAGGAAGGAATCGTCACTCAACTCAGTCTCTCAAACTCACTAGGTCGTTCTTAGAACGAACTTAATATTTGACTCCGTCCTATTCTCTCTCCTCGCGTCCTTCACGTTTATCTTTCCTAAGCGCCTCCGCCTCGTGATGGGTTGACAAATGTTCGCGGGGAAGGGTTTGAGAGAGTGGGAGTGGGAGAACAGGCTTGGTCCGAATGGTTAACACTGTGTTCTGTTTCTGCTTCTGTGTTTGGTGAGAGAAAAGTGGAGGGAAATGACAATAGTTTCCGCCACCGAAACGCGTCCTCACTTGTAATACTCGGGCCTCGCAGGTTGGATACAAATTTTAGGGAAAAATGCAGAGAAGGTTAGTATTTGTGCAGTTTCTTCAAAAAAATATTGGGACCGTATTTGCAACTTATGCTCTTCCACCATAAGATCCATTACTGGCAAATGAAAGGAGACTTTAATATAAGGTGACTTATATATACAAATTTTAAATTTATAATCCAAAAATTCAAACCGTTTTTATCAAATATATACAAATATGGATCTTTTCTTTATTACTAACTTTTTTTTTAGGTATTTTATATTTTATTTATAAATTTTATATAACTAATACGTTATTATATTTTGGTTTGATTCGATTTTTCTATCTAACCAAACCAAACGCAAGATTAAAAAAAAAATCAATTCTATTTTTTATCATTTTCAATCAAATCACATGTTTTAATTTAGAAAAATTTCCAAATTATAAAACGCTAATTTGATTTGATTTAGTTTATGAATTGAACATGATTTGTTATTTAAAATGTATATATACTTATTTATATAACATGTAATCTTGTAATGATGTTTTCATTGATACTATATAAGAGATCAATAAAATTAATATATTTATTAGCAGTTACTTTTACTTTTAAAAACTAGTATGTAGTATATATATATAATATGATAAATTATGGTTATAACATTTAAGTATGTATATATTTCGATAAGTATAACCTAAATCTAAATTTTTTTGTAGATGCTATGTTATAGCACATGAATTTTTTTATAAGTAAAATTTTATTATATTGTCTTAAAATGATTTGGTTCAATTTTATGGTTTAATTCAATATATCACTTTAAAATGAATATAAATTTTTTATTTAAGAATTTTTAAAATTAAAATATAAAAAAAGTATTTTTTTTATTCGATTCGATTTAGTTTACAAATAGTTAAATTTGATGGATTTTTTAAGCTACCTATCATGACTAAGAAAGTGTTTCCCTATGTTGTCATGCAGTCTTACCATAAGAGAGAATGAGAATAAGTCAAATTCATATTACTATATTATGCAATTAAATTAGAATATTTATTTCTTATACAAAAGGGAAAAGAAAATTTGAGACAAAATTTCTCTCTCGATGAGTAAGCGGGTAATTGTAGGTGGATAAAATACAATTTAGTTCTAGTGAAGGTGTTTACACTGGCGATCTCCTTGGAAAGCGTACCGTTTCATCATGATTTGAGATTTTTTTTTTTTTATCATCTTTTTTTACCGTTATATTTTGATAACTCTTATTTCCATTTGCAACAACATTTACTTTTTACTATTTAACTGCACTCTATAATTAGTAATGCTAGTACTTTTCACATATTTGATAAATTATATATTAATATCATATTGATATGCAAAAATAAATCAAAATGAAATCATAATTTGGATACCATTTCTTTAATAATATTTGGAAGGACTTTTAAAAGATAAAATTACAATTTCTTGAAATCGACGATTTTAATTATAAAAAAACCTTTTTAATTTCTTAATATATATTTATTGCTACCACAAATTAAGAATAATTTTTAATAAATACCACTATATACCTTCTCATTCCATTATATTCTATTCGTATATGTTTAAAGAACTTGACATTCCACTATTGATTTCATTTCTTTCAATTTTATTCAAATTCATTCCATTTTAAGTCATTTCTATACGTGACATTAGGAATCCAGATCCTCCTTATTTAATTAAAAATTCACCATCTTAATTTCCATGCATCAATAAGTGACACATCATATATTTAAGATCAAATGGATCATGCTTTTGTTGAAAAATATTATCAAAAAGTTAGCATTAACTCCTCACTTTCCTCTCCATACTTTCATTTTTTTATGCATTTATTTATAAGCATAGCAAGCATTTCAAATAAGAAAAAGAAGAATATATCAAAATCCAGTTTTAAATTGTAACTAAATATAAATGAATGCTAGCACATGTAAAATAATCTAGATCTCTTTAATCCTTTACTTATTTTTGTTTCATTGATATTCAAATTCACGTTAGCTTGTAAATGTTGTTTTTTTTTATGTAATATACGATATATATATATATATATATATAAAACAAACAAATAAATAATATAAGAGCTAGGGTAATCGTGCCAATATAAATAAAAGACAGGGGTAGTTTTGTCTTTTCCAACGGGACTATATATATGTGAAAATAACCTAGGGTTCTCCTTTCTTTTCTGCACATTTTCACAATAACAATCTAAGGACACAAAAAGAATTGAACACGATTTTAATTAATCAAGTTCCACATAATTGATGCAATTATTATAACCTTAGATAATCTACTAGATTAAGGGGAATTAGAAGAAATATATTATGTTGGATCAATACTCAGAGTGATGTGTTGATGATGATACAGATATCAACTTAGCTTAAGTTTGGGACAAGAAGTGCATAAGGCTAAGACTCTAAGTACCTGTTTACTTTATTTTTTTGTATGTGATTGTCAGTATAGAATATAAAATATAAAATAGGGCAAAAGTATAAAATAAAGAATGGTTGAGTGCTGCACAAGATCTCCGAAAAGGGTGAACCGTCTCCTGACAAGAGGAATCACTAATAACATATTTAGATGTCTTAATCTTTTTTGTTTGTTCATATCCAGTGTACTTTATAATTGAGCACCTTCTTATAATAGTCTATTCGTTTAAGTTCCTTCCAAAGCTATTTTCTATCACGGATGATTTTAAATAATTTGGTATGAAAAAAATTCTCAACAATGACCTATTTGCTATAAATTAGGATTGTCTCCAATCATTTAGAAAACTTTATCACAGTAAAGTGTGAGCAGTGAAGCATAAATGGAAAATATAGATACATGTTGATAGTTGATTTCAAACGTGGGCCTTAAAGCTCAAAAAGGCCAAAACCAATAGAAGGCTTGGTGGGAAATAGGTTTAATAGATAAGTGCTTAGAGCTCCTAAATTGTGCATAACATTAAATGAGAAAGGATGTTTAATACATAAGTTATTATACCAATCACATCCTTATCTTTCCAAAATCATACCGAACTCCTTATCCTAAGGGGCACACATCAAGTCATAAATGACTAGAGTCATCATCCAATTAACCTATAAATAGTTGTACCAAAGCAGGTAAGGAGATCAAGACATATCTAAATTATTACTCTTGAAATTTTACTAATTATTATCATCATTGCATGCAAATTGACTTAGGCATCAAAGTAGAGGCATAGGAGAAAACTCTGACATCCATTATAGTCGTGTTTTATTTTATAGGTTGTCTAAGCCCATTACTCAGTTAAACGAAAATTCATCATTAACACTTACCTTAGCATCAATTATAACATCTTTACTAATAGATAATATTACAAAAGAGAACTTAACTCATTACACATACTCTAGCAAGTGTCGTAGAGGATTGAACTCAATATTTCCTCTAAATAAAGTACCCCTTGCTTGACCAAAGTGTTCAAATTCATGAAAACTCATCTTACAATTTCATTTAAATAATGTAAACTTAACTCAAGTAAAGCCATCTAATGAAAGACAAGCTAAAATTAACTTAATTAACATGAATTTGATACCACTTGATTGTGCAATATGACGTTATCATACTTAAATCTATTAGACACTTAGCCAAAAGTTGAAAATCGCTAATATTAATGACATGTTTAGCTTGAGTTATATTATAACCTTTTAATCATAAAGATCTAGTTTGAGATTTAATTGAATTCTTAAATTAAAATTAAAAAAAAAAGAAATAAATGAATAATGATGCTCTTATGGAAAATTGAATCAATTCTATACTTATAAATGTTTCTATGTGCGTGTGTTTTTCATAGCATGTAAAAAAGTCTTGACATCCTTGTCTATCCCGATTACTATGGAGTTGGAGACGAGAGCGCAGGGGCATTACGCACGAGGCCTTCGATTTTGAACACACAAAGACAGGAAATGATGGGGCGACGAATTAAACCAATCCCTGGAATGCCTCAGGCAGGAGATGGGACGTGAACCTCCGGAATGGGAACTCTCAAGCACGACTATAGAAGTGGGCTGAATGGACTAATCAATCTCAACTTGCTTTAACCTGAAGTCAAACGAGCCAGTTTGTTATAGTCGCTTACTAAGTAAACCAAAATGTTAGTCCGACTGGCCTCATAATCTGTTTATTCTTTTATTTAAAGGTAATAAAACGAGAATAATTTTTAAAATTATTTATTATCTTATTTATTTTAAAAAATAAAAAAAAAATCTTAATTCTAGAATTTTTTTTTTATTTTCACTCAATTGAAAATAGATATTACAAGAAAAATATAAAATTTTTTAATCTCTCATCTATGATGAAAATAAAAAGTTTAAATATTATATCAACTATATTCTTATTAATACTGAATTAATAACTAAATAGGAGTTTGATAATTTTATCTATATTTATAATTTAATACTATAATTAATAAAGTAAAATAAATATTAAAATATATATTTCTTATAATAAAAAATTACTTAAAGTAAACAAATAATTTTTTTAACTTATTTTTAATAATAGTATACATAACTTTTCTATTATCGGAATATTTTATTTTAAAAAGTAAATAAGCCATAAAATTCAATAAATTAAATGAACCTAACTCACTAATTTTCTTGTACAAAATTACCTACTTTAAAGCCATCGATCAAATGGGCGAATTAGGTGCCCACTTCCTAAACGAATTTAACCTGTTTTATTGGGTGTCAAACTGAGTTCGTCCGCCATACCCATACTGCTTGCAGAGCTTTATTTTGCAAGGTACGGAAAAGATGAATGTCTCGAAGCATCATTATACATAAGACTGAGAAAAAGAAAACGTTTCGATTAAAAAAATAATAAGAATTTTCAAATTAATTCGAAAAAGCTAAGACTGAAACATCATTAAAATGCCATCTTCTGGACGACAGAAATCGACATCATCGTCTTACATTACAACAGTGCCGGTTTCGTCCATCGGAACTCGTCAACAACTTTTCCGGTTTCAGTAACCAACTGGACCCCTTCCTGGCGAGCATAATATACGCAAAAAGCTTGACACCATGATAGATCCCTTTCAGCCTTGAAGATTTCAAAGGTACCCTTACCATCACGCCAACTCATCTCGCACGTACTGGAATAATCCTCGGTCGGCTGCGAGAACACACCTTTGAAGCTATAGACCTTATCCGTATCTAGGGTTTGAGTCCCGAAGTCCTGGCCTTGAGATGATGTGCAATGAACACTCAAAGTGTTATCGGAAGGCAGTTTGTTAACAACCTGGATCGAAATCTCTCTCGATGCCGCGTCGGTGGTTGCTAGAAATGCAGGCATCATTGTTAGTACTATCACCATCATCGACGGCGGTACAAACATCCTCGTGTTGAGTATCTTTAATGTGTTCTTATGTTAGAGAAGGATAATGTTACAAACATTATCATTTATAGTGCAAACAAGAGAAATACCAAATATTACAATCATTTAATGGAAATAAAGATAGGAATAATAATGAGAAGTGGAATGTAATTTTTGCTTTGAATATGCATTGAAGGCTTTTTTTTTTTTTCCCTTCTTTTCCCACCAAATCAAGACAATTATTTTTCTATTACCAAATTCAAATCAATAATTTTTAAATGCACATTAAAAAGTTTTGAAATGTAATATTTGTGGTCGAAATTAGAAATATCCCATGTTAGCTTTTATGTGTCCACCTCATATTTTATAGGGTTAAGAACTTAAAACAAAGTTTTTTTTTTTTTTTTCCAAAGGAAATCTCTTATCAAACCAGATTTACCATTAGTTAAATATCCATTGAATTTTGCAGCTAAACAATAGCCTTATATGTGTAATTAGGAAAAGAATTTTATTAGCATTTATTAAAATCAATTCCTATTAGTCTATAATGTAATAAAAACTTCCCATCTTAAATTCAAAACAGATTCTATAAAAAAAAAAAATTAAAATGAAAGACGAATTCTGAAACTTTCTAGTCGAGTGGACTCTCAATTACTTTAGCTGCTTTATGTATTTATACATCATTCGACAACATATATTTCGCTTTGATTATATGCTACATGTATGTTTTCTTTTCTTTTCTTTTCTTTTCTTTTTAATCCTAATTATAATGCCCTTTTTCTTAAATCTTTAATGTTTAACTTATGGGTTTATATTTATGATTCTTTACTTTTGCGGGCACCCTCTTTCTACTTTCTTTTATAGATGCTTTTTCCAATTTTCTTTTCTTTTGTTTTTGTTTTTGTTTTTTGTTTTTTTTTTCTTTGTGTTGAAAGTTATCATCTTAGTTGGTTTATGATGCAATAAAATCTATTTGTTTGCTTATTTGTTTCTTCTTTTTCTTTTCTTTTCTTTTTTTCAAATTTTCCTCCATTAAAATTCCAAACACTAATGACTGGTTTCAAATATTTTGATGTAACATATTTTACTTCCTATTATCGTAAAAGTATTTGGATACAGGTTGTACTATAATCAGGCTGTAATAATGTTGATTGCAGTATTAAGATTTGCAACGTACGATGAAGATTTATTATATAAAAAATATTATAATCATATTATATTAATCTATTAATATTTTATAATTAATTTTTTATTTTCTTCACATATCTTCGTTTTAAAAATAAATTCCATACATGATGCATTCAATAATGAACTAATTATAACCGATAAGTCTAACTCCGTGTGTCCAATAAGGATTTCTACACCATGCGACTCTAGCTACCGACAACATCGTTTTTATTTCCTTTGGATCTTCTGTCCAAATCGCAAGTTACTTGCCATTCTGCAGTAAAATGATAACTTAGGATTGCATGTACTTACTTAGCTCGATCTACTCCCCTCTTATTGTCTATATATCACTTTGGTATTGTATTTAATTGCTCAAAATTTTCCCTTCTAATGAATTGGTGGCAAGCTGACGGACAATGTAGCCAGATAGTAATTTCAGAGCGAGAGACTTTTTTTTTTTTTTCCAACATTAAATATATATATCTTTTACATGTTTTTCTTTAATAAATGATAAGACGGAGTATAGTAGTATATTAGAAAGGAAGAGAAAAAGATAAAATTAGTCAAAAGTTATTGGATAAATATAATCGCTTTTTATTATAATCAGCTATTGTTTTGCTGTAATTAGAGATAATTTATTATTTAAAAAACAAATAAATAAACTATTGATAAATTCAATGGCCTTTTTATTATTAATTGATCTTATTTTACCATAATTAAGATAATTTTATCATGATTAGGAGAAGTGATTATACCAACTAATCACTTTTGAGTGATTAGATCATAAAATTCTCCTAAATTTGAGGATTAAGTAGTTGTCATAATATTGTTAAAATCGAGTTGGCTCTTATTATTAGGACTCTTATATTATTTGCTATACTTAAAATTATAAATGGTAAAAAATGTCTAACTATGTTAGAAAAAAGAAGAAGATCTAACTATGTTCGATAAATTTAAATAAAACTTAAATATTTAAATAATCTTTACTTGTTATGAGTATTTATATTTATATTGTAACAGTTTACACATTTTCAAAATGCATGTATAATTTTATATGTTGTTTTTGTTAGTATTAATTAAACGCTTATAAGAGCTTTAATTTGAAATTACTTAGCTTTTAAAATGGCAAATCTAAAGTGTTGGTGATACTAAATAGATTTTTGGGGCAGAATTGGGTATGTACTCAATTACCTTTTGGGAATGGTAAACTAATTTCATTCGATTGGTTGATTTGAACTTTCAATACACTTCTTATACTATCCATGGTATTATGACTCTATGTAGTTGCTTCCTAATTACATTAAAATCTTTTGAATTATTGAATAAAATAAGGCTTATTAAGGGAATTTCTTTTAAAATATTTTTAAAATTTTATGTAGCATGTTTATATTGAATTTTTTTACTGTTTTTCAGAAAGACTTTACATAATTAAGAAGTAGTGGCACGGTGCAATATTATACACTTTTTAATCAACCTAAGAAAAGAAAAATAGAAACAAAAAACTATTATAGCATTGATAAATGAATGCTTTTGATTTCATTACTATAAATTCGAAACTAATCCAACGATGATGAGCAACAGTCCCTCATTGAAGTGCCTAAGAAGTTTATCACGAAGTTTAAAATTATATATCATAAAAGATTTATAAATGATGTCCATACTGGATTTTCTTAATTTTTAATATTACATCCACTTAAAAATGTTATCTTATAATATTTATTATAAATACAATCACATATTTATATTTTTCAATATATTTACTATTAATTTTTACCTATTACATTTATCATTAATTATTTTTATCATATAAATCTATCATCAAGACATATTGGAAATAATAAAAACAGCCCATCATAGGTTAAAATTGTGAATTTTGTGTGAGAAAAATAAAGGCAAATGACAAAATAAAAATGTAACTTTTTCTTAACTTAAATCGCATGATCAATATATAATTTTAATAAAATAATTTATAAAATAGTTTTGCCATAAACATATTTTAAAAAATAAATTTACTCGGAAATGACACATGATTCAATACTAAATGAACTACATAATTTATGTGGACATGGCTTTCATAGTAAAATATGTGTTTTATTGTAATTACGTGTTAATGAATATGAAAAGCGAAAACGGAATTATTTTCTTTTTAATGTAAAATAAATGGAAAGAAGAGATACAAAATAATCGTTAGATTACATTACTCTACACTAACTTTCCTTTTTCTTTTTCTTTTTTTTTTCTTTCTAAAGATATTTGTGTGGCTTTTTTGGTTTTCATTCCCACATTAAAAATAATTATAGAAAAGTGATATGAAGTTTTAGTCATTTACAAATGAACTATTTGTATTTTATGTTTTTATAAAAAGATAATTTATGTTTTTTAATTTTTTTTTAATAATAAATAATGATATAGATTAATATTCTATTCATCAATAAATAATAATTATTTATTGATATTTTTTATTTAATTAATATTATTTTATTACTAATACTAATTAATTAATTACTAATATTAATTAATTAAATTAATTATTATTGATGAATAGAATTTTGATATATATCTTTATTTATTATTGGCTTGACGAAGTAGAATGCTAGTGTTACTCAAACCCGCCACGTGTAGTTTCAAAATCTCCAACTGTCGCTGCTTCTATTTCTCTTCTTCTTCCTCTCCCGCCTCCTCTTCCCCTATTTACACTTCACTAATCCCATTCTCTCTCTGTCCTCTTCCCTTCGTTCTCTCTTTCCATGAATCCTCACAGCCTTCTCGCTTCAGCCGCCATTAACATCGGCTTAGCCTTAGTCGTTCTCTCTCTCTTCTCAATCTTGAAGAAACAGCCTTCCAACGCTCCAATCTACTGCGCTCGCCGTCTCTCCTTACGACACCGCATATCCTTCGATCGGCCTTTCACTCTCTACCGCTTCCTTCCTTCCATTTCTTGGATCCTACGTGCCATACGCGCATCCGAAGATGAGTTCGTCGAGAGAAACGGCCTCGACGCGCTCATTATCATCCGGCTCTTCAAGTTCGGGTCTGTTACATACGACGGTTAAAAGTTCGCATTATCGTGTCACAGTCGTGCTCGTTATATTTGCAATTAAAAGAAATGAGTGAACTGTCAAAATCATCTAATATCGAGCTCGCTTCAACCTATATTCGTGTTTATTTCGTGTTAAGGGTGCACGTACGAATAGGTTTTATCCGTTATTAAACGCCACCAATCGTGTTGCATACATTGAGTACATTAGGTAGCTACCCCCTGCCGTCACCATCCTCTTGATACTAGTGGTAAAGAATAAAGCTCCCGATCGTGATGACATTACGGTTTTTTTCCGTTGATGACTGACGGATATTCCAGCATGTCCCATTTCCGTGCGGGGACATTCATGCCAATCGAGCTACAAGTCCTTAGCAACATTACAATCTGCAAAGTTTATATTATAGCAAATATTAAAGAATGGAAAATTTTTTCCACGACGAGTAGAAACGTATTAAAAATACAAAGTATCTATTCAACTTGTGTCTATTTGTTTCATATTTAGTTAAACATGTAATGTGTCATGTGTATACTACTATGCTTCATATGGTTTAGTTATTACATAATTATTAGAAAAATTAAAAGTAAGCTTGGAAGGGGTTGGCTAGTGGTTAAGCCGTGGCGATTTTAATCAGTATCATGAATATAAATTGTCCAAGCTTGATTTATAGTTCATGGAGTCTAGTAATGTACATATTGGTGCGCGTAAAATATCTTTACAGAAGAAAAATGAAAGGAAACTTTTCAACTCTTCATACGTTTCCTTTTTGTTGTGTGTGTGTGTGTTGTTAATAAAGGAAAATTATTTGGGCATTTAACGTGTGCTCGGGCGTTTGTCCATGGCGATGATTTGCATCAGTTCTTGTTTCTTAGGTGATGATAGTGAGTGCTAATTTTTGATATCTTGGATTATGATTTTTTTTTGTTTTTGCAGACTCAAATTTTTTGGGGTTTGCTGTCTCATTGGAATGCTGCTGCTTCTTCCAGTTAATTATAATGGTCAAGATGGTGAAGCTATGCTGGATATTTCTATGGATTCTTTCACTATATCTAATATTCAGAGCAGCTCAAATAGGTTGGACGGTTTAGTAATTTGCAATGAATATGACTTCATTTATCAGTTTTTAACCTCTATTAAGATTTTTTTTTCAAGTTCCGATAAATCTGTTCACAAGATGATTGTATATTTTTTATGCGTTTAGCATATTGCATTGCCTTCTACATGCCATATTTCTCATATTGCTTCTTGGCCATTTCCTTCTGCACTTTCAACTTATGGAAATGTCTTGATTAATGCTAGAAAGTGATTTCTCCAATGAATGCTGAGGAGAAATGTCAAGATTTTGCGTGACTGTTGAGCACTAATTCACTATTTCTTTTTTGTCTCATTCCCAATTTTACCATCGTGATGAAAATAATAATTGTTTTTTGTTATTTCATGTAGTTATCATAATGTTGTCATTTTAATGAAAGATCATGTGTGTGTTAGCTGCCTGTTTTCTGTTACCACAAGTCACTTGGTAGTTTCTCACTAACTAGACTCATGGAGCTTGCAGATATATTATATGATGCTCATGTTTCCGAACTGCATGGTTGCCAGGCTCTGGGTCCATTTCACATGCTTATGGTTGATATCCTTCTATGGATTCTACCTATTGTATAAGGTGGTGATTACACTTAGCTTCTATTTTTCTTTTAGAAGCACTCATGACGTGTCTCTTGCTTCAATAAGAATGTTGTTTCTGATGGTTAAATTATGTCTTTGTCTCTGGATTAGTTGGATGTGGTGACGGATGATGTTTTCTATTTGTTAGGAGTATAAAGAGATATTATACAGAAGGATCCAACGACTTCAAGAGATCAGGCAACAGCCAGATCAATTTACCATTTTAGTAAGAGGAATCCCCTTGTGCAGTGAGCATCATTTGCGAGATTGCTGTGTTGATCATTTCTTCTCAAGAAATTATTCATCATCTTATTATTCTTATCAAATGCTTTATGATGGAGGTCGAATTGAGAGTTTACTGGTAAGGACAATTCAGTTTGAGCAGACCGATGTTGGTTTTTGGTATTAGCTAGCTTTTATCTATCTATTGTGGCATATTGTTTTTGAGGAATCGGGATGTGGCCTTCTGGCATGAGGTTTAAAGATTATGCGTGTTTTTGTTATGTTTGGGGAATTGGGTTATCTGTCCTTTTTATCAGCCTTTAGCAAGTTGCATTATCTTGCTTCTTTACGATAAATATGTGCTTGCTCTTAGAGCCGGTGCACTTTTTCGTACATTAGCTATCAAGTTCTTTTGGCTATACTCTGCTTTCAATGCTGACTGAATCCTTTAGACATTTTTCCATATAGGAGCAGGCCAACCATGTTGCAAGGAAGGTAGAGGATCCCAAGAAGAGATACAGAGGGCACGAACATAATAAACTGCCCTTACTCTCCAATGCTTCGCCAGAAGATTTTGCCAGAATGACCACTCACGAGGAACAGCTGCCGGATCTGTCTTATAGGATATCCCAATTACAATGTGAAGATGGATTGAAACAAAAGGTATACTGCTTACTGGCAATGTTTTGATCCATTAATGCGCATTACGTTCTTGGGCACACAAAAAAAAAATTGCATGATCCACCCAAGATGTACCTGATTGTTTCTATGGTTGTATGTTGAAAATATTGCATTCCCTACGCTTATGTGGGAGCTAGCCTTCTTCAGTTGATGTTTCACTTGGAAAGAGTAACTGAACCTTTATTATGCAGTTAGTTCCCTAGTGAATTTAATTGGGGACACACTAATGGACATATTCCTCACTTCAGAAGATTTTTTTTTGGGTTTATCTCTTATATAGTATTTAGTGTAGGATGTGTTTATTGAAGACCATGCAGTGGAAAAATCCCACCAATATGCCGGATGCTCTTTATCTGGAATATCGTATTTAGATTTTATTCCGTGTTGCAATAAGGACAGATATGGAGGAAATGACTTTCCTGTGTTATTCACAAACACTGGTGCTCTTATAAAGAGAGTCATAAAAGATCACAATGGAAAAAAAGCATAGCTAATGCTGTGACCATTTTGCAGGTCAGGGAGTTTTTTCTTTTTTCTTTTTCTCTCTTTTTTTAAAAGACAGTGGAGTAGGTTTGAAAAATAACACACTATGTGCATATTGTATGGTATGGTTTTGATTTCTCTACCAATCTAAGAACTCATTTACTATCAACTGTGCAAATAGTTCCTTCTTGCTAAAGATGAAAATTTGGAATTCTTTGTGGATCTGAGTATTCTCATTTTGTAGGAGTTGCCTGTTGCTTTTGTTATTTTCAAGTCTCGGTTGGGTGCAGCGCTAGCTGCACAGTCACAACAGCATTTACATCCGTTAATATGGACCACAGAAGTGGCTCCAGATCCAAAAGATGTCACATGGAAAAACTTGGCTGTTCCATACAGAATATTGCCGCTGTATAAACTCGGGGTCATTCTTGCAGCATTCCTTCTCACTGTTTTCTTTGCTGTTCCAGTAACGGCTGTTCAAGGAATAGCCAAATATGACAAACTTAAGAAGTGGTTTCCTCCATTCGTGGCTATAGAGTTGATGTAAGGTCTCATTTCTTTGCTGGTTCTTCTATAGTGATATGATTTTCTTCTATTGAATGAAAGCTTTTTTAAGTCATAAATTTTAATATCTTTTGGAGCCTAGTTTGGAATACTTCCATAGGTATTCACCGATTAATACTTGATGAGTTCTATTGAGGGAAGTTGTCAATAAGCTTTTTTGTTAGTGTTATAGTCTCTCCAAAAGTGCTGTATCTCAGTTTTCTTATGCTGTTGTGATGCGGACATCGTGGAGAACACAGAAGCTTACACGGGTATAGGCACGGCCAGAGACACGGCCGTGTGTTCTAGTAGAACTCACACAGAAGGTTATACGGGTACAGGCACGGCCAGAGACACGGCCGTGTGTTTCAGTAGAATTCTTACAGAAGCTGACACGGCCTAGAGGCACGGCCGTATATGCGATAGGTTATAGATGTGTATATCATTATTTATTTTCACGTGTACGCTTAGATTTTCCCCTTTTAGATATTTTACGAGGAAGTATATATACTCTTTTGTCAGACATATTAGGGTTACGTCTTATTATTATTTTGAAATACATTTCGTGAGAGAATTTTCTCCATTTCCGGGTTGTGCGCAACCAGAGTTTGCATCAAAGAGCTATTCTTTGTTGTGTGAAACCAATCCATATTCGGATTCGTTTCGTTACGCTTTCCTCGCTGCGTCAGTTGGTATCAGAGCAAGGCAATTTCCTGCGGAGATGTTGGCTAACGGTGGTGCTGATGGCGGTCGAGTCCTCGACCTTGATCGAGATGTGGAAGTCCAAGGAGTCAATCAATGGGCTCCGAGGGCAGTGGTTGAAACCATGGAGCAGAGGCTTGGGCGTGTAGAACAACGCCTAGAGGATCTGGTGGCGCGGTTCGACACCATGGTGATGGACCACAACAGTCACAGGGGCGTTGTTGGGAATCGACCGGGGGTAGCAGTTGCTCGCGGCGGCCTTATCAATTACTTTGTTGCCGGAAACCAATGGAACCGGAGAATTGAAGGAAGCTCTTCTGAGGAAGAGGACAGAATTTTGCAGAGAAGGGAACAACCACCAAGAAGGGGTGGTGTTGTCGGTGGCGGAAGATATCGTGGAATGGATGACCGGAATGAACCAGCATATGGTGGTGGGTATCGACGCAATCACCAAGGGTTCGATCATGCTGAAGGCGGAGACTTCCGTCTTAAGGTAGAGATTCCTTCTTTTAATGGCATTTTGAACATAGAAGAGTTTTTAGATTGGCTGGCGGAGGTTGATAGGTTCTTTGACTATATGGAAGTTCCTGAGGATAGAAGGGTGAGAACGGTTGCTTGTAGATTGAAAGGCGGGGCGTCTGCATGGTGGGATCGATTGCATCACCGTAGGCAAAGGGAAGGGCGGCAACCTATTAGGTCATGGTACCGCATGAGGAATCTGCTACAGCGGGATTTCTTGCCACCCGATTACGAGCAAATTCTTTTCCAACAATATCAACGGTGCCGACAGGGGCAGAGGACGGTGCATGAATACACCGCAGAGTTTATGAGGTTAGCGGAGAGAAATGATTTAAGGGAGACTGAGGGTCAACAGGTGGCACGGTTTGTAGACGGGTTGAAGCCTCAAATCAGAGATAAGATAGGAGTGACGGTGTTCAGAACCGTGAATGAAGCCAAGAACTTGGCTCTCCGGGCGGAAATGTTGATACAAGAGCAGAGTGTAAGGTTTGGAGGAAGTAAAAGGACTTAAACTTACGAAAGTCCTGGTAATAGTAGTAGGATGACTGGTGAGAGACCTAGAGGAGTGGTTGAGAAACCGACGGGGAGTATGGACAGGAAAGAAGACAAGGCGGAAGGGAAGAGACCGGTGGAGAATAGAGAAACCCAAAGGCAAAACAATCCATATGCCAAGCCAATATTGGGGAAATGTTATAGATGTAATCAGCCGGGGCATCGATCAAATGAGTGTCCAAATCGACGTACTGTAAACATTGTTGAGAGGGAAGAGGAGGAAGAAGTGTGTTGTGAACCAGACGGTGATGAAGAGTACTATGAGGAGGTGGACGAAGTGGTGGAGCCTAATTACGTAATTAGGAGGATGATGTTAGCACCGAAGTAAGAGGATAGTTCACAACGACACCAATTGTTTCGCACTAGGTGCACGATTGGTGGGAGAGTGTTTGACTTGATTATCGATAGTGGGAGCTGTGAGAACATCATTAGGAAGGAGGTCGTGAAGAAGCTCCAATTACCTACAGAGAAACATCCGAGTCCGTACACCATCGGATGGATCAAAGCAGTAGAGCGAATAGAGGTGAAAGAGAGGTGTAGAGTTCCTTTTTCGATTGGCAAATATCGAGATGAAGCGTACTGCGACATCATCGATATGGACGCTTGTCACTTGTTATTCGAACGGCCTTGGCAATTTGATGTAGATGCCCAACATGTCGGGAAGGAGAACAAGTATAGGTTGGAGAAGGAGGGGGTGAAGTATACACTATTGCCACTATCGGATAAGCGACCCAAAATCCAGAAGGTGGAAGGTAAATCTTTTCTTACGATCACTCAATCGGAAAGAGAGATGACTGAAGACATCAAGGAGTCCCGCTTGATGCATGCCTTAGTAGTGAAGAATGCGGGAGAGGACATGATTAACGCAGAGATTCCGGAAGAAGTGAAGGAATTACTAGAGGAATTCAGAGAAGTAGTTCCGGAAGACTTACCGGAGGGGTTACCTCCATTGCGAGACATCCAGCATCACATTGACTTGGTGCCTGGAGTTAGCCTTCTTAACCTCCCTCACTACTGGATGAGTCCCAAGGAAACGGAGATCTTACAGGAGAAGGTCCAGGACTTACTCGACAAAGGATTGATTCGAGATAGCTTGAGTCCTTGTGCCGTACTAGCACTACTAACGCCTAAGAAGGATGGGAGTTGGAGGATGTGCGTGGATAGCCGAGCGATCAACAAAATCACAATTGGGTATAAATTCCCGATACCTCGCATTGAGGACATGTTGGATCGGCTGAGTTGAGCAGTGGTATTTTCAAAGATAGATCTTCGAAGCGGGTACCATCAAATTCGGGTCAGGCTTGGGGATGAGTGGAAGACTGCCTTCAAGACGAAAGAGGGGTTGTACGAATGGATGGTCATGCCATTTGGACTTAGCAATGCACCGAGTACCTTCATGCGCGTGATGAATCGGGTACTTAAACCCTTCATAGGTCGATTTGTTGTTGTATACTTTGATGACATCCTAGTATATAGCAAGACTCGGGAGGAACATCTAGTGCATTTGAAGGATGTCTTGATGGTACTGAAAGAGAACAAACTTTATACCAATCTCAAGAAGTGTGTGTTCCTGTCACCGAGGCTGTTGTTCTTAGGATTCATAGTGAGTGGGGAAGGGATCACGGTGGATGAAGACAAGGTACGAGCCATTAGGGATTGGCCTACACCCAAGACCATCACCGAGCTGAGGAGTTTCCTGGGGTTAGTGGGATTCTACAGGCGTTTTATACGACACTTTAGCACGGTGGCGGCTCCCTTAACTGAATGCTTAAAGAAAGGGCAGTTTCACTGGGATGAGGAAGCTGAGTCGGGATTCGCAGTGCTCAAAGAGCGACTATGTAGCGCACCGGTGTTGGCCTTACCTTCGACAAATTATTCGAAGTTGACTGTGATGCCAGTGGTGTGAGTATTGGTGCGATACTCTCTCAGGAGAAGAGGCCTGTCGCGTTCTATAGTGAGAAACTTTGCGAGGCCAGGAGGAAATGGTCCACATACGACAAGGAGTTTTACTCCGTGGTTAGAGCCTTGAGAATGTGGGAGCATTATTTGGTGGCCAACGCACTAAGCCGAAGGGCGGATCTACTAGTGACTTTGAGAGCTGAGGTAGTTGGGTTTGAGCAGTTGAAGGAGCTGTATGAATCGGATGAAGATTTCGGAGCTACCTGGAGAAAGTGCACTAATAAGGAACCCAATGACAGTTATTATATTCTGGAGGGTTATTTGATGAGGGAAAACCAACTATGTATCCCTGCATCCTCCTTGAGAGAAAAGGTGATCCGAGATCTCCACGGAGGGGGATTAGCCGGCCATTTGGGGCGAGACAAAACACTAGCAGCAGTGGCTGCAAGATACTATTGGCCTCAGTTGCGCAGGGATGTTAGTCGGATAGTGCAACGCTGCTACATCTGTCAAACATCAAAGGGCCACTCTTAGAGTACAGGACTATACACTCCATTACCCGTACCTGAGAATATTTGGGAAGACTTATCCATGGATTTCGTATTAGGTTTGCCTCGTACCCAATGAGGTGCTGACACTGTTTTTGTAGTTGTGGACAGGTTTTCCAAGATGGCTCACTTCATCCCGTGTAAGAAGACGACGGATGCTCAGAACGTGGCCAGATTATTCTTTAAGGAGGTGGTTAGATTACATGGGGTTCCCAAGTCCATCACTTCTGATAGGGACACCCGATTCCTTAGCCACTTCTGGAGGACGCTTTGGTACATGTTCAACTCGTCCCTCAACTTTAGTAGCACAGCCCACCCACAAGCCGATGGGCAAACCGAAGTGACGAATAGGACCCTTGGCAATCTGATAAGAAGTATCTGTGGAGAGAAGCCAAAGCAATGGGACCTGGCATTGTCTCAGGCAGAGTTCGCCTACAACAACTCGATCCACAGGACTACTGGTAGATCACCTTTTTCAGTGGTCTATACCAAGGCACCTTCTCACGCTTTGGACCTAATTTCCTTACCTAAAGGTGCGGAAACCAACATAGCAGCAAAGCACCTGGCGGAACAGTACCACACAGTGGCGTCGGAAGTCAAAGAACGAATTGAGAAAGTGAATGAGCGGTATAAGAAAGCCGCTGACCAACATCGAAAGAAGAAGTTGTACGAGGTAGGAGATCCAGTGATGGTGTTCTTAAGGAAAGAACGCTTCCCCGTAGGCACATATAGCAAGTGGCAACCGAAGAAGTATGGGCCATATAATATCGTGGCCAAGATCAATGACAACGCTTATGTGGTTGGACTTCCGGAAAACATGAGAATCTCTAAGACCTTCAACGTAGCTGATTTGTCTCCATTTTACGAGGATGACGAACCCCTTTATCTAGAAGCGAACTCGGGGTTGAGTTCTTTCTTGGTGGGAGAGAATGATGCGGACATCGTAGAGAACACAGAAGCTTACACGGGTACAGGCACGGCCAGAGACACGGCCGTGTGTTCCAGTAGAATTCTCACAGAAGCTGACACGGCCTAGAGGCATGGTCGTGTATGCGACCGTGTACTACGCTCGCCACACGCCCAGAAACATACACGGCCTAGAGGCACGGCCGTGTATGCGATAGGTTATAGACATGTATATCATTATTTATTTTCACGTGTACGCTTAGATTTTCTCCTTTTAGATATTTTACGGGGAAGTATATATACTCTTTTGTCAGACATATTAGGGTTACGTCTTATTATTATTTTGAAATACATTTCGTGAGAGAATTTTCTTCATTTTCGGGTTGTGCGCAACCAGAGTTTGCATCAAAGAGCTATTCTTTGTTGTGTGAAACCAATCCATATTCGGATTCGTTTCGTTACGCTTTCCTCGCTGCGTCATGTTGTGAGTTTGCTGAAATTATTCAGACCTTGTCAAGAGCGTTTATTTCAAGATAATTAAAATCCTTTTTTTCATGTGTGTAAGTTTGCTCAATATCTGTTAGTTATTAGATGCAATAACTATGTTAAAAGAAAAAAAGCCCAAAATTATTGCCTGGGAGATATAGATCATGAAACTAGAGGAAATCTGGATAACCTTCTTCTGGTAAATAGAAGACCATTGTGCATGTAGATTGGCTGTATGAATGGATTTGTGATTGCTATTTGCCAATTCATTTTAAATTGCATGATGTTGGGCCCTTGAATATCAATGTTATGTTTTACTTTGACAATTTCACATCCCAGCATTTGATGTTAGTCATTTGAAGAAACTCTGCTGTATAATAATGGCACAGGTATCACCAACGTGCCTTGCTCCACCGCCAAGAGACTCACAATTTAGCTGTGGGACTGGAGGCCCAGCCAGTTTTTTGGCCATGGATGTTGGTTCTTTTTTTATTTTTTATTTTAAATCATGATATGAAAGGCTGGGGGCTTTCATTAAATTTTAGGTTTGAAACGGCCTTTTCATTTATTGCTCTTATTTACATTGCACAAAGTAGCTTGCTTTTAACTCTTTGTGGAAGAGAAATTTCTGAGAAATTACAATTCAGTGATTATGAATATAGATATGCATACTCTCTTTCTGTCTCCTTGCTTCCTTCTTAAAGATGCATGTCATCTGCTTTCTTGATTGTGCAACTTATAAGACTAGCACATGGAGCCATGAACGTTATGAAATTATTTTGTTTCTTACAGCCCTGGATTAAGTTCCATCGTGACCGGGTATCTTCCTAGTGTCATTCTCAATGGATTTATTTATCTCGTTCCCTTTGCAATGCTTGGAATGGCTAAATTAATGGGTTGCATATCAAGAAGCAAGGAAGAGTTAAGGACTTGCAATATGGTCTTTTATTTCCTCATGGGAAATGTGTTTTTTCTAAGTATGTTATCTGGATCGTTACTGGAGGAACTAGGAGCATCCATTATACATCCCAAGGACTTTCCAAGTCGTCTGGCTAGAGCTGTCTCTGCTCAAGTAAGAATGGATTTTCTCAGTTCATGTAGCAGATGCATTTCTATCGTGGAAAACTATTGAATGCAGTTCAGGTTTTTATATAGTTTTTAAACATGCTTTATTGGGGGGGTTGGACATTGATGTTTCTATGTTCATCTGATAAATTTTCTGCTGCTGATGCATCAGCTTGTAAAAAGACTAACTCCATTTTTTTGGGCAAATTTAGGGGAATTTTTTTATAACATATATCCTAACAGACGGGCTGTCGGGCTTTTCTTTGGAGATACTTCAGCCAGGGTTACTCTCTTGGGATACTTTAAGGTCTCTTACATGTGGCCGTGGGAAGGAAAAGAACCCATATCTATTTTCTTTACCTTACTATAGAATCATCCCTGTGGTATGCCTGGCAATTTTGATTGGAATGGTGTATGCGGTTGTGGCTCCACTGTTGCTCCCATTTCTAATCTGCTACTTCTGCCTAGGCTATGCTGTATACATAAACCAGGTAACTCCATTTCGTTGATAGGACTTTCTCTGTCTAACCATTGCAATGACAGTCGTCTTTACTCTAAGAACTAGGGAAAAAAAAAATTTCTCTTCAAAAGAATTGACTATCTTTTATGGTAAATGTCTGTATAGTTCATGGGTTTATTTATCTCATCTACTTTTTGTTTGTATATTATCTGTACTTGTTATGCATTTGAAATGTTTATTTTACTTTTTATCTATTTGGTATTTCTTTGAGCCAAAGACCAGTTATAAATTGGTACTAAAACAGTACCAAAACGGGAGCATAGATCGACAAAATCAGTTCGCACTCCATGCTCTGTCATAAAATATGTGCAGTAGGAATTTCCATTGAGCCCTTGGTGATTTAGAGTGAAGATTTACACAGGAAGCAGATTGGTAACCGATGGGGCTTGAGAAGTATTAGAGGTTTGGGTTGATAGCTTCAGTGGCTGTCAGCAAGATTTGAAGATATTGCCGGTCTTAGTCTCTATGTGGGTGCTCTGGCTGAAATATATAGATCTAATGTTTAACCGAATGCCTCAAGCTTGTCTCCAGAACACAAAGAAAAACATAGACGAATCATACTGAAATTTCTAATAATTATAATGTTCCTAAAGCAGCCCTTGAAGTCAATTATATTGCAAATTAATAATTTTGTCGCTCTTCAAGAGATGCATTGATGATTAAGGGGTTATGTTACAGGTTTAACAAATGGAGTGTTCATGCATGTGGAGCTGGTAGGTGTAATGTTTGGTGTGTGCAGACATTTGTCCTATTTCAATGTCTATTAGAAACATAAAAACAAGAAGAAGCAGTTGAGTCATAGCTGTTTCTGTTATGGTTTGTTTATATTTAATTGTGTATGTGCTTATGTAATTTCTTTTAAGTGCTGTCTAGGTGTTAAATTTGTTGTGTAATGTGTAATTAGGTAGCGTGTGGATGGGTCAGTTCAGTGCAATGTTGGGCTGTAATGCTGGTAGCCAAGTTGATGTGGGTCACTGCGGAATTGTGCAGTTAGTGTAGTGCTTGGAGTAAGTTTAGGAGTAATAGTCATGAAAATAGGGTAGTGGGCTAAGTTTGTAACTGCCACCTCTATTGCAGAAAAATCAATGAAGAAGAAAAAGCCTACTTTTCTCCAAAACATTTCAAAATTTTAGAGTCCAAAGAGATCATAGGGTTTTTTCTAACCAGCCCTAAAAAGAGATTGCTATCTTTAATGAGCCTTAAAAAAGAGATTGTTGGTTCTCTCTCTAACAACCTCAAAATTTTATTTGATATCAATTTTTAACAGGTTAAAACCTGATTGTTGATCTTAGTTACTGTTTGTACCAGCAATTTCATTCTCCATCATCTCATAGTAATCTTCCTTTGATTCCTTTAGTTAAGAGAACTATAAATTCCTTATTTGCAGATTGAAGATGTGTATGAGACTGTGTACGAGACATGCGGAAAATATTGGCCATATGTTCATCACTACATTCTTACTGCAATCATTCTTATGCAAATTACCATGATTGGTCTTTTCGGGTTGAAGTCAAAGCCAGCTGCATCCATATCCACGGTGCCACTTCTTTTGATATCCCTGATGTTTGCTAAGTACTGCCAGACTCGATTTTACCCGACATTTTGCCACTATCCCATTGAGGTAATTCGACTTTTTCAAGATATTTTTATGCTTGCTTTGCTACTATTTCCTGTTTTTGAAGAGATACCAATTGCCATGGCACCTATTCTTGATACTCAGACTGAAACTTCTTTAAACACATTTGGCAGTTAGTGGTAGCTTTTTCCCCAAATTTTCAATATTCTTAATCCAGTCGATCTCTTTTTGTGACAACCGAACTAGGATATTGATGGATAGATGCATGTAGATTCGTATGCTAACCCTTACCAATTGCATTACAACAGAATGCTGCTGAGAATGATGAACTTGATAGGAAGAATGGCCACTTGGAATTGAATTACAAGAATGCGAAAAATGCGTATTGCACTCCTTTTCTACACACTACGAATTTCATGGCGTCGGGGACAAGCTCTGCGTAATTATTAGCATCTTCTTTCATAACATTTGCACATTTCTTTGTTCTTTGGATTTTATTTTATTTTATTTTTCCCCATTATATGCCGTGTTCTGAGTTCGATTTTCATTTTCGTTTTATTGAGCTTTTGGGATGCTCTTGGCCAGTATTTTGGCACTGTCGTAGCTCCATGGCCACCGGAAGGATTAGTGTTTATAGCTATCGTGTAATCTTTTGAGTCTCAGTTACTTACCAGCTTCACTGAGTATGATGCTACAACCTGGTCCAAATTCATGAGGGCACATGTGAGAATTTAGCATGATTGAGATTTGAGACAGCTTGTTCTTCTGTATTTCATCATCGTTAAATTCAGCACCATAATCAGCTTCTTTAAAAGTCGACTATTATAAATATGATTTGGGTATTTTAGACTCGTTACTTATCGGCAACCTATGACAGCAGGTGGAGAATAATTTTAAGGCTCACTATTTTTTGTGATTATTCTGAGTCAATCGATTGGTGATGCACTTAACTTTTCTAAATTTTTATTTGATGTATGAATCAATTCGAATCTCAAACGTGAAATTTTCCGAAAAGTAAGGCGTGAATGCAACGCTTGATAACATAGACTAGAGTGGGATCTACGAATTCATGTCCTTTGATGTGGTAATCCCTAGTAATAAAATATGAATGATATCTTTTTCAGTGTGAGGAAGATCCCTCGATTAACCGAGGGGTGAGTGGGTAAACGTGGATAGTGTAAAATATAGGCTTTTAAGGATCTAGAAAAATGATATTATAAATTTTTTTCATACAATATTTTGTGAGAAGAAGTAATCCAAACTAAATGAACTCAAGAACAGAGAGCAAGAAAGTTCAATAGAATTTTTCCATGCTGCTTTATAACAGATTGTATTGTATTTTTATTCAATTAATTAACTAATGAAAGAAAGTCTTTCTATTTATACTACATTGTAACTATTGAATATGAATGACATGTGATCTAATCAGATAACTACAAGTTGACAAATCATATAAATACATGTGGTTTATAAGTATACACATAACTTTACATCCCCTCAAGTTGGAGCTTCTTGAAGGCCTAACTTGGAAGAGAGGTGTTGGAGTTGATTGACAAAGAGGATTTTGCTGAGGAGATCTGCCAATTGATTATTAGAAGAAACATGATCTAGATGAAAAAAACTGTTGGAAACATGGTGATGGATGAAATGAATATCTATGTCAATGTGCTTGGTGCGTCAATGCAAACATGAATTGTTGGCAATTAACATTGCAGATTTATTATCACAATATAGACGGATAGGAGAAGGAATAGAGACAAAGATCACGTAGGATATAAGAAGTTCATAGCAACTCTTTTGTTGTACTAGCCATGCTCCTGTATTTTGCCTTTATTGTAGAAGTACTAGCTGTACTTTGTTTCTTAGACTTTGAAGATACTAAAGCATTACCAAGCATAATGCAATAGCATGTAAGTGACTTCCAATCATCAATAGATGATCCCCAATCTGCATAAGAAAATCCATGTAAAGTCATTGGATTATGAGAAGAATAAAATAGACCATAAGCAGTTGTTTCCTTAATGTAACGAAACAAATGAATAGCTGTGTGAAGACGATGTGCTCTTAAGCAGGATTAAAATTGACTAAGCTTATGTATGGTGAAGGAAATGTTGGGCCTTGTCAATGTCAAATATAACAGATGTCTAATGATTCTACGATATACAGTTGGATCAGCTAGTATATCCCCTGTTTCTTTATCAAGTACAACTTTAGAAGGCAAAGGTGGAGAAACTGGTTTGCAAACTATCAATCCCATATTAGTTAAGATATCAAGAATAAATTTCCATTGATTTAACATAGTACCAGCTGCTGTGCAACATATCTCTATTCCAAGGAAGAATCTGGCTAAGCCCAAATCTTTGATAGTGAAAGCATCATGTGATTCTCGCTTTAAATCGGAAATACTAGTATCACATGTCCTTGTAATTAACATATCGTTGACATATAAAAGGATAACCAGAAAATCGTCAAATTGTAAACTATGTGAACAAGGAATGATCACTAGTTGATTGAGTATACCCTTTGCGAATTAAAAATTGTGTGAGTTCAATATTTCACCATCGAGAGGCTTGTTTAAGCCCATATAAAGATTGCCTTAGCGTACAAACTTGATTAGGACTAGTTTTTGTATATCCTGGAGGTGGTAGCATATAGATTTCCTCATTTAAATAACCATGAAGGAAAGTGTTGTTGATGTTAATCTAATGAATTAGTCAATTGTCGGCAATAGCCACTACAATGAGGATACGGATAGTTCTTAATTTGGCTACTGGGGAGAATGTATCATGATAGTCAATGCCTTCATTTTATGTATAACCATTAGCCACCAATCTAGCTTTGTAACGTTTGATAGTATCATCAGGTTTATATTTAATCTTATAAATCCATTTTGATCGATGAGCATACAAACAGTTCCTAATTTAGCTATTGGGGAGAATGTATCATGGTAGTCAATGCCTTCATTTTGTGTATAAGCTTTAGCCACCAATCTAGCTTTGTAATGTTCAATAGTACCATTAGGTTTATATTTAATCTTATAAATCCCTTTTTGATCCAATTGGTCTCTTCCCTATTGGTAAATCAGTTACCTCTCATGTATCATTCAATTCTAAAGCCTCAAGTTCTTTACACATTGCTTCAACCCATTCTCTACTTTTAGATGCTTGTGAATAGCAATATGGTTCGTGAGAAGTTAATACATGTGCCAGGGGTGCAACATATTTAAAAGGAAGATGAGAAAATGTATGTGGTAAAAAATATGGATATGAAGTGTTAGAATAGTATAAATGAGAATTAACCGAACTAACTTACACAGAATGTACATAATCCTTATGCTAATTGGGTGTTCTATGTTCTCAACTAGATTTTTGAACTATCATGGAAGGATTTAAAGGAAGTTGTTCAGAAGATTGAACACTAGAATTTGGACTATTCGTTTGCTAATCAGTAGCAAGAATGCATAGTAAAGTAATATTATTATCTAATGCAAGTGATGGAAAAGATTGAGAGTTAGGATTAGAAGAAGTTCATGTGATGAATCTATATTAAGAGGAATAAAATCATATTTATGTTTAAATGGTAGTATCTCTTCATGAAAAATAATATTTCAACTAAGTAGTATTTTGTGTGAAGACATGTCATATACTTTGTGTCCTTTGTGACCATGTGCATAACCAAGGAATATACACTTAATTCCTTTGGGATCAAAATTTTCTCCATGTGGTATATTAATAGCAATGTAGCACAAACACCCCATAATTCTTAGATGATCATAACAAGGTTTGGTGTTGAACAACATCTCAAAAGAAGTTTTGCATCCTAGTATGGAGACGAGTATTAGATTTATGAGATAAGTGGCTATGAGTACACATTCCTCCTAAATTTGTTTTGGTGGAATTGCATGTATCCTTAAGGCTTCAGCGGTTTCAATTAAATGTCTGTGTTTTCTTTCAATGCGGCCATTTTGTTGGGGAGTGTATGTCATAGTGCATTGATGTATGATTCCTAAGTCATGAAACATCGTTTGACATGCGTAAGATAGAAACTTAGACCCATTATCAAATCTTATCAATTTAGGATTAACCAAGAATTATGTTTTGATTATTTTAAGGAACTTATCTAAAACTCCTACAACTTGAGAGTTACTACTAAGTAAATAAGTCCAAGTAGAACGAGTGTGATAATCGAGAATGGTAAAGAAGTATCTTGCATTGGATATTAAATTTACAAAGTAAGGACCTTAAGTGTCTACGTGCAGCAAAAGAAATGCATTAATAGCATGTTCATCATTTTTGTTAAAAGGAAGCCTGTGTATTTTGGCATTTGAATAAGTATCATAAATGAATTTATCAAGAGTAAACTATTTGCAAGAATCTAGATGTAACATTTTTTACATGGATGAATGTCCCATCCTATTATCTAACAAATGAAACATGTCCGAGTTATTTGAAGGAAAAACATGAACAACAAAACAGGAATGAGAAGGATTCGATTTAGTAGAACTAGAAATCCTAATGGCTTCTAAATCTAAAATGTACAATCCATGAGAAGCTTTAGCTGATGCTACGACTCATTTACTGTGATGGTCCTGAAAATTTAAGGATGAAGAATTAATGGTTGCAACAAGATTATTATCTACTAATGCACGATGTACAGATAATAAATTCTGTTTGAACTCAAGGACAAATAGTGCATTATGTAGTGCTAAAGATGAATTGATAACAACTGAACTAGCAAGTTGTACTCTTTTAATGCTTCCATTAGATAGTTTTATAGAAATTAGGTTTGGCAAATTCTACAAGTTGAATAAAATGGTTTGGAAAGGTATCATATGATCCATGACACCTGTATCAACTACCCTTGAATTCATATCATCATTTATAGCCTTAAAAGAAGAAAATAAAGCTAAAGTACCTGTGCAATTCATGGTTGCGTTTACTTCTGCAATATCAATAAATTGCTTTTCCTTCATCATCTTCACCATTTCTTAACAAAATGATTGGATAATCTTGGAGTTCGCCAACTCTGATCTAGAAGTGTTATAGGTGAAAATAGAACTTTCATCAAACAACACATCCACTGGAGTAGATCCATCAGTGACACATGTAGCGGCTAACTTACTCTAATTTCTTCTAACTTTTTTTCCTTTATACCAATCAAGTTAGCCTATTAATTGGAAGCAAGTTTCAATGGTATGGCCTTTGCCTTTGCAATGTGTACACATCAACTTTCCGGTATTGAACCTTTGTCCTCTTCGTTTGTCAAAATTTCCTTTAACAAATTCTATCTTCTTGGAGTTAAAAGCAGCAACATTGACCTCATGTGAACCAGTAATAGTCAATTGCTTTTGCTTTTCTACTTGTTGAACAAGATAGTAAGCCTTGCTATTGTAAAAATAGGATCCATTGATAGAATTTGGTTCCTAATGGCTTCATATCCCTCATTAAGACCCATTAGAAATTGAATGAGTCTACTCTGTGATTCAAAGTCATTCACTCTTTCTTTCAAACGACAGGTACAACATTCTATTCACCTACATTTGCAAATAGGATAAGGATGTAAGACTTGCAATTCATCCCAGCAATGTTTTAATTTATTATAATAGACACTTACTGTCTGGTTCATTTGCTTCAAATTACTCAATTTATGCTATATTTAGAAGATTAGCTGACCATTTCCTTGTCCAAACTATTCGCTAACTTCAATCCATAAGTCATAGGTCGATTGTGAATAGAGATAATTCTGTGAATGTTCTGGCATCATAGAATTTAAGATCCAACAGTGGACCCTATAGTCACACCTAGCCCATTTAACTAGGTCTCTCAAATCTTCATTCAACTTTAGAACATTGCCATCGATAAAACCTAACTTAAGCTTCACACCCAATCCCATTTTGATGGATCTACTCCAAGCCAAGAAGTGCATGCCATTAAAGACAATCTTTCCTATCACCATGCTTGGATTATTGGAACTTGATGTGTATAATGGATGAGAAATAGTCTAATCAATCTATCACTCATTCATTGCTCCCCTATGATTGTTCATATTCGGAAAACAAGAGAAGAAATAATGAACTAATCACAAGATGCTAGATCTTTTATCAACCATGCTCTAATACCATGTGAGGAGAAGTAATCCAAACTAAACGAACTCAAGAACAAGAACAAAGAACAAGAAAATTCGGTAGAATTTCTCCATGGTCAAGTACTACTTCATAATAGAATGTATTACATCTTTATTTAATTAACTAACTAATGAAACAAAATCTTTTTATTTATATTACATCGTAACTATTGTATATGGACAATATGTGGCCTAATAAGATAATTATAAGTGAACAAGTCATATAAATACAAGTGGCCTATAAGCATATACATAACTTCACATATTTTAAATAAAAGTGGTAAAATAGTATGCTTATGAAGAGGATACTTGTTACCTGTAAAGGCCGTGCAGCCATAATAAAGTTTAGTTCAATCCAAATTCATTATGATAACTATTAAGTTTACAAATACAACGAATACAATACCCGATAAGAAACATAACAGACGAGGTGAAGTTACTAGGAGGAAAGATATGCAAATAAGAAGTAAGGTACATATCATATTAGTATATAAGCTGAGCTGAGGAGACGGAGTCATCATTCAAAACTTCATCCTAATCTTAAAAATTCTAAAAGAGAAGATATGATAAAAGAAAATATATGATCGCTCATTATACATAAAACATGTTTTCTTTATCTTAACTATTTTATTTGTCTTTATTATTTTCTGGATATATTACTAGATGTTTATTCTTTAAAATATTAGAGGTCAGTAAATGGGTGCGTTGTTGTTTGTTTAAATTATCTATACTTTCTTTTCACATAATTATGTTTTATTTTGTTAGCTTTGGTTGCTAATGGAAACTTGATATTTTCGCTATTCTCTGGTTTTCCTCTTTATCCAGTATAGTCAAACCATGGAATTTTCTAGTTCCCAAAGGTGATCCATTGTTGAGGAAGCTGGTGCATTTATAGATTTGAAGAGCCATGGCTTATGGGTGATTAGAAATTTATGACATTGATATTGTTGAAGGTTGAAATTTGAATGGATACTTTCAAAGACTTAAATTAAAAATATATGGATATTATTGGTGGTGGTATTAATAACAGTACCAATAACGAACGATGATAATAATAACGATGATTATTATAATAGTTGGAAGAATTTGTAGTAATTATGATGATAGCAAGGAAGCTAATGATTACTATTTTGTTTTAGTTTAATATTTTATTATAATGATTTATGCTATAGTATAATTTATACTTTGGTTTTATGCATTAGCTTCAATACTATAACCTATATTATGATTAAAATTTATATTAAATTTCTTTATATATATTGTGTATTTCAATTTTTTTAAATACAACTTTTGCAAGCACATTTATAATTTTTGAAAGTTAGTTTACATAGGTTATAAAAACTTATATTTTTACGTTTTGATTTTACAGATTTTTAGTAATTTTAGGTAAAATTGTGAGATTGAAAATCTTGGATCCATCCAAGTGCCCTCTCATCTTGTATAATGTGGTAAGTCTACGTTATTATAATTTCCTCTTCTTCTCATATAGTGTAGTGGTGTTAGCCGAACCTCTCTATCAAATATTTTTTTTGCTTGTAGTGTTGAACTATTTAATATGGTTCCGTTTGTTATCTAATACAAGTGGAGTCACTTTGAAATGCGAATATCTATAAATTGCATATTAAAAATACATCAATACTTTGTTTGTAACTATTTGTATATATTAGTATAGAATCATTTGAAAACATAAAATCTTAAATTATGCATTTGTATTACTTTTATTTAGGCATTACGAAAATTTCTAGTGCACTTTTCTTAAAAGTAATATCTTAAAGTGTCCTAAAGTTTTATTATTAACCTTTCTAAAGTCTTTAAGAAACTAAAGTCATAGAAAAGTCATTCTTACAACCCTAACTTAGAAGTACTTGTAATTTAACTTATGTTCTATAGTTTTAGAATATTATTTCAAAATTCTCAAGATATTACGTCTACCATTGGACCCTTGCACCCTTCTTTGTTGTTTTTCCAAACACTTGTATCATGATTTTATAGAGAATTCTATAGTACAGTCATATAAAAATGAGTACACCATTGAGTCACTTTGTATTATTAATAGCTCCTATTTTATTGTAAACATGGATGTTTTATTGTATGAAACAATTAGTCAATACTTACATAAAGACTGTTAATCGACATATTAAGGCTGTCAACAATTGTATTAAGACTGTTCATAGTTTGTTTTTACTGTAATGGGCCTTATTTTTACTGTATTTAAGAAGATAAAACTGTAATAGAGAAAAATGATTATATGGTATAATAATCGTGCCTAAAATTTCTCTGACCTCATAGTATAATTCCTTGTTCTATGGTGGGGCTTGATTACACCCTCTTCACAACAGGAGATCGCCAAATGAATCTTCTCAATAGTCTCCTCCTCAGCTAATGTAATTCTATCTTCAATTGAGGATA
The DNA here is from genome assembly GCA_037954665.1 of Laguncularia racemosa. NCBI lineage: Eukaryota > Viridiplantae > Streptophyta > Magnoliopsida > Myrtales > Combretaceae > Laguncularia > Laguncularia racemosa. Next base: position 1,659,656 of record JBBMOL010000013.1, on the reverse strand, counting down.
CTATCATTTCTTGTTTTCTCATTCATAATAGAGATCACCTTTTGGATGATATGACACATGTCTAAGCTCATGGTTTTAACTAGAAAGACAGGACAATTGGGGTCTATCATGGATCCATCCACAACTTTCTACCCTCTACATCACCTACTCGCAAAAGAAAAATTTCTTCAATCAATTCTTACCAAAGCAAAGAATACACCAATAACAAGAGGATCTACTACCTATAGTGGAACTCAACAAATCTGTATTTTGGAAGTAGATGCTATCAATAACTCAAATCCATGGGGTACTCTAAGCAACTTTTCCTAAAAGGGATTTATTGAAGGCTTCTAAAACTCTGATCCCCAATCCATCAAAGCTATTTTAGAATAGTTATTTCATCCCACCATCTTCAATGAATTTTTCCACAAGAATGATCCCCTCTCCATCAAACTCTAGCAATCGATCAAGCCACTTCCTGGTACTACTTCTAAGACACTCGTGGCATAACTTGGGATGGGATATGCAATAGCTATAACGAGAATTTCCCTACCTCCATGTGACAACAACACTCTTCCAACCTTGGAGCTTTCCTAGAATTCTTTCTTTAACCAGACTCTAAGCTTTCACCGGGTTCGTTAGTCTTTGTGATGCGAGCCTCCTCACAGTACATGTCTCTTATTCTTTTAGTTATCCCTACTCAAAGTCATTGAAGATTTTCGAATGCTAATCACCTCGCCAGAAGCTTTGCAATGAGAACCCAAAATTGCCTTGAACTTTGCAATATTTGCTTTGGAAACTTTAGCAAAAAGAAGACAATCATCTAGAAAAAAAAAAAAAAAATGAATAAGTTCTGCGCTGTGTGTTCTAATTTCAAACCCCTATAAATTTCCTTATAGATTCTCTACGTGAATCATCATGAATAACGTGTCAACTACAGTATTTGATGAATTACTTTTATTAGAACCCCTCATTAAAAAAATAGTATACCCACTGATCCATTTCTTACGTCATGCATATCAAACATGCTGTCATATGTATATCCAAGCCATATATTTGAAGTAGGCACCACAAATAAATAATAATAATAAAGTTGATCCCCAGACGTACACATACACTGGCCGGACACAGTTATGAAATCGCTTTCTTGATGGCTGGCTCCACAAAAGCAACTTTTAGCAGGTTTGATTAGAAAAAAGTCCAGCGTACTCTCTGGCTGAAAGGACGATAAGTTGTCCGAACTGGAAACACGCTTGTTTATTATTTAATTTTTGTTTATGCCACCTCTGTTTCTTCCCGTTCACATTTCTAAAGCAACGTTTTTCTAGATCACATTTTTAGTCATTGTCAATGCCACCTTACATTTGCATGCTTTTGGACAACCTGGGATTTGCTTTTACCATGAAGAAAAATGGAGGAGAGTGATGGCACCAGCTAGTAAGTTAATAAGGTTAAGGTGGTTTTGTAATGTTATCATCACTTATGGGAAAAGATGCTTTCACCCTTTGGACTTCAAAATTAAAGTGATTCCACGTGAGTTGAATGCTATTTTGTTGATTGTCTTGTGCGGAAAATTCAAGCCGAAGACGAAGACTTTTTGCTTTTAAACTATCCTTATGAAAAACCCCTTCCTCCGCTAAAGTATGATGTTTTTGGTCTTGAATTATAGAGAGATGTTAAGTCTCAAGTTTGTAATATCAAAGATCTAGACTCTACTTTGCTTTGGGTTACAAACACCCATTTTGAGTTGTGATGATGCTGTTTTGCTGTTGATATGTATGTGGAAAAAAAAAAAAAAACAATCGATGAAATCGCAATTTCGAACTCAATTCCTTTTTCATGTTTGGAATTAGATGTGATTTTAGAGGCCGAATTGTGATTCTTTGTAATTGATGATTCTGACTTAAAAAGAGAATTCAAATTTACTGAATGAAATTAATTAAATTTACTGGAGAATTCAAATAATAATAATAATAATCCAGCTTAATCTGGCGGCCCAAAGTATGATAAGTTGTTCGAATTTGAAAAAAGATTTGGTCAAAAATCTAATACGTGAAATTGTTTTATTATATAACTTAATTTGTTTATGGCATTTCTGCATTTCACATTCCAAAAGCAAGGTCTCCGATGTACAAAATGCTTGTCTATGCAATGGCTGCTACTTTACATATTTTGCTTTTGCTTTTCAAACAGACACCCTTGGATTTGCTTTCAGCTTTTCCCATGGAGAATGCATGGAAAGGGAGAGATGTCAAGTATATTCTGGTAATCGGTAGATACAATTAGCCGTAGGAAAAAAAAAAAAAAATCGATGAAACCACAAATGAAATCGAACTGAATCATAAATTAGGTTTAAATCATCTTTTTAGGTTCGAAAAAATTATAAATCAAAATTGAACTGTTTCAAATTGAATCGAACTATTGAAAGTGAAGAAAAAAAAATGGCGGTGACAATCTAAAAAATGTATGACTAAAAAAAAGGATTCTATGTTACTTATTAAATTCCCTCTCTTATTTAGTTTTTATTAAATAACTTACTTTTTTTAATTTTATATTTTTACTTATTAACTGGTATAAAAACCATAATTACCTTGATGGAGACAATAAAACCTCTTTAAGTATATAAATGGGTATTAAAGATGATGAATGATATTATAAAAATAATAATAAATTATTTTTTTTATGTCAAGTATAATTTTTCATAACTTATTTAACTTGTATATAAAAAAATTAATAACATATATAAAAATAGTTCGAATTGTAAACCGAATTGAACTAGATTGAACCATTTTGTTAGGTTCAAAAAAATCATAAACCAAACCATATAATTAAATTCGATTTAGGAAAAAGAATTGAACATTAATATAAAGTTTGGCTCAATTCAAAGGACAAACCGTATCAAATTGAACTGCACCCACCCTTAAATACAATGAAGTTAAACAACTGTTTTTTTTTTAATTAACCTTGAGGTGTGATTGTGCCCTTTACCATATATATCAATCCCTTGAAATACCCCAAGATTACATAATAAATAAAATATAAAATAAATAAAGGCTACCCTAGTAAAATAAAATAATATGCTATCATATAATTTTGGTTTATTTTATTTTTTAATGATTATACTTTACTATTTTTTTAATTAAAAAAAAAGTCAGATTAACATCCACATATCATAAAATATATTAAAATGTATCACACTAATATTAGTTGTTACACGTTAGTTTTAGAGCATTTTTCTTTTTATTTTTTTTAACATGATTTTTTTTTTTAGTAAAGGACAGGAATTTGTTGATAAATGGAAAGATTGACTACTTCATTATGTTATATATTATTTATAAATGTATTTGCACATCCATAAATTGATTGCATTTTTTACCATCACAACTATACACACGCACTCCATTCAATCCGAATATACTGCAATCAAGTAGGATACTAGAATAAAACTAAAAAGATTTCATGAACATTTTCAAATATATAATTAGTTTGGTCATCTCGTTTATGATTTAATTATATTCCATTATAATTTCTTTTATTTTCACTCTTTAGAGGAGAAGGGAGAGGATGAATGATAGTGGTGATCCCATAGAATAAATAAGGTTTGGAAAAGATAAAGAGTAATGGAAAGTCATTGAGAAACCACTAAAATAATGCATTTTTTTTAAATAATTGCAAAATAAGGTACTTGAAAAAGTAATTCATGATATAAGTGATGAAAGTGCGGACCATGTATGCACCTTCAAGCAAATATTCCTACACAATAATTTCCACACCCCTCACCATTCAATAATTTCATTACAACGTCACCCAATACACCACTAATTTGCTTGCAAACCTACAAACCTATATTACAAACATGAAAAACAATATTATTTTTTCTTCTAGCTACAATAATACACCTACAATATAACATAACACAAACTCATAGAACACCTTTGTTTTCACTTCTACAAACTCCCTTGCTCTCTTACATAAGTTTGAAGAAGAAAAGATTGTGAATCTACTAGGATTGTCTACTAAGCTCAATGAAATCACTAAGATCTTCTCATTTCTTTAGCAAAAAAACTTGATTAAGCTATATTTTGGTGCGTATTTTCATCAATAATTGAAGTTTCTTCCTCATTATGTTAGTTTTCATCATTTCACAAAACTTTAGCTGTGATTTTTCATAATCTTTTGTTTTTTTAAAAAAAAAATAATAGTATTTATTGTTAGTTTATAGTATGTTAGATATGATTTATGTAAATCTTGTAGTATGTAACATGTGGTAGTTAGTTTTTTTGTTACTATGAGAATAGTTTGTGCATAATATGTATTTTTGTTTTTTAAAATGGAGGAGTTTAGATGGGAAGAAGAGGAATATTGTGCTACTAAAAAAGTATGTATTAATTTTAAATGTAAAATTTTGGTTTATTATTTAAAATTTTATAATATTTGTAAATAATCTTTAAAAAAATTAATTAAAAAAAATACTTATCCATGAAAATGTAAATATTAATTTTTTAAAACTAAAAACAATTTTAAGTATGAATTTAATATTTTGAAAAATTTTCAATTTCAATTTTTTATTTTTCAAAAAAATTAAGAATTTTTTTTTGTAAAATAAAATTAAAATTTTTGAATTTATTAAAAATATTTTTATAAACTAATTTTTTTTTTCTATTCTTATATAAACTTGCAAATTTTTTTAAGGAATTTTTTTGAAAAATTAAAAATTAAAAAAAGTTGTTTTTTTTTTTTTTGTTACATGAGAGGAAGATGATCAATCATGGCTCATTGTTCGACATCGCAAGTTATTACTTTGGTACGCCAAGAATGTGATTCTAGTAGATTCACGAGTGGAGCCATATTTGCAGTTGATGGGCTTCTTAGGGATGAGTCGCCTGCCTTTTATATAGCTAGATTGGCATATGATCATTGCTTTGGTTGAGAGGTGGAGGTCAAAGACGCATACGTTTCACATGTCGATTGGGGAGTTCAATGTTACTCTGCAGGATGTTAAGGTCCAACTAAGCCTCCCAATCGATGGTCAGGCAGTGATAAGGAGTAGTTTCTTGGATTGAATTGCTACATGTTAGAGATTGCTCAGGGTAAAACTAGGGTCAAGTAGTAAAGGGGGCCGCATTAGTCTGATGTGGCTTTATGATATGTATCGGGTGCTACCACAACATGCAGATGTTGAGCAATTTGCATGTCATACGCATGCGTACAACTTGCAACTACTAGGTGAATTTATCTTTACTAATAAATCGATCTCCTTTGTACACAACATGTTTTTTCCATTGTTGGAACACTTCAATGTGACAAGTATGTACAATTGGGGGTCCACATGTTTGATTTAGTTGTATCGCTAGCTTTATGTTGCATTTGCCTCATCAACGAACGAGATAGGAGGGACAACAATACTCCGTCAAGTATGGGCATAGGATAGATTCTCGCATATGGAGTTTATTAGTTGCCACGAACTTGTTATAGAGGTTAGAGCTCCTTTGGCCACACGATGGAGGATGAGCCTAGGCACTAGGTATCACCTGACACATCTTGTTGCCGCTTATCGAAATGCTCTCGATAGTTAGATTGCTAATCAAGTATTTCTTTAACCTTTTTTCAATTTTCCATTTGATGATATACATCATTGTATCTAAATTTTACTTGCTACCCATTAGGTCGAGTGGGAGCCGTATACAGGAAATCTGATTCACATCCTACCTCCTTCCATAGAGTAAGCGGACACATTTAGACTACTTGGGTGACGCTCATATGTTTTCACATAGTCGAGTGGTATTTTCAAGATTGTGTTGCTAGTTAGTTTAGGAATTTCTAATGTATTCCACAGGATGTTAACACATCTCCCGAGCCCCATCGGATTGACCTACGTGGGAGGGTTAACACAGATTGGTTGGTACAACATGCATCTTACGTAGCCGTATGGGACAAGCATTTGGCCTAGTTAATTCACCTACAGGGCCTTCGTAGGGTACAAGAGAGATATATGAGGTGGTACAGATCTATTAGTTGTTGGTATATAGGATGTATAGGAGCAGTTCTTAGATATTTAGTAAGTACAACATCAACACTAATTAGGTGATGCATTGTATATCCGATATTAATTCAATTTATGGTGCTTTGTTCATGTAGGTTGATACATTACAACAAATCTACTTATCCCTGGATCATGCTACGGCTATTGCTTTAGTTGATCATGGTCTTGAGTTTATACATGATCACGCGGGGTGATGTTGTACTTGTAGGCTCACTAGGATCAGGGCAAGGAGGTTGAGGTAGCAGCATAATCTATTGACATTTAGCAATAGCAACAGCTAATTCTTGTACATTTTAGAATCACAGAACTTAAACTACCTCATAATCGGGCTCAAGCACAAGAATATGCAGTACAGGCCCAACAGCTCCCACTGAATGCTGATGAGATGGACGACAACTCAACCCCAATGTCTAGCACTTATGTCACATTACATGGTCATTCCGTTAGTAGTCGTTTCCCTGCACCACATGCTCTGCAAAAGAGATGCCCCGATAAGCAAACAATGTATCAGAGTGAATCTTCATAACTTGCTACAAATTGAAGTCCAGTGCCTCCTTGTGACTTCAATGATACCTTCTAACACAAGAGTCACAAGCTTCTCCTACTCCAGATGCAAAGTCGGCTAAAAAGCATACAAACGCATTTTCGCGACTCGCATGACAGTTTAGTAGAAGAAGGAACACTAGGGGATAAGATACTATTTTATCTCATTTGACATATAAATCTTTCATCAATATTTATGACTTATTTATATTCTAGTTCTACAGATTTGAATATATTTTTCTTCCATTCAATATTGGGTACTTGATTCTTATTACTCTTCACCAATTCGCATATGTTTTCTCCTTAATTACATAACTATTTTTGAATCATACACCTTTCGATGAAACTTTCAATTCACATGTGAAATTGTGATTTATATTAAAATTTTCATAATTGCTTCATATGTTCTCATTTTTTTTTAATTTTAAAAATTATTATTATTTGTAAATTACTATTTGAAATTTCTAAATTTATTAAAAAAATTTAATAATTTTTTTTTATTTTTATATCTACGCTTTTATTTCTTTTAACCACTATTTCTATTTTTTTTTATAATTCTTTTCACAAAATTTTGCATAAAATTTCTTTATGATTTTCTTTACACAATTTTCTATATAAAAAAAATTCAATGATAAATTTTCTCAAATTAATTTTTTTTGTTTAAAAAAAATTAAAAGTTTACATAAGAATAACAAATAATAATAATTTTCATAAATTAAAAATTCTTAAATATTAATTTAAAATTTATTAAAAAAATTCATAATATATATTAAGGCGTGTACCCAAAATGCAATCTCAGGACATTGTACTATTAAAGGCGCTTTCCTAAAAAAATTATTACAAAAATAAGTCGTGAATGTATGAACCTGAAATGCACCTTTAGTTTTGCAAATTTTTACAAAACTGTAGGCACGAACCATAGCTATGCCATCAAGTAATTTGCTTGAAAGTGCAAACAAGGTCTGCGCCATTAGTGGATGGTGTAGACCACGCATGTGTTTTTAGTACACGCCAACTTGTACTTATACAACTAATCTCACTATCGAATTTCTATCATTAAAGATCCACTGTCCACATGTGCATTGTCATTCTACAACCTACAAACTTGGAAAAAAAAATGCATGCAAACCTATGTCTAACTTTTTGTATTTTTTGTAAAATATTTTTTACAGTGTTGTTATTTAAATTTGTCATTTTTTTTGTTGCAAAATATTGGAAAAAAAATTAAAATTGATACAAAAATTTGTACTATTTAAATTTTTTTGTAAAATAATTTTTACATAACATAGATATTTAAATTTGGCTTTTTTTCTTTCAAAATTTTGGAAAAAAATTTAAGTTGTAACATAATTTTCACATAACATGGACTAAATTTTAAAATACCTATATTACTTGTTTTTGTAAAATACTTGATAATTTATATATATTATGGATAGAAAGATAATGGGTGACTACGCGAAATTGATTATTTATGTATTTGAAAATATTGTGCCTAGTAACCGAGGGTCGAGATATGATAGGGATTCAATTAAAAAGTTAAAAATGAAGAAAAATATTAATGACACCGAATTCTTGTGCAGAACATGCCGAAGTATTGGAATTGATCTAATTGAAGTAAGGGTTAAAATAATTCACAAGTAATCTATTTTCCATAAGAGCAGTACATCACATGCCTTGATAACAATTAGAAATGATGATGAGGTTCAAAACTTCATTGAAATGGCTAAATCCTTTGAAGATCATGACATACAATAGTTATATATCAGGATTTTTGAAGATTTGGGAGGTCCCTCTAAACGACAGATATTCCAAAAAAGTGGGCACCCGCATTCTTCACATAGCATGGAAGAAATGTAGTGACTATAGGAAGCGGTAGAGAATTTTTGAAGTGCTCATTAGTAGTCATCATGTAGCGAGTGGGTTGAGAGGAGGGGATTGGACGCACACAATTGACTTTGCCTACAATTCATACACTTGCTAAAAGTGGCAAATATACTGAATCTCATGCTTCTACACCTATGTAATAACTGCTTTACTTAGGCTTGATGTTGCAGCATCTATATCAAATTAGTACAGGTGGACACACCAAGAGCTCACATATAAGATGCACTTCATGCCCAAACGTGACGAGCTCGATTAAGAGCCGATACAATTTCCGTTACTCTACCTAAGACCAAACCTTGTATGGAAAAGGGGGAAATTGAGGCAAAAAAAAAGATACTATATGGAAATGGACATTAGCGAGCATTCAGATAAGATTACATGTGGACTTTGTCAAGGGAAATGCCATAATAGAATAATGTGCTCACGTCGACATGATAATGGTATACGATGAACAATCATATGCATGATTTGTTGAATCTTAGCTTACCCTTGCATATTTATGATATCAAATCATTGCTTATATAATGCTAACATTTTTTGTTTCCCTTATGCAAATTGGATGAAGCCTCGACCATTTTATCTACTTTGTTTAATGCAATAGAAAGGAGATCTTCTATGGATGTTGTAATTTCTTAATATCTTGTAATAAATTATTTCACGGTTGTTTCTTAATATTTTGTATTTCTTTCATGGATTTTGGCAATTTTTCTACGCTTTTACATTTTCTTACACAGTTGTTTGTAAACTTTTTTAATAATTATCAAATTTATCAAACAATGTTAGACAATGTCAAGAAATTTATTAGACAACGTTAATTTTCATAAATAATTTATCGATTAATTGGACTTCATTCTATAGCACACAACATCCATCTATTATGCATCGACAAAATTATTTTTTTGTTATTCTTTATATAAATTTTTAAATTTTTTAAAACAAAAAAAAATTATTTGAGAAAATTTATTTTTCTTTATCTAATTTTCATAAAAAAATTTCCAATAATAATAAAAAAAAATTGGACTGAAGACGCGTTTTGGGTTTATGCTTTCATAACTTATTTTTGAAATAATTTTTTCGAATACACTATTTTGCAAATTTTTGAAAAAATATATATTATTTAAAAGCATTCTTCTTGTAAATAGACCATTGTTAAGTGGGAAAAAAAATTTAACAACCTACTTGTAGAGACATTTTCATAATTATTAATTATATACACTTATAGATCCCTAAATTCTTAAGATGTGCTTTTGTATTTTTATAATTTTTGAAGATATATGTATAATAGGAAATTTTTATTAAAATTTAAAAGTCATCAATATAGATAAACAGTTTTTAAATTTTGATAACGATTTAAAGATATTGTATATTTTTACTACTTTCAAGAAGGTGAATGTACACTTTAAGAACTCAGCAATTGAGCTATCTATTCACATGTATTCAATTACTTTAAGGATATACTTTCATTTTGCCCTATTTTTAAAGTGGATATCAACACCATACATATCAAACGTGTTGCCTTACGTATATCGAAGCCACATATTTGAAGTTGGGACCACAAATAATATATATATACATATATATATAATATAGTGATGAAAAAGCTAATAACCAGATATGCACTGACTGGATACGGCTATGAAGTCGCTTTCATGATGGCTCCACAAAAGCAACTTGTAGCTGGTTTGATTAGAGAAAAGTCCAGCTTACTCTGTGCGGATCAAAGAATGATGAGTTGTCCGAAATGCAAACACCGCTTGTTTATTATTTAATTTTTGTTTATGCCAATCTCTCTTTCTTCCATTCACATTCCTAAAACAACATTTGTCTAGATCACACGCTTAGTAATTGTCAATGCCACTTTACATTTGCATGCTTTTAGACTAAACTGGGATTTTTTTTTTTTTTTACTATGAAGAAAAATGGAGGAAAGAGATGGCACCAACTAATGAGTTAATAAGGTTAGGGTGGTTTTTGTGCGACTCAAGCTTGAATTTGTATTTACACGACTTGTGCTGGCTATTGAATTTGAGTTATTCGAATAATTTATTATTCCATTGCCTTAATACATGGTTTAAAAGAAAAATTCTATAAGTTTAATCAAAGTTGATTTCGAAACTAAATAAAAACTTTAGTTTAAAAGTTTAAGATTGCTTATGTGTCAAGTCAGATATAATTTTAATTCAATTTTATAGTTAACTAAAAAATATATATATATTATATTGTATTAAAAAATATAATAAATTACACGATTTATGAAAAGTTGCCCATGTTTTTAAGAGGAGAAATGAAATGGAAGTACTTTAAGTTATATGATTTTTGTAATAAAGTGGTAAGATTTTTAATATCACGATAAGGTCCTACAAGATTGTCAAATTTGCGATTTTATTTATAATCGCCAAAAAGTTTATAGAATTGAAACATCGAATCATATCATAAAAATGTAAGTTTCTATATAAATTAGTAGTAAAAAACTATACATATGTTTATAAAAGTCATAAAAACTTAAAACATATGCTATAAATAAAGAAATTTAATATAAAATTTAGTTATAATATAAGTTATAATACAAATAGTTTATTATAAATTATTATACTAATGCATAAAACTGAAAAATAAATGTTAATGTCGATATAAATTACACTGTAACATCGATCATCATGATAAACAAGTTAAACTAAAAACAAAAATCATCAACAACCCAAAATTATCAAAATTGCTACTATCTCACCCAATTGTAATCATGATTAACTTTATTATTATCATTATTGTCAATGTAGTTATTATATTACAACCAATAATATCAATATTTTCTTATTTCGAGTCTTTTGAAGTATTCGTTTGTGTTTAATTTTTAATAGCATCAATGTCATGAATCTCTAAAACATTTTAATTTCAACTCTTTTAAGCCATAACTCTTCAAATTTATAAGTGCACCAATTTCCGCTATAATATTACTTTTATTTTTTCCTTACCCTTTCACTTGAAATAATATCCACCTAATCATCATTTAATAAATTAAATATCTTCTTTCTCAACTACTCATTTATTATCAATAAAAGGTCTTTAATAGTGAAGTTAATAATGAAATTAATTTAAGTTAAAAAAGCAAATATAATATCATTTCACTTATAATCTGATGAATTTACTTTAAATTGTAGAAACTCAGTTTTTTTTTTAACTTATTAAAGTTTAAATCAAGTAGAATCATATAAAATCACACAAAATCAGTGGAATCATAAACCCGTAGAATTGTATATCTAAATCTACAATTCTACTATGAGTTTACATCAAAACAATTTTATACATAATTTAATTAAGAAATACCTTATAAAAATATAAATTCTTAAAATTGTATGAGTAGAATTACGATTTTGATAACTATGAGATTCTAAAACATTAAAAAAATCATGCAATCAAGTCCTAAAGTAGCATGTGATATTCAGTCAATATATATATATATATATATGTCCATAAAGGTGTTAAAAGCAAATAAATAAAAGTAAAAAGGAGAAAATAGGTCAATAATCTCCAAGGGTAGTCTTTCCTCTCCATCTTCAATTATATGGCAAATGGTAGGTGACAACTAACAATCCATCATCATAGGTGGACCGCTATACATGGATGTCTTCATGGCATCTAAGGTGATCAAAACCCACCATTATTGATGGGTTGCTCAACTTAGCTACACTGGGTGTTGACTTACGACCTTTGGCTAACCACATGGCCAAATAAAGAGAGAACAAAATAGAAGGAAATCTACATAGATTTGAGATAGTAATTTTTACTTCTTCGTTTTTCTTATTGTCTCGTCATTTTTAGTATATTGTATTATTTAATGATTATGTTCATCATTTTAGAAAGATTTTATTCCATGAGATGCCATGTCGATGCCTACAAAAAAGATATTTTAATATATTAAATTAGTATTACATTACATTTGTAGGAATCAATTGCTCCATACTCTATAATCTCACGACTATGTTGCCAGAACCGAAAGTTGCAAAATACTTCATTCAGAGGGTATCCTTAAGATATATCCATCAACATGTGTTATGGATTTAAAATCAGAAAATATTTATGCTTTTTAATATTTTTTTCTTTTGGGTAAAGTCATGTTTTGTAATATTTATTATATTGCCTAATAAAAAACAAGCATATGCAAAAACATGAAATTAATTTATTTGGTTTCTTAATAAATACTTTCAATCACCCTTTGACGTTTTGAGATATATAACGTTAGTTTTTGTGCTTTAGCGTCCATCGTGCATACTTTTAATGGTTATGATAAGATGAGGATTTGCTTTGAGAGTTTAGAAAACCTATTTACCTATGACCATTATGTGTCTTGTATCCCCTTCTGAGCGTCAAAGCAATGGACTTGTACTTATGCCATATTTGTTACACCAAAATGAATCCAACAATGAAATTGCAATTTCAAATTTCATTTTTGAAATTGAAAGTAATTTTAGAAATCAAAATTACAATTTCCTTAAATTAATAATTTTGATTTAAAAAAAAATTCGATTTCACCTTTAAAAGAATAGATATAATTCTACTATACTTTTATTAATAAAAATTTATAAAAATAAACTCATAGTATTTAATTTATATTTGTTTAATCTATAAATCAAGGGTATTTTTGTAAATATTTAATAATATGGGAATAAAATTAATTATTTTATAAACATTTTTAAATATAAAAATAGATGATTCATCTCATTTTCGATTCCGTTCCATTTCAAGCTATTCTCGTATATCAAGTCCGACATAAGAACCCACAAAAGGAACGATCACGATGATTACGATGACATGCACGGGCCGAACACGGTTATAAAATCGTTATCTCGATAACTTCACAGTTCACAAACCCAACCGTTAGCTGGTTTGATTAAAAAGAAGAATTTTTTTTAAAAAAAAAGAATCCGGCTTAACGTGGCGGCTTAAAGAATGAAAAGTTGTCGGAATTTGAAAAAAAAAAAAAGAAAAAGATTTGGTAAAAAGTCAAATATGTGAAATCGTTTTATTATATGACTTAATTTGTTTATTCCTAAAGCAAGATCTCCAAAGTACAAAATGCTTAAAAAGACCGTAATACGGTACGCTAATGCCAGCCACTTTACGCATTTTGCTTTTGCTTTTCAAACAGACGCCTTGGGATTTGCTTTCAGCTTTTCCCATGGGGATTGCGTGGGAAGGGCGAGACCTCAAGTATATTCGGGTAGATACAGCGTGCAACGAAGCTAAGCTGCTGATGCCTTTTTTACTTTCTTTTCCTTTCTTAAATAATATAAATAAAAACATAAAATAAAATAAAGGATATCATAGTAAAATAGATTAATATGTTATCATATAATTTTGGTTTATTTTATTTTTTAATGATTATACTTTACTATTTTTTCTAAATTTGAAAAAAAGAAGAAGAAAAAGTCAGGTATGCATCCGCATATCACAAAATATATTTTAATATTTTAGGGCCTTTTTCTTTTTTTCTTTTTAACAGGAATTTGTTGATGAATGGAAAGTTTGACAACTTCATGATAAATACCTCAAAAGTATAAGAACTTCCGTAGTTCTATTTATTTATTTTTCCTTTAAAAAAAAAAGAAAAGAGAAAAGTTTAGTCACTCGTCGGTTTTCTAGAAGATGGAAGGGTATCGGTAAAAATAAGTAGCACAGTAGTTTCTACTGCCCCTGCCCTGCCTAAGTCAAATCTAAACATTTTGCGAAGGATGAGAAGAGCCCCTTTCGATAAAGGATAATTCATGTGTTTAACAATTAAGTGCAATATATCAAGTATTACGAAATATGGCCAGTTTAGGGATATTTGATTAAATCATACTTCCATATTTATTATAATCAAAACTTGATATTTGATCAATATTATTATAATAACCTTGATAAAGTTGTTATATTAATGGTTTTTAGTGATAAATGATGGTAGAAAATAATCAAAGTGATAAATCTTTACGTCATGTTTAGTATATAAGAATAATTTCAAATAAATATAAATTAGATATAGATAAGATAAAAAATTGTGAGCGACTGCATCATATAATTATTTTCCCCCATTACAGTTTTATCTTTTCTAAATACAATAAAAATAAGACTTGTTGTAGTAAAAATAAACTATTGATAGTCTTGATGCTACTATTGATGGCCTTGATGTAGTTGTCGACATGTTATTTCATATAGTATAATACCATTATTCACAATAAAATAGGGGGTGTTAATAGTATAAAGTGACCATATAATGCAATGCATTGTAAAATTCCCTAGATAAGATATAGTTAAAAAGAAAAAAGAAAAAGACAATCCTATTTGTTTTATCATTTTTTCATTCGTTTAACGTTTGAATATGTGTATTTGTTAAGAAAAATATACTAAAAAAATGAAAATAAAAATGCATATATACCTCATCTTAAAAAATTAAATACCTAATATATTTATAAAAATTTGAACTTATTTACTAATTATTTTATTGATTTTTATAAGAATACTAACTAATATCTTATTTTTATATAAATTTTTACTTCTCATTATCTATTTTTCAATTGTTATTATTACAATAAGATACAAATAAGATTGTTTTTTATATGTTGAATTTTAAATTAGATAGATGAAAGGAAATATATATATATATATATATATATAAGAAAAGAGAAAAAATAAATAAATAAATAAAGAGAAATGCAAAGGAAGCTAAAGTTTAGTTTGACTTCGTCACACGACGTTCACATTCATCCCTCGACAGTTGACTCATTCTCACTCCGAGGAGGACGACCGACGAGGAAGAAGAAGAAGAAGAGGAAGTAAAAGCAGCAACTAGCATAAATGAAAAAAAAACGACGTTTTAGTTATATTATTCTTAACGTAAGAGTCAAAGGATATTGACACAAACTCCTTAGATACTCTTTGCCACATAACTCCAACCATGAAACTCCCTTTTTGATTACTATTCAACACGTTTTGTCAACAATTTAAATCATATTACCCCTTGTCCTGTTTTCTTATATTAGATAAGTAATCTTAATTTCCGTATATAGTCTTTTTCTTTTTCATCTTTGCCTTAGTCTTTACTTGGATTTTCCCGTCATTTACGTATGAATGACAAATTCAAGGTAGTTTCTCCTAGTTTTCTGATGAATTTTCATCGTCATGTTTGGTCCTAATTGTGAAGTTATATTAGTTTCATCTGTATCTTCATCTGGGTATGTTTGCTGTACTTGTTTTTTCAAGTTAGATTTTTGTTTGAGTTTCGCCCTTACCTGTGTTGTTAAGCTTTTAGATCAGAATCAGTTGGTTGGTTGTTGATATTAAGACAACGTAGCTATGGACGATAGAAGTTTCTCCGAGATTATATCGGAGTTACAGGTTTTGATAGAGGATGTTGCTTTGTTAGCAAAAGAATCTGACATAGAAAGAGAGATTCTATCCGGGCTTTCGCTTGTAGCTGAGAAGTTTAGACCAATTTTGAATGATTTAAAAGATGATAGTAAGGTTAAGGACACGAGTCCAATCCGAAAGGCGATACGATCCTTGGATAAGGAGTTTCTTCGAGCTAAAAATTTGATAAAAAGCCCCAATTCTAGAGTACATATGACAAGGATTGGGAGTTTGACTCGCGATATCGGCAGGTCTTTAGGACTTGTGCTGTTAGCTAGACTTGATGTGTCAGCAGATATAAAAGAGAAGATTGGGACATTGCACAAGGAGTTGATGAATCCGGGCTTTGCTTCGGGTCTAGTCGCAAGTCCAAGTCTTAGTAGTGGTTCAGGATTTGATAGTGAATCGGAGTTTGAAGAGGAGATGGAAATTGTCGAAGTAGAAAGGAGAAGAAGAAGCCTTGGTATTGAGGATGTAACGTTGCAAGTCAAGTATGGTGATGATGAAGAGCTTAAACTCGCGCTTCTTGCTTTATGGAATATGATTGATAGCGAGTTGGTAAACGATGAATGGATTCATGATCAAGCAGTCATTCCTATTTTGATCAGTCGGTTGAGCTCCGGTGTGCCACATAATCGGTTAACAACGGTTCAACTACTGAGGAAACTTGCTTCATCAAATGCAACTCATAAGGTAAATTCGAAAAGTTATTTTTGAATATAAATAGCTGTGTTAGGATCGGATCTGGATTCTGGTTACATATCAAGAGAACTCAACTCTAGAGATAGGCAAGTAAAGGAGAGAGTAGTCACAGAATTTAACATGGAAAACCCCCAAACGCTGGAGTGAAAAAACCACCTTAAATTCTGTTCGTCACTTTCTCATTCCTTTACTTGTTTATCTATGGTGTTTTGTGTTATGTTGATTTCTAACCGAAATAGAATCTGATCCTAACAAATTGGTTAAGAAATCAATATCGAGTTCTTTCAATGACTGTATTTTGGTTATAGATTATAACATGCAGTTGTTCTGCAGGAGAAAATGGCAGATGTTGATTCTCTGTCTGTGTTGGTAAGATCGTTGACACGGGATATGGAAGAGAGGAGGGAAGCTGTTGCCCTGTTGCTTAGTCTTTCAGATCTTTCTCCTGTGAGGCGGCACATTGGCAGAATCCAAGGGTGTATTGTTATGTTGGTGGCAATATTCAATGGAGATGATTCAGAAGCTTCTCAAGATGCAGGAAAGTTGTTGAATGCTCTCTCGAGCAACACGCAGAATGCACTTCATATGGCAGAAGCTGGATATTTTAAGCCATTGGTGCACTACCTAAAAGAAGGTATCATACCTTTATCTAGGTCAATTTCTCTAGATGTTACTTTCTTATTAAACCATATAACAAAGTGAATCATTGCAATCTAGGTTTGAGTACAGACAAGAAGAATGATCTCTATCATAATCTCCAGTTTACTTCTGAATGCGAAAATTTGAGGGACTTTTTCTTTGTATAAGCAAAAATTGAGTAATCTATTCAACCTGGCAAGCATAGGCCTAGTTAATTGTTGGTTTGGAGTCAGTTTGGCATCCTTTTCGTACCGGTTTGAAACAGGGTGTTGGGTTCAATAAAAAAATATCAAAAGAACAAAGCAAAAAAACGCACATATCAAACAGAAAAGACATATATCAGACATAGGATAGTTAAAATGAGGCAATCAGGTCCTAGAGAAGGCAAAAGGGACAAATGTGTCAACTGATAAACGAAATTTTAACAATAGTCTCCTTCCATCTTAACCCTTGATTGAACAACTAAAGGGTGATGGTTTTGTTTCTCCTGAAAATCACTAGATAAGTTACTTCAAAGATGAATCTGTGTGGTTGGTTTATTTCATCGGACATAGAGCTTTTGAACAGTTTCTCATATGGCGAAGACCTTTTCCCTTAGGATTGTCGGCCTTGATTTGATAGATCCTGTGACATCGGAAAACTGAAAGTGAATTATTCCCTTTGTGCTAATATGAAATTTTTTTCCCACTGTTTTGCTAACATGAACTTTATTGCTTTTGTCCTTGATGGTGACTCTTTCTGGAAACTGAAATCATATTCAAATATATGTTATATGTTCTTCAATTTCACAAAGCCTTTTCACATGATGTCTTTACAGGTTCTGACATGTGCAAGATTCTCATGGCTGCGGCACTGTCTAGGATGGATCTAACTGATCAGAGTAAAGCCTTGCTTGGAGAAGAAGGGGCGATCAATCCCCTTGTCAAGATGTTCATTGGAGGAAAGCTTGAAGCTAAGTTATCTTCATTAAATGCATTGCAAAAATTGTCCAGCTTGACAGAAAATACTCAACGTTTGGTTACTTCTGGCATTGTATCACCACTTCTTCAACTCCTTTTCTCTGTTACATCTGTTCTTATGACTCTTCGGGAGCCTGCATCTGCTATTCTAGCAAGAATCGCGCAGTCAGAATCCATTCTTGTAAACCCGGATGTGGCTCAACAGATGCTCTCACTTTTGAATCTGTCAAGTCCAGTTATCCAATATCATCTCCTACAAGCTCTGTACAATATTACTGTGCATCCCAGCGCATCAAAAGTGAGGAGAAAAATGAAGGAGAATGGCGCGATCCAGCTTCTTTTACCATTTCTATCCGAAACTAGCCTTAAAATAAGGACAAGTGCCTTAAAGTTGTTCTATATTCTTTCCAAGGATTCTTCCAATGAATTGACCGAGGAACTCGGGGAATCCTATATAAAGACAATCGTTAATATCATAGTATCTTCTGTATGTCAGGAAGAAAAGGCTACCGCGGTTGGAATTCTGAGCAATCTTCCCGTTAGTGATAAGAAGGCAACAGATGTTATGAAAAAGTTGGATTTGCTATCCATTTTGATGTCAACAGTAGCCATCGGTTCGGGAGAGTGCTCCTTAGCAGAAGGAATAGCTGGGATATTGATCAGGTTTACGGTTCCTTCCGATAAAAAGCTTCAGCATTTTGCAGCTGAACATGGGGTGATTCCTTTTCTTATGGAGATCCTGTCTAGTGGATCGCCACTTGCAAAAGCAAGAGCTGCAACAGCACTGGCTCAACTATCCCAGAATACATACAGCCTCCGAAAATCAAGGAAATCAATGTGGTTCTGCATGCCTCCATCTTCAGAAGCATTTTGCCATGTTCATGACAGCTATTGCTTTGTAAAAACCACGTTTTGTTTGGTTAAAGCCAGTGCCATCTCTCCATTGATCCAAATTTTGGATGGCAATGACAGGGAAGCAGACGAAGCTGTTATAGATGCGCTTGCAACTCTTGTTAAGGACGAGACATGGGAGAATGGGAGCGACTGCTTAGTGAAAATGTCGGCCGTTCCAGCCATAATTAAAGTGATAGAATTTGGGAATGAGAGAGCTCAGGAAAAGGCATTACTTATATTGGAGACAATATTCAAAAATGAGGAGCACAGGAAACAGCACGGAGAATCAGCTCAGGTGGTGCTCATTGATTTGGCCCAAAGAGTCAATTCGCGTTTGAAATCGATTGTTGCTAGAGTATTGGCTCAGCTTGAACTCTTGCAAGTACAATCAAGCTACTTTTGAGAAGTAATGTTGGATGTAAGCAAATGAGTTTATTTCATTTTTATTTTATATTTTTGAAATGTATATTAGCCCACACCATCGTTTGCCATCATTTTTGCATAGCACATAAAAGTGTTGTTGGGATAGATTATAAAAATTTGTTGTGATGTAAATATTCTATGCAATCAAATAATTGATATCTTGAAGTATCCAAAAGAAAGCAATGGTTTTTTTGTGTACCTTCTCCATTCCCCTGGGTTTCTTTGATCCTGTACAGATGTGACTGGTGAGGGTGGGCTCCACAAGTTTTCGAAATTTCGAAGTTTGGAGGGTGAGATAGCTGGTTGTTAGTTAATTGCTGAGTATACTCAAACTTGTTAAACAAACTCTTGTTCCCCAAATTTCTATGTAAACCTCGGCTCCTTAAAATCCGAAGAGTTAATTGAAGCTATTTCTAATTCTTTGTAACTTCCTTTAATCTTACACTTTAAGTTTCTCAGACTCCTTGCAGTTTCTGAAACATCTATTTTATCGCACAGTGCTTCTATTTGGTTGGAATTATATGCCCGTGATCCCATGCTTGTGATCATCATGCTTGAGTTGCAAATCCAATGTTTCCACTGGCTGTTTAGCCTCACTTCACAAGAATCTCAGCCTAAACTGCTGAAATATTGCAGACTCTCGTGATTGCTATACTCAGTATGTAGATACAGTGTGGATTTTCGTATTTATTACTTGATATTCTGCCTCATTTGTGCACCAGGATGTTAACCGAAGTTCATCAAATAGAGAATTTCTTTTAATACGAAAAAATGACTATCAGGATTATGGCTTACTGTGATTTATGTGGTCGTAGACTTAGATCAAATGGTTGCTTTAGATATGGCATGTGCCAAGTAATTTTAATTCCCTTATGCCTGTCCAATTACCCTACGATATCATATGAACCAGACAACGCAGTAGATATTTCTATTTAAGTTTTTTATGAACCAAGGAATGAATTACGTATTACTACACCATTCACGGTGCTATTTCTAGGTTTCTATTGCATGTCTACTCCCTCTAACTAGGGCTACACCTCGAAACTCATCGGACAATCGGATTTTGCATAGTCAAGCATACGAGGTAAATTCGATGCCACATGTTAAATTTCTATTTCAAATTTATAAAACCTGTTCCTAAAACTTGGTTATAAGCAAAGATGCAACCACCGTGGATTCAAGATGATTCTTACGAAATCCTAATTCACTCGTATAAAATTGGTAGGGCTTAATATTTTCTAAAACCCTATAACAATTTTAAAGGCTTTATATTATTAAAACCCACCCCTATAGGTTAAAATTCTATAAGAGCAGATCGAGTTTTTATGAGGTTCAAACGAGATAAAGAAGAAATAGAGTATAGAGTGGTTAGATATAATTAAGATTACTTAAATGTATTATATAGTATAGAACTAATATAAAGCATGCATAATGCATAGTTTAAAAATACATGTTATTTTTTATATATATATTTTTAACAAATCAGATTTTCCATCAAGTTAAAACTCGATAAAAACTTTATAAATTTTTTTATTGAATTGGAAAGGTTGAATATCCTATAATAATTCATTCGATTGCATCTCTAGTTATAATTTATAAGTATAGATGGAACTCATGTTCCTGCACTCGGAGCCCAAAATTTTTCTTCGTTAAAGTACATGTTGAAAATATTAGAATGATATTCATTTCGTTTCGCAATTATAGTACATGTTTTGAGAAATTTTATATATTAGAATTATAAGAAAGTAAAACGTGTAATATCGTGAAAAATAACATTAAATTTCTCAACATAAAGGGAGAACTTTTAATGTGTTCAAGCATGCATTCAAATGACCATTTACATAAGGGCTGCATTAAGGAGCGCAAAAAGAAAAAACATTTACAAAACATTTTACTTGTTAAAAGAGAGAGAGAGAGAGTAAGGTAGTAATATTGCAAAAGAAAAAAAAAAAAACAATCATCATATGAAGGGGAATTTCTAAACAGTGTCATAAGAAACCATTTTTTATATTTACAAGACATTTTATTACTGATATTTTGACAATAGTATTTTTGAATTAGCAAGTCTAATAAAATTTTCCGAATGCACCCCATAACTATCTTGAAACTAGGGATATGTGTGCTTTTGCTGGATTTGGTTTGCACAATTGAACCAAGTTAAATCACAAAAAATGATTTGGCTTTTTCTCATTCAATACCAAATTGACTTTAAGAATTTTTTTCAAATCATAAAAGAATGATTTAAATAATTCAATTCATGATTTAAAACATAAATAGTTACTATAAAGTTACCTTTTAAAAGATGCAAAATAAATAAAAAGAAAGAAGAACCAAAGAAAGCCATGTGTATTGTAATTGACAAGATACTTCTTTTAAGTCATAGGAAAGAGAAGAAGAAAAAGAAAATTATATATCAATTAGGTGAACTATTACATTCATATATATATATGCGAGGCAAGATAGCAACTTCTAGTTGAGAAAAAACCCTTTAAAGTAAAGCAAGATTTAACAAGACATTATCCTAAATTTTTCAAATTGATTTGAAACTATAAGAACAAAATACAAATAAAAGAAAATACAAATGAATTTACATATTTGCATTTTTAGTAAAAAAGAAAAGAAAAGATTAGAAAGAATATAAGAATAAAGTTGTAAAATTTTATTCTACTATTCAATTAATTGTTAACAATCAGAAGTTCATGAGCTTCTTGATGAATACAAGAAACAAAGTGCAATATTGGATGAAATAGAATTCCAGATGAATAATAACTTGTTGAAGTAGATATTCGAAAATTGAACTATTATTCAGAGAATGAAAAAAATAGAAAATGTTAGTTACTTTAGTTGTGTAAGATTTCTATTTATATCCATTCTAGATGGCAATGTCATAAATATATGACACAAATTAAAATACCAATATATTATTTTTTTACTATATATTAGTGTATATAGCTTATCTAACTATTAACAAACCCCCTTCAAGTTGGACACACAATAGGTCCTAACTTGGAAATTAAGGATTTTGGCTGGGCATCTCCAAGAGCTTTTATCATCATATCTGCTATTTGATTGTTGGTTCAAATATGAGAAGTTTCAAGGAATCCGTTGTTAACATGATGTCTTGTAAAATGAATATCTACTTTGATGTATTAAATGCGACCATGTAGACATGGATTTTCCGCTATTAGTTAAGCTGATTTGCTATCAAAGTATAAGGTGATAGGAAGCTTTATTGAAACATGAAAATCCCAGAGCAAATAGGAAATCTAAAGTAACTCTTTAGTTGTTGAAGCCATGCTCTTGTATTCAACCTCAGTAAAAGACATCAAAATTGTCATTTGTTTCTTTGTTTTCCAAGAAATTAATAATGATCCAAGAAAAATACAATATCCTATGAGTGATTTCCGATCAATGACATTTGCACCCTAGTCTACATCAAAGTATCTGATAAGAGATCAAGTGGAAGATGCTGCATAAAACAATCTTTTATCAAATGTTCCTTTTAAGTATTTTAGAGAGTGGATAGTTGCTTGAAAGTGAGTTGTTTGAGGGTTGTTGATGAATTGGCTTAGTTGTTGAATTGCAAAGCTTATGTTCGGTCTTGTAATTGTTAGATATAACAATCTTCCTACAATTCTCTTGTACATTGTAGGGTCTTGAATCAACAAACTTGATTCATGATCAAACTTTAGATGTTGTGGAAAAGGTGTCTTAGTTGGTTTTGCCATTGTAAAACCCACATCTTGCAAAATATCCAATAAGAATTTCCTTTGATTAATATTAAATCTATGAACTGTTCTGCAAACTTCAATTCCTAGGAAGAATTGCACTTCACCAAGATCTTTTATGGTGAATGCATTGTGCAAAGAAACTTTCACTTTCTTAATTGCTTGTAATGAATTTCCTACTATTAATACATCATCTATGTACACGACTACTATAAGGAATTCATCCCCTTGATTCCTGGTAAACAAAGAATAGTCATTTTCAAATTGTGAAAAACCTAGAGAAAAAATGAATTGAGTAAAGTCCCTGCTCCATTGATGTGAAGCTTGCTTTAATCCATATAGCAACCATATCAATTTACAAACTTTGCCTGGTGATGAGACCTTATATCCTTCTAGAAGTTCCATATATATTTCTTCTTCTAAGAAGCCGTGCAAAAATGCATTGTTCACATCGAGTTGATGAACATGCTAAGATTTTACAACTGCTAATGCTAAAACCATCCAAATTGTTGTTAGCTTCGCAACAAGCAAAGATGTGTGTACATAATTAATCCCTTCTATTTGATTATATCATTTTATGACTAACCTTGCTTTATAACTTTCTATTGAACCATCAACTTTGTTCTTAATTTTATATATCCATTTAGATCCAATAGCTTTCTTTCCTGGTGATAAATCAACTAGCTCCTAAGTTTGATTTACTTCAAGAGATAAGATTTCTTTTTCCATAGCTTCTATCCATTTAGAATCATTCTTAGCTTCTTGATAATTTCGTGGTTCATGAATGGATAGAACATTTGCTAATGATGCTACATAGTCCGTATGATATTGGTTTAAATTATTGGAATAAGAAGAGAATAAAGATTTTGTGATTTTTTTTATAAGGATGAAGGAACCAATTTTACACTATGTACAAAATTAGTAAGCCATGTTGGAGTTTTTCTATCTCTAGAAGATCCTCTAAGAAAACTAGATGACGAACCATTATTTTGATATGTAGAATCAGAGTGTTTAGGTGGAGCAGAAACTGTATCAATTTCGAATCTATCAAAACGGTTTTTTGATGGAAACAATGATTCTAAATTGTCCGAATGTTCACTTGTACCATTTTCCTTAAATAGAAAAACATGTTCAACAAATATAACATTCCTATTGACAAATAAAACTTTATTTGTAAGATCGTATAGTTTATATCCCTTTTGATTGTGTGGATATCCCAAAAACACACATCTTTTTCTTTTAGCATCAAACTCGTCTCCAGATCTATTAACAATAGTGGCATAACACAAGCAACCTATTATTCTAAGTTTTGAATATGAAGGTATTTTGTTGAAAAGTATTTGATATAGAGACTTCTAATCAAGTTTGAGTGTGGGCATTTTATTTATTAGGGAAGTTGCAACAAGGATGCACTCTCCCCAAAATGTTTTTAGTAAGTTAGCTTGCAATCTAATGGCTCTTACAGTTTTAACTAAATGTCTATGTTTTCTTTCCACTATACCATTTTGTTGAGGAGTATATGTTGTTATTCTTTGATGAATTATTCCATTGATTTTAAAGAAATTCTAACAATCAAAAGAAAGAAATTTACTCCCATTATTACTACGAATAAACTTAGGAGTAAGATGGAAATGATTCTTAACATAAGCTATGAAATTGGTTAAAGTAGGAAAAACTTGATGTTTGATTTATATGAGAAATGTCCAAGTAACTCTACTCATATTGATGAGTAAAAACTTAGGTATGTTAAACCTAGAACTCCGACGATGCTAGTTGGTTTTAATTACCCCGAGGATCGTCTTAAATAAGCGATGCTTAACTAGACCCCAATTAAACCCGTTGATTGTAACCTAAGTTATCAATAGGTACTCCTAGTAATTCGGTTAAGAATTCTATGAAAAAGTTTTTTTGCAAAAGAACAAAAAGTAGTTTTCATTTTACTCACAAAAAAAAAAGTGTTTTTCATATATCAAAGATAAAATGTTTTTCATGGCCAGCCCTTACATGGCTTATATAGAGTCATACAAGAATATGGAAAACCTAAGTTGCCTAATTTATTTATTTCCTTATCCTCATGTAACCGAGCATGCAACTAAATAATATAAATTACAAACCAAAATAAATACTAAAAAATATAACAACAAACCCGCAAATTCCCTTTCCTATTTCGATTTAATATATAATATTTCTTATTCTAAAACTTCAAATCCTTGCTTTTCTTCCATGGAAACGTGAATTACATTAATAGGTATTGGTCCTCCTTTTTCGTGTAATTTGATTCTTTAGCTTGTAGGTCCATAACCAGTCCTCATAGAGCATCATTCATCCTCTTTGCTCTAGCTCGGGTTATTGGTCCTCTAATTTCTTGCAATGGATCTTAAGTCCTTGGTTCTGTAATGCTAGATGATCCTCATCATTCCCTCCTTTCTCGAAAAGATTTGTCCTCGAATCACCTATATTATAAAAAGTAAGATAAAAAACATTACAATTGCACTTATATTACCATAGTAACTCAACAAATCAGTCTTGTGGGTATTGTCATTGATGCGCTCTAGACTTGGAAAGGTCCCTCTCCTCTAGGATGGAATTTAGGCTTTTGTTGCATGCAAATCTTTCTTTTCTCAAATGCGCCCAAACCTTTTCTCCTAGATGAAACACGGTTTTGATACGTCTCTTTGGTATTGGCCACTCCCAGATCACATCCAATTTCTTCTCATCCACGGCTATGCCATCTGTACCTATCACAAAGTCAAAAGAAAACACCATACTAGATAACAAAAGGTTAATGTAAGTATAACTAAAATAAACATCCTTGTACATAAGTACAAGTAGTTGTTTCCTCGCCAACATTACACTCTTAACCTCACTTTTTCTGGTAATTTTCTCTCCCCTCAGTGTTTAAGACTTTCTTCTCTCATAGCTCACTGGTGTTTGTCTCTCACTCTTTTCTTTTTTTACTCCCTTCTCTCACACACTCTCATGTTTTGCTCTAACTTCTTTAGCAATTTTTACTTAATCCTCACAAGCTTCCCATGGTTTTTGTGGAGTTAGAACCACCTTTATTTTGTTTAGAACAAAAGAATATTGGTTCTTGCACCCATCGTACATAACCTTCCTGTCAAACTGCCATGGTCGCCCTAACAATATGTGGCTAGCCTGCATAGGTACCACATCACATATAACCTCATCCTTGTAGCTTCCTCTGGAAAAGGCTATAAGTACCTACTCGGTCACTTAACCTCCCCACAATCACTCAACCACTGCAATCGATATGGTCTAGGATGTTTCACTGCTTTCAACTGCATCTTTTCTACTAGCAAGGTGCTAGTAACATTAATGCAGCTGCCACTATCGATTATCAAGCTACAAACTCTACCCTACACATGACACCGTGTATGAAAAATATGTTCACGCTGGATCCCTTCACCATCCTCTTAGGTTGTACACTAAGTACTCTCCTCGTGACATATAGCTCGCCACTCACGGGTCCCTCTAAGTCAACATCATCATACTCTTATGATGGTGACTCCTCCTCTTCCTCAGAGCTCACACTCTCTACATCTCCACGATCACCGATAATCATAGCTCTCTAATTTGAACATCAGGATGCAATGTGCCTAAATTCCTGACACCTAAAACACTTAATATCTCTAGTCCTGAAAGGGGTTTTAGTATCGATCTTTTCTTTAGGTACAGCAATTGGATTCTTAGTCCTCGCATCTTCCTTAGACTTTAAATTGATGGAGTTTTTCTTCTACGTGGACTTCCATGGAGCTTTGGAAGTCGAGCTAGTCCTCTGCTCACTTCTATATTTTAACTGCCGCTCTACTTTAATAGCTATATGCAGCAACTCTTCCATATCTAAGTAATGGTGAAGATTTACTACATCAGCTATCTTCCTATTTAACCCGTTAATGAATCTAGCCATAGTGGCCTCATCATCATCCTCAATTCTCACCCTAATCATGGTCATCTCTAACTCTTTGTAATAATCATCTACATTGTTATTTCCCTAAGTCAATCCCTGGACTTTCCTAAGTAAGTCCTTATGGTAGTGACTAGGAATGAAACGCTTCTGCATAATTATTTTCATCTCCTTCCAAGTGCTAATAGGTCGCTTTCCATACCTGCGCCTATTACACACCAACTGATCCCACCATACATTGGCATAATCTGAAAACTCTACTGCAGCCAGTTTTATCTTTTTCTCCTCAGTGTAGTTGTAACATTCAAACACATGATCCATTTTTCTCTCCCACTCTAAATACAGCTCTGGATCATTCTTTCCCTAAAAGGTTAGGATTTTCAATTTAATGCTCTCTAAATTACTATCATGCCTCTGGATACTTCCCTTATCCTTCACGTGTTGGTAATCTCCAAAATCAGATTCCTCACCTTCATCTATCTTAACTCCTCCCCTATTCTATCTACCTACTCCTCGCCTGACAGTGGTACTACTAGACGGTTCCCTACTCCTTTCCATCATATCCATCCTGTCATGGATCTGCTCTAGTTCACCCGTTAAGATTCTCTTCATCTCCCTTATCAATTCCTCAAACATCACCCGACTTTTTCCTCCATTAATGTTCTGTCCCGACATAATTCTAAAATTTATAGCAAATTATGATCACAATTACAAGAAATATATAAGTATGTTCCTTACACCCACTCATGTATTGCTTATAAATGATATGCTCACAACTTCACTCATGTATATCTCTTACAAATATGGTCTCACAACCTACTTTTTCTAATTCTTTTGCTAGGAACTTAATTTAGAACTCGTAAACTCAAATTATTAAGTCAACACTAATGATTACTACTCGGCCTAAGTCACGTGAATGAAGGAAGACTAACTGATACGAACCATGCCGACGTGTGACGAAACCCAATACCAATACGTTCGGAATTACTACCCAAGATGCCAAACAATCGAGTGGAAACCGCGACCCGTTGCCTATTTCTGAGTATGTTAATCTAGATGGCAAGAAGAAAACAGAATTTGTTAAACAGATCCATGAGAAAGCAAGGTTAAACATTGAGCGAAAAACATAGCAGTATGTGAAACAAGCCAACAAAGGTCGACGACAAGCTGTCTTTGAACCTGGAGACTGGGTTTGGGTTCACATGCGCAAAGAGTGGTTTCCTGTGCAGCGTCGATCTAAACTACTTCCTAGAGGCGATGAACCATTTCAAATTCTTGAGTGCATCAATGATAATGCATACAAGATAGATTTACCAGGTGAATATCAAGTAAGTGCTACGTTTAATGTTACTGATCTGAGTCCTTTTGATGTAGGCGATGATTTGAGGACAAATCCTTTTCAAGAGGAGGGGAATGATGAGAGCCATGATAGGAGCTAAGCCAGAAGATAGAATGTGGATCCTCTTGAAGTGCTACCTGGACCGATCACAAGAACTCGAGCAAAACAATTCAAGGAAGCACTTAACGGGTTGATAAAGGATGTCCACGAAGTCGGAAAGGATTAGAGCAATCATGAAGTTGGAAAGGATTGGAACAACCATGGGAATGCCCTTGCTCTTGTACAAGTCATAACGGATACGAGTTGAAGAGGGCGTATCTTTACAAGGCACGGCCATGTAGGAGTCTGGAGGTTACACAGAATCATACACGGTCGTATACACAGTTCAAAGATATGGCCGTGTATGGTGTCAAGAATTTCCACAGAAAGATACACGTCTAGAAGTACACGGCTGTGTATATATCCAACGCCGGCTCCAAGGCCGCCGGCCTTCATTTTAACGCCGCCAGCCTTCACTCATACGCTGCTAGCCTTTACGTCCCTGTTTTGTTATTTTTACGCAACTTAATGATGTTATGTCGTTTTGGGCCTTTATTGTTACGAATTGTAAACCCTACTATAAAACTCCTAGGGTTTAGAACAGCTAGAACATAGAATATACAACATACAAGTTTGAAAACACTTTTAAGAGAATTCCTCTCTTGGTTCTTTAAAGAACTAATCTAGAACTTATCGGATTTTTATTCTGTGGCGTTCATCCCGACTTATCAATCGGTCTTTCGTCCCGCTTGTGGCGTCTACATATTATACCAAGGTTCTTATCTCACTTATAGGCAACGGGTCGCGGTTTCCACTTGAGTGTGTTTGGCATCTTGGGTAGCAAATTCCGAACGTATAGGTATTGGGTTTCGTCACACGTTGGTGTGGTTCGTATCACTAACTACACAATTTAATTGATATGGAAAAGATTCACCGCTGAATAGATATGCAATCTAACACAAAAGGAAAAGATTACTATGGAACCGATTGTTCAAGGGATGTGTACAATTAGGATTCCAAACATAGACAATCAAGGATATGTTGGTGGTAGGAATTGGAAACAATTGATATGGAAAGTAAATTGACTCAACTAATTATGTAATTGACAATTCAAGAAGCTATCTTGTGATTTCGGCAATTGTAATTCTTTCATGACCGAATTCCTTTTTTTTTTTTCTTTCGGTAGATAAGATATGAATTGAACACAGTTGATTGTTCTAGAAAAACTAGATACCGTCGGCCCTAATGGATTGTAATGACTGAACAAGAATGAATTTTTTTTATACGACTTCTATCTATGAATACAGAAAAGACAACAAATGAGTATGAAAAAAACGACAAATTTTTTTTTATATGAATTTCTAACTATGAATATGGAAAAAAACAACAGAATTTTTTTTATATGAATTTCTAATTATGAATATGGAAAAGACAACAGACGAGTATGGAAAAAACAACATATGAGTATAGAAAAGAACAATAGATGAGTATGGAAAAGACAACAGACAAGTATGAAAAAGACAATAGACTAGTATGGAAAAGAACAACAGATGAATATAAAAAAGAACAATAAACAAATTAAAGAAAAGGATAGAATTTACTTGATTCAAGAAGCCGAAACTCTGATACCAAATGATGCGTGAAACCCTAGGTATGTTAAACCTAGAACCCCGACGATGCTAGTTGGTTTCAATTACCCCGAGGATCGTCTTGAATAAGTGATGTGTAACTAGACCCCAATCAAACCTGTTGACTGTAACCTAAGTTATCAATAGGTATTCCTAGTAATTCGGTTAAGAATTCTATGGAAAAGTTCTTTTGCAAAAGAACAAAAAGTGGTTTTCATTTTACTTACGAAAAAATGTGTTTTTCATATATCAAAGATAAGATGTTCTTCATGGCCGGTCCTTGCACGGCTTATATAGAGTCATACGAGAATATGGAAAACCTAAGTTGCCTAATCTATTTGTTTTTTTATCCTCATGTAACTGAGTAGGCAACTAAATAACATAAATTACAAACCAAAATAAATACTAAAAAATATAACAACAAACCCCCAAATTTTCTTTTCTATTTCGGTTCAATATATAATATTTCTGATTCTAAAACTTCAAATCCTTGCTTTTCTTCCATGGAAACATGAATTACATTAATAGGTGTTGGTCCTCCTTTCGTGTAATTTGATTCATTAGCTTGTAGGTCCATAACCAGTCCTCATAGAGCATCATTCATCTTCTTTGCTCTAGCTCGAGTCATTGGTCCTCCAATTCTTTGCAATGGATCTTAAGTCCTTGGTTTTGTCTTCTTAAGTGTTAGATGATCCTCATCACATATCATCAACTATTGTAAGAAAATATTTTGCACCCGTAAGTGATGGTGCGTGATAAGGTCCCTAAAGATCAACATGAATAAGATCAAAGCATGATAGGACACAAATTTACTGAGAGGAAAAGATAAATGATGAGATTTTGACAATCTGCGAGCATCACAGTAGAAATTATTGTCATCAATCGATGTCCAACTTGGAATATGTTTCAGTTTTGATATTGAAATATGTCTTAGCCTACTATGTAAGAGTTCTAAAGACATATTGTTCAAAGCTCTACATGACAAGGAACTTGTTTACAAAATCTAACCTTAAATCTGTGTTCAAGACATAGAGTCCTCATCTAGCACTAGCTTGAGCAACAATCTTTCTAGTTTGTGGTCCTAAAATATACAATATTTTGAATAAAAGGAAATAATAATATCAGTTCTAGATATCAATTTACTAATTAATAATAAGTTGCAATGGAAATCCGGTACAAGAAGAACATTATTAAGAATAATATGTTCATTCAAACGAATTTTTCCAATTTTGGTCACTTGCTTTATACAGCCATTAGGTAGTTTTCTATGATTAGGATGGCGAAGAAATTTTTGTGGATAAAATGTTTGGAAATGGAGTCATGTGATCAGAAGCTCCTTGTCAACTATCCATTCATGCGTCACATTATTGGTTTAATAAAAAGAAGTCACGAAAGAATCAAATATAGCTATGGAAGAATTAGTTTGTTATTTGACTTGCAAAATTTATAGGGGAGAAATCTAGATTGTCTTATGCATTTTTCCCTTTGATCATTCAAAACACTTCATGATATATCTTTGATATTATTTCATTCTCCTTCGTTTCTAGTTTTCTTGTATTTAAGTTTACAGATATTTCAAAAGGATTGTTTAATTCTTGGTTAATATTTCTGGAAAATCTTGACCTTACTCCTTTTTTTTCTTTTGTTGTGATTTAGCAAAACATGCTAATACTTCATCATTTTGGATCAAGCACCCAGATATCTACTTTTATTTTTCCACTTGAAAAATCAAGTAATATGCTTTGCTTACTGATGGTAAAGGCTCTAAAGATAAGATACAACTCCTTACATTTTCGTATTGAAGCAATCGGTTTTTGTTTTCTATGTCTACAATCTTTGATACAACATTACAAAAACAATTATTTAAGACACCGCAAACACATTCTAGGAGAGCATTCACCCTATTCAATTCATCCCACAATTTCTTTAATTTGTTGTAGTACATGGTGATTGAATTATTTCCTTGCCTCAAATTTATAATCTCATGTTGGAGTTGGAGAAGTAAATGTCTGTTTGTTTGCCCAAATTTTTCACAAACATCATCCCAGAGTTCTTTAGCATAATGGGTGTACATGAAACCTTCTAATAATTCCTTTGTCAATGAATTGAGAATCTAGCACCTTATCATATAATCATAATGGATCCATCTTTGTGCATCAATCGAATCTTCTGTAGGCTTTGAACATGTTCCTTTAATGAATCCAAGTTTTGATTTAGCTTGTAGAGTAAGCTTAATTGATCGGCTCCACCCTAAGAAATTTGTCCCGTTGAAGATACTTGCAATTACTGATCTTGGGTTATTTGAACTAGAAAGATAAAGTGGATCATTATAGGTGCAATCCATTTGTTAATTTGACATACTTGTTTTGCCGAAGAGAAATTTTGGAACAAGAATTTGCTTGACTTTTCTAAAAAGATTTCTTCAAGACTTTGAAGTGTCTTGCTCTAATACCATGTTAACAATAAGAAGTTCACAAGCTTCTTGATGAATACAAGAAACAAAGTGCAATACAATGAAATAGGATTTCAAATGAATAGTAACTCGTTGAAGTAGAAATCTAAAAATTGAACTATTATTTAGAGAATGATAGTTATTTTAGTCATGTAATATTTTTATTTATATCTAATTTAGATGGCAGTGTCATAAATACATGACACAAATTAAAATATTAATCTATCATTTTTTATTATACGTAGCTTATCTAACTATTAACATTAATTCATATTATTTTTTATTTTGAGAAGAGTATACATCTTTAACGTATGTGAGATAAATAAATAATTGCTCTAAAGGTATTAGATAAGAGGGCCCAATCCTCCCTGACCTTTATGCTAAGGCCATGGAAATGCTGAGTAAATGGATTGAGAGACATATTAAATTAGAGTGGTGGAAATCCTTTAAAATCAGGCGTATTAATATCACTTTCTGTCACCTTATGTTTGCTAATGATATTTTACTATTTGGGAAGGCTTCTTGTGAGAATGCCAAAACCATGATTGACCTTACGGATCATACACTCTATCTTGACAAAAATTAAATTTAGTTAAATCATCAATTCTTTTTCTAAAAATGTTTCAAATGAACTCTGCCCAGTTTTAAAATTTAAGAGATCCATTGAATTTGGCCTTTCCCCGGTCTTCCCTAATAACTAAGAGTAGTGATCTGAATAAAGCAAACTTAAATTTTGTGCTTGAAAAACTAAAATTAAAAGTCATCGGTTGGAAAGCGAAATTCCTAAGTATGGCAAAGGGAC
The DNA here is from genome assembly GCA_037954665.1 of Laguncularia racemosa. Classification (NCBI taxonomy): domain Eukaryota; kingdom Viridiplantae; phylum Streptophyta; class Magnoliopsida; order Myrtales; family Combretaceae; genus Laguncularia; species Laguncularia racemosa. The sequence continues at coordinate 1,626,294 of JBBMOL010000013.1, read as the reverse complement.
TTATACTGATTAAATCAGTTCTTAAAGGCACCTTGAGCTATTACATGGAGGTGATGAACCTTTCCAAGGGCTTTTATAGATAGAGTTGAGAGAACAAGAAGGAATTTCCTATGGAACTTGTCGACCGTTGGTTAGAAGGGTGAGAGAAAGTTACTAAGCCAAAGGAGGTCGGGAGTTTAGGGACTTGGAACCTGAGAAGAAGGAACCAAGCAAATATAGCGAAACCTGCTTGGAATTTACACCATAATTTTTTTACTTTAGACCAGGTTGCTCTAACCTGTTGGATCAGGGGTTGGTATAGGGAGAAAAGGTTTAAAGTTTAAAAAAGAATTCAGGGAAAGTCATGGAAGTGGATCAACTTGAACTATGCTTCAAGACTGAAGAGTGATAAGGAGACACTCTCTCTAGACTATAGATTGGACTGGTAGAGGAGAGGGCACCCCTTATACCCAGATTTTTGGATCTCTATTGAAAAATATGAACAACATTTGTCTTAATCTAGTTTAGATTGATAATGGAAGATGGAATGAAGGCGCTATTGGTTATCTTTAGATGACCAAATAATTGGAGATCTAAGCATCATAATCCTATATCAGAGAAATAGTAAAAGAAGACAAGGTAGGATGAAAATGAGGAACTAGGAGAGTCCTAACTACGAAATTTGCAAATGAGGTCCTATCTAGGGAAGATGGATCCTCAAATATAGGATTGATCTTTTAGATAGGTTTGGAAGACCCAAGCTAATTCGAAATTACAGTCCTTCCTGTGTGCCAACTAAGACGAATTTCTAAAAAAGAGGAGTCGATCTAGATGTCAAAAGTGTGTCTTGTAAATTTCAACCCTAGAAACAGTATCCCATTTATACGAAGAACTGTTTTAAGTAAGGATTTATGGAGGAAGTTAAAACACACTAAGCACTTTCAATGACTTGCTCAACATGGATTTCATCCCTTAGATGTAGTATATTTCTGAATTACCAAAAAAGGGTAAGACTTAAACCTGCTACGCCTTGGTCATGAATCTTTTGTGTTTGTGCTTTGGGATACCTGCAAAGAGAGAAACTGGTGCATATTTAGAAAAGTGGAAGAGTCCAGGATGGACTTAATACTTGTTTGGCAACTGCTGCGGAACATTGTGCGTACACAAGAAGAAATGGGACCAGGGGAAACAAAGTCTCGATATACTCCGCTCCGTTGCCTTGTGGCTGGACAAGATTTAGGTACCGTTTGGTTACTGGTACTGGATAGAACAAGAGTACTGGACAGTACTAAAAAAGAAGGACTGGACAAAAAATATTTTTGTACCACGTTTGGTTTGTTTAGTACTGGACAAGGATTTTTGTGCTGTCTAGTGTTTGGATTGCAAAGTACTGGACTGGACATAGTAAATTTGACAGTTTTGCCCTTTTTAATTACTAGAGAAGGCTTTTGTGTTATGTAGTGTTTGAAATTACAAAATACTGAACTGGACAGAGTAAAATTGATAATTTTTCGCTTTTATTTATATCATAGTTATTTATATATATTTGATATTATTATAAAAAAAATGACTTGAAGGTTTAATATATTATATTAAATATTATAGGAAAAAGAATTTCGTTTATTTTTTGAGTCAACACCTAACTGTTGTTGGGAAAGATTGAATTAAGACTAATGAAGCGGATTAGTCCTAATTTGGACCATTAGTCGTCGTGATTTCCTCTTCTCGTTTTTTTGTGAAAAGAGGAAAGGGGAAAACCAGGGTTTCTAAGTTTATAGGCTAACCTATTAAAACCCTAAGGTTACCACCTAATCTCCTAAAATTTACTTTATCTCAAAATATCTTTTATTTTATTTTTGTCGTCTTTTATTGTGTTTTTAAGTGAATTATGCTAGGAAAATATTTTTTATTCCTTTTTTAGGGTTGTCCCAAATGGGTGCCTACATACCTGCTATTCAGGATCAAATAAACTGTAGTTTGCTTTTCTTGAAAAACTTTAGTGTGTTTGTGAATTTTAATTATGAAATTTCTTTTAATTTATGTTTTTACCATTTTAGGATTTTTCTAAAAAATCTAAACCTAGGCTTGATAATTTGATTTTTTTTTTTTAAAATGATAATTTTAAGGAAAAACACCAATTTTGGATTTATTTAAGAAAATGATTTTTCTAAGTGATAAAAATTCATTTTTTTTATTTTTCAACTCATTTATACTATTATAAATTTTTATTGCTTTTTTACTTAATTTATTATGATTTTTATAATTTTTATTAACTTTTATTAATTTTCATAATTTTTATTAAATTTTTATAATTTTATTAAATTTTTATTGAAAATTTTTCTCCTAGATTTTTATCTATCCTATTTCAAAATCTAAATCTTTATTTTTATTTTTCTAATATTTTTATTTTTTTAATGAATTTTTACATTTTTATCATTTATTATTATACTTACTATTTTTATTTTCTTTCAAGGTAAGTATGAAGGGCAAATTCGGAATTTCAGAAAAATTACATTTAGTCCAGTACCTAATTTTTAGTACCGAATTACATGTGGTACTAAAATTTCTGATTTTGTCCAGTACATAATTGGTCTTTAGTCCAGTACTTCCTTCATGTGTGGCAACCAAACGAGGGACAAAAAATTTTGTCCAGCCTAGTACCAAATTTCAATGCCAACCAAACGCTATCTTAATTGTAATGGTGCTTTTCATAGTAGCACAATTTGTGCTGGGGTGGACTCTATGGGGGAGTTCTTAGATATGAATCAGGACACTACTTCAGTGGATATTAAAGTATAAGGCTCCAACTCTTTCACTTTTCAAGGATCATTAACTAAACTTAAAAATTGAAAAAAAAATCAATTAAAAAATGGAGAAAAACCGTAGAGGAAAATAGATAAATATATTAAAATGTGATATGTAATATCCTTTTTTATCTATACAATCCATAATTATACAATTATTTCGATACTTAACTTAGTAAAATATGGCATACCATTATATATATAATAGATATGCTATATAATTGCTAAAGAAAATATTCAAAAAATCTAAAATAAAAAATAGGTCAGCAGAGATTTCTTATCTTTATTAATATTATAAATTAAAAGTAATAATTTTTCGTGTACACTCCTATCTACCGGATGTATATATGAGCTTTTTGTGTGTGTGTGTGTGTGGGCCCAAACAACGTTTACGGAGAAGTAATTTTTCACGGGACCAAGATTCCTTATCTGGGCCCGATCGATCCATGGGCCGCTTCTCCAAAGCAACGAACCATGTCGGAGATGGCGCAAAAAAACACTCCTTTCTCCGTCTCTCCGTTAAACAGGAGAAAGGAAGAAAAGGTAAAACCCTAATTAAACCCTAGCAAAGCCTTTCTTCTTCGTCTCCTCTTCTTCTCTTGTGCGTAAAAATGTTGCGAAGGAATATGAGATTACGGAGAGAGTATCTGTACAGAAAGAGCTTAGAAGGCAAAGAGCGTTTACTTTATGAGAAGAAGCGAAAGATCAGACAAGCCCTTGAAGGTATTAAAAAACCTGCCCTTTTCCCAACTTTTCTCATGTGCGGGAATTGAATATCGTCTTATTTATTTATTTTTTCCTTTTGATTCGGTTTGTCAGAGGGAAAACCGATTCCGACTGAGCTTCGTAATGAGGAAGCCGCACTTCGGCAAGAAATCGATCTCGAGGATGAGAACACTGCAGGTATAACTCTTTTTGGCCAGATTAAAGAACTTGTGAACTTGACTCTCGTCTTGTTATGTGTTATTGTGTTGAATTGAAGGGTATTACAGCTTTTTAATTCCGGAATAATGTTATAAATTACGCTCTTGTTCGGTGATCATGTGTTTTCTTATGAGAATTACGACTAGTGAGGAATGAGAAGGGCTAAGTATATGAAGTTAGAAGGTTATCTTGGCAAGGATTTTGAACTAATTAGATATTTTTTGCATTATTTTCTATATAACATGATCAAAGAATGCTGTTGGTTCTTTTGTTAATAATTTTTAATTCCTGCCCATATCTGGTACATCTGATACTGATAGCTTATTGTCAAGTAGCATTTTGTGCAAATTTTGCATTGAGTAGGCTTTATGGCTGTTGGGTTCGAAGTATTTCATGAAAGAAAGAATGCTTTTGACATCTAGATGGTAGTTCAGACTTGAAGTTGCTGGAAGCAGGATTATATCTTATTGCTTTTGGAGAATGCAAATTAAGTCATGACATATTCCACTCAGATTTTCAAATATTGGCATCACGGTTATAATATTCTTAGATTTTGGAATTGAACCATGGGTAATCACTTGTTTACCTCAAGCATACTGGTGTCAAATTGCTCACTTAATCCCCTGATTACTTTTATGTTGGTTAATGAATTATGATCAATTTGTTCTTTTAAGTCATGATATATTCTGCTCATTTAATCCCTTGGTTACTTTTGTGTTAGTCCCCAGAACTCACATTGATGACGAGTATGCAAATGCAACAGAAAGAGATCCAAAAATTTTGCTGACTACATCAAGGAATCCAAGTGCTCCTCTCACACAATTCGTAAAGGTTGGTGATTTCTTGAATAAACCTGCTTATAGGATAACTAGCTATAGTTCCATGTAGCCCTCACTCCATATTTGTGTTCTACATGTGGAGTACTAATTTTACTTTTTTAATGGCACTCCTAATGCAGGAACTGAAATTCGTCTTTCCTAATGCACAGCGAATGAACCGTGGTAGTCAGGTAGGTGGATTGGATATGTTCTACAATCACACTCTTCACATATTCAGTCCTATATTTATTAGATGATAAATAAACCGAAGAAAATCCATTAAAATATAGATTAATCTATGCTGCTGGGAGCAAAGATTATGTAGTCAGCTATCCATGCTAAGTTGTGCCTATGTAACATTTGTGGTCTACTAAATTAAACTTCTCAAACTGGCAAATTAGCCAATAATTTCTTCAATGGTAATTACCAGAAAAAATCTCTTCTATGCAGGTTATATCTGAAATTATTGAGACTTGCCGAGCACATGATTTTACAGATGTTATTTTGGTTCATGAGCATCGTGGTGTGCCAGATGGTTTAATTATCAGCCATCTACCCTTTGGTCCAACTGCATACTTTGGACTACTGAACGTGGTACGTAATTTTGTGCCTATTTTCACATTTAGATTTTTGGGAGGCCTCCACACTAGACAATGTTTAAAGCTAATGTTACATTTTGCTGTAGGTCACTAGACATGACATCAAGGACAAGAAAGCAATTGGAACAATGCCTGAGGCATACCCACATTTAATATTTGACAAATTCACAACTAAAGTAATAATCTTTGACACTTTTTAATGTTTGCTTAATGCTTCATATATCTTTTGTTCTTTTAAACATAATTTTTCATGACAGTTGTAGTCTAATTACCTTTTCAGCATATTGTTATTGTACTAATTTTGTTTTTATCTGTTCATGAAATTCTTGTTAGTTGGGACAAAGGACTGCCAATATTTTGAAGCATTTATTCCCAGTGCCTAAGCCAGATACAAAGCGTATAGTCACTTTTGCAAATCAATCTGATTACATTTCTTTCAGGTTTGTCCAGATTCCAAGGGTCTTGCCACATTTCATTAAACACCGCACTCATTCTTTTCTTCTTTTTTTTTTGGTTTAAGTTACTGGTGGTATGGCTGATTTGACCTAGTCACTTAGATGTAGAATGGATGGATTCCAGCATATGTGCTTATTAAGTCACATTGGGGGTTTTGGAATATCTGGACTTTTGCAATATGCTATTTATATGTTTGCTTTTTCCCAGTTCTTGTGGGCTATCTCTTTCTATGGGTGCAAAGTTGTGGATTTTTTTCCCCCGTTTTTTGTTTCATCGTGTCCTTGGGCAGCAGGAAGTGGATTTTTTTTTTTTTTACTTAAATTTTCTTTAAGAAAGAAAGAAAGAAAGAAAGAAACTATGATCATTTTTCTTTAATTTGACCAACCTTTCTCTTCTTTTGCTTTTGTTTCATCAGAATGCATGCTTTCTTATTTGCAATAACAGTTGCATGTAAACAGGCATCATATTTACGAGAGGCCTAAAGGCCCTAAGTCAGTGGAGCTTAAGGAAATTGGTCCTCGATTTGAATTGCGCCTTTATCAGGTAATCGCATATTTATCTTGTTGGAATCCATTAAATACTGTTAGATAATGGATCGTCTAGTGTCCTTGACCCCACTTTGGAGGAATACAATTTTAAATTTTTGCCACAGCACCCCATCATAAATTGCCAGGAAAAGGATTCATATATCATATTTTCATTATTGAATTTTCTGACCGACACATTTTTTTATATACTCTTATATGACCTTGCTTCCCTCAATTCCAGATAAAATTGGGCACTGTAGATCAGGCCGAGGCACAGATTGAGTGGGTTATTAGACCTTATATGAACACATCAAAAAAGAGGAAGTTCATTGGTGACTGATTGCATTATTGTGAGGCTTCCTTTCCCTCATCTCTAGTTTGTTATTTTTTTGCTTGATAAAAGTCTGGCGTTTTGCATCCATTGGCAGCAGATGTTTGATCCCTTTTTCCTGATACAAATTGCAGTTTCAGGCGGCAGCTAACAATTCAGAGTTTAAGGTGTAGCTTGCAGAGCCGAGGTCCAAGCTATGAGAAGACGTGGGAGCCCTTCTCATCATGTGTTGCTCCAGTGCATACAGTGAATGATCGGGGTCAATAGTGAGTAGATACGGTCTCTGTTAATTAGGGGTTTTCTTTTGTTTGGAAGGAAATTATGAACATCATATGACTACACTGCAATTGTCTGTTACCAGTTCACCGGCTGCCATGTAATCCCGGTTGGAAGGCCGAGTTTTTGTAGTTGGAGCCATCCAGAAGCTACTGAACAATTCTGGTCAATTTTGTCTTATTAAATGGAACATCTTAGCAGATAATCAAAATTTGTTTTTAATAGCATGTTAATAGGTCCAGTAGGAAACTTACCTGCAAAAATTCTCACACTGGCTTAAAAAGAAGCAAATTCCCTCCTTTTATGAATATAATAATAATAATAATAATAAAATCCCTTCCTAAAGTTTAGAGACAAGTCGTTCTGGCATCTGAAGTGACTGACATAGTTTATTAATATATATGAGATGCCTATATAGTAAATATTAAATCCTCTTTTTTTACCTTTTAATGTATTCGTACACTTTATTGTTAATGTAAATGCCCTGCGCTTTAATATTATAAATATAACTTTCTATTTTACAATTTGCCTCAGTGATATGCCTAAACTCTCATGCTAGTTGCCAAAGGATGCTTTTCACTAACCTTACACCAGGTCCGCTAATCTATTCTAGCTATTAAAGAATTTCTAGAAGCTTAGACAGGATGGAGATTTTAAAGAGGAAGCTATTGTGCAGTTCTCTAGAAACAAGCAGTGGTATTGTAACCACCTCTTGACAGTGAATAGGCTATTCCAGTCCTGTTCGATATAACTTGGAAATAGTCGAATCGCATAATATTGACAATTATACACCGTGCTACACTACCTGGCAACAAAACCATATTCAGTTGCCATGGAATAAGATCTGTAAGAAATCAAATCTCTTATTATTTTTTAATATAGAGCTTCATTTATATGTAGGATGATATGATATAAGAACGTAACTCATAACCACGGAGAGAAAAGAATCTAAGTTTTCACATTTGAATTCCCTTGAATTAACCAAACGAAGCCTCAGCCTCGCGTCTTCAGAACTGAACCCATCATAATGTGGACAGCTGTGCAAGCAGAAATCTCCTGCTATGCATAATTTTCTTTCGTGTAATTGATTTTTCAGAACCCTGGTCTGGATGTTTTATAAACTTACGTATCTGAGTGCTATGAGGCAAAGATGTAGGTTCCGGTCGTGAAAACCATAAACAAGGCAGAAAACGTAATTCTTGGAAAAGGCTACACTATGCTGAGGTGAAAGATAATGAACTCACACGACAAAATTGTAATATCAATCACCTGGAATACGTACAGGAACTCTCACATTTTGTTACAAATACTCTAATAGCTACATCATGCATTCCTTATCACGGCCCATACTTCAAAGGTGCACCAGGATATTTTGCTGGCACAGCAGAGTTCTTCCCGTGGCAGCAACCATTCAGAAGACAGATTGCACCAAGCTCGAAAACTGAAGCTTTGAGCAAAGTGTAAGGTTCCACGCACACGACGGGGGCAGCAAGGAAGAGATCTAGTTTTGTGTTTGTGTAGGCTGAAGAAACTTGTAGTAAATGATTACTCTTCCATGCGTTTTTCATCATCTGAATTGCCCTCAGGTTGTGAACCATTATCATTTAAAGCGGGAATTTTCATTTCCATAGCTTGACTTTGCAGTGGCAAATCCCCATTTCGATTGTCCACAGATCCATCTTGAGCTGCATCATCCATCTCAGTTTCAGAAGGCAAAATTTCAGCTCTGTGGTTTGTTGGTAAGGATGTGCCAATGTCCACGGTTTCATTTGAGGATGTAGAATTCAGATTGTTATTTTGCAACTCTTGAGCGTCTGCAGGCCCATCTACTTCTGAGTATCCCATATTATGATCAGGCAGGTGGCTTTGGCTCGTAGTCTGTGAACACATGATGCACAGGATCATCAGATTTTTAAGTAAATTAAACATCACATAACCAAAAATAAAATGAAGAAAAGGATCAAAATTCAAACATGCAAGACCAGGTTCTGCAACTGCAGATTTTAAGAGAAGGGAAGCATACACAAAAAGAGAGTTAATTTGCAAATCAATCAATGACAAAATGCAGAAACAGATTTGTCTATATATTATTGCATATTTGCATGCACTGATCATTTTACATTGTGTCATAATCAACAAAACAGTGCCATTTTGCCTATAGACAAAAGTATTCCCACAATCGCCACTTGTAATTTGATAAGAGATCTTCAATACATAGTTTATTAAAAGCCTATGCAAGAGAACAACAATGAAGAAATGACAATAACACACCGAGAGCACAGCTCAGTCAGTCCAAAAAGCAAACTCAATTTAAGAAAAATATGCTGAGACCCTATTATGACCAAAAAGTTATGTCAGTGTCAGACTTATTAAGCCAGTAGGGAAAAATTAAGCATAGGGGCAAGATATGTACTCAGCAGTGTTTGTTAATTAGTCAGTTTAGCCAGTATTGATTTTTATTCATTCTGGATGTTTTTTTTTTTCAGCACATGTATTTTTATTTTAAAGTGTCGGTTTTGTCAGTAATTGTTTGTTTGTTGCTCCATTTCCTAAATGTTCTCAGAAGTGGAGTAGTTTCCCCCACAATTGTTGGTCAAGTAGATAGCAGTCGTGGGGTAGTGTATTAATCTTGCTTTTGAAAGGTAACATGCAGAATCGAAGAGTTGTTTTCAAATAAACAGAGCTTACGCAGTCACATGAAATCTAGGGCTCTCTCCTACGTAGCCCTAACAGTTATTTTTCATGAGATCTAAGGTTCTCTAAAAGCATCCCTAGCACACTGTCAAAATAAGCTAGGTAGAAAAGTAAGAAACAGAATATTGAGAAAGAAGATATTATCTTAACTTGCCCTAAAATAAGATCACAAACACGATCCTGTAACACAGACCTACTTAAAAAGTATCAAACTCAGATTTGGGCAATTTAATGCTAAAGTTTCATTTTTTTTAAATTTAGTGCCTATCTAAAAATGAAACTTTAGGCAATAAATTGTCCAAATCCAAGAGTAAAAATACTTCATGTGTCTTTTTCCTCATTAATTTGGTTTTTACTTTCATGACCTAGAATTTAAAATCTTACAATATAAAAAAGCTTTAAAAATGCATGCCTGCAATGGCATACCCCTCTGAAAATAAAAGGGCACATAATTTCGCTAATACAATGCCCCCCTACAAGAACCCCTTGCAATAATTATAGAACGATGCACCAGTTCTACACCTAAAATGTTTTGCTCACAAGACAAGTAACAGACCTGATACATCTGGTAAATCTTGCTGTGGACAATATTGCCCATCTCCTCCATACCAGTGACAAGGTACTTGTCTCTAGTGTCCTCAACATGCCGTTCCGTGTAAGAAGTATTTTCATACAGATTAATTGCCAGACGATCTGGCCTCTGTAATAACAGCTGAAACGTCGGCTGTAGCTCATAGCATTGCTCAAACAGAGAGCGGCGACAAAACACATATAGTCCAAGTCGAGCACGAGACATGGCAACAACCAATCTTCTTACATCACGTAGATGACCCACAAATCGAGTGCGGACAAGAGAAAGCAAGATAAAATCATTTTGCTGACCTTGGAATTTGTCAACTGTAGTAACCTGCAGAGAAAAATACTTTAGTTAAATTTTTTAGAAGTTTGAGAGAAAGTGGAGAGAACTTTTTTGGCCCTAAAGTATAAAAAGACAGGGACTGGCATCATCTGATTTAACTCTTAAAGGTGATTGTTTTCTGTCAGGTAAGCTCTGTTAGAATAATATCAGTCCATTACATAGATCTCCTACAAATTTTATCTAAAATTCCAAAAAGAATATCATGCAAAATGCAGTCAACCAATACTCTAAAACAGTAATCTATACAGTGATCCGGACATGAGAAGAACAGGCCCACATGAACCGCATGAACACATGCAATCAATTCTTCCAGGAACTATAAATGGTCGATGACATTTATCTCTAGCTTACCTTGCTGGGTGGACCAATGAAGTCATAAGGAACACAGCGCCTGTTGATGACATCACGAATTAAAAGTTTCTGGCCATTGTAGGTTGTCAAGATGGAAATTTTACTTGCCGGGTATCCTAGCAAGCGCATGTACATATATGCACTAACAACATACTCAGCTTCTCCCTCATTTTGATAAAACCAAGGAGAAGGTGCAGTCTCACCTCTCCCCTGGTAGTCAGGTACATCTATTAACTGATAATCATAGGTGAAACCTGCATTTGCTCTGTGGAAGATGGCTTCCCGCTTTACAAAAGGAAGATCTCCCAAGTCACGATACCTCCAATTATAGAGTTTAGCAATGCTAGGCCTGGCTCTACCTTGGGCATTAAGCTCAATGTATGGAATAGCCAGACGAACAAATCTAGTGAAAAGACTTTGATCCATGTGACTGTACTTTTGGAAAGCCATGTTCTTCACAACAGGTGGCAACTGGTGATGATCACCAATCAATATACAACGTTTAAGACGTGCATAACCATCTTCCTGCCTTTGAAGTAACATGGGGATGAAAGTTTCAATTTCCAAAATTTGAGCACTTTCTTCCATTAACAGGTTGTCATACTTGAAACCTAACTGAAGAAAATCTTTCCTTTTAAGAGCTGCATGAGTGCAAGTCATTGCTACAATTTTTGCCTGCTTTGTCATCAAGTAATTGGCTCTATCAGCTGTTGACTTGAGCAGTTCAAATGCCCTGCACTCTTCAAGCTCCTGAAACATAGTCTTAAGATGGCGAAAGCACCCCTTAGCAGCTCGCATGTCTCTCTCAAACGACTGACCAGTAAAAACAGTCTGGGGAGTGTCATAGAAGTACTCCTTGAAGGGAAACCGATCTTGCACAAAGGTAGGCTTATCTTCATTGTCTGCACATGCAGCTAGGAATTGTTCCCAACGTGAATAGACGTGAAGTAACCAAAAGTATCCTGCAGTTTCACAAGTATAGCCAACATCCTCAGGTAGTCCAAGAGATCTTGCAAGCCTCTCCACCTCACCAAGCAATTCCAATCGTCGCACAAGCATGGCATTCACACGGCCTTGCCTGCTGAAATCAAGATCAGTTGCTAGTTCTTGTTCTCCTTGACCAAGACGAAGAAGATAGCGTGCAGGCACATCTCTCTGTAACAAGAAAGGTTATGATCATTGAAGATTAACCATGCTATAAATTACATTGTGTTGTTGCTTCTAAATTAAAAATCATAGATACCTAGTTTGGGAGCATACCTCCATTATCTTCTCAAAAAGATCATTCAGAGCCTGATTCGAGTGGGTAATTATTAAAGTTCTCTGTGAAGGACAATTGTGATAGAGAACATTTAGTATCTGCACTGCCGTATCTGTCTTTCCCGTGCCAGGTGGACCTACAACCATGGTCAGTCCTGGCTGGATACCTGAGATGATCGCTCCGACCTGCAAAGTAATAAATACTCTGAATAACTTGCTACAACTTTTATATACCCAACCATAGAACCACAAAATCATACTCTTAATCATCCTGTTAAAACAAGAAAAAGACAGCCAAAAAAAAACACACAACAGTGGAAGCCCTTCTCTTGCAATTCTACCATATCCTTTCAGCAATTACCAGAAAACAAGTCATTTATGCAGCTTACACTACAACAACAGTACCCAACATCTTATTCCCACTGCATGGGGTTTTGTGCAGCTTACACTGCATAAATAATTGTCTTTAGGTCATAACTCCTTGTAAACTATGTACCACTAAGTATTTGGTACACATAAGAAATTATAGAGGAGAGGATACCTGTGTGGGTGTGAAACAAACAGAGTTCTGCTTTGGTTGATCTTGGGGATAAGGACCTGGATCAGGAGGAACATATGCCTCAACAATGAGGTTTTCCTTTTCAAATGTAGCATCAATCATATTGCCATCATTCATTGTGTTGGGAGTAGATAACTTGTTCCCAGGAAGGGCATGGATGTTGGCTTTCAATGTCCTCGGAAACCTAATACGAAAAGGCGGCCTGGGAAGCGAGTTTTCAGAGCCATCTGGATTGACAAAAAAAACCTACAGAGCAATAGGAATCATAAAGATGGTAAAAACCAATTTACTTAACAACAGATAACTTACACCGTAAGGCATTGAAATGGCCTACCTCATATTCAGGGAAGCTCTCTTTTAAATGGTCTGCATTGAGAAAAGTATCTTTGAAGTCTACTGTTTCAAGAAGATCGGGCATATTGATCCACTGAGCTGCAGAAGGATTACCATAACCCAGAAATATATTGTGCAGCCAATCAGGTACTATGCAATACTCATTCATAAGATCCCTGATAGATTCTAATATAGCCTTAAAATTGTTCTCCTTAGGTTTCCTTCTCATCAGTATATTAAATGTACCATAAACATCCTCAGCACCCTTCTCTGCAATGTTTGTTACATCCATGTGATACTGAGCTGTATCCAGAGCAACAGTGACAGTTCTCAATTCACCTTTGGGTGGCTTCCATTCATCTCTTTTGATCCTTCCAGTAAAATCATTCATCAAGGTTCCCTCTTCATCACGGATCTCAATAATTTCACATCCTCGGACAAACTGAAGCCCAAGCCTCTGCGGGACAGTAGCTTTTGAAGCTTCCTCTGCACTCAGAGGCTCAAAAGAGGGTCTAATCGTGAGTAAAAACAAAACATCATGCTCTTTCAGGGCATTCCATTCTGACCTTATCTGAGCTCTATAGCTAGAAATGCTAAAAGTCACTTCAGCTGTGACAGCAGCAGGCTTTACTTCTCCAATATTTGGCTGTTTCACCTCTGTGATCTTAAATTCTTTAATTGGCACAGCCATTCTAGACCACCCACGGAAGGCAGTTTCTCCTTCATTATTGATATATGCGAGAAGGTGAGGTATGGCCTCCTGAATATCCTCACGAATCTCATATGTTGATTCAAGACGGAAGAGATTGAAATTTCGCAGGAGATAATCATGAAGAGTCAAAAACTGTAAATTGAGTTTGGGAAGAGCTAAGCAACCTTCGCCAGAGTAGTTTATGCTTGGTACAACACTTTCATCCCACATAATCTGCTCATTTGGGTAGAGTGGAAGAGCATTTATAGCTTCTTTCTGTGACTGGTGCTTCTCAAAATAAGAAACCATGACTTCAATGAGAAAATCAATCCTATCTGACCAGGGATCTTCCTCTGACACAAGCTTGAGCTGCATGATAAAAGAATAGGTTCAACAAGATGCGTTGTACCCATTAGTAAGGGCCATAGAGTAGGAGAAATGGGTTTTCACAAGGAGCTAAGATATTAGCAAATCTTCAAAATGTTGCTTTAAGGACAATCTTAAAGAATGTCTTATACCTAATCCACCAACATGCAAACAGGTTCTCCAATATACCAATGCATTTTGTGATTTACTCCTGATTTTCCCAGAGGAAGAATCTTGGAAATACAAACATTTTGACACCTTAAGGATCAAGAATTAAAACACAATGTATATGCATTTTTTCCCTTTCTGGTGAATAATTAAACCATTTTATGTGGAGAAACAAAAAAAGCTAATTTACACAAGAAGAGACATAAAATAGCAACTAGAATCCAGATATTGTGGAAATTCTTCAGGATATGCTGATTACATGATCATAAAGCCAAACTGCCCCATGGGATCTATTCATATAAGTTCTTGGACAAATCGGTACCTTGTCCCAAACACTAACCCTGGAGTCCAAGTTTGACTTCTCATCAATCCCATTTTTGTTCAATCTATAAAGCAAAGAGTCTTTCTCTGTATCTTATGTGTTTCTCCAAGATACCTCGTTGACATATACTGATAAATGTCTTATTCATCTCATTTATGTCTAATTCATAGAGGAAAGGATTGTGGCAAATAATTACCCAAAGAAAAAGGCTCAAAGCAAATAAAATCAAATTAAGAAACTTCTTATATGAATAGGTCACAGAGCATGGATCTCCAATCCATAATGCCTACAGCTACTTATGCGATAAAAGCCCTACTTATCCAGAGAAAAAGGCTCAGAGAAAAAAAAATAGCAAATATCACCCACAAAGCATGGATCTTCAATCCATTATGCCTATAGCTACTTATGTGATAAAAGCCCTACGTATCCAGAGATCAGGCCAATAATTAAGCATTATCACAAACCTTATGGCAAACCAGGTCCTTCAACTCCTCCTCAGAAAGTACTGACAATTTCTTGGATAGGTCGGCTCGTTTTTGTATTGCTCCAATATTAGCCAATGCAAGTTCACGCAACTGCAATTAATTAGATAAGAAAGAGTGTGAATACCACTACTCTTAATCATGCCAGAAGCAGCATGGCCTTTTAGATGACAGAAGTAACAAACCTTAGGGACCTTCTTAAAAGCAAGTAGCTGAAAAGATTGAAGTCTGTCATAATGAGCTTGCACAACTTCATCATCCATAAGCTGTGTTCCCACATGGTCATTAATCTCAAAACCTTCATAAAATTGCAGCAAGTCCACCAGTTGTGCAAAGAGCTTTCCTTTCTCGTGTTGGTATAGAGCACTTAAATGGCATTTGGCAACAATGGCCACATCTGCCACCAGAGGTCTCAGATACCTGTGCATTAAATGGCATAAGAAGGCAATAAATCTATGAGTATTCTAATAGAACATGGATAGTTGTCAAATTAACAAGAAGTAGCCAAATATATGTGTAAACAGAAAAATCTTCCACATCCATCACATAATCAACTGCACAACACCAAGTCATTATTCATAAACACCTCTATCAACCAGCAGCTATAGACATGAAACAAAAGGAGACCTCATGTAGAAATCCATAGGACAAAACTCAAAATGTTGCTAGCCAAATGAAAGATCTTAAACCAACTTCAGACAAAACATTTTAAAGACATGGCAGGATTAGCTCAAGGGCAGCCCCAGTATTATCTAGAGGTTGTAGGGACTTTACTGCCATGCCTATCACAAAAAGGATTCCTCCAACAAGTATATTCTAGGTGCTTTATTTGTTGATTAATTTTGTCATTCCAATCAATTTATGCAGCTAAGGCATCCTAAAGGACCAGTAGACTTGATTTTTCTCTCTGCATTTAGCTCTAGAAAGATCTTCATAAAGTGATCACAGAACTTTCACACAACTGGGCTAGTTTCAAAGGCTTGAAGGAGCTTATTGAAAAGTCCTAAACCGTATTCTTTCAAAGTCTTTGTCCACCTTATGGCCCCTTACCTTTCTCATCTCTCCCTCAGTGTATGGGTGTGGAATTCATATATGATGTGAATTCCCCCTATCCATACTGGAGGGGGCTGGTGGCCATCAGTGATTGCCTTGGCTGAATAAATCTCAATTTCATTCTCCACAATAGAGCCGTCAATCAGAGTACATAGGTGAGGCTGCGACAAAAGAAGACTATCCAGAATCATCTCCACCTTATACAGTAAATGTTTTGTCGCAGTTGGGCTACAAGGCCTGTTAAGACCTTGCCATTGGTTGAGGGATTACTACGGTCTACTGTGTATTGTGGTGTGGTGTTTGGTGTTCTATGCAAGTGCTAAGTGTGCGTTGTAGTGTGTTGTATGTGTGGGGTGTGAGTGTTTTGTTTGTATTCTATGTTTGGCATGCATACTGTATGTGTAGGGTATCATGTTCTAGAAAAGTCTACAGTCTACTGCTAGCTAAGTGACAGCTGTGTAAGGTGAGTCTACTATGAATAGGAGAAGCTAGTTAGCAGTGAGTTAGTAATTTTGTTTGGAGTTTGAGAGCAAAAATGAGTAAAATTGCTCATGTGTTAGTTAGGATGAGCATATTGCTAATGGCCCTTACACTTTGAAGGTATTAGTGTTTGTACTTTTCTTCTACAAAATAAATGAAAATCAATGAAAGTTTTAGTATTTTACTACTGTAATTTTCCAGTTTCTATTGATTATGCCCATCCTAACTAACACGAGTTCATTCTAGCTCTCACACTCCAAACAATATGACTAATTAACTCACTACTAACTAGTTAACCCTATTTATAGTAAACTCACCCTAGATAGCTGTCACTTAGCTAGCAGTAGATTCTAGACTTTTCTAGAACATAACACCCAACACATATGGTACACATCCCACACATATCATACAAACGGAAAACCCACACCCCACACACAACACATTACATACACATAGCACTCACACACAACATTAAACAACACACAGACACCACAACACAGAATAAACCACAATAATCCCTCAACCAACAGCAGGATCATATCAAGGCCCATCAAGAAAGCTAGTAATTTTCATGAGGTCCTTTTTGGATTATACTAATATGGAAAAATTATCTTTCATATAAGAAAAGCGCAAATAGCAATCCCACAGAGGGCAAGCACATTGGCAGTAAAACGGATTATATGCAGCTGAAAATCAATTGCTACTTTTTATGCTTGATAACAAAGCCCTTAGTTGATAGCAAACTCTTTACAGGAAAATGCCAAGTAAGAGACAAAAAGGAAAAAAACACAGCTAAAAACTGACTTTTAACACCCAAAAAATAAAGAGAAACCACTACTTTGAGTCCCAGATGTACCTTCTCGTTGGAAGTTGGCTCAAAAGATCGATAAGAAATTCAATAAATCTCTCACAATACAAAATAGAAGCATCATCGGCTTCTCCTAAACCACCATCAATAAGTTCTTCATCTCCATTATTATAATTTTGCTGAGGAAAAACTTTGAAGTCAAGTACCTAAGATACCCCACAGCACAAGCAATAGAGTTATATGAGTATCTAAAATACCTCAAGACACAAGAATAGTCTTATCTACAGATCTAACAGACAATTAAGAGTTGGATCAAGTTCCTTCTCAATGATACCTCCAAAAACTCGTTCATCAGATTCCTCAAGAAGTTTACTTCTAATGTACTAGATGGATCAAAACCCTCACCACGCTTAAGAGCATCTTTATACTCTCTCTTTACCGTCCTCTTCCATTTCTTGATCAAATCAGGATTGAGACAAAGCTCCATCTGGATGACAGGAAAACCAAGCAACGGTATTTTAAATAATAATAATAATAATAATAATAAGTGAGTTTTTTTTTTTGGGTGGTTTTTTCTTTTGGGTGGGGTTGGGTTTGGGGAATTTATAGGAGGGAGATAAAAAGAAAGGAACCAACACCATATTACCTGAAACCGGCCATATGATAGAGAGTGCCAAGACTGTAAACTTGCTAATCTCAAGACAGTCTCGCTCACAACTTCATCTTCTAAACTCTGCAACAGTTGGTAGTTGTTGATATATAGGGTATGAATCAATCAAAAGGCATCCAAACCAAAACAATTATCCTCATTTTCATAAAACAACTTGCAGGCTGCTAGAAAATGTGCATGCAAAAAGATTCTTGGGTGACATGAACTCCTAGAGAAACATCTTCTAACCACCTTAGGAAGAAACATAGGAACTGAAGGAATTTTGACAGGAAATAGTACAGCCAGATGAAAAATGATCGACACCAGAAAGACAAAACAACAGCAATAGAAGGGTAGATAGATGAGGATAAAAGATCCAACTAAGATCAATCTTCTCTAACATTCACTTTGAAAGAAACAGACATACATAGATGAACAGCTAGATTGAAAAAAATCAATCAGGCCTTATAGAAGAGAAATTCTTGAAGACGGATGGTTAGAGGGCGGAAAAGAAGGTGATGGCGTTTGCATCCTTTTGCCAAAATTGACAACATCTGTGTAAATTCATCCACGCAAAGTTGATGAGAATTAACAATAACTTCAAGGAGAGAAGGGCATGTCCATAGCAAGAAGAGAAGCTCCCTAAGGACCAAATGTGGACATTTCTTCAAATTAGACCTGAAAATGCCTACAAATGCCTAATGCCAACCTGTTGTGGTTTCATTCTTGCTAGGAGAGGATTCAGTTGGCAAGTTCAGTTTCATTCATCTATTATAGTTCTAGAACTTAATTGGCAGATTGCACATGTTACCATGAATCCACAACAAAGATGAAACTTCATCATCAAGTCACCGAGAGCCGAAAAAGACATGATTAGATAAACTGACACTAGACATATACTGGGAAATCGACATACCTGAAAGGCATATATCATGAAAACCAAGTAATTAGTTTTCTCGGCAATATTCAACTCCCTTCCCTACAGACAGATAACATTAAGAGATTTGAGTATAAATGCAAATTTTTGAAACAGAAAGATAACTTAATTGTCCAAATTTCAAGACACAAAAGTACTTTATATAGCATAGCATGATCAATTAATAACATTATTTGAAGTCATAGCAAAATGGTCATGATATTTTGATAAGTTTATTACTATGCAGGGGTTGAGTCAAAGCTGTTAAATTAAAAAGATATAAAATTTGTAACTCAGGGTTATTCAAATTAACACACTGGGCAATATAGGGCTGGTTGTATCATTTCATTGAAGCAATTCAAGTCAGAAAGTTTTTAGGTTATTGTACCATAGAGATTAAAAATATATATATATATATATATCCAAGAACTCTTTAGACTTAGGAGTATAATATAAGTCTTTTCCACCATGCCCACAAACAATCGCCATTCAGAGGAACTTTGACAACCAAAATTTCCACCCTTCAAAGCACAACTTCAGCCACATCATATCATGCTTCAATCAAAGCATATCAAGCGTGCATGCGAGGTCAAATCTTTCCATGGAAGGCAATCTTGCAGAGCAATAATTCTGAAAGCTCATTTTTCATTGAGGTGTTAAAAAAGAATCTGAACATGTGGTAATTCAACCATTAAGACAAAATCATTGCCAACAGGTGTCTCTTGACGAAAATAAATTTAAAAATGAATGCCTAGGAGTAATTTTCTATCTAATTATGCTGGGTCCCAAAGGAATCAGATAAGAATTAGTTTTTGACAAGGCAGGATGTCAGATTAGCAGTTAATAAACATATTTAACCTTACAGCCACAATACTTCTCATTTGAATTTAGAATGGGTTTTGTAGTGAATGGGAGGGATATAAAGTGTGATTTGATATAATAACTGTTCTTGAGAGGTAATCCGTTACGACATTTGGTACCTTAACACTATTTACTACAACTATTTATCAAAAGTACAAACAATCCAAAAAGAAACCAACCTCTTTAAGTCGTAGAACTCTTTCAAGAAATTTCTGGAATACTTCCCTCCGGTCATAAAAGCATATCCAAGCTCCCACATTCTCCCGGAACTGCAAGTATGCATTCAGAAAAAATGGAACACCATAAGCATGTTGCATCAGTTCGATTTAGAAAACAAAAGTAGCCCAAATTTCCCTAGCTATTTTAGAGGCAAAACCAATACTTGGAAAACTCAACAAAAAAAGCATATGAAATTCCTCCAGAGCTTCTCTGTATTTCGTACTGAAGGCACTAGCATATAAAAAACTTCATTAGAAACAAGTAAAGATAGAAACTAGATCCATGCTTAGAGCCAACTCATGTTAAGGCTTTGTTAGTCAGATAGTAGTTAGTCAATCAGTTACTCAGGCAATGATATCACAGATTATGCGAGCTGTCAACCAGTGCACTGAATCAATTAACATTTCTTCTCTACACTATTCCTCTTCTCTCCCACTCCAAATTCTCTTCCATTAATCCCACACCACAACAAGAACTCTCCAATTATCAAAGAGAATCATATCATACCACCCTAAAGTTCCAAACTAGCTTCATTCATATAACAACAATCACATGTAGACAACAGTTTTTCAATCAAATTTCGATCACATAAACCTTATAATAACTCCTTGGACAAGTAGTTTCTTAGCCAAGGTTATTAGTCAGTTGCACAATCAGACTGTTAACCGATGCATTGGATCAATTAGCATTTAATTTTTTGGGTAAATAATTAATTAACACTTCTTCCCTACACTATCCAACTACCTCTCCCAAATTCTTCTTTCCTACTTAATTTTTTTTTCTTTCATTAATTCCACACCATAACACGAATATCCCAACAGTTTCAACCCATGCACAAATGAAATGACATTTCTTCTCTACATTATCCCACTTCCTCTCCCAAATTCTTCTCTTTTGTTTCAAATTTTTCTTCCATTGATTCCACACTATACTACTAATACTCCAATTCTTGAAATGAGTCATGTTTTCATACTGTCATGAATTCCAAGCTAGCTTCATTTATATAACATTGATCAATACATATACACGTAGATGCACGCATTAATGATATCTACTTCTTGGATAAGCAGCTTCTCAGCCAAGATCAAGGATTAGTTAATCAGTTACACCGGTATATACATAAGTCATCAACCCGTGCATTGAATTAATTAATATTCCTTCTCTACACTGTCCCACTCTCTCCCAAATCCTCCTCTCTCCTTCCAAATTTTCTCTTCCACCAATTCCACAAGTCCACACTCATAACACAAACACCCCGATTATTCAAGAGTCAGAATAAATAATTATACTGCCCCAAGTTCCGAGCTACCTCCGTTCATGCAACACTAATGAATAATTACATAAAGCAGTTTCTCAATCAAGTTATCGTTACAAAACCCTGGTTATCACTATATATTTCAATACTTCAACCAAAAAGAAAAAAGAAAAAGAAAAACACTAAGAAAAAAAAGAAAAGAAAAGAAAAAAGCCTTACCTTCTCATTAACCATAAGAATCATCGACATAACGTGCTCGAACGTCGCGGTCTCCGGTTCGAAATTCGGCCATAGATAATTCTCCAAATACTGACTCACTTCCAAAATCATGACTCTCTGCAACGGAACCGGTTTCCGTCCGGTTTTTACCAACAACTCCTTCTCGTAAATCTCCTTCACAAGCTCCGGGTTGAATGGCTTTCGCCCCTTCGTTTCGGATGCATCTTTGAGCCAATTCTCCGCAGCAGTTTTCGTTAGTCGGTCACGTTGGATTTCGGATAGGGTTATGGAACTAGGGAGAGTTGAACCGGATTTCGATTCGACCGGTTCGGAGTCGAGCTGGTGAGTGATTTCGACCGGATACTCCGCCACGTGGTGGCGCTTGAAATCGTAAGTTCCGGTGCCATATACTCTTGTCATTGTGAATAGGGTTAGGGTTAGGGCTTTCCTATTTTCTATTCAGAGAGTGAAGGAGCTGAGAAAGAAGACAAAGCGGGAGTGAGGACTCAGTGCAGAAATGAAATGCGAACCGGGACATGGAGAAAGGCGGCTAATTTTGCTAAAATTTTAAATATATTTTTAGTTGTAAATATATTTAATTTATTACATTAATTTGAATATATAGGAAATTTATGGGTAGATTTAAGAGAAGATTTGGCACAGATCAACATTTAAAATATGATGATAAAATATGCTTTTGTACGGAGGATATGAATAAATTTATCTTATAAATTAGTAATATGAGTGTTGATGACTAGTTTTATTGAATAAATCAAGTTGGAATCATCTTTTTTATTATACTTTAAAAAAGTTTAAGCATAGTTGTATGATTAAATATGATTTGCAAACTCCTCTTGACACAATTGGCAATAAAATGGTGCCAAAAGAAGCGTATATATATAATCTAATTTCAAAAGTTTGTCGTTTTATGCAAATAAATGAGCTTTAAGAACAATTGAAACCTTTCAATAATTTCATGCCAAATAATACAATTCTTCATATTCATAATGTTTTATTCATATATTCCTTATTAAATTATGCATTATGTTATGAAAAACCAAAAATCATACAAAATTATAATATATCATATCCTTTTTATAACTAAGTGGCGGTGTTTATCCAATACCCATAATAAATCATAAGTATATATTATTAATATGATGTAGTTAGATGAAAAGTAGTTTTATATTGAACCACCACGCCTAATAAAATACCTATCACAAGAATATTCCATTATCTATATAGGTGACACACATAAATAGTTAGGTTAGTTTGGATAATCTTAAGAGTTTTTAGTAGGTTTGGAATTTATTTGAGTTTAATTTGACAATAGTCGGGTTGAGTTTGTAGTCAAGCTTTATAATATTTAGTTCAATTAACTTTTAGGCCCAATCAAGCTGGAATAAATCTTAAGTGTTAATCAAATTCAAGTTAAATTTAGATACTAATATCATTTTAATTATAAAAGATAATTTTTAAATAAACCATAATCTAAATGAACTTGATCAAATCAAGCTTGAGTTAATTAAGCACTACTTCTAGTTAGGGGTGGGGAAAAAAATTAGCCAAATCAAGCCAATCCACAAGTTGAATCAATCTAAACTAAAAATATAGTTTTTTTTTTTATTTTGTTTTGAAAATTTTCAATCCAAATTAAACAAAAAATTATGATTAATTAAAGAGGTAATATGAACTAAATCATTTTAAAAAATAATGATATTTTACATGTAATTAAAAAATTCTTTTATTATAACATAATATTAAAAAAATTAATATACATTTATTAAAAAATATATGTATTTAAATTTTATAACCATAATTTAATAAACATGTATATAAGTTAACTTAAAATTTATATTATATACTAGTTTGACGAATAAATCGGTTGTATTATACATTTAAATTTTTTTTTGTTACTTAAATATTGACTTATCAATATTTTATATGATATCAATATATGCTATTGCTAAATAAATTTAATATTTCTTATATGAGATTATATTTTAAGTAAATATATTTTATTTAAAAATAAAATATGATTATATTCTTAAACTAAATTGAAAATTTATGGATTGCAAAAATTGAAACTGAATCAATAGAAAACCAAATTGTATTTTTGTAATTTATTTTGGTTGGGATGAAAAATTAAACCAATTTACCCCTAGTTTTAGTCGAGCTGGAGCTTAACACTACTGCCTTAACTCAATCATTTTCAGCCCTAACTAGGAATAACATATTATCTTAACCTTTTCTCAACGACGCTTAAGTATTAGACTGGATCCCTTATAAGGTCTTAGGCCTATATTCTATTTACTGGTACACCTTTGGACTCTTGGCCCATAAACTACATCGAGAGCCCGCATTTACTATGGGCATAGCTTAATGAATCTAGATAGTTGATTATTAAATCAATGAAAGACTAAGGATAAATACCAATTCTTTCGATAACTACCTATAGATTATGCAACTTCTTTCCAATTTCTCTCTAATATCCATATTGACTTTATTTTTATTTTTTTATCGTGGTAAGATTATTATTTTTTATCAATACATATATTATAAATCGATATCTAGATAAAGCATTTAGTATTATCAATTTTAGATTATAGTAAAAGCCTATTTTCATGGGAGTATTGATTAAAAGAAAAACTACAAAAATAATAGAATGGTAAATTAGGAATAGAAAAAAAGATTTAAAAACCTTATGAAATAGGGAGTAGGAACAAGAAACTAATAAAATAGTAACAAATCAAAATGGCAATCTACATAAATATAAGAAGAAAAAAAAAGGAAATTAGCAAAATTAGAAAAAAAACAAGAGATTAAATTGTAATTAAATCTAAAACGTGACTGCTAATCATTTAATAATGTTAATAAAGCTATAAAATTGTATTATGTATTACATTCTTAATAAAGGGTCTTGCTAAGATAAAACAAGCCATATTCCCTCTCCCATCAACTAAAAGATGATACAGTCATGACAAAGAGCAAGGCATTTTTTTCTTTTTTTTAGAAATAAGAAAAAAAAGAATTATTAAAAAGAATCAAAATCAGGTCAAAAAAATTAATTAAAAAAATATAATTTTAAATTGGTCTACGATTTCAGCATAGATTTTAAATGACCTGTTACCGCTAAAAAGAAAAATAAACTGTCAGTCACCATGAATGAGTGGTGAAGTCATGCGGCAAGATTCTTTACTGTGATGCAGACATCAGAGGTCCCAATCCAAAGTGGGGTGGCTCAATCCGGCTTTTGAAATTATTTTCCACCGTTTATTGCAATACTGGGCCCCCCCCCCCATCAAAGCAAGACCGCAGAAACGATCAAAAAGGAGATAAGAAGGGGAAATAATTATTAGCATTCGGATTTAAACCCATGTACTAATAGTAGATAAATACATAGATTTTCTGCTTAACACTTGACTAGTTACACTATGTAATAAAATTATATTTAAACTTAAAATTGTGTCTTATGTAATAAAATTATATTTAATTCCAAAATCGTCTTTTAAAAATACAATACTTTTAAATCTATTTTGAACTTACCATTTTTTTTTACATTTTAAAATCATGATTTCAACACTACTTTAAGGGCTGTTTCACTGCTCCAGTTCGCTGCCTGGTACCTAGGATCTTCATTTTAAAGGCCGGTCTTCCTTGTGCGAGGAGTCGAGAGTTATGGCTACCTCACTAAGTAGCGCGCCTTCTTCACTTCCATACCAAAGGTAACGACTCTTTTGGCTCACGCTCATATATATATATATATATATACACTCTTTCTTCCATGGTTTATCGGCGAGAATTTTGGCAGTATCTTTCCTTTTTTTTTTTTTTCTAAGTTTATTCTTTTCTCTGTCTTAGCTCATCAGTATCTCACAGGGGCTTTTTATTTTTTTATTTTTTTATAATACTTCAAGTTTCAAATTTTGTTATCCAGCAATAAACTAGGGATCTCAAGTTTAGAATATTTTGGAGTCATTTCTTGTTAATACTTGATGTGTTGATTTTGTGAACTATTCAATGGAATGGGTTGTGGCCATATTAGTCTTGAATGGTGATGCACATTTATGTAGTAGTTTGTAAATCAATCGGTTATTGTTTATCCGGAAATTGCTTTACTTTCTCCAAGTCATTCCGCTAGCTGTATTGTCCTTATTTGAACCATGAAAATGATCTTTTAAATTTAATCAGCACCCAATTTGTCAACTTGCTGAGGGTTGTGATTAGTTTCTTCTATAGCTATGCAAGTGCAACGAAACGCTGCTTTTGCTACCTTAAACGCTATTAAGCCGTTACTGCTGCAAATACCATTTGAGTAATTGTCAACTTCACGAATTGAAACTGGTACAGCTTTGTTGCTTAGAAAGATTTAGGCTGCAACGCAAACAGCACCATGTACTCAAGTCCTATTCTACTTGGAGATGTTAGGTTTAGATTTACAATCAACTGATCTGAAATTTTAAGCTGGAGTGACATTCTATATGTATTAGTCGACACTCCTCTTTGTAGGCTAAGACTTTATTTGAACTCCATCAAGCAGCCATTTAACCGATTAGGGGTGAAATGGGTGCACAGGAATTCAAACACTTGGTAGCCTGATCCATTTGCCATGTTGAATTTATATCCACAACCAGCTTGTAGATTTGGTACTTATCACTTAACGAGGGGGTCTGGCTAATCTTCTTATTGCAGACTATCATCTCCTCTTGCCTTAATCTAAACAAATGCAGAGATTTATACAATGTAGCAATATACTAGCCACCAATTCAAGTCTAACTCATGTTTTGCTGCATTCATGTAATCAATGGCTCTTGTCAAGTGATAAAAACAATACTCCACACCATATTGATGAGTTTAAACTTTTAGGTGAGATGATTATGATATTAACCTTAACACAATATTGGAGTAAAAAGTCATGAATCCAAATCCTTACATAGTCATTTTATCCCGTTTGATGAATTCAACCAATCGATAGGTTTTAGTCGAAATTTCAACCACAAGTGAGAGAGAGTGTTGAGTATTAAATATAATAACTCACACTATATCTACAAAATTAAGTTTTTAGGTAAGATAATTGTGATGCTTACGTCAATGGCCCTAGCCCATTTCAACTTTGTTTGGGCATTTCAGCTATTAGTCCAAAAAATATCCCCATTTTAGGATGTTAGCCTTTTGTGTCTATGTAATAGGTTGATTCAAAGAAGAAGTTGTATAAGAACTTCAAAGCCTTCTGACCATATCCAGCATAGCATTAGGTCATGGAGTGGGCATTTCCCTGTTACAAGTGGACTTGGAAGATACAGATTATTTTATTTCAAAGTTGCTGGGAAACTTTTCAATTACACTCTAGCTCAGATGCAGATTGTTAAATTTGTAGGTTCCTTTTCTGAATTCATATCACAGTTCATACTTGTAGATAGGCGTGTGACTTTTATATTATACACTGATAAGTAATAGATATGATGGCCCACACCATATTTACAAGTTTAAATTATTCTTACGCCATTATTCGCCTCCAATTTACTAAATCATTCACTTGATGGGTTTTAGTCAAAGTCCTAACTCACAAATGAGGTAATTGTTAGTATCTATAAGTTTAAGCCTTTAAATCAGATGATTTTGCTTCTAATCTTAACATATACAAACACCAATTACACTTGGGCTAATACATATTAGATGCAAGGATTTAATTATAGACCTCCTATATTGATACGTATTGAATTTGAATGCAATAACAGATCACTCATCTAGAAGTAAATTTTGAGCATAGCTATGAGGCTCAGTTTTTTATATTTGTACTTAAATCACTATTGGCCTGGGGGTGGTAGTAGGTGGTAGCATACTTTTCCATGTTCCTTCCCTATCAGAGAGTGAAAAATAACAAACTATAAATATACTGCTATGGATTTTACAAGTTTAAGCTCATAGATCAGCTAATTGTGAGCCCATGGTCCACAGGCCATTGGATCAGAAACTGGCCTCGATAACATATTGAATTTTAGATAAACAACTTTATATTTATTGGTTAACAAAAATGCTCTCTTTCTTTATAATCTTTAGAAATGATATGTTATTGCTTGTAGAAGTTAGGATTTAGCTGTAAGGTGTGCAGGATAATATCTGACGTTTGCTTTAGCTCATTCGAATTTGAGTGTATCTATATCGATAGTGTTTATACTTAGGCTCCATGGGAAAGTTGCGTTGGTCACTGGTGGAGCCATTGGCATCGGAGAGAGTATTGCACGTCTATTCCATGAGCAGGGTGCAGAAGTTTGCATTGCTGATGTGCAAGACAACCTTGGACAGCAGGTTTGTCATTCTCTTGGTGGTGACCCGAATACTTGCTATGTGCACTGTGATGTTACTTTAGAGGAAGATGTTATTAATGCTGTTGATAGTGTGGTTTCCAAATTTGGTACACTTGATATCATGATCAACAATGCAGGGCTTTCGGGCCCTCCATGTCCAGATATCCGAAATGTAGGGTTAGCAGATTTTGAGAAGGTGTTTGACGTTAATGTGAAGGGAGTCTTCCTTGGCATGAAGCATGCTGCACGGGTCATGATCCCACGAAAGAAGGGTGCCATTGTATCCCTTTGTAGTGTGGCTAGTGCTATTGGGGGACTAGGACCGCATGCGTACACAGGGTCCAAGCATGCTGTTTTAGGCCTAACCAGGAGTGTTGCAGCAGAGCTTGGAAAGCACGGGATCCGTGTAAACTGTGTTTCTCCTTACGCAGTCCTAACTAACCTCGCCTTGGCTTACTTGCCTGAGAATGAAAGGACTGAAGATGCAATGATGGGTTTTCGCGCTTTTGCTGCTAAGAATGCTAATCTGCAGGGAGTTGAATTGACTGCTGATGATGTAGCTAATGCGGTTCTATTCTTGGCGAGTGATGAAGCAAGATACATAAGTGGAGCTAACCTCATGGTCGATGGAGGCTTCACCACCTCTAACCACACTCTTCAAGTCTTCAGATGATTCTTTTATGGCTCATATGTGATCAGATATCTGGAGCTGCAACAGAATCTAACTAGCTGCTGTTGCTCAAAAAGCAAACTCAATGCGGGCTAGGTTAAAAATCGTCACACCATTTTATAGTCCATTTGTTTCGTCTGTTTTCTTTTCTTTTTTGTTTTTCCTATCTTTACTTATATGTGCCCTTTTATTCTCTTTTGGTATCTTTGATGTGAAACATGTGGTTTCAAAGCAGTGTCAAAACTATAAGCCAAACGAAACATTGTATGATTTTGTCTATAATCCTTTGTACCATACAATAACCTTATAAAAGATTGCTTCTGTGTGAGACCTCTACCCTTGTCATTATGGTTCACGTATATGTTCGGAGAAATTCGGAAGTTTTTCCAGCTAGCTGTGTCTGCTTGGATATGCTGGGTTCACCTCTACATGTGGTTGGTTGGTGTGCGTTTTATATTTTTATTACGGGACTTTTCACTGAAATCCAGCTAATAAAGCAACTAAGTGTTTTTTTTTTTTTTTTTTTTGGGGGGGGGGGGGGGGGGGGGGGGTTGGGGTTGCAAAAGTAAAAAAATTAATTAAATAGGAATTATATGATGACATAAAGATTTGAATGTAGACCATCCTAATTCGATACGTGTTAAATTTGATTCTATGACAAATTTAAAATTTTAAACTAGAAATTTATGTTTTATTATGGCTAGGAATGGGCCACTGTAGCTTATAAGGACTATCTATCTTAAAAATAGGGTC
This sequence comes from Laguncularia racemosa, assembly GCA_037954665.1. NCBI lineage: Eukaryota > Viridiplantae > Streptophyta > Magnoliopsida > Myrtales > Combretaceae > Laguncularia > Laguncularia racemosa. Next base: position 1,597,244 of record JBBMOL010000013.1, on the reverse strand, counting down.
TTCATCGATAGCGTGTGCTTGGTTGACATAACCATTGTATGTTTAGCTGAACAAAGATGCAAAACCTGTCTTTCTTCAAGTTCAAAAACTTTTAGTTGAATCTGAAACCAAGTTTACTTCACTTTTTTTTTAACCGACATCCATGAACTCTTCATGGAAATTTTAGAAATTTGTGGACTTGGATGGATAACCAAAGACTAGTGTTTTTTCACCCCTTTCCACTAGAGTTTAACAAGTTATGAGATTATTCCAAAAAAAAACCTTGTTAAAATTTTTGATCCAATCGTTTCATCCCTTTTCATTGGAGTTTTAATACGCTATGAAAATATTTAAAAAAGAAAAAAAAAAGAGGTTAAAATTTATGATCCAATCATCCAAAAACGATCTAGCCATTTGACCATTTCAATAACACTCACTAGGCTTAAATTATGGATTTAATGAGCATTGTTTGATAGCAAGTCAATGATTGATTCATCTGGTGACTGGATCCTAGAATTTTCTATTATCAACTATAAGCGTTAATCAAAGAGTAGTGAGAAACAGTGCGAAGCCAGTAACCAATATAGTTAACTGAATTCAATACTGTTTAATTTAATTTACCAAGGCAAAAAATGCCGAAGCACTTTACAATTGAAAATCGGGCCATATCATTTCAGTAACGTTAAATAATATAGGTTTAAGCCCTTGACCAATATTAGGCCGAAATAGGGAAAGAAAAAAAAGAAAAAAGCTTTAACCAATAAAAATGCACGGTTTTCCCCTCTTCCTAGGACTCTTCTGGGCGACCGATGACCGGCCCACGACTCAAAACTTTCCTGGGTTAGGCAGCCGGAGGACCAGCACCAGCTTCTTTTGACCCGTCTTTGTGACTATTTGGTTTTATGCTATGGTTTACAGCCTCTGATTTCGCTTTATTACTCCACTTTTAGACGTCAATGGTTCTAGGACGAGGCAAAAAATATTATTATTAAAAAAATTCTTAAAATATACCAATTTTAAAAGTATTTAAAAAAATACCATTTAAAATAAAGTATTTAATACTCAATTTCAAGTTGACCTAAAATCAGCAATTCAAACTATTGATTTCATTTACTACCAATTTTATCATATGTTATACACTCATGAAAATACTCGTAATGAAATAGATACTTCAATCGTTGATTTTAATTCAATTTAAAATTGATAGTTGAAGTGCGACTTTAAATAGTATGTTTTTAAAGTTTTTTTTGTTCTTGATATATTTTAAAGATTCTTTTTAAAATAATAATACTTATTTTTTTCTTATCTCCAAATTTTTTCCATATATTCTTAACCAACATAGAAAAAAGAAAATCTCTAAAATTTGGATGATTATTTCTACCATTACTGCTATTATCAAGGAAGGTACCTATCCTATCAATTGGGTTATACTCTTAAATATGATTTTTTTTTAAATATTACACAAATATTATACCCAAAAAAATTATTATAAAAATGGGTTGTTAAGGTGCATACGACATTCGAGTCTTTAGTTAAAAAAAAAATTACATTGAAGGCACAGACACCATTCGTGCCATAAGTGTAAATTTTTTTCTTTTTTTTTTTTTGCATTGAAAGCACAAACGCTACTCGAGCCTTTAGTACAAAAAAAAAAAAAAATTGAAAGTGAGGGTAACGTCTATGCCTTTAGTGTAATTTTTTTTTTAAAGGCGTAGATGCTACATATGTCTTCAGTAAAAAGAAATTTACATTGAAGGTGTAGATGACATCCGCACCTTTAATATTAATTTGCTTAAGGCACGGACAAATTCATGAAAACACGACCACATCCGCACCTTTAAAATCTATTTTTGAAATAATTATTTTAAATATAATATTTATAAATTATTTAAAAAAAAATTACAATATTTAAGAATGTTACCTCCTAGACTTTATATATTTTTGTCGTCGTTACCAAAGCAGACTTTTCTCTGCAATAGATGCTATGGAAAGCCCTCCTTTTGTAATCCTTTTTCCAATAATAAAACCCCTATAAACATATACCATATATGTAGGAGCATAAGAAAAGCAGCATATATTTCCATAGCGCCTTAATTATTGAGCAATGATTGCAGACATTATCGGTCTTAATCTTTTTAGTTTCTCTTTCTATAATTCAATCTATTTAGTACATATATAATTGATATATATGATGAGCCCTTTTATTAATTATAAAAAGATTAAAAAAATGAATAATTTGCTATCGAATTTCTATCACAAGAACTTATTTATAAAATTTTTATGATGGACACACATTAAAAACTATAATGCACTTGCAATTTTTTTTTTAGATGTCGAATCTAAATGTATGGACAAGTTTAATAAAAACATGTTACCTAAAGAATTCGATCATTAATTCAAAGCTTCAATTAAGATAACACTTAGTATAAATAATAGCAAGTGGTTTCACCAATAAAGTTAGGGGTTAAACATGATATGTCTTACAAACAGACATGTATTAGGAGTGAATATAGGATAAATAGGATATAAAATACAAGTTTTAAATTTTAAAACTAGAATCTATCGTGTAATACCTTGAAATAACTTTATATTTTATACTATGTAAAACTTATAAGGTATAAGGTATTATATGAAACATATAAATTTTATTTTTCTTTTTATAATCTTAAATTTATATAATATTAAAAAATAATCTATATATGATATTATAAATAATTCATATACAAAATTTATGAAACTCGTAATAAAATTTATAATATTATCATTTACTATTTAATAATATTTTACAAAATAAGTACATGATATCTTAAAATTTATATTTTATATACTTTAGAATATCGGTTTTATGATGGGTATAAATAAGAATACCTCATAGTTGTATATTACTTTGTGAGGACAAATTTTGAAAAACCTATATATATAATTTATCTTATGATTTTTAATATTCATTTGAAATCTATTATATTGAATAGGATATGAATGGATACCCTACACAATAGGATTGTCTACTCAACCCTAGTTTGTGTACAACGGCAGAGCTTGAAATTGTTTACTATGCTCTTGTAAAATTTTAGCATTTAGAATATAGAAGGAAATGAAAAATTAAGAGTATTCCAATAACCTACTCATACAATAATTGAGGGATGGATGCATATTAACAACTCAAAGTACCACGTCATCTCGATGGATGATTCTATGGTTTTAGGATCCCATTTGCTTTATGTGCTTTCATTTATTTTTCTTCAACTTTATAATCATTGGAAGACGATTAGATGCCTTCGTGGGGAAAAAAAGTAACCGATTTTAGATTTTACTGCCTGGATGAGAGACATTTATAAGATATAACAGGAGGGTAAAAGCTATATACTTCGCCTAGCAAACATCAAGATGATAGTCGTTTCCTAATTCAGAAAATATTATACTATATATTCTTTTTCAGAGTCGGGGGATGTGCATAAAATAACACAGGCAACAAAAAACCCACACAAGTGCATAAAAAATAAATACAGTAATTATATAGTAATTTTTTCTTTTAATTTTCTACAATAGTGCAATTTCTCTCTCATTTATTTATTATTATAACTTATACCTAGTTGTAATTCCTATTCCAGTTGTGATACGGCTGTTATAAAACTAAAATATTTTTAATTATATAAGATATAATACCATCTTATTCACTTCAACGTAATAGATGTATAATACAAAATAAATAATCAATTATATATATATATATATGGAGGATAAGTGAGAAAAAAAAAAAGAAACAAGGATGAGAAGCTATTTTATCAAATCTTTTCGGATAGTAAGTAAAAACTACCATTGAAGCATAAAATGAGAAGTAAATTATATTGTAATTAGTTATTAAACGAGGAATATATAATTACCATGTTGATTAATTTTATTACTTGGATATTTAAAAAAATAAAGAGTAAAAACACCATAAAGATGCTTTTTACTTTAATAATATATATATTTAAATGATACCTAAACTAATGGAGTAGGCACCACAATTCTACTAGGGAGTGCCTTGCATTTTTATGTAGGATGTTTATATCAATTCAATAGTTTCCATCACAAACCGGTATAGTTAACCTTATAAATTATATATAAAACTAGAAAGAATAACATTAAATTAAGTGGGAAAATGTAAAACAATCAAAAGATCTAGCCAACTCTTTAATTTCATTTGAGATAATTTAACCACTATCGTTTAGGTTGGGGGGGGTGGAAGGGAGGAAAACGTACCATAAAATGTGCTCAAGCATTGACTATTGAGCTTTTACCATAGACGTTCAATTGAAAAATCTCTTCTCACTTAATGTGAAATTCGAATGATTAGAAGATAGGGGTGGCAATTATTGTAAGCAATTTGTATATGTATCTTATTTCATATTGAATTTATGCTAATATTAAAAATATATAAAATTGAATAAAGATAATAAATAATCAATTTATCTTATCATTATATTTATCTGTCTAGTAGTTATGTTTTTAATACTACATGTTGTGTTAGTTTGATATGTTATCTTTATAACCCTATTCTTAATTATATTGTATTCGTGTTTAATGCTAGTGTTACACTACCAAAAAGCAGGTTACATCTTCTAGTCGTATGTCTTTGTCATTAGGAAGCCATGAATATAATAACCACTTCAAATTCATATTAATCAGTATCTTGAATAGGCTGTAAACATGTTAAATTGAAATAATATAGAATTGAGTTTAAATTTTAGTTCAATTTGAACTCATTTAAATTCATAATTTTAAATTTAAACTTGACTTTAAGTTACCTCAATAAGTTTAAACTCAACTAGATTAAACTTATTCATATTCGATTTTTTTAAATATATTTTTCTTTTAATTAAATAATATTGATAAGCAAACTTGGCTAACATGTAAGTTTAACTAGAACCTAATTAGATTTTCAAATTAGTTTAACCAAATATCATAAAATTTAAGCTTGAACAAAATCCGACTATTGTTGAATTGAACTCGAATAAATAAATATAGAGACCAACTTAAGTAGCTTACATGTAAACTTGATATATTTATACCCTTATTTCAAGGGTAATTAATGAGATATTAGAAAAAGTTTTTTTTTTAACCTTTTTATACATTTACTTTTTTTTTGAAGCGTGTAATCTATTTTAAAAATTGGAAAATCTGCCTCTTAAAATCTTTGAAAGGTATTCTGACTCACGGACGATATATTAATCTATAGATAATTAAATACTTCCTTTCACGTGGTCCATGTCTACTTATTTTGCTAGCTTTAGACATTTAGAGCCGTTGATAATTGTTATGACTTTCAAATTTGAGCCCAACTGCGAAGAAAATTCAAAAAATGTATTATTCAAATTTTGTAGTAAAACCTGCCCACAGACAGCTATTAAATTGTCATCGTTGGTTTTGCTAGTTAGCATATTATGCTGTCATATGTCAGGAAAAATTAAACTTCTTGCGGTCTGAATGACAGTTTCCAAGAAATTTCAAAAGATGCTGAAACTGGCACTTCTCTGCTTCTCATATTCCCCCGATCTGGTTTAGACCTCTTCATTAAGCTTGATAATTGATATGATATTTACTAAAGTTGTACATCAAATCATGTCGAAATTTAAAACCAACTTCATCCAATATGATACAATTGTGCTATTAAAAGTTACAAAGTAAGTTTTGATTTTAATTTCATAAAACCTTTTTTTTTTTAAATGTGCCATATAGAGTACAACGTTTTTATATATTATTTTTATTTTAGAATTTATATTTTAAGTTATATAGAATACGTGATATTGATCGAAGAAGAAAAGTTATATATAAATGAAAATTCTTTGAAACTAGTTTATTTTATTGTATTATGTTTTTCAATTGATGTTTTTGTACTAATAAATATATTGAAATGATATGGTGTTGGTATTTATTTTAAACAAGTGGACCTATATCTTATAGTAGCCATTTTGTGATAAATTATTTGAAATTTTATTATCGGGTTTATATTGTATTTTTGCATAAAAAAGATGTTATTGAAAAATACATGATTACGTTGTTAAAGATCATCATGTTAGTAAATTTATTAGTTAAAAATACGTGAAAAAATTGGCAAATTATTAAAAATTTCTATAATAGATATGCAAGAAGAAATTTTATAATCATAGGATATGGGATATTTTGTACATTATAAGTTTTATATGGTATAATTACAAGTTAGATTCTAATTTCAATGCTTATGAATTAGTATTTATAGAGTAATTGAGCCTCATACTTTATCAACTGTAAAGTTGTTATGTTTAAAATTTTTTCTAGGTGGTAATCACTTGTAAAAAAAAAAAAAAAAACCATATCAACTTCAAAAAGATGTTTGGGATGATTCTAGTATGATCACTTTAAGGTCTAAATCAATATAAGCGTATATCTAAAAATCAATAAGTTAGTAAGAGTATAGGATTGCGATTTTGATCCTGATTTCAATTAGTGTCAACTCTACTTATAAACGTTAGGATTGAGATAATTGATTAAATATATTAATGGCTTGATAGATACATTTATCTAGTGTCAATTTAACTTTTTCATATAAGCTGGGTCTTTCCAACTTTCTTCGTCTATCAAATACGTACGACCATCCCAAGCTCCACTTAGACTAGACTGTAAAATCTGAACCGATCTCTGATTCTTGAACTGGGATCAAGGAGTTTAGATGCTGGTACTTAAAAGCTCGATCGTAAGCCTACAAAGTTGAATTGGATCTCCAAAGCTAAATCCGAAAAATGCTATCAACAACAACTAACACTTAGGAATTGGCATTTACAATCAACACTCATCGCTATCATATAAAGCCAAAGAACCGACACCTCACCATTATATTGAGAATTTTTAATATCTATTAAGAATTAATTTTATTCTTAAAACTAGTATATAATATAAACTTTAAGATGGCATATATACATCATCTAATAGGTTAAGGTTATAGATATTAAATATATATATATTTTAATAAATATAAATTAATAAATTTTTTTAATATATATATATAAGTAGAATATTACTATGTTTTCTTCAAATAATTTGATTTAGTTTATTCTTCTAAATTAATTATATATTTTTGATCTGATTCAATAAAAATTTTAAAATTCAAACTGTATAATATATATATATTTTCAGTTTGATTTAATTTAATTTATAAATTAATTCGATTTAAACAGTTTTTTTACCTACCCATTATTAGATTATAGATGTTACGCATATCGATGGTGACGGTGAGAACCTACCCGTGTAGCTCAAACGTCATACAAAAGGTCAGCGGCTATGGGGATAATGGATGAAATGTGATTCGGCTCGGAGGTTTATCAATGTCACGCCTTGAAAACATCAGAACGTAATAATTTCAGTACGTGCTCCTACTTACAATAAGAACTTGCAAAGTTGAGAAACTAATAGCAACGAGCCAATATATATTTTTATAATACTTATTCATCCAAACTCTCAAAATATGAAGTGATCTGTAGTTGCATTGTACAAATCAAATCATATGAAAGGAAATTACTATCCACTATTATCACTGATAGTCTTCAAAATATAAAAGTATCTAAAATTTAATGAGTGTATTAAAACTAAAGCTAAATCCTCCATTCCTCATAATCTTCATTAATGCTACCATTCAACTTGCTTTCACAGTAAAGATCATATCCAAGATAATCATGGTTCAACATTTTGAAACTCATGGTTTTCCAAAAGCTTAGTTTTATTTAGTGTGGCCAATCAAGGTCTAAAATAGATCGGCCACATTTACCTAAAAGCAATTTCAGTTGACTTAATTTATGATTTAATCAACCTAGTTCCTGTTAACATAAATTTGACTAGCCTAAATTCCAACTAGGTTTCTCGACTTTTTCCTTTTCCAAAACTTAGTCGGCTAAGTTTCTTATGAGATTGAGCCTATTTTAATCATGTTGGTAGCTTTTACTTAATTCTCCACTTTTTCAATTTTCTAACTTAGAAACCTGACATAAAGCATCTTGGTTTGAATTTCTAATCTTAAATTCCTTCCTTGATTATTCTTAAATAAATCCACCGATTTAACATTATGTTCAATTGATTGATTAGCACCAATTCATATTTTGCATAATTCTAGAAATTCTTTTGATTTAGCTTAAATTTCTAAACTCTCGTTAAACTTGTCATTGAGTTGATAAATCCACTAGTAACTGTGATTAAGTTCCTAATTTTCATAGTTTTGATTCTCCAGTTATAATATTATATGCCTCAAGATAGTTCTCATAATTTTCATAAGGTGAAAGATTAATTTGAACAATTTAAATGTTTACCTTATGATGACGTGATACAAAATTGTTGTTACTTATCCATAACCACCTTTTCCTCCTTTCTCTTGGTTTTCCTTAAGCCAAAACTGTGTAGATTAGATCCAACTTGATTCAAAGTTTTCTATTTACATTTTTTCTATACCTTAATCAAGGGGAATCTCTAATCGACCATACTTTGAGTACCCTCCTTAATCTCTAATCAACCAGACTTGTCCACAACCACCGTTTCCTCCTTCCTCTTGGTTTTCCTTAATCCAAAATTGTGTGGATTAGATGCAACTTGATTCAAAGTTTTCTATTTAATATCTTACATTTTTCTATACCTTGATCAAGGGGAAATTCTAATCAACCATACTTGGAGTACCTGCCTTAATTTTTCCTTGAACAATCACCACAAGCATTGATTAGGAATGCAATTATAATGAAAATCAAAAGATTAAGAGCTTGGTCGTAAATTGAAGAGTTAGATCTCTTATCTTAGGAATTTACTTGGAAACTCACGCAATGACCATGAGAGAGGGAAGGGCCAGCACCAATCTAAGAGAGGGAGAGAGAGAGTATTTTCCTTTAGCTCTCTATGCTTTCTATGAGTGAAAAAATTATAGTCACCTACCTTTTCATGGAAAGAGCTATAGGCAAAAATATCTATCTTATTCTTGGTTTTAAGTTATTTTCTTGAATATTTCAATTGGTATGAGATACGCATATCAGAGTTTAACCATTAGGGTTAATTATTGGTCAACAACTCAAGGTGTAAAGTCTTAGTCTAATGTAATTAATAATCAAGTTAGTAGAAGATTAACAAGCCTTTTGATTATCAGTTTCAAAAGTTTCTAATCAATATTAACTAGAAATTTAATATTTTAGTCTTATAAACTATTATTAATTATTTCACACAATTCATGTGGGATTTTATACTTTTCAAGTGTCACATGAAATGAGTCTACATTTATTTATTATAATGGTGACTTATTACTATAACTTGAAGTGGTACATACCATTTAACATAAATAAGAGTGAAAAAAAAAAGTGATTATGATGATGTTGTAGGGTTTACACATTATATGAATCATATAAATATGGATCATCTTACCGTTTAGATTTGAGGCATACGACAACTATTATCCTTCTATTCACTTACTTTTAAGTTAATAGTGTTTGATAGTGACTTAAAATAATACTTAAACACTTTATAAAATGGAGACATGGCTCAATGTTATCATTGTGCAGCCTTTGATAGGAAAGAAGAGATTTACAGCAATAGGATGTGAAGAAAAAGCAAATGTGAGTGCACCACCATTGGTCATACTTTGGAGAAGGTAAGGGCTTTAAAGAAAGACAAAGGAAATGTTCAGGAGTGTGTCGGCAGGGACCCTTTTATTTACTATTTGACACGTAAAAGAGGAATAAAAAAGAAAGATATCTCCACTTTGCGTTTCTTTGAAGCTGAAGCTTCAATATTATCCGTAGGCATTGCAGGACATGCCTTTGAATTTCGTCTTCATTTTTCATCTTATTCGATGCTTTGGTTATAATCTAGACATTGGAATCGAATATAATTGGATTATAAATTATTATGATATAAAAAATAAAAAATATATATATATATATCAAACATAGATAAAATATTTCTCTAACGTATATCATTATCATACTTCCAATATTATATAACTTCCTTAAAGAATAGTATAAACGTAGTAGACTTGAGTACATAAATAATTAGATAGATATATAATTTTCTTTTTCGAGGTGGAAAAAAAAAAAGAAAAAAAAAATGAAGGGCCCTTGAGGATATATATTGGAATGTCACATTTCACGTGAAAGGGATTTAGAGGCCCATCCGTGTACTCATTGCCAAAAGGTACATGCGTGCTAAAGACAAATAAACATCACATTATTTATTTGATACACTTTTTAGTTAGTTAGATTACATGTGTTAATAAATAAATGGTTTTTATTATTCTTTGGAGTGGACCATTGCTATATTTTTCCTTTTGTCAGATTGGCATTATCAAAATTCAATTTATCTCTTTTCTTTTACGAAAATTAGAAAGGCATCTTTTGAATTACATCAAACTAGTAATCACTTCCTATTTTCTTTTTTCTTCTTTTTTAGATAAAAAATGACACTTACACCCTTAATATGGCTATAATGATTTAAATCGAGATGATACAATACTCAATTTGACTCAAGCTCAAATTAAATTTGATATAGTTTATAATTTTAAGCTTGATATTGACTCAAAGTGGTACTTAACAAGCTCAAACTTGACTAGATTAAGCTTGTTTTAATCCAATAATTAAAGAAAACAATATTTTTAATTTAATTAAAATAATCCCAATAACTAAAAATCAAATCATACTCAACTAACATTGACTTGAATTCAATTAAGTTCATGAGCTAATCAAAATGAGCATTACAAAGTTTGAACTCGACTTTATATATTGTTGCAGTTGCTTGAGCTTGAGCTCAACTAGATTGTAATTGAGTTGAGTTCAAATAAATATTGAACTAAACTTAAGTATCTAGCCAATAGACTTATCTGATTCATATCCTTACCCTTCAATAAAACATTCATGCAGTATTTCCATTTAAAAACAATAATAATAATTCTTATATGAATTCATTAGACTTATTTTATTGACCTATGCTAATAGCCAAAATGTAAGATCAGTAAAAAAAAAAAAAACTTCAAAATTGAGGAAGCAGTTTTGGGATAAAAATAATTATAATATATATATTGTAGATAATGAAATTTATATAATATAATTTCATATGTCAAATTCAAATTTAACTATATTATACTAAAGCTAATTATTTGGATTAGTGGTATGATTTAGATAATCAAACTTAATTTGAGATGATTTAAAGAGTTTTGGATTGGTAGGTTGGAGATAGATCTGTTAAAATTGTTTCATACATTTTTAACCTTGCTTAATAGACTTAGGTGTCAACTAAGTTCTATTAGATATAATTGGGTTTCATTCTTATCTGTTTATGCCATTAGAGCTATTAAACTCTGATTAATCTTGACTGCTAATTTTTCATAAAATCTAATGGTGATAATTACTTGTCACACGTTATAAACACATGTGAACACTGTCTATGAGAGAAGGTTTTTTGGAATCTAACCCTAAGCCCTCGATACCTATCACTTAGATCTTAAACTTGTTGAGATTGCTTATCCTGCCTCTCTAATCTCTCTCTATATCATTCTTTACTTTTGTTTTATCATAGCACTTACTTTTGTTTTTTTTAGATAAGAAAATATTCATTAACAAGAAGAATTTACAACCATCAAAGAATAGTAAGGTTTATCTAGCCACTCTTCTCTAAAATAAAGAGTAAAGAGTATACAAAAATACTATATGAAACAAAAGTAAACTCATCTTCAAAAATAACTAACTAAGCCTAGAAAAGGCAAAATTTTGGTTAGTTAAGGACCCTAGGTAAGGAATATGCTTTCCAAAATAGACTCGATTTCGAGTTCTCCACAAACATTAGACTAAAGCTGTGAGGGATGCTCTCCAGCATTGAATTTTGTCCTGTTTAGAGCTTGTAGTGGCAACAAGTGCATTAATTGCCCCTTGCCATGAAAGGAAAGAAAGCGGACAATCGAGGGCTTAGCACACCTGTGACTAAACCTGGGAAGAGAAGGAACACTAGAAGAACAAGTGCACATGATCTTCAACCTCATTCGCATAAAGATAGCTGGTTGTTGATATAACAAAACCTCAAGTAGCCATTTTATCATGGGTTTGCAGTTTTTTAAGTAATGCTAGCGAAAAGAAAAAGGCATGCCTCAGGATAGAAGTAGGATTCCACACTATTTTGTACCAGGCTGCTCACTGTAAACATGGGGCAAGGACTCATAGGCACTTTTAATAGAGAAAACCCTAGATTGTGATGGCATCCATTTCAGAATCTCTGCTTGAGATGAGTTAAGTGTAATGGTATTAGGAATGTGGATATTATTCAAAAAAATTCTCCTCTAGTAGGCTCCATTGATTATTAGAGATGATTGAACAATTTTTAGCATCAAGGGGAATGCCTGAATTTGCTATATCCCAAGGGTTATAGTGGGAGTCAAGTGGACCATTTGGTAACCAAAAGTTTGACTATAGGGAAATGGATAAACTATCTTTTACTTCCCATCTAAACCGATCTCTTACCAAATGTCTTAGTGAAGTTTCCTTTAAAGCCAAGAGCACATTGAGGGAGCCTTAATAGTCTAAAAGCTACACCCTTTCAAAAATGTGGAGTGTATTCAATCTGCCTATATACCTTTCTCTCCATTTTTGCACGAGTGCCAAATGTGCTTGATCTGGACTGCTTTGTTCCATATTGCAATTCTGGGTATATTAAGGCCACCATTCTTCTTCAAGTTACAAACCACATCCCAACTAACTTTGGTCTTTATAGAGATGTTTGCATTACCACTCCAATGAAAGTTTCTCAATTTTTGTTCAATGCTCACTACAATAAATTTAGGGAGTAAGAAAATGGAACTCCAATAAACCTGTATTGAGAAAAGAACCGATGTTATTAATTGCAACCAACCAACCAATGATAGAGATTTAGCCATCTAAGAGGAAATTGTTGTCAAGATCTTAGCTTGAAGTGCTTCACAATCATGCTTCTTCAATTGGGTTAATATCAAAGGAACACCCAAGTATCTAGCTGGAAGTTTCCCCTTTAGGAACTATGTTTGAGCCAACAATTCACTCTTGGTTCTTTGGTCAACATTACATAGGAAAAGATAACTTTTGTCTCCATTTGCTACAACCCTTGACAAGCTTTGGAAAAGAAGCAAACCTTGATGTACTCACCGAACTGATGTTAATTCACCTTTGCAAAAGACTAGCAAGCCATTGGCAAAGTCGAGATGCGTGATTTTTTCGGCTTTGCATCTCCAATGGCGTGAGAAATCCTCTTGGTATGATAACTTGCGAAGAATCCCTGATAGAATCTCCATCCTAAGGATAAATAAATAGAGGGATAGTGGGTCCTCTTGTCTCAATCCGCTCTTGCTTGAAAAGAAGCCCACTTGCCCACCATTTATGTCGATAGAGAAGGTGGTAGTAGTAATATATTGTTGGATGAGATGACATAAATGTGGAGAAAATCTCATCAATTCAAGGATTTTAAGCAAGAAATTCCAATCAATAATGTCATAGGCCTTGCAGATGTCTACTTTTATAGCACATTTCGGTGGTCCTTTATGTGTATGGTAGCCCATCATCAGTTCTTAGGCCAAAAAAATGTTGCCTGTGATGCATTGCCCAAGCACAAAAGCCTTGCTCCTTACTATTAGATTAGCCATTAAAGGCTTTATGTAAACTACAAGCACTTTAGTGATCACCTTGTAAAGGACATTACAACATGAAATAGGTTGGAAATCACTAACCTTTGCTGGGTTTAGAGTTTTAGGTACTAAAGAGATGATTATAACATTTAATTCCCTCAATAAAAACCCAGAGGAGAAAAACTCTTGTACAACTCCCATAAGATCTCCACCAATTAAATCCTAAGCGACTTTAAAGAACTTAGTTGTATATCCATTAAGCCCTAGGGCCTTCTCATTTGCAATTGAAAAGAAAGCAACCTTCACTTCCTCATTGGAGAAGGGCTTGTCTAGTTCTTTAACCTAACCAGTATTAAGGTGCCATGTGACAAGATTACATGCTTCATGAAAGTTTACCTGTCTTCCTTGATCATGATAAAGATCTTGAAAAAAGCGAAGTACCTTATTATGAACTTGTTCTTCCCCTTTAACCTCACTACCATTGTCCTTAATAAGACTGTGAATGACACTTCTATTGTGAAGGTTGATCATGCTCTTATAAAAATAGGAGGTATATTTATCCCCCAACTTCAACCATTTAATGTAGGATTTCTATTTATAAAAGCATTTCTCTACAGGTCATAAATAGTAATCCTTGAACGCCCATCGTTCCTCCTCTAGTTTTGAGGTATCACCATTGCTAAGTATGGTTGATTGAATGGCTTGAAGATTTGCCTTGGTTAATTTCACCAGAGAAGTTAAATTAGAATAAGCGGATTGATTGAGTTTCTTAAACTCAAATTTTAAAAGCTTCAACTGGAATATCACTTGATAGCTTTTTGATCCATCAATATGTGAGCTCCAAACAGTCTTCACTATCTGCTTAAAATCTACATGGTTAGCCAAAAAAGTTAAAAAATTTAAAAGGAATTTGCTTTTTCTTCAAACCAAAATCCATGTGTGCCAAGGCCATTGAATAGCCCTATAACAAGGGAGGTAAGAAGGAAGAATAAGTCCTTACTTCTTCCTATTCACGCTAGGTATGTGGACACATACTACATACATGTGATACATAAAACAGACCCCTCACACCTACATATACAAAATGTCAATTTAATATCATATCATAAAATAAATTTGGTGATCAAGTATTTTTTTAGAAGTATAGATGTTTAATTAGGGTTGTAAAGAAGTCCAATCAGGAGGATACAATACTAAACTCCACTTGAGCTTAGTTGAGTTTAGAATTTATAATTTCAGTTCAACTCAATTATGTTGGTTTATATTTGATTTATCTAAAAAAAATATTTTTTTCTCCTATTTAAATAACATATCCACTAATATTTATTTTTGAATCAAACTCAATTTAGCTCATAAATTAATTGACTTAAAGATTACGGAGTTTGAGTCCGACTTCAATAATTACTCAATTGATTAGGATTTAAATTTGGCTATTATCAAATTGAGATCAAGTAAACATTGAGTAGGGTTTGAATAACTCATAAATAGGATTCATTTATTTATATCTGTATATTCAATTTTCAAATTTTGTTTGGTTATGGCGTACCAACTTTTAGTTAAACCTTAAAAAAAAAAAATACTGCAGAGGAGCGTTTGTCTATTGCCTGTCGACCGCCGAGTGGACCCCATTGGCAACCCATTATCGCCGACCCCCCGCCGGCTCCTTTTTCTTTTTCAAAAGTTTCTGCCAGTCAATAGTGACTTCTATTCTTTATGTGCGTTCATTACAACGCGACATGATTAAATATATGGATTTGGAAAAATATATTAATTACGCCCATTTATTTTAATTTTACCCCTATGACACGTCCCAGTTAAATATTACTAACAAATATTCCGTTATTTGATAAGGACCAATTATTAAAATATTTTAAGATAAAATTACTATTCTTAAAACAATCCTCCATAACTAAAATATCATAATACAATGACATGAACATTCTATCTAACGGGATGAATTAAGTTCGACTCCCTTATTGTCAATAATTGTAATATGAATACTAGTTTCCCAAAAAAAAAAAAAAATCCATCGTGTGTTGGAAATAATTCTCTGATTACTAAT
Source organism: Laguncularia racemosa (assembly GCA_037954665.1). Taxonomy (NCBI): domain Eukaryota; kingdom Viridiplantae; phylum Streptophyta; class Magnoliopsida; order Myrtales; family Combretaceae; genus Laguncularia; species Laguncularia racemosa. The sequence continues at coordinate 1,581,582 of JBBMOL010000013.1, read as the reverse complement.
TTTACCAAATTCAAGTTAGCTCATCAACCAAAGTCACCTTAACCTCTCCTCTGCCTACTGCAGTTAATGACATTTAAGCATCAAAGAAGAGGCTTATCAAGTAGCAAGAATACAAATGAATATTACCTGCTTAAGATATGTTCCAACTGCCTTATTAAACACTTTGTCACAAAAAATTATTGAGTTTTAATAAAATCTGAATAAGACAGGTCGACTTTGATAATAAATCATATGAAATTGTATATTAACAGGTTTTCTAAACACATGCCAATACTGTTTGCTTAGTTCTTATCTGTACTTTTGTCTCATGTTAATGTAAATTAGCTCAGGATGCCTCTGAACCTGCTCTAACCTCTAGGCATTAGCAACCTCAACTTATTTCTTATGCATCAACTGGGGGCAAGGGGCGGTGGTGATTTCATGATTCCAATGCCTTATTATTGTTAATTTGTTAGAACATCTAATCACCATAAATATTAAACCCTAAGAAATAAGAAACCAGTCATTGCTAGATGTGGCATGCCTATGTCATATTCCCAATTTTTCAATTCAAAAGGGTCCCAATAGCCAACTGCCAGTGAATGTCAGCACCATATGCCTAACAACAAATCTTATTCAAAAATACTTGATGACCCTAGTCCCATACTATAAGCAAAAGAACCGGTAAATTACACTAAGCCCCTTGAGAGATTTTTAGTAGTTAATAATTGACATTAAGAAATAATTATAATTATATATCGATCTAAAAAATTAACCTAGTATTGTATTTGAAGAGAGATTTTATGGTATCAACATATTTCAAGAGTAGTAGTACAATATATTAATAGTTAGAGATGTCCTTGTAATTGGATAGTTATCCCAAAAAGAAAAGCCTACCCACTTCAACCAAAAGATATCCTAATAAAAAAGAATCTTCTCTTGTTTGTTTTCTAGGAATTCCCTTTCGTTGTACTAGGAAATAACAGGGCATAAGGAAGAGAGAAAAAAAAAACAGAGAGAAACCATCCTTTGAGTGCTTCAAGTTTCTTAATCCTGAAGAAAAGGAAAAACCAATATAGGGAACATTCCATTTGGTGTATGCCACTTGGTCTGGTTTTCCTAGTAAATGGTCCAAAGAAAGCTTCTTCATCTTCATAACAAGCTTGGAATAGGACTCCGAGTCCAAGCTGATCAAGTTAGATATGATCACAAGCTCTCAACAGGTTTAGGGCCATTATCTCCACGTCTCCAAGATGGAAAAAACAAAGGAACTGATCATTTGAGGAAAAAAATGAAGAAGTCAAGATCAATCAAGCATGCGAATGTTGAAACCTTAAAGTCATCATCAGGTTTCAATAAGGAAACGAAGAGAGTATCACTGCCTGGAAGACCTCCTCCTCCGGCCGGTCTTGGAACTTGTCCAGGGATATCACCGAAGCAGCCTGGGGGAAAGTCAAATGATGTCTTGCCAAATTACATGAAGTCTACAAGCAGTTTTGAAGCAAGGAAAGAGTCTCGTTCTCAGTCCCAGTCTCAGGTTAGTAACCAGAATCCTCAAACCGGTTCTTTTTCTAGGAATATGCAAAGGCGCAAATCTAGCAGCCCGAAACGTAGTCCTGACTCTTGCAATACATCAACAAAGACTTTAAAAAGATCATCTAGCTTGAAGTTAGCTAGGACTTTGACAAGAACCCCTTGTTTCAAGCCTGCAAGGTCATCCGCAGCTAAAAAATGTTCAAAAATTGTTTTATGTGATGATATGGATGCACATAGAGCTACATGCTCTTCAACACTGAAAGACTCTAAATTTCCCAACTACCTTGAGCTCAACCCCGGGGGGACCGAGGCTGAGGGAATTTCGGTTATGAAGGTGTGTCCGTATACCTACTGCTCCCTAAATGGTCATCATCATGCTCCTTTGCCTCCACTCAAGTGCTTCTTGTCGGCAAGGAGACGTATGATGAAGACTCAGAAGAATTTCAAGGTGGAAGCTCTTAGCCCTCGTACAAGGCTAAAGGCACGTGACAAATTGGAGAGCCAGGACTCAGCTGTTGGAACCGATTTCTTCATTGAAGTTTACACCAAAAACCAATATGCAGACGGGATAGTGATTGAAAACGGGAGAGAAGCTACTGAAAATAAAGATTGGAATCGAATAGTAGCAGATGTTCTGGCCAAAAAGTGGCAAGGTGGTGATCATTTGCCTGGGGAAAGACCGCGTAGCCAAATTGATCTTCAGGAGATCATTTCTGAAGAAGAACGGGGATCAAAAGATGCTGATGAAATTTCCTCAGCCGTCCTGTTTCAAGAAGAAACCATGCTATGGAGCTCTTCAGAAAAGGATGGCTATGAAGACGAAAGTAAAGAAGGCATTGAAGCTGTAGATGCCGGTTCAGAAGCTACTGCTATGGACTTGGATGTTGGACAATATACTACTGCAACACCTGAAGGAGAAAACGATTACTCAACAGAAAGGGATGGCACACCGGCTTTTGATTTTGAGTACTTGTCAGAAGCTGATAGTCCTGATTTGCATGAGAAACCTGAATTCTGTTCAGATTTGTCCATCATCAATTGGAAACTTTTTCCTTTTGATGATGATATTGATCGAGAAAAAGGACATGCATTCTCGGAAGCTAACAAACTCATCGGTATTGGTTTTGAATCAGAGGACTCGTATCAAAGCTCAGAAATTTCAGAATACAGCCAAGAGTCTGATTGCCTAAGTTATGGTCAGTGTTCCACCACCGATGATGATGTATTTGATGAAGTAGCTGCAAGTGCACAGACTTCAGTGGATTCCCCCGGAGATGATGAATCAATCAGCAGGTCTAACACGTTCGACAATCCTGGTTATAGTCAGCATAAGGATGATGCTCCTGAAACCATCGAAACAGCAGATGATTCTCAAGATTTGGCTGAAAAAGTCGAGGTTTTGGAGGAGCCACAAGAATACCAGGATTTTGCTGCTTTCAACATTGCGATTGAGCTGGAAGTCACACACAGGGATGCTGAAGATGTCCCAACAAAGGCGATTGCTGAAAGCCCGGAAGCAGTTGAAGAATGTGGAGCAGGCAGTGCTGCTGAAGAGCATATTCCAGGACTGCATTTGGTTGGTCCAATCCCGCGGATTGAAGCTCAAGATTCTCCTTCGAATTCACTGAACGCTCATGTGGCTGAGAATCTGAATTTGGAGGTAGATCAACTTGACACCAAGAAGAGCACTAATACATCGGAACTGCTGGGGCCTGAGCGGCAGGAAGACGCAAGGATAAAAGGGTCTAATTTGGATGACTTCGTTGCAGAATCTGATACTGTAGAGCTCAAACAAGCCATCAAACTTGAAGTGGATGAATCAATCATGAAAACAGATGATATGACTAGCACAAGAAAAAGAAGTACATTTGTTAAGCTGAAAAAGAATTCTTCTGAAGACCTACTCGATTCAAAATTGAAGTGGACTATCACACGCAAGAGACGAAGTGAGTCTATGGAGGATCTGAGGGGATTCAATCCACGAGAACCAAATTATCTGCCATTAGTGCCTGATCCTGAAGCAGAAAAGGTTGATCTCAAGCATCAGATGATGGATGAAAGGAAAAATTCAGAGGAATGGATGATTGACCATGCACTTCAGCAGGCTGTAACAAAACTTGCTCCAGCTAGGAAGAGAAAGGTGGCACTTCTTGTAGAGGCTTTTGAAAAGGTTATGCCAATACCTAAATGTGAAACACAACTCAGGAGTACTTCGACAGACCTTCCTCACGCAAGACCAATGCAAGCTTGCAACTAATAAATATCCGCCCCCATGGTAAAAGTATATTAGTCCCCCATTTCGTTTTCCTACATTCTGTGTTTCTTGTCTCGGAAAGATTAGAATTCAGTAATCCTGTAGTTCCTAGGTTGCTCATTAAATCTAATCTGCAGGATACACGAACCCTTGAAATCTATATGGAGCATCGGCATGGTCAGTTAAGGACTGTTTTACAGGAATTATAGCAGGTTTCCTAGAACAACTAACTAGTTGTTCAGCTCTTACACTCCAAATTAAGGAAGCATTGTGAACAGAAGACAGCCAGAACTCCTTGAATCTGTAGTAATGTGACTTTTAGTGTTCGATTCCATAATTTATGTGACAAGGACGTTTTTCAAGTTTCAGGCATCAGGCTGTAAGTCTCCTATAGTGTCAAGAACTCCTGTGAGATTGGTTGTGTAACCTTAACCTTTACCTTGCGACTAATAAAACTCATATATGCTTGATTGGATTGCCATTCTTTTTCTAAAATCTTTATAGTTTACATATGCCTGTCAAAGCAACCATCACTTTCTCACTAGTCGTAGTGTCTGCAACTCAAGGAAGCACTCTATAACTAGTCAGCCACGTTCTCACTGTCGATACACAAATAAATATCACCAATTGGCTAGTACATTTATTAGATTAGGAAATTGAATCAAGCTTGGTTGATCTTTTACTTATTTGTTGACATATATCTAATGCAATATTTATAGTTATCTAAGTTCGATAAATGAGATAATTATCGAAGGTCTAAACATGATATTACTTCATATATATCAATTTTGACTTGAACTATGAATTGAATCGAACTTTTGTACCATCTTTACGTTTTGATCCAGGATAGTGGGGTGAACTAAAATGAATTTTATCATTAAGTTCCATCTGCTAATGCAGAGTTAGAATGACGGACGTGTAAATGCATATGACTTAATGTCTCTATCCGGAGAAAAAAAGAACAAATATGAATAATAATAATTACCTTAAGAAAAGATGGTCATTTAGTGATATTTTCCTCAAGCATTATAGACATTGTAATATAGTAGGCTCAAGTCATGATCAAATAAAAACATCATTAGATGTAATTTTGTTAAAAATGCATCTCCAAATGCATTATTGATTGATTTAAGTGAATGCCACATCCCCAAAAGAGGATATATCTATATCAGAGTTTTTCCCCTTTTTTTTTCAGAAATATTGAGTCTCAACAAGACTAATTGAGTTGAGCTTGAGCTTATCGAAGGTACTTGGGTCAAGTTTGAATTTAGAATTTTAAATTCAATCAAATTCAGATCAAGTTCAAGTTTTAAAATTTTGAGTTAAACTCAAGCTTTAACTCAATATTGCATTATTTCAACTTAACTCGTTTATAACTTTAGTTCATTTCCTTTCTGCACTCGTTTGTTTAACATCAGGGCCCCTCACCCCCCAGTTAACTTGCTTCTCGGTTCCCTTTCTCTCTCGCTTCTTACTCTCAGACCCTTTTGCAGCGTTTGTATTTATCTACTCCAGCATTTAGATTAGCTGCCTTTACGGAGTGATACAAATCATCCAGGGGACAAAGCTAATAGGCATCAAGCGATCCCTAGACTAAAATTCAATAATTTTAAATAATAAACTTGCATTTCAATGGCCCATCAAACTTTTCTTCAATAACTAATTGAATGCCCCACTGCATCATATTGATCCAGTCCATGCAAGGATCCCGATAACAGCTGCCAGGACACACTGCCATTCCATTTCTTGACTGAGCTTTAATGCTTCAAGGAGCTTCTGCGTTTTCTTTTCCCCATCACATTTTGATGTCCTCTTTGCTCTTGATCTAAGAGGATGTAAACCATATCGGGCATAAAAACAATCGACCATATCAATATTCCTAGCGTCCAATGGCTCAAATGTCGTCGAAATGAGCATAGCAGTACGAGATACCAGGCAGGATGAATAAAGCGCCATGCAAGTCCATATGACTAGTCACTAAATACATAATGTGTAGTTATATCGGTGTCGTGATCGTAAGTCAAAGCTCGTAACCTGGATGTTTTTGAGAAATTGCTGACGAAGAAGACAAAGATTGAGGATCATAATAAAAAACTACATGGCGTTGAGGAATTGTGAAAGAAGATGGAGATGAGAGTACCAGTCTTAACAAGACGGCTTGACATGCCCACAGAAAGATTGACTCCTATGTGAGTGGATTTCTTTTCTAAACGGTGCATATCTATTCCAAAATGAAAATGTCAAAACGATTGCAAAGATGTCAGCTAATAGCTCAACTCCAAAACCATCAGATTGCCTGCTGAAGCATCCCAATCAGGTGCAAACTTACTATGTTCCCCTTTTGGAAAAGCTCCATACGCAAAGTACATGTATAAACAAAGAACACCACAAGTACAATGGATTATAAAAGTTGAGGCGCACTGCAGGATTGTCAGCGTAGTTCCAAAAAAGAGAATTCAAATATCACATTTTGTACTCCTTTCGAGTTCTAATTTTCTCTTTTCTCTACTTGGATGATCCAGAGGCAAGGCTTCTGATGCAATAGTGGGAGTCCTCCCCACCTTTACTCTTTACCTTGCTAGAGGACTTTCGTGGGTTGTTGTCCAGCTTCACTTATAATTACTATGCGGCAATGGAATGACAAAAGCATTTGAGGTATTGTCAGCTATATGGTATGCTGGCAGTAATTTTACCTAATGTACAATTGATCTAGTAATTGATTAGGGGGGAAAGGAAATTAATATTGTTTTTTTTTTTAAAAAAAAAAAACTTACAAATAGGATATGTATTCAGTCTATTGCTCGGCTTTTGGGGAGACGGTGGTCACATGTTCAATATGTATTCAATCCTAGTTTCTGAAAGTTTTTTTTTTTCATTGAGACATGGGTCTTATATAATAAAATCTGAAGAAACTTATGAAAATAGAATAAAATAGAAAAGAGATAGAACATGACTGGGATTCAAACCCATAACATCAGATTATATGTCTCTTCACTGCCAAGCTACTAGCCTTGCTCACACAAGTATCCTTGGAGATTATTTTTAACCACAGTATTCTTGAGATTATTTTAAAAAATATCCTATTTTTAGAAATTAAAAAAAAAAAAATTCTCACATTATCAGTATTATTATTATTATTTTTATTTTCCCTTGATTAGGCTCCTGAAACAGTTAGGTTTCTGGACTCACTAAATCCTGTTATTTTAACTGCTATGTTTATTTTCATGTGTGAGCAAATTCATATCAATTCCTTGCCTAGCTGGGAAAAAGGCTTTTGTTTACCTCAAATGTCCCCAAAGCATAAAATATGAATAACAAGATTGAAAATGAGCAGAGTTTTTACAACAGCCAGTATTCATCCAAAGCTACTTTATCCAAGACAATGGTTTCAAACCCTGCACCTTTTTAAGTACTATCATATGAACTGTGACGATGAAATCAAGCAACCACATTTTGAGGTTGCTTCTTGGACCTCTTCAGAAAGTGTTGTCCAATACATCTGTGAAAGAACTTCTGAGAGAAGATCATGTCTTAAACTAGCGATAAGCATATGGGATCACAGATGAGTTACCAAGTCGGTGGATAAACTGAGCACAGATAGACAAAACATGGTCATTGAGGGTTTTGTCACAAACGCTTGCGAAGCATAGAAGAAACAAGGAGACAAGCAGACAAACAAAGCATATATAGACAAAACATGTACAGTGCACATAACATAACAAACCTCCATCAATGACCCAAAAAAACAACATATAGAAAATGAGAATTATCAATTAAATGAAAAATGAAATTATCTTTAAGGCTTAGAGAGAGATAAAACCACCACTACCAGCATGGCTCCGGCAGTCTAGTGATTAAAAATGAAGAAAAGAAGCCATGTCTCTTCTTGGGGCAGACATATTTATAAACCCAAGTTCCAAAATTATAGTGGAGAAAAGCAGATTTCCATGCACAACTCATGCCATATCTCCCGGGACTTGTCCAACTTGGAAACGTTTTTGAACAATTCTTCTGTTTAGATACAAATAGCAAAAACAATTTGAACCACAACAGTTCTACGTCATTCATAGAATCACGCAATTCAATAGGTGAGAGGTGAGTTGTTCCCACTTGACGATTGTCATCTTCTCATCCTCCGACCAAAAATCAAAGATAACACTGTGTACTATCTGGCGAAGAAGCAGAGAAAAAGATAGGTGCACCATGGCACAAAAAGTTAGGCGCACCTAGACTATCGGGACTCCCTTGATAACACAGGTATCCTATCTAATCTAAGGTTATGAGGTGCTTGTGGTATTCCCATCTTTGATTTACCAAAATCCACCTACTTTCCATTGGGGAAGTAGATTGCTCAAGAAATGAAACTAAAGTTTTGAGAAGAGGCTGACAGATATAGGTCACTTTGTTTTTCTCATTAATTTATAAATTATTATAGTCTTGTAACATCAAGGCATTTAAAAAATGTAATATATATACATGTATGCATATATAAATATTTGACCGTTCCCTCGCAGAATACTACAAAATTAAAATGAAATAACATATGTACATTCAAGCCATCAGTTGGGGACATCTTCATCCAGGTGAACTTCAATTGCAGGACATTCAAGAAGGAGCAACTTGACTTCCCTAAGGTAGCTGTCCAGGCTACTGGGTTTTGGAGTTTGCTCTTGTGATCCAACCTTGTGCGTGGTTGATTCAGCATCATCACTTATTTTGGCTGAGATCACTGCATCGTTAAACAACTTAAGAGCATCCGATGTCGATAGGGAATGCACAGAATCATACAACTTGTTGAAGCTCTCCCTCTTTTCTTTAGTTCCAGTGAGCCTCTCCTTCAATCCTTCAGGAAGGCAAGCCAGTGCGCTTTGGAGTTGCAACAAATGGCCAGAGAAAATTCCCCAAATAAGCAATTTTTAGATTTGATTTAAATCAAAATCACAGCCTAGATCTTCAGAGAAGTACATTTGCCGTTAATTACCTAGTAACACCTCTAACAACACCCCAGTTGACTCCTGCAACCAGTGACTGCTTACATCCAATGTTGAATCCCTCCTGTGCAGAAGCTTCTTTCCCAGCCATCAGGCCATCACGATACCCAAGCTACATATTCAAAAAGAAAGGTAACGTGAGCTATTAATGAATCCCCAAAGCTAAACAGCTCATTTATATCTTACAGTGTGAAATTGATCATGTCTCCTCTGCCACTCCCTGTCCAAATCAGATGATTCATCTAATCTCTTATCAGGATCATCCCATTCAGATCCATCTTCATACCATAAACTGTCCTCATCAGCTTCTGAAAATATAGATGAAAAAACACCAATCATGCTTCTAAATTCATGAAGCCTTCATGTGATGTTCCAAACAGGGACTGAACTTTCATGTGTATTTATCTAAGTAAAGATACACAAGCTAGAAATGGTCATGCTCTGTATTTTTAACACTATACATCTCAGCGTTTGATGAGGAAAAGAAACTGATCAGGCTTTCAAAAGTCAACTGCCATCTAGTTAATAAGGAGAAAAGAAGAGTCAAATTTCCCATCCAAGATGCATAATATGTAAGTACAAAGAATAATTATTTTATTACCACTGACATTCAGAGAAGAGGTAGAATCTGGCCTTGGGGCATCCAAGCTATCCGCATAGAGCTCCTTTGCAAAGCTGTGTTTCATCTATTACAGCAAGGTACCTTCTTATTTAAATAAAATGTAAGAGGCTCAATTTCTCTAATTATTTGGTATTCAAGACAAATGCACCTATATAGTTTATGATGAAAACACTTAACCCAAAAAATTTAGGACACCATTATTCCTTTTTCCATCATTAACCAGACTTTAGATAACTTTTTCATTTCGGTGATTATAAGGGGGAGGGAGAATTTGAATCTGGCCCATCCAATAACTACCCACAGTTAATCTCCACCTTTCCTTCCATTATTATCCATATTTTTATCCAGACTCCAACCTCTGAATGAATCAAAATCAAATGCCAATATTATGAATACAAAAACCAATAAAAAAATCAATAAATATTGAAACCTCCTCCTACAATAACTAAATTTTAATTGGTGCATCATTTACTATTGCATTTTTATCATCATCCTCTTTTCTTTCGCTAACTACAGAATACAAGAGAATAACCAAAAATTGGAATAGGCCAAAAGAAAATGAAATCGCTAACAGGTGACAGGACACTTGTTATAGGCCAAAACAATAAAACTTTTCACCTCTACATGTACATAGATTTATTATGAAATATATAAACAAATTTGAAAAGCTGGAAATTTATTCTTGAGCCCATTAGCTCGTGCACAGTAACCTGTTCAGGAAACCTAGTTAACAAGCATTGGGGACTAGTTAAGAACCACCCTGTTTAGAAAAAAAAATTCAGATATATGCAATGATCATGTGACATTTGTAAAGGGAATCGTGATACGCTTTCTTTCTACAGCTCTTAAACAGAGTTGAGGGGAGACAGAGGAACCTTAATAAATAAAAAACACCAATGAAAATTAGCCAATAGCTACACTTATGAAGACATTTCGTCGAACACTGGATGTGCATTAAACTTGCGTGGATTACTACAAAAATCAACGCTCAAATTATCACAATTATTCACGAGGACACAAACCCGTATGCAGATAAATCAAAACATGATTATAACAGTATAAGGACGCAATCTTTAAAACTCCATTTGCATCGATTTCAGAGTAATTAAATTTAATAAAGCCAATTTAAAGAAAAAAAAAAGAAAGAAAAAAAAAAGAGTTTTCAGAGTTTCTAAGAATTACCCACATACCAGTTGGATTGAAGGTTTTTAGGGTAGGGCTAAGCTGATCAGTGACCAATGTAATAATTCGTTGAAACTGGAAATTTTGCAGATAACATAAGCAAAAGGAATTAGAGAGAGAGAGAGAGAGGTCGGTTTACGTTGGGCTTTTAAGGCTTTAGATGGAGTTTGATTTAGTCCATTACGGAAGGGGGGGGTTTTCCGGCCCGATATAGCCTAAGGAGGATTTAACTGTTTGTACTCACGGGCCTGTCCAACCCGGAACTGGACATATGGGGTCGTGGACCGGTCGGCCTAGTGGGTATAATTAAAAGAAAAATGAAAAGAAAAGAAAATAGGCGTACGAGCCATATATATTAGCAAAAAAAAAAATTTCCATTCAATATTTACACACCATGTATAATTTAACGGGTTCTAAATGCTGCTCGCCTTTAAGCTTATGCACTTACTTCGTGGTTCTATTCAAAATAGAGTTCAATCCTCAATATAAATATTAATAAGTAAAATTTTTATAGATAAGTGATATGAATAATAATTTTTTAATTAGATGACTTAAGTTTAAATTCCTATTTCTTGTTATAATCATTGAAAAAAAAGGGATCATAAAATTATATATATACCATTTTCTTCTTTTTTTTATCAACTATATATTTAACAAGTGATGAAAAAAAGAATGAAACCTATTTTATTGCTGCAAAAAAAAAAAAAATTACTATTCAAATAATATAGGTTTACAAGGTTATTAATCAGTATATATTATTACAATGACAAATGTATCATTCTCGTAGTGTAATAATATAATTTTAGGAATAAACACTTTTTAGTTTTTAAATTTTTCTGCTTTTCTATTTCACTCATCGATTTTTTTTTTCTTTTATCAATGTCTCAACACTTTCATACCATTATAAGAATAGGATTTTTATCAAATCAATTAAATATTCTATTCATCTTAGACATTTATTGACTTTTAATGAGCTTTAGATTAGTTAGCCAAATGGCTAAGGTTTACACAATTTTTTCCTACTCATTTCTTCTTACTTTTTTTTCTTTGTATTTTTTATTGTTTTATATTATACAATTAAATATAGAAAAAATTATAAATAATTTTCCTAAACTTTAATCTCAATATAGATACACTATTAAATTTTCAAATGTTGTGAATATATTTTATAAAAGTTTAAAAGCATTGGAAACTCAATTAGAAAAAAAAAAAGTTAAGAATTGAAATAAAAAAAATAGATAAATATTGAGTATTAAAAGTGTATTTTTTTTCTATAATTTAATAATTTTTGTATTGATATGTTATTGCATAATGACTTGTGATTATGAGAGCTATTTACTAAATTGTTTAGGCATGCTAAAAGTGCCATGTTGGTTTTAAAATCTTAATTTATAATTATGAAGATTGAGGATTTGAAATTTATGGGAATAACTTCACTCAAGATCACTCGGACTTCTTTACCCAAAAATCTCGAAATGAAAGGGCATTATTCCTAATTGGTTGGTGTTTAGATAGCAAGTGCAACCATTTATATGGCTATATTTTTTTATTTGAGCAAGTGTTTCGAAGGAAAATTACATTCCTGCATTTATAATAAGATAAGAAATTAAATGTGAAAAGATTTCATGAATTAATTACTTGATAAAAATGTGGAACCGTCTCGTAATAATATGTTTCTTTTTCCAGTAAGAATCATTATATTAAATTAAATAGCAGATTTTCATTTCCATTATTGTAAAAAACAATTTGGACATGATTTTTTTTTTTTAATTTTTTATCAAAGATGTGGAAAATTATTATGAGATAAAAGTTAGTGGTTGAGGTAAGTTAAGGTGTAAATGAAACGAGATAAAAGTGGATAGTATATGAAGATAAAAATGTCATTAAATTTAAAAACATAACTGAATTATATATGCTATTTTATGCATGTTATTTCTTTCAAGTGGGTACAACACCAGCAAGAGAGCAATTCCCTTTAATATCATTATATATAAATATATAAATAATGCACTATAAATTAGTACGTCAAGATCCTATCCATATATTTGTCATTATATATATATATATATATATTAATCCAAGTGAATTACGTGTGTGGTCATGTATTAAAATCGTAGCAAACTATTCCTCCTCTTCTTCTTCCTTTTTTTTTTTTTTTTTTCCTTTTTCAATCATGTATTCAAGTCTATTGAGTAATTGAGAAAACATGCTTCCCATTATTTTAGGAAACCATATATGTGCCATATAAATTATTGCACTTACTTTCTAAACAATAACCAATAGAAATAAGGCAATTATTCAATTTGGGATTTATCCCAAAAAAAAAAAGATTTAAAGGATGTAAAATTGGTAATTATATATATAAAGAAAGAAAGATCCATAGATCCAAGGTGAAATTATTTCCACAATTCTCATGATATCAATATATATTCCTCAATCTTAAATTAGGATTGTCGACCCATCCATGTCAACATGACGCCTGCAAGAGGCCCTAAACAGCTCTCTACAAGTGGCTTTTCCATTTATTTTAGAGCCGTATAACGTGCCCACACTAACAACTCCATAAAGTCTCTACTAAATTTCTTAATCACAAATCATTGCATAAAGATTATTGCCCTACTCCGCACGGTGGCATTATTGGGTAGTGTTTACATTATAATAACGAATGGTATGGAATAAGTAAAATAAAATAACATAATTTTTTTATATAATATTTGATATATACTATATTAGATAAAGATTTTTATAATTTTAATTACTTGAATATATAAAATGTTATATTAAATATAATATATAAAGATTTTTATATTTTTATTTAGTAAATTTGATTTTTATACTATATTTTTAATTATATAAAATATAAATATTTTATCTAATATTTTATAATTAATTTTATTTTAAAATAAAAAAATATACAAACTAAATAAAGAATAAAATATTTTATTTAATATAATACTATAAATTTATAATAATCAAATAATATCTTAGGAAAAATCATCACGGATCTTTTACACCTCTTATTAATATATTAAATAAAAAACTTATTTTTTTTCATATATTAATTTTCAGAAAGTATGTAGTTATTAATAAAGTATATATTTATTTATAAAAAACTTCTTTTATATATATATTGGAACATCCTCAAGGTGTACTTTTGTCAATATATTGCCTGGTTGTTGGGCCATAATTGACTTCTCCAGTCATCCCCATCACCTCATGTCCACCAATCATGACTGGATGCACCAATACTTGTCGTGATCAACTTCACAAAACCCAATTACAGACAACCTAACATAACAAACTCTTTTCTCGTGGTAAGTGAGAATGATAAATCAAATTTAATAGCACCATAACAAAAACTTTATTTCTCATAATGCAAAGAAAGATGTTAAACAGTAGTTCCATACAACCGCTGGGAGTTACGAAAAGAAACTTCTTTTAAAACATCATCTCATTTTTTTTTCATTAATTGAAGACAATATAACTATTTTATTTATTTATTTATTTGTCTTTTAATTCAATATGTTAGATCCAATTCCTTCCTTTCGAGCTTAGAAAAGTTCGATTATAGGTTAATTGTTAGTGAAATTACACTCTTTGTATTTATTAGTAAAAAAGAACACAAAAAAAAAAAAAAAAACTACAAACTAATCGAATTGGATCCATCCTGCTACCTAGCCTATAACAAAACCAATAGAGACGATCACGGTTTGGCTTGATTCAATACGATTTATCTCTTGAACTAAATCAAATTATATCTTATAGTTTTTTTTTTAATTCAAATTTAATTATATAGTTTCCTATCTTCATGCATTATTAATTAACTTAGAAAAAAATGAAGGATCTATCGATAACTTTATTTATACAAGTACTTTTCAAAAAGTATATATTTGTATACCTTTTTTAGTATTGCATCCACTTAAAGAAAAAAGAAAAGAAAAGAATAAAGGCATATAAGTAAGTTGTGTAGATTTAATTACATTTTAACCATCCTCCACTATCCTAATTATCCCTCTTACATTTTCCACATCCAAATTATCCTATAAAATAGTAGAAATGATGAAAAATTGTCATGTAACTTATTATGAGATTTGGTTTTGTATAAATTTTTCATGTTTTTATTACATAACCATATATAATTTAGAAGATTTAAACAAGATTGAAAAGAGAGATCATACATCCATTGAACAAAGTTCTCAAAAATTGTTGTTAGTTGTTACGTCCCTTTTTCCTATGGGAAGGACTTTCATGACACACACGAAATCTACTTTATGATCTTGTGGTATCACCTTTTTTTCTCTGACATCAAAACAATTCCACCTTTTTTCTCCATTTTGATTTTATTGCAAATCCCAAAAGGGTCTCTGTCTCTCTCTCCCTCCTATCGGTGTCTATGGAGGAATCCAACAAAAACATATGACTTTTTGCTTACATGAGTTGTATGGCATGTGTTTTGCATGTGAATGTACTAAATACCCAATTGCAGACACCAGATCTATACAAAATCATTCACGACCATCGCATTACTGCCTAATCTACATCTATAACTAAAGTTAATTATTTAGGGTGAAAGATTCATCTAAAGTGTGTTTTGACTCGCGATAGTACCACGAGGGACTTGGAAAAAATAAACTAATAATAATAGAAATCACAAAAGCATACAACATAACAATCCGATTCTTATTTATTTATTTATTATTATGGTTAAGATGGCATGATTTGATGTAACATTTGCTACTTTTCGACTGAAATATAATAGAATAAAATCTCGAGAAATATGCTGATATAATGGGTTAAAAAATATTGATTTCATTAATTATAGAAAATTCTTGCATTTTTATAGGAAATTCCAAGAATAATTTGTAAATATGATTGTCCGTTAAATTTGTTCACCTAATGTCATTTCAATCAATTGCGGACAGGGAAAATTTTTCCTTTTCAGTATTTTGTTTATATTTTCTCTAATTATATATTATCGTGCATCAATATTATTAACAAATTTTATATATGGCAGCAGATGATTAACATACTACTTAAAGCTGAAAAAGAAGGGGAAAGCCAGCTATGCTATGTTAAACACGGGCGCAAAATGGCACTGCCTCATTTACTCTTATGTATGCACATATACAGTTACTTTTCTTTTCTTGCTTTTCAGTTGCTACTCCTCTCTTGGCTGATTTTAACACCCACCCCTCTTTCTCTCCTTCTCCCTCAAACAAGAGAAGGAAAAAAAGAAAGAAAAGAAAAAGAGAATGGGAGATGGGTGTCAGAAACCGTCTTCAGTTTTCATTACCGTTGGGATATGCTTACTTTTTATGGCTACGTTATGTTTTAGTATCCAAGCGGAAGGAGGAGCAGGACTAGGAAAAAGCACAGTTCATTCTACCAGGAAAAAGGGCAAGAAGTGGTCAAAACAGGCTGGGAAGTGTAATATATATCAAGGAAGTTGGGTGTACGATGAATCCTATCCATTGTATGACTCTTCTTCTTGTCCTTCCATTCGCAAGGAATTCGACTGCATAAAATATGGTCGTCCTAATTTGGAGTATCTCAAGTATAGGTGGCAGCCCCAAGGCTGTGAATTACCAAGGTACATACATTACATGTCTCTTTTTATGTATGTATGGTTATGTTCGCGACTTATGTATGCTGTGTCTTGTGAATGCATGAAACATTTGCAGCGTACAATGGACGTGTGTAGCCGTGATTTATGTGCCTAGAAATAAGAGAGATTAGAAATGTATAATGTCTGTTTTCATCCATTAATAAGCAAGGCACGGCTAACCCAGAAAAGTTTATGTGCTTGTCTTGTATTTTGCTATAGAGATCCTATGCTATGGAGAACATGACATTCACTGACTTAAAGTTGTGTCACATGTGCACTTTTCTCTTTTGTCCGCATCTTTTCCCCTCACGGGTCATAATAGTAGCCTTTCTCTGAAACTTTATGAGCATTTGTTTGGGAAAGGGTTCTGATGAAACCACCTATTGGTAACATCATCATTTTAATGGTTTATTCCTCCTCCAGATGGCCGCAACACTAAAATGAAATCACTGATTTAATCACAGTAATGGTCCGTGCTAATGAAAGGAATTTGTTAACTCATAGTTATTTTCTAATACTTTAAAAAATATATATAAATATTTCAATATTCACATAGTTTTTTCATAAAATGTGCTATCAATATTATGTAGTTTTCCTTGTCAAATAAATTCAATAAGGCCTCGAAGAAACTCATTAATAAAACCACATACAAAATTCTTAATGGGGGAGGGCCAAGAGGTCTGTCCCCTTAAGTTCCGTCCATACGATACCTTCATATTTAAATATAAATTGATCCGGTTTAAATAACTATTTGAAGCATATAATCTTAATAATATGTCCATTTAACCTTCTATGTTCTTTCTTTTGAGATGCATTTATCTGTATCCTTCTTCTTATTTCGAGTTTCATGCATTTAATACCGAAATCCTTGTTACTGTATCAATGAATGAACGTGGATATACTGCATTTGCAGCTTTGATGGTGTGGAATTCTTAAAGAAATTACAAGGCAAGAAGATCATGTACATTGGAGACTCCTTAAGCCTCAACAATTGGCAGTCTCTAGTATGCTTGCTTCATGCTGCAGTTCCAAGTTCAAATTTCGTAAAAGAGACCAAAGAACCTATCTCTACAGTCACCTTCAAGGTTGTTTGAGTTTTCCCTGCCAATGATAAAAATTGCATTTATGGAAGTGTTCTGAAATGTTGCTCCATTCGGTTTATTACGGTTTTGTGAGTTCGAAATTATGCGTATGAACAAGATAAGAAGCTTAAATTCTATATCGATCAACCCCAAGAACTTTCTGAATAACACCATGCCCCAAGTTTTCATATGATATTGCCCGTCTTGGTAAATTTCTTGAATGCATGAACATTCCCATGATAAGATTTTTGCACACATTCCCTTAATAAGTTTTGTGGCTGCATGAATGCCTCGATAGGTTTTATAACTGCGGGCTCAATGAATGTTAGGGGGTGTTGAGTGCACAATGATGAAAATTTAGTGTAGCAATGTAATTTGAAGAGTTTTTAGAGGTAGTTGGTGTAATTTATCCCAATGGGAACTATAATCACTTATGTAGAACCAGAACTAGTAGTATTTGTAGAATTCATTTTTGGGTTTAGTTTAGCATGTGCTTGTAACATCTTATGCAGCAAATGAAGCAATCAATGGGTATGTGATACTCTGTGCAGGACTATAACGTTTCTGTGATGGTATTCCACTCAGTCTATCTCGTCGACATCGAGCAAGAAAGCATTGGTCGTGTAATGAAACTCGATTCTATGAAGAATGGCAGTATGTGGAAGGACATAGATGTCTTGATCTTCAATACCTGGCAATGGTGGAACCGTAGAGGAGAGAAGCAACAGTATGTTACCTGCCATCTAGGCTGGCTTCATGCTTTTGTCAACCCTAACTGTTGGCTGTTTTCCTCCATTTAGCTGCTGACCGACGGTTATTTTCAGATGGGATTACATCCAAGACGGTGACAAGGTATACAAAGACATGGATCGTATGGTCGCTTTTCGAAAAGCTTTGACGACATGGGCAAAGTGGGTTGATACAGACGTTGATCCAGTAAAAACAAGAGTCTTCTTCCAAGGAGTTTCTCCCTCGCATTACAAGTAAGTATTGTTTGACACATTCACCAGAACTTCTGTAAACCCAAATTTATCTGAATTTGCAATGTAGCTCGTAAAATATTGATACTAATTTTTTTTTTTTTCGATACAGTATAAAACCAGTCTTTTATGTTAGTATACACTAGTAATTATTTCTTGAGCCCAATTCATCATATATTCCAGGGTTTTCCTCAACCAATTTGATATTCAGGCATTAAAGACGTCTACAGCTGTCCATCAACTTCATACATACATTATAGAAAGAAATTTGGCGGTATTAATATTTTCAAGGAAAGCAAGTGCATTATTTTGGAAATTTAGGGTGTCAGCATAACTCATCCGGATAATTTACCTATCTACTAATGCAATTATCTCTTTAGAGCTTTTGATCTCAGAACATTACTAATGACTACTTCTGTATCATGATAGTGGGACTGAATGGCATGAACCAGAAGTAAAGGACTGCTCAAAGGAGACGCAGCCAATAAGCGGCTCGGCTTACCCCTCCGGTTTGCCACCAGCAGCTGACGTTGTAAAAGAAGTCTTAAGCAGCATCAAGAAACCTGTCCATTTGCTGGACATCACAACCTTATCTCAACTAAGAAAAGATGGGCATCCAGCCTCTTACAACGGTTTCAAAGGTATGGACTGCACACACTGGTGTGTCGCAGGATTACCGGATACATGGAATGAACTTCTATATGCAGAACTCAACATATGAAAACCAATATACAGAAGATTAGTACAATAAGCATATGTCATCGACAGTAGCCATACGGTGATGATCAGCAGCATATACTACAGCGGCGCAATTCTTTGAATAACATTGTTTTATGGATAAGCAGAATATGATTCCAGTATCTGTAGAGACCAAGTTTTGTGCTTCTACTTTTGAAAGTCTCATAGTATTTGATCATGTCAAAGAGTAGAAAAGAGGAATAAGAAATTTTTGCTGCCTTGTCTCTACCATTGATTAAAAGCTTCTTGCGAATGCATCATGCCAATAGGGGAATGAACCAAGCCTCTACAATTGTGTCAAGCCTGAGCTCTAACTACCCGATTAGTTTATCAAATTGAGTTTAAACTTTGTAATATTTAGAGACTATCTCTTCCCATGTAGAGGAATTATATTGCTTCATACACATAGTCCAAAGAAACAACTAATTCGTTTCCTGCTATTAACAGTCTCTTCTCCCAGTGTCTATAGAGGAATTCTTGTGAGAGATATGTTGTTTGTATGAGTTATATAGCATGCCTTTTGCATGTAAAGGTTGTCATGCTCTGCAAGGTATCATATTTATGATAACCCACCACGAATACTCTCAATGATAGAGAATCCATCCATGGTGTCCTAAATCCTAACAACTATCATGAAGCGTCTACAGGAGTACTAACAACAAGTAAATTGAACTTAAAACATAGTAGATCTTCATAATATTTTTACAAGGATACAGGGTTTTAAACAAAATACACGTATTTTTTATGGACTACAGTCATCCAAAGTCTCAACATAAGTCACACGGTAATAAAATATAACAAAAGTACCTAAGGATAGGGTTCCTTCTATTCTCACTCGCAGAGTCTAATCCCATCCCCGGTAGGATAAGGTCAGAAATACTCAAAGAAGGTAGCCTCTTGCAGTACAATAATATTGTGAATCTGTAATATCAATCATCATTTAGAGATGTAAGCAAAACCACCGCTTAGTGAAGAGGTACACACTCTCAAAACATATCATCAGTTCCTAGGCCGATTGTACACAAATAAATCATCAAATATTCAAAACTCCCCCTAGGCTATTTATCATTAGTCCCCCACTGGAGCATAGCGAGTCGGCTCAAAACAGTAGCAAGATCTCCGACTCGTTCATACATGCAACGACCCCTCAAATCACTTAGTTTACATATGACGAAGTTAGGTCTCTCCTAGACCTTCATGTGCCATCATTTGGAAGTGATGGTCTTTAACAAAGCGAAGCGCTGTGCAATGTATAAACAAGGGTGGTCACTACAAGACTCAACAACTCAACTTAAACTGACATAAACTCAATTTCTTACTTTCTCTTACTTCTAGCTATGATCCTAACTACCCCAAAGTGTTTTCAGCTGTTTATGTTATTCAAGAATCATGTGTAAAAATAAACTTGGAATCGGATTACTTCGGAAATCTTGAGATTTTGAATAAATGTATATGTTGACGGTCACTATGGCTTTATAACGAGTTTATATTGACTCAGAATCAAGATAACTTACTGATTTTTCGTTGTTTAGGCGTTGTGATAGCGTCTGGTGATCGCGTTTTACGTCACGAGTACAATGGTCGTGGAGGACCGCGCTTTGGTGGTCGGAACAGGAAGATGCAGCAGCTCAAAGTGGTTGGTCCAGTTTCGTTTTGATATCCGGAATAGATTTTTCAGGTCACAGATGACAGTTTCATAGGGCGACTTTTGGGGGGCCTTTTCCGATCAGATGGCGGCGGTGCTGGCGTGGTTTTGATGCTTGGCTGATTAGGGGTGCGGAGTAGCATGTATACTTGGTCTTAGTTTGTTGCTTGGAGGAGAGAGAGTTCAAAGAAATCGCAGGAGGATATTGGGGAGTTTATATAAAGCACGAAGGGAAGAAGAGGTAGAGGAAGTGATGATGGCAGAATTGAAGCGAGCGAGAGAGATGATGTTGGTGATGTGGCAACTTGTAGGGAGTTTAGAAATGATTGGGCTGAGACTTGCATTAATGACTCAACTCCCAAGGCCAAGAAAATCTCTATCGATGCTTTATATAAGATTATCCATATCCTAAGATTCTCATTTGACATTTTTAAGCGTTTAAATTGAAGTAATGTTAAAGTATAATATTAAAAAAAAAAACAAGCAGCATGGGATCCCAAAATTTAAGAACCGGTTCATTAGTGTTGGGGTCCTTGCATTTTGGAAATCATATCAAGGATGGGGATGCCCTCATTAACATACTTGAGATCATTGCCAAGGGATCTTAAAAGGTGCTTTTCTTTCTTTCTTTTTTCTTTTTTTTTTTTTAGTGTTAGTTTTGTTTAATTTTTATATTATAAATTTTATAAATAATATAAATAAATCTTAAGATTCTATTTTTAAGAACTTAAGAATAAAGTAAATAAGTTTTTAATTGAGATAGATCTTTGAAATACTGATATAGTGATTTGAAGACTTTATTGGGATCCTTAGTAAGATTAACACTATGTTTGGAATATAGGAAATGTGAAGAAAAGAATTGGAGGGGATGGAATTAGAAAAAATTTAAATCATTTTTTATTTTTTGGTTAGAAGGAAAATTAGGAAGAAGTAAAATTAGGGTGGAAATATGGGAAATCCATTAAAATAACATCATTTAAAAAAAATTGCGAAATAGTATACTAAAAAAAATCATTCAAAAAAAGGTTTTAAAATCGTGAATACAATATTGAAGGTGTAAACTATGCATGTGCCTTCAATAAATTACTCTGACAATTTTTTTTAGCATCATCTTCCACCGTTCAATAATTTCGTTTGATATTGCAAACATATTGTACAATATCACAATATGCAAGCTTAAATGTACAAAACAAAAAAATTGCAATGATAATTTGTATTATAAATGTAATTTCTCAGTTTTTTGATTTATTATTCAAACATCTCTATTTCCTCTTCTATTCTTCTTCCCTCGTCGTTCACACTTTCTGTTTTCTTTTTTTTTTTTACACAAATTTAACTTGTACATCTATAAGTATATGAATATCAATAAGAGATCAGCCTAATTCTACCTAATTTTTTTCAGCAAAAAAACTTAATTAGACTATATTTCGATACGTTTTCCCATAAAAAATTATTTTTTTTTCCTATTATGTTACTTTTCATTAATTTACATAAAATTAAATGCAATTCTTCGTAATCTATTGTTTTATTAAAATACTAGTAATTAATCATCAATTTTTTATTAATTAGTCGTTAATATGTCATTAATTAATCGCTAGAAAATTAATTAGTAAAAAAATTCATATTGATTATAAATGAAATTTCTTGGTTTTCTATTGTGAAAATTGCCATAAAATTAAGTTTTTATTAGTTAATCGTTAATTTGTCATTAATTAATTACTAATATGTCATTAATTAATTAGTAAAAAAATAATTAGTAAAAAAATTCGTATTGATTGTAAATGAAATGTCTTAGTTTGCTATTGTGAAAATTGTCGTAAAATTAAGTTGTTATGAATTAATCGTTAATTTGTCATTAATTAGTTGTTAATATGTGATTGATTAATAATTAAATAAATTAATTAGTAAAAATTTTATATTCATTGTAAATGTGATATCTTTGGTTATTATTGTAAAAATTATTATAAAATTCGATTTATTATTCAAACATCTCTATTTCTTCTTCCATTCTTCTTCCCTCGTGGTTCACACTTTTTGTCTTCTTTTTTTTTTCTTTTTACACAAGTTTAACTTGTACATCTATAAGTATATGAATATCAATAAAAGATCAGCCTAATTCTACCTATTTTTTTCAACAAAAAAACTTAATTAGATTATATTTTGATACGTTTTCCCATAAAAAATTATTTTTTTTCCTATTATGTTACTTTTCATTAATTTACATAAAATTAAATGCAATTCTTCGTAGTCTATTGTTTTATTAAAATACTAGTAATTAATCACCAATTTTTTATTAATTAGTCGTTAATATGTCATTAATTAATCGCTAGAAAATTAATTAGTAAAAAAATCCATATTGATTGTAAATGAAATTTCTTGGTTTGCTATTGTGAAAATTGCCATAAAATTAAGTTTTTATTAGTTAATCGTCAATTTGTCATTAATTAATCACTAATATGTCATTAATTAATTAGTAAAAAAATTTGTATTGATTGTAAATGAAATGTCTTAGTTTGCTATTGTGAAAATTGTCGTAAAATTAAGTTGTTATGAATTAATCGTTAATTTTTCATTAATTAGTTGTTAATATGTGATTGATTAATAATTAAATAAATTAAGTAGTAAAAATTTTGTATTCATTGTAAATGTAATATCTTCGGTTATTATTGTAAAAATTATCATAAAATTAAGTCATTAATTTATCATTAATTATTCGTTAATATATGACTAACTAATTGTTAAAAAATTAATTAGTAAAAATTTTGTATTAATTATAAATATAATCTATGGGTTTGTTATTTGAATTATCGTAAAACTATTTTGATATTAATGCTAACATTTTTTTTCGTGCATAATAGATGGAGCTTGGACTCTTTGGTCCTTTAGTTTTGATGTAATATGAAGGATATCGATCACAGACCATCTAAGACAGAGAGGTAAGTGATATTTAACTTGTTGATTACTTTATGTTTCATTGCCAATAGTATAAAATTTCACTTCTTAAATTTTAGAATCAACCATGACTCACTATTCAACAACACGAGTTATCACTTCATCGAGATGAGAACATCATTCTCTTTAATCCTTGAATGGAGCCATTCCTACAATTGGTAGGATTCCGAGGTGCAAGCTGCCAGCCATTCATATGACAGGATTAAAGCATGATAACTACCATGGTTGAGTGGTAGAGGCTAGAGAAGCACATATTTCACATGCCGACTAGGGAGTTTACTATCACCCTATAGGATGTTGAGGTCCAGCTAGACCTCCTAGTTGATGGTTAGGCAATTATAGGAAGTAGTTGCTTGAATTGGGGTACAAATGTGAGAGATTTTTAAGGGCAAGGCCAGGGTTTAGCAGTAGGGCCTACTGCATTAACATGATGTGGTTTCATGATATATATTAGGTCTTTCCAACCTATGCTGATGAAAAGCAAGTTTAGTGCCATACACATGTGTATATATTGCAGCTACTGGGGGGAATTATCTTTGCCAATAAGTCTAGCTCCCTTGTCTATACGATGTTTTTGCCTTTGTTGAAGCATTTTGATGTTGTAGGGACATATAACTAGGGTCCACGTATCTAGCTTAATTGTATCACTAGCTTTATGTTGCATCATTCTCATCCACTCACAAGATTGGAGGGGCTACGATACTCCTATAGGTTTAGGTATAGGATAAATTGTCACACATAGCATCCTTTAGCTAGCATGGATTGATTATAGAGATTGGAGCCCCCTTGATTGCACACTAGAAGACATGGAAGGACACTTGACATCATCTGGTCTATGTAGTTAGCGCATATTAAGATGCTCTCAACAAGCAAAACGATAAGCATTTTTTTTTCCATTTCATCATATGTATTGTTAACAATAAATCTTACTTACTACCCTTTAGGTCGAGTGGAAGCCATACACTGGGAATTTGATTCACATCCTACCACTTTTTTGCAAAAGTGGCATATACATTTGGACTATTTGGATGTCACTCATATGTTTCTACATAATTGAGTGGCATTACCCCGATTGTGTTGCAAGGCAGCTTGGGAGGTTTCAATATATTCAATAGGATGTAAGCACATAGTCAGAACTCTATCAGATCGACTTGAATGGGAGGGTTGATGTAGATTGGCCGATGCAACATGCAATGTACATATCCTTATGAGAAGAGTGCCTAAATCGATTGGCGTATATTGAGGACCCTCATGGCGTGCATAAGGAATACATGAGGTGATACAAATCTATTAGCTGTCGATATATAGGACACATGGGAGTAGTTCTTGGATATCTGGTAAGTACAACATCAACACTAGTTGGGTGATTTATTGCATATCTATTGTTTATTCAATTTACAATTCATTATAACATGCAGGTTGATACATTAAGACAAATTCATTATATCATAACACGACTGTTAGTCTAGTTGATTATGGTCTTGAATTCATATATGACTATCGGGGGTAACATTATACCCGCAAGCTTACTAACAATATGGTGCAAAGGTTGAGGTTAAGGCACAATTTGTTAACATGTGGAAACAACAATCGATTCCTACGCGTCGTAGGACTATAGGACATCGACAACCCTAAAATCGAGCTGAGGCACATGAATATCTAATACAAGACCAACAATTCCAACTGGATTCTGATGTGATGTACAATAGCTTAACATTAATGCCTAGCACATACGCCACACCACATCATCATTAGTGGTTCTATCCCTACATCACTTTCTTCGTAGAAGAGACGCTTCGGTAAACAACCAATATATCAAGGTAAATCTTTGTAGTGTGCTACAAAGTAAAGTTTAGTGCCTCCTTAAGACTTCAACGATACCTTTCAACACCATCCAACATAAGAGTTATAAGCTCCTCTTAATCCACATTTAAGGTCATCAAGAGAGCCCACAAAATCATTTGCTTGGTTATTAAGACAGTTCACTAGGAAAATGAATAATAAGGGGTAAGATTTTATTTTTTCTTATTTATTGCATATGTAAATCTTTTATTGAAAATTTTTATTGATGTAAATTAATATTTAAAATTGATGAATTTATTAATATCATCTACTTTTTTTTTCCCATTTTAATATCGATGCTTTTATTTTTTATTTTTAACAATTGTTTCTAGGAGATTTTTTATAGTTGTTATTACAAAGTGTATTTATTATTATTTTTTTTTTTGGCAATAATAACTTTTCTTAAATTCAATTTTTTTTTAATAAATTGAAGGTTTACATATGAATAGAAGGGAAAAAAAATCATAGTTTTAAAAATTATGAACATTGATTTAATTTTTTTTTTAAAAAAAAGCAAAACTAAAAGCGTGTTCCAAGTTTGTAGCTTCAAAACTTTTTTTTTTGAATAATTTTTTTGAGTATACTATTTTACGAATTAAAAAAAAATTATTTTAATGCAAAGTCCGTGGAAACAAATTCATAGGCTCACCAAAATTTGTTCCCTCCCAAAATGGAGAGAAAGTGGAAGGAATCTTAAAAAGAATTATTTATTTTCCATTTTACCCTTTTAATTGATTAAAGTATTGACCATCGTGAATATTTTAGTAATTTAATATCACACTATTCTTTTATCTTAGTGATAATTAATTTTCCTTTATTTTATTACCCTCCCCTAAGCAAACACATGTAAAGGAATGAATATCTCAATTTTTTTTCCTCCTTCCAATTCTTTTCTTTTACTTTCATTAGCTCCTAAATCCTTCACTCCTCCCAAACATAATGCAAGGGAATAGGGTTATTGATGATTGATTGCTGCACTCATCATATCTCATTTGATTATTTTTTTTCTCCTTTTTCTATTTACATGATAAAATACACTATGTTACAATATCTTTGGTTTTACCTTTTGTGGATTTTTTAAATGAAAATTTCATGGTATGCTAATTATGGAATACAAGCATACACTAGAAAATTCATTTTTTGTGATGTTAAGTTATAATTCCCATATACCATTGTTCGTTTGTTATCTGTCTACTCTTTGAGCTCATATATCCCATAATTTTGAATCACGATTATTCTGTTAGTATTTATATCATGTTAGGGTGCCAATTGTTGCATTTTCATAATTATTTTCATTTTTAGCTATTTCTTGTGTTCTATTTTAGTTAAGTATCTACTTAGTGTCTTATTAATTACTCTGACTTAAAATTTGAAAGTTTTATGATTGTGATTATTGTTAATATTATGAATTTGATCATTTTGGATTTCGGTATCCTCAAGGTACTATAATATTAAACGAAGTTATGTACAACCATTTTATTCCTAATTTATATCCACCACTAAGAATAATAATGTAAGGTATTCATTCATCTAAAAATGTGTTGATTTATATAATAACCATGAATAAACTCAAAGAAAAGAAAATGGTCATAAAACCACAAAATATAACAACCCAATTCTTATTAATTACCCCTAAACTAAGAAAGAAAAAGGAAAAGAAAGAGGATTCATTGTTGAGAGCTTAGAGTTTAGTTGTATATCGTTTTTCTCATGAAATATAACATATAAATGTATAAATAAGTGGATATTCTAGGAATAATGAGCAAGCATGATCCATAAGGCAACTAAATCGTTGTAATTTTGTCGGCAACTTTATCTGATATCCTTTGGAACGCTTATGTGGTTGTAATATGTATACAAGGAAATTCTTGGAACAAAGAGCAAGTCTGATTTATAAGGCAGTTAAGTTTGTTCTTGTTTCGTTGGCAATTTTAACTTGTCATTTTGAGCAATTACAAGAATATCATATGTTCATCATTTACATGTTGTCGCATGTAATCTGAGAAATAACATGGGAAAAAAAGCCAACTATTCAGTGCCCAAATAGGTAAAACATCAGCACTATCTCATTTATTCATATTTATGGAGATACAAAGAAAAGTTACCTTTTATTGTTTTCCAGGTATCACTAACTTTTACGATTTTAACACCCCACCCCTCCTTCTCTATTTCTCTCTAACAAAGAGTGAGGAAAAAAAACAAAAAAGGATGGGAGTCGGGTGCAAGAAACTGTCTTGAGTTTTCATTGCCATTGGAATATGCTTATTTTTTATGTCAACATTGTGTTTCAGCATCCAAGTGGAAGAAGCAGGACTAGGAAAACATAATACGAGAATAGTGCAACCTATCAGGAACAAGGACATGAACAGGACCAGAAATACTAGGAATTGTAACATATATGAAGGAAGTTGGGTGTATGATGAATCCTATCCATTATATGACTCTTCTTCTTGTCCTTCAATCCGTAGGGAATTCGACTGCATAAAATATGGTCATCCTAATTTGGATTATCTTAAGTATAGATGGCAGCCCAATGGCTGTGACTTACCAAGGTATATGTATTTCTCTTTGTATTTTTACTCGTGTGCCACTTTTTATGGACTTGTGTATGCAATGTCTGGTGATTGCATGATAAGAGTGTAAATCCAAGTGAAAAGAAGAAAACAATTTTGACAAGAGAATAAGTAAGGCACAGGAAACTCCTAGCTTGGCTAGCTTCCTAGAATGGACCAACTTTACTGTCCCCAAATGTTGGCTAGCTTGACTAGCTACTTTTCGACGGTATTTTCCTTTGAACATGTTTCAATTATATATCACCTTATATGATAAATAGCTAGTGATTATTTCGCTTTTTAGTTTTTTTTTTTTATTTATGCATGACAGTATATAATTAGAAAGATATCTATATCCATTTCCTCCATAATTAGATAAAATTTCGCATCATTTCTTCAATCATTAAATGACTATTTATGGCATGTAAGTTTAATGATATGCAATTGTGCATTTTAACTTTTTCAAATGCTTTTTTTCGAGATCCATTTTTCTATATTCTTATTCTGATTTCAAGCTTCATGCATTTAATTAACAACCAATTGCCTTGTTAATATATTGATGAATGATGGAGTACGCTGCAGATTTGATGGAATGGAATTCTTAAGCAAACCACAGGGCAAGAAGATCATGTACATAGGAGACTCCTTAAGCCTCAAAAACTGGCAGTCTCTAGTATGCTTGCTTCATGCTGCCGTTCCAAATTCAGATATAGAACAAGAGGCCAATACCTCAATTATCACAATTACCTTGAAGGTGATTGAGTCTTCCTTTGGCCAAGTGATGAAAAATGCATTAATGGGTGTTCTCTGAAACATCACTCCATTCGGTTTATTACGGTTTCGTGTACTTGAAACTATGCACGTAAGCAGTATAAGAACTATAAACTAAGATCGTCTCTAGATCCAAAGTTAGTAGTTTCCAATTGGCAGGTGTAATTTCAGTTTGAATACGTGCTTGAGACTTCTCATGTAGCGCTCGAGAGTTTCTATTGACATGTGATAGTTTGTTGCAGGACTATGGAGTTTCTATCATGCTATTTCACGCAAATTATCTTGTCGATATTTAGCAGGAAAAACATTGGTCGAGTAATCAAACTCGATTCTTTGAAGAGTGGTAGCATATGGAAGAACATAGATGTGTTGATCTTCAATACCTGGCAAAGGTGGAACGTCAGAGGAGAAAAGCAACAGTATGTAGTATGCTATTTTGGCTCCTGTTTTTCTTAACTTTACAAGAGGATTGATCAATAATCAAAACTGTTTCCGGTCTTTTTTCCTTTTAGTTCCTAACCACATAATAATTACAGATGGGATTACATTCAGGACGGTGGCAAGATATAAAAAGACATGGATCGTATGGTCGCCTTTCAAAAAGTTTTGATGACATGGGGGAAGTGGGTTGATACAGCGGTTGATACGACAAAAACAAGTGTCTTCTTCCAAGGAGTTTCTCCGTCACATTACAAGTGAGTTTTGTTTCACAAATACAGAGCAAAACTTCTAAAAGCCCAAATTTATCCACCAATGCAATCTTCTCTACAAAGTTTGAAATCTCGTATCATTATTTAATGATTATTTTTATATTATGTTAGCGGGACTGCATGGCATGAACCAGAAGTAAAGGACTGCTCTAAGGAAACAAAGCCAATAAGTGGTTCGACTTACCCGGGGGATTTGCCACAAGCAGTTTATGTCATAAAAAAGGTGCTAAGCAGCATTAAGAAACCCGTCCATTTGCTTGACATCACAACCCTATCTCAACTAAGAAAAGATGCACATCCCTCTTATTACAACGCTTTTCATGGCATGGACTGCACGCACTGGTGTATTGCAGGATTACCAGATACATGGAATGAACTTCTATATGCAGAACTCCACGTATGAAAACCATTGTAAAGAAGATGAAAAGAATAAGCAGATCTTGTAACAGAGTTCTTTGAGTTCACCAGTCATGGATAAGTGGAATTCAAGCAAAAGAACTGTTGAAAGTTGAAAAAAGAATAAGATATTTTTTGCTGCTTTGACTTTGTCTATTGGTAAACCAAACTTAGCAAGGACACCCAATTCAGCTACTTGTCCTCATGGAGAAACTTCTTGTGGATGCAAAGTGCCAAGGAAGAAGTGACCGATGCAAGATTTTATCCTAACGACAAGTTGTAGATATTAATTTTTAGGCAGAGCCAAATTATAAAAATCGACAACTCTATGAAAGATATTTCATATTTTGAAAAGTTGAAAATTATTAAAGTTGGTTGTGGGTGGTGAGGGTGTTTTCTAGTGGACCTGACTCCCCTGTCTCCACCACTGCAAGGAATAGGTCCCCCTTACAAAACAGCTGTAAATACTGCTTCCATGACTAAGGAACATGAACAATGTAAGCAAAGGTTCTCATCATTGTTCTGTCCGATCTAATTGCTTGGGCCCGTGATTGAGAAATCAAGTTGATGCAAAGCAATGCGAGCAAGATGCTCAAGTTTAGCTTTAATGGCTGGAAGAAGCCTTTCTAATAATGCCACCATGGTCTCCAAATCCATACCCTGACCAGGGTTCTAGATGTTTGTTCCATTTATCAGATCGCTGTCTGTTCACCTAAGAATACTAAAATCTCATGATCGAAATTCCCATCTATCCAAATTCTGTACAAAACAGAAGTTCGATAATGGAATCTATAGCAGATACATGCAGTTGCTTCACATGTTAAAGTGAGGTGAACATCTCATTAGTCAAAAGTTAGAGGAATGTAACAATGAGAGTTACGAAAGTAAGGCTGGTGAAAGTTAAAAGTGATTTTACCATGGGGATTCTTCTCCAAGTCAATGAGAGTAACAAAGAAAGAACTGAAATAAAATGAAAGAAAGTGATACAGCATAAACAGAGCCCTGATCCAGTAGTATTGACTCTATGATGCTAGGCCAGTGAAAGGGTTCGATTACCCCTGTCACCCCTCCCACTTCAGTGTATTAAGTTGTGGTGACTCAGATTGATCATCAAAGGCATTGTATCATATCATGTAAGAGTGAGAGAGGGATGGATTGAAAAGGGGTGGCCATTTGTGTTAACAGATAACGTTCATGTCATCTTGTATTGAGTTGGTGCTGATAATAAAATATACATTAAACAGAATAAAAACATCATATAATTAGTTTATATTACAACTGTTTCCATTCATATCATAATTATTTCTGTCGTGTCTTATGTCATTTCAACTAAGTTTTTTATCTCCTTAGCCATGCTTTTTTAGTTGTGCTGTGTTTGTATGTGTTATCTTGCCCCATCGAAAATTGCATGCTCTGGAATGAGGGATGTTTCGTGTAGAGGAACCAATAACTGGCATTAACATATCAAAGAAAAGGATGCCAAAAAATGAACTGACATTACACTCTTCAAATGACACATTCTCTATGCAAGTGCTTAGGTAAAACTTGAGTTTCTTTATACACAGTAAGGGGGAAAAATGGAATGTTAAAAGAACACAAATTCCACTTGATCCCTTATATTAGTCATACCTCCTAAACCGCCAAGCTGAAATTGAAAAAAGAGGGTTGCCTTGCCAACACAGGTGAAAACATCCATTCTCTTCCTTTATGTTATATCCATCATAACCGTAGCTCTGCAGTAATTTCCCTGCTTGCAACATTCCATTGTAACTCAAAGACACCTTGCCAAACCCAGCTAACTCAAGCCTCAACATCCATTTCTCAAGCTTCTCATGCCTTGCTTTTCTTTCCAGACCTTCACAAGCAATAATATTTTTTATTTCCTCTCCAAAAAGATTCTTCTCAACCTTTTGTCGTTCGATTGGTGCTCTTGCTTCAGTTGACTCCAGGCAATCAAATAGTGCAGCATAGAAGTTTAGAGCTGATGTCACTCTCTCCATAAGCGTAGAACCATTATGGTTAGATTCTTGCTCAGTTACAACCATTAACTTTGGGGATAGACCCCACAGGGCTGATAAAAAGCTTCCCATCTTTGATGATCCGTTTGAGGATAATGGGGACGATGTTGATGCTGAATCAGGACTAGGGCAATACGCATGGACTTGATCCTTTTCAAGCCACTCCCCCAAAGTTCTCTGTTTCATATGCAGAACTCTCTGCAACTGTGTAGGGTTCAATGTCCTTGATGCTGAAGGAGGAGAGTTCTTTCTCTGCATCATCTCATCATCAACTGCCAACAGCGTGTGCAACTGAAGCACAGAGCTTATTGCAAGAGCTTCGCCAGTCTTGACACGTAAATTTTTTTCCACATCCAGATTCTCCAGTTTGCAGATGACAGGATTGAACTGGAATGGAATATCCAGTCTCTCTGCTTCTTCGGTCAACCGTGCAGCCATTTGTTCCAGCACTTCCTTTTGCTCATGAATACCTGTAATTCTCAAGTGGGGAGGACCTTCCGGGCGAACACTCAATGACTGGAGAAGATTCATCCACTGAGCAGGCTCAAATGAATTCAGATCAATAATGTGAACCATCTTCTCACCCTCCATAGCTTCTAAAATGGCTTGGTTTGTGATCAAATATGAGAGTTTCATGAAGGGACAAAGCTCAAAGAATAATCTATGAGCAAGAATATTCTCCGATTTCAAAGATATTTTAGTGGAATTAAGGGCGTTGTGAAGACCCTTCCACTTTTTAAGTATCCGGTCAGCCAGTGCTTCAGTGAAGTAAGCAGCTATTCGCTGCATCGTGTCCCCATTTGGAGATGCCTGATAGGATATATGTTCAAGATCAATATTGGCATTCTCAAAATTACCGGCAGCTACATGGTTAGCACATACTAAAAGGCGTTGGATCAACCACAATCCACGCTCTTCAGATTTGTCCCCGAGCCAAGGGTAGGATTGTACTATCCCAGGAGAGAGTGACATCAGGGAAAAGAACTGAAGTGGAGACGACGACACAGATGATGATCCCTCATCTTGAATTAATCCCGCCATTAATGCAAAGTTTAAGAATATCCAGCCTTAAAACACGGCACCAAAATCTGTAATTTCCACATAATAAGTAAAATCAGTCTCCTCTTATTAAAGACGAGTCATTTTCTTAGCATATTACAAATCAAACTCTGAAAAAAAAAATATTTAATTTCCGACACAATTTAAGGCCTAGAAACTAACATGACGAATCGCACAAGATTCTCAATTCAATTTCCGCGGCCACTTATTACAGCATACTTCACTGTACAAGTTATACTTAACCGGTACAAACATAAGATTTATGCAAACATAATGCTTAGCAAATCACTTCTACTTTACCCATCTCGAACGGGGCAATCAGACCCCTCTTACTCGTCTGACATTATGGTGCCAGTATCACTGGGCTAAGAGCCTTACTAAATAGATCGTTTATCGGTTACTTAAAACTCAACAAAATAGTAACAATATGATCCATAAAGAAATAATGAGCTAAGCAAAGAATTTGAGAGCACACAACAATGTCTAATTAAAACTATGATGGAAAATATGAACAGGTTAAATGAACTACCAGGGTTAGGTCAAAATAGTTGCTCAATAAATTGCTGATCAGGCAAAGCTTAAGATGAAAATTCCTAACTGGGTTTTGGAGCTCATGTCATGTAAAAGAAAAGCCCCCTGGAAATTCTCAAACTTGGAAGCTAAAGCTTAGCTAAAACCATTAAAGTGGAGAGGGGGAGTTTTTTTGTGGTAGTAATCTAGGGTTTTATTGTAAAGTGAACCACTAGGAGTTTTGAAGGGTTTTTTCATGGCTTCTTTGGAGACAACACAAGAGGTCTCATTTGTCTTCATCGATTTGTTGTCTTTTGTTAGGATCGGAGGAATATGGAATTTCTAAAATCCAGAGCCCTCTTTGTCTTTGTCTGCTTTATTTTCTCTCTCTCTGTGTTGTTTCTTATTTATTTACTTTTTTATATATAGTTTTTTATTTAAAAAATAAATAAATTTCAATATCTTTTAAGTTTCATTAAATAGTTGGCCTGAGTCATTTATCATGATCTAGAAACAATTATGCTTTTTAATATTAATCACATATTTTTTCAAAAAAAAAAGTATATAAAAATATTTTTTATTTGAAATCTTATTAATAAGTATCCTAGGAAGCAAGATAAGTATCAATATGTTTATGTACTTGTTTTTCATGAAAAGTTCAATCAATCATGAAAATAAAAGAAAATTTCTTAGTTACAAAAACACCTATTTACAAGATTCAATATATACTTTGTATCTTTTTACTATCACAACAAGTATAATCTACATAAAATAAAGTTTCTGAAAAAAATCATGTGACAATTATTAGTATATTTACAAGAAAGATAAATCAACTTTATCTTATGCGGTTCTTAACCAATATTCTATACACATTTTAATAGAATCCGCTGTAAGACTGATCGTATTTGATCACATATGCTTTTACATTTTAAAGACCAAGGAAGGAAAAATGGATTAAAAAAAAAAACAGAAGAAAGGAATTTTTAAAAAATGATGAAAAATGGATGTGAGAAAAACAAACCGGGAAAAACAAAAACAAAGAAAAGACTTGTTGTTGGGTTGGCCTCAATAATAAGTTGAAAGATTTTGTCAGTACATGAAGTGGATGGGAATAAGAGGTGGCCGGAACTTGGTACTATGCTCCAACACTACTAATCCAAACATGTCACAACAATACAAAAACAAACACCCCCCCCAACTGCTGTCGTGTAGTGAGTCCTAGTGGGATTGCAAGGCAAGGTAGCCTTACAATCCAAATGGCTCCAAAATCATTATTTGGATTCTTTTAAAACCCAATGGAATAGAATAGACCCTCCCACTTGGTATTTTCTTCTTATGTTTGGACAGGACACTCAGAGCAGGAGATTGTGGTAAAAGACAAAAGTAGATAGAACCTTTAACTTTACCTGTGGACTCTTGGATGGTGAGTTCTTGGAATTTCTCACAAATTCCATTCCCTTACATGGTTTCCATTTGCATAATTATCGATGCAATGTTATTATAATATATCATCGAATGCTCCGAGTATAATTATTAAAAAGTTAAATAAAAAAATTAATTTATTAAGGTCTTGGCTCGGGTTGTTTGAACATCTAGACTTAAACCCTTCTTTAAGAAGAGCAAAGACAGGAGAGATTACTTCCTCTATAAATTCCCTAAGCCTAGACCCTACTATTTTTGACTCATTATAAACAATTATATATCACTTTCCCTACCCAATCAACGAAAAAAAAATCGTTTTATATACTTAATTTCTTTTAAAATGTGTAATCGATATTAAATTGCATAAAAAGTTTCATTTTATAAGCCTTGTAAGATTACATAAAAGGTTAATAAATGTTTTAAGGATGCTCACTTAAATGCTAAATAAAAAAAAATCATTTTTTAAATATTTTTTTCCTAAAATTTACAATTAGTACAACAAAATATGAACAATTTTTTTTAATTATTGATAAATATTTTAATATATCTATTAGCAGGACTTCTTTTAAAATTTATTTCTATAGAAATCATAAACAGATTGGTTTGCATCAATCTTATCACAAGCCACACATTACCGAAGAGATAATGGTTTACGACATCATCTAATAATTTAAGTTATGTAAATCCTAGTTGCTATCTATTTCCAAGTGCAAAGGTACATCATGCATGTAAGGTCTCATTCAGTCCCCATTATCTACAATGCAAATTGCCCCCTTTTTATATGACATTTCTCATCAAATGTAAGGTTGTAATGGTGGGTGGTCTAAAACAATAAGCTATTGATTGGTGTCTATAATGTCCAACAAGCACCGCTATATGGTCTTCCTATTGCATGTTCTAAAAGAAACATGTGTAACTTTGGTTTTGAAGTTATTAACATAGTGGCATATCATACAACATTGCAACCATCATCTTCTACCGAGATAAGTAATTTATATGGTGGGCATCTTCCTTGATAACTAAGTGTGTTCTTTTATATTGTTTAAACAAAGGAGAGCTTTGGGGGAGAAACGAAAAAACAAGAGAAAGAGAGTGAGTGCTATTTCAAGCCAAAAATAAATAAAATGAAATAAAAAGATTTGGATCTATATTATTGGAAGACATCCATTTATCATAGAAGATTTTCCATTAGGATAGGTGAGGCCACATGAATTAATTAATGTTATGCTTGGATTGATAAAGTTTTATAACCATAGTAATTTTTCTTAGGTAACGGGTAGGAGTAAGTAGGTAAATCTTGTTTTATAAGGTATCCACTTATACTCTACTTGATTGGGTAAAATCTAGATAAGTATTGAATGTCATATGATAGGTTTCAGATATAAATTTTTCAGAATTTGCTTATATAAGGTAGGGTATAAGTACAAGTTATTTTTATCATATACCCATCTTCGAACTTGTATTTTAAGGTATATGGGATATAGGTTCTAAGGTAACATATACTTACTTTAAAAAAAATTATTAAATAATATTAATAAATAAATAATAAATAATACTATTACATTTTTTTATCAATATATGTCTTAGTAAAAAAATAAAGGAGCCAGACTCATAAGTTCATAACCTAAATGATTAGACTAACATGCCTTTCTTGCTCTATTTTTTTCTTTCATTTTTCTTTCCAACTTTATATTTTCCATTATCTCCTTACTCTAACATATATGCTAAATAGTAAAATCACATAAATTTAAAGTAATGAAGAGAGAAAATTTTTCTCTCTTTTTTTTTAATTTTACATGTTTTGCTACAAGTTTTATAATTTTTGCATATGAAAAACTTGTAACCTTACATATAGATTACTTTTTTAATATTATATAAATTTAAAATCTATAGGAAGAAAATTAAAATTTACAAGTTCTATAAGATATCTTATATTTTATAAATTTTATAAAGTATTGTGTAGTTTTAAGATATTATAGGATAGGTTCTAATTTCAAAATTTATAAGCCTATATCATCTAGAGTACGATATGAGTAAAGTTGTATACATAGTTGTCAAAATTGCAATTTAACTCGTACATTTCTACGATTTTATGAGTTGGTAAGCACATTCTTAATCAATTTACATGTAAAAACATTTTTGAGGTCAACTCGTAATAAAATTGCGATTTTACACGTGGAATCAATAAAATCGCAAGTCCACTAGCGTTTTTACGTTTCTACTACAAGGTCTTATTTTCCATCAGCTGGAGGAAAATAGCATTTTTAACTTTCTAACTTTTTTCTAAATTTTTAATTATTTCTAACTTTCTGTTCTTACTTTTTTCCATCAATTCCTTTTGTTTAGTAGAAACTTGAAACTTCAAATAGTATTTTTTTTTTCTAATCTTGAATCTTGAGTGTTGATCTCATGTGAGGTAAATGTCAACCTTCAAGAGTTGCTGTTGTTGTTGTTGTTGTGTTATGTAAAAATATTTTGAATTAATAATCACGAATAATGCAAAAATTTACTTAGTAATATATAATTTTGAAGACTTTTCTTGTTATAGTATATTTTTTATTATTTACTTTTGGTTAATAGTTATTTGTCATTTTTTTATATTATTCATTTCTAATGATATATCTTTGTTATCAACTTTTATTTATTAGTAATTTCTTAAAGTCACAATTGATTTTTAAATTTTATCTATTATCTTTTAGCTTTTGTATAGATAACTAGGTGAAACTTGTTTTATACATGATTTATCATTTTAGAAATAAAATATCTATATTATACAACTTATACTTGATTATCTATATTACGACTTTTATTGCAAATTTGCAATTTATGACCAAAATAAATGTTAAATTTTCTTATTTATATTATCCATTATATTTTTTAACGACTATTGTAAGTAAATTTATAATATTTGAAAGTTATTTTAAATAGATTGTAGAAACTTATGTTTTTACGTTCTGATTCTACGGATCTCTTAATAATTTTATGTAAAATCATGATTTTGACAACCTTGGTTGTATATCCTACTTATCTGCTCACCCCCGATGATGGGTGATGTTTTAATAATTTTAGGTTAAATTATAAATATATCTCTTGATCTTTGCTCACATACGAATAAATTCCTTAAACTTTTAAAGTGCAACTTTATATTTCCTTCACATTTGAAAGTGTGCATATAAACCTAAAACCGTCATTAAATCCCTATAGCTTTATGGGTTCTAGTTATTTTTTAAAGTCATTAAGAGGTAAAATCACAGTTTGTAAATTTGGGGTGTTATCCGAACCTAACCAATCAATTTAAAGAACATATTGATAGAATCATCTTGCTTCATAATATACTTGAATTATTATTTAGAGTTTTTTTATTAAAAAAAATGTTTTATGACAATGTACTATCATGTATGTTTTTAAAATTTATTATTGTGTTTTCTATAAAAAAAATAATTATAAAGATTTTCCATCTGTTTCAATTTTATTTATTTATTTAGAGTTAAAGCTTTTCATTTACACCTCAAAAGAACTCTGCCAAATGCCAACTTGGATAGCGAAACATGGTAAAGATCTTTTTGCTAAAGGTAATAATAGTAATGGTAGTACTGAAAAAAATCAATTCAAGAACCGGCCTATGGCTATTGCCTAACACACCCCCCCCCCCCCCCCACCCCCCACTACTTTCCAACTTGAAAGCTGTGCTAATTGCTAATGTTACTTCAGTTCTCTCTCAATCTTTCAAGTTTTCTTAAATGGTACGTATTGTATTAATGGAAGGGAATTTTTTTTTTACTTGATTGGCCTTTAGACTTGGACGAGTTCGGCCACTGTTTACGTTGCTTGTCTTGATCTGATCTGATCTGGCAGATTAGACAAATCATAGCATCGGTCGTTGTCCATTGTGGTTTACTCTTTGTTTCATCATGTCTTTTCTACGTATTTTCCTATATATATATATAATAAATATGAAAACCTTGTTTTTTTTTTGGGGGGGGGGGGGGGGTAATTGGGGAATTTAAGTCTAGTATAATGGGTATTCCATCCCTACTTCTTCAGTGATGACGCACAATATTACAATGGATAGTTTATGACTTTTTTTTTTTTTTTTTTACTTTACATGGTTAGAAATATAGCAAACTAAAAAGTTCGAGGGCCTTCCTAAACCTCTATTTATATTTCTTCTAAGTGAGTTTCTAAAATTTTAAGAATGAAATAATTCAAGTACTTCGTACTAAACATGGTAAACCACGTGTAATAGTCATAAGAGGCTACATATATAATCAGCAGAAAAGAAAAACTAATACTGAAATATATTTTAGAATATGTAGAATTGAAAGTGAAAAAAAAATAAATTATCTAAGACTTCTCGTACACTTATCCCAATAATGTGCAAGCTAACATAGTTTATCTTTTCTTCTACAACAATGTTAACGAATGTATTAGAGTATTACATTTAGGGTAGATAATATATTTGAGTGCTTGTTAAGTGCATAAATTCCTTAAAAAAAAAAAAAGATTTCTCATATTTTTATGGAATACATTTTTTTTTTTTGAATTTATAATGTAATGTTGGAAAAATATAAAATAACATATTTTTAAAAGCTTTTAACAAATGCTTTAAAGATATTATATAATCACTATAGGGATATCTCTAGTTTGAATCTGCAATCCAACTGCAAAGTCTCACTTGAGTGGATATAACTGATATTTAGTTAGCTTTAGCATCTAACTTCGTTTGATCTCTTAGGTGAAAAAAGAAATGCATTACTAATTTTGACTTCCTTTTTACAAGGTAAATTGAAAAACCAAGTTTTGCTTCTTCTTTTTTTTTTTTAAATTACATAATCTAACTTTTCGCATATCGGTACTATTTTCTTTAAATTGCATGATTTAAGTTTTTGTTTTTTGTTTTTCGTTGAGGTAGATAACCCCATAATAAATACATCACTCCTCTGCTAAAAAAATAAAAAGAAAACAAAAAAAGTATTGATTTAATTAGTTTTTAATTAAAAATAATAATAATAGCATGGGTATACGAAGTAAAATGTTAGAAAGCTTAGATTAAGCAATTGTAAAAAATAAATAATAGTGTTATACAAAGTAAAAATGGGCAAAAACTCATGTATGTATCTTTTAAGCTAACCCGATTTTATACCGGTTGATTTGTTATAAAAGGATGGAAACTTTTTTTTCCTTTGTATACCTCGGTCTTCGTTGCAATTAAAATTCCTTGTAACCAAGTCTTGAAACTTATGCCATGTAGATTAAACTATAAAAACTATGCACATAAAGACCAATAATATACAAGTTTGACCAAATGTATTTCTTGTCCCAAGTATCTATCTCTTTATTAATTTCTTTCCATAGGTGAGTGAGAAAAATTGGTTAAAACTATGTTGGTTTCATCTCAAAGACTAGACAACAACAAGTTTGAAAGAGAAAAACGATAATAGGAAGAGTTTGATGGGTTTTGGTGTCTTCCTAGGTTTTGATTCATACTAAGGAAGAATGCCAAATTGTCTTCTTTTGTGCTGAAAGCTAATTTCTTGTCCTTAATGCTGCTATGGTCGGTTTAAACAATGTTTTGAGTGGGGGTGTTTTCAAGGGGAATGGCATTCTTGTTACTTTATAGACATCGTTAGCTTAG
This sequence comes from Laguncularia racemosa, assembly GCA_037954665.1. Taxonomy (NCBI): domain Eukaryota; kingdom Viridiplantae; phylum Streptophyta; class Magnoliopsida; order Myrtales; family Combretaceae; genus Laguncularia; species Laguncularia racemosa. The sequence goes on along the minus strand of JBBMOL010000013.1, from coordinate 1,541,101 downwards.
GGTTTTTCTTTTTGGTATTACGCATAATTCAAGTATAAAAAATAAAATAAATTAAGTTAATCCTAGAATTCAGCTAAACCTAGAAGATAAATGTTGGACTGTTGGGTAACGTTAAAAGAAGGAAATCCGTATGGGTTTGGGAAGTAAAAAAGGAGTTTGACAAGTTCTACTTTGCTTTTGTCTGTTTTCTCTTTAATCAATAATTCCATGCATGATGTTAAGTTTTAACTAATAACAGTATGCGATGAATCATGATTAAATATTTAATTTTCACTCCGTGGTTAGAGAATTCATATATATTTCATGTAATTATTATATTACGTATCTTTTTAACATGTTTTACAATTTAGTATTCGGCTAAATAATGTGATTGTGGTAGTTGTAGCTATAATATTGAGATTGATCATGATAAATTATAGTAGGTCTGTGCCAATATTGATTTTATTTAATATTCACATTGAAAGTGACAATGGATAAATAAAGTTAATTTCATCTTTCAATTATTTTCTCATTTTAAATAAACATTATATTTTATTGACAATGAACCATTACCCTCATATACACTAGTTACTTTTTGGCTATTACAATAGTATTTTACATTTCAAATATTGGGTTTTAATCAAATACTAATAAAATTTTCTATGATAGAATCCACATTACAACGGTATTTACATTTTAAACAAACCCCAACAATGTTGAAATTTTATATTATCTCTCCGAAGGCATATTGTAGGTTTTGGGGCATGGTTATACTTGCGGTGAATGGTGATAGGAGGGAGGTACGGGGTTAAGGAAAAACATGAAAAACTTACCTAACTAAAAGGGAAAATCGTTTTCCTAGAAAGCTACGTTGGAGTTATTTTATAGAACAAACCAAATAGCATGCAATCCACCTCCAATCCATTAAATTTCACGAAGCAAGGCCTTCTCATTGAGGTGTCATCCAGTCTTTTTTTTTTTTTAAGGGATTTAGGTTTGTGAAATTGGAGAATATATAATTTAAAAGTTTTGGTGGTGCATATATTGGTTGTTGAGGAGTCTTTATTTAGAGTTTTACAAATTCATTTGTCATGGCAACCCACCATATTGTCCTCATGGATCTGTAAATACCATTATAAAAAACAGGTGTAATGATAGATGTAGATACTTTCAGATCAATCTAAATCATAGAAGATTTTTTTTTCAACTTTTATATAAATATAGTATGATTTTATTGAATTTTATCATAATAAGTATAAGAATACTATTACATTTGTTTCTTACAAAAACAAAAAGTTAGCTGACTTTACTACACAAAGATATGAAAAAAAGAAAATAAATAAAATCGATTATTCGATTTTGATAACTAATATTTTTAGGGCGGTCGATAAAAATTGTATATAACAAATTTTCATTTAGCTTATTTAGTAAAAAAATCTAAATCATAAACATTTCTATGCAATTATTGTTAGTATTCTTCTAATCACTCGTTTTGAGAACCGTAGATTATATATTATTTAACTGAAAAGCAATTGGAGTTTGGTGAAAAAGAGAGGGATGAAGCTGGTAAACTAAACAGATATGCACCGTGCCATTATCACCATAAAGTTAATCACGTTCTAACACTACCAAAAAGGATTTACTTTCCGTAAATTAACATTTGGGTGTTGTTGGATTTTAGCAAGTTGTCGTTTAACAAGGATAGGAATAAGATTGTATCAGCATCGCAATCCTGTGTACCCACAGGTCTAATATGGAGCTTTCTTTGCCACTTACTTCCATATGGGGTGTTTCAAATTGTGTTGCTTAAGGAACTCAGCGACGTGCTTAAGAAAAACAATGTGAGTTCGGTTAGCGACGCAATATACGTGCTAATACTATGTTGTATAACTTGTGTTCGTGTATCCATCATTCCTTGACCAAAAAAAAGAAAGGAATGTCGGCTCTCTTCCTTTTGGTGTGTAATCCTCCCTATAATCTCATGTCACTCAAAACAGCTCGAAAACAATAAATCATGTTTCAAAAAACTGTAGAAAACGTGATGAGAAATGCTATTTCCCTGGGCCTAATACTTTTTGCAGGCAGTCAAAGCAAGTTGAGCACTAGAGCAAAAAAAAAAAAAAAACCCTTACGAGGGGGGATCGACTTACCGATGAAATACTGCTATTCTGAGCTTTACTTAAAATTTTTGAAATTTTTATAAAAAGGTATCTATTAAGGTACTTTTATCCCTTCTATAATGTTTTACCTTATGAATCGCCTCTCCTCCCATAAGATTTCGGATTTGCCATTTAGTATGTATAGGTATAACGGAACAGTAGATGTCCAAGCTCAAGTTATTATCATTTCTTTTCATCGTATAAGGCTATCGAAAGAATCCAACAATCAATGACTGATCCCTCCACCCAATTAATTGGATTATAGGTGCAATGATTTACTTTCCGGGGTAAAATCTCTTATCTAAATTCATGACGTCCACTCATGTCCAAGAAAAAGTAAGCGCCCAGAAGAAAAGGTCTATATACAAATAATGAAGAAATCCCATAATATTAAGAATAGTTAGGTTTTCCAGAGAAAGATAAGACTTGTCTGAAAGATCGATTCTTCTATACTGCGTCATTTATTAAGCCGGTTACATCTTTCCTGATTAAACGAGGCTGGTGATGGTTTACGGTAAATCTTCTTATCTACGGACAGGCCTAAATTCCTGAAAGTTCATTTGTAATTACATAAATTTTCTATTTCATTGTCATATTTTGGCAAATTCAAAGTGGTATTTACGTAAACTGACCAAATGGGATACTGATTAAATAATAATAATAAAAATAAATTAATCAAATGCCTTCCATGTACTATAAGTAGAAAAGACAAGACAATTTGGCAACAACGACTTAACAAACCATTCATACAATTCAAGAATCAAATCCTACCAAACTAGGTTTAGCGGACGCACGGCACTTGACAATTTTAAAGGGTTGTTATTATTATTAAATTTTATTCATTAGAGAATGAAAGTTAACAAGTTCTTATAAGATGCTATTTATTTTTTAGTAGCTATGCATTATAATTACATTATCAATGCTACAAACAACTAAATTTTAAGGCACAAAATATTAGTAGATAATGAAAATCACAATATTTTATGAACTAGAACTATTTTTTTCCAATGTATATTTTTGTATCAGTTCCTTTCTATCAAATATTAGAAAATATCACGACTATACCTATTAATAAAAACATTTTGTATAAAGATGCACTATCAATACAATAACAAGTGAATAATTTCCAGAGTATTTATAATAATAATATCAATGTTTAAGACAACAATAATATTTGAGAATTCAAACTTAAAACGCTAAATTCTAATAAACAATATAAAATGTTAAAAGAAGTTTTCGGTGAAATAAAGACAATCGTTCTAATTGATTTGTTATTGTAATAACAAACTGAAGATCCGCTAGCCAGTCAATTAAGTATATAAAAAGCCAACCAAATCATGCACCTAATCCATACAATAAAAAGAAAAACGGGACTATTCATGTATAAAACTCGAAAGAGTTATAAAGGAGATCACTGTTAAAATATGGCTGGCCGTGCTTAAACGTCAGGATGCAATAAAGATTCCCAAAAGAAGGGGGAAAAGGGTTTGGAGTATTGCATAACATCATAACAATCTCAAAAAATTGCAGTGAGTTACTGCTTTGATGAGAAATTAATAATAGGAGGTGTAGGTGACACCCAATATGGTGCTGAATTACTAAATCGATTTCTGTTGTCTTCAGCTCAGTAGTGAAGGAGATAAAACTTTATCTGAACTATGTCCATGCTTTTACCAGTCCAATGTGCACGCTAAATGCAAGATACAATTGAGATTCTATCCAAACATGACCATCACCAAGTAAGTTACGCTTTCCTACCATTAATCAAGTCATTTACACATCCCCCCTCTCCCCACCTACCTAAACCACTAAACCTCTTCTAGATTTTAATGAAGAAGACCTTGTCGGCTCTTAAATTATATGCAACATTCAATGTCACTATACAAAGGATGCATCTTGATCACCATAGAAAACAAAATTTTTACAACCACAGTAGATGACAGTCAGAAATGCATTCGTAACCTACCTCCCGGATTAAAAGACACTATCAGTCTCCCCACACTAACTTAAATATGTTTCTACTGGCAGCTGCGCTCACAACACCGTTACTCCGCTTGCTAAGCATCTCCTCTTGAGCAGAAATGTCACCGTCCTATTCAAAACAAACAAATTTCCAATTTTACTCCAATAAAAACTCATGCAACACTAACTAATTAGACAGAAATAGAGGGCTGGCAGTCAATGGGAGCATATTTGAATCTAGGCCACGTTTGTTTCAAGAATATCTCAGGAAAACATTCTCTTTTACATTATTTGTTATGCTAAAAAAGGTCCTTTAAGTGGATAACATTTTCCCTTATAAAGGAAAATATTTTTCCACTAATAAAAAAATTCTGGTCTTTTCAAGGAAAACATACATTTTTCAAAACAGAAAGTAATTTTCCAAATCAGTCTACACAAGTGTTCCTAACCTAGGAAAATGATATTTATTTAATTTTTATTGTAATTGAGCTGTGAATTATATTTTAAACATGAACATAGGTCAATGGGAAAAATAATGAAAGACTCATTAAAAAATCATAGAAGTTAACTAAAGAGGTTGTAAATAAATACTACAAAATTGTATACATTTTATACTTTGAAATAAAATGTTTGACATAGTGCATTATAGTATTGTGCTAATAATAATTTATTTACATACAACTATGAGTTACATAATATTGGTAAGTCAATCACCAGAAAATTTTCTCAAACAGTTATTTCTAAAAACAATCTAACACATGAAAATGTGTCATTTTCAAGAAAATCATTTTAGGGAAAGACTTTGCACTAACAAGTTGTTTTCCTTGGAACAAACATGGCCTTAGTTGAATAATTTGCAGTTAATGCTAATAGACTTTCATTGATAACAGTTCATTATTAGTCCCTGTATCACAAATTAACAACTGGTTGCAGCTAATGCTAATAGAGAATGTTGGTATCTTGGTACTCCATCCTTGAGAGCAGTACCTTTCTGGTATATCTACACTTCATAGAGATGTATGGCAATATATCCAAAAGATAAATTTCAATAAGTTGAGCACTCACAAGACATGCATAAGCATGGGCAAGAGATACAAGCGTCGGGTACATATCTAGAACCACTATAGCAACTTCTTCAGTCACCTGAGGAACCTGCACAGTTGGATATGGAATTAGATCTTCATTATCTAAACAAACTCAATTAAATAACATCTGTAAGATTGTCTGCGTATTCAATTGCAAAATCATATAATCAATCTACCTCTGCCCACATTTCAGGAAAAAAAGATTGACATTTACTTGTGTTCATCTAGGATGGACAACTAAAAAGAGAGGACATCTTCAGCCAACTCCTCAATGGTAAAAGACTATCGGGTAAAATCTCACTCAATAATTGGCTGCAATCCCAACTATACTGTATGCCATATCGTTATTTACTAATGACAAGAAAGAAGGTTCATCCTTGGAACAAGGAGACTATATACCTGCATGAGTTGAGTGGCAAACACATCGCTAACAGTCATTTTATCGAGATCTTGGCAGCTTTTGACAAAATCATCAAAAAGAGGGCAGACCTCAGCATATTTTAAATGATTCTCCTGCAGTGATGTGTAGTAATTAGTTATTGCATGAGTTAGATACCCATACTTCTTCAGTGTATCAGCCAAGCCAGTTGTTCTTTGCACATCAAATCCTTCAAGAATCTCTGTGGTAAAGCAACTGCAGGAGGTTGAAGTCAGCGCATCAAGCTAAGCAAATATTAACTGTTTAGCAACCAGTTGCCAAAACTAGCAAAGAATAATGTCATGCAGAATAGTAATGAATATCATCACAAGATTACCATCAGAACTGCTGTCAACAGCATGCCGATATTTTTCCCAAGCTCAGAAATATTTGAAAGAATAAAAGTGCAAAAGGTAAAGCATGTGAGGGAAATGAATACAGATGGATCAATATGGAAATGAGAGGTATACAATAATCAGAGAAGTGTTTAGATTAAAAGGGAAGGGATGGAATAAAAAGATTATGTATTTCTGAGCAATTAACAAAGTATAAAAGAAAACTTCTCTACTTTGCAGTAAACTTGAAAAGTGAACAAAACTAGCTACACATTATCTCAACACAAAACCAAATTAGAAACGATGCAAAGAGGAATTTGTCCATATGTTTTTGTATCCACCTTTAGGCTTTGCCTCCTTGTCCTTTCCAGTATACAGAAAGTAATCTAATGAATGGAATAGAAAACATTTAATTCACACTTCCATATAAATAAAAATGAAGATGAAAATTTAAAAATAGTCTAGCACAAAGTGTTTAAATTTGTAGATAAATTCTACTACACGTCACTTTTTCAACTGAGAAACTAATGCATTTCATCAAGTCAATAACAAAACAAAACATAAAGAATAGATAAGAAAAAGTACTTACAGACGAATAAATAAATAAATAAAAAGGATAGATAGTATATTTTTATAACCAAATAAATCAACAACCTAGTTTAATGAACTTATGTTGTTTCATTCTCATATGAAAATACACATGATATGGCAAAAACTATATTCATCAATTGATTAAAGCTCTTCTACAGAAAGACAAGCCACAACAAAAAGCAAAAACCAAAACAAAAGAGAGGTAGCAAGTTAAATGCTTACGCTGTTTTGATACTTTCAGCAGCATCGCAAGAATTTGGATCACCTTCCACGAGATACATGAGCTTCTTAAGACCACACCTCTACCACACGAAAATATGTGAATCAGCTAATTGACTGTAATTTGCATGCAAAAATTACAGAATATGCATAATAATACACCATCTTGCTAAGTCCAATTAGAACAGTAGCAATGAGTGCACTCAAGATGACAACTTGCAATATTCAGCTAAAATGATGGCATATAAAATCTTTATCCAATCAATACTTAATACACAAACCTGAGAAACTTTGTGATACCAATGACATGTATGAGAAAATCAAGTGGAACATAGTTGCCAGGACAGTCTTGGGGACTAAAAATTTGCGACACATGACAATGTAAAATTCTAGCAAGAACAAACTATTGCATAGGCTATACATAATAAGAGTCATTACCAAAAGCTTCAGCTTCTGATCCTTATATCGGTTATCCCTGATGGATGAACGCAAATCATCAACCTTCTTCCTCTCAACGATAAAATCAAGAACATATTCATTACCAAGATACTTATGGCGAGCAATCCAGATCCCATCTCCAACAGGCAACCTTCTAACCTGTATAGAGCATATAGTCCCAAACCACTTGTTAGAAGGAGAAGAACAGAAGATTCTGCACAGGACACAGGATATAATAGCAGAGTTCACGTGTATTAAAAAAAAGAAAGAAAGAAAAGAAAAGGAAAACAGATGTGCATACATGTGAATTTCAGAAATAGTGGCAGCAATATGAAAATATACATTCCTGCCATGCCCCCCCTTTCATAGAAATTTTAAAAAGAACTTCATAGTTTATTCCAGGCTGTGCCTGAATAGGATTCTTCAAGAAAAGAGTTGGAAATTGAATTAGCCAACTTAAACTAGTTTACCTCAGAGCCTAATGATGTGCTGAAACTCTTTAGCTCATTTCCACAGGGAAAAAAAATTTAAAAAAAGAAAAAGAAAAAGAAACCGAGGCTCATGTGTTTCTTTTCAACATATTGGAAAAGAATAGCTAAAACTAAAAGACAAAATTGTATTTAACTTTCATAACATCAGTCAACTTTGCTTTGCATTGAAAGCTAGCATTTTCTTTTCTTTTTTGGTTAGGTAGCTTCTTAGACATTCTTCTTTTAAAAGAATCAATCTCAAAAAATATTACTATTTAAAACAGCTGGCCAATCCTCTCTGGATTTTATTACAAATAACTTCATCCTATTCTCCAGTCAGACAACTAAGAAAAGCAGAGCGGCGCTCCTTTCTGTCTGACAATCTAATATTATGGCAGCATGGCCTTAATCCAGAATTTGAGATTAAAGCAGTTGGAGCAGCAAGTAGAAAGTAGGAAACCACTAAAATTAACTAGACCAATGCTTACAGAAAATTCTGCTAAAAGGATCAATAAAAACTCAAGGCTATTTAATTAATAATTTAAAAAAAAAAAAAGCTATCACCATTGAGTATCAGAGTATCAGGCACAAATCCAAGATTCATTTGGAAAAAAATATATGAATTAATTTATATTCAACACAAATCATAGGTTTCCAAAACCAAAACTGCTTTGCAACCACACTCTGAAGTAACCATTTTTCAAACTACAGAGAGATTCTGAGATTCTTTACAATCTACTTAGCTTGCTTCAGTTCCCTGCTTCTCTTTATCCCAGACTATCCATAATAGTCAATGCATGCTAACCAATTAACATCACCATTACATAGCCATCTCAATTCGAAACTGCTGGTAGAGAATAGAATTTATCTAAGACAGTTTTGTTTAAGAACCCATATAAATCAACCTTCATGTCAAATTTGGAAAACCATGGAAGGTAGTGGTATCCAATTTTGGAGAGAAATAAGAGACGGAGGATACATCACCTCAATTTTGACATTGAATTGACTGGAAACATTTTGGATAATTTTCCTAGACCTTGACCTGAAAACATCATTGTCATTGCATCAAAAATAAACTCCCAGATCAATCAAGAACATTAATAATAATAATAATAATAATACTTATAAAAAAAAAACCCTCAGAGGCAAAAATGTAAAGTGATTTCAGTTAAAAAATAACAGAAAACTAACTTTAGTCACTGATGGAACTTGTAGCTACAAATTCAAATATGAAGCAAAATCACTCTATCAGCTTTACAATAGCTGTATCCTCAAGAACCTATTAGAAGAATATTCATCACAACAAGTGCAAACACCGTAAATTCGCACTGATGAGGATGAAAACAGCTTCACTAATTGTGCTTTCCTATGGAAAATGTCAATAAGAATAGAAGAAACACTAGCATCACAATGGTTGCTGGACTGAATAAAAGACAATTGAAGATTCCAGATTATGTTTCGTGGTCTTGGCAGAAAATATTGCAGCTACAACCTTTGACACAAAGCTTGTTCAAGTGGGATGTAGGCAACAGGAATACCATTTGACTTTGATGTGATGAATGGCATTGTAAGGGCCCTTTGAACCTGTTGTTAATGAAAGAAGTATCTTTTCTTCTGGTCTTCCTAAGTAGGCTAGACTTTGTTGCATTATTAATGAGAATGCTTGGGATTGGCCAGGGGGGAAAGTATGGGATAGGGTTAGAGTGGAGTTGAATGAAGTTTTTTGCCCAAGGTGAATTGTGAAGACAAGTTTGTAACCTTCGGAGCAATTCTCTATCAAGGAAGTTTATAATTCTCTATGGCCTCAAAGAAACAGGGTTGGATGGAGCAAATGTGTTTGGCAAAAGAATTTATCACCTAGATTCTCCTTTCTTTGGCTAGCTGCTCATCAAAGACTTACCACCCTGGATAAGCTGGTTCTTTCGGGTGTAACTACTCAAAATTGTTGTTATCTGTGCAATAGAGAGGAAGAATCTCATAGACATCTCTTCCTCAATTGCTCCTTCACATGTGAAGTCTGGAATAAGCCGGTAGAAGTGCAGCAGAACAATGTTTTGTCTCCTTTGCAGGCGACTGATATCCAGGATCTTTTCAATTCAGTAGGGCCATGGCTGGAGGTGTCTTGGAAGCTTCCATTGGGCTATGTTGTTTATTCTATATGGAAGGAAAGCAACAAAAAGAGAGTAGGCTTTAGTACTAGATCAGCAGCAGATGTCACCTGCACAATTCTTTCTTTTTTTGGCTGATAATAGTTTTCTTTGAATGTGTTTTGTGTTCCATAGCACCCTTCTGAAACTTAGTCTTTAGCTCAAGATTTTAGGTATCTTATGGACCAAGCAGATTATATGCATTCCCCCCTAAAAAGGCTACTAATAGCAAAACACAAGCCATATTCCAGGAAGAGCCTGGGGCTATTGACATCATCTAAAGTTTCTAATGAAACTGCTTCATATGACTGGCACATGAAAAACCAGGTAGATGCTCCTCTAACCTTCAGAAAGGACTACAAGGGAATTTCACACAATTAACTACTCTCATTTCTAACATATGCATTCACAATTTTTTTATTCAAAAAACAGCCAAAAGATTGGAGTCTTACTGAACCAAGAAACGTTTCAAGAAGGATGTGGTTTTCCTGCTCAGATATTTGTTCTCTTTAAGTGGTCCATGATACGTCTAAAACATATACCACACAGAAGATGTAAAGTGATGCAGGTCTCAACATATAAAAAAAAAAGAAAGCAAATTGGCCTATCATAAAGGAAAAAAGCAAGGGGGAGAAGATGAATTGTTGCATTGATTTCCCCACACCAAAGTCTTTATTAAACTGGGATAACTTTGTCTCAAAATTTTTTTGCATAAAATAAAATCGAGAAAAGCATAAACAGAAGAAGAACAGGATATTCCACAATGCGCACAGAATGGATGACTAATCCATAAACCTTTAAAACAAAAAGAAAACTAGTCTTATACTCATGCATACTGCAGAATATTATATTAAAACAGCATTTATTTGTGAAATCGACACTAGTTGCTCAAGAAACTACTGAAGTTCAAGCATACTGTAATTCAAAATGGAGGTTATAAACTTATGCTAACCTAAAAGTAACTAACCCTTGAATAGCAAATTGCTCCCGATCATCCAGAATTAGAACTACTTCGTAGACATCTTCAAATCTTTCCCCAAAGCTAAGAGGAGGGTTTTTTAAAATACTCACAATTCCTTGCAAATTACATGCATCTGACTTATTCGCAGAAAAATCCTACACAAACCAGAAGCAAGAAAATTAGTAAGACTACTATACTACAAGCATTTATTAGCTATACAAGAGACAGAGCAATATGGGGATATCAATGATATGGACAGCCAGGAAGGTTGCAGGGGGAACCACTATGATGTTTAGAACAGGAAGTGCACCTTAAGACATATTTTATGAAGAAAAAAAAAATCAAAGGAATCCTATATATAGAAAGTTGGTGATCTAAGAAATATGCTGTTTGCCTAGGATATATTTGTGTGTCACATGAAACTCATGTATTACAAACACTAATAGAGTTGAACTTCTTCAAAAAATGGATTTGTAATAATTAATATCAATATGAATGCCAGATGGCATCTCACTTTAACCAATATAGAAAGATAGGTCATGCACTAAAAATAGTTGGTGTCTTTTTCCTTTTCAGATTTGAAGTACAAGGGCTTTTGTTGGAGTCGGGATATTTTTGTGTCATTAATGCAACCAATGAAAACTACAAAAGGCAAGTGTTACTGACAGTATCCAAACTTACTGATGATGAGCACGCTCTCAAAGTAGCTGAATTTTGATAGAAGTCAGCAGATTTCATCTTTTTTGCGAGTGCACCATCAAAGGCTATATCCTTCACTCTACTTTGATTTGAAATAAGATCCTCTTGAACAGGACATACACAAATTCCATGTGAAAAAAGATGCAAAGAAATTGAAGTGAGGCAAATGAATCACATGCATTCACCATCAAAGTTCAAATAAGTATTACCGCTTGTTACTGTGGGAATAGTAATTTCAGAACAGCAATCGGACCATGGAGGCTGAGACCCCAAATGCGAAGAATAAACTTGATCTTCCCGAAGACGGCATAAAACTGCTGGCCACAGTGCTGAGATATCCTTTCCCTGTGAAGTTTCCAAGACTTCAGCAAAAGCTTGCAAAACTTGATCCTTTGAATACCCCATGCCCAGAAACTGGAAGATGAGAATATATATGTTACAAAACCAAACATTCCTCAAAAAAGAAAGGCCAGTTTGAAAATTCTGGAACTTCAGTAAAAGCTCCACAGTTTTTATCCTTCATATGCCCATGCCAAGAAATTGAACAACAAGAATATATAAAAATAAAACAAATGTTCTTGAAGTTTGATAAATACTCAACATTACTGATATGATTAGAACTGCTGGTCCTATTACACAAGTATATTCCAGGAGGTCTCAGGCCAATAATACCATTACTTGATGTGTGATTGTCAGTAGCAGTAGTGAGCTGTGAGTGATAGTACATAAATAAGTTGTTAGTAGTATTATTTTGGCAGTTTGTGTAGTGGAAAAAAGGGCTGGCTGATGTGGCAAGTGTTGACACGGTAATAAGCCTGGAATAAAATATGCTGATGCGGCATGCTTAGCTCACACCAGAGTCAGTTATGAAGATTCTTTTTAGAAGGCTGGGATATAAATAGCAAGGACTCAGTTAGAAAGAGGATAGATATTTTCCTACTCAGTTTCGGAGAGTTGTTTCAGCTCTGAGTAAAGTTGCTCAGGTGAGTTCCTTTGTGAACTGTGTTTGTGCCCTAATTCATACTGTTATTGTGTGTGAATTAGTTGTTTCTTGCGTTTTTGCTCAATTAAGTACCACTAATCAATAATATGGATAAGAATGAATATCAAAAGGAACTATTACCTAAAATTGTCAATGCAACTAACTAGTACTTGGATGAAGGGAGCAAGTACACAAGGAATGATAATAGATGAGAAGGACTTGACAAATTGATGCACTTTGTCCGCTGGAATCATTTTTCATCCTATCCATTCAAGCCTGACATTTACCAAGTATCAGCACAGGAACCACAGATAAAGTCATAAGCGCTGAAACAATACCCGCTCAAGGGATTCAGGGGGGATATTTATAGTATGTTGGTGTGTATCCATCGATAAGATTGACAGTTCCTCAGGAGAATCAGCAGAAGCAGAGTCTGAACTTAACACACCAGTACCCTCTTGTTCAAGAGCACTTTCATCAAAGTTACTAATAGAATCTGCCAAGCCTGATCTCAAAAGGCATTCTTGTGCTGTTTCCTTGCCTTCTAGAGTAAGCATGTATCTGCAACAATGATAAACCATCACGAAATCTTCAAAGTAAAAGATGGTACTGAATACAGATGAAAGGAATTGCCTCACTTCGCTGGACAGCTAGATTTAACTACTAATCCCCTGGTTATCAGTGTCTTCATGCAGTTCCATCCAGTATACCAGTCCCTTGGAGAACTACCAAATTGACCAGGTTTTCCTTTCCCTTTTTCTGGACTAAGATGAGAAAGCATTAGATATTAGGGCCACCATCTTACAGATCCAAACAATCAGGTATCTTACATATATGACCAGAGAACTTACGCAATTGGTACTTTGGATAGCCCACTAGCTTCAGCTGCTTCAATAAGCTCTTGCTTACGCATGAACTCCTTGTTGCTTGAAGTTTCTCTAATAACATGCATGGCACAATCTAAATGCCTTTAAGTGCAAAAAGGAAAAAATATATATATATAGCATACATGTGACTACTACCTGTAAAGAGTGATCAGTAAAGCATATGCCACAGAATTCTTTCGTGGAAGATAACGTCCAGGTCCTTTGGCATTTTTAGCTATATAATGACCATGATTATAACAACAAAGTCATATACATATCAGATATCAACAAGGAAATTATACAAAGAATCAACAGGGAAAATGGACCACACATACCCTTATTGTTCAGATTTTCAGGTTCCGAAGCTTGCAAATCATTCTTGAAATATCCCTGCATGAGCTTTAGCATCCATTTACCAAAACCCCTAAACCCATTAAGAATAAGTCACACACATGCCCAGAAAAAAACAAAGAAAGAAAGAAAGGGGAAATATACTAATAGTAAGAAGGATTTTCATAGTATGTGTAGTTATAAAATACTAGCACATAGATTAAGATCTTTTGCAGCAGAGTCACATGTTAAGTTACTTAAAAGGCCATTGATTAAACGGATTATAATAATTGGGTACAGCAGCAAGACATAGATTAAAGTGCATTTTTATACAAATACAAATTTCTGAAAAGCATGATCCACACAAAAAATATTTCTCACCAGACAATTAACAAAAATTACAACACTGGAAACACTTCAGACTTTCAAGTATTTGCAACTCAAATTATAATATATATGATTCATACAGAACATAAATCAAGAGTTAAGATGAAAATATCCAATCAATCTAAAAAGAAAAGAAATTGATGAAAGTAAATTATAGAGGCAGAGAAATTAAGTTTACAATACACTTCTTGCAAATAAATTACCAGAGCTTCTCAGGTTATCTGTACATAATCATTCCGAACCAACTATGCAAGTAACATTATAATAACTGGAGACACTTGAAGATCCCATTTGACTCTTTCCATGAAATAGTATCCCACTGGATCCAACTTACTAGTGCTTTTAGTGAGACTTTGGTCATTGATTCCATAATTCTAATAATAACTATGTTTTTGAAGGATAAAGAGCCATGAGCTCATATCTCTAATCATTACTACAGCTAAAGCCCCAGCTCTCAATAAAAAAAATTCCAAATCGGAATCCATGGAATCCTATTCCATAAGAAACGACCAAACAAAGCCGAAAAGTAATTTACAATTAAGTTGTAATATCTGCACCAACCACTACTGAATCATTATCCAACCAATTACTAACAAGCCAAAATAAAATAATACTCAAATTGCATATAAGCCCACCAAGTTATTGTTTTCATTTCAATGGCCAATCCTTTCCAATAATAAGCCATCTCTATTCTCCCATAATAAGTCATCTCTTTCCGAACCGTAGCCTCTGCACTAAGATCAAAAGCTATTGATTATCCATTGAATTATCAAAACTTGAAAACTGTCATGGAATCTTCAAAGCCAATCTTACCATTAATTGTTCCATACCATTGAAATGCAAAGATTTTAGGAATCACAAGCATTTTTCATTCACCACAAATCAAGATTTCTCATAACCCCACTCAAATATCCAATTGAAACCTAATAGCTCAAATAATTTATCCATGCAATAAAAGTCCTAAACTTTACACATTGTCTCATTATGTTCCAAAAAACAAAAAAAGAGCAACAATAAAATGACATTTAGATTAAGAAGGCAGATAAATTCTTCAATTTCAAGTGTAATTATCACATTCTTACACACTACCATGATCAAGTATGCAATTCAAGACACTTCAGAGCAATTGAAACCCTAAAATCCACTTATAGTCCTAAACTTTATCCAATTTTTCATAATATACATGAAAGAGAGACATTAAATTGACATTCTAAGGTTCATAAAATCTTCGCTTTTCTGTCCACTTATCCCTTTCTCTATACTACAACGACCACATGCATAATTATACTAATTGAGAAAGTTCAGTGCAATCGAAACCCCATGTCTGATTGAAGTCCTAAACTCTACCCAAATTTTCATAACGAGCACGAAAGAGCCACATTAAATTGACAATTGAATTGAGAAGATGTATAAGATCTTCGATTTTCCATACACTTATCCCTTTCTTCTATATCAGCAATAAAGTGCATAATTACATTAAATGAAACGGCTCACAGCAATCAAACTCATAATCCACTAAAAGTCCTAAACTTTACCCGAATTTACATAAGGTGCACCAATGAAAAAAGCTACAATATATCAATCTTGAAATTAAGAAACAGTATGACTTTTCATTACCTTAGTTCTTTCTTCAATACTGCAAGGATTATATGCATAATTACACTATTTGAGACATCTAAGAGCAATCGAAACCCTAACCAAGTTAAAATGATTATAGTTGAAATTGGACACGTACTTGATTTGAGATAGGTCTTTGAGGGAAGTAACAGGGCTTTGGGAATCGCAAATATTGAAATAAGCCTTATGGATAGTGAGGTCGAGTTTTTCGGACAATCCCTTAGGTTGTTCCGTGAGTTCTTGACGCTTTCGAAGCAAGAACTGGACCAGAGCTTCATTCTCCGGACAAATTACTCTTCTTTGAAACTCCATTTTTCGATCGAATTCTGTTCTCTATTTCCCTGGGTTAGGGTTTCTGGTTCTATCAGAGTGTTCCCATGATTGATCGAACTGAATGCGCGCGCGGGGATTTTTTTGAATATATTCGATTTTCTCATGTTCTTTTCATAAAGACGTCACCGTGTTAATGTAAGCCGGTGCGCGCGTTAATGATAATTGTTTAATTAAATATATATAATAAAAATCGATTAATATACAACGGGTGTAAAGATCAAAATAATATAGAAATTTATATTATTATTATACTTAATTCATTAATGGTAACTTTTATCAATAACTTAAGTAGGTGAATATTGGTAAAACGTATTCATATATGTGTATTTTAGAAATATAAAAGAAAAGGTACTAAAGAATTAAATGTTGTTCAAATCTATATTTTGGAATTTTCTATAATCCCTCTTATGTTTTTTATTAGTTATTAATTGTGATGGAGACATAATATACATAATTGAACATTAAAATTACAAATTAGATCAATCGTGTTAAAATAGTAGATGTGAAAAGAATCATAAATTTATTATTGTAGAAAAAAATGAAAATAATAATAAATTCAATGGTCAAAAATCATTAATCTTCATCTTTAATTCTTTCAAATTACAATCCCAAGGCTTTAGATATAAGATTCTTCAAATTGCACTAAAGTATTGAAAAACAAATTTTAAATAAAAGTAGAGTTGTAATTAAGATTAAAAGTGGAAATCAAATTCGAAATGGATGTTGAAATTGGTGTCATTAGGAAAAATGTACTAAAACATATTGATAACTTGCATAGGTGAATAATGGCAAAATATATACATATACATATAGGTGTATTTTGAAAATACAAAAGAAAAGGTATTAAAGAATTAAATATTGCTCAAACCTATATTTTCAATGTACAAGGATTATAGATTCAATTTTTTTCATCAGTAGACAAAAATGAAAATAGTAGTAAAGTATATTGAAGACTTGAATAGTCAAAATGCATTAATCTTCCTCTATCCTTCTTTCATATTCAAGTTTGGAGGTCTTGTATATAAGATTATTGAAATTGCATTAAAGTATTCAAAAAACAAATGCTTAATAAAAGTAAAATTGTAATTAAGATTAAAAGTTGAAATCACAAATCCTGAATGAATGATAGAATTGGTGTCACTAAAAAAACTCATGTATAAAAATGTGTAGAGTTTTATTTTATAACAAGTACAAAATATAGAAACCTTTCATAAGATACTTGTATTAAGAGTTAAAATTTTTTGACACCATTAATCACTCTTTTTTTCAAAAGTTAAAAGAACTTTAGTCCGGTTTATCAACATCTTCGATTAACTAACAATAACTTTGCTCTAACCTATGTGAAATGTCAAATTATGGATTATATGTGAGGACCTAGACTTAAGTAATAATGTTGAAATTGAAAGAGTGTACATATACGTGTAATATAAAATGAATGTATATATATATATGTATATATATGTTATATGCTATTTCTTTTTAAATATGAATTATATGGAAAATATATATATATATTAGAACAACATCTTCAGCAAAACTAAGTATAAGTAATATTATATATATATATATATAGAGAGAGAGAGAGAGAGAGAGAGAAAGAGAAGAGACCAAAATCATCAAAATTACATAAAAAAAAAAGAACTCTTTCCATTTCATTCGAATTTTTTAGGCAAATTGCAATTTAAATTTCCAATATGCAATTATCAAGGGAGGAAGAAGAACAAGATTAAAGTAGGATTCAACAAGAATTCGAAAAAAATTGAAGAAAAATCAATAATTGTTCAAATTGGAGTCGTTTTCTATTTTTCGCGAATTTTTTAATCTAATTACCCTATTTTGGCCGAATTCAATCATTAGCAAAATTGGGGAATTTGATTTGATTATTTGAACTTGATATTTAGTTGAGGTTCACTGAAGTATAATATAATGTTAAGAAGCTTAGGTTAGTTACAAAACAAAAACGGGAGAGTTTAGTGCAAAATCATGATAATTTGGAACTATACAATTCGATACGGAATCGAATCGGAATTTAATTACATTAATATATAATACGGCGTAATATACCCATATGTATATGAATGAGATATTGTAGGAAAATGGTAGATTATATGAGGTTATGATGGAATTTAGGGATTTGGAATACTGAATTCGCAATTTAAGGTTTAGTAGAGAAAATGGAGTAACATTGATTGGTATACTAATGATTCAAGTATTTCTGTTGAGTGAGGAGGACATAGGAATTTGGTTAGTGCAACTGTTTGGATTGGCATATATTGTTTCGGGTGAGTACTCCCTTAACTCCTCTCTTAGGTACAAGTGGTTAATAATGTAAACCATTTGTTATTGGTTAAAATTACCTTGTACAATCATTTACTGTGATTAATGCAAGAAGATTGTTGAATTATATTGAATTGCTGATGGCTGGTTGTCTGTCCTAATATGGTTAGATTATAAGAAAAAGGGAATATTCTAGAAATCCTAGAATGAGAGTTGGGTGTGGGATTTAATTATACTGTTCCTGATTGTTTGTGATGTAATGAACATAAATTGTTGAATGCTTTATGATTATAATGTAATGCTCGATTATTTTTAGCTTATTGGATGGGGTTTATATGACTAGTTGAGTTTATACTATTATTGTCTCGGTAATGATGAAATATCTAAATGGATAACAAAATGAGGTTTAGGTTGTAAGTACCTACTAACCCAAAATACTAAATGTAAGGAAAGTCTTGTTCCCTACTCAGTAAGTTTATGGTACGATCTTTGGGTCGACTCCGATAGGTTTGAGGCATGGTTGACAAACCGGCCCGATTCAGTGACCTATGGGGATTTAGTCACCCCTTTTGTTTGAGGCAAGTGAAAGGTGAACTAAATATTTCTAACTAAATAGAGTATGTAAGGATACCTTAATTGGCTGAGAAAACATTGAGTTTTGAAAAGTACATGAGGGTAATTTATCTACCAGTTGACAAGCTCTTTCTGGGTGAATTGAAAAGTATTTGTAACCTGTGAGTAAATGGGAGAGACTTGAAATGGTTTCCAATGAAATGGTTATGAGTTTCGTAAAAATGAAATTATAAGGAAAAGTTCATTAAGTAAGATTATGGTGATATTGAAATGTAAGAAATTGAACTCAGTTTCCTACGAGTATAGCTTTGAATTGAAAACTTGATTGCTTGAGTAATCACTTTCGAAGTATTTGATAATATTGTTAGCTACTATTATGTGACTTTATTATTTATTTTTCCTGGGTTGCTTGATTATGTACTCACTTTGCTTCTTAAGAACTTGAGGGGTTAGTATTTTTTGCTAACCTCATGTATAGGTACTGAAGAATAAGTTGTTGGAGACTCGGGTTTTTAGAAAGCGTCAATAGAGGCAAGTGCGCTTTTAGTTTCCATTTTAGAACCATTGTTATTTTGTAATAGAATGTCCCGTATATGATGTTGTAGTGCTTGTAAATAAGATCTATAGGTATTGATCTTTGGATTATAATGTAAATATATGTATGTATAACGTTGGATTTGTAATCTTTTGAGCCACTTAAGATTACAGGGTTAATCATCGGCTATGCCTACTTACCAGGAATGTAGATCCCGATGATATATATATTTATATATGATGTATGATAAAACTAGAGATTTTAAGTATAGGTGTTTAGATATGATGCGGATTTGAAATGATAGCGTTGTTAGCGCCATTTTACAAAATGTTTATAGAATTACATATAGGTTGGAATTAAAAGTTCAAGATTAGCCAAATTTGCCTTATCTCCAATTCAGAGACGGCATAGCAATCCACCTATAGGTACCAAAGACAGTCACAGGAATCTTGAATGAGTTCAAGAATCATACCTAATAGGTGGGTCGCTATATGGTGGTATCAGAGCTTAGGTTTAGGTATTATGATTAAACCCATGTGAGCTTGTGCATGGTGGTTAGGTTGAATGAACACTTTATGTTGTGTTCATTGATTTGACTTACCTAGTTGTGAAGTATTTGTGTATTATGGAATACAAATGCTTGTTTAAGAAGTTTAGGTGTTTGATTTCTAATTCAAGTATACTTATTTATGTAGATTTGATTACAACAAATGGAATGTGGAAGAGGTCAAGGCAGAGATAGAGGAAGGAGGACTAGGAATGCGGTCCCTCACAATCAGCAAGAAGATTTACCTCTACCACCTCCACCACCAGCTCCACATAATCTAATGGAGCAGATGTTTGTTGTAATGCAAGCTTAAGCTGAAGTTATGGCCACAGGATCAGGAGGGGGTAAATTGGCCAGGGTACATAGGATTGTAAAGCCCTTTGATGGTAAGAGTCTAAACCCCACTACAACTGTGAATTGGATAAACTCTATGGAAAGAGCTTTCCGAGTACATGATGATCCTAAGGATAAGAAGGTGGATTATGCTATATTAGAGGATACTGCACATGATTAGTGGGTATCACAGAAGGAGCTGATGGAAGCTCTAATTACTTGGCCAGCATTTAAAGATGTTGTCCTGAGTCAACATTTTCCCTCACGTGTACAAGATAAAATGAGGGAAAAGTTTTATGAATTAAAGCAGAAGGGTGGGAGCATAATGGAGTATGAATGAGAGTTTAGTAGATTGTTGAAATTCGCTCCATTGGCCTATCAGAATGATGAAGAGGTAAAAGCTAATAAATTTTGTGCAGGGCTGGATATCCACTTTTAGGCTGAGCTGAAAAGAAGTAAAGTTGTAACTTATGCGAAGATCGTGAATGAAGCCCGCGTACTGGAATAAGTGAGGGATATGGAGGGTATAGAGGGTCCTTCACACAAAAGGAAGGATGGAGGTAGTTTTGGGCAAAAATGGAGTAAAGATAAAGGAAAAGCTAAGAAGCAGTATCAGCCACCAGCCCGACCTTAAAGGAGTCAGACTTATACTATGGTGTGTTGGAAGTATAAGGGTAATCATAGGGTTAATGAATGTCCTTGGCCGAAAGGAAAATGTTATAGATGTGGGGGAGATGAACACATGGCTAGGCGATGTCAGAAACCTAAGGACCTCCAATGTTACACATGTGAACAATTTGGTCATACTTCCCATAATTGTTGGGGTAGGAGTGAGGGAGGTCAGCAAACTCAAGCTCAGACTCAAGCCCCAACACCTAGGCATGATCCTAATCCTAGGAGGGGCAAACCACGACCTCAGGCTCAGGCGTGAGTCTTTGCTATACAACAGATAGAGCCAGCTAATGTGGATGATGTAATGGCAGGTAAGACTACTAAACTTATATGATAGTTTGATGGTTAAATAGTTGTAATGTAAATAAACCTATATATCTACATGAATGTGTAAGTGTATAAGTGTAAATATGTATATGTGTGTGAACTTTGATGTGTATGGGATGCTGATGTTTGTTTATGAATTAAGAATTGAATTAATGAATGAATCTATATGTGTAAATATACATGAATGTGTGTGTAGAAATGAATTTATATGTATACATATGTGAAATAGTTATGTCTGTTTAGGGGTTAAATAAATTGTATTAGTGAATGTATGCCTATAAGTATGTGTAAGTATGTATATGTAAACGTGAATATTGATGTGTATATGGGTGTAAACGTGAAGTAATTGGGGCATGGATGTGACTACGCTTGACTTGTCCTTGAGTAAGATGTTAGTAATAATTGCTGGAAGTGGAATGTGATGTGTTTGATGATTTCAGGTGTGACTCAATCAGATGATAATCTTGCTTATGCTTTATTTGACATTAGAGCAACCCATTCTTATGTCGCCGAAGACTGGGTGAGATGGAATGTAGCTCTAGTGAAGAGTCTGAAATGTGAATATGTGGTAAGTACTCTTTCTGAAGGGGAGAGGATAGCAGGTTATCAATTAGAGAAGGGTATTATGGTGATTAAAGGGCGGCAATTGCCAGCTAATTTGGTTGTTCTTAATTTAAAAGGGCATGATGTTATCCTTGGCATGGATTAGCTAATTAGGTATAAGGTACATCTAAATTGTCAGGATAAAAAGGAAGAGTTTTGTCTTCAATTTCAGAGGGAGTGTAAGGCGATTAATGCCTAAGATCATAGCAGCCAGCAAAGCCAAGAAATTATTGAAGAAAGGATGTAAGGGATATTTGGCTGCAGTGATGGATACATAGGTGAAAGGGAAGAGAGTGGTAGATATCCCAGTTGTATGTGAATTCCTAAAAGTATTTACTGAGGAATTACTAAGCTTACCCCCAGATAGAGAAGTTGCATTTAGCATTGAAGTAATGCTAAGTATGGAACCTGTATCTATAGCTCCTATAGAATTGATGGAGTTGAAAAAGCAGTTGTAGGAATTATTGGATAAAGGTTTCATAAGGCCCAGTATGTTGCCTTGGGGTGTACCTATGTTATTTGTGAAAAAGAAAAATGGTAGTCTGCGTTTGTGTATAGACTATCGTGAGTTAAATAAGATAATAATAAAAAATAATTATCCTTTACCCTAGATTGATGACCTATTTGATCAGTTGAAGGGAGCAGCTATATTCTCAAAGATTGATCTACAATCAGGATATCATCAACTGAAGGTAAAGGAGGCTGGCATACCAGAGACTACCTTTTGAACTAGGTATGGTCACTATAAATTCTTGGTAATGTCTTATAGTTTAACTAATGCCCTAACTGCTTTTATGGATATGATGAATAGGGTATTTAAAGAATATTTAGATGACTTTATGGTTATATTCATTAATGACATCCTGATCTATTCTAGAGATAATGAGGAGCATGCTAAGCATTTAAGAAAGGTGTTGCAGACTCTATAGGAAAAATAGTTGTATGCTAAGTTGAAGAAATGTGATTTTTGGTTGGACCAAATTGCGTTCTTAGGCCATATCGTGTCAGGTTCTGGAATATCTATAGATCCTGCAAAGATTAAGGCCATCATAGAGTATAATCCTCCTACCATAGTTAGGGAGGTAAGAAGTTTTCTTTGTATGGCAGGATATTACAGGAAGTTTGTGAAAGACTTTTCAAAGATAGCTGTACCCCTAACCCAGTTGATGAGAAAATGAGTCAAATTTGAATGAACAGATCAATGTGAGAAGAGCTTTAAGGAATTAAAGAGGAGATTAGTTTTAGCTCCTATTTTGGCCATTTCTAGTGGAATAAGTGGGTATGCTATATATTATGATGCCTCTAAGAATGGATTAGGGTATGTACTGATGCAGGATGATAAAGTTGCAGCATATGTGTTATGGAAGAGCCACTGTCCCAAGTTCAAGGGCTGAATCAAGAAGAAAGTCAAGTGGCTGAAGCTGAAGTTCAAAGGGATTCAAGTCCAATAAGCCTACCTCAAGGACCAATCACAAGATCCCGAGCTAAGAAGCTGCAACAAATCCTAATTTCTCATGTATAGGGTTTGGTAAACATCACAAGTGAGAAGCTTCAAGGAATCCAAAGCTTCAGGGCAAGGGATGATCAAAGGGAACTTAATGTGATGGAAATCAAGTGGGAAGAACTGGTCTAAGATCAAGGCTGCCGGCCTTGAAGCCGGTTTTGAAAGGAGCTCCAAACCTGCAATTGTACGCCGCCATGAACGCCGCCGGCCTTGACAACCGGCCATCTTTTAATTACGTTGTATTTTTCCTTATTCCGCGAATTACGATATATTGCTTGGATGTCTTCCTATTTATACCGAGATAAGACGATGTAAAGGGATTTTTTTTGTCATCTTTGAAATACCAGAAAGCTTGTCACTTCAATTCCTTGCGTTCTTGATTGAATGCATGCTAAGAAACTTTCAGGAGAGAGTTGATCGATCTTTTCCTGTGGAGAGTTTCGAGGTTAGGGCTTGATTAGTTCTAGCTTGTTCATCGATCCGTCTAAGAAAACCTAAATTCTAAACTATCTTAGGGTTTGGTTCCAATTAGATCCATGGGTTTTCGTGTTGTTGTTGTGGGGGTTCGTAATAGCCAAAGGGGTTCTCAAGCACAACTGTGGTGGTTTTCGGTATCAATATGCTTCCTGTTAGTTGAAACCATATGAGTAGAATTATCCTACTCATGATTTGGAGTTGGTTGCTGTAATATTTGCTTTAAAAATCTAGAGACATTATTTGTATGGTGATAAATGTAATGTATATACTAATCATAAGAGTTTAAAATACATCCTTACTAAAAAAGAGTTGAACATACGACAAAAGGTGATGGTTGGAATTGATAAAAGACTATGATCTAGCCATTCATTATCATCCTAGTAAAGCTAATGTAGTTGCTGATGCATTGAGCAGGAAACAGTGTAGCAGTCTGGCGACTTTTATCGCTGACGGAGTGGAAATGTGGAGGGATTTAGAGCAGTTACAGTTGGAAATTATATTGCTAGGGGTAGAATCCACATTAAATAGTTTAAGTATTCAGCCTACATTGAAAGATCATATTCGGGAAGCACAACTGACTATTGAGAAATTGTAAGAAGTCAAGAATAGTATGATTAGATATCCCAACCTTATATGTGATGAGACTAGAGTATTAAGATTCAAAGGTAGATTATGTGTACCAGCAACGGAGAAGATTAGAAAAGCAATTCTAGATGAGGCTCATCATACTATTTATATAAACCACCCAGGAAGCAATAAGATGTATAGGGATGCGAAATCAATGTTTTGGTGGCTGGGAATGAAGAAAGACATTGCAAAATATATAGTAAAGTGTAGCACTTGCCAACAGGTTAAGGCAAAACATCAGAGACTTGGAGGGTTATTACAGCTCCTCTCCATTCCTAAATAAAAGTGGGAGTAGATTTCCATGGATTTTGTTATAGGATTACCCAGGACTAGGAAACAACATAATGCTATTTGGGTAATCATTGATAGGCTGACTAAATCAGCCCGCTTCCTTCCAATTCAGCAAAGCATGCCACTATCTCGCTTAGCAGTGTTATATATTAAAGAAATAGTGTGATTACATGAAATACCGGCTTCTATTGTTTCTAACAGAGATCCCAGATTTGTTTCTAGATTTTGGCAAACTTTATAGGAAGCTATGGGCACTAAATTGAAGTTCAATATAGCTTATCATCCTCAGACTAATGGTTAAACAGGGAGAACCATATAGACACTCGAGGATATGTTGAGAGCATGTGTTTTGGAGTTTGGTGGTAATTGGGATGAACATTAGTCATTAATTGAGTTTGCATATAATAATAGTTATCATAGCACTAAACAGATAGCCCTATATGAAGCCTTATATGGAAGAAAATATAGATCCCTATTGTATTGGGATGAGATTAGAGAGAAACAAGTAGTGGGACCAGAAATGCTCTAGCAGCTAAAGGATAAAGTTTAGGTGATAAAGGCCAGAATGCAGATAGCATAAAGTAGACAAAAAAGTTATGCTGATAAATGTAGAAAACCATTAGAGTTTTAAGTTGGAGACTGTGTTCTTGAAAGTATCACCTATAAAGGGGATCGGGAGATTTGGAGTAAAAGGGAAGTTGAGTCCTCGTTATATTGGTTCATACCAGATTCAAAGGAGGATTGGTGCTGTGGCATATGAACTTAAGTAACCTGCTAAATTAGCTAATCTCCATAATGTATTCCATGTGCCTTTTATCGAGGAAATGTGTTAGCAATCCGATAATTGTCTTAGAACATCCACTAAAAAGACCCTGGGAGAACATGATATATGAGAAGCATTCCATTGCCATTTTGGACAGGTTTATTAAGCAACTCAGAAATCAAGATATTACGTTTATAACAGTCTTTTGGAATAGCCATACTAAAGTAGAAGCCACATGGAAGAGAGAAGATCATGTGAGGACTAAATACCCAAACTTATTCCAAACAGGTAAATTTTGTTTCACTCTTAGGATATAAATATGTATAGCCTCACTTAAATTTTAAGTGTTCTGTAATTTAAGTATAAGACATTAAAATATGATGAGTTGTACTTGCATAGTAGTTTTGAGGATGAAACTATTTTAAGGGAGATAGAATGTGGGGACCTAGGCTTAAGTAATAATGTTGAAATTAAAATAGTGTACATATACATGTAATGTAAAATGAATGTATATATATATATATATATAACATAAAAAATAATATAATGTGTACATTTTTACATGTGTGTGTGTATATATATATAGCTAGGAAAAAAAAAAGAAAAATGAGAAAACCGTGCAAAACAACATCCTTACTTAATGTCAGCAAAACTAAGTATAAGTAATATTATATATGTAAACACCCCATTTTTGCCTTAGGAATGAGTAATAGTTAATAATAATCAATTTTCAATAATTTCCAATTTTTTCTAATTTAGCATAAATAATGGAAAATATTCCAAAAAAAAAAAAATAAATAGGAAAACACATCAATTTTGAAAAATGATTTCAGAAATGGCAATAATGAATAATGAATAATTTTTACAAATTTTTGAAATTAAAAAAAAATGCAAAAAAATGGAAAAATCGCATTGCATATATGCAATTTGTGATATAAAGAAAATCGGGAAATTGGGCCAGCTCAGCTGGCTCGTGCGTGTGAAGGCTGGAGGTCGCGAGTTCGAATCCCCCCGCGTGCGCTCGGCAAAAATTTTTCTTTCTTTTCCCTGGATCTGCCACGTGGCAGCGCGTGATTGGCCGAAGGAAATCACGCGTGTTGCGCATGATCGTCTTCTTCACCCGGACAGACGCGAGAAGAAGCCAGAGCAAGTCCGACGAAGGTGGAATCGATCATTTTTTTTTCAAATCTTCTAGATTACTGTCAAGATAAAGCCAAATCCATAAGATAAATCAAAGAAAAACAAGAGATCAACATCAAATCGCCGAGATAAAATCAAATCTAAAAACGGAAGAATTTCGGATTTATCCAAATCGGCCAATTTGAGCTTATCCAAGAGGGTTTCCGGACGCCTATAAATAGAGGAGGAGGGGAGGAAGCCAATACACGAATCACAATTGAGAAAAAGTGAGGAAAGAGTGCAAATCGGAGAGCATCGGAGAAGGATCCAAAACCGCGAGCACCGACCGGAGCTAAACCACCACCAGGAGGTGATCTGGGAGTGAACCACTGCCACCATTGGATTCAGCACCCTCGAGAAGCTAGGATTCGACACCTCACCCGCTGCAAAAGGCCGCCGAAACGCCGTGAACGAGCCTCCTCTGCCGCCGTGTCCGATCGATTCGACCTGACCCGCGTACCGACCCGGATCCAGGTAAGTCGGATTTTCCGGATTTTTATTATTTAATTTAATTAATTAATTTTGTTTATTTATTTATTCTGAATTAATTAATTAATTTATTATTTGTTATTTAATTAGTTATTTATTTATTGATTTATGTTTTATTTTTAATAAATAGGAAAATGTAGAAATTAGATTTTTCTAGAATTTAATAATATAGAAAAATAATAAATAATAAAAAATAAAAAAAATAAAAAATAAAATGTAGAAAAATAAAAAAAATATAATAAAACTTTAGATTTCAAAATAGGATAGATATTAACTTAGGATAAAATTTAAAAAAAAAATTCACAAAAATTATAGAAAATTTAATAAAAATAAAAAAAATCATAAAGAATAATAAAAATCCCAAAATAAAAAAATGAGTTTTAGAACTTAGAAAAATCATTTTTCCTCAAATAAATCAAAACTGGTGTTTTTCCTAAAAATCATTTTCAAAAATCAGATTAAAGCTTAGGCTTAGAGTTTTTAGAAAAATCCAAAAAATGGTAAGAACATAAAGCAAAAGAGATTTCAAAATTAAAATTCACAAACAAACTTAAAGTTTTCAGAAAAGCGAACTACGGCTTCTTTGATCATGAGTAGTAGGTACGTAGGCACCCATTCGGGTCAACCCCTAAAATGAATGAAAAATCAATTTTTCAAATCATTCCAAAACATAATAAAAGTAACAGAAACACAATAAAACACATTTCTAAATAGGAACAATTTTAGGAGATTAGGTGGTAACTGTAAAGGTTTTAATAGGTTAGCCTCCGGACTTAAAAACTATAGTTTTCCCATTTCCTTTTTCACAAAAAAGAGAGGAAATAACGACGACTAGTGGTCCAAATTAAGACTAATCCGCTTCTTTAGTCTTAATTCAATATTTCCCAACAACAGTTGGGTTGTGACTCCAAAAATCAAACGAAATTCCTAACTCAAGTCGAGGATCTACATTAGATGAGCATAGGGTCTAGTCTAGATCGGATTAGGAATGAGAATTCAAAAATTAGACTCGACAATATATATATATAGAGAGAGAGAGAGACATTAGAATAGAGAGAGAAGAGACCAAAATCATTAAAATTGCATAAAAAAGAAAACCAAAACTTTCTCAATTTCATCCAAAAATTCTAGGCAAATTGCAATTTTAATTTTCTACATGCAATTATCAAGGGAGGAAGAAGAACAAGATTGAAGTAGGATGTAACAAGAATTCGAAGAAATTGAAGAAAAATCAATAATTATTCGAATTGGAGTCGTTTTCTATTTTTAGTGAATTTTTCAAGCCAATTACCCTATTCTGACCGAATTAAATCATTAGCAAAATTGGGGAATTTGATTTGATTAGTTGAATTTGATGTTTAGTTAAGGTTCATTAAAGTATTATATGATGTTAAGAAGCTTAGATTAGTTACGAAACAAAAATGGGAGCGTTCAGTGCAAAATTGTGATAATTTGGAACTATACGATTCGATATAAAATTGAATAGGAATTTAATTATATTAATGTATAATAGAGCGTAATATACTCCTATATATATGAATAAGATATTGTAGGAAAATAGTAAATTATATGAGGTCATGATGGAATTTAGGGATTTGGAATACTGAATTCGCAATTTAGTGTTCAGTAGAGTAAATAGAGTAACATTGATTAGGATACTGATGATTCAGGTAAAGACATAGGAATTTGGTTGGTGTAACTGTTTAGATTGGCATATATTGTTTCAGGTAAGTAACCCCTTAACTCCTCTCTTGGGTACAAGTGGTTAATAATGTATACCACTTATTGTTGGCTAAAATTATCCTGTACGATCACTTGTTGTGATCAATGTAAGAGGATTGTTGAATTATATTGAATTGCTGATAGCTGGTTGTATGTCTTGATATGGTTGGATTATGAGAAAAAGGAAACATTCTAGAAATCCTAGAATGAGAGTTGGGTGCGGGATTCGAGTGTATTGTTCCTGATTGTATGTGATGTAATGAACATAAATTGTTGAATGCTTTATGATTGTGATTGTAAGCACCTCATTTTTGCCATAGGAATGAATAATAATCAATTTTCAAAATTTTCCAATTTTTCTTTAATTTAGCAAAAATAATAAAAATATTCAAAAAATAAAAATAAACAGGAAAAAAACATCAATTTTGAAAAATGATTTCAGAAATGGCAATAATAAATAATAAACAATTTTTACAAATTTTTGAAATTTCAAAAAATACAAAAAAATAAAAAAATCGCATTGCATATATGCAATTTGCGAAATTAGAAAAATCAGGAAAGTGGGCTAGCCCAGTTGGTCCGGACCACGGGCTAAGGCGCGCGCGAGGGGGGCACGGTCGCAGGTTTGAATCGCGGGG
Source organism: Laguncularia racemosa (assembly GCA_037954665.1). Classification (NCBI taxonomy): domain Eukaryota; kingdom Viridiplantae; phylum Streptophyta; class Magnoliopsida; order Myrtales; family Combretaceae; genus Laguncularia; species Laguncularia racemosa. The sequence continues at coordinate 1,511,566 of JBBMOL010000013.1, read as the reverse complement.
GAGGCAGTTTCCGCGTTTTGTTTTTCTTACTTATCCAGGACACGTGGCGGCCTCTGATTGGCTAGAAGGAACGCACGCGCCGGGCGCGTGATCATCTCCTACCTCGAGTCCGAGATCGCCGGCGAAGAGAAAATTCAAATTTCGGCCGTTTCGATTTGATTTTTTGCACAAATCCAACAGATCTTCAATAGAAATAAGATAAACATTATCTAATTAGAATCAAATCGCAACAAATCAAAGGATTTACACAAATCGGAGTTGGTTTTTTTAACCGAAAATCCGATTAGCTTTGATCGGAGGAAATCCGAGCTTATCCAGCTCGGTTTCAAGTGCCTATAAATAGAGGAGGAGGGGAGGAAGCCGAATCACGAATCAGAATTGAGAGAAAGGGAGAAAAGAGTGCAAATCGGAGGAGACCCAAAATCGCGATTGCCGACCGGAGTTGAACCACCACCAGGAGACGATTTGGGAGCCAACCACTGCCACCATTGGATTCAGCACCCTCAAGAAGCTAGGATTCGACACCTCATCCACGGCGAAAGACCGCCGGAACGCCGTGAACGAGCATCCTCCGCCGCCGTATCCGACCGACCTGACCCGACCCGTGCACCAACCGGGATCCAGGTAAGTCGAATTTTCCGGATTTTTTTTTTCGAATTTTGTTTATTTATTTGTATTTATTTGATTATTTATTTGTTGGTTATTTATTTAGTTATTTATTTGTTTATGTTTTATTTCCATAAGTAGGAAAATGTAGAAATTAGATTTTTAGGATTTAATAATGTAATAAAATAATAAAAAATAATAAAATAATAAAATAATAATAAAAATGTAGATAAATAATACAAAAATTAGAAGAAGTAATAATAAAATTTTAGATTTCAAAATAGGATAAATAATAGTTTAGGATAAAATTTTTAACAAAAATTCAAAAATTATAAAAAATCATAAAAATAATAAAAAACTATGAAAATCATGAAAACTTAGAAAAATTATAAAAAAAATAGTAGAAGAATCATAAAAATAATAAAAAAGTCATAAAATCACAAAAATTTATAAAAAAATAATAATAATAAATTCAAAAGAATCATAAAAATAAGTTTTTAACACTTAAAAAAAACCATTTTTCTCAAATAAATCCAAAATTGATGTTTTCCCTAAAAATCATTTTCAAAAATCAGATTAAAGCTTAGGCTTAGATTCTTTAGAGAAAAAAAAAACCCAAAAATGGTAAAAACATAAATCGAAAGAGATTTCAAAATTAAAATTTACAAACAAACTTAAAGTTTTCAGAAAAGCGAACTACGGCTTGTTTGATCCTGAGTAGCAGGTACGTAGGCACCTATTCGGGTCAACCCATAAAATGAAATAAAAAATCATTTTCTTGAAATAATTAAAAAAAAACATAATAAAAAGTAACAGAAACAAAATAAAAAACACATTTCTAAAGAGGAACAATTTTAGGAGATTAGGTGGTAACCGTAAAGGTTTTAATAGGTTAGCCTCCGGACTTAGAAACTCTGGTTTTCCCTTTTCCTCTTTTCAAAAAACGAGAAGAGGAAATAACGACGACTAGTGGTCCAAATTAAGACTAATCCGCTCCTTTAGTCTTAATTCAATATTTCCTAACAACAGTTGGGTGGCGACTCCAAAAATCAAACGAAATTCCTAACTCAAGTCGAGGATCTATATTAGATGAGCATAGAGTCTAGTCTAGATCGGATTAGGAATGGGAATACAAAAAATTAGACTCGACAGGATGGCGACTCCACTGGGGACCCGTGCCAGTAGGCTAAGCCACCTGAATCTTCGAATTGTTCTCTTTAAATGTGCTTCAATTATTATTCTGTTACTAACTTTTCAGGAATCAGTTAGATTCTAGTTTCTTTGCTATGGGGGTTTGCATGCATACATATGTTTGTGTGAATAGATGCGGTCGAACCAGGACTGTCCTAGAAACCTAAGACAGGGAGCCATTGTGTAGGTTTCAGGCGAAGTGATTTGATTCACCATTCGGGACCGATTAGGCTACCCTACCCTATGCTTCGATATGGCTTGAGATCCATTTCTCCGAGAATGCGGGAGGTCATAGAGCTCGGGAACCAGTTAGAACCAACCTACTTGCATACATAACATCATGAGGGGTTGACAATTGACGACAATGTAATGGTTTGTTATTTTGTTCATGGAGTTCGAATTTATTTCCCTGTAATGTTTTCATAGTTCTGTTTGTAATTAGGCAATTTCTTATTGTAATAGATGGCTAGCACCGCAGTCGACCACCTCCTTCGCAAAGAAATTCGGGTGTACAAACCTTTGGACCCAAAGTTGGTACTGGACCATTGGTTTACCTTGTACAACCCAGAGGAGCAGGCCTTCATCCGGCAAAAGATATGCCCATCCTCTCACTAACAAAGATAGAGGTGAATTTGTCTTTGGTACGGACTATGCTCCACCTATGAGAAATAGAGCCCGCGGCTTTCTTCATTGGGCCACGTGAGATCACTCCCACTCAAGACCAAAGCCAAGGTTGAAGAATTAGAAGCTGTCGTCAACGAGAAGCCTGAGTCTCCACAACAGAAGACCAAGAGAGCTAGGAAATAGATTATCATTGTAATCTTTTATTTGTTTTCTTTGAGTATCGAGCTCCAAAAATTCTCAATATTAATAAAAGTAAAGTTTCAATATTACATCATCAATCAATTGTCAACCCTTTTTATTTTAGCATCCGCGTGACACATGCATAGCATTTGCATACAATATACTAAAAAAGAAAAAAATACGCTCCAGGTATCAAAGATACCTCCCAAACAACTGAATCTTCCAGAAGCCCAATTCATACCCGCTCAAAGACAAAAATGGCAAACAGCGGCAATTGCAACAACACTAGCACCGAGTACATTCCTACGGCCGCAGTAGAAGCGCAAACAAAAGGTGTCAAAGGCAGAATAAAGGGGAAGCTGATTGACACCCAGATGTGCATCCCACCTCTCCAACAATCTTTCCGAAAGGCAAACATCATTCAAGAGCCTCGGATAAATAAAGAGGACGACAGCCAAGGGAAATCAACCCCCCGCACGTCCAACCAGCATCCGACTCTGAACAATTGGTTTTGTTATCCCATCAGTAGCGCTAGGTTAGCTCAAAAGTAGAGAAAAATTATTAAACAAATTTTATTGAGACTCTTTATCAAATTCAATTGCAGTTTGTTTTCTTCTTATATATATGCTTTCATTTTATGTTACTCAGATCTCCTACCATCGAACGTCAGGGATATTTCGCGCAGGTAGAAAGTAAAAACATTGATATCGTTTCCAACACTGCTGGGTCAGTTGTTGAAGGCGATATCTTAGACCACGAAATAATACAAGAAAATTGGCTAAAACATGAATAAAGTGGAATCTCAATCGACGAGCCTGTGGAGACAGTAAATCTAGGAAGCATGGAAAACTCTAAGAACCTCAAAATCGGGACCAGTTTGAGTGCCGAGCAAAAATGTGAGATAACCGAGCTATTAACGGAATATGCGGATGTGTTTGCCTGGTCATATGGTGACATGCCAAGGCTAGACCAATCAATAGTGGTTCATAGGCTTCCCACAGGGGAAGATGTCAAACCTAAAAGACAAAAACTGAGAAGATTTAGGCCTGACATCTTGCTAAAGATTAAGGAAGAAGTCAAGAAATTGCTAAAAGTAGGGTTCATTGAAGTATCCGACTACCCAGAATGGGTAGCAAATATAGTCCCCGTTATGAAAAAGAACGGAAAAGTACGTGTATGCATAGACTTCCGGGACTTAAACCAAGCTACGCCAAAGGATAACTTCCCCCTACCTCACATTGATGTTCTAGTAGACAACACTGCGGGAAACCATCTCTTCTCATTCATGGACGGTTTCTCAAGATATAATCAAATAAAAATGGCTGAAGAAGATAAAACCAAAACAACCTTCATCACAATGTGGGGAACTTTCTGTTACAAAGTTATGCCCTTCGGTTTGAAAAACGCCGGGGCAACGTATCAGAGAGCCATGGTCGCAATACTTCATGACATGATGCATCGAGAGGTTGAAGTATATGTCGACGACATGATAGCCAAATCCAAAGAAGGAGAAATCCATATGGATATCCTGAGGAAATTGTTTAAACGATTGAGAAAATTTCAGCTCAAGTTAAACCCAGAGAAATGCACTTTCGGGGTCACAACAGGGAAATTGTTAGGGTTTGTCATAAGCCAGGAAGGGATTAAAATTGACCTTGATAAGGTAAAGTCTATATTAGAGTTACCTTCCCCACGCTCCGTTAAAGAAGTGAGAAGCTTGCTGGGAAGATTAAATTATATAGCTCATTTTATCTCACAACTCACCGACAAATGCCGGCCATTATTTCATCTGTTGAAGAAGAACGCCACAATAGAATGGGACGATGAATGTGAAGAAGCATTCAGGGCAATCAAAGACTATCTTATAAAACCTCCTGTCTTGATAGCCCCGAAACAAGGAAAACCCTTATTCTTATACCTCACTATACTCCCTGAATCCATGGGATGTGTGCTGGGGCAGAAAGATGAAGAGGGAAGAGAGCATTCCATATATTATCTGAGCAAGAAGTTTACAGATGGGGAACAGAGGTACTCAGAGGCGGAGAAGACGTGTTGTGCTCTAATTTGGGTCATGCATCGACTAAGGCAATACACCCTTTACTACCATATCGAGCTGCTGACAAGACACGATCCCTTGAAATACTTGGCAGAGAAACCAGCCTTAATAGGGAGAATCTCTAAGTGGCAAATGCTCCTATCTGAGTTCGACATCACATACATAAATCAGAACTCGATGAAAGGGCAAGCCTTATCCGACCAATTGGCGGAACACCCTGTCGAGACAGATTCCCAAGAACTACAGGCCCGATTTCCGGATGAGAATATATTGACAGTGGAAGATAGGCCGGTAGAAGACTTTAGGATAGAGCAGAACCCGAAATGGAAACTGTTTTTCGATGAAGCTGCCAATGTATTCGGTTGTGGGGTTGGGGTAGTATTGATATCCCCGGACGGCACTCAATTCCCTGCAGCAACGAGACTTACATTTCCCTATACCAATAACATCGCAGAATATGAAGCATGTATTCTCGGCCTCAAAATGGCCTGCCAAATGGGAATCCGCGAGTTAGAAGTATACGGGGACTCGTCGCTCATCATACTACAGATAAGAGGGGAATACAATAGAGACCCTAAACTGGTACCGTATCATCAACACTTGACAGAGCTAATTGAAGAATTTAAGGCAATCACTTTCACATACATCCCGAGAACTCAGAATCAGTTTGCAGATGCACTAGCCACACTAGCATCTATGATCCAGATAACAGGGGGAGCCGAAGTTCAACCGATGAAAATAGACATCGAAAGTCGGCCCACCTACTGTTTAACCGTTGAGAAAGTACAAGATGACAAGCCCTGGTATCACGACATCAAAACCTTTCTCCAAGAAGGTAAATACCCCGAAATGGCTAGCAAGAATGACTAAAGAACACTTAGAAGGCTAGCAAGCCATTTCCTATTAAGTGGGTCCATACTTTACAAGAGATCATTTGATACCACCTTGTTGAGATGTGTGGACGAAAATGAAGCATGCGAACTAATGAAGGAAGTACATGAGGGAATATGTGGACTTCATATGAATGGCTACATGTTGGCCCGAAAAATCATGAGGTTAGGATATTATTGGTTGACCATGGAATCGGATTGCATAAAATATGTCAAGCACTGTCATCTGTGTCAAGTCTACGCAAACCAGATAAATGCTCCGCCTAACGAGCTACACTTGTTATCAGCACCATGGCCTTTCTCCATGTGGGGAATCGACATAATAGGCCCGATCACTCCGACAGCATCTAATGGCCACAAGTTCATACTGGTAGCGATTGATTACTTCACCAAATGGGTTGAAGCTTCATCATATACCAATGTCACAAAAGGGGTAATAATCCGCTTCTTGAAAAGGGACATAATAGCCCGATATGGAGTTCCTGAGTCCATCATCACTGACAATGGTACCAATCTTAATAACAAATCGATGACAAGTTTATGTCAACAATTCCATATAAACCACAGAAATTCAACTCCCTACCGACCTCAAATGAACGGGGCAGTAGAAGCAGCTAACAAAAATATCAAAAAGATCATCGAGAAAATGACAACAACTTACAAAGATTGGCACGAAATGTTACCGTTTGCTCTTATGGCTTATAGGACTTCAATAAGAACATCTACAGGAGCTAGCCCTTACTCATTGGTATATGGTACAGAAGCAGTGCTACCGGTTGAAGTTGAAATACCATAATTCAGAATCTTGTCAGAAACTCAGTTAACCGAATCAGACTGAGTAAAGAAGAGGCTTGATCAGCTGAATCTGATTGATGAAAGAAGACTTATCGCATTATGTCATGGCCAGTGTTACCAACAAAGAATGGCCCGAGCGTTTAACAAGAAGATGAGACCTCGATACTTCAAGGAGGGGGATCTGGTGCTAAGGAAAGTTCTCCCAAATGCCCAAGACTCCGGAGGGAAATTTACCCAAACTATGAAGGCCCTTATGTGGTGAAAAAGGTTCTGTCAGGAGGTGCTTTGATACTAACTCGGATGGATGGTCCAGAATTGAAAGATCCCATTAACACAGATGCTGTAAAGATGTACTATCCTTAGGCAAGGGAATTAAAATTTTGCTAATGTTTATGAAAGCCAATGTTCGATATAAATTTCGTTGAGTCAAGTTTTTACTTTTTGCAAGCAAAGTTAATATCCCTGAATGGTCAATAAATTCAAATCAATTCATCACAACAAATATTCCTAAACACATTACCCACCACTTCGTGAATGAAAGATAGACACTAAAATGATAATGAATCTTAATATATTTTGTGATATAATTCTATCTATTTTTGAGCATTAGAACTGGATGCATTAGTAGGATAACATTACCATCAAAAGAGCCATGTGCATAAAGAAAGGGAGCACAACAAGATTTTTAACCCCGTGTCAAGATAAGAAGAAGTGAAGCAGAAACAAACTAGCCCGAAGGTTCGGTTGTTTGGTGGCTATCCACGATAAACTGGCAAGCATATTAAAATAAATAATTATCATCATATCATGAAAGGCATCACATCATTTAGCTCAGTCAGTAGAAAGCATATTCAGAAGCATAAGATGAGTCAGCCCATAGTTGGGCACTTGTCTAAACATTCCTTTTAATAGGGTAGTCAGCCCAAAAAAGGGGTACTTCCCTAGATCTTTTCTAAGGTCAGCCTATAAAGGCATCTTTTTGAGATATCATTTTTATCTTAGGTTAGTCAGCCCAAGATGGGCACTTTCCTAAACATCCTCTCTAAGGTTAGCTCATAAAAGGCACCTTTTTGAGATATCATTTTTATCTTAGGTTAGTCAGCCCAATATGAGCACTTTCCTAAAAAGTTGTTCTCAAGGTCAGCTTATAAGGACACTTTTTGAGACAACTCTATCATAGGTTAGTTAGCCCAAGATGGGCACTTTCCTAAAAATCTGTTCTCAAGGTCAGCTCATAAGGGCACTTTTTGAGACAGTTCAATCAATTTTATCACAGGTTGGTCAGCCCAAGATGGGCACTTTCCTAAAAAAAGGTTGTTCTCAAGGTCAGCTCATAAGGGCACTTTTTGAGACAACTCTATCATAGGTTAGTCAGCCCAAGATGGGCACTTTCCTAAAAATCTGTTCTCAAGGTCAGCTCATAAGGGCACTTTTTGAGATAGTTCAATCAACTTTATCATAGGTTGGTTAGCCCAAGATGGGCACTTTCCTAAAAAAAGGTTGTTCTCAAGGTCAGCTCATAAGGGCACTTTTTGAGATAACTCTATCATAGGTTAGTCAGCCCAAGATGGGCACTTTCCTAAAAAGTTGTTCTCAAGGTCAACTCATAAGGGAACTTTTTGAGACAACTCTATCATAGGTTAGTCAGCCCAAGATGGGCACTTTCCTAAAAATCTGTTCTCAAGGTCAGCTCATAAGGGTACTTTTTGAGACAGTTCAATCAATTTTATCATAGGTTGGTCAGCTCAAGATAGGCACTTTCCTAAAAAAAGGTTGTTCTCAAGGTCAGCTCATAAGGGCACTTTTTGAGACAACTCTATCATAGGTTAGTCAGCCCAAGATGGGCACTTTCCTAAAAATCTGTTCTCAAGGTCAGCTCATAAGGGCACTTTTTGAGACAGTTCAATCAATTTTATCATAGGTTGGTCAGCCCAAGATGGGCACTTTCCTAAAAATCTATCTTAAGGTTAGTTAGCCCATGAGGGGCACTTTCCTAGATTCTCTCGATTAGTCAGCTCTTGGGGCACTTTTCGGAAATATTCTTCCAAACAGTTGCTAGTTTAACAAGACGCTTCTGTTGACAGGTAGTCAGCACATAAGGGCGCTTCCTAACTAAATTTTCTTTCCAAGGTTGCTAGTCTGATAAGACGCTTCCTATCATCATTTCTTCCACACAATGCTTGAGGTGCTTCCTATCGCCAATTAGTCAGCCCATAAAGCACTTTTTGGGGAGGGAACATGACTCTAAATTGTTAGGACCGTGTTATCTATTCAAGAGGCCAAAAATGGCGTCTTCCTTTTAGTCTTTGTAGTTAAGTTTTTCAAACTTTACTACAAAGATGGGCAGCTGTAAGTGCCCCATTTTTGCCCTAGGAATGAATAATAATCAATTTTCAATTTTTTCCAATTTTTCTTTAATTTAGCAAAAATAATAAAAATATTCAAAAAATAAAAATAAATAGGAAAAAAACATCAATTTTGAAAAATGATTTCAGAAATGGCAATAATAAATAATAAACAATTTTTACAAATTTTTGAAATTTCAAAAAATACAAAAAAAATAAAAAAATTGCATTGCATATATGCAATTTGCGAAATTAGAAAAATCAGGAAAGTGGGCTAGCCCAGCTGGTCCGGACCACGGGCTAAGGCGCGCGCGAGGGGGGCTCGGTCGTAGGTTCGAATCACGGGGGAGGCAGTTTCCGCGTTTTGTTTTTCTTACTTATCCAGGACACATGGCAACCTTTGATTGGCTGGAGGGAACGCACGCCCCGGGCGCGTGATCATCTCCTACCTCAGGTCCGAGATCGCCGGCGAAGAGAAAATTCGAATTGCGGCCGTTTCGATTCGATTTTTTTGCACAAATCCAACAGATCTTCAACAGAAATAACATAAACATTATCTAATTGGAATCAAATCGCAACAAATCAAAGGATTTACACAAATCAGAGTTGATTTTTTTAACTGAAAATCCGATTAGCTTCGATCGGAGGAAATCCGAGCTTATCCAGCTCAGTTTCAAGTGCCTATAAATAGAGGAGGAGGGAAGGAAGCCAAATCACGAATCAGAATTGAGAGAAAGGGAGAAAAGAGTGCAAATCGGAGGAGACCCAAAATCGCGATTGCCGACCGGAGTTGAACCACCACCAAGAGACGATCTGGGAGCCAACCACCGCCACCATTGGATTCAGCACCCTCAAGAAGCTAGGATTCGACACCTCACCCGCGACGAAAGACTGCCGGAACGCCGTGAACGAGCATCCTCCGCCGCCGTGTCCAACCGACCCGACCCGACCCGCGCACCGACCCGGATCCAGGTAAGTCGAATTTTCCGGATTTTTTTTTCGAATTTTGTTTATTTATTTGATTTATTATTTGATTATTTATTTAGTTATTTATTTGTTTATGTTTTATTTCCATAAGTAGGAAAATGTAGAAATTAGATTTTTAGGATTTAATAATGTAATAAAATAATAAAATAATAAAAAATAATAAAAATGTAGATAAATAATAAAAATATTAGAAGAAGTAATAATAAAATTTTAGATTTCAAAATAGGATAAATAATAGTTTAGGATAAAATTTTTAGCAAAAATTAAAAAATTATAAAAAATCATAAAAATAATAAAAAACTATGAAAATCATGAAAACTTAGAAAAATTATAAAAAAATAGTAGAAGAATCATAAAAATCATAAAAATAATAAAAAAGTCATAAAATCACAAAAATTTATAAAAAAATAATAATAATAAATTCAAAAGAATCATAAAAATAAGTTTTTAACACTTAGAAAAAACCATTTTTCTCAAATAAATCCAAAATTGATGTTTTCTCTAAAAATCATTTTCAAAAATTAGATTAAAGCTTAGGCTTAGATTCTTTAGAAAAAAAAAATCCAAAAAATGGTAAAAACATAAATCGAAAGAGATTTCAAAATTAAAATTTACAAACAAACTTAAAGTTTTCATAAAAGCGAACTACGACTTGTTTGATCCTGAGTAGCAGGTACGTAGGCACCTATTCGGGTCAACCCATAAAATGAAATAAAAAATCATTTTCTTGAAATAATTCAAAAATAATAATAATAAAAAGTAACAGAAACAAAATAAAAAACACATTTCTAAAGAGGAACAATTTTAGGAGATTAGGTGGTAACCGTAAAGGTTTTAATAGGTTAGCCTCCGGACTTAGAAACTCTGGTTTTCCCTTTTCCTCTTTTCAAAAAACGAGAAGAGGAAATAACGACGACTAGTGGTCCAAATTAAGACTAATCCGCTCCTTTGGTCTTAATTCAATATTTCCCAACAACAGTTGGGTGGCGACTCCAAAAATCAAACGAAATTCGTAACTCAAGTCGATGATCTATATTAGATGAGCATAGGGTCTAATCTAGATCGGATTAGGAATGTGAATGCAAAAAATTAGACTCGACAGTGATGTAATGTTTGGTTATTTTTAGCTTATTGGATGAGGTTTATATGACTGGTTGAGTTTATACTATTATTGTCTCAATAATGTTTCGATATCTAAATGGATAACAAAATGGGGTTTAGGTTGTAAGTACCTACTAACCCAAAACAATCCATGTAAGGAAAATCTTGTTCCTTGCTCGGTAAGTTTGTGGTTCGATCTTTGAGTCGACCCGGATAGGTTTAAGGCACAGTTGACAAATCGGCTCGATTCAATGACCTATGGGGATTTAGTCACCCTTTTGTTTGAGGCAGGTGAAATGTGAATTGAATGTTTCCAACTAAATAGAGTCTGTAATGATGCTTTAATTGGTTGAGAAAATATTGAGTTTTGAAAAGTACATGAGGGTAGTTTATCTACTAGTTGACAAGCTCTGCTTGGGTGAATTGAAAAGTATTTGTGACCTGTGAATAAATAGGAGAGATTTGAAATGGTTTTCAATGAAATGGTTATGAGTTTGGTAAAAATGAAATTATAAGGAAAAGTTCATTAAGTAAGATCATGGTGATATTAAAATGTTAGAAATCGAACTGGGTTTCCTGGGAGTATAGCTTTGAGTTAAAAACTTGCTTGCTTGAGTAATCACTTCCGAAGTATTTGATAATATTGTTGGCTATTGTTATGTGACTTTAATGTTTGTTTTTGCTAGGTTGCTTGATTATGTACTCACTTTGCTTCTTAAGAAGCTGAGGGGTTAGTGTTTTTTGCTAACCTCAAGTACAGGTATTGAAGAATATGTTGCTGGAGACTCAAGTTTTTGGATAATGTCAACAAAGGCAAACAAGCCATTAGTTTCCATTTTAGAACCTTTGTTATTTTGTAATAAGATGTCCTATATATGATGTTGTAGTGCTTATAAATAAAATCTATAGGTGTTGATCTTCGGATTGTAATGTAAATATATATATGTATAAGTTTGGATTTGTAATCTTTTGAGCCACTTAGGGCCATTGAATTAATCATAGGCTGTACTTACTTACTGGGAATGTAGATCTCGATATATATATATGATGTATGATGCGACAGGAAATTTTAAGTACAGGTGTTTAGATATAATATGGATTCGAAATAATAGCACTATTAGCGTCATTTTACATGACGTTTATAAAATTACATATAGGTTAGAGTTATAGGTTTAGGATTAACCAAATTTGCCTTATCTCTAATTTAGAGACGGCATAGCAATCCACCTACAGCTACTGGGGATAGTCACAGGATTCTTGAACAGGTTCAAGAATCAAACCTAGTAAGTGGGTTACTACATTATATGAATCTAAGAAAGTCTCTAAAGAACACAATTTGTTGAATGAATAAAAAAACAAGTCATGTAACAATACCAAAAAACACATGTGGAGGTAAAAATACATCATACATCGTAAAACATCAGAAAATTACAAAACCTTATACAATTTCAAAGTGAAGCAAAGAATCAAACACTTTAAAGTGTCTTTTTATTATAATCACGTTAAAAAATCCAAACATAATTGAAGTAAACACAATTCTCAAAATGTTGGCGATCTCTAAAATACTTTTAACACATATAAACAGTTTCATAACTTTCAATTCATCGTGACAAATGGCCAAAATTCATGAATACTACGGAACCGTTGCTTCCAATTGCACTATTTTCATGTACTTCAATCTTAATAGTTGCAATACCATTGGTATGAAATGTGTTGGTGTCGTTCTTCGACCAACTAAAGGTAAAAACCTAGTAATGTGATTCCTACTACATGGAAATTATAAATTAAATTAGTAAAAATGAATTAATGAACAAAATTCATAAAAAGAGGAAAAGAAAAGAAAAAATATATATATATATATATATATTAGTTAAATGTGCAAGTTCTTTGAACAATATTATGAATTATACATTTGCATCTATCTACTTGCTTTAATGCATGAATTTTTTTTTATATATATAAAAAATGGCTTTATTAGAGGTAAAATAGATACAACTTTATTTTTAAAACATTTTGATCAAGATCTTCTAGTTGTACAAATTAATGTTAATGATATAGTATTTGGTTCTACCAATGAAGAAATTTGCAAGCAATTTTCTAAGATGATATAGGCTATGTTTGAGATGTCAATGAGGGGCAAGCTAAATTACTTCTTAGGATTGCAAATAAAGCAAACATGTGATGGGATTTTTATACATCAAGAGAAATATACTCATTAGATTGTCAAAAAGCTCGGCTTTTAAAATGTTAAAAAAAGCTTTTACACCAATGAGTATATCAATTAGGTTAGATTTAGACTTAAATGGCAAAAAAGTAAATAAAAAATTATATAGAAGATTGATCAAATCGTTATTATATTTAACTGACTTATGTTCTATCATTCTTTTTTATGTATACATGTGTGCAAGATTTCAAGCAAATCCTATAAAAAAAAAAACACATTTGGCTACAATAAGGCTTATTTTTAAATATATTGCACATATTACAAAGTTAGGTATTAGGTATCCTAAAAATCAATTTTTTTATTTAGTAGGATATTAGATACAGACTACGCAGGATGCAAAATTGATATAAAAAGTATTTTTGGTACTTGTCAATTTCTTAAGAGACAAATTAGTTTCTTGGTCCTCCAAGAAACAAAATTTAGTTACCCTATTCACTACAGAAGTTGAATTTGTTTCCATAGGAAATTGTTGTGCTTAGATACTATGAATAAAACAAAAATTGAGAGATTATGGTATGGATTATAAAAATATTCTTATACAATGGGATAATATAAGTGCCATAAATTCAACTAAAAATCTTGTGCATCATTCTATATCAAAACATATAGAAATTAGACATCATTTTATTCATGATCATGTATCATACTGTGATATAAATGTAATTTGTGCCTATAGAGAGTCAACTTGCAGATATATTTACAAAACTTTTAAATAACATTAGGTTTGAATTCATTAGAAATGAAATTAGTGTATGTAATCTTTTTTGTTAAAAAAAAATTAGACTATGATTTGTTAATGAGTTAAGAATGTAATAAATAAATAAATGAAGTCTTTAAGTTAAATTTTTATAAATTAGTAAATTATCTTTTCAAAAATTTCTTAAGTTTAGGATTTTGTAAAATAGTAAAATATATCTTTTGTTGTGTGTTTTGTACATTCATTTTTTTTTTTTATTCATGTAGTGGACCACGAAATTTTGGTGGACTATTTTTTTTTTTTTTACACCTAAGTAGCGGTCCTCATCTTCCTCTCCTCTATTTATGTAAATCAACTTCCCTATCACTATCCACTATTCTCTCTCCATATCTTCTCTTCCTTTTTCTTTTCAACTCTTTCTTGAAACCCTTTCTTTTCTTCTCAAAATTGAACCTTAACAAATTGTATTTCACAATGACTCTAAGAAAATCTCAGAGAGTCGTGAATAAAAATTTCAAGTTTAAACCCTTAAACCCCCCTATTCAAATAGTAGATGAACCAACTAACTCAACAGGTTTAGAACCAAATCAAGAACCCTCTCAAACTCTAACCTTAGTTCTTGAAGAGAATAAGAACCCTATCAAATCCAACTCCAAAAACAACTTTCCATGAAAAACCTAATCTACATTCTAATAAACCGGTAAAAGAACATGAAAAGGGTAAATATGTCGAATAAGACAAACAAAGTGGAAACACTAAGCAACTTGAAAGTTACTAGTATCAGGGTGAAGAACCAACTCAAGAAGCCAGACAAAATCAAGTACTTGCTGTTCTTGAAGAAGGTTTTGTCCGAGCATCTAATAAATCACAGTCTTCAGAAAGCATTGTTAGAAATAAGGGCAAGGATAGTGAGAATCTACAAAACAAAAGAAGGCTTCTCAAAGGTTAAAAAGGGTTATTCCTCTAAAGAAAGTAGTCATTAAGTGTCCCAAAAAAAAAAAAGAAGAAGAAATCCACCTTTATGTTCAAAGACAAAGGTAAAGTTGATGAGGTTTTGGATAGCCGTTATCTTGATTTTAGTTTCTTTGAAAAGCATGGTTTTTATTGCAAAGAATTTCTAGATAGACTAGGAGCTTGAAATTTATTTACAATGGAGGAAGTGGTATATGGTGAATTGGTAGTGGAATTTTATCAAAATTTGAAGATAAATGATAGAAATGTGCTAGACACTAAGATATTGGGAAAAAGGATTCTAATTGCTAGAGAGGATATAGTAGATTGTTTTAAGTCAAAATCTTTTAAAGAAGATTTTAACTTAGTCCGAATGTTTAAGAAATAAGTTTATAAAGAACTAAATGATGGAATTGAGGTTACATATGTCAAGGATGTATTTGTGTCTGATTTTGAGTTGCTGATTAGGATGCTAAACAAGCTGATCATTACCTTCATTTTTTCCAAAGAAAGGGAGTTATACAACTATTTCAAAAGAGGATGCAGTTGTAATATGAGGATTACTAGGAAAAATGAAGGTTGACTTAGCAAGTCAAGTATTAAGGCATCTAGTAGAGAATAAAGGAAGTAGGCCCCGTAGTAATTTGTTAATAAAACCGTTTAAGTTTAAGAAGTCAAGATTCCTGCTGAACCTTAATGTCCCATACTTCCTAAGAGAATTTGTGAATTAAACTTTAAGCACATGGGGATATATGTTAGGAATCAAAAGTGGGAAGCCAATGATAGAGGGTTGTATATTTATCTTTCACATATGGCTAGGTTTGAGGGGGAGAAAGAAGATGATGATGTTGGATTGTTAGGAAAGAGGAAGGGAAAAAGAAAAATGGTTGAAAAACATAAAAAGAAGAACTTAGGTATAAGCCAACAATTAGAGGAGTATTCGAAATAAGAGAAAGTGCAATTGTGCAATCAAATTCTGAGTTAGAGAGTGACTCGGAGATTGTTTTGCTAAAGGAAATCATAACAATCTAGTGAGAGCAAGTAGACCAAAGCTCAATGTTTGTAGAAATGGTTGATCAAATTGCACAAAAGTTGTTAAATGAAAGATTGAACATTCTAGATGAAATGAAACAAGACTTGCAGGGACTAAAGACTAAATCAATCTAGAAAGATTAGTTTAAACCTTCAATTGTAGAGTAGAAGCTTCAAATTTCACCTCTATCCTCTCCTTCCATACCTACCTCTCCGAATGTTTCTTAAACTCATCTTACCTTGCCAACAATTTAGCTGGATCCACCTCAAGACATCTTAGATCTAGTAACTTAATCTCTGGATCCACCTTAGGACGTATTAGAACAACCTTCAACCAAAACAAGATATATTCCAACTACACCCACTCAAGACCTATCTATCTAACTTTATAAACTTATAGAAAGGTTCAAGGGAAGTGCAATTAAGAAAAGTACTAAGTCTAACCAGTAGATATTCTATGATCAGTAGATTTTATTTTATTTATGTTACTTTATCGTTATGAGATCTTTAAGACATTTCTATTATGTAACCGGATCCTATGTTTCCGCTATTAAGATGTTTTCTAATATTCCATTATCGGTATGTTTTTTGATATTTTATGATCTTTGGTTGTTGTTTTCTATTTTCATACTATGACTTGTATTGGATAAATTAAAGAAGAGTACGATATTGATGATAACAAAAAGGGGAGAGAAGAGGCAAAAACAAATGCAAACCAAAACCAATAACTTGTGTAACATTAGATTTGTGTAATATGTTTGATTGTGAATTTTGTTTATGAGTGTTAATATTTTTTAATTTGATTTTTGGAAAATTATTGTTTTTTAGAAGGGGGTTTTGTAATCATCAAAAGGGGAGAGAATGTTAAGTTCTCTATTGTTGGTTTTGATGATAACAAAATAATTAAGTGTTTTACTAATTTGATTATAAAGTGTACAAATAAAATAAAAATAGAATATATCAACAACTATATCAAAAGCTATCATGGACTTCAAAGACAAAAGATATTAAAAAAAGAACTCAAAGAATGTATGAAGATGAGATTTATACAAAACGGTTGATTCGAGTTTAAGTTGGACTATAACAATATTGGATTGAAGCCTAGCTCCACTTATTGGATGTATTTGAAAAATATGTCCAATTTCGTTCCTCTTAAGTTGGTCCATGAATTCATGGGGATTGATTTTAAGAAAGTTTTTTTTATTAAGTTTATATTTTTAAGAAATGATTATTTGTATCTGTTTATTTAAGATTTATAAAGTACATGGGCATGTATAATTATAGAGAAACAAAAGTAAACGTTGCAACTCTTCAAACTCAAGAAGATTAAACCAAGCTTATGGATAAGGATAAAAGTTAGAGACATATCCAAGTAATTGCACTCAAAACATCTACTTGGATTTCAAATTAAAAGATCTAAGTTTATCGACACATGACAAGGAAGTCATTAGTCTAAGAATTGGATCTTATCTAATAAATTGCATGCTTAACATATCAATAGTTCAAGCTGGCAACATTCACATTTTAAAAATAAAATATCAAGTCCAAGAATTGTAACGATCAATATCAACAGATGATTAAGGGTAGACTTAAAGAAGATCCATTGACCATTTAGAAGTTGAAGATCAAAGTTAATATATATTCAGACAGTTTAAAAAATAAAAATAAAAAATAGAAAAAAAAGAACGACATACTCAAGAATTATGCATTATTGAAACCTCAAAGATTTCCTTAGAAACTGCTATGCTATACTTTAGAATCAATTTTAATGTTATGTTTTTTAGTGCTAAAACTATTTAGGATTTTTATTGTTATTTTCCTCATGATTTTTGATATCTTGAAAGGTTGATAATTATAGTTGAGAGAAGTTATAGTGGTTTTATATAGTTCTGTAGATTAGCCAAGTTATGGGCTAGAGAGACAAAGTAGAGATCGTAAAACACCAAGTGTTTGGCAAATTGATTATAACTTTTCATATTTTGTTCATTGGATCAGTGGAATAGCATCAGTGTAAACAACTAGGTTCCTAATAGCGAAATTGAAAGAGAGAATTGATGTACAAGATGAAACCTTTATAAAATCTTACATCTGATTTTTTATCCTTATCTTTTATTTTTTTAATTAATTTATTTAATTATTGTGTTTTATTTTTGAACATTAATCACATGCTATATGCCATTAAAAATATCTTAAGGGTTTTAATTTTTTATTTAAAATATTTTTGCAAAAGGTTAAATTTTTAATAAATATCAATTCACCGCCCTTTTGATATCTAAATTAGGACCTACAATTGCATCCCTAATTTAATTCATCTTGCAAACCAAACGTATAGTAAAAGTGAAAAAAGAAAATGAAAAAAGCCTTCAAGGCCTATTAGCTAATAATTGGGTTGCATAACTGGACAGATTTTGAAGTGTTTTTATTACTTTCTTTTAAGCGACTTATAAAATGGTAGATATTCGCCCACCTCCTAGAATGAATCGCTAATCCCCATAGAGTAGCGAATGGCTATCACCGCAGTGCATCATGGTTAATCACCATACATGAATCACCTCAAGGCAATAGAGCGGTCAACCACATAGATTAATGTATTTACCTATTTCCTTTTTCTTTTTCTTGTTTTTTAATTTCTATAATTTTTTATCCCATTATATTAATTAATTAAATTTGTTTTTAATGATGTCATTTCAATAAATTAATTATTGTGTTTTAAAAAAAAATATCATTGACCAATCACGAGTCAACACAAGCCCCTAACTAGCGTTAACATATAAAATGAAATACATATCATGTATTTTGTTGAAAAACACAGCAAAGATCATGAGAATCATCAATCTATTTACGAATCGGGGTAAACTTGTTGATTAAAATTCCATAAGTCATACTAGATTTTCTCTTAGCACTTACGAATTTTTTGGTAAGTTGTGCATAATATCAAATTACAATTCAATCATAAACTAGTCTAGTTTTAATATTTATGTATGATATTATATTTTGTTTAGATCAATATTCATTTTATTCCGAGTTTTATAAAACCTAAAAATTATTTATTCATATTAAAATCCTAAATCCAAGATTTTTTTATCAATTTGATATGAGAATAAGTTAGATTCACAATATTTCATATGAAACTTGCCGGATCTACATTTAAGTTTATCATACCTATTATAAAAAAAAAACGATATTAATTTTTTATCTATATCTGTATCCAAAATATTATGTACCAATCTTTTGGAACAATAAACAAATCACCTTGTAGCGCCACTCACTAAGCCAGTGGCCCAAGTTACCCATGTTTCTTGGGTTCAAAATTGAGTAAAAGATATAGGAATCTGAAGGATATGACTTTTTCTTACGTGATGTCGAGTCACATAAGCTATACAAGGCCTTTCTACCTCCGTTAACCTTGCTGTGGTAATATTACCTGCCGTTGCCTTATCGCCGTTAGTATTTTATATTGCAGGATTTTTCTTCTTTTCATTCAAAAAAGGACCTTTTCTTTCTTCGTTTTGAGCAAATGACTTAGTAAAAATCGTCAAGAATAAAGGACTTTTACATTTTGAGTAAACATGCATTATTTATATACACCACATATTATCACATTTATTATGTATCCACATTTAGGGGCAAATATATATGCTATGTATATATAAGTATTGTAACGTTTATTCTCAATGTGTATCATTAAAAACATACAGCTACTATTTGTAGAGAAATTTGTTGGTTATTCTCTTTCCTTTTTTATTAGAAACAAATAACCTCTAGATATGGTCCATGAATCCCATAATAAAGGAACAATATTATCCTACTAAATCGGAAACAATAAATCCCACTAAATCAGGAATAATAATATATCCCACTAAATCAGGAAAAATATGTTCCAAATAATTCCTAATTTTGTGGAACAACTCATTAATGGAATGAGTTATAAATAGGAGTACTACGAGGTCCCTAATCCTGCTCACCACTATAGAAAATACACATCTATATTGAGTGAGTTAAGGTTTAGAAGCACCAATCGTAACCGAGGCGCAACATCATTCTCCACCAAACAAGACACCTATTTGCTTTGCAATGACTGGAGGTATGTAAAGGATCTATTTTGCTTCCGCTGCTGCATATGATTAAGCTTCTATATGCAAGTTTTACATTTGGTATCAGAGCCCTTGACGCCTTTGCCTTGCCCTATTGAATTCTGTGGAGTTTGGCTTTGGTTTTTATTTGTCTGCTTAGCGGTGTTTTTAATTTTCTAGTGATTGATGGAGATTAGAAATTGTTAAGTGATGAAATTTTATTTCTCATGGCCTTTAATGCTGTTTGGGTGCGAAAATGACCTTGTAACATGTTCAACTTTTAGCTTCCCTTAGCATACTGGCACGTTTTTCCATGGATGAGCGTTAAAATAATGTCTCAAGAGCAATTAAAAATTTTTAATTTTTAATCTGTATGTACTTGTTGTTGCAAGGTGTAAGTATGACATTTAGCAGAATAATTTTATATTAAAATTATTTGCATTTGTCAATGAATGAAATTTATTAAAGGGAATTAATCCCTTTAGCATGCTATGAACTTAATTTGTAATGTTGCATGCTTATGTTATTTTAAGTGTGTAATTTATGGTTTATCATTATACATGCTTTATCATGAAATGTTGATTAGACAATATAAGAATATTGGAATTAAATTCATAGTATATTGAACCTCAAAGTAGGGTTCCATGAACCCCATAAAAAAGGGAAAATTTTATCCTACAAAATGGGAAACAATAAATCCCCTAAATCAGGAATAAAAATAATCCCACTAAATGGGGGAAAAATATTTTTTCCAAATAATTCCTAATTTTGGGGAAAAACTCTTTAAGGGAATGAGTTAAAAATTAGGAGTATTTACGGGTCCCTAATCGCTCTACCACTAAAAAAATACAAATTTTATTTTTGGGAAAGGGGGGATTTAAAGGGTTTAAAAAGCCCCCAAATCGAAAAACCGGGGCGCAACTTCATTCCCCAAACCAAAAAAGGGACCCCTTTTTGTTTTTGAAATTGACTGAGGTATTTAAAGGATCAATTTTGTTTCCGCTGCGCATTTTGAAAAAGTTTTTATATGCAATTTTTTACTTTTTGGGTATCAGACCCCTTTTGAGCCTTTCCCTTGCCCTTTTGAATTCTGTGGAGTTTGGTTTTGGGTTTTTATTTGTCGGCTTGGGCGGTGATATTAAAAAAAGAACTCAAAGAATGTATGAAGATGAGATTTATACAAAACGGTTGATTCGAGTTTAAGTTGGACTATAACAATATTGGATTGAAGCCTAGCTCCACTTATTGGATGTATTTGAAAAATATGTCCAATTTCGTTCCTCTTAAGTTGGTCCATGAATTCATGGGGATTGATTTTAAGAAAGTTTTTTTTATTAAGTTTATATTTTTAAGAAATGATTATTTGTATCTGTTTATTTAAGATTTATAAAGTACATGGGCATGTATAATTATAGAGAAACAAAAGTAAACGTTGCAACTCTTCAAACTCAAGAAGATTAAACCAAGCTTATGGATAAGGATAAAAGTTAGAGACATATCCAAGTAATTGCACTCAAAACATCTACTTGGATTTCAAATTAAAAGATCTAAGTTTATCGACACATGACAAGGAAGTCATTAGTCTAAGAATTGGATCTTATCTAATAAATTGCATGCTTAACATATCAATAGTTCAAGCTGGCAACATTCACATTTTAAAAATAAAATATCAAGTCCAAGAATTGTAACGATCAATATCAACAGATGATTAAGGGTAGACTTAAAGAAGATCCATTGACCATTTAGAAGTTGAAGATCAAAGTTAATATATATTCAGACAGTTTAAAAAATAAAAATAAAAAATAGAAAAAAAAGAACGACATACTCAAGAATTATGCATTATTGAAACCTCAAAGATTTCCTTAGAAACTGCTATGCTATACTTTAGAATCAATTTTAATGTTATGTTTTTTAGTGCTAAAACTATTTAGGATTTTTATTGTTATTTTCCTCATGATTTTTGATATCTTGAAAGGTTGATAATTATAGTTGAGAGAAGTTATAGTGGTTTTATATAGTTCTGTAGATTAGCCAAGTTATGGGCTAGAGAGACAAAGTAGAGATCGTAAAACACCAAGTGTTTGGCAAATTGATTATAACTTTTCATATTTTGTTCATTGGATCAGTGGAATAGCATCAGTGTAAACAACTAGGTTCCTAATAGCGAAATTGAAAGAGAGAATTGATGTACAAGATGAAACCTTTATAAAATCTTACATCTGATTTTTTATCCTTATCTTTTATTTTTTTAATTAATTTATTTAATTATTGTGTTTTATTTTTGAACATTAATCACATGCTATATGCCATTAAAAATATCTTAAGGGTTTTAATTTTTTATTTAAAATATTTTTGCAAAAGGTTAAATTTTTAATAAATATCAATTCACCGCCCTTTTGATATCTAAATTAGGACCTACAATTGCATCCCTAATTTAATTCATCTTGCAAACCAAACGTATAGTAAAAGTGAAAAAAGAAAATGAAAAAAGCCTTCAAGGCCTATTAGCTAATAATTGGGTTGCATAACTGGACAGATTTTGAAGTGTTTTTATTACTTTCTTTTAAGCGACTTATAAAATGGTAGATATTCGCCCACCTCCTAGAATGAATCGCTAATCCCCATAGAGTAGCGAATGGCTATCACCGCAGTGCATCATGGTTAATCACCATACATGAATCACCTCAAGGCAATAGAGCGGTCAACCACATAGATTAATGTATTTACCTATTTCCTTTTTCTTTTTCTTGTTTTTTAATTTCTATAATTTTTTATCCCATTATATTAATTAATTAAATTTGTTTTTAATGATGTCATTTCAATAAATTAATTATTGTGTTTTAAAAAAAAATATCATTGACCAATCACGAGTCAACACAAGCCCCTAACTAGCGTTAACATATAAAATGAAATACATATCATGTATTTTGTTGAAAAACACAGCAAAGATCATGAGAATCATCAATCTATTTACGAATCGGGGTAAACTTGTTGATTAAAATTCCATAAGTCATACTAGATTTTCTCTTAGCACTTACGAATTTTTTGGTAAGTTGTGCATAATATCAAATTACAATTCAATCATAAACTAGTCTAGTTTTAATATTTATGTATGATATTATATTTTGTTTAGATCAATATTCATTTTATTCCGAGTTTTATAAAACCTAAAAATTATTTATTCATATTAAAATCCTAAATCCAAGATTTTTTTATCAATTTGATATGAGAATAAGTTAGATTCACAATATTTCATATGAAACTTGCCGGATCTACATTTAAGTTTATCATACCTATTATAAAAAAAAAACGATATTAATTTTTTATCTATATCTGTATCCAAATATTATGTACCAATCTTTTGGAACAATAAACAAATCACCTTGTAGCGCCACTCACTAAGCCAGTGGCCCAAGTTACCCATGTTTCTTGGGTTCAAAATTGAGTAAAAGATATAGGAATCTGAAGGATATGACTTTTTCTTACGTGATGTCGAGTCACATAAGCTATACAAGGCCTTTCTACCTCCGTTAACCTTGCTGTGGTAATATTACCTGCCGTTGCCTTATCGCCGTTAGTATTTTATATTGCAGGATTTTTCTTCTTTTCATTCAAAAAAGGACCTTTTCTTTCTTCGTTTTGAGCAAATGACTTAGTAAAAATCGTCAAGAATAAAGGACTTTTACATTTTGAGTAAACATGCATTATTTATATACACCACATATTATCACATTTATTATGTATCCACATTTAGGGGCAAATATATATGCTATGTATATATAAGTATTGTAACGTTTATTCTCAATGTGTATCATTAAAAACATACAGCTACTATTTGTAGAGAAATTTGTTGGTTATTCTCTTTCCTTTTTTATTAGAAACAAATAACCTCTAGATATGGTCCATGAATCCCATAATAAAGGAACAATATTATCCTACTAAATCGGAAACAATAAATCCCACTAAATCAGGAATAATAATATATCCCACTAAATCAGGAAAAATATGTTCCAAATAATTCCTAATTTTGTGGAACAACTCATTAATGGAATGAGTTATAAATAGGAGTACTACGAGGTCCCTAATCCTGCTCACCACTATAGAAAATACATCATCTATATTGAGTGAGTTAAGGTTTAGAAGCACCAATCGTAACCGAGGCGCAACATCATTCTCCACCAAACAAGACACCTATTTGCTTTGCAATGACTGGAGGTATGTAAAGGATCTATTTTGCTTCCGCTGCTGCATATGATTAAGCTTCTATATGCAAGTTTTACATTTGGTATCAGAGCCCTTGACGCCTTTGCCTTGCCCTATTGAATTCTGTGGAGTTTGGCTTTGGTTTTTATTTGTCTGCTTAGCGGTGTTTTTAATTTTCTAGTGATTGATGGAGATTAGAAATTGTTAAGTGATGAAATTTTATTTCTCATGGCCTTTAATGCTGTTTGGGTGCGAAAATGACCTTGTAACATGTTCAACTTTTAGCTTCCCTTAGCATACTGGCACGTTTTTCCATGGATGAGCGTTAAAATAATGTCTCAAGAGCAATTAAAAATTTTTAATTTTTAATCTGTATGTACTTGTTGTTGCAAGGTGTAAGTATGACATTTAGCAGAATAATTTTATATTAAAATTATTTGCATTTGTCAATGAATGAAATTTATTAAAGGGAATTAATCCCTTTAGCATGCTATGAACTTAATTTGTAATGTTGCATGCTTATGTTATTTTAAGTGTGTAATTTATGGTTTATCATTATACATGCTTTATCATGAAATGTTGATTAGACAATATAAGAATATTGGAATTAAATTCATAGTATATTGCTTATGGTTTTGATACATGCGTGGAAATAAATAAATATACACGTTTGGCTGGAGCCGTGCTTGGAGACGTGCCTGGAGCCGTGTGTGTTTCTGGGAGAGAGTCTAACCAGAGACACGGCCGTACCTCTTGGCCGTGTAGGTTTCTGGCCTACGATGTCTGCATTAGTTTTATGCAATGATTTAGCCTAAGGATTTAGTTAATGATTAAGTGATCCATATAATTTTAATGATTAGGGAGTAGCCACAACATCCTTAATTGATTAAAATTATATATATTAAGGATTATTTAGGATCACATATTGAAAATAAATATTGTGTGGACAAAATATCAAATTATATTTTCTAATTTATCCACAGGAATTAGAAAAAGGGAACATAATTTGATAGTTTTATTGTAAGTCTTAAGATGAATCTAATTGAATTAGAACTTTAGCCCACAGGCAAGTTTTATGTCACTAGATTCATATTCTATCATGATAATAAGTCTTAAGAAGAATCTAATTGAATTAAAACTTTAGCCCACATGCAAGTTTTATGTCACTAGATGCATATTTTTCATGATTTTACATTGGTAAAAGCATGCCATATATTGATTAGCCTCGAATTTTGAGCATGTTCATTTAATTATTGCAGTAATTCAACCTGTCAATTTTTCTGATATGCGATGTGATGTTCCCGAGCTCAAAGGGGATAACTATAAGGTTTGGAAGGAGAGGGTTCTCCTTCATTTGGGATGGATGGACATTGATTATGCTATAAGGAAAGAAGAGCCCCCTGCAGTAATAGAAACCAGCACTCCAGATGCGATAAGTCTTTATGAAAAATGGGAGCGATCCAATCGCTTATCAGTTATGTTCATAAAGACTAAAATTTTTGCTAGTATTAGGGGTTCTGTTGAGCAATATCAAAGGGTCCAAGATTTGCTGAAGGCCATTGATGAGCAATTTGCTACTTCAAACAAGGCAATGGCCAGCACCCTAATTATAGAGCTTTTAACTCTAAGACTCACCAATGTTAAGGGTGTGCGGGATCATATCATGCGCATGAGGGATATTGCGGCCCAATTGAAGGCATTGGAGGTTGAGTTATCAGAATCCTTCCTTGTTCACTACATTCTTTGCACTTTACCTCGACAGTATGGCCCATTCAAGATATCCTATAACACACATAAGGATAAATGGTCAATCAATGAATTATTGACCATGTATGTTTAGGAAGAGGGCAGATTGCTTATGGAGGAAAAGGAAAAGGAGAATGTGAACTTTACTACTCATGGGAAGAGCAAAAGGAGGGATCAAGCCAAGGACAAAGGGAAAGGAAAAATCCCTCCCATAAAGGACATTAAGAAGGAAGCTGTGTGCTTTTTCTGTAAAAAGAAAGGGCACATGAAGAAACAATGCACCAAGTTCATGCAGTGGCTTGATAAGAAAGGTACTCAACTTTCACTTATTTGTTATGAAACCAATATGATTGATGTTAATCATAACACATGGTGGATTGATTCTGGTTCTACAATCCATGTGACCAATTCATTGCAGGATTTAAGAAACCTGCGGAATCTAGTGGGAAGTGAGCGTAGCATCTATTCAGGCAATAAGATGTCCTCATATGTGGAAGCTGTTGGGACGTGCAGCTTAGTTTTAAGTAGTGGTTACATTTTGCAATTGAAAAGGACATTTTATATTCCTGGGTACTCTAGGAATTTAATTTCAGTTTCCAGACTTGTATCAGATGGTTATTCCTTTAACTTTTCGGATTCAGGATTTAATTTGTTTTATAAATCTGATGTTATTAGATGTGGTACTTTGTCTGATGGTCTTTTTCTTCTTAGTTTACAAAATGATGATAACCATACTATTATGCATGTTCATGAAAGGATTGGCACTAAACGATGTGTTGTGAATGAGGAATCCTCTATGTTATGGCATCGAAGATTAGGTCATATCTCCATTGATAGAATTAAAAGGTTGGTAAATAATGGGGTACTTAGTGCTTTAGATTTTACCGATTTTAAGACTTGTATAAGTTGTATTAAGGGAAAACAAGCTAACAAGTCAAAGAAGGGTGCCGAAAGGAGTTCTGAATTATTAGAAATCATACATACAGACATTTGTAGTCCAGACATGGATGCATACCGTAACAAGTACTTCGTCTCTTTTATAGATGATTACTCACGATATATGTATATCTACTTGCTTAATAACAAGAATGAAGCACTAGATGCTTTTAAGGTATTTAAAGCTGAAGTAGAAAAACAATGTGGAAAACATATTAAAATCGTGAGATCTGATAGAGGCGGAGAATACTATGGTAGATACACAGAGGATGGATAAGCAACTGGTCCATTTGCGAGGTTTCTTCAAGAGAATGGGATTGTTGCCCAATACAGTTTACCTGACTCTCCAGACCAGAATGGAGTAGCTGAGAGGAGAAACCGAACAT
The DNA here is from genome assembly GCA_037954665.1 of Laguncularia racemosa. Classification (NCBI taxonomy): domain Eukaryota; kingdom Viridiplantae; phylum Streptophyta; class Magnoliopsida; order Myrtales; family Combretaceae; genus Laguncularia; species Laguncularia racemosa. The sequence continues at coordinate 1,484,543 of JBBMOL010000013.1, read as the reverse complement.
TATTGGACATGGTGCGGAGTATGCTTGCAAACTCTAAGCTTCCTGACTTCTTGTGGAATGAAGCTCTTAAAACAGCTGTGTACATATTGAACCGAGTTCCAACCAAGGCTGTCCAAGGGACGCCATTTGAATTATTCAAAGGGTGGAAACTGAGTTTGCGACATGTACGTGTTTGGGGATGTCCGTCTGAAGTAAGAGTCTACAATCCAGATGAGAAGAAGTTGGACCCAAGGACTATTAGTGGGTATTTCGTAGGATATGCCGAAAGGTCTAAGGGATATAGATTTTATTGTCTATCTCATAGTACTAGGTTTGTGGAATCAAGAAATGCAAAACTTCTTGAGAATGACTTGATCAGTGGGAGCGATCGATCTCAAGGCAATGGTTTTGAGAAAGATCATTCAAATGCCCAGTATGATGCCTCGAGCAGTGGACTGATTGTTATTAACAACACGCCTCCAGCACAAATGCGTGTTGAAGATCCAGTCCCTAAGGTACCACAAGTTGTCAATCCTGATTCAGTAGATGTTGAAGTTCAACAGATACCCGAAGCTGTTGAACAACCAGCTGAACAATGTGATCCTGCCCCTCAGGAGAATGTTGATACAGCATTGAGAAGATCTACTAGAGTAAGGAAATCAGCAATTCCTAGTGACTATGTTGTATATCTACAAGAGTGTGACTACAATATTGGAGCCGAAAATGATCCTGAGTCGTTTTCACAGGCCATGAGTTCTAAGGATTCGAACTTGTGGCATAATGCCATGAAAGATGAGATGGATTCAATGGCATCTAACGGAGTCTGGAATCTCGTCAAGTTGCCTGATGGTGTAAAAGCCATTGGATGCAAATGGGTCTTCAAAACTAAGAAAGACTCACAAGGCAACATTGAGAGACATAAAGCAAGACTCGTTGCTAAAGGATTCACTCAAAGGGAAGGAATTAATTATACAGAGACATTTTCTCCTGTGTCTAAGAAAGATTCCCTTCGTATAATGATGGCTTTGGTTGCACACTTTGATTTGGAGTTGCACCAAATGGATGTGAAAACGACTTTCCTTAATGGAGATCTAGAGGAAGAGGTTTACATGAAACAACCTGAAGGATTCTCTTCTAGTGATGGTGAGCACTTAGTTTGCAAGCTTAATAAATCCATATATGGATTAAAACAAGCCTCCCGCCAATGGTATTTGAAAATCCATGATATCATCACTTCATTTGGCTTTGAAGAAAACACAATGGATCAATGTATATATCAAAAGGTCAGTGGGAGTAAAATTTGTTTTCTTGTGCTATATGTGGATGATATTTTACTTGCAACCAATAATAAGGGTTTGCTATATGAGGTGAAACAATTTCTCTCAAAGAACTTTGATATGAAGGATATGGGTGAGGCATCTTATATCATTGGCATTAAGATCCATAGGGATAGATCTCAAGGCATTTTAGGTTTGTCTCAAGAAACCTATATCAATAAAGTTTTAGAGAGATTTTGGATGAAAGATTGTTCACCAAGTGTAGCACCCATTATAAAGGGTGATAAATTCAGCTTAAGTCAATGTCCCAAAAATGAGCTTGAGTAGGAACAAATGAGAAACATCCCATATGCTTCAGCTGTTGGAAGCCTGATGTATGCTCAGGTCTGTACCAGACCTGACATTGCATTTGCTGTTGGGATACTAGGAAGATATCAGAGTAACCCAGGTATTGACCACTGGAGAGTTGCAAAGAAGGTAATGAGGTACCTTCAAGGGACAAAGAGTTATATGCTCATATATAGATGAACCGATAGTCTGGAGGTTGTTGGGTACTCCGATGCGGATTTTGCTGGCTGTGTTGATTCACGTAAATCAACATCTGGTTATGTTTTCATGTTTGCCAGTGGGGCCGTATCTTGGAGAAGTGCAAAGCAGACCTTGACTGCTACTTCCACGATGGAGGCCGAGTTCATATCTTGTTTTGAAGCTACCTCACATGGTGTATGGTTAAAGAGTTTTATATCTGGGCTTAGTATTGTCGACTCTATTTCTAGGCCATTAAGATTGTACTGTGATAACTCAGCTGCTGTATTTGTGGCTAAGAACAATAAGAGTGGCAGTCGAAGTAAACATATCGACATCAAGTACTTAGCCATAAGAGAACGTGTTAAGGAAAAGAAAGTGGTCATCGAGCACATTAACACTGAGTTAATGATAGCTGATCCTTTAACTAAAGGCATGTAACTAAAGAGTTTTAAGGATCATGTGATGAGAATGAGACTTGGTTCCATAATGTAATCTTTGATTATGTTTAATGTTAATGAAACTCTTATTCAGTTGATGTTTTCTTATTTAGCCTTGTGTACACATTTGTTTATTCATTTATTTTGAGAAATATCATTAAGTTTGGACCCAGAATAAACATCGGGTTTATTCATCAAGTTTTATGAGATTAAGAAGCACAATGCATTGTAATACATGGGAAATAATACTCGTCATTAGAGGACCTATCACCATGATTCATGAATTTTGTTTCTCATTAAGATAAATTATGAAATATATGGACCAAGTGGGAGAATGTTGGTTATTCTCTTTCCTTTTTGATTGGAAACAAATAACCTCTAGATATAGTCCATGAATCCCATAATAAAGGAACAATATTATCCTACTAAATCGGGAACAATAAATCCCACTAAATCAGAAATAATAATATATCCCACTAAATCAAGAAAGATATGTTCCAAATAATTCCTAATTTTGTGGAACAACTCATTGATGGAATGAGTTATAAATAGGAGTACTACGAGGTTCCTAATTCTGCTCACCACTACAGAAAATACACCATCTATATTGAGTGAGTTAAGGTTTAGAAGCACCAACTGTAACCGAGGCACAACATCATTCTCCACCGAACAGAACACCTATTTGCTTTGTAATGGCTGGAGGTATGTAAAGGATCTATTTTGCTTCTGCTGCTGCAAATGATTAAGCTTCTATATGCAAGTTTTACAAAATTGGCTATATTAAAGAATAGGCTAAACCCATTATTAATTTAAATTTAATTTTTTAACTTAAATGATAAGGTATAAGAAATCGGTTTTAATCTCTTTCGAATAAACTTATTTACTCAATAAAAAGGTCATAAGCTTTGAGTCTATGTTAAGTTCATGATTTGTTACATACAGCCTTGGGTTGTGCAGAAAAAGGCCGAATGGAATATGAATTACTGTATATTTTTTTCGATCAACGACCGCGTGTAGGGGTTCCTGTTTTGCATTGAAAAATCACAGGTAGAGTCGGGTATAATAGTAATATGACGAAAGTCTTCAAATCTTTTGTTTTCTAGAAAAATTTGTTCTTAAATGCATGCTTGAAAATTACCCATTCTATTAAGCACATACATATAAACCCAGGTGTACCACTAATTTTTGCATTTTACAAACGTACCACTAAAATTAATAATCAAAAGCTCCAATTACTGTGCTCTTTGAAAAGAGTAACATGACTTCGTAGCCGCACTTAGATTCTTGAAGTATCGTGGGAGGAAATTTTGAATTTAAAGGAATTTTTTTTGTTTACAAAGTATGTAATAGTTACTAAAACTGTGCATATAGGTCAAGGCTTATGAACTAATTCATTTAAACCATTAAAAAAAGGGTTAGGGCTTAATTTTTTAGTCTATTGAAAAAGTGGGCCATTTTGACTTAGCCCGTATAACCTGTGACTTAAAGTGGGTTAATTCTTGACCAGTCGAATTGGCCTGCTAATCTATATATGAATTAAAAAAAAAAGAAAGCCAATGATATGTGGGAAAAAAAGCCCTATTTCTCTATTCTTTTCCTTCTCCCTTATCTATTGGGGTCTGATGTTACTCATCAACCATCACTCCTCAATCCTCACTAGCAAAACAAAGCCCTAACACTACATTGCATCACTACAATATTGCCTCTATCCTCAATTCAATTTCTTACTGTCCATCATCAACTGAACTTGTTGTCTCTTTTGTAGTTAGGCTAGCCATTAGTGAACCGAATAGAAGTCATCATCTTCTTCAACGGTGAGAAAGACCTACATCTTCTTCATGTTGTGTGTGTGTCTATGATGATAAGATTCCATTTATTTTTTTGAAAACTACTATTTTCTTTTTTAATTGTTGAAATTGCATGCATTCAATAGTACATGGCTATTTATTTACATCGGCAATGGCAATATTATTTTCATTGAATTTGAATTTTCCATATAATTAGTCAAATATAATACTTTGTTTGAGATTGTGTACTTTAATGGGCTGTTCTATTGGATGACATCCATATGGGCCTCTAGTAATAGCATCATGGGGTTTGAAATCAGTACTAATGAATGGCATTAGCTGAATGTATCGTTGGTGGATGGCTAGAGTTTGTAGCCCTTGTAAGGTGTAATAGGAACTTGACTTGGTTAATAAGGAAGTGTATATTTGAATAGCATCATGGGGTTTAAAATCTATTGAAGTATTAAATCTTAATCATATATGTACTTTGCATAGTGTTGTGTTTACAACAATGTAGTATATTTGCAATTGTTAACTATTTTTTATTCCATTTCCTTAACATTATTTAGCCATCATAGCTCAAATAAACTCATTCTATATTTTAAATGAGATATATATATGTGTGTGTGTGTGTGTGTGTGTGTTAAATGGTTGGGTTGGCCCATTTAACCAATTAAAACTTATAAATGGGTTATGTGGGTTGGCTTGTTTAACTTACTAACCCGCATGAGCTGAGTTGAGCTAGCAAATTTTGGCTTATTTATTAAGCGAGCCAATATAGATTAGACAATTTAACCTATAGGCCAAAGTGGGGTAGGTTTGGTTGGCTTGTTTAACCCACTTGGACACTTCTAATAGTTGCTAGCAACTACTTTAAAGGGTTTGTTTCCTTTAGGGTTACCATTGAGGTAAGTTTGGTTTTAGTTTTGCAAAGCCCAAATCCAACTCGACCCTTATAGGTATTTTTGAACATGTTATGTTAACAACTTGATCTAACTTACAACTCTATGAAATCAAAATTTCCAATAAGAGATAAGAGAGTAGAGACAAGAGAGTCAGAGAGAAAGTGAGAATGGAATACGATTTCTTTTTAAAATATGACATTTTATTAATTATTATATTTATTTATTTATATATAATATAATATACAATAAAATATAGACTCTATATATTTTTTAATCAGGTTTGAGATTCTTGTTAGGTTTTTTCTAAATCTCAAAATCCAACCCAAAACCCTACATGATTTTAAAACCATTCTCAAAACTTGTTTCAAAACCCTATAGGACATGTAAGGTTTTTATCAAGTTGAATGTATCGAATATCCTATAATAACCTACCTAGTAGCATCCCCAATTTCCTTATCCATATGTCCCTCTTTTTGTAGTTTCATGTGTAAGGGTGTGCTTTTCTATATTTCTGATATTAAAGTAAGTACTATACTTTGCATCTTAAATATTATCAAAAGGTTACACACCCATTGTAAGCGTGCTTAAAAAAAATGATGTAAACCACTCATATTGAAAATTAATTAAAAAAATATCTTTTTAAAATAAAGTAATAGTTAGCAAATGTCTTTATGGAAAGTTGAATTCATATTACGTTTGGTATACGAGAATGAATTGAATTTCAACTTTTATTCCCTTTCCCATGTTTGATAACATTTTTAAAAAATGAAATTGTGATTTATTGGAATTAACAATTATGGCTTTAAGAGGGAATTCAATTTTGCCTTATTTCACTCTACCTTATTAATGACAATTATTAATATTGATATTTTAACTTTATTAATGTATATTTATTACATTTATGAATTAATAGCATTTTTTTTATATAAATAGCACATATCATTCCATTCTATTCCATTATTTCTAAACACAAGAATAGACTTGGCATTCCTTCATGATTCATTCCGTTCCATTTTATTGAATCATTTTTACATACTAAATGTAATATTAGTGTTTTTGAAGTTATGATAATACAAAAGTGGTAGGCTTCTAATACATACATATATATATGTGTATGTATATATTTTCTGGATCATGATTTAAGGAGTTATGTGTGAGTTTGCCCATTTAAAAAAAAAAAGGGTTCTAAAAAAAAATAATTCCTAAAATATTGTTGTGAAATCACAAGTTGAAATTGTGATTTCTAAATATAATAAAAATCACATATTAAATATGAGGTTTCTAATTTCAAATCAAATGTTGAACATGTAACTTTTTCAGATTTAGAAATTGCATGTTCAATATGTGATTTCTATTATATTTAAAAATTATAGTGTTAACCTATAATTTTACAATGATATTTCGAGATTTATTTATTTTTAAACTGTTTTTTAAAATAAAGTTTGCCTTGAAAGGACCAACTTATACATTTGTCTAATTTAAAACCAAAAAGTTATTTGGGCTTTATTATTATAATTAAAACCCATTTTATCTATCAAAATTCTTATGGTTTAGTGGCATAACACCAATCTTTTGATGGACTTGACCAAATTCGGATCTCTTTCTCTTTCATAATCATAAAAAAACCTTATTTCATTTAATATCATCCAAGGGACTTACTAAAAGAACTCTATACCAGTATCTTTTCCTCTGCAGATTATTTTATATTTTATTTAGTTAGCTTATGATTAATCAATTAATTCCATTGTTTAGCAATGCTTTTCCCCGCTAATCATATGTTCAAGATTTAGCGACGTTTCTCTATAGATGATTTTTTTTTTTTTAAAAAAAACAAGTTAGCATTCACTCAACGCCCTTCTCTCTCTCGCACACTCTTTTAATTTCATATTATGCATCCAAACAAGAAAAGGGATTATATCGAATTGTAATTTTAAGTTACAACTATATAAAAAATAGACAAATACAAAAAGATCTTAATATTGACGAATCTAACATTATTGATATCAGCTAAAATTTTTATAATTTAGTAATATAAATATTGGTTTTATATTGGATGGATTGATTTGAATCATCCCTTCCTGTTGTAATTAAAAAAAAAAAATTGATGTAATACTTATATATCCATCTCCATCAATCTTTTTTTTTTTAATTTTTTATACCACTCTCATTATCGTCGAGCAATCATCATTAACGATTCACTATCAAAAGTTTTACTTTTACATATCAAGGTTAGGATGAACATTCAGGCAATAAGGCTGATATCAATTCATCAATTAATATTTAGAAGTTTATGTGTTACTTTTTGTTTTCATTACCTCATGTGGGACTATATTATCATTTTTGTGGTATTTATTATACTTGCCATTTGAACTAATGTATTGTATCCCCAATATGGGATTTTTTTTTTTAATACTAAAAAGAAGTATTCATTAATTCGATTAGATTTTTACATCCAGCATTTTATATCTGATTGATATGATTTTTTTATATTCAATGAAATTCATCTCTTCTAGTCAAGAGACTAAAACTTTGTTAGTTATACGAGGATAGAGTAGTAAATTTTGAGACCATGTTTCAAGATCAAATCATCAAATCCTAATTTGGGTTTGCTCAAAGGTTAATAATGGTTTAGAACAATAGAGAAGACGTAAATCTAAAAATATTTGCCTATACTTTGAGATAAAATTTATTGCAATAAATAAATAAATAAGTATAGGTATAGACCATTGACGCCAGTGTTAGTTTTTGAGTAATCAATAAATTAACAATAATCAACACATGTAGTAATTTACTTGAAATTGGCTAACGAATTTGTTTAAATTTATATTTATCGATTTGTTCTGTAGCATTACAAAATAATAAAAAGAAAGTAACATATATTACTTTATCGCGATTTAAACAGTGATTCAGATTGAATCACCGGAGTAAGTCCCTTGAAACTGTTTTGGAAGCGATCTATTCATACTGTATTTTGAAAACGATTACAAGAGCAAGATTATATATATATAGTTCAAAGGCTAGGTCCACTAATTCATATATCGAAACTCCATATTATTCAAGGCGAAACTTGAAAACGAACCAACATCTAATAATATTGATTAGATTTAGTTTCAATTTTGTCTAGTAATATATTTAATTGTAATTTAAAATGACAACTTGGATAATTTTAACTGCTTATTTGAAAAGTTTAATCTGAAACGCTCTAATCAAGGACATATTTAACATCATTTAACATAATAATTAAGCTAAAAGCTTTATTATAAACCCTAATAATTTTAAATCAAGGGAAATATTTGTTTGATGGGATAATTAAATAGATTATAAGAAAAACGATAAAAGATTTTAACATTATGGATTTAAGTTAATTGAATGAAAATTTCGGGTAAATATTTAGATTTGGGATATTTTATTTAATTTTATTATAATTTTTCACATAAAAATATTATACTTAGAGTTAATTACTAAGATTGTGAGTGGGCATGCTAAACAAACTTGGGAAATTCAAAATTTTCATGCCCTTATAACCCCTACCATCTTTTCTCTTTCCTCCTTCACTTTCTTCCTTTCCTTTCCCTTCTGATTTCCTTCCTTATTACGTAAGTTTTCCACCCCTCAAATTAAAAAAATTCACATCTTCTTCGTTCAAGTTCCAAATCATAAACTAAAACTACCATCACAGCCCTTAAGAAGAGCTCTACCCATCTAGACGACTCTTATGAAGTAAATTTCAAACTCAAATTTTGAGTTAAGGAAAAGTAATGTAAGAATGGGGTGTTAAGCTTAAGAAAAGGACTTGAAAACTTGAGATTTAATAATTTTTACCTAAGTTTAGTGTAGTATAATCTTTAGTAATATTTTTGTCTTTGAATCTTAAGTGAAGATAATGACTTTTCAACACAACTTGAAGATTATTTTGAACCATGAAAGTAATGAGGTAAAAGTGAGTGGGAAACTCTATGATATACTACAATATTATGTTTCATTTGTGATGTAATATGCATATGTAGGTAGCATTTAGATTGTAATATTAGATAATCTAAAGAAAACAGGACAGCACAGAATAAGAAAAATAGGATAATACAATTCTCTTGTACCACGTTTAGTATGTATAGTATTGGATAAGGAATCTTGTAATTTTTATTGTTTGGATATATAAAGTACTACACTAAACATGATATATAAAGTAGTGGTTAAGGATTGTTGTGTTTTTATCTAGTGAATTTGATATTTCTACCATCTTTTAGATGATATAAAATATAAGCGTTTTGTCTAATACTTTATAATCATTTTTGTCTAGTAACTAAGAAAATATGTAAATCAAATAAAAAACAAAATGTTTTGTTTAATTAGTACCACAAATTTTTGAGAACAAAAAAATATGGTATATTTTTATTGCTTGGTTGCTATTGTGTTGTGCATGCTATTATTATTAGAGTTAGGATGGTGTAAAATGTGAAAGGGGCTAAAAAATATCCATAATGATTAGAAGGAAGTCTAAGTGGTGTTCAAATACCATCAAGAAGGTGCGAAGAATCCTAATGGTATGGAAACGGAAAGTGATGGAATGGAGTCATTTGCTAGCTTGATGGTGAAAAAGGAAACCGGCTTGTCAATGGTACAACCATTGGCTTGATAGCTTGGGTTAAACTCACTAGCCGATTCTTTTAGGACCAACTGGCTAGTGATGAAAGCCACACACACACACACACACATATAATTTGGAAAAAGATCAATTTTATTAGTTTCTTCTTTTAAATGTCTTACAAATCAAACTTTTCCACCTATGTATAAATGTATACACACCTATAATCATATGAAATCATATATATACATAAGGAAATCCTTTTGTGTGCATGAATACATATACTTAGACCTAAAGGCTTATAAAGGTATACTTGAAAAAAAATATTTTTACTTTACATGTATAAATATATATACAATTATACATATAGTTATACCTAGGTACAATCTATAGAAAAATTGCAAGTGGTGCATTCAAACACTTAGATGGTGAGTTAAAGGGTCGGTTAGAGGGTGAGTAGAATACGAGATAATAAGTTGCAAGAGCTTAGAAGATAAGTTAGAGGATTAGAGAAACTATAAAGCATTGGTTTCTTATCAGTAAAGGATTGTGCAGAGGGTTGATAAATTGCAATATTACACATTTTAGGGAGCAAAAGGTTGAGTGGAGTCTAGTTAGAGGGTTAGTTAGAAGGTGCGGTAAAAGGTTATATTAAATAGAGTATAGTAAGAGGATTATTTAGAAGGTATGGTAAAAGGTTAAGTTGAATAGAATAAAATCATAGAGTTAGTTAGAAGGTGCAGTAAAGTGTGACTTAAGTAGAGTATAATCAGAAAGTGAGCCAGAAGGTTTTGTAATGGGCTAAGGGGAATAAAAGTTAGGTAGAGGGTTAGCAAAAGGTCAAATAGATTGTTATGAGAGAAATTTGATTTACAATCAAAATAAGTATTAAGTTCGTTCATTTATTTCTTTATATCAAGTGTTAGAGTTTAGGAAATCCTAGAATTATTGGACTATTTATTCCATGTATGTGTTTATCGTATTTGTTGCTTGTGTCTGCTAAACTAGATGATTAAACAAGTTTCATGTATATTCAACTTAAAGCAATGGATTGCTTATATGTAGCTTAGGCTAAGGATTAGAGGTGGCAAATTTTTAAGGGGTATCTCGATGATCAGTATGTGATTTTGTCTTTAGTTGAGTTATGTACCGAAATGATTTAGAATATATTTTAGGGATATTAGAGTTAAATGTGGCAATTCTCAATACTGGTTTGGAAAGTTGGGGTCGAACTTAGTACTTCCCAACGATTATTATTCACACATACACTACAAAGTGTGGATGGAGTCATGAGTACCCCTATATTGATTGACGGATTAAATTAAATATAATTAAATTGATTGCTTGTATTTGTTTGTTGCATGAAATGTAGGCTGTTTGAGATTTGTTTAGCATGCATATGTTTATGTGGTATTCATGTACTAGGTTCTAGCTCATCTCATGTAGGACCTTTTTTTTTTCTTTTTAGTTGTAAAGACATATGATGAGTTCATAGTGTACAATGAGGTGAATACAGATTATTATCGGGTCAAAGATAGTGATAGTACCTATGAGTATTGTTATGAGGATCAGTAGATGTATCACTGTTTGGCGATATACTTCAGTTAATTCATGTGTTTATGTTGACAATACTCATTTATGGAGTTTTATATTGTACCTTTTTGGTAATTGTTATGGGTTCTTGAGATTTTAATTGATTTTAAATCTTTATATGTCATTATTCAGTAATTACACATAATACATTATATCCATCCCAGAATTTAGGGCGTTACAATTTTTGACATATATCTATATCCTATTATCGGGCATGAAAAGTTTCAGTATAATACATAAACTTGCTAGATTAACCCATTTCTTTAGAAAGAGAGAAAGTCAGTGCATAGATGCTTGTGCTCCGCAGTTTGAATTTTCAAAAAGCAATAATGAATATTTTATGTTTTAAGAAATTTCCGAAAAACGATGATAGAAATCATTATTTTATATTTTTCCAGCAATCCGATGACCCGTGCCATAGCAATGTCTCTATTGGTAAATGCTTCCTTCATTAGTGGGAAGAGAGCTTCACGTTAATCCCGCAGTCTGATGTCTGAAACGTTACCAAACCCCAAAAACATCACTGACCAATCTGGCAAAATCCGCATTTGTCAAGGAACAGGTTCACATGAAACACACATCTCACTAAACCCACAAGCAATTGATACTATCTATGATGTCGGGTTTCATGGAACAGAAAAATGCCAAATGCGGTCTCCTTATTGCCAATCAATGCCTATAAAAACCAAGCATCATTTCACTCCACATAAATCACAGTACAAGGCACTCCTCCTCACTTCATCGAGATACAAAATTGAATCCTAGTCCCTAGAGATGGCAACATTTGTGACTCGTTACAGTGTTATCGTTGTCGTGCTCATTGCTGGTGCTCTCGCATTTCATAACGGGAGATCCCTAGCAGAAGGTGGTTGCCAAGGCGACATTACGCTGCTGGCAACAGCATGTGGGAAATATGTTTCGAAGACGGAGCCTCAAACACAGCCGTCTCAGGAGTGTTGCAACGCCGTGAAGGGTGCCGACGTGCCTTGCATTTGCCAGAATCTGCCTGAGGAGGCCGAGCTGGTTCTTGATATGAAGAAAGTGGTGTATGTTGCTGACTTTTGTGGGAAACCACTTAGCCATGGAACGAAATGTGGAAGTATGGAACATATTCTCTTGACTAATTATATTGCATGAATCCTAAATATTAAAATGTAAACCAAAACGTGTTATCTTTTTGTTGATGTATATCATCGTCATCATTATTATTTTTTTGGTGTAATCGCAGGTTATACGGTTCCATGAGGAAGCCATGATGGAGGACAGGGCAACCAACCAGGAAAAAAAAAAGAGAAGAAGTTAAGATGCAAGAATAAACTACATATTATGTATCTATTATGGGCAGAAAGAGTTGCATGTAAGGAGAAAAAACAAAACAAAACAAAAGGAGCTCTGTTATGTTTATGTATGCCCAAAAAAAAAAAAATCTTCCTTGAGCTAATGAAATTATCGTGAGAATTAAATAATACATTGACTATTACAATCAGCATGCCTCTTTACTTCACTTCCAGGACGTACATTCTCAATATGTTAAGTTTGTATGAAGGTTTGACATTTATTTAGAGTAGTGAGATAGTAAGGTAGGGTAGTCTGATGGTGGAAAATGTTAGTTAAGTTAAATGAAAAATAAAATAAGTTTTAACAACTCATGGATTCAGCCAAATATTATATAAAGTTCTTATATCGGCCGTATCGTTTCGGTTATGGAGACGATTCGAAGGAGTTAGATCTTCCTTGATGATGTAGAAAACTGTATATTGGCCAGATTCTTTTAAGTTACTTTTTATCTCTTATAAGCTCACAAACCCACAAATCTGTAATCTTGTTCGTTATTAACATGTATGATTTGACGACATTTATTTTAGTTATATTTACGTAACTTTATGATGTTGATCGGGTGTTGTACATAGATTGTAAATATATTTTTTTATATTTACTTTATATGTATTTAATTTTTTTTTTTGAAATTGTGTATTTAAACAATTGAATACTTATTTTGGAATTTAAATGTATCATTTTTTAAAGATTTAAAGATGTAAACGCATAATATCAAAAATAGAAGAGGTAAGTATACATAAGCAAACCTAAGGGGTGTATTTACAATTAAATCTTTTTTTTAATATTAGAAAGAAAAAATAATAATTAAAATAAAAAGTTTTGATAAATAATAAATATTCATGCATTATTGATAATAAAATAAAAGGTTGATATATATTCTTAAATTTGCACATGACTAAGTCACATCATTTTGTTGGTTTAATTTACTCACTTTTTATTATAATATTTTTACCAATTATGTGTTATAAAGATCGGAAAAGATATTGTTTTGATTTTAATGGTAAAGCAATATTTATATTATACATACATGAAAAGCCATTGTATTATGAGCTTGATTGTAAGGCATGGATTACATAACTTAAATTTCTAACCATTAATTGTGCAAATATTAATTATTCCACAATAAATTTTGATTTCTAATTTTTTATTATTTAATTATTATTTATTTATCAAAACTTTTTATTTTAGTTGTTATTTTTTGATCTTAATATTGACAAAAAATGTTAAATCATAAATATACCCCCCTTATATTTGCTTATGTGTACTTAGCCTCTTATATTTAACATTGTGTATTTATATCTCAAATATTTAAAAAATTTATATTTACATCCCCAAAATAGGCATATAAGGGTTTTAATGTACATTTAAAAAATAAATAAATTTAGGAGTCTAAACACATAATTTTAAAGATAAGGTCATAAGGGAGTATATTTGCATTTTACTCTATAGTTATTACATAAAATCAAGAATAATCATGTTAAATAGTACTCTAATGCATTTGTTAAATGTTAAAAAAATCTCGTTTTTTATGTTTTTCAATACTAAATATAAGATTTTCAAAAAAAGTAAATATATAGATAGTCGAAAAGTGTTTTAATTTTGTATTTCAATAAGTATTATCTATAAATACGATATCAATTATCATTTTTTTAATTAAAATAAAGTCAATGTAATAATTATTTAAGTTTGATTCAATATTTATTTAAGATAAAGTTAGTTGAGTAATATATCAAGTTCACCTTAATCTTCATGATTTTTAACTTCTCTATGTCACGAGCTAATTGATTTAAAAATCGAGTTCCAACATCAATATTAGGAGCTCATGCTCAAACCCACTTGTCACTGGCCTTCATCCGTGACCGTGGATAAATAGCATTTTAGCTTGGTCCAAACGAAACCGGTTCATGCAAACCCGGTCTGAACCAATTAAGATTTAAGCACATGGACTAGTTCTTCTACTTCACAGATCCTAACCAACTCAAAACCAAGAAGAAGATTAAAAGAGGGAAGGAGATGGACTACAAGTGCGTCGAGTGTGGGTCCGGCATCAAAACCCTATACATACAATACTCTCCTGGAAACATCCGCCTTATGAAATGCGTAAATTTCCTTTTTTTTTTTTTTTTTCTTTTCTGGTTTCCTTCTTAATTCTTTCTTTCTTGATTTCGTTGGTCAATTCAATATTTCACATTCTGAACAGGAAAACTGCAAAGCTGTTGCTGATCAATACATCGAATGTGAATTTATGGTAATTTATTTTCATGTCCTAATTTCTTGTAATTTAGTAATTTTTAACGTGACTTGCAGACCAATCTTAGGGCTGTTGTAGTAATTAGCAGTGAGGGATGGTCCATGTGCCCGGAGGTAGCTGGTCCAGTTTCGGGCTTACCGAGGGAAAAAAATAGTAGTTAGAACAAGTGTGTTTTTTTAGAAAGTATTTTACACAATTTTTGGATTGTTTTATTTAATGTGAAGTGGTAATTAAGTATCTGCAATCGCCAAACATTAATGTGATAATAAAATATGACTGTGTTAACTAACAGTGGTCAGGGAGTGGAGAGATGAGAGGTGACGATAATGGCCAGCAGAGGCGGTTGACTAATGATAGAGGAACACTACTTTTCATTTTCTAGGAAAGGAATCACATTACTGAATCGTAAGGATTCCATATTTTGTAAATTTTTTGGTGGATCAATACTGTTTTTATACTTGACTTTATACTCACTTGAATGGGAAAAGGAGGTTGCTTGTCATCCTTTGTAGTACTGGTTATTATTTGCACTGATTTTGTGTGGATTTGGTTGGTATGATGATGTTTAGATCCAAATTTGACCTAATGATTTTGTTTTTATACCTTCAATTCCTAAATTTCGAACTCATTCCGAATATGAACTTATGGGGTTCGTTATTCTTTTGTTAATGTTAGATTCTGTTGATTGATTTGACTCTTCTCAAACCTAAAGCTTATCGGCATCTTCTTCATAATGTGCTCCAACAAGAAACTACTGATAGTCAGGTATTAAATCATTACTTATTTATGTAACCTTGGATTAGCGCTAGGTCTTTCTTTGATTGAATCTATGGAATAGGATTTGAAAGATTCCAATTTTTTGTCATTTTCATTGAGAGTTTGATGAAGATGCAAGAATAAAGATAAGAAAAAATATGAGTGCACAGCTGCCAAGTCTTTGGTGTTCTATTCCTATTGTATTCTATAGAATCAACCAACAAGATTTATGTGCATCTATAGTGTACTAAGCAATTTATCACAAGCACCACAATGGGGTCTATGTCTTAAGTCAGGAGTTTATGCAGAAAATGCCTGCAGATTTTTCAAACTGAGCAATAAATAATGCTTTATGCAGTTGTTTCTTGTTCTGGATTAGTTGTGTTTTAAGCTTCTAGTGTGATTTGTAATTTGTTTTCTGAATTGTAGGGCTTGTTATGGAAGTCTGCTATGGCATTCCTTGTTTTGGATGCTTGTATCCTTACTGTTGAACATTTCTTTTTCTTGGTTTACATAGTTGGCTGTTTTTGGCCAATCTTTAAATATTCCATTCACTAAATTTTTATACATACAATCTTGTTTCTGTTTGGCGTAAGTTCCTTATGTAGTTAAAGATAGGTCTTTGATTCTTAGAATAGCTGAAGATGGATGGGACTCGTCATCATTTGTTTGGAGATCAGGCAAGGTCTGTTCTTCTAGAAGATTTCTATTTATATTCTTTCTTTATGATGTGTTTTAGTTCCCTGCACATTCTTCCATTAGAGGTGCAAAAAGTAATGGCTTCATTAGTCATATTTCAGGTATTAGTTGATGTTTTTCTGGGGAACCTCATTTTTCTTTTGGTTTTCCTACTGATGATGAAAACTTCTATAGTCATGTCAGCAGAAGTGTTGAGGTGAGCTGAATTTATCCAGTGTGTGGACCTTTTTCTTAAGTTATGATGGTGGCATTCAATTCCGTTTTCTGAATGTGTGCCTCATAGGGGTTTCATTGGGAATGCTGAGTAATGTACTACCAGTCGCTTTTTCCCCTATCATCTTGCAGAATTTATATGAAGTTGGGTGGAGTTAATGGAATTTAATCCTTAAAACCATTTCAGAGCCAGTAAAGGGTTTAATTTTTTCTTGTGCTTGGATATTGCTGTCTTGTGTGGTTTGTGAAACTTTTAATTACCAAATTGATGTACTTTATTTCAAGAGAAGATGAAACATCCAAATTTTCTTGAATCGCGCAGGTATAAAGATCTTATCTTTGCAATCCTTATTTCGAGCTACTTCAGGTTTTTCCTAATTGCCATGATGGTAAGTTCTCTATTATTTCCTTAACACCTTTTTTTTTTTTTTTTTCTGGGAAGTGGGAAGGAATTGATTTTGAAAGAATTATGGAGGGATTTGCATCGAGTCTTAACCATAGGAAATAGCTGATTGTAGGGAAGAACCTTTGTTGGTTTTTTATGATTTTATCCTGGTTCCAGCAAATATGAACTTTTGGATACATATTTTGCAGATATGGGAATTTCCTCCTTCTATGGTTTACATCACTGATGCATTTGTCTTATCATCTAATGTAGTTGCTCTGAGAGGTCAGTTTCCAGACCTTTTTGCATCTTTTATATATTATCTGTATGCATTTTAGACTGATCACTCAAGTCCAGAAATGATATAAAAGACTTGTCATCACGCTTCTTTATCTCAAAGCTAGTGGATTTGAAGTGAAATGATGTTCTGAATGCTGAGAAGACAAGTAGCTTTACTTTCTCTGTAGAGATGATTGCTGGTTTCATGGCTTCTGCTTTGTGATGGGTCTGTTTTAAACCTCCTTCAAGTAATAGAAAGTTGTAGTTGGAGGCACTGCTGCTTGTGGTGATATTATTTTCATTTTTTGTTACTTCATGAAAACATTTGATTTGATTCTCTGGATCACTCTCTGCTTGCAGTAGCAGATTGCCCACACATATTGCTCTCTGTTTGCCAGTGAATGTTCAAAGTTACAAATATCTGCTTGTGTGTGGTATCTCATTTTATCTGCCACTACAACAATTCATTTAAGGATATTGGGAGATTTATATAGCGTAAGCTCTTTGTGGAGTTGTAGTTTCATTTAATGAGCTTCTGCTGTATCTTGATGTAGTGATAACAAGATCAACCATAGAAAGATGCATTGGAGCCTGTTTTGCTGCACATTCTGCTAAGTTCATTACCTCTGAGGTCTGCAAAACTCAACAGCAACTATATGTTAGAATTTCACTGGCTTTTGTTATCTATGTTGCCATATCTTATTCAATTCTTCTTTCACAAACAGTTTTGGAGCTGGAACTACGTGTCCTGATGCAGGGGACACTGCAGATTGCATAGACTTGACTTGTAATGAATGAGGGAGTGTTATGATCTGAACTCCTGCCAAGCAAAATTCTTGCTAGAGGGGAAAGGGGCAGGCGAGAAAATCCAAATTCAGCATTTGCATATATTCTGGACGTGCATGATTGCTTCAGATGCTGGTCTTGACCCATGACTGCATATTGCTGATTTCTAGTCAACTTTTCCAGCTCAACTTTGCGAGATATCATTAATGGAATGATATGATCCTGTGCTTATGAAATTCCACCTCAACCCATTTTGAAAGGAATTCCAGTATATGCTGGCAAGTAAGGAGTGTTTGATAAGAATTTTCTTGAAGTCTAAAATCGTTATCGAAAATTGATTTCATTTTGAAGAGTCGCATAAGCATTAAGGTTACAACAGACTTGAGTATATGTTATTAAAATCCTGATGTCAGACTCTTATACCGTCTGCTATAATTTGTTGAATAACATTGTTAATACAGCGCAGTATACTAGATAAGGGTTGATTTCTCGCTACAACTCAATTGTTAAACTTGAAACAAATGGCCCGGAAGGATTTTCATGAATCATGCCTTGCATGGTCCGTGATTTGCTTTCTTTAGCGGCTCTGCTTCTTTTTCATAGAATTCTTTATACCCTTATCAAGAGGACTTGATTATGTCTAATTTAGATGGTTTAAAGCTCATGTAGTCAAACTTTTCCAGGGGGGGCTTCTAAGTTGTAACATAGCATACTTGAGAAGGAGATGATGGTTTATAACAATGGCGTCTGGATATTTGGTAGAGGATACCATGAAGAACTGATTGGAGCTGGCCTATAAAAAGTACGTATTTTTGGGTAATAGAATTACTAATAGGCATATCATCACATGTAATTGTATTAATAATATCCAATTCCTCTATGTTTTCCATGAAGGGTGGTGCATTTGTTTCGAGGAAAATCATTACCAAATGTGTTTTTTTTTTTCCTGAATATTTACTATAATTTAATTTTCACAACTTTTTCATTGGAGTAATTATGAGAGTTTTTTACATAAACTATTGACTAGTGAATGAAAAACATTATTAAAAAATGAAGAAATTAATTTTTATATTTAAATAGTTTTTTTTCTTTAATATTTTTGTCACTGGTTAATTATTCATCAAAGGCTAATTACGGTCAACCATAGTAAGGTAGATTGAACCTGATCCTGAATTGCTAGGATTAGTAGTTGATTACAATAATAATAACAGCAATTCTTACATGCCATTAAACATGTTGTGAGTAACAAACACAACTAATCGCGTGAATTTAATTTCAAAAAGCAAGTAAGAATATAGCCACTTGATGCAATATTATCAGCACATATAATTTAGGTAAATCGAAATTCTATTGTGATCATTTTTAAAAGGAAAATATTAATAGATATCTTAAAATATTCATTAAGAAATTAAACAAAGAAACTTTATCTTTTTATAAATGTATTTTTCTCATAATGTATGTGATCTATATGAAAAAATATTAGTAATTTCTCAACCTTTGATAAACATCCCCGTCAATAAGGGTGAGTTGGAATTTGTATCCTATATTCTTATATCCTATCTTGCAAATAAAGGTTTTAAAAATTTAAAACCAAGACTTTGTAACTATTTAGAATTACTATAGAACTTGTATCTGTAAAATCTATTGAATCTATGATATCTTATAAAACTTATAAATTATTACTTAATATTTTTTTCCATTTATTATAATATAGCTATTCATACCTAGCATCATGATATTCTAATCATAAGTCATCAAATTTGAATGCAAACTATAAAAGATGTAAATGTAATTAAGTTCAATATAAAAACATAAAATAATAATGAAATATCATATCCACAAACAAAATATTGACTTAAATTAGAGCTATGATATAAATTCAATCGGTTGACCAATTGTTTAGCTAAAACAATAAATTATGAGTAAAGTTAGCTTAGTTTGATTTTTTTTTAATATATATTTTTGAAATTTAATTATATTTAGCAATGATGTTTTATGGTATAATACATGGTAACCTACATAAAATTGAAAAGTTATGAGATACAATATAATTTAAAACCTATATTATACATGATATGATTTTTGTAAAGGTTTCTAGATGACTATTAAGTTATACCGTTTAGCCTTTATCTTATTCTATGAGTATATGTTAAAAAAAAAAATTGAAATTGAGACCTACTTGCGATACATAATATCTACCTTAGAACCTACTCATCATTGTATTATAAATATAACAGGTTTTGAGACTCTAGGTTTCAACAATACTCAATTGTATTCATTAATCAAACCCTTATTAAACAGATGTGGGAGAATGTTCAATATGGAATAAATGCACCCTCCTATTATATCGCTAGCATATTGTTTGTCAATGGCTATATACAAAAGAAAAATTTGTATCTTATAATGAAGATAGCTGAATTCATATTACCAATGTAGAGGGTTAAATGCAATTTAGGGCTTTATGCCTATTAATTAATTGGATTTGACTTTTTGGGCTAAGGTAATACGGTCCAAAGAGCCAAGTCCATGACCTTAGGATAATTAGGAGAGATTTATAATAGTAGGCTTGAAGTAAGGCTTGTTGGAATGGATTGCTTACTACCAACCATTTCTATGAAACTCACACACCTAAAGAAGGCCTTCATTGGGCCTGGTCACATGCATAGCCCATGTATGCTTCTTATTAAGAGGGGTTTCATCTGGACTGTCGATAACTAACATAATCCAATGAATGATATTGGTAGCCAAATCCTTATAAATACCCACAAGCTTTCCTTATTTAGATAGAAGGAAGATAATTTGGAAAAACATCATTACTCTATCGGATTATCCTCTCGAAATATCAAATTATTAGAAAAACTATCACTTGTATATTTGATTTTGCTGAGTTTGCCTACTCCTCTCCATCCCATTCACCCATGATCATCTTCCTACGTGCTATCACATATCATTTCTTTAAGTCTACATGTAGCTCAAGGATCACGTAGCACACATGTGACTACATTGTGATCGAACCCACCACTTACATTTTTTGCGACTCCATTGAGGATAGGAAGTTGACAACCTCGCAATGGTACCCTTGAGGAGAAGGATGCATGATCTTAATGATAACATCAATTAAGACCATGAAGTTAACCTTAAAGTTACCAAGCAATTACCCTCGCCTAAAAATATTGATCTTACTAATAATATTCAAAAGTATTATCTTGACAATGCTCAAGTGGTGTGTGCTATTCAATAAAACACTAGGATGATAAACCAATTTATGATGATGCTCGCCTAATGTATGCCTGGTATAACGGGCTTTGCTATTGTGCAACAAAGAGTAGCTATGCCAAATCCTGTTGTTGCCCTACCCCCAAAGCACCCCAATTCTCCAACCCAACTCCTATCAATCAAGAAGCTACTTCTAAGGTTGAAGAGCAGGTTCCTACATTACAGCTTGTAGTTGTACATCATCCTACACCTGAGGTGAGGGACCAAGAAAGCTACATTGAGAGATCTTCATCCTTATACGTTTTACGTATGTCATAAGGTGTTATTGGAGAATTTATAGTTTATCCTAAACTTACTCTTGTAGAGGCTACAATGTTTTCTCCTAGGGGTAAATCTATCACAAAGGAGGATCTAGACATGTATTTGAAGGAAATACAGATGAAGTTTACTGTAGGAGCATTGGATTTTAAGCTCTTGTATAATTAGCACATCACAACTAAGCCTTACCTTAAGGATTGTGTGAATCCTAAGTTCATGCTTTTCAATGGAAAGAAAGGAAGTGCTAATTAACACTTATTGAAATTTATCAAAATACTAGAAATTTATAAGGTAAATGATGATTTGAAACTTAAAGAATTTTTTAAGTTACTCACGAAAAAGGCATACATGTGGTATGTCAATCTTCCGCCAGACACAGTGGGTTTGTAAGGTAGCATGTGCAAGATGTTCTTAGAGAAGTTCTTCTCTATTCAAGAGAGAGTTGCTTTGATTAACTTGGGACAATTTCGATAGAAGCCTAGGGAAGACTTGATGGAGTACATTAAACGCTTTAGAGAACACTCTTTAAACATTCAAGATATTTGTGATGAAAAGGAGATAGTGAAGTTTTGTATCCAATAGATGTTCATTGAATACATGGTGCATTGAGAGAATTTGTTTTTGGTGTTATTTGCTGTGTTAGTTGAAAATGTATAAAGGATCAACATTTTCGTTACAAAAGCAAAAGGGGGAAAGTCTCAAGTTCAACAAACAATCACCATTTGTAAGCTTGGCCTAAATAGAAGGATCCAAAGGAGAGAAGAAGCTCAGGACTAGGAAACTGGAAATTGAGACTACGAGAGGCTCTACATGAACATTGACATATCCATGCCCGATAGGGAAGATACATGCAATACTTGACATATGGTTGAAAGATGGGAATATCAAATTCCTAAGAGTTGGACACCTCTCTACTGTAGAAGAAAAGAATGACCACAATTTTTGCAAGTTCTATAGAGTTGTACGTCATTTTACTAAGGATTACTTCACCTTGAGGAAGATTTCCAATGAAAGGGTTCGAAGTGGGGAGCTTATCATTGAAAACAACAATGTTAGACACAATCTACTCCTAGCCCATAACAATTAATGCGGTGCCATAAATGTTGTTACTCATGATCTTGCTACTATTGAAGTAGTTGAGGTGTCACTTGTCGAAGCATATAAAGGAAAAGGGAAATTAGATGAAGTTAAAGATGATGAATGCTCACTCGTCGTTGCAGTGCTATTGCAGACTTCCAACTTTATGAATTTCTTCAACCTTTTTAGGTTCGATAAGAATGCAAGGCTTGCAACAGTGGCTACACTTACACAAATTTTAGAAGGACAATATGTGGAGTGGAGCATAACGTAACTTGTGAAGAGAATGGTTTGTCCCTATGAGAATGCGATTTTACTCATAGATATTGATATGTGCATGAAGAGCCTAAACCATAATCACCCCTTATATGTGGAGGGAGTGCTTAATAGATATCTAGTGAAAATGATATTTGTAGACACTAGCTCCTCTTTGAACATCATGACAAAAACCATATTTAAAGCAGTTGAAATTTATCTTGGGCATTTGGTGAAGCAATCTATTTTGGTGAATAGTCTCAATCATTCCCCTACAAAGACACTTAGATGAGTTAATATAGATCTCAAAGTTAGGCCTATCCATAACTCTATTACTTTTCATATGGTCGATGTGTCTATATCCTATCACCTACTTGTGGGAAGGAAGTGGCTGCATGATCACAACTTGGCACCTTTAACGCTTCATCAATGCATTAGAGGCAACTGGAAGAGAAGGACATATTCATCCCTACTACAAAGAATCCCTTTAAGAGAGATAAGTCATACTTTATTTAATCAACATTTTTTTATGAATTCATTGAAGAAGGAGAAACTGCTACTATGAGACCCTTGGGATGTCCCATCACCTACTTGGGAGGAAATCTAAGGTAGGCAACAAAAGAAGAGAAAGATGTGTGGTTATTGAGGAGGTAAGAAGAAGAATAAGTAAATGGAAAGGATAAAAAGTTTTATTAGGGCAGACGCGCATAGGGTATATTGTTTATGATGGTTATAGGGATCTAAGGAGGTGTGTGATGGGAATCAGCTAACATCAAGAGTTCAAGAGTCAAAATCCAATGACCCGTTACATGGTATTGGAGGTCCAATGACAAGAGCTAGAGCTAAGCGGATGAGAGAAGCTTTGCAAGGATTAGTGATGGAGCTGCAAGAGAAGGAACCGAGCTTTACCAAGGGAGAATCGACATTTATTCACATAATCTAAGCTTCCAAAGAGGATCCCGAGAGAACCGGCCTTGAATGGAGGACAGAGGCTGACACGGTTCCGGGCACGGCTTGAGGCACGGCCTGAAGGTCTGTCACAGACTCTGACACGGTTCCGGGCACGGCTTGAGACACGGCCTGAAGGTCTGTCACAGACTCTGACACGGTTCCGGGCACGGCTGGGGACACGGCTTGCAGAACTTTCACAAAAGCTTACACGGGTTAAGACACAGCTTGAGACACGGCCGTGTACTACACTCGTCACATGTTCAGATGCGAATATTATTATTTATTTCCACGTGTACGCTTAGATTTTTTTTCCCCCTTTTAGGTATTTTACGGGGCCATATAAATAGTCTTTTGTGAGACCAATTGAAGGACGGTTTTGTTGAATACACATTTTGAGAGTCCTCTCTCTTTTGTTCTTTGCGAAAGAACTCCTTTCGATTTCTTCGATCTAAACGCTCGGGGAAGTCATCTTGATAACTTAGGTTTCAATCAGCAGGTGTGGTTGGGGTCTAGTTCCGTTCATCACTTGTTCAAGACGATACTTGGGAATCCGATTTCAAATCACGATTGACGGGTTCTAGGTTTAATATACCTAGGGTTCGCATCATTTGGTATCAGAGCCTCGGCTTCTTGATTCAAGTAATTCTATCCTTTTCTATTAATTATCGTTGTCTTTAAAAAAAAAAAAAATTGTCTGGAAATTCGTCAGGAAATTGCTATTGTTCTGTTGTTGTTCTCGAATCCTCCTGAGCAAAAAAAAAAAAGGAAGAACATTTCAGTAATCCAGTATCTATATTTATCGTTCATTCGTGGGTATTCATTGTGTCTCTATTGGAGTCCTTGTCCGTGTTTCCCTTAATTGGCTGTTGAATTGGAACCGTTTGTTTAAAAAGTGAGTTGCCTTAGTGGTTTATGTTAAAGAAATTTTGATTGAGTTCTGATCAAAGAGCCTATAAGAGCGAGTTGTGAGGATTATCTATTTATTGAACGAAACACGAGTGAATTCACATCTGTGAGTGTAAACAGGTGAGGGAGAGAAGTGTGAGGTTTATTTATTTTATTTTTTTGTGTTATTTCTAACCCTTTTGTTGCAGCAATATGTCTGATCAAAGTCCTACTAATGGAGAGAAGGGAAGCGTAGATAAGAAATTGATGTTTGAGGCATTATTCGGTGAGATGAGAAAAATGCTGAGTGCTGAAATGGAGCAAGTTCATGAGAGGTTGGATAAGATGGAGCAGAGTAGGGAACCGTCAGGTAGTAATGTTGTGGGGAGAAGAACTAATAGGCATTCAAGAGGTGGAGTGAGTATAGAAGAGAATGAGGATACAGATTCAGGGGAATATGGTTTCATGAGGGAGAGAAGAGACACCCAATGGCGAGATGGTAATTTGGGTAGTATTAAGATGAAGATACCTTCCTTTCAAGGGAAGAATGATCCAGAGCTGTATTTGGAGTGGGAGAGAAAAGTGGACCATGTATTTGATTGCCATAATTACAGTGAGGAGAAGAATATAAAGTTAGCTGCAATTGAATTTTTTGATTATGCCAGTGTATGGTGGGATCAGCTGGTGCGTAATAGGAGAAGGTATGGTGAGAGGCCTGTTGGCACTTGGAATGAGATGAAAACAATTATGCGGAAGAGGTTTATCCCTCGTCATTATTATAGGGATTTGCATAGGAAATTACAGGGGTTGACACAAGGGTCCAAAAGTGTAGAGGACTATTATAAGGAGATGGAGATAGCTATGATTAGAGCTAACATGGATGAGGAAGATGAGGCTACAATGGCTAGATTCCTCAATGGGTTGAATCGGGAGATCGCTGATGTAGTCGACTTACAACATTATGTGGATATTGAGGAATTGCTGCATAAGGCGATCAAGGTAGAGAAGCAGTTAAAGTATAAGGGGAATTCTAAATCTTGGGCGACTTCTAACTCTTCATGGAAGTCAAATTGGAAGAAGAACACTGCAGACTCAAAACCAAAAGAGGATGCGAAGGCCAAAAGTTCAGTTACTTCCTCTAAAGGTAAATCTGACACTAAACCATTCACTAGAACTCGTGATGTCAAATGTTTCAGGTGTCAGGGGTTTGGACATATTGCATCTCAATGTCCAAATCAAAGGACCATGATCATTCGGGATAATGGAGATGTGGAGAGTATTAGTTCTAGTGATGATGACATGCCACCATTGGAGGATTGTAGTGATGTGGACGTTGAGGGACCCGTGAGTGGGGAATTGCTAGTTACTAGGCGAGTCCTTAGTACTCAGCCTAAGGATGATGGTGAAGGGGTTCAGCGTGAGCATATTTTTCACACTCGGTGTCATGTGCAGAAGAAGGTATGCAGCTTGATCATTGATAGTGGTAGCTGTACTAACGTTGCTAGTACCTTATTGGTTGATAAGTTGAGGTTAAAAACTTCGAAGCATCAGAAACCATACCGGTTACAGTGGTTGAATGAGTGTGGGGAAGTGAAGGTGACCAGGCAGGTCCTTATTTCATTTTCTATTGGGAGTTATCATGATGAGGTGATGTGTGATGTAGTTCTCATGCAGGCTAGTCACATATTGTTGGGGCGACCATGGCAGTTCGATCGGAGGGTAATGTATGATGGATACAAGAACC
Source organism: Laguncularia racemosa (assembly GCA_037954665.1). NCBI lineage: Eukaryota > Viridiplantae > Streptophyta > Magnoliopsida > Myrtales > Combretaceae > Laguncularia > Laguncularia racemosa. Next base: position 1,458,302 of record JBBMOL010000013.1, on the reverse strand, counting down.
ATTACTCTTTTGTTTTAAACAAGAGAAATGTGGTTCTAACTCCCCAAAAACCATGGGAGGCTTGTGAGGATCAAGTGAGGCTAGCAAAAGAGTTTAGAGAGAAACACTTGAGTGGACAAGAAAAGAGTGAAAAAGAGAGAAAGAGTGAGAGGCAAACACTTGTGAGACAAGAGAGTGAAGAGCTTAACACACTGAGGGGAGAGAAAATTGCAGGAGAGAGTGGGGTTGCAAGAAAAAGTGAGGTTAAGAGTGCAATAGTGGCCAGGAAACAACTACTTGTACTCATGTACAAGGATTTGTATTTTACTACTACTAACCTTAACTCTTCTTTGCCAAGTGTGGTTGTGTCTCTTTTGCAGGAATATGAGGAATTGTTTCCTGAGGAGGTACCAAAGGGATTGCCTCCAATAAGAGGCATTGAGCACCAGATTGACTTTATCCCGGGTGTTTCCATTCCTAATCGGCCAGCTTATCGGGCCAATCCAGAGGAAACTAAGGAGATCCAAAGGCAGGTTGATGATCTAGTAGAGAAGGGGTTTGTGAGAGAAAGCCTCAGTCCATGCTTAGTTCTTGTCATCCTGGTTCCCAAGAAGGATGGAACATGGCGGATGTGTGTTGACTGTCGAGCAATCAACAAGATCACAGTTAAGTATAGACATCCTATCCCTAGACTTGATGATATGCTTGATGAGTTGCATGGTGCCTGTTTGTTTTCCAAAATTGATTTAAAGAATGGTTATTACCAAATTCGCATGAAAGAGGGAGATGAGTGGAAAACGGCTTTTAAAACTAAACATGGCTTATATGAGTGGATGGTAATGCCTTTTGGATTAACAAATGCGCCTAGCACATTTATGAGGTTGATGAATCATGTTCTTCGCGTTTTCATTGGAAAATTTGTTGTTGTCTACTTTGATGATATCTTAGTTTACAACACGACTTTAAATGAACATATTCAGCATTTACAAAGTGTGTTTACTGTTTTGCGAGAAAACAAGTTGTATGCAAACTTGAAGAGGTGCACCTTTTGTATGGAATTTGTGGTTTTTCTTGGATTTGTTGTAGGTGCAGATGGGATTGCTATGGATGAAGAAAAGGTGAAGGCGATCAGGGAGTGGCCAACACCTAGGAACACAAGTGAGGTCAGGAGCTTTCATGGATTAGCAAGTTTTTATAGGAGGTTTGTTAAGAACTTTAGTTCTATAGCTGCTCCTTTAAATGATCTTGTTAAGAAGAATGCTGAGTTTAGGTGGACTAAAGTGCATGAGGAGGCTTTTAATGTTTTGAAAGGTAAGTTGACTAATGCACCATTACTTATTCTACCTAATTTTGAGAAGGTTTTTGAAATTGAATGCGATGCTTCTGGGAAAGGTATTGGTGGTGTTTTGATGCAGGAATCTAAACCGATCGCTTATTTTAGTGAAAAACTCAGTGGCGCTGCATTAATTTACCCAGTCTATGACAAGGAGTTATATGCTCTGGTGAGGACCTTGCAAACTTGGCAACATTACCTATGGCCTAAGGAGTTCATCATTCATTCCGATCATGAGAGTTTGAAGTTTCTGAAAACTCAAGGTAAGTTGAACAAGAGACATGCAAAGTGGCTGGAGTTCATTGAGACATTTCCGTATGTGATTAAATACAAGCAAGGGAAAGAGAATGTGGTGGCTGATGCACTTTCTCGAAGGTATTCACTTTTGACTTCTTTGCATACTAGATTGCTTGGATTTGAACTCATTAAGGAATTGTATGAGACTGATGCTGATTTTGGTCAAATTTGGGTTGCTTGTGCTGAGTCTGGATATGCTGACTTTTATAGGCATGATGGGTACTTGTTTAAGAAAGATAGGTTGTGTGTGCCTAAAAGTTCTGTGCGTGAATTGCTTGTGAGGGAAACACATGGGGGTGGTTTAATGGGACACTTTGGTGTTAAAAAGACTTTGGATATTTTGCATGAACACTTTTATTGGCAAAAAATGAAGCATGATGTGCAAACTGTGTGTGACAAGTGCATTACATGTAGATAGGCTAAATCCAAAGTAATGCCCCATGGAGAATACATTCCATTACCCGTGCCTAATCAACCCTGGACTGACATTTCTATGGATTTTGTGTTAGGGTTACCACGGTCTCAAAGTGGAAAAGATAGCATATTTGTTGTTGTTGATAGGTTTAGCAAGATGGCTCATTTCATTGCCTGTTCTAAATCTAATGATGCACAACATATTGCTGATTTGTTCTTTAGAGAGATTGTGCGATTGCATGGCTTGCCCAATTCTATTGTGAGTGATAGGGATGTGAAATTCTTGAGTCATTTTTGGCGTACTCTGTGGAATAGGCTAGGCACTAAGCTGTTGTTCTCTACTGTTGCACACCCTCAAACTGATGGTTAGACCGAAGTAGTCAATAGGACTCTTTCAACCTTGTTGCGTGCTGTGATTCATCAAAATTTGAAACAATGGGAGAAATGTCTACCCCATGTAGAATTTGCATATAATAGGACTGTGCATTCCACTACATCTTACTCTCTATTTGAGATTGTGTATGGTTTTAATCCTTTGACTCCACTGGATATTTTGCCTTTGCCTGTTAATGACTTTGTTGATCTTGATGGAAAGAAAAAGGCAGAATTTGTGCGGGAATTGCATGCTCAGGTGCGGGCTAACATTGAGAAGAAGAATGAGCATTATGCTCGCTAGGCCAATAAGGGTCGTGTGAAGGTTGTTTTTCATCCAGGAGATTGGGTGTGGGTGCATCTGAGAAAGGAGCGATTTGCTGAACAGCGAAAATCTAAGTTGCACCCTAGGGGAGATGGGCCATTCCAAGTGTTGGAACGCATCAATGATAACGCTTACAAGATTGACTTACCAAGTCACTATGGTAATGTAAGCGTAACTTTTAATGTTTCTGACCTTACTCTATATGATGCAGGTGATTCGAGGACGAATCTTTTCGAGGAAGGAGGGAATGATGGGAATCAGCTAACATCAAGAGTTCAAGAGTCAAAATCCAATGACCCGTTACATGGTATTGGAGGTCCAATGACAAGAGCTAGAGCTAAGCGGATGAGAGAAGCTTTGCAAGGATTAGTGATGGAGCTGCAAGAGAAGGAACCGAGCTTTACCAAGGGAGAATCGACATTTATTCACATAATCCAAGCTTCCAAAGAGGATCCCGAGAGAACCGGCCTTGAATGGAGGACAGAGGCTGACACGATTCCGGGCATGGCCTGAAGGTCTGTCACAGACTCTGACACAGTTCCGGGCACGGCTTGAGACACGGCCTGAAGGTCTGTCACAGACTCTGACACGGTTCCGGGCACGGCTGGGGACACGGCTTGCAGAACTTTCACAGAAGCTTACATGGGTTAAGACACGGCTTGGGACACGGCCGTGTACTACACTCGTCACATGTTCAGACGCGAATATTATTATTTATTTCCACGTGTACGCTTAGATTTTTTTCCCCCTTTTAGGTATTTTACGGGGCCATATAAATAGTCTTTTGTGAGACCAATTGAAGGACGGTTTTGTTGAATACACATTTTGAGAGTCCTCTCTCTTTTGTTCTTTGCGAAAGAACTCCTTTCGATTTCTTCGATCTAAACGCTCGGGGAAGTCATCTTGATAACTTAGGTTTCAATCAGCAGGTGTGGTTAGGGTCTAGTTCTGTTCATCACTTGTTCAAGACGATACTTGGGAATCTGATTTCAAATCACGATTGACGGGTTCTAGGTTTAATATACCTAGGGTTCGCATCAGTGTGTTTATCTTCTTCAATTCTCAAACAAGTTTAAGAAATCTAACTTGCCCCTCAACAAATGCAAGATCAAATTAAACTTTAAGTAGATGAGATAGAAGAGTTAGATTTAGCGTGACCAGACAAGTTGCCGTGGCCAATTTTTATTAGCAAGTGTCTTCCTTAAGAGATAAGGATCCTAATAGGGATATCTTTGCTTGGACCTATGAAGAGATGCTAGGATTAGATCATAACCTCGTAGTACATAGATTGAATATCACTTCAATAGTCACACTAGTGAAGTAAGGACAATGGGTTTTTTGCCCTAAAGTTGTGGTGTAAATCAAGTTAGAAGTTGAGAAATTACTTCAAGCAAGTTTTATAAAACCAATTGAACATCCTACTTGGCTCATAAACATGGTTCTAGTAAGAAAAAAGAATGGCTAAATAAGAGTATGTATTGACTTTTAAGATTTGAATAGGGCATGTCCAAAAGATAATTTTTCCTTGCCAAATATTGACACTTCAGTAGATGCCACTGTTGGACATAAGTTATTTGCATTTATAGATGGCTTTAGCGGTTATAACCAAATCAAGATGGCAGCTAATAATGTAGAGTGCATTGTTTTTCAAACCTCGATGGGAAACTTCAATTACTCTATCATGTTATTGGGCTCAAGAATGCAGGTGCCACTTATTAGAGGGTAATGACCACTATATTCCACGACACGATGCATGATTTTATGGAAGATTATGTAAATGATATAGTTATCAAGTCAAGATGAGCACCCGATTATTTGATCCACTAGAAGAAGATTTTTGAAAGATATTAGTTATATTGACTTTGCATGAACCCTCTTAAGTGTGTCTTTGGAGTGGTTTCAAGTAAATTTCTTGGGTTTATTGTTCATAGAAAGGGTATTGATGTCAACCCAACAAAGGTTTAAGTTATATAATTCATGCCCTCACCCACTACTCCAATGGAATTGAAAATTTTATAGGAAAAGTCTCTTACATTAGGAGATTCATGTCAGTATTAGCAGAGATTTCATATCCTTTGCATCGACTTATAAAGAAAGGGTTCCCATTTGAGTGGGGAGAAATGCATGAAGAAGCAATCTAGAAGATTAAGAAGATTCTAACCTCCCCTCAAAATATGACAATATTTGTGAAGGAATTACCATTGATCATGTATCTTACTTCCATTGATAAGCCCATTGAGCCCTTGCTTGTGCAGGAAATAGACGGACATGAATGACTAATTTACTATTTGAGCCAAACCCTTTAAGGGAGCGAGGTGAATTACTTGGCTTGTGAAAAGCACTATCTCATGCTAATATTTGCCTTGTAAAAATTACAGCACTATTTCTTGATCAATCTCATCACATGTTTAGATCCCATTAAGTACTTATTATCTCAGCTAACCTTGTTAAGCCGAGTTGCTAAGTGGTTACTTCTCCTTAAAGAGTTTGATATCATAGTCTAGTCCCTCAAGGCTAGCAAGCCAACAGCCTTACCTGATTTGTTGGCACACTTCCCAAATGCGCATAAATGCCTTATTGTGGATATTATGTTAGTAGAGTTTTATGAAGATTCCTTCATGGTCAAAGTAGAAGGAGAGTGGTCATTTTAGTTTGATGGCTCTACAAGAAGCAAGCAATAGGGGGGTAGGAATTGTGTTAACCTCGCTCGAAGGCTAAGAAATACCATTGGCATTTAAACTCGATTTCTATTGTATTAATAATGAGGTTGAATATGAGGCTTTATTACTTAGGTTGATATTTGTGCAAGAGGCTGGAGTAAATCGACCATGCATTCAAGGTGACTATAACTTGATCATTAAATAAGCCAACACTGAGTCTGGACTTAAAAAACCTACACTAGAGCCTTTGGGCTCTAGTGACAAAATTTTAATCAGTACACTATGAGCATACGACTCAATCCATTAATAGATATGCAGATGCATTGGCTACATTGGCATCAAAAGTTTCCATCCAGGATGTGAATAATAGTTTAAATATTTAAGTACGTAGGAAATCTATACCATACACTGCATTAAATCTTCTTGATGAAGATAGGGAACCACATGATGATTGGCACATTTTAGTGAAGGAGTAGTTAGCACATCTTGATGCAGCTTCTACTTCAACATCGAAAAATTTATTTAATTAAATGGAAGACTATATTATAAAGGCCCAAAAGGTGTTTTGTCTCGATATATTGGCACAAAAGAGGTACGTCTTAAGTTAGAAAAGTATCACAAAATCTGGCATAGAGACGAGGGACCACCACTATATTGTCTGATTCAACGTGCTAAATACTACTGGCCATCAATATTTAAGGATACATTCCAAATATAAGCAAATTGCCCCAATTTTCATGAATTACTTAATGAGAAGGAATGTAATTTTGTGGCCTTAGTGGGGGATTGGAGGTGTCCATACATTAACTATTTGAAGAATAACATCTTACCTACCAATAGCACTAATGCCAGGCTTGTGAAAAGGAAAGCAAAAGAGTATCTGATACATGAGGATGAATTATAGTCTCATTTATGGAAAACCCCTTAGGTGTATTGCACCCCTTAAGACAGAAATAACATTGACTGATGCCTATGTTGGAGAATGTGAGGAACATTAAGGAGGAAGTTATATTATCACTTACTTAATATGTGATACTATTAGCCAACTATGGAAACTAATGCCTTTAATTTTGTTCGAAAGTGTGTCATTTGTTAGCAACATGGCAATGTCATTTATGTTCCTGTAGTCATACTCTATAGTGTAATGACTCTGTAGCCCTTCTACACTTGGGCATTTGACCTTATTATTCCTATTCACCTGCCATTGAAGGGATGTGTCTGGATCCTAGCTAGGATTAAATATTTTACTAAATGGGTAGAGATAGTTCCACTAAAAAAGGCTACATGACCAACAATTGCAAGTTTTATGAAGGAGAACATCATATGCATATTCGGAATTTTGAAGCACATCTTATCTGACAATGGCACTCCTTTTTTCAATTCTCATGTTCAACAATTGTTGGCTAATTATAGTATTGATCATGTTAAGTCTATGTTTTACTACCCAAAAGGTATTGGACAAGCGAAGGCTATGAACAAGAGTTTGTTAAAGTTGCTTAGTCGCATGGTTCACGACAACCACAAAGAATGGCATGATAAATTATTGCTAGCACTATAGGCTTTTAGGACATTAAAGTGAAAACTGACTCAAGTAACGCCCTTCTCTTTGGTATATGGGATTGAGGTGATAATTCTAGTAAAAGTTCTAATTCTCTCTGCACGAATAGATATTAATGTTGAGTTTGAGCCATATACTTTGTGAATACTAAACTTGGAGGCCTTTGAGGAAAAGCAAGACACTGCTAAACTCAATTTGATATATTATCACTACAAACTAAGTGTAACTTACAATTGTTTGGTAAAAAAAAAGATCATTCCAATAGGGCAACGTTATACTTCGAGTAGCAAAGCATGTGCATCGAGGTATTCTAGCATTGAAATTTACACCCAAGTGGGAAGAACCTTTTATCATTGAAGAATTTCGTGATGGTGGTTATTGTAAGCTCCATAATCTAAAGACAGATGCTATGACTGCTTCTATTAACTTTCAATACATTAAAAAGTTTCACTTATAAAACTAAGATGTATTGAAAAAGTGAATGAATGGAATGACAAGCCTAAGTCATAACACACATTGTATATGTTTTGCATGTTGTTGCATTGTTACTACTTAGTATTAGGTTTATCTCCTAAGTGTGTAGTATTTGTTCAATTTACAATATACTGGCCGGTTAGAGTATTATCTCCTAGGCGCGTAACATAACATGCTCATTTTAACGTAGTTCAAATTCACTTATTTTTTTAATAAGTTAAGTAGTGGGTAATACTCCCTTAACTAATGTTGCCATTACTATTGAGTTTAGACAATATACATTATTATTCTCATATCTTTTCATTATGATTGACCATAACGATTATCGCTCATGAATGAGAAACATAACTCAATTGCATGGGAACTTACAAAGTTAAAAAGAGAATTGCAAAATGCTATGCTAATCGACATGAGACGAAAGATTCAAAGCAGTAAATGCGAGATAACATTCACTAATGGAAGTAATGGTATAGACAATGTGTTAAGAGAAACTCATTGAAAGAAAAAAGAGATAACACTATATATTGATGTCAATGAAGCATAGTAAATATGTGCACAATGTAATAAAGGAAGAACAAAAAAAAAGAGTAAGATCAACAACTTAAGATTCAATGACAGACTTTATGGTAGAGTACAAGTCTCTAACCTTAAGTAGCTCTTTCTTTTCAAGATCAGCCCTCTCAAGTTCAACCCTAAGGCGATCACATCATTTTATGACCTCTTGACAATCAAGTATCTTCTGAGCTTCGGTGGCAATGTGCTCCATCTTATTGATCCTAAACCTCAAGATATAGGTTGCAGTGATATTGGTAACTAACAACTCTAACTCATCTATTGATAGTGAACTCCTGTGCCTGCCCAAAAGCTCAGCAACTCTTCCTAATAGTGCAATAATGCCACTAGCCTTTGTGTCTTAGCAAATGGACCCATCCAAAAGTCCCCTTCCATCGCATACAGGCGTTGTAGTGGAGCTAGAAGACAAGAAGACACGGTATAGTAATGAAAATAGGAAGTCTCAACTGGACTTGCTACTAAAGTAGATGAATCTCCTCTCTTAGTCGACTTCAGTATCACAATGGCTAAGGGCGGATGAAAACTAGGAGTTGCCGTATCAAGAGGAATGTCACTGAAAATAGGTATAGTACTAACTGCAATAGGACCATGATTGAAAGTTGGTGTAGGATCACTGATTGTGGAAAAAATATAGCTAAGAATAGGTAGGGGCTCATTAGTGGCAATGATCTACTTGACGTAACATCAAAAGACCTAACATCCAACAAAGTACTGACATATGCTTGAATCTGACTCTTCTTTAAATGTATGGTCTCATGGTCATCCTAATCGACCATCCTACTCAACTTGTGAATCACATCATTATCATCCTCGTCCGCTTGTTCTAGTAGACCAGTTTCATTGGCATGTTGCTGTTGATGCTCATCTTGGTTATTACCAATATCCATCCCTATCACTAAGAGTATGCTTTGGAGTCTCCTCGAGTTGCAACATTTGTGGTGACTATAGGATGGTTTTCAAGTCACAACACTTTTCTAATGCCATAACGATTTGGAAAAGGACAAGAGATGGGGGGAGTTGACTTTGATGTGGTAGCACCTCTAGAAACATTAGTAGCTATATCATTGAATTGACTATTCTTCATTCGTTGTTCAATTGAAGTCTTGATAGTATCATTTTCTCGTGTACTACCAAAAAAAAAAAGAAAAAAGAAAAAAATGAGGAGAATGTTAGTAAAGGAAGTAAAAAGGAATGAATAATGAATAAAGAAGAAGGCTATTAGTTTTATTATCTCATAGATACACGTGTATTTGATTTGTTCGACCATTAGTGTGACAAGCATTATGGGATCGCTTTATGACTTATCTTTATCTTCTTTAGGAACTTGGTAGCAGAACTCGCACTTGTGAATGATAGGCTTTGATAGGGTATCATTTACTTCTATGGCGATGTACTCCTTAAACCTATTAATACAATTCTTTCGATATGTCAACCATCCATTGGAGGCAATACCAAAACACTTCATAGATGAGGAGAATAGTTGCCTGACATGTGGGTGAATAACTTTATGGCTCCCAATGTTGAGCGCTTTGTAGTACTTATCAAAGTCCTTATCGATGTTAATCTTGTGAGGCATAACCTGATCAAATCCCATTTGTTGAGCAACTTGATGTGGTGAATATACTATGTCACTATGCTTAAGGAAGAATGTGAATGAACCCTACTAATCATGGGGTGCAGGGAACCCTCCAAGTGTGCACCAAAGAATTAATTTTACCTTAGCATTAGTGAGTTGCTCGCGAGACCCTATCAAAGTGACCAACTCTTTGGAACCTGAAGGATAGACATTCGAGCACCACTCATACCTAACTAACTTGCTTGTATAAGGACAGAAACCGACTTCATGGATATCATCTATAAAGTCAAGAATTGCTCCTTGAGGCTTTTTATCCATTCATGCCCAAGCCTTAGGCTCAACAGAAGCAAGTTTACTGACGAGGGTTATAGGGTACCTCTTTTGTCCTTTTTTTTCTTAGCATCCATTTTAATCTAGATGGAACCCATGCAAATTGAATTGAAATCTATAGAGAGTAGAATTAATTCAATTGGTTTCATGATAAACTAACATCATATTATAAGCAAGACATAAGAATATGCATTATAATTGGATTAGTGTTTAAAACATGAGACGATTAATTAAGCAATTAATCTTGACTAGGATTAGAAAGATTTAGTTAATTAATTAGGTAATGTACAATTCGAAAAGTGGTTATTATGCTTTTCTACTTCAATAACTCAAAAAGGAAGTCAAAGGAAATAATTTTAAATTGATCAAGAATCCAACAATCAATATGATATATCTAAATATCATGATTGTTAATATCAGATCTATTGGTCCCTATTAATAATCAAGAGAGGGTGAATTGATTACTAAGGATTTAAAAATTCTTTCAGAAACTTACAAACTCTTTTTGGAAAATTTCCTTTTGATCACTATTAGCATATATTAATTTAAAGTGAGACTTGGTAGCAAAATTGAAAATATTCAATAATAATAAATAAAATACAGTAAAAGTAGAAAAGTAAGGGATTAAGAAGATTAAACAACGATATATAGTAGTTTCACCTTATATGTTAGTCTACTCTTCTACCCTCTATACTCTAGAACTTAATTATTTTTATCAGTTCGTTTTACTATATCAAAGAATAAAATCTTATGAGTGTTACAAAAGTCAACCACTCAATGATATAGCTATAGTCACTTCTATGCTTTATCTCCCTTAACTTAACCTAAACTAATTCTCAAAACCTTAGAGGAAAAAAAAACTTCAAAAATGAAGTTTTGGTCAAGAGGAAATAACAAATGGAGTTTCTCTATAATTTAGTGCAAAAACATAAAAATTGAATAAACTTCTTTCTTTCGTCCATGTTCTCTTGTTGTTTCTTTTTTTTGTTTAGAGTTGTGCATCTTCAACCTTTGCTTCATCTTCATATTTATAGATGATGTGATCAATCGCTCAATTTTGAATTTCTTCTTAATCATGGCTATTTTCATTATCTCATCTTTAATTTTTTCAATCTTGTCCAAAAACAATTTCTTTATTTTTATACTATTATCAAGTGGCTGTCTTCTGACGTACTACTTCATAATTTTGAATTTGATCATATTAACCATTATAGTTAATATTGTCAATCTCTTCTTAATGTTTCATAATCTTTTATTTCTTATCTTCAATCCAATAATTCGCTTTCCTTGAATAGGTTGTATTTTGATGTAATACTAATTATGCCATGATATTGTATATCAATTTTAATGGAACGAGTGAAATGTACTATTCAAATATATAGTAAATCTTGACCTATAATTAATAATTTTGTTTTAATTTTTTTTGTTGGAGTTGCCTTTGTAATTTTTTTTCTGCTTTTGTAATGAGCATATTCTGACCACTAGTCATTTATTCTCTTTCTTTTTTCTTTTTTTTTCAAGATCAACTTAATTCCTTTCTGATCAGTTATACTTGTTCTGATATTTTAAATTCTGCATACTCAGATAAAATATTTGCTCATAATAAAGATATACCTTTCTTTTTGATTAAATGGAGCCCCGTGCTTTCTAAAACAATTCATGGAACAAGAACGGATAGTACCGAAGGTCTTCAACCACATATCCCAAGCAGATAAAGAAGACAAATCCAATTAATACCCAACAACCAGGAATAGCAGTGATTGATGTTTATGAAAAGACAGGAATATCTTAAAGTCATGTTTGCTAACGTCATATTCAAAATAACAATTCGTTGTTTCATCGACAATTTTTATTAAATATTAAAATGGTTGTCTCGCTTATGAAATATCTCTCTAATATATATATATATATATAACACACACATTGTAATTTCGATTAAACTCCCACGTTTCTTCGTCCACCCCTAAAGAATGGCTTCAGGCTGGGTCGTGTTGTCGTCACGAAGCCCTTAGCATCAAGAATTCAGCGTTGTTTATGTAATTGAATTTGGTGGTAAATGGAAGAAGTTAAGGTTGCAAGAAGATGACCGATATTTATTAACATTTGAGAGTGGTATAAAGTTTATACAAGTGCCTCAATTTTTGGCATTCAGTGAGTAATATATAGTATGTTAAAAAAATAATAATTTGATAGATGGAAAAGCCTTTTAAATTTAAATATTATACTTACTTCGTACTATTATTTTATATAAGACTATAATACATACATAATAAGATGATAAGAATATAAACATCACATGATTTCTCTTATAAATTCAAAAGCCATGAAGAACTACGTAATTAGAAACAAATAGAAGCCCTCAATACATTTCCATTCTTTCAGCAAAATAATTCACTGTAGGCGACAGGAATCTGCTAAGAAAAGAGCTGTCGCCACCGTTGGTCTGCGAACGGAGGGACGCATGCCAATCGTCAATGGATCCCATCTGATCAAGGCTAAGAGCGGGAATCTCTCTTTTTTCCACTATCTTCATGATTTCCTCAGTTTCACCAAAAAATTTGAGAATGCGATATGCAGCCTCTCTCCGTTTTTGTGGAGAGCTTCTCGAGCATTCCAAAAGGATCCATCGTTTTAGATTTGTAAAACAAGCTCCCAAGATGTCGGAGATGGTATTACGCACCTCCTTAAATATTCTGTCGCTCAATCCGACAAGGTTGCTGTTCTCATTCTGATAGTCCTGCAACAGTGTTTGGCATATTCTGTACATGGAATCTGCGGCTATTGCTTCCAACGTAAGCATCTTGGAAAAATTCTGTATTGTAAAATCTGAAAGTGACATTAAACTTTGGAGTGGACTTCTTGTTTGGATAGCGAGTTTTGTGAGATCTACACCTAACCACTTGCGACGTAAATCAACTCCTGCCCATGCATTGCTTGCTGCTGCCATAATATTCATCGAATCATCTCTGTTACCGAAACTGTTCTCAATTATGTTAACATACACCAAGCCCTCTTTTACACTCTTTACCAACTCCCCAATAGAGTTGCGATCCACATCAGGAAGAGCCATGGCAATGCTTGTCAATGTCACCACTGGAAGGGCCCAGCAATTAGGAGGAGATGGGTTGAGCAGACCAACTTCTTCCCTGTTGAAGCTAACAATTCCTCCAAAATCACGAGGAGACTTATAGTTACGCAGTAATTCAATAAGATGTTTCGGTTCCCTCTTTTCACCTGCGGTGATATATTTATCAGTGACATATGAGGCGGATTTCATCAACATGTCAATCAATGGTTCCTCGCCCCAGCGATGCAAAACATAAGATCTGGGTTTGTTGGAATTTGGGTCAGGATGCGAAGTTGAAGCAGTGGGATCGATAGAACTACTGTTGCTGGAGACCGAAGGAATCAAACATACGAGTATTTTCCAAAGGACTATAACAGGACCGAGAATTACCAAACTAAGGACGGCAAAAACGAAAAACCAGAATAACATGAAAGATTTTACAAGAACAATAAACAGAGGATGCCTATATCTGATATATGAATCGTATAGATACGATCTCAAGTCCTTCAAAGTGTGCATCCAGAAGTATTGTCTTTCAAGGGATTCTATATCCTTCAGTTGGAAGTCCTGAAAATATGCCCAGCAAATATAAACCATTCTAACAGAGGGGATGACCGAGGCCACTACTATAGCTATAATTTGAGAAATTAAAATCCCTAGAACCGACCATTTATAATCAGATTTAGACACGCCACAAAAGTGCTTGGATTTAATAATGAGAAGTATACAAAAACTGCAAGCGGATGAAAAGATGGAAATCCAAAGAACAAAGCAAGGAAAAATTGAGCGTGCATATACAAAATGTGGACAACTGGAATGAGCCATCAAAGTAAAGTTTTTTAAATATTCTTTCAACTTCTCACAGGCAACCTTCTCTCTGTCTCTATCAACATGTGAATCCCTCAGTGCTCTCCGGTGCTGTATTTCATATCTAGATTGCCTATGACCTCTCCAAAATGTGACAGGCATGCAAATACCTATCATCATAGAAACAGTGGAGATTAGAATTATTATATGAATTGGTATTAACTTCAAAATGACACGGGTTCTTAACTGGATGCAGATATTTACAATTGAAGTGATAACAACAATTGTAAGACCCACTGTGTTCGCTAGGAGCTCGTTTTTCTCCAATTTCTGAAGACTTGGCACGAAAGTACCAAGCACAATAAAAAGGAAGATGGAGGTACCGAGTTTAGAGAGTTGATCTAGTTCCCCAGACATTTCGGTAGTTAAGTCCCCAGACAGTTTGATGGCTACTCCTAAAACAGTTATAGTCATAGCATTTAAAGAGAAATACCCGTTAGGTATCCAGTACTGTTTGTTCCGAATACCGTGGACAAAATCAACTAACATTGCTATAGCACAGAACAATGTGGCTGAAGCAATGTAGACACCTACAAAGGGCACTGGGCCGCTGAAATCTTTGGGGCTGCTCGGAGGTGGCGCTACGGCACTGCAACCGAACATGATTCCTTCCTTTTAATGACCCGCTTAACTTTTCAAATGGTTTTTGCAGCTACTACCTGTGCAAGTGGATGTACAAAACCAATTTTATAGCCGCTAGCCGGATGTCATCCACCCATCCTCTAAACAATAAAAAGAAAAAAATGGAAGAAAAGGGAATTGTATGGAAAGTTCGCATCCGCGTCTATTGACCAGACTCCATTCACATTCTCTCAAATATTTTCAGATTATCACATAATATACTATTATATATAATTAATAATTGGATTCAAAAAAAGTAAATGATATACTAATGATGTCTTAAAAATATTTAAATTCTTAGTAATCTCAATTATTGATTCACAAATTAAAAGAAATAAGAAGGATGAAAATTAAGAGATGGTTTCCCTTTCTCTCCACTCAAAAAAAAAAAAAAAAAAAGAGGAGCAGAAGAAGAAAGCTGCTAACGGGAAAAATTGAATATTGGGCAAAGTAAAAAATCTGTATAAAAAATTAAGGGAAATTCACTAAAATAATATTATTATTATTTTTAAATTCACAAAATAGAGTATTTGAAAAAATTATTATAAAAATATATTTTAAAGTTGTAGTGCACGCCACACTCCCCCATACAATCAATCCCATCGTAAAAAAGAGTTTGTTAAATGTTCTTCGTCCACGTATTCACCACAAGCTTACAACCTTCAAATCTAAAAAACAAAAAAATGCATGCGAACTCACTTTAATAGAGTCACACATGCTATAGTATTTCAAATTAATAATACAAATGCAAAAATAAAACACGTTCATTTTTATTTTTCCTTCTACAAACTTCATTTCTTTCATTATTTTTCTTTCTTTTGCAGAAAGAAGGTCTTTTACAATTACAAAACGATGGGATTTCAACGAGTCTGTTGGGATTTACCATTTTCTCAACAAAAAAACTTGATTAATCTACATTTTGATATGTATTTTGACAAAAAGTTAAAGTTTTTTTTTTTGTTACTGGGTTAGTTTTCATTATTTGATAAAACTTTTACTGTGATTCTTTGTAATGTTATTTTTTATAGAAAATATTAGTGCTTGTTCTTAGTTTGTAATGTGTTAGACAAAATATATGTAGATATTATAATACATAATATGCGGTAGTTAATTTTTTCGTTAGTATAAGAACAGGATCAACATTATGCTAACGAAAAATTTCATATTAATTTTAAATGTTAAATTTAGGTTTATTATTTGCATTGTTAGAAAAAAAATATTTATAATTGAATGATCCTAAAAAAAAACTTTAAAAAGTTTTTTTATAAAATAATCTTTATTATAGTCTTATCTAAAATTGACAATTTTTCTAATGAAATTCTAAAAGGAAAATTAAAATTTAAACGGATTTTTTTTTTGTTAAATGGCAACAAATAGATAAATGTTGTGCATTGCCAATTTTAAAAAGTGATTTTTTTGTTTTTTGTCGAATAGTTGATAATTTATTTATATTGTGGATTTGATAACAATGGGTGATTATGTCATATTGACAATCTACGCATTTGGAAATATAGTGGGTGATAATTGGGAGCCAGAATATGATAGAGATCTGGTTTAAAAGTTGAAAATGAAGAAGAATGTGAATTACACCAAATTCTTGTATAGAATATGCTAGAGTATTAGAGTCAATCTAATTGAAGTGGAGGTTGAGATAATTCATAGGCATTCTATTTTCCATAAGGTTAACACATCTTATGTCGTGATGCTAATTAGAGATGATGATGATGTTAAAAATTTCATTGAAACGATTGAATCCTTTGGAGATCATGACATACAACAGTTATATGTTAAAATTTTCGAAGATTTGGGAGATCCTTCTAAATGACAGACATTTCAAGAAAGTAAGCACCTGCATTCTTCACATAACATGGAAGAAATGCCTCCCGAGCCATCGATGTTTGAAGCATTTGTTCTAATCCCTATGGAAGAGGCAGCATTGAATGATGAAGATGAAGTAGATAGAGTGGTTACTTTGGTGTTACAACGACTAGACATACGCGATCTCTATGTGGTGTGTTTGGGAGCAGAAATTGCAACGGACATTGATGTGAGAATGGGTGTTAAGGAGGAAAATTCTGACTATGAGGAAAGCTTTGAGAAGAAAGATGAGGAAAGTGAAACTGAAGGAGATGATATAACTGAAGAGGATCCTTTAATCATAGCTGAGTTTTCTAGACAAGAAATGTATCAATCAGGGCAGGCTGAACCATCTAGTATGGCAGTTAGAGATCTTGTTCTCTACTATAATGTTGGTGGTGATGACGATTACATGTATTTCTAGTAGATTCAAAATGTAATGTAGAGTGGTATAAACAGTAGTTGCGAGTTCTATAAGGGCATGAGATTCAGGACAAAGGTAGATGTGATCCAAATAGTTAAGTTTTACTATGTGAAGAATTATTGTAACTTTACTATTGTAGAATATAATAGGTTGCTTTAGTCTGTTTATTATTTGAAAAGAGAAAATGATTGTAAGTGGAGGCTTATGACCCAAAAGAAGAAGCTAGATGGGCTATTTGTAGTTACTAGATTTAAGGGTGTACATACATGTATCAACCTGATGATAGGTCAAGATCACCCATGATTGGATTACAATCTTCTTGTAAGCTAGTTTGTAAATTTTGTCATGGATAATCTTGATATGAAGGTTGCAGAACTCACTTTTGTTCATGATAGGAAGAAGACGGGTTTAAGAGGGCAAGAAAAGGGCTATTAAGCATAGGTATGGGAATTGAGAGATATCTAACACTGAACTCTAAAAATACCAATCTCAGAATATGACTTACTTGGAGGTGGAGAAGATCGAATACCCCCGGAGTGTCCACTATAAAGTAAGTTTTTTAGGTGTTTGGGCCGTGCATTGCAAGATGGAGATTGCTTAGAACAATTGTTACGATTGATGAAACTTTTCTTTATGGGAAGTATACGCACAAGTTGTTGATTACTTGTAGCGTTGATGGTAATAACTATATACTTTCACTGACATTTGCTCTCGTAGATGATGAGTCGGCTGAAACATGAGAATGGTTTTCAAGAAAATTGAAAGAACATGTGGTTGGTGATTATGCAGGTTGTAAAACCATTTGCCTCATATAAGACAAACACCTTGGCAACAAGTCAATATTTGAAGCTTGAGCCAATGGATGGCACTCTTCATTTGTAGTGTGGTGGTTTTGTATACATCATATTGCAAGTAACTTCAATAAAGCATATAAAAATATGCAATGCAAGAAGTTGATCACCTATGTCGAATTGCAAGCATAAGCTTGTATATATTATTTTATTTTCGGAGGAATCTACTAAAATAATAATATATATATTTTTTAAATCGCAAAATAAAGTATCCAAAAAAATTATTTCAAAAATAGGTTTTAAAGTCGTGGACCCGAAATACACTTTCGATACAAATTGTATTGCGCGCTTTTAGTATATTTATATTGAAAGCGCATACTCAATACACACCTTTAGTATAATAAAAATTTTTGTATTTAAATTTAAAAATTATTATAATTTTTAAATTTATGGAAATTATTTTATTTATTATTATTATGTAAAATTTTAATTTTTTTTAAAAAGCAATTTAAGGAAGTTTATCATTGAAAGAAAATTTGATGATTAATAAAAAGTTTAAAAATAATTTTTAAAGAAAATGTAAAAGTGTAAATAGAAAAATAAAAATAAAAAAATTATTAAAAAATATTAATAAATCACAAAATTTAAAATGTTAATATACAAGAATCACCAATATTCATAAATAATCTCCCTCTTAGTACATTAAAATAAATGGATGAAATGGAAGACTCCATCTAATCTTTATATCACATCAAGGTCGGTTTCGCTATCCAAATCCGTATGAAAAAAGTTTTGAGTAGACGGAGGGCGTGCTTTTTAAAACAATTCATGGAAGAAAATTCAAATCGATTTCCTCCAAAGCCAGGAATGCAATTGACGAAGGCAAGGCCGGCAGTTGACGCCAATAAAATAGTAGAAATATTTGTTCATAATAAAGATATACCTTTCTTTTTTCTCCTTCTGATTAAATGGAGCCCGTGCTTTCCAAAACAATTCATGGAACAATAACGGAATGTACCGGAAGTTTTCAACCACTCATACCATGCAGATAAGAAGACATTTCCAAGCAATACCCAACAACCAGGAATAGCAATTATTGATGTTTAAGAAAAGGCAGAACAAGACCACCACAGTTCACGCCATTGACCCATTCAACAACCCGCCCCAAGGATTTAGTCAAAGCAAGCCCCAGTAGACAACTTCATCAGTACGCAGCATCTTCAAACGTGCAGCCCCTTGTCTACTTCAGTCCAGATGATGCAGCACAAGGTGCAAGCCACTCAGTCAACCCAAAAAGAAACAACACACACACAGAGCAGTCAGTCGCCAGTCAACACGCAATTTGCAAGCCCAAATCCAACAGAAAATTAAAATTAAGAAGATGTCAGCCCAGTGTTACTTGCAGCAAATGACCAGTCCAGGCGATGGGAAATCCGATAAAATCCTTGGAATGTCAGAAGGAGGATACGATAGACCAAGCGATTAACCGCATTTCTGTTTAGCTTTCCTTTTTTACTCAGTGTAAATAATAACGCTATGCATACTGACGATAAGCTAAGGAGTCGATTTACAGAATAATCGAAAGCTGGAGATTCCGGATTTTTATGTTTTCCTAATTCTTGTGTAGATTTCTCTATCCCCCTTTGTAAATTGTGTGCATATTGAATTTGCAAATTAAATCTAGTTGTTTCGAATGGGTGGGGATGATCAAGGAAAAAGAAAATTATTCTGGAAGATATTAATTTTGCTAAATAAAATAAGATTGTAACGTAATAACTATTACTAGGAATATAATAAGATTATCATTTATCAATTTGGATATTAATGATGATATTTTGAGAAAAAAATCAACTATAGTATTGGATTGCTATTCATACAAGTGTCTCAACTTTTGAAATTTGGTGACTTAGTATCTATAGTTTAAAAAATGATAATTTAGTACCATAACTTTGAAAAATATTAAAAACAGTGTCTCCATTTAATTAGTAAGTAACTAATGTTAAGGATTTTTCTTTATAAGTCAGGAAATCGCATTGATAGGGACATGTGTAATTACTTAAATGTCCCTACAATAACTCATGTGAAATATTATTTATAATTTCAATTCCTTATTGGATTAATATTGCGGGTTCAAAATATAACTAAACATTATAATTGTTATTTTATAAGGAATTAGGTTATAATGGAATTGTTATAAAAGTGAAATGAACGTACTATGAACAACTTTATTATTATAAATAGTGAGAAAGATTGATTTCGCTATACTCAATAAGATGGAGTGTTATCTCTATCCACCTATTTTAGTGAAAACGAAATTGCTTATTTCAAGGAGGATGTTGGGCTGATGGATTTGTGGTATTATTATATTGAATATTTGTGTATTCTTGACTTTTTGGTTCATCGAGCATGTATTTTACATGAAATGCAAGCAAATTGAATTGTAAAGAGTAGAGTTAATTCAATTGATTTTGTAACAAACTAACATTGTAATATAAGTAAGACAGAAATATGCATTGTAATCGAGTTAGTGCTTATAGAATATAAAATGATTAATTAACTAATTAATCTTGACTAGGAATAGAAAGACATAGAAGTAATAAGGATAATTCATACTTGGGAAAATGGTTATTATGCTTTAATATTTTGATAACTGGGAAGTGAGGTCAAAGAAAATAATTTAAATTGATTAAGTATCCAATAATCAAATATGATATACCTTAAAATCATGATCGCTAATGTCATATTCAAAATACCAATTTGTTGTTCCATTGATTTTATTTTTCATTATTTATCTATTCAATTTCTATCAAATTGCAATTCAATTTATATCTTATTAGTAAACAATAATAAATGTTGGTATTCCCATATTTCATAATATTCTCAATTTCCCCAAAAATTTGAAAATGCAATACTCAACCTCTCTTTGTTTTTTTTTTAAGGAGCTTCTCAATCATTCCAAAAGGATCCATCATTTTAGATTTGTAAAACAAGCTCCCATATTTTCGAAGATCGCAATGTACACGTTCTCAAATTTTCACTCGCTCGACCGGTCATGGTTGTTCTCATTCTGATATTCCCGCAACGGTGTTTGGCATATGTTGAACACGGAACATGCAGTGAAGTTATTGCTTTTAGCACTCTTCATCTCATTCCTAGGGAAGATTCTCTTCGTTTATTTTTGGAATGTAATAAATAGAAAATAAAAAAAAAATTATGTCTGTTATTGAGAATAGGTTAAGAATTTTTATTTTAGTATTTATTTTATATAATTTTTTATTACAGGAAATATTTATTTTAATATTTACTTTATTTTATTAATTACAATATCAATTAAGAATACGGATAAAATTATCAATTTACCCATATTTAGTCATTAATTATAATATTAAGAAAGACTTAGTTTATATAATATGTAAACTTTTTATTTCCACTACTGAAAGAATAAAAAATTCTATATTTCTTAAGTAATATCTATTCTCAATAGAGTGAGAATAAAAAAATCTTAGGAATTAAAATTCCCCTCTTTATTTTTTCAAACGAACAAGGTAATAGATAGTTAACAAGAAATAATTACTATTCTCTCTTTTATTATCTCTAAGTAGATGAGCTATAAATGGAAAATAATAAAGTGAGTCAATAATTTTGATGAAACATTTATATTGGAGAGCGAATTTTGTGAGATTTACATCTAATCTAAGTCCATCCTATCTACCCTATATCATCTTAGCACTGTCATGATATCATATCATATCATATTATATAATTTTAGAAGATGTTGCTTTCTATATTCTATTTTCCATTCATCATCATTTACGATGTCATTAATTTTCATTAATTACACTTACCATTATTTTTTTATTCAAATATGCCATTAATTATTTTTTAATTATCAGGGATTAATTATTTCATCTATACATCAGAGTGGTTTTGTTGCAATATTTGTTTTTTTTTTTTTCCAATTCTGTGGAGACATTTTTTTTAATGAACTTTTCTAATTTTTATTTGCATCGTTATTGAATTTTTTTATTTATATTATCCTTTGACTATTAGGGGAAATTTGGGGGACATCATCATATTTAACAGGAATTTCTTTTAAAAAACAATTGATTCATATTGATGATATATTCTTACATTTAGATATCATATATGAATCTACCATGGTTGTTTTGTGAAAGTTTTAGAGCTTTTGATATGGTTGTCGTGCCTTGAAGAGGTTTATTTCTCGTTCATGAAATTCAATATTTTTGAGACATATGGTTGAAGACCAATTATCAATGACAATGACAATTGTTGTTGTAGTTTTTGAAGGATTTCTTAGGAGTTTAATGATAGTAGCTTTAGATAATAATATACTTAAATAATATATTGTATTGTATAAATAATTAAGGCTTTTACTAATTTTGTACATTGTCCATTTTAATAAATTATTTTTCTTTTGTCTTTTGTGTATCTTTTTGTTTAAAGTACCCATTTATATTTGAAATTTTATTGTTCATATTTATTACTTTTATGTTTTCTTTCATGCAAGAATTGGATCTTTGTGGATGATAACCTAGGAGCATAAAGATCTTCACACTCCTAATGAATGAGTATTGACTTCAATATTTTATGCTAAGTCATACTATTAAAAAGAAGAAGTCTAAAGATGATGATATCTTGGGATATTTATTTAATATTTTATTTTACTGATTTTTTTTGGCCAAAATTTTATCAATGAGTTTAAGCTATGGGGTTTCTATAACAAATCCATTCATATGAATTTAATATGTTATAATGTATATTTGGGTAAAATTTTATGTGATTTAGTGATAAATTCCACTATTGCTAGATTAATCCATATGATTAGATAAAGAATAGGTCAATAATGGATTTTTTTAAAGGGAAATTTAAAATATTCAAAGATGGAAATGAGGCAATTAGTACAATACCTATATTAAATTTAAGACAAATATAAAGGACTTTATGAATCCATTAACAAAAGGAGCTTCTAAGTTTCTAAACATTGAAACTATAGATCAAGACATTAGTAAAGCCTTTAATAAAACAAAGATGTTGTATAAGAATCACTTTTATGTTCTTTTGAATTATACATATCAATGGTATCAGTTTGAAAAGCCAATAGGGATATGCAAGAATAAATAATTTTATATAATATAATATGATTTCTAATAAAACATGATATAATATATAATACTTATTACATTGCATTTCATGACAAATAGCACCATATGTTATAATTGTAATAAATGTAAAGTTGGTATATTTTCATAATTAAATTAACTAACACACTAATTTTTTTTTAAAAAAGAACTATGTTGGTTTAATCCCAACTAGTGGGTATGTAGGTATCTTAAGGGCAACCAATAAAAAAATTTATTCTTTTCAAATTTCAATTATTAATGAAAATAAAATTATTATTTTTTATTTCATTTAAGAAAAAAGAAAATTCTTAATAAAAAAAGGATTAAAAAATTTCCATGTTTTTTTTATTTATTTCGTCCTTATTTATATAAAAATATCATGTCTTGCATATGTGATTATGAAGGGAAGTTATATGAAGCTTTAATTCATTTTTTGAAAAATAATAAGTAGTAACCGTTTAGGTTTAATATGATAGCCCCTAATTCCAGACTTTTTAGTTAATGTTTTTTCTAAAATTCCTTTTAGAAAAATTCAAAAATTAATAGCTAGTTAAGGTTAATCCACCTAATTAACCTTAACTCATTTTATTTTTAACTTAGCTTAGTATCGACTCCACTTTTTCTTAAAATACTAAAAATATAGTTTTTCCTTAATTTTACTGTCAAGTAACTTATATTAGGTGAGCTGAACTTAATATAGGTTAAATTAAAAAAAAATATCAAAATTAGGCTTGATAGATGGGTTTCCCTATCTCTCCACTCAAAAACAGAAAAAAAAAAAAAAGAGGAATAGAAGAAGAAAGTTAAGGAAAAATAGAATATTAGGCAAAGTAAAAAATTTGTATCAAAAATTAAAAAAGATATTATTTTTATTTTTCTTCATATATATATATATACATATAATTTTTCTTAATTATTCTTTTCCCTTTCTCCTAAACCTTAGCCACCACTCATTTATCTCGAGACCCTATAAAGTTGAATAAACTATTGGAAATGACAGATCTGAAGACAAATTGAAACATATATCAATTTCATTATGTTTTAATTAATTGTGATTTTTAATTACATCAATTTTATAATTCATAAATTTATTATCTCGCTAATGATACTTTTTTGAGTAAAATCCGGAAAAACTTGAAATAGAATAAAAAATGAGTATAAAATTAGATTAATACTAGTTTAACAATGCCATGGACATATACTAAGATTAAATTTAGGACTTATGATAGGTATGGCAATTATATGCTTTTATTGAAACATTTATGTATATTTTTATATTTTCGATAGGAAAAAAATGTGTGCACAAATAATTTCTAGGTAAGAATCACATGAAAAATGATCAAGAAAAGAATGTAATCCCTAGTCACCAAGGAAAAACAATCCTCATTTCCAATTTCACATCAAGCTCGGTATCGTGATAAGTGTTGAAAGATCCTTATTTATAGTATTTATTGAATATAAATTTGTATGAATTTTGTGTGAATTTATCAAGAAAAAGACACTTAAGTGCTTAATATTTGATTTTAAAGGTTTAAAGAGTGCAAATAAAAAATTTTAAAAAGATTCGAGCGAAAAAAAAGAAGATGCAAAATTTAGCAAAATATGAGAAAATGTGATTTTCACGTGTGCACAACCTTCAACGTGGCTGTGCTAATGCTAGTGCTAGAGAGCAAAAAGTGATTAGAATGCATCATGAACTTGTGCCATGGCCGCTACATAATTGGTGCAGAGAGTCGTGCTAAAGTAAGAAATCTGCCTAGATAAGAAACTGTAGGAATTTCAGAGTACACAACCCCAAGCATGGTTGTGTAGGAGGCCATGTAGAACCTGAAATGTCAAAATTTTATTCTTTTCCAAAGTACACGGCCCTGAGCAGGGGTGTGCATTAGGTCGTGCATGCTACTGTGTTTCCTAGACTATAAATACTTGTTGTATTAAGAAAATTAGGGATTTGATTTTATTTTTCTAATAGCCACTCTAAAAACCTTTTGAGAGAAAAATTATGCATCTGAATAGCAAAATCGCTGGAGTATCATCAGAGATCATAAAACGCCTAAGAGGGTTTATTTTTTTCATCATGAATTATTATTACTTCTTTAGATTTCTCGTGATTATTGTAAATTTTATGGAAGAGTAGATCTATATGCCCTGCATCTTGTGAAACTTTAAATCATGTGATTGAATTACTTATTGATTAATGAAAAGTTTACGCCTTTGTATCTATTCATGTGTTTTAATTGTTGTGTGATTAATTTATGTGCGCAAATTGATTGCATGTATGATTCTTATTAGATAGAGAGAGATCTCATCTAATAGGATAGATTTTCATGAATAGAAAGATTGCATGTTTTACTTAAAGGTAGGAAAACTTCAATTTTCTATATAAAGATTTAATCTTTATTTGGGAATTATGAGCTTAATGAAATCTTATAGGGCAATAGTGAGGGAGTGGTCTCCATTATTCCATATAAGGTTATTAATTAATTATCTCGATAGAGTAATTAGTTTAATTGAGAATTCTTACAGTGCAAAGCATAAACAAATTGTTAATCAATACCTTAATATAAAATAGTTAGGGCTTAGAGTGAATCAAGATGAAGGGTATGTCTTTGTGATTAAATTCATTTATTACAATGATTATAATTAATCTTAGGATCATTAGATTCGTTAATTAGTGATTTAATTTATTAATATCACATTAAGATTTAGATTAGATAGCAGAAAAATAGTAATATTAGTATTTGGTTTTAAGATCATTGAGGACGATACCCGTTGTGATCTATATTACATTAGATAAGTGTCCTTGCCTAGCTAACTCATTAGATTTCTTTGGGTTTATAAATTTACAATTTGATATGATCGGATAAACGACCCATCAAGTTTTTGGAGCCATTGCCAAGGATTTAACATAACAATATTGGGAAAAACCTTATTATTTGCTAATTTAGTTATTTATTTTATTTGTTTTATTTCTTTCTACTCTCCTTATCTTTAAAATACTTTAACTCATGGTTGTTTTTATAGTACATGACGAGGACTCTACCTTCTAACATTCTTGATTTAGACCTTGAGATTAAGAGAACACTCCGCAAGATTTGCAAGAATACAGTTGTTGAATCTTCTAGATAATTGGAAATCGAGGGAGAAACGTCTATTATAAAAGTCGCAACAGCAATAAAGGATGAGGAATCGACTTTAGAATTTTTAGATAGTGGGATAAGATTACTGAAGAATATTAAAGAGGAAACATATGAGACCATAGTTGAGGATCTACCTAAGACCAATCTAGATTATGCAAGGCTAACCTTAGATGGAACATGGTCGATTATTGTGAAGCCTCCCATTGGGGCTAACAATTTCAAAATCAAAGGTGTGGTGATTTAACTCTTGCAATAATATTGTCAATTTGATGGACTATCGGATGAAGACCCCCATGCTCACATTCAAATGTTCTTAGAAATCTGTAAGACCTTTTAGAATAATGAAGTGATGGACGAAGTTGTATGTACTAGGTAATTCCCTTTCTCATTGAGGATAAAGCTAAAAACTATATTAAATCATTAGGTCCTAGAGCTTTAACTACATAGGATGATACAGTCAAGTAATTTCTAGATAATTACTTCCCTCCGTGCAAAACAACCAAGCTCCGAAATGATATCGCTTCATTCATGCAACAAGAGGGCAAAACCGTGTACAATGCTTAGCAAAGATGGATAGAGTTATTAAGAAAGTGCCCACACCATCAACTATCTACATGGATGCAGGTTCAAACCTTTTTGAATGAGCTTAACCCAACTACCCGTTGATTGGTAGATGCCGTAACTAGCGGTACGTTGAATTCCAAGACCTTAGAAGAATCTTTGAAACTTTTCGTTGATATGGCTAAAAATAATTATCAACGGAGCAACAATAGGGGCAAGCAAAAAGTGGTGGTAAAGTATGAAGTAGATCTCATGACTACTTTGGTGGCAAAAATGGAAGCTCTCAACCACCAGGTTTCTACCTTTAGGAATTCCTAAGGGTTACAACACCAAATGGGAGATGCTAGCGAAAATATGGACCTCCATGAGCAATATGAGCAAGTAGACTATCTTGGGAATCAAAATAGACAACAGTATAGCCCATGTAGTAACACTTACAATTCTTGCATGAGAAACCATCCCAATATCTCTTATGGTAATCAAAACACCTAGAGATCTAACTTCTCTCCATTAGGATTTCAAAAGCAACAAATGCTACCTTACCAGCTTATGCCCAATCCATCGGTCTAGTCGCTTCAGTAGGAAAAGAAAACTAATTTAGAAGATCTAATGAGCCAATTTATTTAAAGTTCTGAGACAAGGCATCGAGACCACAAGGCTTCTATTCAAAACCTTGAGAAGCAAAATTGGCCAATTGACTAAGATGACGTCTGAAAGGCAACCGATTCCCTTCTTAGTAACATTGAGAACAATCCGAGGGAGCAGGCAAAAGCCATATCCTTGAGGAGTGGGAAGGAACTGCAAATTAGAAAAGAACCTGAGAAGAAGCAAGAGGGTGGTTAAACTTTTGAGAAGGAAAAGGTAGAAACTGAGAAGCAAGAACTCAAGAGACAATCACCACCGGTTGTCAAGGAGTATATTCCAAAAATTCCATATCCAGCTCACCTCAATTAAAGCAAAGACAAAGAATAGTTTGGTAAATTTCTAGAACTTTTTAAATAACTACACATTAATATTTCATTTGTTGAGGTGCTTTAGCATATGCTAAAATATGTTAAGTTCTTAAAAGAACTTCTATCCAATAAGTGGAAGTTAGAGGATGTTTCTACTATAGAAGTAGGATCAAACTGCTTATCTATCATTCAAAACAAACTCCCTCCAGAGCTAAAGGATTTAGGTAACTTTACTATTCCATGTTTAGTTAGTGATATCTTAGTCGATAAAGCTTTGGTTGATCTTAGGGCAAGCATTAACCTCATGCCATACTCTTTCTTTAAGAAACTGAGTTTAGTTGACCCAAAGCCCACTAGAATGAGTTTGCAGCTTGCTGACCGATATGCGAAAATCCCCAAGGGGATCATTAAGGATATCTTGGTAAAAGTAGACAACTTCATATACCCTATTGACTTTGTAATTTTAGACATGGATGAGCACAGAGATATGCCTTTAATCCTAGGAAGACCATTCCTTGCTATTGCTAGGGCAGTGATCAATGTGGAGGATAGTAAGCTTACATTAAGAATAGGGGATGAAGAATTGGTGATCAAAATGGCCATCGCCATGAAATACTCTATGTGCGTAGATGATTCTTGCTATTCTGTTGATATTTTTGATTCCTTAGTTGACGAGCATATTGACGAGATCTTATAAAAGAATCAGTTAGAGCTAAGTCTAATTAGAGGAGAACAGGAGGACATGAACAACCCTAAGGTCAAAACATTCAATGAGCAGCTTAATGCTACAAAAGAAATTACACCTCAAGGAGGATTTCAAGATTTAAATGTTAGTAAAGAGGCGAGGCCGAAAACTTCAATCAAAGAGCCACCGATGTTGGAATTGAAACAACTTCCAGATTATCTAGAGTACACTTTCTTAGTAGAAGACTCCAAGTTGTCAGTTATCATAACCTCTGATTTATCTACAGAGTAAAAAGATCAATTGCTTATGGTCTTGAGAGCACACAAGCAGGCCATTGCTTGGAAAATAGTAGATATCGAAGGTATAAACCTCTCTTTCTGCACACATAAAATATTACTCGAAGAAGGATTCAAGCCTATAGTGCAACCACAACGTAGGCTAAATCCCAATATGAAAGAGATGGTTAAGAAGGAAGTTATCAAGCTTCTTGATGTAGGACTAATATATTTGATATCAAATAGTCCTTGGGTTAGTCCAACACGAGTGGCGCCAAAGAAAGGAGGGATGACTGTGGTCCCCAATGAGAACAGTGAGCTTATAACAATGCATACCATCATTGGGTTACGTGTTTATATAGATTACCAAAAATTGAATGATGCCACTCAAAAGGACCACTTCCCGCTTCCCTTTGTGGATTAGATGCTGGAGAGACTGGCTGGACATATGTACTATTGCTACCTCGATAGGATATCTGGATACTTCCAGATACCGATAGCTCTAGAGGACCAGGAGAAGACCACCTTTGCTTACCCTTATGGCACATATGCTTATAGGAGAATGTCATTTGGGTTATGTAATGCACCGGCTACATTTCAGTGGTGTATGTTAGCTATATTTGATGATCTGGTAAAGAAAATTATGGAAGTCTTCATGGATGACTTTTCCGTCTTTGGTGATTCTTTCTCAAATTGTTTAGAGGATTTAGAAAATGTGCTTACTTACTATGAAGAGACTAATCTTGTATTGAATTGGGAGAAATGTCACTTTATGTGTAAGGAGGGCATTATACTCGACCATAAAGTCTCACATAGGGGTATTGAAGTTGGTCAAGCAAAGGTCGATGTGATCGCAATACTTCCACCATCAAATTTAGTCAAGGCTATAAGGAGTTTTCTAAGCCACACTGGTTTTTATAAACGCTTTATAAAGGACTTCACCAAAATAGCTCATCTACTGACTCGACTATTGGAAAAGGACATGCCTTTCAACTTCACTCCCGATTGTAAGCATGCCTTTAACGTACTCAAGGAACGACTAACCTATGCACCCATCATGATAGCTCCTAATTGGAACTTGTCCTTTGAACTCATATGTGATGTAAGTGACTACACAGTTAGGGCAGTTCTAGGAAAAAGACAAGACAAACACTTTTGACCTATCTACTATGCCAGCAGAACTCTTAATCATGCTTAAGTGAATTACATTACTATAGAGAAGGAACTGCTAGCTGTGGTATTTGCATTTGACAAATTTAGGTCATATTTAAGTATGTCCAAGGTAATTGTCTACATTGATAACTCTGCCTTGAAATTTTTGCTAACGAAAATAGATGTGAAGCCTAAACTTATTCAGTAGATTTTGCTCCTATAAGAATTTGACTTAGAAATTCCTGATAAAAAAGGGACATAGAATTTAGCAGCTGACCATCTCTCAAGGCTTGAGAACCCTTATTTAGAGGAGCTGAAGGAAGAAGACATTAATGACTCATTTCCTAAAGAAAAATTATATGCAGTTTGCCAACTTATGAACACGAAGACTCCTTGTTTTGCAGACTTTGCAAATTATCTAGCAGTAAGAGTCCTCCTCAATGACCTTAGTTACCATGCAAGAAAGAAGTTCTTTTCTAAACTCAAATACTACTATTGGGATTAACCCTTTCTTTTCTAGGTCTGTGGAGATCAAGCAATAAGGAGATGTGTCTCACATGAAGAGAGGTGACAAATCCTCCAAGAGTGTCATTTCGACTGTACCGGTGGTCATTACTCAGCCAATAGGACTGCACATAAAGTTTTAGAAGCTGGTTTCTATTAGCCTACAATATTTAAAGATGCTTATCATCGCTATGTAACATGTGATAGACGTCAATGGGTAAGGAACACATTTCGAAGAGATGAGATGCCTCAAAACTTTATTCTAGAATGTGAGGTTTTTTACTTATGGGGTATTGACTTCGTAGGACTGTTCCCTATTTCTTTCAGGAATAAGTGCATTTTGGTAGCAATGGACTATGTCTCTAAATGAGTTGAGGTACAAGCTTTGCCCACAAATGATGCCCGAGCATTTATAAAGTTCCTTAAGTAGTAGTGGACTATGTCTTTAACACACTTTTGTAATGTACAATTGGAGAGGTTGCTAGGAAATATAGTGTGACACATTGAATTGCTACACCTTACCACCCCCAAACGAGTGGGCAAGTTGAAGTTTCCAATCGTAAATCGAAAAGAATTTTAGAAAAAAAAAAGTCCAGCATAATAAAAGAGATTGGGTAGAAAAGCTCGATGATGCTTTGTAGGCATATCGAACAGCCTACAAAACACATTTGGGAACTACTCCTTATAGGTTAGTTTACGGAAAGTCCTATCACCTCTTAGTAGAGTTTGAACACAAGGCATATTAGGCAATCAAGTTAGCAAATTTCAACTTAGAGGCTGCTGGATTCAAGATGAAGCTACAACTAAACGAACTTGATGAGTGGGGATGATAAGCATATGAGAATATAAAGATATATAAGAAAAGGATGAAGGATTATCATGACAGACACATCCACCATCCAAAGGAGTTTAAGGAAGGGGACTAAGTACTTTTGTTTAATTCTCAGTTGAAACTTTTTCCTAGGAAGTTGAAATCAAGATGGTATGGCCCATTTGTAGTCAAATAAGTCTTCTTGCACGGTGTAGTGGAGCTCGAACACTCGAAGCATGACAATTTCAAGGTAAATGGCCATAGACTGAAACTATACATGGGAGATAGGACAGCACATGAATACCGTGAGGAGTTTAAACTCTAATTATTAGAAAGTTAGCCAACCAAAGTGAAGGATGTTGAGCCAACGACATTAAAAAAGTGCACTTCGTGGGAGGCAACTCATGATTAACTTAAGTATGTTAAGTTCCTTTTTGTTTTACTTTTATGTCATCAGACTAACTTTGTTCTTTAAAAAAAAAAAAAAAGAGTGCAAATGTGCAGAGAGGAATTCAGTTATTTACGCAGAGTGAGAGTCATCTTTAAGTGTGAGGAAGCATTAATTAAGTAAGGAAATTCAAGCTTTAACTTTTCAAGTGTACCTGATAAGTTATTCTCATGTCCTTTTAATTATGTTAAGGTGCCTAATGAACAAATCCATGGATTAAGTAGCTTTGAAGAATATTAGTTGAATTCTATACAATCTTTCAACACCTACACAACTTTGAGCATAAGCAATACTCAAGGCAGTGTACACCTCAAGAGAAGCTTCTAGGCACTTTTTGGAACCCTGCACGGCTCTAAGCATAGGTTTGCAGGAGCTAGGGCACTTCGTGCTCTACCAACAAGAGCCCTCGGATCATCTTTTAGCACTTTGCATGACCCCGACCATGGCCGTATAGAAGGTAAGGCACTCTGGTGCCTTAGGGGGATAGCTTTGGACCACTTTTTTGCACTCTACAAGGCTTTGAGCATAGCTGTGCACAAGCCCGTGCAGAGTGTCCATATATATATATCTGCTTTTACCGCCTCTCCCACATGCTCTCTCATTTTGCTCCACTTTCATACACTTCCCTTCTACCTCCTCCTCACGAAACTCCACCTTTGCACTTTACACATTTCCCCTCGTGTTCTACTCCATCTTCAATCCTCTAGATCAAATATCCAAGTAAGTTTTTCTTTCCATTGTGTTGTACATGTCAAACCTACACACATTATAATCTACATTTTTATTTATATCTTGCTTCTTTTTTTTTTTTGACATATGTGAGTGTGTTTTTGCGCATAGGCAAGTGGGAGGTAATGATTGTTGCTTACTGAGTATCTCATTGTACTACTTTTTTTTTTCTTCCATCCCAAAGTGTTTCTATAATATTTTTGTTTGCTTTATCATACATATATAATCTTTTGACACTTAGGGTTCATCACCATTTTTTTTTAATGATTTCATAACTTTTGAGGTTTTTCCTAATAATGTGCAATTCACTGTTTTTGAAGTCATTTGATACCAATAGCTCCCTTAATTTTGATTTGTAGTGCTTTTCTCGACAGTTTAGGGTTCATAAGCATGCGAAATTAAGGTTTTTGTAATTTTAAGGACTAAAGTAGAAATTCATGGAGCTTTGATGAGGTTTTTATTCCTCCAATTGTCTTAATACTCCTACACGACCTTTTGCACGACCAAATTCTCGCGCTCGTGCTGATTTGAATTTTTACCTATTCTTAATCCTGCCCCATCTACTGTATAGCCGTGTAGATGACCGTGTTAATCGTTATGCCTTACCCTATGATTTTATCATCAAGAATTGATGCTTGTTTCATTACTCTCTGCTTATACAAATATTTTATAGATATTGTGCATCATTGTGAGTTATTTTAAATTTTGATTAAGTTATGGAATTAGACTTTGATATCTTTTTATCTTGAACTCCTTTATACTTCTTTTATGTAGATGAGGATAAAAAGGGCAGTGAACAAGAAGAGAACGTAGAACACTTCCGCATCTCACTAACCACAAGAACTAGCCTCCTGCTCTCATAAGCGGCAGCGAACCCCTCTATAATGAGATGTAGTGCACAAAGCACCTACTAGCAAGGTTGTCAAAATTGCGATTTTACGTAGAATCGCTAAGGGGTCCGTAGAATCGGAACGTAGAAACGTAAGTTTCTATAACCTATGTAAAATAACTTCCAAATATTATAAATTTACTTACAGTAGTCATCAAAAAATATAATGAATAATAGAAATAAGGAAATTTAGCACTTATTTTAGCCATAAATTGCAAATTTGCAATAAAAGTCATAATATAGATAATCAAGCATAAGTTGTATAATATAGATATTTTATTTCTAAAATGATAAATCATGTATAAAGCAAGTTTCACCTAGTTATATATACAAAAGTCAAAAGATAATAGATAAAATTTAAAAATCAATTGTGACTTTAAGAAATTACTAATAAATAAAAATTGATAACGAAGATATACCATTAGAAATGAGTAATATTAAAAAATGACAAATAACTACTAACCAAAAGTACATAATAAAGAAGATACTATAACAAAAAAACCTTCAAAATTATATATTACTACGTAAATTTTTACATTATTTGTGATTATTAATTCAAAATATATTTACTTAACAATATCTCACATTTACTTAACTATGAGAATGATATATTGAAAAGATAGAAATATAAATACATTTATACCTTTACTATAAAATTAAAAATCTAAAAAATTCTTATAAAGTTAAAGTTATCTACCATTTATTTTATTTACTATTACAAAATTTTTAATTAAAATAAGGAAAGTTGCAGCAATTAAACATGAGTTCTTTAATACGAACATGATCACAAATAAGAACAAGAAGACTAACAATCAATGAACACAAACACAAAGACTTCAATGCAACTCAACACACTAATAAGAGAGGAGTGATGACTGACGAACATGTTGGGGTATAACTCATACTCTCCTACGATAGGAAAGCACATGGGTCCCGCTCTACGCTGAGCGAGTGGGGGTTTTAAGAGGGCAACGCCCCTTGGACGCCAAAGGGCTTTTAACAATTAAGCCCATATTTGTTTATTAAAAGTTTAGGCTTGAGCTATTAATAGCTATTATTACATATTTGTTCATTCGGATCCGGATGGTTGAAATTTTACTTAATTGTGCAATATTGTGGAATCGGTGAAAATGTAGTAAAATCGTGATTTTGATAATTTTACTATTCAAAATCGCGATTTTACTATGATTTTACCTAAAAAACGTTTTTACATGCGAGTTGACTAGGAATGTGCTCACCAACTCGTAAAATCGTAGAAATGTGCGAGTTAACTCGCAATTTTGACAACTATGCCTACTAGATACTCTGACGAAGATTGGAGTAAAGAACGACGCAAATGACTAGAGTCCCTTACCTTTTGAAACAATGAATATCTTGACTAGAGGATACTTAGGACCTACGGAATTGAAGAACGTATTCACGAAATAATTAGTGTCAAGCCCTAGGCTACCTTCTTTAAAATACAAAAACCAACTTATAGAGAGGTTACACTTGAGTTTCTCTCCACATTATAATTTGATCGTCATTGTCTCAATTTTAAAGTGTATGGATAGAAACACACATTGCCAACATACTGGTTTGGGCGATATTTAGGCTTATACTCAGTATCCAAAGTAAATATAACGGGTTTCCAGAGACTGCCAATCACTTGGCTTGAAGACATGTCTACTCAAAGATATTAGGAACAAATTTGTGAGGTGGAAATCCGTTATAATCCTTCAAAGTCCAAGGCATCATCCATTTGAAATAGTGATATGAAAGTGGTCCACCACCTCTTGGCACACACCAATGGAGGAAGAAAAAGTAGTCATGGGATGGTAAACAATTTTGAAAATTTTCATCTTTATAGTATGACTAACAATTTTCAGATCAATATAGGAACAAGAGTTAAAGTTTCCAAGTTCCTATATCGGTAGGCCACTGATCCTTGAGCAAAAGGGATATACTATAGGGGCTATATAACTAAAATTTTGAAAGGATATGACATTTTTCGAGCCCCAAATTCTAAGGAACCAGGCATTCTTGCAACTAAAATTTCTGATGGCCCATTTCGGCTATGCAGGTTGGTCAAGTTACTTGACATCCCCACTTCGTCAAAATATCCAAATCCAACTAAAGAAACCTATACTTTTGGTGCTGCTTCTACCTCCAATGCCCACCTTATCGAGGATGAACTTCATAGTTTAAAAAGAGAATTTTAGGAAGAAGGGGAATTAAACAAAAAGGAAAGAAAGAAAAACAAACGCTTTTAAGGGCAGTTTGGGCATTTCTAAGACGACTAGTTGGCTGTTTCTCCCCACCACCAAGTGATCTACTAATGTATGACTCCTCTCCTAACTTTACTTCACCACATGACGATTCTCTTGAACCATCTAGGAGAAGAGGCAAGAACCTAGTTATAGCTGAGTCCTCCAATTCTAAAAAAGATGATGATGAGGGAGATGATATTGAAGAAGTGGATGAGGAAGATGATGATGATGATGATAATCAGGGAGTTGGTACAACAACCATAGACATTGATGATAGCAGCAAAGAAAATGATTGAGTGTTGGATCTTCTGCTAATTTAAATTTTCTCTCTATTTTTTTTTTCATCAGACTACTTTATTTCTTCTTGCTCTTCATTTGTACTTAATTGAGCTCCCTTTTGGGAAGACTCTTTATCTGAATTGGTTGCATGTTTATTCTCTAGACTAGGATAAGCTAAATTTTATTTATTTACTTATTTTTAGTTTGGTGTTTTCATTTTTTAGGTTTGATGATACACGACTTTTGCTTTGCTAGAATTTAAACTTGCAAATGCTGACAACCGGGGAAGTCCTTAGTGTGTTTTTTCTTTTATTTTTTAATTTCCTTTTATCTCTTTTCTTTCTCTTATGCATACTTACTTTGAAAAGACATTGGGGACAATGTCTTAAATAAGTGTGAGGAAGGGATATAAAGATAAAAGAAATAAGGTTTTGAATTATTTATGTATCGTCTGCTCTTGTTGATCAAATTGCTCCCATTTACAAGTTTACAATTGAACTTTAATTTTGATTTTGAATTATTAAAAAGTAGAAATATTAAAATTATACTTCTTAAAATATAAAAATAACATTCTTGTACACACATATGTAAAAGTAGTGACTTTGTGTGCCTTACTCATCTATTGTTAGGCTTGGCAAACTTAGCTAGAGTTTTATGATGAAATTCAAGAAGGGTAAATCTATTTGCTATTTAATAGCTGAATTTAGAATTATGAAGTAAATGAAAATCCTTAATTTCAAGTGAATTAGTTGTGTTTTTAAGTTAACTAGCTAGAATATTTAATATTCAATCATTTTGAGAACTCTCTCAACCTTTTATAAAAGGGCCATATGAAATTGTTAACTTGGTAATTTTTCTTGAAATGGTCTCTTTGAAAATAAAAAATATCAATATTGAGTCCCTATGTGTTAAGGTAAGAGAGGTTCGATGAGGTCCCTTTAAAACCTAGTTACCTAAGGTTGTCTATCTTAGGATTAACTGACCGACTGATGAAATTACCATAACTTTAAAGGTTATCAAAAAGACAAGTTCATTGAGTCTTGTAACTCGAGTAAATAAGCCCATAGGGATGCCTTCCATTAAGGGAATAACATCTATTAACTTGAGTGATGAGCCTAAGATTATCGGTTGAAAGCTTGTTACATGGGTTACTTAGTTCTATCCAATTGCTTAAAAAAAATAAAATTAAAGAGACTTAAAAGAAAAAGGAAAATAATCTAGGAGAATAATAGATGCCATATACTTTTACTTCTTATTGTTGTGCTTTAAAAAATAATTGAATGATTTATATACTTTTTAATAAGTGGTGAAATGCAACTAAGCAACTTAGACTTTGTTTAATTTGTTATTTCCTTTGTAACTTTGAAAGCAGTTGTTAAACAGTAAAGATACTAGTTTAATTTACTTGGATTAATTTGAAAAGTTTAACTACTATGTACTAGGTACACATACAATTATGGTAGGTTTGAGCAATAGACACTAATGAGTCATTAAAAATTAATTGAGTAAAGAATGATGTTTGTGATTTGAAGTTTATAATGAGTATAATTTATGATAGAGTTTTTCTCTTGTCTTTATTTTGATTAATTGAGTAAAGAATACTGCTTGTGATTTGAAGTTTATAATAAGTAAAATTTATGATAGAGTTTTTCTCTTGTCTTTATTTTGTTTGCTTGCTTGAGAATAAGCAAACGACTAACTGTGGGGAAGTTTGATAAGTGTTGAAAGAACCATATTTATAGTATTTATTGAATATAAATTTGTATGAATTTTGTTTGAATTTATCAAGAAAAAGACATTTAAGTACTTAATATTTGATTTTAGGGTTTAAAGAGTATAAATTAAAGATTTAAAGAAAATTCGAGCAAAAAAAGAGCTAAATCGAGTAAAATATGAGAAAATGTGGTTTTCACATGTACATAACCTTCAGCATGGCCGTGTTGACATTAGTGCTGAAGAGCAAAAAGTGATTAAAATGCATCATGAAATTGTACCCTGGCTGCTGCATAAGTGGTTTAGAGAGTCGTGTTAAAGTAAGAAATTTGCCCAGAGAAGAAACTATAGGAATTTCGGAGTGCACAACCCTAAGCATGGCTGTGTAGGAGGCCATGTGGAACCTGAAATGTTAAAATTTTATTCTTTCCCAGAGTACATGACTCCAAGCATGGGCATGCACCAAGTCGTGCATGCTACCGTATTTCCTAGACTATAAATACTCGTTGTATTACGAAAATTAGGGATCTGGTTTTATTTTTTCTAATAGCCACTCTAAAAACCATAAAAGAGAAAAATCATGCATTTGGAGAGCAAAATCGTTAAAGTATCATTGGAGATCATAAAACGCCTATGAAAGTTTATTCTTTTCATCATGAATTATTATTATTTCTCTAGATTTCTCATGATTACTGTAAATTCTATGGAGGAGTAGATCTATATGCCCTGCATCTTGTGAAACTCTAAATCATGTGATTAAATTACTTATTGATTAATGAAAAGTTTGTACCTTTGTATCTATTCATGTGTTTTAATTGCTGTGTGATTAATTTATGCGTGCAAATTGATTGTATGTATGATTCTTGTTAAATAGAGAGAAGTCTCATCTAATAGGGTAGATCTTCATGAATGGAAAGATTGTATGTTTTACCTAAAGTTAGGAAAACTTCAATTTTCTGTATAAAGATTTAATCTTTATTTGGGAATTGTGAGCTTAATGAAATCTTATTGGGCAATAGTGAGGGAGAGGTCTTCATTCTTCCATATATGGTTATTAATTAATTAACTCGATAGAGTAATTAGTTTAATTGAGAATTCTTGTAGTACAAAGCATAAACAAATCGTAAATCAATACCTTATTATAAGAAAGTTAGGATTTATAATAAATCAAGATGAAGGGTATGTATTTGTGACTGAATTCATTTATTATAGTAATTATAATTAATCTTAGGGTTATTAGATTAGTTAATTAGTAATTTAATTTATTAATCTCACATTAAGATTTAGATTAGATAGCAAAAAAAAAAAAAAACAGTAATATTAATACTTGTTTGAAAGATCTTTGAGGATGACACCCGTTGAGATCTCTACTATATTAGATAGGTGTACTTGCCTTACTAGATCGTTAGATTTCTTTGGTTTTATAAATTTATAATTTGATACAATCAGATAAATGACCCATCAAGTGCTATCCAAATCCATATGGAAAAAGTTTAACTAGATGGAGGTCGTGCTTTTTAAAACAATTCATTGAGCAATTCATGGAAGACAAATCAAATCAATGCCCCCACAACTAGGAATTGCAATTGATGTTTGAGAAAAGGCAAGGCCACTAGTTGACTTAGTTAATTAATTAAGTAATTAAGTGGTTACTATACTTTTCTACTTTGATAACTTAAAAGGGGAGTTAAAGGAAATAATTTTAACTTGATCAAAGAACCCAATATTTGAATATGGTATATCTAAATATCTTGATTGTTAACATCGAATCTATTGGTCTTTGTTTATAATTAAGAGGGGGTCAATTAATTACTAAATATTTCAAATTCTTTAGAAAACTTATAAACTCCTTTTAGAAAATTACCTTTTGATCACTATAACTAATATTAATTCAAATTTAGCTTAACCTAAGTTAATTCACAAAACTTTAGAGAAAAAAAAACTTCAAAAATGAAGTTTCAGTCGCAGGGAAATAACAAATGGAGTTTCTCCATAATTTAGCGCAAAAAACATAAAAATTGAATAAACTTCTCTCTTTCATTTGTGTTCCCTTGTTGTTTCTTTTTTGTTTAGAGTTGTGCATCTTCAACTTTTACTTCATCTTTGTATTTATAGATGATGTGATCAATGGTCTAATTTTGAATTTCTTCTTAATCATAGCTATCTTCATTATCTTGTCTTTAATTCTCTCAATCTTGACCTAAAAATAATTTCTTCATTTTTGCACTATCATCAGGTGGTTGTCTTTTGACGTAATACTTCATAATTTTGAATTTGATCATATTAACCACTTGTAGTTAATGTTGTCAATCTCCACTTAATACTTCATAATCTTTTCTTTTTAGTCTTTAATCTAATAATTTGCTTTCGTTGAATAAGCTATCTTTTGACATAATACTAATCATATATTAATTTTAATGGAACGAGTCAAATATATTATCAAAATGTACTCAACATGAGGAAGTAGATCTTGACTTATAATTAACAATTTTCTTCCGATTTCTTTATTAAAATTACCTTTCTAACTTTATTTCTACTTCCGAAGTGAGTATGCTGATCATTAATTATTTATTCTCTCTTTCTCTCTCTTTTTCTCGAAATCAACTTAATTCATTTCCGATTAGTTATACTTGTTTTGATATTTTAAAGTCTGCACACTCAAATAAAATATTTTTTCATAACAAAGATATACCTTTCTTTTTTCTCCTTTTAACTAAATGGAGCCTGTGCTTTCTAAAGCAATTCATGGGACAAGAAAGGAATGTACTGGAATTCTTCAACCACTTATCACAAGCAGATAAGGAAGTAGTTATTATGCTTTAATATTTTGATAACTCAAAAGGGAAGTGAGAGGAAAATAATTTAAATTGATTAAGTATCCAATAATTGAATATGATTAAAATCATGATTGCTAATATCATATTTGAACCAATTTATTGTTCCATTGATTTTATTTCCTATTACTTGTCTATCTAATTTCTATTGAATTACAATTCAATTCATCCCTTATTTCATGCGGTTAAATGAACGGATAGTAAGTGTTGGCATTCCAATATTTCATAATATTCTCATTTTCCCCTAAAATTTGAAAATGTAATATGCAACCTCTCTCCCTTTTTTTTTTTTTGTTATTTTTTAAGCTTCTCAATCATTACATAAGTATCCATCATTTTAGATTTGTAAAACAAGCTCCCAAATTTTTGAAGATGGCAATGTACACGTTCTTAAATATTCACTCACTCAACTGGTTGTGGTTGTTCTCATTCTAATTGTCATGCTCCTAATTTACTATAATAACGACAATTCACCATGTATCCTATTTAAGTAGAATATGTAATGTTACAATTATTAAGTAGGTTTCTAAATCAGTTTTAAAACATTAAAATTGATAATTAAAAATTGAAAAATATTAACAACTCATTGATTTTGAAAAACCATTTTAGAGGTTTGTCAAGTTTGGAAACACAATGGAAAGCACAAGATAAAAATTTAAGTTCTAGGATATAAGGGGCTCACAAAATATAGACATAGGTAAACAGGCTATAAAGCTATTAACGGCTCCTATAAAGTATAAATACAGTACTGGAACAAAATTAACTAAGTTTATATCAAAATGAGGAAGTAAAATTAGTCCTCATATTCTAAGTCTGCAAACTCATCCCCATACTCGCCTTCAAAGCCAAAACCCAATATTTCGTAAAGTAGATCCATTAGATAATTCTCACCTAAAGAAGAAAAGAGAAGTGAGCCATAAGGGCATAGTACAAAGTAATACAAAACATAGAGACGTATGTCAAGCAGACCTACATACTAATGCATTAAACAATCATTTAATTATCTTATTTAAACGTCCAACATGAGAATACTTATGACTCCAGATATCACGATGAGGGATAAGGGGTTTAATTCCACCATAGTGAACATTAGGGGTGGACAGGGAGTAGCTAGACTCCACATTGCTGAAAACTGAGTACCTAAGTAGCCTTGTGTTAAGTGATCTAACTGTTATGTGAACTCACTAATCATGGTTCAGCTATAACATATCATGTGCTAGGTTTCATAACCTTGGATGACTCCTGGTATACCTTTTCTCCGCTCATATTGCTCATTATCTAATGTGGTCTCACTTATTAGCTACTTGCCGAGCCATCCTTGGTGGCTTAAGTGCCTAACTATTGAGTCATTTTGGGACATATGATCGTAGTTATAATCTCAATCCAAGGTTTGTCATTTGCTAGTTCAAGTAACCACGCACAAGTAGTAAGTAGTTACTTAGTCGAGTTGATTATTAGTTCGGTTAAGTTTTCAATCCTAGCACACAACACACAAATTACTACATACCTGAAAAGCCAATGATTCCTAAATCATAATCCAAGTTTCAATTGAGTTAATTGAATTAGTTTTATCTAGTAAAAGAGAAAACTTATGTTAGATAATTGTTCTAAGTAATTGAATTCTATTCTAAGTTTGGTTTAAGCTACTTAAGGCGTATATTAATTACATGCCCGATTAGGGTTATCTAGACTCAATTAGCTTTTAGCTAGTTTTGTCCTAATCTAATTAAGGTTTAATTTATTTTAACTTAATAAGTTATTAGAATTTTAAGTTTAGTTATATTTAAGACCCAATTAAGGTATATGAGTCGTTTAAAAATAGTAGGCCAAATTATGTTTAAAATTAGGCCTACTAAGCCGGGATTAAATTAGTTAAGTCTAATTATATTTATTAAGTCCATTTAGATTACTTTTATCTATTTTAAATTAACCTAAGCCTATTGCTTAATTGTTTTTTTTTTTGTCCAATCAATTATTAAGTCTAAGTTTAATTTCATTTTAAGCTTTTGGTTGAGTTAGGGCCTTATAGGGTTGAAGGCCTAATTAAATTTGATTTATTCGTTAAGACCCATTTAGGATATAAGCCCTAAAGATTATTAGATCAAAGTTGGTTTTTGGGTATTAGCCTCACTTAAGTTTTATTATAGTCATGTACGCCCATTTTATTTTATTGAGCCTATGTCTATTGTATTTTAGGTTTTTAATTTGATTTAGGTCTTGAAATGGTTTGAGTTATTTATCATGATAAGACTCATTTAAGGTATGAGCTTTTGAAGGGAATGGGCCCAATTACGTTTGGATTTTGGATCTTGAGCCCTTGAGTTATTCAGGTTTACATGAATAGGTCAATTTTTATTGTTGTATAATTAGGATAACTAAGTTAATTAAGCCTAATTAATCAAACTGTGTTTAATTATTTAGTTAGGCTAACTTGGGGTTAAGTTGGCCTTATCTCAATTTAATTAAACTAATTATTAGCTTATTTTCAATTCATCACAATTAAAGATTTTAATTTTAAAATGTTATAACTAACTCATTTTAAGCTTAAATCAAGTGAAACCAAGGTTATTTGATTTCTTATCACTTCCACTAACCATTTTAACTTAAAAATTATTATTCAATTTAGGTCTAAATCACTTCAAATCAAAGCCCACTTGTTTTATTCCTTTATAGAGTCTAAAACATCATTTATTTTTCATTTTTCAATCCCAAAATATCTCCAAAATAGGGAAATCAAAATAGAGAATACCCAAATTTGTGTTTATCCATTCCATTAGTCCAATTGCAATACATCATCACTTATAAGCTTCATTTTACATTCAATCTAACTTCTATTCATTAATTAATCATAATTTAATTATATATACTCAAAATAAACATAATATATCACAATTTTTTCAAAATTAACCATATTAATAAATAATGCAAGAAAATCGTAAATTTAAGTCCATACAATAATCTAATTTAACCCAATTCATCCTTAAACTTTACCAAATTAAATATTTATCATTTTTCATCAAATTTATCGCATTATGAACATAGTTACATGCTAGAAATTAATACATTGACAATTAAATTAATTTATTCAACCACCAATTGAAACGTACCATCATATTCCAACCTTCTACAAGTTATATCCACTAATTAATCATCAAAATCACTATATACATCACATGTTCATGCTCCAATCATCAATTTATCATCTCCCACCATCTAAAATAGAATTAGCAAGAAAATTGAGTCTTAATTTCATCTTCCTTAATGGCGACAAACATTAACGCTCAAGCATATCTTCAATTATCATGCATTAATCTTGATTTCTATTACTAAATCCAATACCTAACAACACATAAAAGATGTTAAATCATGGATTAATTTCTAAATCACCAAAGGACACTCAAGAATCTTCAATATGGGTGGCGACAACATGAGTACATTTTAATACATCCTCAACATTAAGTAAATCATCAAGTTCAATCACTTATAACTATCCTAAATCATTAACTTAAACAAGATTTTAACCTTGTCTTGTTAGAGATCCAACTAATACCCAAAACTTCTCCAAACAGTGCCTACAAAACTTCAAGATGATGTTTTCCCAAAACTCTCAATTGATTTTCTTCATAATAAACATCACTAGATTATTTAGATCTGTAATCTACAAGCTAAAGTTTTCTTAAATCAACTTGTTACACTTACCTTTGCCACCCAAAATCATGTGTAAGATGCCTCCTCTTAGCTTCAAATCTCACTTGATCCTTAACCTAAAACTCACAAGAAAAAGACTGTAATGAGTAACTAAAAGGATGGGTTTTAAACTTGGAAATTTAGGTCTTCCTACCCTTATGGTTCATGTAATTTATAGAGGAAGGAGGCTGCAATTTTCTGTCCAAGAATGAGTTTAAATAGTAGGGTTTAATGAGGGTTTAAGGGTAAAGGTAAATGAAACCATAAAGGTTAGTGGGTTGTAGTCGAAAGTGACATGTGTCCTCTTATTTAGCCCATTTTTCTATTATGTTTCCCTTGATTTCCTCCACTTATTCTAGTTGCAAAATGGTGCTTCTTTATTACTAAAATGCCTTTGGAATTTAATTTAATTAGTTACTTTTCCATAAGATAA
The DNA here is from genome assembly GCA_037954665.1 of Laguncularia racemosa. Classification (NCBI taxonomy): domain Eukaryota; kingdom Viridiplantae; phylum Streptophyta; class Magnoliopsida; order Myrtales; family Combretaceae; genus Laguncularia; species Laguncularia racemosa. The sequence goes on along the minus strand of JBBMOL010000013.1, from coordinate 1,414,301 downwards.
GCTTAGGGGCATTTTGGTCATTTTACCCAATTGACATTCGTATTTATTTATTTTTTCCAATTGTGTCCAAATAATTTGTAATTAATTTTATTCATCTAATTAAGGTTTTGGGGCTATATTTAAGGCCTTTAAGAAATTTTGAGTCCAAATTTGATAAAATCGTTTTTAAGGGCAAAAAGGGTCTTTTCTTGAAAATTGTTTCCAATATTTAAGAGATTATTCCCAATAGATTAAGATGACTTCAAATAACTTTAATTAAGTTGTTTATTGATTTCTGCCAACTTTAGTGACTCTAAATTGGGTCTAGGGGTAAAATGGTCATTTATAAAATTGTTCTTCAAACTTAATTTTCTCTTTTATAATTAACTACAAATAATCCCTTAATGATTTTATTCACTTAATTAGGGTCTTGAAATTTTATATAAGGTCACTAGGTTATTTTGGAGGTATTTTTGATAAATCGAGTTTAAGGGTAAAAGGTTATTTTGGAAAAATTTAGTCTTAAATTTTGTAAGTTATTTCTTAGTTAGCTCTAAATTTTCCTTCTTAATTCCATTGATAATATTTGAAAATTTAGGGGTTTTCACTAATATTCTTGCAACGGTGTTTGGCATATTTTGAACAAGGAATATGTAGTGCAGCTTATTGCTTTTAGTACTCTTCATCTCATTCCCCTAGGAAGATTCTCTTATGGAAAATGTGAAAGTGAGTCAATAATTTCGATTAAACTTCTATATTAGAGAACGAGTTTTGTGAGCTCTACATCTTATTAATAATTAATTAATTATTAACAAAACATAGTTTATAGCTTAGTGATAAATGTAAAGGTTTTTACATTAGAGGCCATTAGTTCAATTTTCATGATGGTCATTTTAGTTTTAATCAAGTTGTATTTATTACTTTAATGGCATTCTCTTTTTACTTCTTTCTTTTATTTTTTTCTTCACAATAACTAATAGTATTAAATTTCATCCATTATTAAATTATAATAAACTAACTAAATTATCTTGTATTGTTATTTATTTATTTGTAGTATATCATAAATAATAATTATATTAATACTATAAATATTTCAACCCTATTCCATCAAATATTAGTAAATAATAATTATATAACTTGAAGTATTTTTCTTATAATTAATATCATGAAAATGAACGTAAATTTTTGAACAACTGATTATGTAATTAATCATATAAAATTGATAATTCTTTTAGTATTACTAATGATAGAATTTTGTAGAGCCATTGTTCCCCCCAACCCATCCCCACAAAAAAATAAAATAAAATGAAAGAATATTTATATTTTTATCATGTTACTCTTTTAGTTTTACTTATAATTTTTTATTTAAATATTTTTATGTTATATTTTTATTGATAACAATTTTTATTAAGTATTAGAAAACATTGTGTCGCTTGCAAAATTTCTCTTTCTTTCTCTCTCTCATATATATATACATATTGTAATTTTGATTTAAATATGGTAAGTATAGCTCAATTTTGATTTAAATATGGTAAGTATAGCTCCCTCACTCTCATGTTTCTATGTTTGCCCCTACTCTATCCTATCTACTTTATACCGGCTCACCACCAATGGACATTTCTTATTGGTTTGGTTTTGAGGGTTTTTTTAATCAAAATAAAATTTCTATTTAGGAAAAAGTTTTAAATCAAAGTCAAACATACCAAAACTTTTGTAAACAAAATCAACATTTGTATAAATTGAGAGTAAGTGAATACATCATGATGATATTTTAAGTAAATTTTATATCATAAATTGAAAAACCCAAAATTCTAAATAAAGCTAATAGAATTAAGAAGGAAGATTTGGAGTCAATTAAGAAAGGGTTTATGAAATTTAGGACTAAATTTTTCTAAAAGACCTTTTATCCTTAAACTCGATTTATCGAAGACAGTCCCAAAATAGCCTAGTGACCCTAAATAAAATTTCAAGACTTTAATTAAGTGAATAAAATCATTAAGAAACTATTTGGAGTTAATTAGAAAAGAGAAAATTAAGTTTGGAGATCAATTTTACAAAATGACCATTTTAGCCCTAGATTTGATTTAGAGTCGTTGAAGTTAGTTGAAACCACTAAACAACTTACTTAAATTCATTTAGAAATGTTTTATATTGCTGGGAGTGGTCACTTGAAGATTAGAGACGATTTGCCAAAAATAATCATTTTTGCCTTTAAAGATGATTTTATCAAAATTTGACCCAAAATTTCTTAGAGACTTTAAATATTACCCCTAAGACCTTAATTAGATGAATAAAATCAATTACAAAATATTTGGAGACAATTGGAAAAGAAAAATTTTAATTTGGAAATGACTCAAGTAACAATTACCAAAATACCCCTAGACTTATTTTATGAAGGAACTAATTGAAATAAATTCTAAGGGAATTTTGGTAATGAAAAAAAAAACACTATTTTTTAGTTGGAGTAAGTGGAAGAAATTAAAGGAAAAATAATACTAAAATAGGCTAAATTAAGATGATACATGTTACCATAAGTTACAACTCACTAACCCTCGTAAACTCATTTACCCTTACCCTTAAACCCTCACAAAACCCTACTATAAAAAACCCATTTTAGGATAGAAAAATAGCAATCGCCATTTCATTTTTTTTTCTAGAAAACTCTTTAAAGTAAATGCTCTCAAAAACTCATTAAGCTTATTTTACTCCTTAAATCCCTTAATACCTATTAAATCCTATACTAATATAGTTGTTTTCTTGTAAGTTTTAGGTCAAGAATCAAGTGGAATTTCAAGCTAAGAGGGGGCATCTTACACGTAATTTAGATGTGAAGGTAAGTAAGAAAATGACTTGACTTAAGTGGACTTTAATTTATAGATTATAAGTCTAAATAATGTATGATGTTTATTGTTAAGTAAATCAACTGGGAGTTTGGAAAAACAAAATATCATTTTGGAAGTAGCTAGGCATAGTTTGGAAAGAATTTGGGTATTTATTGGATCTTCAACAAGATAAGTTCAAAATCTTGTCTAAATTGATGATTTAGGATATATTCTTGTTACTGCCACCCATATCAGAGATTCTTGGGTATCATTTGGTGATTTAGGAGTTAGTCCACAATTTAATATGTTTTATGTGTTGTTGGGTGTTGGATTGAATGACAAAAATGAAGGATGATGTATGATAATTGAAGATATGTAATAGGTTGTAGATGTAGTTGTAATCATGGCTATGAATATGGAATTGAGGCTTAAATTTTCTTGCTAAATCTGATTTGAATGTTGGGTGATGATAAATTGATTATTGGAGTATGAATATGTGATGTATAGAGAGGTTTTAGTGATTAATTAGTATATTTGACATATGAAAAATTGGAATTTGGTAGTATGATTGAAGTAATGGATGAATGAGTTGATTTAATTGTTAAGTTATGAATTCCTAGCATGTTAATATGTTCTTAGAGTGATTAATTTGATAAAAATTGAAGTTATTTGATAAATATTAAGTTTGGTAAAGTTTAGGGATAAAATGGCTTAAATTGGAGGATTAAATGGGCTTGAATTTATAATTTTCTTGTATGATTTATTAATGTGGTTAATTCTTGAAAACTTTGATATATTATGTTTATTTTAGTAAATTTGATGAAATTATCATTTAATTCTTCCTAAGGCTCATACCTTAAGTGAACCTTAGCACAATAAGTAACTTAATCGGGTCTCAACTTAATTCAAGGCCCAAATCGAATTAACTAATAAAAATGAACTAGATATGAACCTAATAAAATAGAATGAACTTACATAACTATAATAAAACCTAAATGAGCTCAAGATCTAAACCTACTTGGACTCATTAATCTTTAAGGCCTTTACCCAAAATGGGGCTTAATGAATAAATCAAATTTAAATGGACCTTCAACTTTACAAAGCCCTAAATTAAAGAAGGACTTAAAATGAAATTGAAATTGAAATTGAACCTAATAATCAATTGGGCATAAAAACATAACAAATAGGATGAAGTAAACATAATAGAACTAGAGTAATTAAAATAAATTAAAGTGATCTAATGAGATTTAAAAGAGACTAAGTAACTAATGTTAGATTTAATTAAATTAATTAGGACTAGTGGGCTTAATTCCAAACACAATTGGGCCTACTATACTTAAAGGATCCAAATACCCTAATTGAGCCTAAAACAAAATTAGACTTAAAAATTCAAATAATTTATTCGATTTAAATGGATAAACCCTCAATAGTTCAAGTCACAATTAGTTAAAAGCTAATTGGGTTTAGATAACCTTAATTAGGCTCGTAATTAGTGAGAAACCCCAAAATTCCAAATAAGGTCGATAGAATTAAGAAGGAAAATTTGAAGTCAATTAAGAAAGGATTTATAAAATTTAGTGTCAAATTTTTCCAAAATAACCAATATACTCATGAACTTGATTTATCAAAATTAGCTCTGAAATAGCCCACTGGCTCTGAGTAAAATTCCAAGACCCTAATTGAGTAAATAAAATCATTAAGGAATTATTTGGAGTCAAATAGAAAGGAAAAATCGAAGGTTGGAGATCAATTTTGCAAAATGACCTTTTTGCCTTTAGACCTGATTTATGGTCCTTAAGGTTGGCCAAAATCACTAAACAACTTAAATTACAATCATTTGGAATCATTTTAAATTACTAAGAGTGATCTTTTGAAGTTTGAAAACAAATTACCAAAAATAACTATTTTTACCCTTGAATATAGTTTTATGAGAATTGGATTCAAAATTTACTTAAAGACCCTAAATATAGCTCCAAGACCTTAATTAGGTTAATAAAATCAATTACAAAAATGTCCCTAATCTTATTTTCTCAAATGGTGATTATTTAAATTGAGTTTTAAGGGCATTTTTGGGAAAAGAAAAGAAATATATGTCAGCTTTAGTAAGTGGGGGGGAAATAATACAAAATAGGCTAAATTAAGATGATATATGTCACCATAAGTGACAACCCACTAACCCTTATGGATTCATTTACCCTTATTCTTAAACCATCACTAAACCCTACTATAAAAACCTATTTTTGGACAGAAAAATAGTAACCCCTATTTCATTTTTCTAGAAAACTCTTTAAGGTTAATGCTCTTAAAAACCCGTTAAGCCTATTCTACTCCTTAAACCTTTTAATACCCATTAAACCCTATACTAGGTATAAGTAGTGTATGATTTTTATTATGAAGAAAATCAATTGGGAGTTTGGGAAACATATCATTTTGGAAGTGAGTAGGCATGATTTGAAAAGAATTTGAGTATTTCTTAGATCTCCAACTAGATAAGTTCAAAATCTTATTTAAGTTGATGATCTGAAATAGTTATAAGTAATAGAACGTGAGAATTTGATGATTTCTTGAACATTGATAGTGTATTGTAAAACTCATTAATGACCACTACCTATATTGAGTGTTCTTAAATGTTATTTAATGATTTAAGAGTTGATCTAAGATATAATGTGCTATATGTGTTGTTGAGTGTTTAGTTGAATGATAGAAATGAAAGATGATGCATGATAATTGAAGATAAGTAATGGGTTGTTCAATGTAGTTGCAATCGCTACTATGAAGATGGAATTGAGGCTTAAATTTTCTTACTAGATTTGATTTAAATATTGGATAATGATAAATTGATGATTAGAGTATGAACATGTGATGTATAGAGTGATTTTGATGATTAATTAGTATATATGGCATGTGGAAAGTTGGAATTTGGTAGTATGATTGAATTAGTAGATGAATGAGTTGATTTAATTGTTAATTTTTTAATTTCCAGCAAGTTGCTAGATTCTTAGAGTGTTATATTTGATGAAAATTGATATTAAGTTTAATGAAGTTTAGGGATGAACTGGGTTAATTTAGAAATTGTAAGAACTTGAAATGTGGAATTTCTTCATGATTTTGGAAAATATTTAATTCTGAAAAAATATGATAAATTATGTTTATTTTGGGTAAATTTGTTAGAATTATGATTTAATTATGAATAGGAGTTGGATTAGATATGAAATGAGATTTGAAAATGATAATGTGTTGAAATCGGACTAATGAAATGGATAAATTTTTAATTGGGGTGTGTTCTATTCCATTTGCTCTGTGTTGATGGTATTTTGAGCTTGAAAATGAAAAATAAATAATGTATTATACACTAGGATGGAGTGGGAATAAATGGGCTTAGATTTGAAGTGATTTGAACCTAAATTGAATAAGTTATAAGATCCTAAAATTGGAAGTTCGTAATTAAAATTGGTCTAATAATTCAAGGGCCTTAAATTGAATAAAATCAGGTTCTTTTTTATACAATGGGTAGTGGAAGTGATAAGGAGACAAATGGCTTTGATTTCATCTAATTTAGGCTTAACTTATCATCCTTTAAAATTAAGGCTCTATTTTGTGATAAATTAAGATTTAGTTGAACAATTGTTTAATTAAATCGGGTCACAACTTACCTAACCATAAGTTGACTCAACTTGAATAGGCCTAAGGACCACCCTCTTACTCTCCTTTAGGTGGCCCATGAAAATTTGTTTAAATGGGTTTAATTAATTAAATCATCATAATTAGGTTGAAATAAAATTTGACACAATAATATGAACCTAGTAACTTAAATGGGCTCAAAAACCAAATTTCGAATGTAATTAAGCCTATTTTTATTCCTAAGGCTTATACCTTTAATGGGCCTTAACATGATAAATAACTCAATTAGCCCTCAAACTAATTTAAGGCCTAAATTGAATTAACTTATTAAAATAAATTAAACTTAAGTCTGAGAAATAAAATGAGCCTACCTAATTGCAATGAAACTTAAATAGGCCGAAGACCTAAACATGTTTGGCCCCATTAAACTCTATGGCTTATATCTTAAATAGATCTTAATAAACACATTAAAGTTAATTGGGCTTTAAACCCATCAAGGCCTTAAATTAGATAAAGGCCTAAAATGAAAATCTAATGGAACTTAATAAACCAATTGGACTTAAGACACAACTAATGAGACTAAGTAAACACAATAGGCTTAGGTCAAATGAAAATAGATAGAATTAATCTAATTTGACTTGAATTGTAATTAGTAATTATAACTAGACTTAACTAAATCGGTTAGGGCTAGTGGGCTTAATTTCAAATATAATTTGGCTTACTATATTTAAAGATCCCAAATATCCTAATTGGGCTTTAAACCCAACTAGACTTAAAATTCAAATAACTTATTAGGTTTAATTAAATAAAACCTAAGAGGTTTGGGTCATAATTAGTTAAAAGCTAGTCGAATCCAAATAATCCTAAGTAGGCTTATAATTAGTATGGGCTTTAAGTAGCCTAAATTAAACTTAGAATAGGATTCAATCTCTTAGAATAATCGACCGACTTATAATTTTCTTTTGATGCATTAAACTAACTTAATTGACTCAATTGGAACAGGGTTACAATTTGGGATCGTTGACCTTGCAAGTACGTAGTAAATTGCTCATTGCATGCTAGGATAGAAAATTAAACCTGACTAATAATCAACCCAACTAAGTAACTACTTGCTACTTGTAAGTGGTTAAGCAAAGTGACAAACCTTGGATTAGGATTATGGTTGTGGTCATATACTTCGAAATGACACAATAGTTAGATGTTTAGGCCACTAAGGGTGACTTGGCGAGTAGTTGATAAGTGAAAACATGTTGAATAACGGGCACTATAAACTGAGAGAAGGTATATCGGGAGTCATTCGGGATTATGGGTCTGGATAGACGATATGATATAACTGGATTGTGATTAATGAAGATTGCATAACGATGAGTTCACTTAGATAAGGCTACTTAGGTATATTGTTTTCGATGTTGTGAAGTTTGGCTGCTCTTGTTAACCCTTAATGCCTACTGTAATGGAATCACACCCTTTGTTTGTTGTTGTGATGTTCGGAGTCATGAGTACTCACATACTGAATGTTTAATTAAGATAATTAATTGAATGAAGTGATTGACCACTACATTAGTTGTAGGCTCGTTTGACATGTGTGTATGGGTTTGTATTACTATGTACTAGGCCCTCATGGCTTACTCCCCCTTTACCCCTTTTTTTTAGGTGAAAATTTTATTAATTAATTGTACAACTCATTGGGTTATGGCTTTGAGGAGGAGATATGGGATGAGATTACAAAGATAAACCACATTGATCATTTTTATGATTGAGATTTGTTATGTTAAGACTACATTTTTATATTTTCAATTATGCTAAGACTTATTGAGAGTCGTCTATGGCTCCACCACTTGTTACTTATGGATTATATATTTTGTGGGCTATATAGGCTCTAGGACCTAGTTTATCTTTTCTTATCTTACCACACGTTTTTATGACCAATAACCATCAAATGTTTTCAAAAATCCAACATTTTGCCAAAATGTTTTCAAAATCTAAAGAACAATTTTAAGATTTTAAAATTGGTTTAGAAACCCACTTAATATTCGTAACCTTATGTATTATACTTAAGTAAGGTACATAGCAAACTATCAATGCCATAATGGTTTCAGGGTGTGATAGTTTAGGTACTCCAAGGTCCTAAGACTAATTTAGAAACCTACTTAATAATCATAACCTTACGTATTCTACTTAAGTAGGGTACATGGCAAACTGTTAGTGCCATAGTGGTTTTAAGGTGTGACATTTAGTACAAGCCTTAAGTAGCTTAAACTAAACCTAGAATAAGACTCAATCACTTAGAGCAATCAAATAACTTGTAATTTTCTTTTGATGCATAAAACCAACACAATTGACTCAATTAAAACTCAAATTGCAATTAAGGAAATGTCAACATTTTAGGTACATAGTAATTTGCATATTGCATATAGGATAGAAAATTAAAACTAACTAATAATCAACATAATTAAGTAATTGCTTGTTACTTGTGCATGGTTACTGGAGTTAGCAAGTGACAAACTTTGAATCAGGATTATGATTGTGATCATATACCTTAAAATGACACGGTAGTTAAGCCATTAGGCCACTAAGGGTAACTTAACAAGTAGCTAATAAGTGAAAACACGTTGGATAACAAGCACTACGAACGAAGAGAAGGTATATTAGGAGTCATCCAAGGTTATGGGTCTCGATAGGTGATACGATATAGCTGAACCATGATAAGTGAGGACCGCATAACAATGGGTTCACTTAGATAAGGTACATAGTTTTTGGTGATGTGGAGTTTGGTTGCTCCCATTAACCCTTGATGTCTACCATGGTGAAATCAAACCCCTTGTCCCCTGTCATAATGTTCAAAGTCATGAGCACTTTTGCGCTGAATGTTTAATTAAAATAATTAATTGAATTTAATTGATCGACTATTGCATTAGTTGTAGCTCGTTTGACATACAAGTATGTGTTTGTGTTACTATGTATTAGGCCCTCATGGCTTATGGCTCTAAAGAGGAGTTATGGGATGAGATTATAGAGATAGATCATATCGATCATTTTTATGACTAAAATCTATTATGTTTTAAACTACGACTTTATATTTTTAATTGTATTGAGACTTAATGGGAGTCGTCTATCGTCTCATGGCCTATTACTTATGGATTATATCTTTTGTGAACTCTATAAGCCCTAGAACCTAGTTTATCAATTCTTATCTTACAGCGTGTTTCTATAACCAATAACCAACAAATGTTTTCAAAATCCCATGATCCACAAATAAGTTTTCAAAAACTTTAACAATTTCAAAATCCTAAAACTGGGTTAGAAACTTACTTAATAATCATAGCCTTATGTATTCTACTTAAGTAGGATACGTGGCGAACCGTTGATACTATAGTGAATTAAGGGCATGACATAAATTATATACAATTTATAATTTATGTGCATTATAATTTTCCTTTTATATATATATATATAGTTTGGAGACATTCCAAACCAAATATTTTAGTTTGAAAAGCTTTCAAGCTAATACTAAACCATAAAACCAAATGGTTGGTTTGGCATTTTGGCTTTCAATTTAAAGAGCCTATCATTAATATTATGTTATACAAACTTATATAGAAAGGTAAGTACATTAAATATGCATATTAAATAGTTTTAAGGAATTTATATAGCTATATATGTTAGAGTATTCATATATAATTTATATTATTAATAAATACAAATACATATATGATAAGGTTGTTCATTAAATCGAGTTGAACCCAATTGAACCATAAAATACGGTTCTTTTATATTTCGGTTATAAGATGGTTCAAATGGTTTACGGTTTAATTCAAGAGGTCAAACTGAATCGCACTACTTAAACTCGAACTAAACCGTTTCTTATTAAAAATATATATATAAGTTATGGGACATTTTTTAATTTTAAACTTTATTAAAATATTTGTCTAACCCTATTTATCTTTTTATATTTGTTAACTCTAATTATACTTGTAATATCCACAATCCACTTCTTTTCCTTCATCTTTGTCTTTCATTTCTAAAGTAGATAAGCATACCTTTACTATTATTTAAATTGTATTGTTACCATAATAAAATGTTATATGACTTATATTCTTGTATAATATTTTTTCATTCGAACATCAATATTTAGTTAAAAACTCTAATAGCTATTAATAATATTAACTAGAATAAGGTGTTTTTAAAAATGATTTAAACTGAATCAAACCAAATTAAACCACATTTTGAGTGGTTTGATTCAGAATCTTAAACAATTAAAAGTAGTGCAATTCATTAGAGGTTTGAGTCGAACCATTTTAAATATGGTTCAATTTGGTTTAATCCTTAAACCAAATCGAATCGAACCATGAACATCCCTAATATATGATATTTGATTATTCAACAATATTGGCGGTAAAAGCAAACAATTTCATATCAGTATATTACCAAATTTTTCATTCAATTTAAAGTATTTTATAGGGCATAAGGAATTGTGCCTCTTTCATCTAATAGTCTGCATCGAACAATATATACACACATATCTATATATAATATGTTAATATTTAAACAAATTAACAACATATTAGCGGAATTGTTTCATAATTTATTAAATAAAATTCTAGTTAAATAAAGTGGAAATTTTTATCAAAATCTCATTTCTCCATCCAAATTTAACGTATATTCAAAATTATCTTCTAGAATAAAAAACAGTACAAATATGTTTGAATTCGAAATTAAATAAACAAAAACATTACCGAAACCTAAATCAAAATGCATTGTTGCAGATCTAGGAATCATTAAAACAAAAAACCACACATACGCATATATGAACCTTTGATTTTTCTCAACAATGTGTACTCTTATAACCTGAGTATATCAAGAATAAACAAAAATTAAACTTGAACATGATAACAAACAAAAATCTGCAAGTGAAGACTAAAGAAAAATGAATTCATAATAAAAATAGTTATTTATTTTCTACCTCCAATTGTTTCCCTGCAACAAAAAAATTAGATTTGTTAGATACATATGAACAAGATGGATTGTGAAGAAGACAATGTAAAAAAGAATGAAATCAAAGAAGTAACAAACCTTTGGCCGTTTGTTTCCAATGAGCATGAAGAGCAAAATGACACTAGGGTTTTCTTTCTTATAATTGGAAGGGTAGTGGCGAATTTATGTGGTAAATAATTGACACATAGGTATTTATGCAGCAAACTTTGTGGCAAAACATTGCTGCTTGTCCAATTAATATGTAGGAAACTTTCTCACCTCGCGTGGCATCCATTTAAGTAGCAAAATTTGCTACTGAATAAACGCTGGTTAAGCAGAAATATGTAGTAGTAAAAAAAAAAAAAAAAAAATATGATATGCACAAACTAAATATTGACTTAAATTAGAGATATGATACATATTCCATTGTTTGACCGATTGCTTATCTAAAACGATAGGTTATGAGTAAAGTTTGCTTAGTTTGATTTATTTATTTATTATTATATACTTTTGAAATTTAATTATATTTAGCAATGATATTTTATGGTATAATACATGGTAACCTACATAAAATTGAAAAGTTATGAGATATAATGTAATATAAACCTATATGATACATGATACGTTTTTTTATAAAGGTTTCTCAATAGATATTAGATCGTACTATTTAGTTTTTGTTCTACTCTATAAGCTTATGTTAAAAAAAAATTAAATCAAAATCTACTTGCAATACATAATATTTACCTTAGAACTTACCAATTATTTTGATATGGGTATAACAAGTTTTGAGACTCTAGATTTTGATCATAATGGTATTCATTAATCAAAACCATTTTAAAAAAGATGTGGGGGAATGTTTAATATGGAACAAATGCACCCTCCTATCGTATTGCTAGCATATTGTTTGTCAATGGCCATATACAAAAGAAAATTTTTTATCTTATAACGAAGACAAGCAGATTCATATTGCAAACTCTTACTTAGCTCTAGACGGCTGTTACATGCAAATATTCAAAAGAATACATCATAGTACAACTTAATATTACATCAACATTTCCACTAAAATAATAATTTCAATGTAGACAAGTATATTCTTGACCTAATACGACACTTGTAGTTCTATAAAATCATTCATCAATCACTTAATCACTAAACAAAAGTTACCTTGCATCATCCACACATTAAAAGTCAAATGTACAAGACATATGAACTAACCTTGCATGCAAAGGATAGAGACACTACTGTGATATAGCTGAGGTTAATGTCGTTTTCGTTCTTTGAACCTTATCTTTCTAACCAACATTTGTGGTGATAACGTTCTCTTTTCCAGACATCTGTTTAGAGATGCAGAAGTAAAATAAGCACAAAGATGATTTTGCGGTTGATTGCTCAAAGCTCTTCCTCAATTCTTCTAGAAATAATTGTTGTCAGGTTTAGCATGACGCGATGGTTTACCATGAAATATAATGGAAAACCAAATGGTTGGAATAACGTTTGGATATATTTAAAAAACATAAAATTAATTAGAAGTGAAAAAACAATTTCCTACTTGAGAACTCATAGGGCACGGTCTATAGGGTCTAATTATCGTTGGATAAAAAATATTGATTGAACTGTAAACTGGATTAGACTGAATCATAAATTAGGTTAAAAAAATTATAAACTAAATCGAATTATTTTTTTTAAGTTCGAAAAAAATTATGAATCCAAAAATTTCAAACTAAACTAAACCGTAAAAAGTGAAAAAAAAAAGAAAAAGAAAAGAAAATAATAGTGAAAATCTAAAGAATGTATGACTAAAAAAGAATATTCGATATTATTTATTTAATTCTTTATCTTATTTAATTTTCATTAAGTAACTTATTACTTTTTTATTTTATACTTTTTTTAATAATTGATATAAAAATCATAATTATTTTGAAAAAAAATAATAAAATCTTCTTAAATATATCAAATAAGTATTAAAAATGGTAAGTGATAGTAAAGAAATGATAATAAATTAATTTTTTTACGTCAAGTACAATTTTCCATTATTTATTGACTTGTAAATAGATAAAAAATTAATAAGACGCGTAAAAATGGTTCAAATTGTGAGTCGAATTAGACTGGATTTCTCTTTTTTTAAGATTCAAAAAATTACAAACCAAATCACATAATTAAATTTAATGTAGGAAAAAGTAAAAATGAATTGTATTATACGTTACAGTTTGATTCAAGAAACAAATAATTCTAAACTAAACCACACCCTTATGTCTAATACTCTATCCTATTTGCTTTATATCGGCTCACCACTAATGGGCATGTCTTATTGGTTTTGGAGATTTTTTTAAGCAAAATAAATTTTATGTTTGAGAAAAAGTTTTAAATCGAAGTCAAACATACCAAATCTTTTATAAACTAAATCAAAATTTGTATAAATTGAGAGTAAGCGATTACATCATGATGATATTTTATGTAAATTATATATCATAAACTATATACAGTTTATAATTTATTACATATGCTGGAACGTAATAGCTCTAAGACGTATTGTATATATCACATTATAGTCATATGGTATATTGTATATGCAATCTATTTATATAACATTATTTATATTATATATTCATATATATATAATTCATCTAATTGTCTTTTTATAAATTATACTACATATTATGTGTTATATGGTTAAATATTATACTTATTTGTAAATTACATTGAAATATGCTCATGATTATTCTATAGATGTATCATGCGTTTACACAAATAATGTATGGCAGGGTGAGTGCATATAGGATACCTTGTGTAAATACCCAATAGCCAATAAAACTTAAATGATATTTTGTGAAACCTATAAATTTTATATTTCTTTCTATAAATTTTAAGTTTCTATAATAGTAAAAAAGTCATTTATATGTGATATTATAAATTATTTATGTGAAAAATTTATGAGACCTATAGAAAAACTTGTAAAATTAAAAATGATAATTTTTTCTCTTTTCATTATTTCAAGTTTATGTGATTAAATATACCCAAAAAAGTTTATGTGATTAAATACTTAGCAAATAAGAAAAAAACATGAGAAAAAATGAAAAACGTAAAGTGAGAGAGACGACATTAGTTTAATCGTTTAAGTTATCAATTTATGAGCATGATCTCTTTTATTTTGCATTATACTAAAATATATATTGGTTGAGAAATATAATGTTATAATTTATTATTTATTATTATTTAATAAAGTGGGTATAGGGTATTTTAGAACTTGTATGGCTATACTTATATATCTTAAAGTTTAGGTTCCATGATAGATATAGAGTAAGTAGATCCCTTATCTGTACCTTGTTTTGTATTAGTAAGTTGTAAAAAATCTATATTCAAACTCTACCCTGTAACCTTTTTTAATACTCGTCGAGAATTTACTTGTAAAATTGGGTTACCTCTCACTCCTAAATGGATATACATTATAATTTTATGATTTTTTTTTTCAGTTTGGAGACATTTCAAATTAAATATTTCGGTTTGAAAAACTATCAAGCATGATACCAAACCGCAAAACCAAATGTCTAGTTTCATTTGGGTTTTCAATTTAAAGAGTACATCTTTGGCATTAAGTTATACAAACAACAAACTTATATGGAAAGGTAGCTATATCAAATATGCATATTAAATAGTTTTAACATATATATATATATATATATATATATATATATATGCAATCATCCCACACTTGAACCTAAAATCATACATATATTCCTAAATAAGATAAAAGAAAATACACTTTTTACTCTAAAACCCTCAATTAAGAATTTTTCTATTGTACTATTTTGTCTTATTTTTTAGCATTGGTTAAGGAGATATAGATCGGGTCCCCACTTAAATATCGTATTTTTTTTAATTTTATGAAATAATATACTCAAAAAAATTATTGTAAAAATAGGTTTCGAAAGTGTAGTGTAGACTTGATGTGCACTTTTGGATTTCAGAAATTTTGGAAAATTGAATACGTGGATCATTATTTTGCTATAGGTGTGCTATATGTCATTTTTAACCAAGAACTGAAATTAACTATTGTTTAATAAAGAATGATACAAATCAAGTATTCATAAAAAGACGAAAAAAATTGTAAATTAGTAAATTACGAATTCATTTTTATTTTGTAACGTTCCCATTTATTTCTATTACATCCCGTCCATTGTTTAGCATGAACATGATAGTACTGGAGGAACCAGAGGCATGCTTATCACCAGTGAAATTTGGGATAAGAACGACAGTGCCTTCATGTGTGGAATATGTTTGGTGACCCATCATTAACTTAGAAATTTTTAATGTTTAGATTCCTAGTCACAATTAGAGTCTTATTTAATTTCCAACAAAACCGACCAACTTCGACAGCGCAATTCATGGCTTTTATCTAAATCAACATGCATTGTTTAAAAGAAAGCCTATTATTTATTAAGTTACTATTAATGTGTCCGAAGTTGAACAAGTGGAGCTTCTTCCGCTTCTCCCAATTGCACAAAGTCACTGAAGTATTCATTTTTTTACTAGATGTCTTGTACGATTTTTGTGTTCTACTTCTTGTATTGGATCAATCCTTCACGCAAGTTAATACCTCAATGTTAACTGGTGATATTCTCAATCGCAATTGTGTTAAGGTAAGGCCTACAGTGCTAAACACTTGTTCAATAGCTACTATTCATGTTTTTCACATGATATCTAACCATAAGATAGAGAACTTATTATATAGGATGATACAAACATAGAGAATTTAAATGCCTAGTTAGAAATATATGATATTTAATTTGATTTTCATATAAACCCATGATATTTAAAGAGAAATTAATTGGATTTCCAATGCTAACAGGTGGACTATGTATAAAATTAATTGGATTTTCGTATAAACATAGGACCACTAAGAGAATGACGATGTAGTATGATGTATATGCTAAGCATTGGGGCCAAGCTGTTGTACATCACACTAGAATCCAGTGGGAACTATTAGTCCTGTGGTGGATATTCATGTGCCTCAACCTGGTTTCAAGGTCGTCAACATCCCATGGTTCTATAGCACGCAAGAATCTACTGCTATTGGAACATGTTAGTAGGTTTGAACTTAGCCTCAATCTCCGCACCATGCTACTGGTGAGCCTACAAGTACAGTGTTACCCCTTTATGGTGATATATGAATTCAAGACCATGACCAACTATACTAACAGTCACATCATGATATAAGAATAGTTAGATTTGTCTTAATGTATTTGCATGCATGTTAGATAAAATTGTAAATTAGATAATTAATGACAGATATGCAATGAATCACCTAGCAATTATTGATGTTGTACTTACCAGATATCCAAAAACCGTTTTCGTTCGTCTTATATATCAACGGCTAATAGATTCATACCATCTCATGTATTCCTCATAATGCCACGAAGGCCCTCCATGTACACCACTCAAGCTATACGTTCTCATAAGGATATGTACGTTACATGTTGCACCAACCAATCGACATCAACCCGCCCATGCAAGTTAATCTAACAAAGCTCTAGTTGTATGTTCACATCCTATAGAATATGTTAAAACCCCCCAAACTGTCTTCCAACATGGTCAGGGCAATGCCACTCAACTATGTGAAAACATATGAGTAGCATCCAAGCCATCCAAATGTTCATCCCGCCTCTTTAGAAATATGGTAGGATGTGAATTAGACTCTCAACATACGACTCCTACTTAACCTAAAGGGTAGCAAATAAGATCCATTGTTAACAATACATATGATGAAATGGAAATTTAAAAAAAAAAATGGCTATAGAAATACCTCCCCATCATACTGCTTATCAAGAGCATCTCAATATGTGCCAACTACATGGGTCGAGTGATGCTACATGTTCTTCCGCGTCTTCTAGCAAGTGGCCAAGCGACGAATTACTTACTAATTAACAAAAACTTAATTTCACATCAATTTTCACAATAATACATCAAGATGTTACATTTACAACCAATATGTAATTTTTTTTACTAATCAATTTTCTAATGACTAATTAATGACATATTAACGATTAATTAGTAACAATTTTCACAACAACAACTGAAGACACGTCATTTACAACTAATACAAAATTTTCACTAATTAATTTTTTAATGATGTATTAGCGACTAATTATCTACTAATTAACGATTAATTAACAACAACTTAATTTCATGTCAATTTTGAAAATAATACACCAAAATATTACATTTACAACCAATATGTAATTTTTTTTATTAATTAATTTTCTAACAACTAATTAATGCCATATTAACAACTAATTAACAATTGTCGTAACATAACAAGAAAAAACGTACAAACTGTAGAAAGCTAAACGTATCGAAATGTATCCTCTTGATATTACTACAATCGTAGATGTACAAGCTAAACCTACGTAAAATAGAAATTGAGAAAATAGAAAGCACGAACTGAAGAGGGGGAAGAAGAATGAAAAAAGAAATAGATATGTCTAAATAATAAATCAAGGAACTGAAGATTTACATTTATAATACAAACTGTAGGTGCAAAATATTTTTTTTCTACATATTTTGGTTCACATGTTATAATACTGTGTAAATTTACAATGTCACTTTATAATAATTTTTATCGGTTTGCAATATCCTATAAAATTATTAGATGGTATGGGATGATACCAAATATTTTTATTAGAGTAATTTATTGAAAGAGCAGATCGGGTTTATGCCTTTAGTTTTGTAAAATTTTGCAAAACTAAAAGTACATTCTAAATCCACACCTTCTGACTTACTTTTAGAATAATTTTTTTAAATATATTATTTTATAAATTAAAAAAAAATACATTATTTATGAGCATTCCTCTTAATATTTTCCTTTTCAAAGTTCTTTATGGTCGAATTTTATTGTAGGAATGCCGTGTAGATAAAGGAACTTTGAAATCTGAGACTAACCTTAACCACAAAATATTCATGAGTTTCACGTTAGTCTAATACAGCTAGTGAAAATAAAAACATCTTGATTATACAAGATGCCAGCATACAGAGAGTGATCATATACATGTACGTCTGAATCTTGGAAGAAACATCCCCTCAATAATTTGATAGTGTATGCCTAAAGCATCACATTTTACTTGAGGGAAAAAGTAAACTAGAAGTGTTTTATATTCAAACCGAAAATTAATTAAGTTTTTTATACTTTTAACTGGATTATAATTTATGTTAAAATTTAATTATCTGTATATTTAATTAATTTCATAAAATTTGAATGAAAAAATTATTTTTTTTTATAAATTTATTCGTACGTTTAGTTAGCATAATATAACTATTTATCATATTCTTATGATTTGCAATTTCTTAAGAGGATTAGAGGAATGATTATTCCTTAGTTTTTATCTTTTAAACATATTTCCATATATACTATAAGATAGCTTAGCAGTCAAGTCAAGGAATAACTATCCCTTAGTTTTTATTAATGTCTTTTCGGTACAACAAGTAAAGTGATAGCAACTTCTCCATTCTAGTTACTAAGGATTGCGATTTTATTTTTATTTTGTTCCATTTTGCAAAGCAAATGTATCGTTTTTCAAGTACACTATTGACGTCCTTTATGTTAATGCTAAATATTAAGTTATTTTCTTAGAATTTCACATGACCATAAGATAGAGAACGTATTATATGCGATGATACAAAAATAGAGAATTTAAATGTTTTGTTTGAAATATATGATACTTAATTTGATTTTCGTATAAACACAGGATATTTAAAGAAAAATTAATTGGATTTCCAACACTAACGGGTGGACTTCGATTGTATTTTCCCTCCTATATATGATGACCATGATTATTTTAGTCTAAAAATTTCTGCCCCTCTCGCTTTTTTATAACCCTATCTGGACAGATTAAAAAAAATGTCTTTTTCTTTTCTTTTTTTTACTCCAAATTTCATGTCCAACTTTTCAAAAAAGTGTACACCACTTTAAATAGATTTAGGAAGATAAAGTAAACAGGTTAAGTTAATGAGAAGTTTAGCTTTTCAACACGATAACTGATGGTAAAAAAATAATAATAATAATAATACGATTTCCATAGTAATTATAGAAAACAACAACAAAGAAAAACTATATGTCAGAGGATGTCCTGCCGCCCTACTTTTCGGAACATGACATGCACACGTGAAAATCACAACAAAACTACTAGTGGAAAAGAAAAACACTCATATGCGTGTATTCATATTGGCATTACCGAAGTTTCCTTCTTTCATGCCAATCTAATTATAATTAAATAATTATATACTGAAATGTATAATTAAAAATAAAAATTAGAGCTTGCTTCAGATGTTCATCTGATATGACTTGGGAGAAGGATAGTATTAGTGTTCAAGCATTCCAAGAGTAACTATTTGTAAAAGAAGCTGAGTAGAATTAGGATGTGGATGCAGATACCACATCGATCGAAAGTCACGTTAAAATATAGAGTTTTACGCAATTTAGAGCATGGCTAGAACCGGGGCCGGTCAATTAGGGCAACCCAGCCAAATGAGCAGTCCATGGACCTTCATAACAGCGTCCATTTGTTTCTTATTTTTGCCTAGATGAATGTCACTATAAATGTACATGCATGAGTTTCCACATACATGAACTTGTATACGAAATCAATTATCTCGACATACTAACGTTGCTGCTCCATTTCCGTGACATAATTATCGTTCTACGTTGACTGCATTGGTAAATATTTATTCTCGTCCAAACTTCAGCATCGGCATGTGACAAACATAAACAGGAACGGATGCACAGGATGTAGATTGGAAAAGTATATCTGATATGTGTATTTTAAGTATATAAAAGGTGCAGCATATATGTGTATATGGCAGACAATGGCTCCATATAAGAAGGTGGATATTGAAACTTTTAGAAAAGGTAGCTATATATGTTCTATTGATCTTTTTTGCACCGTTAATATTGCTGGGCAGTGGCCTAAATCATCATTATACCCGGTTTGGGTCTCGTGCATTTAAAAGTTTTGAGTTTGCTTCAGTTTTCAATTATCACTACTTGATGCTTAACTCAAGACAAATCATGAAAAAGAGAGAAGGAATGTATTATTTATTGGATAGGTTGATGGATTGACGTTATAATGGGAAAAATGCAGAGGAAGGGTCGTAGTTATGTATTTATTTTTTTTTTGTAAAAAAGGATTTGGATTTTTTAACTATACCTGTTTTTATTTTAGAATCTTCATTCATTTACCGTTAATGAAAATGTGTAAAAAAAGTCTATATTGGTATAATTTTGCAAAAAAAAAAAAGAAAAAGTATGAATTTTTTAATCATACATCTAAAGGCTTGCATTTACAATCACACTTATTTTAAAGTTACTGTCCATATCACATCAAATTACATTAACAACAAATAATGGAGTCCTAAAATGAAAATATCTTATAAACATAGGCTCTTAAAAATATAGTTGAAAAATCCAAATCCTTTTTTGCAAAATATACACAAATACGGATCCCTCTTTTGCATTTTTATATTATTAAAATAACACTTTCTTTTTTATATATTTATTCTCACATAAGTTATAAATCAATGTTAAAGAATATGAAAAGTTTTCTTTTTATGGCTATTAACTAGCATTCCAAAACACCCATTAATGAGACTAACAATATATTATAAATTACTAAATTACTTTTGTCCAATAAATATTTCTTAGATCAATGAGAACCCGACAAAGATTTTTATTGGATTTTTTTTTTTTTTGAATATAATACAACACAGTCATGTTCTTCGCATTTGATAAGCATTCTTTTATATGCTAATAATGTGCAAGCACATGCCCCGTTAATAATACTAATTTGTCATATAAGCCGATGGTCCATAAGGAAGAGGAAAAAGCCAATACCATATGCCATATGGCTTAGCGGTTGAATTCCTTGAATTTTAGTCGCAGTATTAGGTTCGATCTCTAAATTTAAGGGGGGGTGGTAAGGAAAAACCAGCTGCTTCAACTTGATAAAAGACTCGATTTTTCATTTTTAGCTGGTGAGCATTTATAATTACACTATCGATTTTATTAATAATTGCCATTTAGGAAATATGGATACACACAACATAATACCATAAAAGGGAACTTGCAAATCTTTTAGTCTTTTAACAATTGTTAAGAGTATTCATTAAATCTTTCAAATACTTGTTAATTTGTAGATAATAACATTTAGTGTCCATTCCAACCGAATTAACCCTTACAATAATGATAAAAAAAAAAAAAAAGCTATTAATTAAGTGCAGTGGTATTCTTATCTCCTCAAGTGTGTAGAGAGGGGTACACGTTTATCAAATTCGTGCCCCGATACCTACCTGGATGTCTAGGTCCAAACCCATGGTTGAACCTGGTAGTGCCAAAAATTTAAAAAAAAAAATCACAAGATAATTGCATATCTTGCACCGTACTGCATTTGCAACTTACAAACAAACGGATACACAAAAACCTAAATGCAAGCACAAACATCCCTCTCAATCTCTAAAAATGCATGCACACAGGCCTATTTTTGCACGTGCACACACACAAAGTGATACACAACCTATTTAATAAAAATTGTGAATATTGGTTCCACTTATCCTAAAAAATGTGCCATCAATTAATATCATATTATAATATATAGTTTTAGAAACTTTATTCTTTTTTTATACTCCATTGTTTTAAGATGTTAAATAAATCGTATAAATTTTCAATAATGCATTTTATATTAATTATAATGATTGATTTCCATTCATTTTTATTAATTATTCTTATTAATAATTTAAGCATACGTTGTAATATTGATACCTATAAAAACTCATTCACCTACATTTTATAAAAAGCCCCAATCACCTTCATTTCAAATAATACATGTGAAGTACAAAAGTTCTACCTTCATATCTTTATGATATTGGATTCGATATTTTGATTTGACAAATTAAGGATAAACTCAAATATTGCAAACTTAGTATGTCTCTACACATTCCAATTTGCCAATATTGTCATTAAAGCAAATGCTTTTGGCAACCTAATCCACAAGATTGGAATTTTTCAAGTCGATCCTAAAAGGTGATGTTGAAATATATGTTATAAGATGAAGTGGTACTTTATTTAACTAACTTATATATTCATTTGTTATGTTATGAAATTTTGCAAGTATTCCATTGTAAAATGATCAAATGATATATATGTTATAAGATGAAGTGGTACTTTATTTAACTAACTTATATATTCATTTGTTATGTTATGAAATTTTGCAAGTATTCCATTGTAAAATGATCAAATGATATATCACTCAATTGGAGTTGGTAGTTTCAATTTTGTCTATTTTATTCACATTAGGATTTTCTTTTTCTTTTTCATTTTTATTTTTTACTTTGATTACTTTTTTTCCTACTAATTTTTATATTTATTTGTTATATAGGTGATGATCAAGAAATAGATTTATAAAATGTAAACATGAAATGTGGTGACAAATTCAAATAAGGGAATAGAAACTACATAAGCAAAAATATTAATATAGGAGTATTTGCAAATTGTCAATGTAATATTGTACCTAAATATGAATACAATCCAATGTACTCTATATTCATTTTGATTGAATTTATTGTGTGATTGTAATTCAGATCAATTCGATATACTTTATGTTCATTTTAATTGAATTTATTTTGCAATTGTAATCTAGATAATATATAGTCTCGAAAGTTTTTGTTTCTTAGTATTTTACCTTTTATCAATCATATTTATTTGTGGTATCATTATAAAAATTGTATTAAGAATCTATTAAATTACTATTATTTGTGAATGGTAGATGACGAGTAATTTTTGTTTTTGTTTTTTTCCACTATTCTAGAGATATAGATCTATAAGAAAAGTGTGAAAACAAAGATGCTTGTAGTAAAAATTTGTGTTCCCATTGTTATCTTGAATTGATCAGGATATTTACATTTAATATTGTTAATCACTCATATGTACATTAATATAATGTAATTGCAAGATTCATGAAACCAATGAAACAATAACAAATGATATTTATGGTTTTTTTTTCACCATAATAATGGTTTTTAATGTAATAAAGATAATGAAAGCAAATATACTCAACCAATTTGAGGTAGTATTAATGTCATGGTATAATTATCCTTTTTAAGTTATCCATTATGTATATTCAAATATACTGATATAATACCATTTTTATGTAGAAATATACTTGGTACTTAAAAATTTGCCCTTTTACCTTTTATTTTTTATTGTCAATCACTTATATGTTATCGTTATTATTTCTAAGTTATCATGAACCAATCAAGATATTGATAAATTTGAATTTTTAGTTGATGTAGTTGATGTTTAATATAATGTATACTTTTAGATATTTATATCTTTTAATATTCTATATTTTCAACACATTTTTTTAGTGAGAACAAATGATATTAATAGTACTAATAACCATTATTATTATTATTATTATTATTGTTGCTGTTGTTGTTGTTGTTATAGTCTTCAATAGCCATTTTCTATCTTAGATGATACCTCAAGAAGGGAATAACCAACCCAAAGAATTATTAATCAAACGATCACCTCCACTACACAAGATCATTCTTCGCATATTGAGGACAAGCAATCTAAACAAAAGAATAAAGATTATGGTGTTGTGGATGAAGAGTCATCTCAACACATAATTAAGAGAATAAAAATGGAATGAGTAGTGAATCAAAAATACATTTTATGTTAGGTTTTTTTTTTAAGGTTTGAGTGTAATGTCATTTTATTAGTTATAGACCATTATAAGACAACATGGATCATCTAATTCCAATTTTTTTTATTATTATTATTTATATTGTTTATTGGTAAATGAATTAAATATTTCATTAAGGTCCCTTAGAAATGAATTGCATATTTCATTTGTAAAAGAATGAAATATTTAATTAATTTAAATTAGTAAATAAATTAAATATTTCATTAGATAATTTTTTTAAATACATAAAAACATTAAATCATATCTACATTTGTTGATTAAAAAAATTATAATCATAATTTAAACTTTTAACTACACATTGCACGGGCTTATTAACTAGTTTTTCATGCATTTACAAAATTTTAAAAGTTCTTTATAGCATCACAATTGCAATATACATTAGTATTTTTTTTCAAGTGGTGTTTCATGTATTGTCTTTCTAGAAATGATAAACTATGAAAACGGGTAATTGGAGTGAATTGACCACAAAAGTCAAAAATTAAGCTTATGGTCAAATATATGGAAAATATTCACAACAAATAGCATTACAATCTCTCTTGGCACTCAATTGTATTGATTATGTGCATGTGGTCATAGGCTCTATCTTCCATATATTTTCTTCAATACCCTAATTTGCTTGATTTCAAGCACTTTTTTTAGCATGTTTATCACTTAGGAAATACTTAACTAATGGCAATGTTCGAAAAAGTTGCCGGCATAAAGCAGATTAAGGAATAGAGAAAATTTATGGAAGATAGAAGCTATAAATACTTACATGCAACTGATATAAGAAGCGCTATAAAGAGATGTCACCATAGTTTATAACACTTATTTTAATTGTGAATATTTTTCATGCATTAAACCACAGTTTAAAGTGCTTTTTTTTTATTGTGCTAGTATTAAAATTAGTATTACATCAAAGTAGTCACCTTCTTCATCTCTCCTTAACTATTAACTTTTGTGATTAGCTTAACTCCTATCACATGTTTTAATAGCTTGAGATTTTTAGGAAAACGTCACAATAATAATGATTGCAATGGGAGTTTGAGTAGTACTTGTAATATTTTTTAATGTGTAAAAAATATTAATATTAACAATGTCACAACAACTTCTACATTTTAATTATTTTATTATATTGCTTTGTAATCATTTCATATAAAAGTAATAAAACTACTTACTGATATATTTACTTTCAACATGGTAAGTAGCGTTCTAATATCACCGAATAGATGAATAAATCTTTTATTATTTTACATTAATGATTTAATATCAAAATTGACTAGATATTTAAACAGCAATTTAAAAAGGTAAATGGACTTCTTAAAAGGCAAAATTAAGTATTAAGGGTTTGTGGATATAGAGGCACTTTGTTTTTTATCTCCTTGTTTTAGTGTTCTATTTTTTATCTTGTTTATAGTCATTTTAGTTGAAATATATATAAGAAATCAAATATATAAGAGATATGAGAAAATACAAGAAAATAGATAAAAATAACGTGCTTATGATGTACTTGCCAAGCAGGGAATATTAATTAAATATAAAAAGAACGCAAATAAAATACAGATAAAAATGAAAACTCTACACAATCCACAATATGAAATATGAAATATGTATCTGTGCAAAACAAAATCACCACTTGTAGTCCAATTCATTATTCTACCATTAAAATAATTATAGAAGTAAGGGAAAACAAATCCGAATTTCCAAAACTTTTTGGATTTTGCAATCTAAGGTTTAAAGATGTTTTCAATTTTAGCAACAATTTTTTTTTTCGAAAAAAAAATGCAATTAAATCATAACATACCATTTAGAGTTAATGTGCCGTACCTTGATACCT
This sequence comes from Laguncularia racemosa, assembly GCA_037954665.1. Classification (NCBI taxonomy): domain Eukaryota; kingdom Viridiplantae; phylum Streptophyta; class Magnoliopsida; order Myrtales; family Combretaceae; genus Laguncularia; species Laguncularia racemosa. Next base: position 1,388,340 of record JBBMOL010000013.1, on the reverse strand, counting down.
TTTCATCTCATGTCACTAACGTGCTATGCCACGACAGGAAAATTCTAACGAAATAATCTTTTTATCCAATAAAAGATTACTCTAAAAATTTAAAAAGAGGCAACACCCCAAAAAATAATAATAATAACTAGATGGTGCGATGCATGATCCACTCCATGGGACGGCATTGTCACTTGGCCACAAATCTGGTCATTTTACCTTTTCTATTGTTTCCATTTTGAGAATGATTTTTTTTTTTTACAGTGACTTATAATCTACCTTTGATGATTTAGCATACAATATCATATCATATGCATCATGCTCCTAATTTATTATGGCAATGATAGTTTATAATGTAACTTACTTAAATAAAATATATAATATTATAATTATTAGATAGGTTTTTAAACCAGTTTTAAAATCCTAAAATTGTTAATTAAGTTTTAAAAACATTTTGATAGGTCATTTGATTTTTTTAAAACATTTGAAGGCTCATTTGTTTAAAAAAAATGCATGGATCGGCATAAAAGGTAATCTAAGTCCTAAGTTATAAGGGGCTCACAAAATATAGACATATAAGGAACAAGCCATAGGTGGCTCCTGGTATAAGTTTGAATACAATACTAAAAACATAAACTAAATCCAAAAAAATAGGAAACCAAACATAGTCATAGTTAAAGTAGCCTAGGTCCTCAAACTCATCCCCGTAGTCCTCCTTCAAGCCAAACCCATTGAATCATATAAAGGATCAGAAAAGTCTTTGCTTGAAAAAGAAAAGAAGAGTGAGCCATAAGGGCTTAATACACAGTAATACAGACACATACATGGATATCAAATAGGATTACACACTATTGCAACAAGCGATCAGTCAATTTATTAAATTATCTTATTTAAGTAAACAATTAACATGGAAATACTCGTAACTCTAAACATCACAACAGGAGACTTGAGATCCGATTACAACAGACATCAAGGGGTTGATGAGAGCAGCCAAACTCCACATTACCAAAACTAAAACCAAAACCAAACTAACCTCATTTAAGTAATCTTATTGTTATGTGGTTCTCACTTATCACAATCTAGTTATATCGTATAGCCCATCGAAATCCATAATTCTCAAACTACTCTCGATTTGCCTTCTCTCCACTTACAGTGTCCGTTATCTAATGCAATCTCACTTACCGGCTACCCAAACTACTCTTGATATATCTTCTCTTGCCATGCTATCACTTGATGGCTTAAGCATCTAATTATCGTGTCATTTCAAGGTATACAACTATAGTCGTAATCCTGATTTAAGGTTTGTCACTTGTTAGTTCAGGTGACTAAGCACAAGTAGCAAGTAGAAACTTAATTGGTTGATTATTAGTTCGGTTAATTTTTTGGCATAGGAAGCAACACATATGTTATTGTGTACTTGGAAAGGCTAAAGGTTCCTGAGTTGAAGTCTAAATTTGTGATTGAGTAAGTTGAATCGATTTTATGCATTGAAAGAGAAATTTTAAGTTAGATAATTATCCTAAGTATTTAGATGCTATTTTAATGTTGGGTTTGGATTATTTAAGGGTTATACTAGTTACGAGTTCATTAGGGTTACATAGGCCCAATTAGAGGCCTAATTAGCCTTTTAGCTAATTTGGCCTGATCTATTTAAGGTTTATTTACCTAGGCTTGCTATGTTAATTAGATTTAAATCTAGATGTACCTAAGGCCCAATTAAGGTACTTAGGCCCATAAAGAATAATAGATCCAATTATGTTCGAAATTAAGCTCACTAGCCTTAATTAAATTACTCAAGTCCAATTATTAATATTGAGTCCATTTTAAGTCCAATTAGGTTATTTTAATTAACGTAGGTCCATTATGTCCAATTAGTCCTATTTATTATATCTTAGGCCTAATTAATTATTAAATCTAATTTTAATTTCATTTTAGGCCTTTAGTTGTTGATAGGGCCTTATTGGTTTAAGACCATTTAAGTTTAATTGATTTACTAAGGGCCATTTAGGGTTTGTGCTCTAAAGATTAATGGGTTCAAGTAGGTCAAAACCTATTTAGGTTTTATTATAATTATGTAAGCCCATTTTATTTCATTAAGTCTAAGTTTACTTCATTTTAAGTTTCTAACTAGATTTAGGCTTTAATATAGTTTGAGGCCCAATTTGAGGTTTTTTTTTTTATCATGAAGAGGGTTCATTTACAGTATAATCCTTAAAAGAGAATGGGCTCAATTAGATTTTGGGTTTTTGCCCATTGGTCATTTATGTCTATTGTCTATTAAGTTAATCATATGGGCCACACATGAGAGGGTAAAAGAGTAGTTCTTGAGCCTATATGGTTAAGTTGAATTAAGATTGGATTGGCCTTGCGTCGTGTTCATTAAGTCAACTATTGTTAAATTCCAATTTGTTATTTTTTGAAGGTCTAAGTTTTAAAGGACAATGAATTATTTAATTTAAGTCCAAATTAAGTAAAATCAAAGTAATTTAAACCATTATTACTTTCTTTATCTATTTTAACATAAAAAGCTTCATATTATTCATTTTGAAACCTTTAAATTTTTAGATTGCCTTTAGTTACAAATTTATCATTTTAAAAACTCATAACTTATTCAATTTAAATCCAATTCACTCCAAACCAAAATACACTTGTTCTTATTCCTTTTTAGAGTCCAAAACATTATTTATATTTCAATTTTAAGCCCCAAATATTTTCAGAATAGACCAATCATTCCAAAAACACGCCTAAAATTTTTAAATTCATTCCTACTAACCCAATTTCAACATAATTAAACTCCCATCCATCCTCGGTATTTATTTTTTTTTCAATGCACGTTAATTAATAATGTAAACTCAATTTTTTATTTTATATGAACTATTTTATTATTCTGGTAATCATTTTCTACGTAACAAGTGTATTTCCGTTGGTGAAAATCAAAGCACCGGAAAGAGTAGGTGTGGATTTTTTATCCCTATAACTAAAGAAACGATCGATAAATAATATTATCTAAGAGAGGTAAGAGCTGAGTAGGTCGCTAAGAAATCCAACGAGTCAATACTTATTCTCTGATGTAACCTTGAAAATATTTTAAATTTTTACGGACCTTTCATATATAAATGTGGCTATCATCCATTCGATACCTATATATGCTAGGGATAGCCCTATTATATATGGAACCTATCTATATTTTATTCAATCGGATAAATTCCGATTAAATATCAAGAATCAAGGTATATTTTAGATAAAGATTTTTTGAAATTTGTTTCTATAAAGTAACGTATGGATATAACTTATCCTAAAAGATATACTTTAAGATATATAATGTATAACTTCTAGAACTCTATATAAACATATTTTTTATAAAAAATTTGTTAAATATCATTAATAAATGAATAATAAATAATAACATTATATCTTTCAGCTAATAAATGTTATAGTAGGAAGAAAAATAAAAAATAAAGAGTATAAACTCGTAAATTAATAACTTAAACGGTTAAATGCAATACCACTTCTCTTTCTTTCTCTTGTTATTTCACATTTTTCTTTTCAACTTTACGTTTTCCAATCTTTTCCTTTGTTTTTTCTCATCTACTAAGTACTATGATTGCATAAGCTTGAAATAATAAAAGCAAGAATTTTCTTTTTAATTTCATAAATTTTACTAAATGTTTCATAGGTTTTGTATATAAAGAAATTGTATATCACAACCTTTTTAATATTACATAAATTTAAAATTTATAAAAAGAAAAAAAATTACAAATTTTATAGGATAACCTCTATGTTTTACAAGATATTGGTTTCAAGATGGTTTTTGGGTGTTTCAAGGTAGAGCTCAATTCCAAAATTTAGGAATATGTACTTTACAGATAAGGTATAAATAAAATCTTATATTCTATTCACCCTATATTCGCTTACCCTAATATATAGTTTGTATATTAACACTTACTGTATGTATTTTATGATAAGCATATTATAAGTTTTACATTAGGATATTTATGACTTATGGCTAGATATTTATATACTCAAAAGTCATCTAAACATTTATTCTTTAGGAAAAGGGAGATAATATTATATTTTTAAAAAATCCAAAAATAAGATTGTATATGAAAGTAATTCCAAAAAAAAAAAAAAAACCTATACTGGAAATTAGTGTTGGGGGGTTCAAATACCCTATTTTAAGGTGGAGAGTAATATTGGTTGTTGAACACTCAATTTAATTGAGTTTATGACAAGGGCTTAATTTCATGATTTCATCCGATCATAACAATTCCTCATCTTCTTCTTTAAAACTAGGTGTTGAAAACCCGATTTTAGAGTAGCTACATAGAATTAAGTTTTCAACATCCAGTTTTAGTTTACTCTAAAATTGAGTTTTTAATGCCCAATTTCAAATATAATATTTCTAGGATTACATTCATGACAATCTAATTTTTGGGATTTTAAAAAAAAAATATATATATATATAATATGATTTTCCTTTTCCCATTTTAAGAATAATATACTAATCATGCCTTAAAAATCATATGAGAAGTCTTAATAAAAAAATTCTTACACAGCATATATTTGTTTTATTCATAAATTGTATACTCAATATTAAATAATTTGATAATTTTTTTGACCTTCAACATTCTCCACCCTCACTTTTTACAAAACTCATTTACTTCAACATGTCATGTAAATTAAAAGAAGCTAAAACAAATAAAAAAGAAGAAGACTTACGAACTAACTTGTTAAAAAAATAAAAGAAAAACTTAATGTTATTTATTTAATCATAAGGTGGTCCCCCAATGAAGTAAACCTACTTTTGTATGAAACAATAAAGTTTGAATACATAATTCAAAGTAGCCGTTGTAACTTCCTTGTAATTTTATCAATTGAAAAATATTTATATCTTCTCTCTCCCTTTCTCTTTTTTCCTCTCAAGAAATCCGTGTCCTCTCTCTCTCTCTCTCCTCTTCCCTTTGCAGCTCTCCCTCCGCTCCAATCGCTCCCTTCTTCCTTACTGTTCCATTATCATCTCCAACAACTCTCCAGCGTCTCCCTAAACAAAACAGTGGCTTTCTTTCCCAAATTTGAGTTAGTCCCCTGTTTTTACTCTGTTTTTCCTCTGGTTTTTCCCTCTGTTTTGCTCTGTTTCTGACACTGAAAGCAACAAAAGCATGCTTCAAACGATGGATTTCACCTCTTCGAAAGCGCTAGCATCTACCCCTTTGTTGTCTACAACGTCAACAAGTAGTACCACTACTAGCTGTAGCAGCAGCTGCAGTGAAACCGAAGATAGCCCAGCCAATTCGCAACGGTTTGATCTTATTGATGTGAAAATTAAATCCCCGTTAACACCCCTTTGCGCGAAACCTTTATCGGTTCTCTCGGACCATGTCGGGTCGGTTTCTTCCTTAGCCTTATGTGGTGAATTCGTCTTGAGTGCTTCACAAGGAAAGGATATAATAGTTTGGCAGCAACCCGATTTACGCCTCTTTGCGAAGTTTGGTCAAGGCGAGGGATCAGTTAAAGCGGTTGTAACCATCGGTAACAAAGTCTTCACAGCTCATCAAGATTGTAGGATTAGGGTTTGGAAGGTGTCGAGAAGATCGGAGAATGTCTTCCGGCTGATCGACACTCTTCCAACAACAAAGGACTATCTGGGGAAGTTCATGAAGCAGAGCAATTATGTGCAAACGAGAAGACATCATAAGAAGCTGTGGATAGAGCATTCGGATAGTATTTCGTGTTTGGCGGTTCATAACGGTTTAGTCTACTCAGGTTCATGGGATAAAACACTTAAAGTATGGAGGATTTCAGACTTCAAGTGTTTGGAATCGATAAAAGCTCATGATGATGCAATAAATGGATTGGTTGCAAGCAATGGGATGGTATTTTCAGCTTCAGCTGATGGGAAGATCAAAGCTTGGGGTAAAGAACAGACCAAAAATTCACATTCCTTAAAGGGTATCCTAGAAGGCCACAAGGATGTTTCGATAAACTCGGTCATCGTTTCGGACGACGGGAAGTGGGTGTATGGTGGTGGTTCGGATGGCTTTGTGATGGGGTGGGAAGGGAATAGTAGTTTTGTCAGTTGGAAGTTGGTGTGTGAGATAAAAGCACATGAGATGGCTGTTTTGTGTATGTGTTTGGTGGGAGAGTATGTGTGTAGTGGTTCTGCTGATAAGAGTATTGGGATATGGAAGAGGGAGGCATTTGGGGGGTTGTGTAAAGTTGGGGTTATAAGTGGCCATGAAGGGCCAGTTAAGTGCTTGCAAGCTTGTCATGTTAGGGTTGGTAATGGGTTTGTGCTGTACAGTGGTGGCCTTGACAAGAGCTTGAGAGTATGGTGGGTTCCTAAGTGCTCCAACAAAAGAGAGGACTCCGATGAATGTGTTCGATAGGGATGGTAAAGGGACAGGTCGGGCGGCTCGGCCTTTTGAGAGGAAGTGAAGAATTGTCTTTTTTTCTTTTTACTTGTAGCACTTACAAGAATTAGTTTTCGATGGGTTTTCTTTTCTTTTTTTTACACTCTTTCAGATATTTGGATTTTGGAGTGTACAAAACATGTAAGACATGTGGTGTCATTCATCAATAGCCTTAGCATAGCGCAATCTTTAGTTGGAAATGTAAGTGTGGTATGAAATCATGTATAATTGCATATTGTCTTAGTGGGCCTTTCCTGTTGCTTTGTTGATTTTGGTAGGGTTCACACTCTTCCGAAGTTTCTTTGTAAGTTGCAAGTGGTGTAATGGAAGATACTACATTTATTGACTTGACTAATTTTCTTGGCAATTTCACAATCATGTTTGCACCGGCCATTTCATCCATTGAATTAAATTGTGGAAAAAAGTGACTTAAAATACATGAGAAAGACCCCATGCAGAATTTGACGAATTACATACAAGACTACGACGAGGATTTGAATGACTATTCCTTTTCGATCTGTGGAATGATTGTTCCAGGAATCTTACAATTTCAAGTAGGAGTTCAAGGAAACTTTTGGTTGAAAATAAAGTGGTTGATGTTACACATAAAAAGAAAAAAAAAAAAAGAAGGAAGAAACCAGAATATGAATGATGCATGTAAAGAGGACAAAATTTAATGATAAACCAGAGAAGGCAACATGGAGTAGCTGTAGTACTACTTACAACCATGACACACTTATGCCCCCACCATTCTAGGAGACACAATCAAGGTGTGGCTGCAAAAAAGTGCACCTACGACCAACGTTAGGGACAAATACAACAGGACACTTAATTTGGTTAGGAATTTCCCAACTTTCTGCTTCAAAATTTTGTTCTTCTCCTGCCTTCCGTTTTCTTCTCCATATTCAACCGTTAATTGTTGCCGCCACCAAAGCAGCCAACTGACTTGAATGATTTCAATGTAAGAAATCAACCCCCAAATAAACATAAATAAATAAATTAGAGCATCCTATGAAAATTATGACATGATTCCATATCTTATATATACCACTGTATTTTATCTAATTAAATTTTATGATGCTTGGCCTAATAAACTATGAATTGTTATATCTAGTTGAATTTTATATATCATAATACCGAGATATAAAGATTTGAAACATTTGGCCACATTCAATCAAATGTTTCTATAATTATTATAAAAAAAAATGAATTACTTTTTTTTTTTTTGTTAATTTTTCGAGCTTTACATACCTATACCCGATTTAGGGAATTCACAAAAGGAAAAAACTATCCATATGCCTCTTTATATAAGAATTGAAGTTATGCCCTTAAATCAATTAAAGTAATTGCTTAAATGGCGTTGAAGCACACCCCCTTCTGGATAATATTTTCATTTTCTTCATAAATAAATCAAACTTTGTTTTTGTTCTCTTTCTCACCAAACATCCGGAAGTATTTACCCCTAGTTTGTGTATGTTTGACACTTTTTTCTAGGTATCGGATAAAATCAACTCCTCCAAGTAATGTAATTTTAAAATCTTGTCTCTATTTCTATTGTATAATAGTGATGTTGTTGTTGTCCAACCTACTATATAATCTTTTTATTTAAATATGACCTCCCAGGACAACCGAGCAAAACTCCTGTATTAAATTAATCACATCTTCAATTTTACACTTTGTTCATTCATTAAAATAAATCAGCAATCATGACGTGTTTGCACAGTTCGAAAAAATGGGACTTCCATTATATAATTTTTGTCCTTCCTCAAGCTAGACTCTAATTGTAGCAATCAACGTCAACATCACTTTATGATATTAACCATATTTAGAGTTACCTACTATCCTTAATATGATGCTTTTGGTGACTAAACTACTCTAAAGCATGTTAATTAGTAAAAAACTCGTATTGTTGTAAACATACATACATACATATATACATACATATATACATACGTATATATATATATATATGCAGAGTCTATATAAACTGCCTAAGTTAGACCTACTACACTTTCAAGCATTCTATCCGACTTTGACAATTCCGTTCAAGTAGTCTTCATATACATACAGTCATACCATGTCTCTTCCTTAAGATCCTGTTAAATCTTATTCTACGTACATATTAGCCTTAGCATATCAGCAGCTCTCACTTGCAAGAGAGACATTAGATGAATGAGCAGAATTTACAAGCTCAACAAGATGCTGTGGGCTTGTGTTGTGCTATGACACAATATTAATTAGGATTGTCAGGCACCTTTTTAGCGCAATATTTATTATTATATGTAATTTCATTTTCCAATCCAATGTGAGATTAAAAAGATAATCTCACTGTAGTTTGGGTTTTGAGGAGTTAGGGTGTAATAGAGTACCACAGTTCCCAATTAGTGACCTATTCAGGCACATTTTCAATCACACCACAACCACCTCTTCTGTCATTTAGTTGCCCTATTTTAGAGATACCATGCATCTCGCATTGAGATTTCAACCTAACCATCTTATAGGTCATGGGTGGCCAAAGAATTTTTGGCACTCAGCAAGTTACTAGTACAAATACTTTAGCATGCCAACCATGTAGCATAGCTGTGATACAATTTAAAACACTTACAAGCACAACCATGCATAACAGCTTATCATCATGACAAATTGACTTTTTGTAAAAGTAAATTTCACCGAGCTCGTTTGTTTAACTTTTGGTGTCTTTGCGAAAATTTTGGTCTCAATTGATGAAAATTTTTGTTAACCCCAAGTTCTAGAGTAAATAACCTATAAGCAAATTTCTTAGAATTTACAATTTTCACTCTTTTAATTTTTTAAGAGGATTACTTTTTTCGTTAAATTATAACCATGCCATCTAGAAATTATCAAGATGATAAAAACACCCTAAATTTTTAAATGAGCATATATATACACTCCATGAAAAATATTGACAAATTGAAAAAAAAAAATCTCCTCAAATACAATACCAACTTAATCATTTGTATAAACATACACCTTAACTATTTTTTGATGTTGACCATCATCTGATTTAAGTTTCACTTGATTTATTTGATATTCAGTAGTTAATATGAGTCAAATGAGATAACGAATCTGTCATTAAAAATAATTAGAATTGTATATTGATATAAAAGATTGATCTTGAATTGTATTAGAGGAAAAACTTGTAGTGTCATTTTTTCTCATGAGGTCTAAGTACACCATATTAGAAACTCGGAGGTTTCTTATAGTAATTTACCTATATCGTTTTGAAGGGTGGAAGGGATTTTAGTGTATCATTTAAATTAATTAAATTCACTTGTTGATAGGTTTTCATGGCGTGAGCCTTCAAGTCCAAGACTGACCTGCTCAAGATGCTCAGTCAAGGACTAGGTGGAGATGACATGCCAAATGTGGTAAGCGTACCGTATTCCATAATGCTTTCCAAGATATTCTCCACACTAGTTAGCTGTCTCGGGAATCAAGGTATCACAATACACTTGCCCACTCCTCGTCGCCGATAAATAGCGAGTGAAGCCCTTGAGATAAAGGATCAAAAGCCCTAGTACTTGCATACTACATTGCTGCTACTATTGTTACTCTCCTTCTTTCGCTTTTATGTATTTTATTGACTTAAACATTAGAGTGTATATATCTACACCTCTAGCACTCCATTAGATCACGTGTTCTCTCTTACAAATCACTTGAAATATACTCAAATCTTCCTTGAGACCTTAGGCTTAATCCTAGAGAAAAAGTAGCAACAGCATAGCCCTTCCTCTTAAAAATAATAATAATAATAATTAGTAGTAGTATGTAATTGTGCATCACATATTCTTTGCTAACAATTTTATGTTCTAGTTAGTTAAGCTAGTGAGGATTGTTTTCAATGTTGTCAAACCCGAATCGGCCTTGGCAATTAAACTGGGTTGATTAGAAACTAGCCTTTATACTAGGTTATTCCTTCATATGGCCCGGTTTTTTATTAACTCAACCAAACCCATTTGACCCAATTGATCTGATCAGGTTAAATGGGTCGAAATGTACCCAAAAAAAAAAAGAAAAAATAAAATCATGTAAAAGCAAAACAACAAATGTGGTCTAATTGAGCAATTAAGCGAATGACAAACATAAAAGAAAAGGAACAACATTTATTATTTTAATATTTTATTGCCACTAATTTAAATTTAAAATATTATTTTAGTATTTCATTATTAACACTCAGCTCACTATTCAATATTATCTTTACTTTTGTTTTATTTGTAATATTATTGATTATTTTTTCCCTTCTTCCGAATGACAAAGAGATTGAAAAAAAAAATAGATTTAGATGCAATTGGATGACAAGTTAATGTTATACAAATCATTAAATTAGATGACAGTCATAACAATATTAATTAAAACTTAAACTATTATTTAAGTTTATGGTTTTGAATTTGACAATGTGTAATCCCAACTCTTATATTCTTTTTTAAATTAGTTTGTATTTGATTTAAGTTTCGATTATGTAACCCTATATATTATTTAAGGTTTGTATTTTGTATTTATTTAATGGCTAATGGATGAATTTAATTGTATAATTTCATATTTATTTTCTCTTATATTTTTTTTTATTGAACTCAATTTAACCCCTCGACCTTGACCCTCTAGCATATCCGAGTCAAACCTTTGGTTTGGGTCTGACAACAATACTTTTTTTTTATCTAACATATAATACACGCATCACAAGTGTGGATTTACTGATAACTCTAACTAGCAATATGATTCAAGCAAGCACACAATGCTGATTATGGTGGCAAAACAAAATTTAGATGGGCAAAAAATAGTAAAAGAGAAGTACCTGAATGAATTGGTGAGTTTGGAGTTAAAAATAAAGATGCAAGCAGGCGGCCTATTATAGGGTTCTTGACCCATTCGAACCCATCATTTACCTAATATTAAAATACTTTATAAAGTTTAACATGAGTTTTTGGGATAATTTTTAAAACCCTATAAGGTTTGGGTTGGGTTGTGATACATGGTCAATACTAAATGGAAAACCCAAATCCACTAAGGTTATTATTTATTATTTTATTCTACATTTACGAGTATATTTTTAAATTTTTAGTTACTTATATTCTTATAAATTTTACATTGTACATTATATAAAGTATGTAATCGATGGCATTTGACTTTGCTGAATGACGTTTTAGTAGTTAAATTTTTTTTTCTTTGCTTAATTTAGATTCACTAAAATATGAATTCTAAAGTATTTAAGCAAAATGTTGTTAATCTTATGGGTGAGTTGCAAGTAGGTTACAAGTACCCTATTAGTCTAGTGAGCGGGATTTGAGCAACGAATAAAAAACCCATCTCAAACCTACCTCGCTTACATCCTTAATTAGAAAAGGTTGTGAATGAGAGTAGCTTCCACACTAGGGATGCCACTAGGTTAAGTTTAAGACAGGTTTTATAAAACTCGAACCCAACTTGCTATCCTGTAAGGCTACTCATGACCTACCTTAAAACCCATAGAGTTTTAATTCAATACTCAAAACCCGTCTCGTTATGAAAACTATAAATGTGTGACTCAACCCGTTGATCAGCCAACTCGCTAATACAATTTGTGCAAATCACCTTCATATAAAATAAAGAAATAAGGTGCTATCAAAACTCTTGCAATTTATTTTTATCATTCATAAAAATACATACTAGGAGTAAAGCAATAACATGTTATATAATAACATAAACTATTTATAAGAAAACAATTGTATTGAATATGACAACCTGTAATTATAATTCTTATAAAATAATATTTTAAAGATATTATTAAATTACACTTGAAAACTTGAAATTGAATAAATGAACTTTATTAAATCAACTTGAAAGCTACTATAATAAAGAGCTCAATATATTATATACATATTCATCCAAATTTTAAATTAAATAAAATTTAATTCATCAATCACATATTCTTACAAGTTTATGACATAAGTCACCAAATTTAAAAAATTATCTAAAGTTCATCACATCCTCTTCTTAAACATTCATTAAAATTAACCGAAGTTTAACTCATTATCTTTCTCGATTATTTTTATACCTACAAAGAGAAAAATATGTATATATATAATAGATTTAAAAGGATATGAGAATAAGGGATGCAAATGTGGTTAGGAAGTGGGAATAGTGATTTTAGACAATAGAGATATGATTAGAATTTTTTGCACTTTAACAAATAAAATGAAAAAATAATCTTCTTTAGTGCAATGAAATAAGTTAGTAAATTATAATTCTTAACTTTTAAATTTGAATTTAAAAATATTATCTAGCATTTTTTAGTGGGTCAATTTTTTCCATCAAATTTTTATAAAATCTAGAATCCGACCTAAGATCCTAGAGAGGTTAGAAGTAATACCAAACCTTATATAGTAATTAATAGGTTAGATGAATCAGATACCCTATTATAATTCGTCCACACTCGCAATTCTGGTGCTTTAACATTGAATTCGTGGGACCGCTCGAGAAAAAGTGAACGTGGACCCAAATCTTCCTTAAGCATCCCTAGACTCGATGAAACTTCGCAAAACAGTGAAGCAACAACGTTCAACAACCGGTCAAGGTATTTTGCTTTTAGGATAGCCTTGTTACGAAGCATGGTACTGTTCATTTGGTCGGCAAAGAAAGGAATCCAAAACATAAAGTATATGCTTAGACCAATTCTTTTAATTCGTGTACGCAGAGACTCCAAGTCTAAAAAATAACATGCTGTCTTCCATAGGTATGCCTTGTTATCCGCAAAAGAATAAGAGATGTAACTTCTAAATAAAGAAATCCTACATGACTAATTAGGGATCCAACCGTCCAAGCTTAATGTTTACTTGATAAAATATTAAAATCCTATGAGATAGATTTTGAGACAATATTAATACTGCAAATCTAAATTCACGGGATTAATCCATGCGGTAATAAAAACTTTGGACGATTTTAAATGAAAAGTGTTAGAGATACACGAACCATATGGTGGGAATTACTAACTTCTAGTATCTTGACACTCGATAGGGACTGGGTGGCTTTCATCTCAATATTGTAATTATGGTTCAAATTGAATAAAACTATAGATGGCGTTAAACCTCCACTCCATGTAGGCAGCGCTAGGACTCGCCAAGCATCACTTCCCAATAAATGATAATAAACAAATAAATCCAGTGTGCAAAATGCATTTAGGCATCTACCATTATGTTACTCCAGCAACTTTGAGAAGTTACCTGCCATGGTGATAGAGCGCGCCGATTATGGTTACCATTAGTTTTATTATTTAGACAGTTCTTTCGGTAAAAGGAAGCATTGACAGGTTCTAAATAAATTGGACCATCCCTTTTAACTTTTTTTGCCAAAAAGAACAATCTCTGCCAAAGCAACCAACGGCAACCAATAAGGGACTGCAGCTTCTAATCTATATAATAATACTCTTTTATCATCTTTCAGAATTTATTATTATTATTATTACTTGGGATTACTTTATGAGACCATTGTGAAAAAGTGTTCAAGGAATTGTCTTGGCTTTTCGAGGAAAGTGTTGATTTATTTGTTATACTTGGAAACAGCTGGAATGGCTAACATGGATTGCCTACTGGCTACTGGAAAGTTTTCAATGGCGCAAGATAGTTGTTCTAACGGTAGAATTTTATTGGATTAACAAATCCCAATAATGGAAGATGTTTATTACTTTTGGGCAAGTGGAAAGTGATGATTGCGATGAATAATAACAAATACCCGATGTGAATAAGATTAAATAGGACCTTGTTTCAAGGAAAAATAATACAAGAGAGAGAACCAAAATAAACAGGGCCTTGCCGGTTCAGTCTTCTATTTTATATGAGAAAATTATATGATCATGTATTATGAATGATTTGGTCTATATCTACTCCCTCCTGATATTATAGGTGCCCAACTGGAAGACATGAGTTGGCGCCGTGAGAAATAAATCCCCTAAATATATATATAATCATGACATGGATCCTGATCCATCAACCGACCCACAAGATAAATACCTTCGATTGTAGCTAATTTCCTTTTAATGTACCTTTTATTGATTCAGTAAAATTCGGGATTTTAGAACCCAGGCAGAAAAATAAAGCATCGCATTGATACCATTTTTTTTATGTTAACAATCAATGAAAAATACATTTATTTCTACATTCAACCCATTCCACTTTTTTATTTTTTATTTTTTTTAACTGCCAGCCTGAAATTTGAGCCAAAAGTAACTTAAAAACCCGGGGCAGGGGGGGAGGGTGTGTGGGCGTTGGCAATGCATGAGTCGAAATCGATATTATTCTCGTTAAGCTTAATTTGTACACAAATAGAAAAGGAACATATCGACTGTGAAAATTTTACACACATTCACTGAAGATACACTCTAACCCTGCCTTCACCAAATCATCCAACTTCCTGTTAACTTAAAGTCAATCCCAAGGTCGTTCATTCACAGAGGTAATGTCGACAAACAACCATATTACATCTACACTTGCTTATAGAAGAGGACATATGCCTGGTCATGCAACACCTTATTTGTCCCAATAGCAGTGACAGATGAATCATCGAACCTCAACCATTTGCCATTTGAATGGCGGCAATCAGCAGTGTAATGCCCCTTTGAGGGCTCCCAGCCATGGTGTGTCACCGTGGCAACAAGTTCATACTTCCGGCCCTATTGAAGCATGCGAAAAAATAATCAGCAGGATATGGCCACAGTGACAATCATAGCATAAAACCTCTGCGCTATCATTTCCGGTGCAAGTAAAATATCAACGCTCTAGCTAGCCTTTGATATACAACTATCTGGGAATTTCGTACTATAGAATACCCTAAGATGGCCAAGCATGAGCAGAAAAATGATGTCAGCCAAATGCAGCCCGCAGCAGTAGCTCTTTTACATTATTATAAACAGGAATACCAGCTTATAGTCAAGTTTTAGGTAGTAGGTAAAAGATCATTACAAAGCAAAGCCAATATTTTACCCATTATTATATTTATTAAAAAAAAAAGATTAACCTATTTACAGGAAATAAGTCAGTGAAGGGCAAGCGCTCCGTGGTAACTTGAGCTGAAGCCACCCAAAATTTTTTGATTGGCCAAAAAAAAAAGGGCAAGACCAGTTGGTTTGATTAAGCTACATCCTGTGCTCTTTTATAAACTTCAAGAATTCCCTATGCATTCATATACCGGGAAAAATACAAATCTATTTCTAAAATTTTCTTAAATCATCATATTTCCCAATTTAAATTCACTTTTCTTTTCTTTTCTTTTTTAATTCAAATCATTCTTAATTTGCTAGTTAATCCACAACCTATCCCCTAGCTCGTCCAATTTTTTGACAATCCTCATTCACAATATGGCAAGGCTAATACTTGAAAATAACCATATCCCACTCATGTACCCAACTTTGAGAACCATTACTCTACAGCACTCCACAATTCCATTTACTTAGGTTTTGGGTCCATCTAGATCCATTTTAACCGATTACCAAGAGGAAATTCAACTATATAACCAGAAATGTTTTTTGGTTAAAAAATTAATCAAAAGTTCAAGAAATATATTCAACTAAAACCTAAGACTGGCTACCGTTACAAACAAGAGAGGTTGATATGATTTCCCAAAATAGGGGGGAAAAATTAACTAAGTCAATATCCAGTGCCAAGGAAAACTCTACACATGGAAGTATGACAGAAGAAAATTACCTTAGTAGATGAAGATACAAGCAATTCACGGCCCAACATCAATTCAAGCGGAAAGTGTACTGGCTTATGCAGCTTGGTGCTTCCTTGGCTTCCATAACCAAATCGCATGAGATGCAATATTAATACCTTTGAGAGTGTCTGGATTTTAACAGATTTTTTAGCTGCCACAGGGCCACCCTGATAATTGAGGTCACAAGAAATACAAGGAGATGAGAAACTACTATTTACAGAATAGATAGATCTGGAACTTCCAATACACATCAACACATCACCAACACAAAAGTTTATTTAAATATTTTATACCATTATTTCCTCCAATTATAGTCTTCTCATTCTAGTAGTTGACCTAAATATTTTAAGGCAGGTATGAAAAATTACAGGGATTGCCAACATTTGTAAACAAAAATAGAACTAAATTATTTACACAAGAGAGAGAGAGAGCTAAATTAAACTGCATAGCACTGAAGTTGGCAGTGTACCATTTCAGCAACACACACAACAGAGAATCTTGAGTCACCACTTTCATTAGCTTCTTGGATGTAAAGGGAATCGTGTGTAAATTCTAGTAGTTGACCTAAATATTTTAAGGCAGGTATGCAAAATTACAGGGATTGCCAACATTTGTAAACAAAAATAGAACTAAATTATTTACACAAGAAAGAGAGAGAGAGAGAGAGAGCTAAATTAAACTGCATAGCACTGAAGTTGGCAGTGTACCATTTCAGCAACACACACAACAGAGAATCTCGAGTCACCACTTTCATTAGCTTCTTGGATGTAAAGGGAATCGTGTGTAAATTCGTATTTTGCCCTTTTCTTCAAACACATCACTAGCCTATCCCCAAGATACTTTGAAGCACCCTGGTGTGCTTCAAAAATCCAATCTATCCATTTGTTTTTAATGGGAAAAGAGAAGTGGAATTTTTTCCTCAAAAAAGAAAAGAGAATGGCATTTTCTAATTTTAACTTGGAGCTTTCAGTCTCTGTATCACTGAAACAACTAGGTTTAGATTTCTTTCTTCACAAATTAGTGATTACCTTGCCATTCTCCGATGTTTTGTATCCTTCAAGAGTTTCAGGTGCAGAAAACATGTGAAGCGCATCCTCGATAGTTTGAACAGCATCTGAATAAATATCAAGATGGAGCAGGAGAAAAGGTTGAACAGTTGCAGAGGCTTTATTCCCTGATCCAGAAATATACAAACAAGTATATGTTAAGGCTTGAAATGTGCACTTACCTATTTGTTAAACTAGCCCAGGCAAATAATAACATTCCTCATCCAACCCAAATTCTCATTAAAAGATATTGCTCAGAGGACCACTATCATTTTCCATACATACTCCTTTATACAGAGAATGTTAACTGATTGCAGACCAATCGGTCCAAAAGTAATTTGAAAGATTCTTTTTTTTTTTTTGGTGTTGTTGGGGATGGGCAGTAGGTGGTTGGGTTGCTGGGATTGTTTGGGGTGGAGTGGGGATAAGATGCACATTTCATGTAACCTACATCAGCACTATTTCTAAGACTCAAAGCGAAGTGGCTACCTCTAGCATTCACCACACTTCTTAGCTGTCCTCCAAAGATATCGCTCAATTCCGATGGAACAAAACTTTGTGTTCTAGTCACCGCCGATTTGTTCTTTGGCCCAACAGTTTCCCATTCATCCCCTTGAGAAGAAGTAATTAATGATGACTTCCCCTCATTCATTCCTCCAAGTTTAAGTAATTCATCATGCATTTGATCCATGACAAAACTCAAAAATTCCTGAGCATCTTCTTGCCTGAAGAATAATGAGTGTAAAACAATATGATATGGATGGAAGCTAACATATTTAAAGTAACATTAAAAAATAACCATTTCTAGATACTTTAAAAAAAAACAACATAAAAGCAAGGCGATATATCCACTCTAAGTGAGAAGGACATAAATAGTTCTTTTCCCCATGATAATTTGGATAATATGCAGAGATACTATAATCCAACATAACAATAACACCAGTCATTGCTTTGAAAAACTGAGGTGTACATACAAAACATTCTGTCTGCAAAGAGTACCATCAACTGGAAGACTTAGCACATCAAAAAGTGACAGATTCAGGCTGGCAATAACAATAGCAGAGAAGTAATGAGCTTAGAATTGATACTATCTTTCCACGGCAAGATTGGGCAGAGAATGTGGCCCACAGAGGACCTCAACTGATGGAAATTCACTTAGATCAAAAGCATGTGGAAGAAGAAAATCTTGAGCCCAGACAGGAAAATGTGCAAACCTTGGTCTGCCTGTTGTGCTGTTCTGCACATCTGGAGTAAAGTTCTTTAAAACAACTTCAAACATGGCAGGGCTTAATGGCCTGCCTGTCTCAATAATGTTCGTATCTTTCTTGGAAGAGCTGGAATCAGAGGGCACTCGAAATTCAGAGATAAACTCTATAAAGGCATTCAATGTTGGATAGCCAACCTAAAAAATCAAAGTACAGAAACAGTTCATTAGACTTGTGAAGTTTTGATAAGCCAAGTATAAAATGAAATTAACTAGTCAATTATACTCCAAACAAGGTAACAAAATAAAATACCTTTGAATTATCCAAAAAAAAAAAACTAAAATACCTTTGGGATATTTCGAAGTCTAAGGTCCAACAATAGCTGAACAAAAGGAGAGCAGGAAAGAAGAGCCTGAAGCGTTGAACTGAGAAAGCATAAATTTCCAGAGTTTATCAAGCCCCGTGGTAATAACTCCTCCAAAGGAGAAAGAGGCCCACTCTTTGTATTCTTCATTTCCTCCCTGGGCATACAAGCTAAAGAATCTTCAGCAGTATCAATCCCATCACCATCAAGCAGATGGAATATAGATCTCTGAGAACTATCTCTTGGACTATCTCCAGTTTGCAGTTGTTTCAACGGCATTGAAATTCGATGGTCAGCCTCAAAATCTTTCACTCCGTTGCTGAGCGAAGAAATATGGTTCATATTAGCTAAGTTCCCATTTTTTTCGGTTACCCCTAGGTGGGTGTCACTTGCCCCTCCTACATCTTGCAACTGCAATTCTTTCTTAGCAGGTTGTGGGGGTTTGGCATCAAGAATCCCCTTGCAACTTGGATTTCTACTAGATCTGGCATCAGGGCCATTTACTGGGCTTCCAACTGGAAGATTCAATGAACCAAATTGCAACTGTGGTTTCGCATAAGTCTTTTCTGCACTCTTAGAAGACTGACTAAGCAGGATTGACCTAGTTTCATCTTCCGTGAATGAACCAAAAACTAGTAACTGCTCAGGTTTGAAAAGAAACAGTTCTTAGCATGGATATGCAAATAAAACTTTGTTCTAACACCTAAACAAGAATAGTTCCATTACAAAAACATTAGTATCTTCAGGCTACCGACTTTAAAAGAAATAAATATCTTATTCAATGGTACCTTTGAAAGAAGGGAAAAAAATCAGGCTAACAGTATGCTGCTGATATTTCAACCAAAAAAAGACAAAAATCAAGGCATTATTTATTGGTTAATGATCAGTATCCCAGCATGAATAATTTCAAAGAGCAAAAACAAAATGTCTAAGCATACAAGTAAAGAGATCATTAATTGATAAAAAGGGAAGGGGGGGGGGGGGGAAACAAAAACAAAAATGTGAAGGCAATTGATCAATTTCTAAAAGCAGAAAAACTGCTCATGGTCATCATGGATAACTCCTTTATAAAGGAGTTACAAACAAACCAGCTTCCCCTCCGTATGAGGTTTATAAGATGTGGTTAGAACAAAGACACATAGAGGGACCTACTAGGTTTAGTCTGAACAAACTGTTGGAGATGCACTATGGACTTCCATCAAAAACCACTTTCTGCAATATTCTATATGTATCCATCAGACCTCAAGCAATTCCTCTAAGAAAAAACTACTTACATAAAAGGATGAACTGTGACAGGGGCAGAAATCTTATCTCTTACTCAGTCCAAGTTTTATTGCTACAAGGCCAGAGGTCCAGAGTGGATATGATAAAACACCAGATTTAGCTAGTACATCAATTTTTAGTAACACTGTTCTAAATCAGGCGTAAAAATAAAAACCTACCACAGAACTTACTGCTCAAGTACGTAAATAAATATAGCAAGCTATGAAAATTTAATACGGGCACTTTATAATAAGTTCTGTCTGAGACTAGTGACTGTTATTTGCTCCTTAAATGTGTAGACCATATCGCCATAACTGATCACTTGCAACAGGTAAGTTATGATTTTACCACACCAACTGCCCTGGCACTAAAAATTATTACCTCTTATTGTATATCTTTGGGAACTCTTATAAAATAGACAGGAAAACTTGCCCAACCTTGTTTCGCAGAAAATTTTTCCAAATTTTTCTACGCTTTTGTTATGAACAATGCTCTGACATGATCACATCATAGTGATATCAAATAGGATGCAGTTACTGGCCACATTTAGTGGCAAGTTATGGTGGACCGCGAAGGTGATGGCCAATGAATGACGGTGCCGGAAGTACCCAGCAAGGAAAATGCCAAAATCGAGAGAAAATCATTCTACTCATTGTCCATTATTGAGGAAATCATTGTACTCATTGTCCATTATTGAGAAAATCATTGTACTCATTGTCCATTATTATCTCCCATGATGATTAACCAGCATCGAGGCCAGCAGCTAACATTGTCTTCTTCCACTAAAAGCTACTAGTATCTACGACTTTTAGAATTAGCACGACAATAGATAGCAGTTTCAATGGTTAGTTCATAACAAATAATGAAGGGGAAAAAATGTACCAAGTTTCCAGCGGAAAACACACACACATCCTCCTTGTGATGCTTAATGACGCAATGAGTGAAAGTTGAGTTTTTCCACACTTTCTCAAACATCAACAAGTGATACGATCAAAACAAACTTAATCAATACAAACAACAACATAATAACAAAACTAGGGCCTTTTACTCGGATATTAACAATCGTAACGAGTAATTGAGTGTAATATACCTTAGAATTGCTCATCTTGGAGAAATACGAGGATGAACGCAGTGAGGAGTAGAATTAAGCGGTAATGGACAGAAAGTATAAGGAGTAGCTAGGGTTATGGGAGAACAAGAAGACCCTGGAGAGTGAGCGGAAAGGAGGGAGAAGAAGATAATTGGAGACATGAAATTGGAGAGGAGGAGAGAGAAAGCAGGAGGAGAGAGAGAGGGCATTTAACGATGAGACGACAGCCACTCTCTCTTTGGTCCTTCTTACGGCGGAGCATGGACTGTCGAGATTGCCGGATTAGGGCTTCTTCTTTTTTTCGGTTTGTCAGTGTGTTAGAAAGAGCCGGTTAGGGTTATGTCATGCGAGAGAAGGAGGAGGGCGAGAGAAGAGGAGAAGGAAGGAGAGAGGGCTGTCACCGTTGATAAAGAGAGAGGGTTGTTTTTATGGAAAATTACATCTAGGTCTACGTATTGGTTTAATTTTTAATTTTATTATTAATTTATATATTAATAATAATAATTAAATATCTATAATTAAATAATAAAATTAAAAATTAGAGTAATTGGACAAAACCAAAAAAGGTGTCGGATTTTATAGTCAAGATTCTTTTCAGAATATCTAGTACTCTACTTTGTCAAATTCATATCACTATCAAACCCTTTTTTTTTTTTTTGAATACATTTGTCATCAAGCTTTGTGATAACACATTCAATTAAATTTTCGTTTCTTAAATTTATCACCTCACCCCTTTCCATTCTCACTTCCACTTTATAATCAATAAGAATATAGCATAGCATCCTTTAAAACAATATAAAAATAGTAAAATTTAATAAATAAAATTTTATTTAGTTATAATATTTAACACCTTCAAACTTTAAGTATAAAAAATAATAAATAGTATACACTGTTTTTAGAGAGTATATAGAAAGGAAATTCGTGAAAATGAGGTGAAATAAAATGAAAATAAATGAAATGGGTTTTTCACCCTAATTTAGATATGAAGAGTAAAAAAAAAGAAAAAAAATTACCTTTCACAAATTTTCTTTCTTTTCAATTTCTCTCTAATTTATGGTTATTTTTGTAATTTCTCAAGCTTTCCACCTGTTTGTTTTGATTGATTGATTGAATGATTTAGGTGAAACATGTTAGTTAACACATAAATAGAGAAACAGTATGTTAGCAAGTACCACAAAAGAACTGACAAACCGAAATCCATCCTTCCTGAGTACAAATAAAACATAGGGCCACTGGGTATTAATACGGCTCACAAAATAAGATATCAATCCTCATAGCACATCCTTGCAGGTGGAGGTTCTCCTGTAGTGAATCTAAACATGACAGCAGGAGGTTCCTTGAACCATATTTTGTCGGGCAGTCGACCAATTCCAACTTTGTTACTATAGATTCGTGAGTGACATTCATCGATCCATTTCGAAGATGTCGTCTGCATTAAGTGTCTCCATAAGCTTGAACTCTTCGACACAAAAAGCTAATTTTATTGAAAAAAAAAACACTTATGTTTTGCCATTCTTCATCTTCACAAACGGTATCCATTTCTAAAGGGATTTTTTTTGTATAATATATTATGCTAGGATGAGCTACCCGTATGATGGTGAGGTATTTTTTTTTCTATGATGATGTTATGCAACTGCAAACTAGGTAAAGACATAAATTCTATGAACTGCCTTTTCATATTCCACGGATGATGTTTACACTCTGTCAACAGCCTGACTTTAGCTCTTTCATGCTGTCAATGGGTTGATCGCACACTGTTGACAGGGACCATATTTCTAAAGAATGAATTATGTTTCGAAGTAAAAAGGGTTTAGGCAAGTGTAGAGCTAAGAAACATCGACCCAATTAGCAATAGAACCATCAGTCTAATACACAATAGGCCCGTACTCAAACCATAACCCTTTGCCATCAATTGAAGGCGTCTCTACAAACAATTGCTCGATATATGAAAGAAACAACGAAAAAAGCAACATAGGACAAAAATGTTAGGACTTAAACAAGAAAATTTCACGAGACAAGCACACCCATATGTACTACTTTGTAACTCGATTTTATACAAAAAGTAAAAATAAAAAATAACTCCTAACACAAAAACAAACTCCCAATCATGAACAATCCTTGTCATCTCTAATGACCAATTTGGAGGAAACTATTCTATCCTAACTTCTCAATCAAGCAAAATTTTCTCTATAAACACGACTTAAGCATAATCAAATCAATCACAAAAGAGAGGACATCAATATGGTCATTATACCTATTGACTATTTCATTAACATTAGAAAGCAATTGTCAATAGATATGGTGGGAGATGATGTCCTCTCAAAAAAATATTGACAACATTAACTAAATTGTCAACATTTACGTGGTCTTTTTTATCGGTAAATATGGTATATTTACTGTAAAAACAACAACTTGTTAATAATAAGCCCAACACTAGTTAATTTGGTACAAATTAGAATAGAATCCTCCGATCACAATAAAAACAAATCTAAAGATCAATCGAGGTGTCAATAATCTTCTATAAACTGTCAACAATTTGGTTTTCTTTTCCTGTTTACATACTTTCATTACAATAAAAACAAGTGATAAATAGCCAAAAAAAAACCTTCAATAGTTATTATCCAATAGTAAGCAATGCCCCTTAACAGTAAATCTAGCCCTTTTCTGTAAAAAAAAAAAAAAAAAAAAAAAAGAGTCGATCATTAATAATATAGCCTAAGACTAGTTAATTGGGTACTATAAAGTAGAATCTCCTCAATCACCGTAAAAACAAACCAAATAATCAATGAAGTTGTCGAAAGCCTTACCTAAACTATTAACAGTTTGGTCTTCTTTTTTTCCATTAAATATCACTCATTACAATCAAAATAAGTGATAAATAACGAAAAACCCTCCAATAGTTATTAGTCAACAGTAAGAAATGCCCCCTTAATAGTAAATATCGCCCTTTATAGTAAAAAATCCTAATTGTTAGTAATATAACTCAACACTAGTTAATTTGGTGCTGATTAAAGTAGAATCACCCCAATTACAATAAAAAAAATATAAAAAAAAAACAATAAAGCTATTAATAGCCTTCCTTAAACTATAGACAAATTAGTCTTCTTTTCCCCATTAAATACTCCTCATTACATTAAAAATAAGCTATAAATAGTAAAACCCCCTCCAATAGTTATTATCTAACAATAAGCAATGCCCCCTTAATAGTAAGTATGTCTCATTTATCATAAAAAGGTCAATAGTTAGTAATATAGCTCAACACTAATTAGTTTGGTGTCGATTAGAATAGAATATAATCTTGACAATCATAGTAAATATGAATTGAATGATTGATGATGTTGTTGAAAACTTTACCTAAAATGTTTAAAGATCTTTTACTTTTCTTCCATTGAATAAACTTATTACAATAAACACCCATTGAATAATTATTAGTCAGCAATAAGCAATATCTCTTTAACAACATGGGCCATTAATAGAAAAAAGAAAAAAATGTTGGTAATAAAGCCCAAAACGATTTAATTTGGTAGTGATTATATTTTATACTCACAAGCAAAAATCAACTAAAGTTCATGAAAGCTATAAGTAGAATACTATTTTCACAATTATTATATATATAATATTATAACATTACACTCATGTATAATTATGGCATCATATTTCAAACATTATATGCACGTAATATTGCAACATTGAATATATAATATGTTAAATATGTATATGATTATATTTAAAGTGAATATACATATATATATATATATATATATATATATATCATATATTATATATATTTATGCATACTTCATGTTAAATATTATACATGTAACAATATACAAAAATGTTGTTATAACAATATATGCATAGCATCTTAAATAACGTATATTTCTATATTTCAAACATTATATGCACGTAATATTGCAACATTGATTATATAATATGTTAAATATGTATATGATTATATTTAAAGTGAATATACATGTATATGTGTGTGTGTATATATACATATCATATATTAAATATATTTATATGTACTTCATCTTACAATACAAATCTTGAGAAAACTAATACAAGAAAACTTAAAAACAGGAGAATGGAAGCAAGGGGATTTTTTAGGGAAAGTTTTATTTGAGTATTTGAGTATTTCGTGTGTCTTGATTTCTCTTGTATTTGCCTTTACCTTCTTCCTCTATCTTAGCCTTCTTTTTATAATGGAGCAGATTTGTTTGATTTCAAATCAATTTTGTAGCCTCATGATGCCTTATCATGGTTAAAGTCGAACATTGTAGTCTCGTGATATCTGCTTTTGATAAAGTTGATGTCTACTTTTGCTAAAAGCATTTCGTGATATCTGTTGTTGATAGAATGTACCGAAAGTTGTTTTGACCACTGTTTTCTCAATTTAATTATATATTTTTTATAAACTATTAAGAATGTCTATCCTATAACAATCATCTTCATTTTGATAAAGAGAATTCCTGCCTATGCTTTGATATTCTTCTTTTTCTTTAGCTATTTTAGCAACTAATTCTAATATCTTTCTTCTATAGTAGTTAAGTTTTGAAGTTCCTACCAAATTCGCTTGAATCTTACTTTTACTTTGGAAAAATTCTGAATTTTGAATATTACTTTTCTTTATTTGAGCAAAATAAGCTTAAAAAATTTGAGCATTTGCTAAATTGGTGTTAAATTTATCCCACCATTTGACTCTGTACTCTTTTAACATTGAGCAAGTTGAATTCATCGTTTTCTAGGACATATGACCAAAGTCATTATCCATCCTAGATTAAAATTTGAATAGAATAATAAGGCTTTTATACATACTAGAGTATATTTTTTATCTTTGAACACTTTTAGTCCTTGACAAATATTCGTTGGATATATTTTTTTTCATCAAAACCAAATAGATGAACCATTGAACAAACCATACTAGGAATTGCTGTTGAGTAGTTTTGAATTGAACAAACCAAGAGTGATAATAGTTTTTATAATAAAAAACATTTCCCCACGTTGATATGTAGTCATAGTAACTGAACACAGCTGGAACAAAAGGTTGTGTGAAATTTTTAGTAGTGAATGGATGTTATCCCCATTCCTTTTAAGAGAATACTTGTAAAATTTTTACTTTTGAATAAGTGACTTCCTTTTGTGCATTTTGAACATGAGTAATTTCTATACTATCGGTTTCTACAAGTATATACTCATAGAAGGTTCGAGTCTTTTGAGGCCGTGTTAAAATAAAATAAAAATTTCTAAGGAAGAAATTTTGAACAATATGTAATGGATTATTTTCCATGAAATTTTTTTTTATGTTTTAAGTTCCATAAAAAATAATGATTTTCCAGGATTTTTCATTAAATATTCTTTTATTTGAACATAAGGTTTAAAGGTCGAATTTTGAGAAGGTGTGATTGGTTTGTTCAACCATGGTTGGTTTAAACTTGAAACAGCATTTGCATTCGTAGTTGGAGCACAAGGTATTGGGTTTTAGGTAGAGTCATTGGAATACTCTTCATTGCATAGTTAGCCTTTGATTTGGGCTTTGAAGGGCTAGTCATGATTTCCTTGGAGGAACTCTTTAGATAAAAAGTCAGAGAGTGAATTCGAATCTCCTTTGATAAACTTGATTTCCAAATAAAAAACAAATAGAATAGCTTACCATCTAGCAAAAATTTGTTTTGAAACAAGATTTTTAACATTTTCAAATAAAATTTATTTCGTTGATTTACAATCAACCCTTAATAAAAAAAATTTATTATATAAATCATCTTAAAACTTTGAAACACATAATACTATAGCTAATATTTCCTTTTTAACAATCAAGTAGTTTTCTTGAGCACCTTGCCAACTTACCGACTAATATCGAACAACTTGCTCTCTATTATTGACCAATCGTTTTAAGATTCCCCCATATGCGTCATTTGATGCATTGATTTCTTACAATTATCTTAGCATTAGGATCTAGTATACCTAGACAGGGTAAGGATTTGATTTCTTTCTTAATTTCTTGAACAAAATTTGTCATCTTTAATGACCAATTTGGAGGAAACTATTCTCTCCTAGCTTCTCAATCATGCAAAATTTCGCCATAAACACGACTTAAGCATGATCAAATCAATCACAAAAGTGAGGACATTAATATGCTCATTATACCTATTGACTATTTCATTAACATTAGAAAGCAATTGTCGATTCAATAGACATGGTGAGAGATGATGTCCTCTCAAAAAAAATGTTGACAACGTTAACTAACTTGTTAACATTTAGGACATCTTTTTTCTCATAACAGTAAATACGGTCCATTTATAGTAAAAACAGCAAATTGTTAGTAATAAGCCCAACACTAGTTAATTTGGTGCCAATTAGAGTAGAATCTCTCCAATCACAATAAAAACAAACTAAAAGATCAACCGAGGTGTCAATAATCTTCCATAAACTGTCAACAATTTGGTTTTCTTTTCTCATTCACATACCTTCATTATAATAAAAACAAGTGATAAATAGCAAAAAAAAACCCTCCAACAGTTATTATCCAATAGTAAGCAATGCCCCCTTATCAATAAATCTAGCCTTTTCTGTAAGAAAAAAAAAAAAAAAGTTGATCATGAATAATATAGCCTAACACTAGTTAATTTGGTGCTAGTTAAAGTAAAATCTCCTCAATCACTATAAAAACAAACCAAATGATCAATGAAGTTATCAAAAGTCTTACCTAAACTATTGACAATTTGGTCTTCTTTTTTTCCATTAAATATCCCTCATTAAAATAAAAACAAGTGATAAATAATGAAAAAAAAAAACCCTTCCAATAGTTATTATTCAACAATAAGAAATGCCCCCTTAATAGTAAAAATGGCCATTTATGGTAAAAAAGATCTCGATCATTAGTAATATAACTCAACACTAGTTATTTTGGTGCCAATTAGGGTAGAATCACCCCAATCACAATAAAAATGAATAAAAAAAAATGAAGCTATTAACAGCCTTCTTTAAACTATAGACAAATTAGTCTTCTTTTTCCCATTACATTAAAAATAAGCTTAAGAAATGCCCCCTTAATAGTAAGTATGTCCCATTTACCATAAAAAGGTCAATCATTAGTAATATAGCTCAACACCGGTTAGTTTGGAGTCGATTAAATTAAATATGAATTGAATGATTGATGATGTTGTTGAAAACCTTACCTAAACTATCTAATGATCTTTTACTTTTCTCCCATCGAATAAACCTATTACAATAAACACCCCTTGAATAGTTATTAGTCAACAGTAAGCAATATCTCTTTAACAACATGAGCCTTTAATACAAAAAGGAAAAAATGTTGGTAATATAGTCCAAAACTATTTAATTTGGTAATGATTACATTTCATACTCACCAATAAAAGTCAACTGAAGTTCATGAAAGCTATCGATAGAATGCTATTTTTTACAATTATTTTCATCATATTTATATATATATAGTAGTATAGCATTAAAATTGGAGATTAGACATTTATCTTCCTATATAGATCCTGGTAGAATTGGTATCAGAGCCATGCCTATGTTCATTTTTAGGGGGAGAAGGAGATAGGAATTAAATGATTATCATTATAAGCAATATGTTCTCTTCTTAGCTATAAATACTCTACGTAGCAATCCCTTATGAAGACAGGTATTGTGGTCCAGGCAGTAAGGCCCGTTTGATGAGGTTAGTGTAGTAAGACCGTTGGTTTAGTAGTCGCATTTGCCTTGTAATATATACTAATAGTTTGTTAAGCCAAGAAAAGATAGATTGAAAGCAATGGACTTGTTAAGAAGAACACCCTCAGAATCTTCTTCTACCTTTAAGATGTCAAAAGACATAGATCTCGATAGCTTTGATCAGGACATCTATAAATGAACATGAAGTTAAAATAGCAAAAGTAGAACAAGATTTAAGGAATTGGTCAATACCTAAAGAATACCTAAGATCAATTTATCAAATAGGAAGCTTTCATCTGAAGCATGACTACATGATCAAAATTGTAGAAAAAACCATTAGTCTTTTAGGAAAGCATGAAGTTCTCAAATTACTATTAAAGGATTCATTGATCAAACATAAGAAAGATAATTATAATTTCTTACATATAGGATAAATTCAATTATCTGTTGTTCCTCTACATAGATTAAGCATTAATTAACCTATTTTTTGTATGGTTAAGAGATGCCAAAAACACTTATTTCAATGAATCAACACTATCTTTGCTCCAAACTAACTTACATAAAGGTCCATGATAAACCTAGTGCTACCTTAACTTTACTATAAGTTTAGATGATCTAAAATTTTTAGATAGTCTTATGCTCTATATTCAAACTCAAAACAATAATTATATTTAAGGAACCAAAACTGTTGCCTTAATATACTGAGTATATTACAAGGTAATGAATTCAACAATTTCTCCAAAAGCTAAGAGGCTTTCTCCTAAAGGAGAAACTATCTTGCTTAAATCAAATCCAAATAATACCAAAAGTTTTACTCCAAAACCAGTAAGTTAGAATGAAGAAAAACTCCCAGACAAATGGTTATTAGAGGAAGTATTATCTCCTAAACCTTCTGTTTCAAATAGGAATCTAACTTTGGTCTAAAGATTTGATAATGGAAGTATCAAAATCCAATTTCCTTTTTTAACTAATAAAAATCTAACCGCTGCACTAGCTCCATCATATTTGGTGGAAACACTTGATCAAAGTCATACCCCTAGTATTACTTCAAGTGTACAAAAGAGTGTTGACAGGTTAGCAAATTTAAGAAATATAGATGAACCTGTTGAATCTAAAAATGTTCCAATTAAATCAAAAGGAGTAGATTTTTAACCTAAAATACTTGAGCCAGTCTACCGACTAAATTCTTTAACTTTGACTCAAATAAACAAACTAAATACAATTAGCTCTCAAGAACCTTTCCAAATAAATATAGAGTTTTTAAGAAAAGATTTTGGTTCTACAGAAAACAAAAATAATAAAAAAAATTATTTTTCAAGATTTATATTAGAGAGGAAGCAGAAACCATAAGGATTTTATGGTACTCTGATGTGGAAAATCATCTTAAAACAAATGTTCCATTTTTCACATGGTTAAATTAAAATTTTGGCCTAAATAAACGATATTTTATTCAAACATTAAATAAGATAACCCGAACATAGGAGACAAGTAATGGTTCAATTAGCTCAACACATTCATCTCTTCAAGAAGTAGAAATCAAATTAGGAGAAAATAGCGTTAAGGTTGCTCCATTCAAAAATACTTCAATAGAAAACACTGAACTAGCTAGTACTAGGTCTGAAAATATTTATACCAATCAAATATTATATACTATAGGTATGCAAACTAATCGAATAGAAAATATGATAATAGAACAAACTATTGATCAAAACAAGAAAAAGGGAAATTTACCCATGATTAAAGACTATCTACCTAGGATTATACATGATATCAAAGATTTTAAATTTAGAAATTATTCAAAAATTATAGAAGAACTTAGTGAAAGATTAAAAAATCTTAAAACAATTGATACAATTAATCAAGAGATAAAAAAAATAGCTGATCAATTCTTAGAAAAAGTCAATATTTATAGAATCAAGACACATAAATCAGAACATAGAAATTGGTATCTAAAGCCATCCCCTCTATATACTATATTCAAAGAAAAAGAATATAATATTGTCAACGTATATATAGGAAACAGTGTATACAAATGGAATATTAATGGTCTAACTAAATATCAAATTTTATCAATAATTAATTAAATGGTAATAGTTACTAATTCCTATAGATAGAATGGAAATTTTGACCATAGGACTACTCAAATGCTAACCATAGGTTTCACTAGCATTCTCAAAGGATGGTGGGAAAATTAACTCACTGAAAACAAAAGGAATTCCGTCTTCTGTTAAAAGAGAAGTTCATAACGAATTGGGTCAAGTTATTTAAATAGAAGACTCTATTTTAACTTTGTTATTTTTTATAATGAAACATTTTATAGGAAATCCTGATCAATATAAAGAGAAAACTGGGGATATACTTCAAAATTTGACTTGTTTTACACTTCAAGATTTTAGATGGTACAAAGATGTCTTTCTTGCTAAATTATTTTCAAGAGATAATTGAAACTCAAGATTTTGGAAGGAACAGTTTATTTGTGGTCTTCCAAAACTTTTAGCTAATAAAGTTAAAGAAAGAATTACTAGAGAATTTAATGTTTCATTAGAATATTTAAAGTATGGTCAAGTTATTATAGCCATTAGTGTTTAATGACTTAGTCTATGTAATGATATGAAACTCAACTAAAAAATTCAAAAGGAAAAGTATAGTTTAAGAAAAGAATTAGGAGATTTTTGTTATTAACATGGTTATGAGAAGATTCAAGCACCCTCTTCAAAAATTAAAAGAACTAGGAAGAACAAAAAATCTTTTCAAAAATTAGAAAATTTTAAACAAAAAATTAGGAAGATAAATGTCTAATCTCCTTCTCCCCCTAAAACTGAACATGGACATAGCTCTGATACCATTTTTACTAAGATCTCTATAGGAAGATAAATGTCTAATCTCCTGCTTAGATTGTCATAATAGCAAAATGTTTAACAAGTTTAAGTCTTTTATGCTGAATTGTATAGGATCTTAATATCTCACTAGAAGGCACCTTTTTCTCTTTAGGGCTATACTCTTCAGCTTTTCAAATGTTTTAATTTTGATTTTATATGAAAAAGCAAGATAAAAAACAATATAGAAAGATAAGATAATGAAATAAAGTTAAATTTGTATTGATAACTAAAAGCATTAGGAGAAAGCTTACAAAAGAAAGTACTTACAAAGATATTTGATACAAAAGCTTCAGAACAAGGAGATTGATTCAAAAGGAAATTGATATAAAAGGAAAGTAAGAAAGGTTTTGATGTTTGAAGTGTTTTTGAGGTAATTATGCTAGTTACTCCTTCATTGCTTCTGCGTTGATCAATTATCTTTGTCTTCTTTCATACTTGAATATTCTTATCTTCTTGTTGAGGATTGCATTCTCATGAAGAGTCTCGAATCATGATGTCTTCAAATAGTTAAAGGAACTTAAGTAAGCCGGTGCTAAAAGTAAGTTGTCTTGACTTGGATACTGTGCACATGTGAATATTTGCTTTTGATCTATGATCGATTAAATGATTGAAAACTGTAGACTCGTAACTCCTTTTGATAAAGTTGGACTATAGAAAGTTGAACATTGTATGCATAATCATATCTTATTTTGAACAGTTGTTTTCATAGATGAATTAGTGTAATAGTTGAGCAGCGATACTTCCGGCCTTATGTGGATGATCATTAGACAAACCCCATTCTCTCTCTCTCTCTCTCTCTCTCTCTCTTTTATAGGCTATTAGGGATATTTATCCCATAACAATCATCTTTATTTTGATACAAAGACTTGCTGCTAACTTCGTCTTCGTCTTCTTCTTCTACTACTACTGAAAGTCGCGCAGCCAATTCTAGAATTTATTGCTTATCTTAGTGTGGTTCAAAAGCTCCCACCAAATCAGCTTGAACCTTAGTTTTATTATTGAGAAATTATGATAGTTGAACATGACTTTTCTTTGCTTGATCAAAGTATTCTTGAATAGTCTTAATGCAAGCCAAATTGATGTTAAATTTATCCTACCATTTAACTCAATATACTCTTTTGATATTGAGCAATTCACATTGATCACTCTCTAAGACATAAGACCATGTCACGATCCATCTTATATTAAATGTTGAGCAAATTAATAAATCTTTGAGTTGAGATGGAACATCTTTGTTTTCTTTGAACATTTGCAACCCCTGATGAATTTCAATCGAATATATTTTTTCATCAGGCCTAAAATAAGAAAACCATTGGGTGAACCACATTAGGAATTTGGTTTGAGTGGTTTTGAATTGAATAAACCATGAATGCGAATAATTTTTATAATAAAAGACACTATCCTAGGCATTGATGTAATCATAATAATCAGAGATGAGAGGAATGAAAGGTTGAGTAAAATTATTTGGAGTAAATGGGTGTTGTTGTTAGTCCTTTTGAGAAAGGACTCATACTATTTTGATTTTTGAATAAGTAACTTCCTTTTGCGAATTTTGAACATGGGTAATTTCTATGCTGTTGGTCACTACGAGAATGTATTCGTAGAAGGTCTGAGTCTTTTGAGGATGAGTTGGGACAAAGTGAAAATCTTTGGGGAAGAAATTTTAAATAACATGGAGTGGATTTTTTTTGAAGTTTCTAATTCTACTACAAATAAAGATTTTATTGGAACCTTCATCAAGTATTCTTTTGTTTTATTGTGGGTTTTGAGATTTTGAGGAGAAACAATAGGTCTATTAAGCCAAGAAGATTTTTTTATTATTGACAGCATTAGCTTAGGTTGTTGGAGAAGGTGTTCTGGGTTTTTGAGGTAAAGTTCTCGAAATAATCTTCATAGCATAGTCAGCTTTTGACTTTGGTTTTAAGGGGTTGGCCATGATTTTCTTAAAGAAATTCTCTAGATAAGAAATCAAGAAGTAAGTTTGAATCTCCTTTGATAAGCTCAATTTTGAAATAAAAAAGAAATAAAATAGCTTGCCATCTAGCAAAAATCTGTTTTGAAACAAGATTTTTAATGACTTTGAGTAAAATCTCTTTAATTGACTTGTAGCCAACTTGTAGCAAAAACCTTTTGTTATATAAATCATCTTAAAACTTTGAAATACATAATACTATAGCTAATATTTCCTTTTTAACGGTAAAGAAGTTTTCTTGAGCACCTTGCCAAATACCAGAGTGATATCTAACTACTTATTCCTTATCATTGACCAACTGTTTAAGGATTCCTCCGTATCCTTCATTTGAGGCATCAATCTCTACTATTATTCTAACGTTTGGATATTAGATATCTAGACATGGTAAAGATTTGATTTCTTTCTTAATTTCTTGAACGATCTCGGTCATTTCTAAGGACCAATCTGGAGGTTTTTTCTTAAGTTTTTGAAACAAAGGTTTACAATTAACTCTAAGATTTGGAATAAAGTCAAAGACGTAATAAAGGTAACCTAAAAATCTTTGAAGTTATTTTTTTTATTTAATTTGATTAGAGAATTTTTCTCCAAATCTTATAGACTTGTCTATAAGTCTAATTGTTCCATGAACAATTTCGTGACCTAAAAATCTTATTTTGGTTTGGAGCAACTTCATCTTTTTATATGAAACAACCAATCAATTCCTCTTGATAACTTTGAAGAATGTTTCTAAATGTTTAAAATGTTGATTAATATTTTTTGAGGATATCAGCACTTCATCTATGTAAACTATTGAGAAATTAGTAGATGGAGCCAAAATGTCATTCATGACATTTTGAAATTCTGATAGAGCATTTTTTTAGTTCAAAAGGCATTACATTCCATTTGTAATGCCCAAAAGAGATGTTAAAGGTTGTTTGTATCTATTGACCTCATCAATTTTGATTTGCCAAAATCCAAATTTCATATCAAAATTTGAAAAGATTTTAGCACCTGAGCAATTCCTTCTTATTTGGTATGGGATATCTAATCCATTTGCGAACATCATTTAAAGGTTTCATAATTGATAACTAGATGAGGAGTTTCTCGCTCTAGTTCAACCTGATTTTGAACATAAAAAGTAGAACATGACTAAGGTAATTTTGATTTTCTTATTAATTTTTTATTTAGCAAATTTTGAATTTCTTTCATGCAATATTCTAACAATTCTTGATTCATTTAAATGAGTCTAGCTTTTGTGGGAATTTTATTTTCAGTATAGCCCTCTATATAAGATAATTTTACTAAATGTTGCTTTCTTGACCATAAGGCATTCAAATTTCCAAACAAATTTCCTTTTCAAAATTTTCTTTAATATGTCTAATTTTTTCTTAAACACTTCTTCATCCTAAATCTTTGATAATCCTTTTATCTTCTAATTCTTCCTCGAGAAAATCTATTTGCCTAATGATGGTTAGTTTATCTTTAAGCAAATTTACATTCTTTTTTTTATTGGGAATAAAAATTTGAAAGAAACTTTTCTATTTTTTATTGCGGTTTCTAAACCTTGAGTATTTATTTGAAAAGGATATAGCATAGTGAGGAAAGAAGTTCCTAGAATCATGAGATTACTAATATTTTTTACTAAGATGAACGCAGTTTTAAATTAATAATGTCTTGAATAGTCTTTACTTTAGATATCTTATACTGAATATCTAGTCTTGAATCATTTGCCAAGACTAATTTTTCTGAAGTTTTTTAAAAAAACTTTATTGGAATTAACCCTTCCTGTAAACAATTTTGATCAGCACCATTGTCAAGCAAAGCTATTATTTCGGTTGAAAATTCATTATTTACAACTAATCTAACTTTAACATACCGTTTTTTAATATTTATTTTATCAATTATATTGATAAATACTTTATCACCTATCTCATTGCTGGAATTGCTTTCTACTTCATTTTGATCAAATTTCTTTTGTAAGTCTTCATATTTTGGTCTTAATTCTTTTACCTCTTTCTTAAGGTTATTCATTTCCTTTTGAAGCATTTCTAACGTTAAGGGTTCCTTCTCTTTAAATTGACCACAAATATTTTTCATTTAATAAACTTGAGAAGTGCTAGGTTCTTTTGAAGGCTTAATACTTCTAAATATTATCTCTTTGTTTTTTACTAGGCATAGCATTTATTATCTTTAACAAAGCCTTTTGTTCTTTGATAAGGACCAAGATCCTTTACAAGAACAAATATTTTCTAAACAACATTCACTTAATTGATCACTATCTAAATCAAATTCACTA
Organism: Laguncularia racemosa; assembly: GCA_037954665.1. Lineage (NCBI taxonomy): Eukaryota > Viridiplantae > Streptophyta > Magnoliopsida > Myrtales > Combretaceae > Laguncularia > Laguncularia racemosa. The sequence goes on along the minus strand of JBBMOL010000013.1, from coordinate 1,352,481 downwards.
GATAAATTTTGAACATAATTATCTTTTAGGTTGGATTTACTATCACTGGAAGAGCTTTCATTGATAATTTTTAATAATTCACCTTTTATATCTTCAGAAATATGTAATTTATTAATCCTTTTGGATTTCAAATAATTTGGAGCAATATGGCCTTTTTTGCCACACTTGTAACATTTGACTCCTCTTTTTTACTTTTTCATTTTTGGTTTGTAGTTTTTCTTCCTATTTTTTTGTTTAATTTTTTTTTATTTTTGAAAAGATTTTTTGTTCTTCTTAGTTCTTCTTTTAATTTTTGAAGAGAGTGCTTGAATATTCTCATAGCCGTATTTATAACAAAAATCTCTTAATTCTTTTCTTAAACTAGATTTTTCCTTTTGAATTTTTTGCTTAAGTTTCATATCGTTACATAAACTAAGTCCTTCAGTACTAATGGTTGTAATAATTTGACCATACATTAAATATTCTAATGGAACATTAAATTCTCTATTAATTCTTTTTTTTACTTTATTAGTGAAAAGTTTTGGAAGACTACAAATAAACCATTCATTCTAAAATCTTGAGTTATAATCTTATCTTGAAAATGCTTTAGCAAGAAAGACATGTTTGTTCCATCTAAAATCTTGAAGTGTTAGACAAGTTAAATTTTGAAGTATATCCCCAATTTTTTCTTTGTATTGATTAGGATCTCCTACAAAATGTTTCATTATTGAAAATAACAAAGTTAAAACATAGCCTTCTATTTGAATAACTTGACCTAATTCATTATGAACTTCTCTTTTAATAGATAAGACTAAATTCCTTTTGTCTTCAATGAGATAATTTTCTCTCCATCCTTTGAGAATGCCAATGAAACTTATGGTTAGCATTTAAGCAGTCCTATAGTTAGAATTTCCATTACATCTATAGGAATGAGCAACTATTACCATTTGATTAATTATTGATAAAATTTGATATTCAACAATACCATCAATATTCCATTCATATACACTATTTTCAATATACGTTGACAATATTATATTCTTTTTCTTCGAACATAGTATCCGAAGGGGATGGCTTCAGATACCAATTTCTATGCTTGGATCTATGTGTCTTGATTATATCAATATTAACTTTTTTTTAGAATTAATAAGCTAATTTTTTTTATCCTTGATCAATCGTATCAACTGTTTTAAGATTTTTTAATCTTTCACTAAGTTCTTCTGTGATTTTTGAATCATTTCTAAATTTAAAATATTTGATATCATGGATATTCGTAGGTGGATATATTGGTTTGATAAGTCTTGACTCAAGTGCAGAAATTGAAGCCCCCCTTACATTAAACCTACAGAAATTTGTTCTTCCACCCCTTCTAAGTATCCAACATGCTTGTGAATAACCTCTGGCTCTTGTCTTGTGCTGCCAAATAATACCAATCTTGAGATGAACTCACATTTATTGCATAGAAATGCTACAATAAGGGAGGGATTGGCTCAATGTTTAGATCCTTGCATAATGACTCTAATACCAACTAGATCATGTAGGCATTCGGGGCAAGGATGCTAAGGTAAAGTTAGTGATAATTGAAGAAATCCCAGCCACAAAGTATGTTGCAAAAAGACACAACTCTGTCTCTAGCATAAGGCAAACCCTAATGCTCTCCTCCGCCAAACTCACAATCCACCCCTTCGGCATGGGAGTGATGCACTTCAAGCATCGTTTTAACTCAATATCCCTTAACACACTCCGCACTGCAGCCACAAACTTTACATATGGATTCGCATTTATTGATCCCTTATGCTCCCAATCTTCAAGGTATACATGCTTTCTTTGATGACCTCCTAACCTAAGCATCGCGTCACTACCACTGCCACTGATTGATTTGCATACCTATGGTATATAATATTTGATTAGTATAATTATTTTGAGATTTGGTACTAGCTAATTCAATGTTTTTTATTGAAGTATTTTTCAATGGAACAGCCTTTACACTGTTTTTTTCCAAATTTGATTTCTACTTCTTAAAGAGGTGGATGTGTCCAACTAATTGGACCATTATTTATCTCCCAATTTCGAGTTATCTTATTTAATGTTTGAACAAAATATCGTTTATTTAGGCCAAAATTTTCATTTAACCATGTGAAAAATGGAACATTTGTCTTAAGATAATTTTCCATATCAGAATACCATAAATTCCTTACGGTTTATGCTTCCTCTCTAGTATAAATCTTGAAAAATAATTTTTTATTATATGGAGAACCAAAATCTTTTCTTAAAAACTCTTTATTTATTTGAAAAGGTTCTTGAGAGCTAATTGCATTTAGTTCGTTTATTTGAGACAGGATTAGAGAATTTGGTCAATAGATTGGCTCAAGTATTTTAGGTTGAAAATCTACTCCTTTTAATTTAACTATATCATTTTTAGATTCAACAGGTTCATTTATATTTCTTAACTTTTCTAACATATCAATACCCTCTCGTATACTCGGAGTAATACTAGGGATATGACTTTGACTAGGTGTTTCCACCAAATATGATGGAGCTGGTTAAATAGTTGGATTTTTATCATTTATAAAAGGAAATTGAATTTTGATACTTCCATTATCAAATCTTTGGACAAAAGTTGGTTTCCTATTTGAAATAGAAGGTCTAGAAGGTAATACTTTCTCTAATAACCATTTGTCTAGGAGTTTTACTTCATTCTAGCTTAATAGTTTTGGAGTAAAACTTTTGGTATTATTTGGATTTAATTCAAGCAAGATGGTTTAGGAGAAAGCCTCTTAGCTTTTGGAGAAATTGTTCATTTCATCGCCTTGTAGTATATTTAGTATATTAAGGCAATTGTTTTGGTTCATTTAATGTAATTACTATTTTGAGTTGGAATATGGAGCATAAGACTATCTAAAATTCTTAAATCATCTAAACTTACAGTAAAGTTTGAGTAGCGCTCGATGTACCATGGACCTTTATGTAAGTTAGTTTGGAACAAAGATAGCATTGATTCATTGAAGTCAATGTTTTCTGCATCTCTTAACCATACCGAAATAAGTTGATTTATGCCTAATCTATATAGTGAAACAACAGGTAATTGAATTAATCCTATATGTAAGAAATTATAATTATCTTTCTTATGTTTGATCAATGAATCCTTTGATAGTAATTTGAGAACTTCATGCTTTCCTGAAAGATTAAGGGTTTTTTTTCTACAGTTTTGACCATATAGTTGTGCTTCAAACTAAAGCTTTCTATTTGATAAATTAATCTTGCGTGTTCCTTAAATATTGACCAATTACTTAAATCTTATTCTACTTTTGCTATTTTGACTTCATGTTTATTATAGATATCCCAATCGAAGCTATCTAGATCTATGTCTTCAAACTTCCTAAAGGTAGAAGAGGACTCTAAGGGTGTTCTTCTTAACAGGTCCATTGTTTTCAATCTATCTTTTCTTGGCTTAACAAATTATTAGCATATATTACAAGGCAAATGCGACTGCTAAACCAATGGTCTTACTACCCTAAAATCATCAAATGGGCCTTTCTGCCTAGCCCATAGTACTTGTCTCCGTAAGGGATTGCTACGTAGAGTGTTTATAGCTAAGAAGAGAATAGACTGCCTACAATGATAATCATTTAATTCCTATCTCCTTCTATGTAGAGTGTTTATAGCTAAGAAGAGAATAGATCGCCTACAATGATAATCATTTAATTCCTATCTCCTTCTCCCCTTAAAAATGAACACGGCATGGCTTTGATGCCATTTTTACCAAGATCTCGACAGGAAGATAAATGTCTAATCTCCTACTTAGATTATCGTAATAGCAAAATGTTTAACAAGTTTAAGTCTTTTATGCTGAATTACATAGGATCTTAATATCTCACCAAGAGGCATCTTTTCCTCCCTAGGGCTATACTCTTCAGCATTTTGAATGTTTTAATTTTGATTTTAGATGAAAAAGCAAGATAGAAAACAATATAGAAAGATAAGATAATGAAACAAAGTTAAATTTGTATTGATAACCGAAAGCATTAGGAGAAAGCTTACAAAAGAAAGTACTTACAAAGATATTTGATACAAAAGCTTCAAAACAGGGAGATTGATTCAAAAGAAAATTGATACAAAGGGAAAGTAGGAAAGGTTTTGTGTTTGAAGTGTTTTTGAGGTAATTATGTTGCTTCTCCTTCATTGCTTTTGCCTTGATAGTTGTGTATATATATTTATATATATAGCATTAAACTTGTAACATCATATATAATATTATGATATTATAAGTGATAAAATATACAACTATATTATATATATATATATATATATATATATATAGATAGATAGATAGATAGATATATACATATAATATTATAACATTCCATTAATGTATTATTGTGGCATTATATTTCAAACATTATATGCACATAATATTGCAACATGAATATATAATATGTTAAATATGTATATGATTATATTTAAAGTGAATATACATATATATGTGTATATATATATATCATATATTATATATATTTATGCATACTTCATGTTAAATATTATAAATGTAACAATATACAAAAATGTTGTTATAACAATATATGCATAGCATCTTAAATAACGTCTATATTATTACTATATATATATATATATATTGTGTTAAAATTATAATATATATTACATATTTGCATTATATCATATATTATACGTACTACATAAATCATGCCGACTATTATGACGAGTGGTATTGAGTGCAAACTTGTTTGTTAATTGGAGTTAAATACGAGTACATCACTGAAGTATACTATTATGTCGAGTGGCATTGAGTGCAAATTTGTTTGGTAAGTGGAGTTAAATACGATTGCATCACTGACGCATACATAGTCAATGTAGCAACTAGAGTCCAGTCGATTATATATTATGTATACTATATATTATATTATATAAATATACATATATTGAGTATTAAGACGTTAAATATATGTTATAATGACATTGTATATAGGACTATAACATTATATTCGTAACATTATACATAGATGGTATATATATATTACATATTTATAAATTAAAAATGGTGTAAAGTTAAGATTAACAAAAAAAAAAAAAAACCCATAAAAATAGAAGCTTGTGTCTTGTTTGTTCTGTATCTGTGATTTTTTAAGTTCGTAGTTTCGTTATTGGACTTATTTTCTCTCCAACAATCCCACCCAACCCCCCTCTCTTTCTCTCTCCATTCATTTAAGGTTTAGATACTTTTTCTTTCTTTCTTTCTTTAATGTTGCATAGTACAGGTGGCGGTCCATATTATTGCTAGGAATATCCAAATAGATAGACAACATTCAACTAGCTAGATGAGGTAGTGTCAATGATTGGGTAATAAAATTATCATGGTTTAAAATTTTGGATTGAAAAAATAGCTAAAGTTTAAATAATAAATGTAATATTATTCTTAATTAATCCAATTTATATTATTTGCATTGAATCTAAAAGTTTCACCCTTAAAAACTCTGATATACTGGACTTGTTAACATGAAATATATTTTGATCATATTATTTATTTGAATGCTATAATACTTATTTATCTATTCAATTCTACATATTTTAATATATAGTTTCGATATTTTTGTCACCCCACTTTTCTCACCACCCCCATTTTCTTTGCAACTGTCCTAATGAACTATCTTTTCAAGTGAACCATTCTAACTTTCTTGGTAACTACCTTAATGAACTATCTTTCCATAGTAAATAAACACACACAAAACTTAATTTTATGTACTTTAATAAAAATATTTATAATGTAATATTGTTTTTTTTCTTTTTCGGTAATACAATGTGATATTGTTTTTATTAATTATTTATATAGTTTAACTGAGTCATTGTTCCATGTTAAAAATTATTATACCACTTCATTTAATTTTTAAATACATAATGCAATGTACGATTGTTAGTTCTTATAAAGATAAATAAAATTAATGAATAGTTACGTCTTGATCGACTTTCCCATATATCAAAAATAGTACAAATAATCTATCATCTACATTACAGCAAGCACATTCGGATATTTTGTCTAATTGTCCCATTAATATCTCTTTATATAAGTAATTTTCTAAATAAACAAAACTTATAATTCTTTATAATAGAGGATGAGAAGTAAAAAAATTGAAGTAATAAAAATAAGTGTAGTTGAAGCTAGGCCAAAAGTAAAAAAAACTTAGGGATGCCATTCCATTTTTCAATGTTAGAGAAGATAGTAATTATGTTCCTTTCAAGGAAAAGCTATCAAGATATATCACGTAAAGAAACACTATGACTTTGTAGTTGAAGAATTGAACAAGACCTTATGGTCAATTTTCTGTGCTAAGAAGAACATTGGTTATAAGTGGAGGCTTTGTGCTTGTAAGAAGAAGTTGAAAGGCCTTTTCGTCATCACAATTTTTGAGGGATCTCACACATGCACAAATGCAATGATATATCAAGATCATCTAAAGTTAGATTCAACTATGATTGTCAGAATCTTCATTGAATATGTGAAAAAGAAAAAAGAAAACTTGAATATAAGGGTTGCTAATCTTGATTTTGTAATTGAAGCTAACTTCAAGTATACAATCTTCTTGAGGAAGATGTGAGATGCGAAGAGGAAAGCTATTGAAGCTATGTATGGTGATTGAGATAAATCCTATAATGAATTGCCAAAACTACTAAATGCAATATAGATTAGCAATCTTAGAACACAAGTCGAATGGGGTTGGTATGATTCAATAGTTCCTGAGAAGTGCATATTGAAATGGGTCTTCAAGACATTCGATTGATATGTTGAGGCATTAAAGTATTGTAGGTTTATACTTAGTATTGACAATAATTTCTTATATAGAAAGTACACTCATAAGTTGTTAACTACATGTAACATGGATGGAAACAACTGCATTATCCCCCTTGCATTTGCCTTAGTGAATGCGGAATCAATGAAGATGTGGGGTTGGTTTCTTCAAAAATTGAAGGAGCATGTTGTAGGTAACCATGAAAAAACCATTTATCTCATTTATGATAGACATGCTGGTATTAGTATTGCAATTGAGTAATAGGATAATGGATGGAGCCCCCCCTCTACAATGCAACGATTTTGCATACGCCACATTGCAAGCAACTTTAACATCGCACATAAGAATTTGCAATGCAAGAAAGGGGTGACGGTTGTTGAAATGAAGGCACAACCTCACAAGTTTCGGCATTACATGGATCTAGTTAGGCAAATAAAGGCTAACACCCCTGTATAGTTTAATGGCATCCTACTGGAACAATTAACACTTGCATATGATAGAGGATACTGTTTTGGATACATGACTTTGAACATTGTTAAGAGTTACAACTTTGTTTTGAAAAAGGCAAGAGGCCTATTAGAGATTGCATTGGTATTTTTTTTTTTTTTTGACAATTGTGTCAAACATTAGGATAAAATGATTGGAGATACATATAAAGGAATAGCAGTGAACCAGATTTTCACAAAGTATGCTAACGAGAAAATAGACAAATGGAGATGTAAGGCTAACACACACAAGGTCATTAGGTTCAACGAACTGAACAAAAAATTTAAGATCCTAATAGGGCTCTAATGCGTGGTAAATGGGGTTAAAGGAGGAGAAAAAACACAAACTGTAAATCTTAAGAATCACACATGCACATGCAACAAATGGCAAATATATAAGATTTCATACTCACATGCTTACACTGAAACAACATATCTAAAGCTTGACAGCTTGTTGGTCGTAAGGCAATGGCACAGGTAGACACATTAGTTACAATATTATCAAACTCACTTCTATCCCATTGGAGATGGGCACTACTAGCCGGAGGTAGACTCTTCATTCATTCACCTCGACACTGATAAACTTCAACGTTGAATGAGAAAGCTTAGATCGAAATAATACCACATGGAGATGGATCTTAGAGATCTCTCATCTAGAATTAGGTGCAATAGGTGTAGAAGGGGAGGGTATAATAGAAGAAAGTGCCTAAAGAGAAATATTATTGGTATAAATCTTGTAACAACAAAACTTACTTGTTTTATTCATTGAACATCATTTGTAATTTAATTGACACAATAACATTCCCTTTGTTAACCAAAATTTGCTTTCATGTCGCAAGATAAATAGATGCAGGACCTTTTAATCCATTATTGTTGAGACAGTAGGCCAAGCATCAATTGAACTCTGTTTGGTAGAGGCGGGTATTGTATTTTACATATCTTGTTTGTACTCTTCAGCTAAATCTATCGATTCTTACAATTTGCGCATTTATGTTGATAGGAAACATCTTATCTAATAGTTAGGCATCGTGAATTATAGCTACGCTATGACAAGAATGATATCCCATTAAATCTTCGCATGTTACCTCATCTAAAGCAAGTTGAGTTTATAAGACTATCACACCTTTCCTTCATTCAATTGGATTGGTATCTCCTCACAACATTGGAGAAGAAGTGGAGGCCTAAGACACACACCTTTCGCATGGCCCATGGTGAGGCTATTGTCATTTTATAGGATGTCAAGGCCTAGATTGGGTTAACAATCGACAGGCATGCCGTTATAAGTAACACCAACCTTGATTGGGCATCTAAGTGTGAGTAATTACTTGGTAAAAAGCCGAAGGCAAGGCACATAAGGGGCAGACGAATTAATTTATCTTGGTTGTGGCGTAGATTATGGGTTTTACATGCTTAGTCATCCGACAAGATGTTTAGGTTTTATACTCATGCCTACATTTTGCAACTGCTAGGAGACTTTGCATTTGTCAACAAATTGAATAGCCTAGTCCATTGTATGTTCCTTCCATGCTTTGAAGACTTCGCCTTTGTAGGGTAATATAGTTGGGGCTTTACTTGTTTGGCTTATTGTAAAGCTAATTGTGCCTTACATTCATCTCCGCTGCATAGGAAATAGGGGAAGCAACGATTCTTTTGTAAGTGTGGGTCTATGATAGGTTCCCACATATTACTTCCTTGGGTCATTAAAGGATGGGAAGCTCTTAATGTCTTGATGGAGGATAGCTCGAGACATTAAACAACATCCCATGCATGTTGTCCATGCATATAGGAATGCATTTGATTGCTAGCATCTATAATAAATATGTTTTCCTTTTATATTTTTATATCCGATGGACATTATAAATCTTCATTAACCTCTGCATGTTTAATGTTAGGTTATTTGATAACCTTATCTCAAGAATCTCATGGGCATACTTCTCTCATATGGGTAGAGACATTTGGACAGCTCAAATACTATTGATATGCTTTCATATTGTAGAGTAATACTACCTAAATCACATGTTCCATTGAATACCTATTGATGTCAACATAGAGTTCCACTTGTACCATATTAATATAAGTATATGTGTAATTGTTATCTTTATTTTTTATTTTTCATTTGAATCATATCTGATTATCTCCAAGCACTCATATTCGAATAAATATAAAACAAATATTAAACGAATAGAAATAAAATGAATCAAATAGATCATAATATTTGAATTGGTTCTATTTTGAAGGGAAAACAAGCATAAGCTTTACAAATCCCTATTGCTTTAAGGGGTCGGCTTGGAAAGGAGTTGCTTTAAGCGGTCGGCATGGATTAACGAAAACGCCAAAAGCTAAGCTACAAGTTTAAAATTATAAAAAAGAAAGGCATCAATTTTTCCAAATAGTTTCATTAATATTTACTTCTAGTGGAAGGTTCTTAAAAAATTCAAATCAAATAAAAAATAAGCAAAGCATAAGAGGACAAATGTCCTAATCATCTTCAACAACTAAGGAAAATCGCTCTCTCTCTCTCGCTCTCTCTCTCCCCCACTTGCAGCCGCCACCACCACCACCTCCGCCATGCCCAGCCACCTCCACACCTCTCTCCGACAGAACGCATCTTACTCTTCTTCATCCTCTCTCTCCTCTTCAAACCAATCCTTCACATCACGCCTCCTCCTCCTCCTCACTCTCCTCCCACTCACTCTTGCAGCCCTAGCTTTCTCTCTCCAATGGCGTGGTGGCGTTACCGATCCAACCACCCGCTGGTCTCCGCCTGGATCGGAACACCTCTTCCCCGGCATGGAAAACGCATCTCCTCTCTCCTCCATCGCTACTTCTAATCGTCGCCGCTCTTCGGAACAAGATTGCTCCAATCTGGCTCGCAGTGCTTTGCCTTCGTTTCCCTACTTTCGCGACTGGAATTCCGAGTTCGCTTCGAATTCGAGGCCTAAGGTTCGGCATTCGGAGTCTCAATTTGAATTCAACATCGATCGCTTTTCTAGCTTTTGTTTTTGAAGTAATATATTGTCTATCTTTTTTTGATAATTAATGTAATGGTGTTTGATCATTTTGTTATTCTTATTTTTGGTAATATATATATATACATTAATTTACGTGAAAAATTTGTAGTTTATGAGGTTTTGGTCCGTGTTCTAGCCAAAAGGTGGGGAGGGAATAAATATTTAGCGTACCTGGCGGTTTTTGATCGGTGGAGATATGGATAGAACTGAGAAATAGGAGCTTTGAAGCAGTATAACGACATCTCTGGCACTCTTGTATGATAGTCTAGGTGGCATCCTATGATGTTGTTATGGTTGTTCTGTGAAAATGTGGAGTTCAAGATCTGTGTTCGATGATAATTACTATTGGTTCTGGATGTTAGGCATTCTGCACACTGTAAGGGAATATATTTTGTATCGTTTATGAGGTTTTGGTCCGTGTTCTAGCCAAAAGGTGGGGAGGGAATAAATATTTAGCGTACCTGGCAGTTTTTGATCGGTGGAGATATGGATAGGACTGAGAAATAGAAGCTTTGAAGCAGTATAACGACATCTCTGGCACTCTTGTATGATAGTCTAGGTGGCATCCTATGATGTTGTTATGGTTGTTCTGTGAAAATGTGGAGTTCAAGATCTGTGTTCGATGATAATTACTATTTGTTCTGGATGTTAGGCATTCTGCACACTGTAAGGGAATATATTTTGTATCGAATAGACTGATGGACTGTCTAGTTTAGGCTATAGATATATGTGTTCTATGGAAACCGAAGAAAACCTTCGCACCCTTTGTTTCAGGAAAGTCACTTACTAGTGGAAAACTTCTTCCCCTAAAATCATTCTGCGGAAATGATATGCTTTCCTTTATACGGTTGCTTTTATAAAAAATATTTGCTATAAAATGATTTTTTAGTATTCGACTCAGAAATTTTGTGTAACTCATAATTGTGCCTAATTTGATTTTAAACGGTGCTTTACGATGAATACATTTTGTTAAACCTTTTACGTGAAAATAAAAATATAAAATATAGATATATATTTTTATATTTTTTCAACTAGTCTTTGATTTTTATCCACTAAAATCTTTTTATGTTTAAAATATCATTTATAGGTCATTTACTATGAAAGTCAAATAAGGAAATATTTTCCTAGAGTTAATTGTGGAGATTAATTGAGAAGATGACTTTCCATTTTAAAATGCATAGTGTTTTCCTGGAAAATGCTAGGATTTTCTACCAAAAATTTCTTTTTGAGCCTAACAAACAAAGGAAAATGGGAAAAATGTCTTCCGAAATATATTTTATCAGAACAAATAGGGCCTTGAAACTTAGTTCATGGTTTTATGTCATACAGAAATAGAAAGGTCTGTCCTTGTTAATACCTCCTCTTCAAAGGTGTGCTTGTTATGCTTCATTGACTGTTTATCTCTTATGTAGGCCAATTTAATATGAGTATGCTTGTGTGACTTCAGAGTAATTGTTTAGTTGTGAGTTGAGCAAATGAAGGGATAGAAGGTGCAGTTGTCCCACTTGCTCCGGTTAATGTGACACAACACTATGTTTTGATTTTTCCAAAGAAGTGGATCTGCTTTCTATCATGTGTTCGTACTAATTATGGAGATAGACTTAATAATGTCTTTTGAGTTCTGCACTGCAGACTGGATCTTCTGTCTGTTGTCAGTTAGGGGTTCTTCAGAGACCGAAGAGACTGGTTTCTGAGAAGAATTTTCTGATCCCTAATCACTAATCACTAATCACCTATGATCTAAGCTTGTATTTGTAATAATTTATAATTGTTTTTGCATGTAGTATTTGTATAAAGAGAATTGTCATTAATAGTAGTAATATTTCTGTGCATTTTACTACTAGCATCTCCTGATTGTGAGCAATTGGACAAATTTGTCTTCTTTTGATCATTGTTCCATTTCTATTGGAACATAAATCATGGATATATGTATTTTATTGATTTCCTTGTCTTCTAAAACTTAAATTCATGGCTTGCAGATATGCATAACAACGAGTACTTCAGCTGGTCTAGATCAGATTCTACCATGGATGTTTTATCATAAGGTTATTGGAGTCACAACATTTTTCCTCTTTGTTGAAGGAACCGCTGCATCTCCTAGTGTATCCAAAGTTCTTGAATCCATTCCAGTTAAGTTCTTATTCTTCTAATTACCAAAAAAATAGTTCATTGTGATTATTTTTTGGTTCTTTGCTTACTTTTGTCATTGGAGATGCTTAAATAGAGTTATAATGTGTTTATTCTATAAAGCCTTATCAAGCGTTTCTATGTTTCTGTCTTTCAGGGAGTTAAGGTGGTATACAGGACTAGAGAATTAGAGGAGAAGCAGGCTAAAAGGTTGACTTGCTTTTTTCTAGTTGAATCACAATGCATGCATTAAGCCTTCACTCCTGGGGTAGTCTTTAAAAATTTTGGACATCTTTCCATCGAGGGCATCAAAGGATTTGTTCATGTCTCACTTTTCATGCATCCTCTCTATTGAATCGTGTAATTATGCTTGCAGATAATGCTTCTGGTTTCTCCTATTTTTTCTATAAATTTTGATTGTATTCATAATCCCATAGAATTTTTGTTTGAGTTATGTCATCACTTTGTTTCCACATCCTGTTTCATCAGTCGGATATGGAATGAGACATGGTTGTCTAGTTTCTTTTACAAGCCATGCAATTACGAGCTATTTGTGAAGCAGTCTCTCAATATGGAGATGGCGATCGTCATGGCAAGGGTATTTAGTACTTCTTTTCTTTACGTTGCATTGGTACTTGTAATTGAATCTAATTTTGCCTACTGAAATATCAGGATGCTGGTGTAGAATGGATAATTCATCTTGATACTGATGAGCTAATACATCCAGCTGGTGCACGAGAGTATTCTCTAAGGCAGTTGCTGCTTGATGTTCCTGAAAATGTGGACATGGTCATATTTCCAAACTATGTATGTCACACTGCTTGAATATTTTCTCTAATGTTTTCTAACCAGTAAAAGTAATACGGTGGAAATATGGAAATTCTGGTGTTCACACACTGCTACTTTGTGGCTTTTCATGGACTTGAAGATACACTAGTTTGTCAGGAAGTGTTGTGGGTTTGAGATGTTCTGCATTTACAAGAGAATATCTAATGTTTAGCTTTTATTTCTTCTACCATCATGTGTTCAGCCATGTCAAGCATGGTTTGTTAGACTAATATTATTTGACATGCTATTTTTGTAGGAGAGCAGTGTTGAGCGAGATGATATCAAGGACCCTTTCAGTGAGGTTGGTCTATCTTAATCATCTTCTCTTTTTCTTATTGCTTCCAGTTGCATGGTTAATTGGGTTCTTGATCTCTGTTGTTTTGATGTTATCGTTTCGTTGTGAGCCGAAATATAGACACAATGCCTGATCATACCAAGCAATGATTCTCATAGTTTTTTAACTTTTGCTAGTATCTCATCAACTGTTTGGAGTCTTGATTTGCATACCAATGTTTATCTTAATTGCTGATTTTCCAGTATTCTGTGTAGAAATTTTGAAGTGTGGTGTAGAGGAATTTACCTCTTTTGTGTTGCCAAAATGTGCCTTACTCTACTTTCTCCCATAGTCACAAGGATATGGTTTGGGTGTGAGATGAATGTCATGTTGCAACAGGCCTAGCTTTTATCCATTAAGCTGCTTACTTTAGATGATTTTCTAAGCTCCAGTTTTCTTGCTCCTATGTGAATCTAGTATCTATTTAGTTGTCATCTAACAGCTATATAGATTGGTAGCAGCTTTTTTTTTAATTTTTTTTAATTTTTTTTTTAAGCTCAGCTTCTTTGGTTTGATTGAAAATGCAGTAATGGGAATTGTTTCTTTTCTATGCTAGTCAAAATCTTGTCATGCCTGTAGACTTCACAATCAGTTAAGGCTATCACTTTCAGTGGATATCTATTCCTTAGTTCAATTTTCCCCCAGAAAAAATAGTTATTCTTTTGTAATAGCTGACCGTCAATAAATTAATTCTTCAGCATTTTAGACTCTCTTTCAGCACATTTCACAAATTTGATCTTTTTCCCTTGAAGGGCTACACTAGATCCCCTGAGTCCTGATATCATTCAGTTCATTTTTCTTTCCCATATGAGTTCGCCAATATATAGTCAATCATGCTCTAAGCATTGTGTTAGCTCATTTGTCAAAAGCAGATGCCCACTATACATTAATAGCATGTTGGTTGACTTCATATAGGTGGAAACAAATAGCTATTTTTCTGTTGCAAAACTATTACTGTGCTTAGCTTGCAAAATAGCTATTTCTACATGGTTGCTATTGTTGCTAAATAAGGAATTGCATTCCCTCTCTAGATCAAAGGAATAGTTATTTCTTAGTCGTTTTTATTTTGCATATTTCCATGTTTTACTTGATAAGCCTAGTCAACAATCTAGTCATGGACCAATGCAAGTGTATATGGTACTCTAGTTATATTCCTATTCTATCACTAATATCCTTTTTAGTGCATTCAAATAAGATAATAGCTATTACCTCTCTATTATATTCCTTAGGAATTGTAATTTTATTTATTTCATTATGCTAACAAAAGACAACATAACATTCACGCATTGGAGGTATTTGGAAGATGACACAACCAAACTTTGCATTCTTTTTACATGCATTATGTGTGGCATATTTATTTTGTTAATTACCATCTCAGGTGTCAATGTTCAAGAGAAATTACGACCATCTTCCAAAAGACACATATTTTGGCATGTACAAAGAATCCACTCGTGGCAATCCAAATTACTTCTTGACTTATGGAAACGGGAAATCAGCTGCTCGGATACAGGATCATCTTCGTCCTAATGGAGCACACAGATGGCACAACTATATGAAAACACCAAAGTATGAGAGTTTCTTGTTCAGCCATCTACTTTTTTTTCCTTCTTCTTCCTAGCTTTCCTATTAAAAAAGTTGACTTTTGCTTTAATTGACTTTTTCTCATGACATTTCAACCATGTTTCTTGTATGCTCACAGTGAAATCAAGTTGGAAGAAGCTGCTATTTTGCACTATACCTATGCCAAGTTCTCGGATTTGACATCTCGACGTGATAGGTGTGGCTGCAAGCCCACAAAGGAGGATGTCAAAAGATGCTTCATGTTAGAATTCGATAGATCTGTGAGTTATGGCTTACTCTGTGATTTTCTTTTCTTTTCCTTCATCTGCAATTTTGAGAAGTCAGAGTTGCAGAGTACTGCTTTTTGGTATCCTATGCATCTAAACAGTTGAACTTACGGCATATGAAATAGTCATCTATGAAGGTGGAATAGAAGATGGTCTATAGGAGCAGAAGGTTGACTCTATTTCAATAAAAGAGATTCATTTGGAGCGATTGCCAGAGACTTGAATCAAGTGCCAACCTACACAAATCCTTCAATTCTTCAAAATTCCTTGTACAATTGTCCTGAGATAATAAATTCCAACTGAAACATTGAGAATTCACTATCAAAAGCTTCTGTCTATCCTGATGGTTATCAATTTACAATAACAATATCAGAAGAGCTAGCACTGTCAACATTTATTTCTCTTTCACCTCCTTTTTCCCCTTCTGATTTTTTTTTTTTTTGGGAGGGATCCAGGCTGCATTAGAATGAAGCTAGATTTTGACAAGATTACCAGTTACCTTTTTTGCCATACCATAGCTCTATAAGAAGATAACATGTGAAAATTCCTTTCTATTCTACTTGGGTCATCTGACAGCACCTTTCTTTACTACAGAGAATTAATATGTCCTTCCATTGAGACATTTGCATAGATTTAGTCTGGGAAGTTTCAAGTCCTCATTCCCTTCTTCTGTTAGAAAATCTTCGAGAGGAAGCAAGCCCTTCATAGTTTTTAGTGACTATACAATAAAAAAATTAACTACATGATGTAGATGTCTTGAATGTTTTTATTTATGTTGCTAGTGTTAGTAAGTTAAGCTATTTTGCTACTGGTGCTACTAATACTTTGTGACATTGAAGCCTTTATTTATTTTCATGACTAGAGGGGCGCATGCTCTGTGCAGCATGTGCACATGTGGACAATTCACAAATTGATCCTACTTGTATTTTGTGGATAATTGAGGCATATGTGTGCTTTGGAATAGCTTGTGCTTTTGATTGATGAATGAATTTTTTACAAGCAAATATGATGTGTTGCAGGCATTTATAATTGCTTCAACTGTAACTGAAGATGAAATGCTGAACTGGTGAGTATTTGGATCTTGAAGTATTTATCTTAATGGACTTCGTCAGATTTTTTTGGTTACTTCATATTGTTTCATTTTTTCAAAATTCTAGGAGGTAGGGAATTTAGATCAATTGTTAATAACAACCGAATTCCTGTAAAATAATGAAAGGAATATATTTTGTTGTTAGTTGATAAGTTTTACCATTTTAGTATTTACACAATGATGATTTGGTGCTGTACCTTTCATTGCAATTTCACATTATTGGGCTGTTCTATTGGCTTAGGTATCATGAGCATGTTGTGTGGGGTGACAAAGATCTCAAAATGAAACTCTTGAGGAAGGGCATTTTGACTCGCGTTTATGCTCCCATGGTAAGACTGGCTCTTGCTTATAACACTAGTCTTGATGTGCTTAATGCATGTGTGACCTTAGAAAATATTTTGTGAGTGCTTCGCGTATAGATAGGAGGTTATGAATGGTTTCTCTTGTTAACAAGGCTATGAACTCATCTTCCTGATTGAAGTGTTGGTCTGTTCTAATTAACTGACATTTGTTTCTCAAGCAGTGAGTCCATTGGTACAGGTCTTGATCAAAATAGAAGGGTGGATAGGATACTGATTATTATATGTGGTCTTTCGTGCTATAGGGGTTTAGCAGGCTTGTACAGACCAGATAAATTAATGAATATGTTATCTTGGAATAAGATGGAAGATGATTGTTTGGTTGTATTTTCCTTTTTTTTTGGTGCGTAAATGAGTTTTTTAGAGCTATTAAAATGTAAAGAATAAATCAAGTTGACGTTATTTTGTTTTATCTTTATATAAATCATATGGAATGATGCTGAGAGTACATTTCTTACACCTGTAATGCAATGTACCGCATAAGAATATCCATCAATTAAGCATATGAAGAATCTAGTGTAACTAATACTAAAATGGTTTTAATATTCCTGTTTGAATGATATGGTTCTTTTCTAATTAGCTTTTGTTCCACATATATCAAGGATTACTAGTTTTCTCTTATTGCCCATGTGAATAATTTTTTGGGGTAAGGTCAAGAGTTTATATTTTCATTTGATAAAACAAACTACCAGAAAAGGTACAACCCACTGTACAAAGAAATGTTAGAGACACACAGTGAGGCTTAAGATATCAATCAAAGCTCCAAGAAAACAAAAGGGGAGATCAATATCTTGGCATCACAAGCACTCTAGAGTTCTATCAACTAGCAAAATAATGAGAATTTTCCTAGTAATGATTGAAGGAGGAACAACACTGAACCCAATCCTTCTTTCATTTCGTTCCTTCCAAATATAGTAGATCGCAAAGCTGGTTGCCGCCTTCTGAGCTGGCCTGAGATGAACACTAAAGGAGCTGAACAACTGAGTATTAGAATTAGCACTGTGTGCAATTAGAGTCTTGGATATACTCTTGCACCTTCATCCAAATTTCAAATGCAAAAGAACACTTGAGGAAAAGGTGAGTGTAAGTTTCCTCCTCTAAGTGAACAAAACAATTCAAATTAGGCTTGGTCAACTGGAATGTGAATTATTCATATAGGGATCTTCCAATTGAGATGATCGACC
Source organism: Laguncularia racemosa (assembly GCA_037954665.1). Classification (NCBI taxonomy): domain Eukaryota; kingdom Viridiplantae; phylum Streptophyta; class Magnoliopsida; order Myrtales; family Combretaceae; genus Laguncularia; species Laguncularia racemosa. The sequence goes on along the minus strand of JBBMOL010000013.1, from coordinate 1,334,437 downwards.
TGAGCCTTTTCTCATACAATGAGAAAGTCTTATCTATTTTATTTAGACCAATTTATCAAGAGTGTAGAGCCTTGTTGAGCTACTAATCAAACAATAAAAGTTGTAGAGCCTTATGTAGGATCTTTGGCATCTTGAGGCCCCTTGATTGATTGGCTAGGTAAAAGAATTACATTGGAAGCTGGTTTGCCAAAGGAAAATGCTTTATGCTCCTTAATAAATGGCTCTCAATGGGAATGGCCTGTTGGAGATGTGTGAAACAGAATAAGTGGGAGCATTGGCTCCATAAAACCGTGCCAAACAGCTTGTTTGGAGAGAGAAACCTTCGAAGGCTCTTTTAATAAAAAATGCATCTCACCTTGTTAGAGAAAGAGGGCTGGATTTTCTATGGTATTAGACTGCAAGGAACAAGTCATCATTTCCCCGGCATACTTTTATCTTGTGGCTTATTGCTCGTGAAAGATTATACACTATGGATAAGCTCATAGATAGGGGTTTAATTTCCTCAAATTGCTGTTACCTATTGTAATTTTGACTGGTAATTGTATTCAAATTCACAATTTTTTCTAATACCATGATAACAATATATATAGAGATGCAAAATCCTACCAATCTCTACTAACTTCTACCTAATACTATATTAATTACAATTTAAAAAATATAACATATTATAATACTCCTCCTCAAGTTGGAGCATAGATATTGATAATGCCTAACTTGTTACATATATCATCAATTCTAATACTATTCAAAGCTTTGGTGAAGATATCTGTTAACTGTTTTCCAGTTTTGACATGTCCTGGAGAAATTAAAATTTTTTGTATCTTCTCACGGATGAAATGACAATTAATTTCAATATGAAACACAGGGTTAGATGCAATGTGAAGGGTTGCTTGGTTATCACACCATAATTGGGCAGGTATAGGCACTTTAAATCCAATTTCAGTCAAGAGCTGATGAATCTATATTATTTTACATGTTCATTGTGTCATAGCTGTGTATTCTGCCTCTACACTTGAGCGGGATATTATGTGTTGTTTCTTGCTTTTCTAAGTGACTAGAATTCCTCCAACAAACACACAATACCTAATGGTGGATTTTTTGTTTATTTTGGATCCTGCACAATTAACATCCGAAAAACACTCAATACGATTATGTCAATGATTTTCATATGCTAAACCACGTCTAGGTGCACCTTTTAGATAATACAAAATCTGATCTAAAGTTGCTTAATGATCCATTGTAGGAGAAGATATGAACTAACTGGGTATTCAATATTAGGATGAGTTATTGTGAGATAGTTCAACTTCCTAACTAGACGTCTGTACCTCTTTGGATCCTTGAATGATTTCCCTTTTTTGTAAGCTAGATATTAGGAGTCATAGGTGTATTGCGTGACTTAGCTCCTAATTTACCTGTCTCACTTAATAAGTCAAGTACATATATCCTCTGAGATAGGAAAATACCTTTCTTACTTCTTGTCAACTTAATTCTTAAGAAATACTTTAGTAGCCCCAAATCCTTAGTATGAAATTGAGTGTGAATGAATGATTTGAGAGAGGTAATGCTGACGATATCATTTCCTGTAATGATAATATCATCAACATATACAATGAGGATAATTATACCGGTGTTAGAATACTTAGAGAATACCGAGTGATCCGATTTACTATTTCTTAGACCAAAACTTGAATTTCCCAAACCAAGCTCGAGGACTATGTTTTAGTCCATATAATGACTTCTGCAAACAACAAACTTTACTTGACTCTCCTTGAGCAACAAACCTTGGTGGTTGCTCCATATAAACTTCCTCTTGCAAATCGCCATGTAAAAAGGCATTTTTTATATCCAGTTGATATAAGGGCTAAGAATTAGAAACTACAATAGAGATAAATAGGTGAATAGCAATTAACTTTGCCACAGGAGAAAATATGTCTAAATAATCCATACCATAGGTTTGAGCAAATCCCTTGCTACAAGACGGGCTTTTAGCTGAGCTACTATTCCATCAGGATTAACCTTGATTGCATATACCCATTTAGAACCAATCGCCTTCTTTCCTGCAGGTAAGTTCACTAGATCTCAAGTGTGATTTGTATCGATGGCATTCATCTCATCAATCATAGCATCTCGCCAACCAGGATGTGAGAGTACAACATGAAGAGACTTTGGAATGGTCATAGTGTCAAGGGATGCGATAAATGAGGAAGATGATGATGATAGGTGATCACAAGATACATAAGAAGAAATTGGATAGATACATTGACGTTTACCTTTACGAAGTGCTATAAGAAGATCAAGATCACTTGTAGTTGGATCCATTGAAGAAGAAGAGACTGGTGTAGGACATGAAGCAGGAGGAACTCATTGTCACGAGTATACATACTGAATTGGAGGTCGTGATGGTGGGGGCAGTTGTAAGGTACCTAGAGACTTACAAGTAATATGATAAAGTAATAAATCGTCACCCTCTTCCTGTTTTGGAGTTTCAATGGATGAAAAAAATGGTGTGCTTTCTACAAAAGTGACATTAATTGAGACGATATTTGTTAAGATGAGGACAAAAACATCGGTATCCTTTTTGAACCCAAGAATATCTCAAAAAAAAATACATTTGAGAGATTTAGGATCAAGTTTAATAACCTAAGGATGAACATCACGAACAAAACAAGTATTACCAAATATCTTAGGTTTAATAGGAAACAGACTTTGTAGGAAACAATACTATATAAAGAGTCTCACCTTGTAGAATAGATGAAGGGAGACGATTAATAAAAAAATAGGTAGTAAAGATTAGATCGGCCCAAAATTGTTTAGGAACATGTATCTGAAATAGAAGTGCTTGTGTAGTCTCAAAAGATGTCTTTTTTTTTTTTTAGCCACTCCATTTTGAGGTGTATTCACATAAGAAGATTGATGAAGGATACCATTTTGGAGTATATATGATTGAAATGAGTTAGAGAAATATTCTTTGGCATTATCACTTAATGTACGTATTAAGACTTTGAATTGTGTTTTTATTTTAGTACAAAAGGTAGAAAAATGTGAAAATACCTTTGAACGATTTTTCATAAGATAAAGCCAAGTCATACGAGAATAATCATTCATGAAGGTAACAAAATACTGAAAACCAACCTTAGATACAATTGGGAATGGACCCATACATCAGAATAAACTTACTTAAAAGGTAGACTAGCCCTTTTATTGACTCTAGGTAAACTAGACAAACGGTGCTGTTTAGCAAAATGACAAGATTCACAATTTAAGGTAGAAACATTATTAAATTGTGGATAAATGGTCTTCAACATAGATAGAGAAGGCTAACCAAGCTAGCAGTGAGCTTGGAAAGGTGTTAAGACACTTGAACATGCAACTAACCTCGGTACTTGTGCATCCAATATATAGAAACCGCCAAATCCATATTCTTTACCAATAATCTTCTTCGTCATAAGATCCTGAAACGGATAATGATCAGGATAAAATGAGATACAACAATTCATTTCACGAGTAAGTTGACTTACCGATAATAAGGGAAATTGTGATAAACTTAACACAAAAGATAAGGAAATCAAAGGAGTTGAATTAATAATGCTAGATCCAAGGACAATTGACTTAGAGCCATCTACTAGGGTGAAATTTATAGGAGAGGTGTATGGTTGGTAAGTGGAGAAGAGATCAAGGTTACTGTCATGTGATTTGTGGCACCAGAATCAATGATCCATTTGGAGGATGAGGAAAGAAGACATTGAGTTGATTTACCTGATTTAGTAATCGCATACGTATGATGAGATGAAGCCTTCAATGCCCTCTTGATACTGAAGATTTTAGCATATTCATCAGCAAAAATTGTTATTGTCTTTTCAGAAGACGAACTTGATGTGGAGTCAGTGGAGGCAATGAGTATTGACTGCTTCTTCTAGCCATGATTTTGCAATTTCTTACAAGTATGCTTTGTAGACCTTGGCTCATAACAGTAATAGCAAACAACTCTCCTTGATTCCTGACCTCGAATATGATCTCCACTAAGTTTATATTCCGTTATTTTAGTTGTCATTGGAACTACATCTATGATATGTGATTTATTCTTAGCCATCTAGCAATCTAATACTATATATATTTCCTTCCTCAAATCCACACAACAAACACCAACAGCACTAAACAACACTAGAAAATTAAATCACCACAAACCAAACACCAACAGCTCTAAACAACACTAAAAGATTAAACCAAACCAGAAATGCTAATTCCAACTAGGGAAAAAACCTCAATCAGCTTACAAAAAAAAAAAAAAACAAGCTTTCAAAACCACCAAACTGAAAGAAAAATTAATTTCCTAGCAACAATCAAACCAAACTAGAAACCATAACCTTAGTGAGGAGCACGTGTCCCAAGATGATTTCCAATATGGCGAGATTGGAATGAAGAATACCATATCATGAAGACCTAGCAAGAACACGTGGGCGAACGGGGGTCACACACGCCTCCACGCGCAGAAGACAAGGAGGAGCGGCGAACAGTTTATGTGGAGCTTGTTGGTCACCGGAGTTGGTTGAGGAAGTTCGTCGGTTGGTAATCTTTCCTCTTGGAGGGGCGGTGAGAAAAAAAGAAATACAAATACACTCCGGGATATGTGTGGGATACAAACGTTGCTCACTAGTTAGCTAGGGTTTTGAATCCTAAGCCCTAATTAAAAAAAAAATTCCTATAATTAGATAGCTCTGATATCATGTAATTTTAATTGGTAATTATATTCAAATTCACAATTTTTTCTAATATCATGAGAACAATATATATAGAGATACAAAATCCTACCAACCTCTACTAATTTCTACCTTACACTATATTAATTACAATATAGGAAATATAACATATTATAACACCTATGTATAGGGCTAGTTGACCCGCTCGCAAAAAAATGCGGGGCGGGCAAGTTTTCGCCGGCGCGGGTTGGCCCGCGGACCAAAAAAAAATAAATTTGCTGTGCTGTCTCCTGTCTGCTCTCTGTCTTTGCTGTGCGGCACAACCTGACAGGTAAAGCTCAGGTAATAATCCTTGCGTCATCTTCTTCTGGAATAATCTAAGAACCTCAACTTATCAATTTGGCGCCATTTATGGATTTCATCATGAAACGACTTGAATCATGCATGGATTCCTTGGAAAAAACCCTAACTGAACTTACAGATGAATTTTGTTCTTCCCTTGCAGACATGCAATTGCAAATTTCCACCAACTGTGTGACTCACACGAAGTCTCTTGAGAATGCTTTATCTCAGATGAAGGAGATGATTCACATTGCTTTTCCTATTTTTCATTCCACTGTTATCGAAGGCCATGGCACTTCAACCTCTGCTCGTGTTCCTGACCAGTTCGATCATGAGGCTTTCTTTGCTGGTGATCGATCTGATCGCAATGTGCGATCTACTTCTCCTCGTCATACCTCGCCATATCAATTCGATGACATTCTTGTTGATTTTCATTTATCAGCTTCTCGTCTTCCTCTTCCTCTTCCTCTATTTGACGGACAGGAGCCTTCTACTTGGATTGCAGCTATGGAGCAAGATTTTATAGTTCATTCCACACCAGAAATCTGTAAACTTCCTCTTGCTACAGCTTGTATGCAAGGTCGTACTATTTTTTCGTTTCATATGCTTCAGCGTCGATATCAGTGTTTGGATTGGCCTCTTCTTGTACGAGAACTGCTTCTTTGCTATGGTTCTCCAGGCTGAGCCTGTGCTTGTGCGTGGTTGCTGCTGTTTCTAATTCCAAAGGAAGCAGATTTTCTCAGATCTGTCATCGGGTGGAGGCGGAAGAAATCGCTTGTAACTCAGGCGAGACAGACGCGGAGAGGCTGTGTAATATTGTCGACGCGGTCAATCGTGGAGGGATGAGATGCTTGGAGCCGGAGAAGTAGCCACAGAAGAACGAGTTGCATGTCGCTCGATGAAGGGGGCTCTTCGATACTGTGCTACCTCTTTGTCCAGAAGAACGAGCTGCACGTCGCTCGATGAACGAACAAAGCACGAGTCGTGGATACTACTACCTGGACTGGAGCGGGTTGTTGCGGGCCAGCCCGCATTGGCCCGCGGAGTGAGGCGGGCCGATTTTTCTGACCCGCCAGACTTGCGGCCACTGCGGGCTGGCCTGTGACGACCCGCAGGCCGGTGCGGATCGGGGCAGGCTGGCCCATTTGGCCCGCATTATCGGGTCTACTTATGTAGTAAGGAAACAGAGACTCATGACCACCTTTTCTTGAAATGCAACTTTGCTAGAGAAATTTGGGGAGGTTTGAGACATCTTTGTGTTGGACAACAGGGTTCCCTCATCTTTCAATTCACTCCTTGATGTCCTTTCATCAATGGGAAGTTTAGGTGACTATTTCAAGAAAGTTATGGCAGCAGTATGCTACTACATTTGGAGAGAGGAATACTTGTTGAGTGGGAGACGAGGGTGGATCATTTGAGGCCCTTTCAAGAACCATTCTCTCATGGTTTTTTTTAGGATGAAATGTCAGATTTCTATATTCATTAAAAGATCAAAATGACTAAGGCCAAGGTACAAGAACGAACTATTCTTTCTTGCTTTTTGTAAATTTTTCTGTGTATGTTTTGCTTTGAAAGCACTTGTGAGTTTTTAGTGCTATTTTATTGACTTAGCTATCCTTTTATTTTTTATGATGCTAGCTCAATATTATAGGTTTCTTGTGTGCTCCTTTCTTTTGTATTGATTCTTTCTGTAATGAAAATACCAAAAAAAAAAAAAAAATCTCACTTTACCAAAAAAAAATATAGGGATTACATAGTATATGCACCCACATTAAACCATGCCAAGGAACTTGAGAACTAGGTTTCTTATAACTGAGTAAGACTCCTTGAGAGATAGTTCTTCTGAAAGCTCTCTTTCTTAACAAATTTATTCTCTGTTTGCTTCATGGAACAAAGCTACTCCTTAAATCATCCTTGATAGATCTCTGTAGGTCTAGAAGGCCATTCCCTTTGTTGAAAGCTGATTACAAAGCAAAGCCATGGCTTTTTAGGCCAAGACATACTACAGTTATCACTTTCACCCAACCAATCACATAGGGTACCTTTAGGATGCCACTCATCATACCAAAGTGATATGTTGTTCCCATCCCTTACTTCCCATTTGAAAAGGCTTTGTGCTAAGGGTCTTGTTAGAAGAAGTTTATGCCATGACCAAGACGCATTTCCCGGAATATCTACACTCTGAAAACTTCTACCTCTGAGAATTTCAGATTGCACCTAAGTAGGCCACATAGAGTTCAAAATCAGTGCAAAGGTGCCAAATATGTTTTAGTTGAGCAATCTTATTCCAAGTAGAGAGGTTGATTACCCTAAACCATCTTCCTTCTTAGGTTTACAAACATCTTTCCAAGCCACTTTAGCCTTTGCCATAAATTCATCATCACCATTCCATAAAGCATTTAAACTTCATGGTGATCTTTAAGATACTCTTAAGCAGCACAAAGATAGAATACCAATACACTTGGACAGAACTGAACACTACTAACTAATTTTTTTGGATAAAGTAAAATTTATTAATCCAAAGGAAATAGTTTACATTGCTAAACAGCAAAATACAAAACAACAAGGGTACAAATATAGCAACATAGTGTTTTTAGGTAGTACAGACTCTATTCTACGTTAGTGTAGCATATGTTCCAATTTGGTTTACAGTAGAGCCTATAGCAGATAAGTTTTCCCCAAGGCGTTATGTATACGCCATATACAGTATACTAACGTTGCAAGAGCTGCACTCCATGTTTTAACTGGTGGGGCCGACGAATCCGCTATCGCCACCAAAGTACTTATGGCTCCTTGCCATGTACGTAATGAGGAAGGGCATTGGAGACAGTCACAAACCAAACCCCATAAAGTCGATGTGTAGCTCTAGGTAAAGAAAAGATGATCATGGCTTTCTCTACCTTGGTTACAAAGAAAGCATGTAGCAGGCACTGAGATCCCCCATGAGATCATTCAATCTAGGGTCGCTAGTTTTCCTTGCCAAGCTAGCCAAAGTATAAAGGAGTTGCCTCGGTAGGGATTTTTTGTTCCACATTACTTTACATCATGGCATTGCAGTGTCTGGAGGGTAGAGGAATTCATAGCCACTTTTGATAGTATACTCTCTTGAGCTTGAATGCTTCCAATTGAGGTGGTATGAGTGGGAGGCATTTGGACAAAGGAAAGCTGGTATATGGATATTACTCCAAAATGGAGTTGCTGGTATACTTCATTCATTATCATTCATTAAGGAACATAGTCTCGTTGTTGAGGGATATCCCGTATTGCCCCTCTCTTTGGCACTGAATATTGTGTCCAAGGGCCCTATCGGGAGCTAGTAGTCTGCCCAAAGTAAGATCTCTAATCCATTGTTAGGTTCCCATTGAAAACAACTTCGAACCTTAGTCCTCAATTTCAACAGCTTCCTCCAGGACCATGAGCATCGAGCAGGTGCCTTAACAAACCAAAAGCTTATCCCTTTTAGTAGGGTGGAGTGTATCCATTTTGGCCATATGCTCTTCTAACTAATTTTCCCAGCATAGGAAAGCACTTTACTTGTCCAGTGGTTAATGTGAGAAGTATTTATCTACAAGGCTTTGGCAAGTATGTTTCCAAGGCTTTGAAGGTGATTATGGTACACCCAAGTACTTGACAGGGGGCTCACCTAGAGGGAATCACAGCAGACTTAAAATGTCTTGTCTAATCCAAAAATTTTGGATTGACTAGCTGCCAGGCCGGAAAGGTTATAAAACTCAGATAGGCCCTTCTTAATGATCGAAACAGATCAAGAATCCCCTGTAGAAAAAAATTAGAAGATCATCAATGAAGCAAAGATGATCAAGTATTTTCCATCAATGTTTCAAATGAAACTTAAGACTTTTCGATTCTTCCAATTTCTCTCATGATGCATGAGAAAGTTTTCATGACCATAACAAAAAGATAAGGGGAGATAGGATCCCATTGCTAAAGTCCTCATGAGCTAGGAAAGAAGCAAACCATTTCCCCATTCAAATTTAAGGAAAATTTGAGTACTCACAAAATGTATGATCCAATGGGTGAATTGGGGAGGAAAATCCAATACTCTAGGTAGTTGCTCATGGAAATACCATTGGACATTATCATAAGCCTTTATTATATCCACCTTAATGGTGCATGTAGATCCTTTAGTTTTCTTATGATACCCTTGTCGAAGCTTTTGTGAAACTAGGACATTGAAATTCTCCTACATTTTATAAAAGCTGTCTGCTCTTTTCCAACAAGATAGGGAATTACAAGTTTGATCCACTCAGCCAATATCTTGGAAATGCATTTTTATAATGCATTACAACACACTACAGGATGAAACTCTGAAAGTGAAGAAGGATTTTCCACCTTTGGTACTAGAGTTATGACAGGTAATTCTCAAGATCTGACCAGAAGGAAAAAAAAAAAATAATTTAACTGCCATGCACACCTCCGAACCAATGATATCCCAAGTATCCTGGTTTTAACTAAATACTGAGGTAACTAAAATGCCCTGATCCTATCGTGTCCTTTCCTGTTGCCTTTAAAATACTATTAGGTGAATTTAACCTTTAAAATGTGATGAGTTCATGTCTAATTTGTTGCTTTGGCTTTGAGTGTCTAGAGGCCATCAAAGCTATTGAAAGTTTTCTTAAAAGATGGTGGGATCCCATTCAAGAATAATAAGTAAAGCAAGTCCATTGCTGAAAAATAAAAGATGTCTCCATTAGAATAGTTTAATGTAGTATCAAATAATTGTAGCCATGCTGATATTAAATATAGTGTGTATGTGCGTGTGTTTGCATAGACACTAACAGACTATGTGCGTGTTTGTGTGCATAGGCACTAACAGACTCGTAATGTTGAATTGGTGGAGATTTTATCTTTATTGCTTTAAGTTTTGGGAAATAGAATTGCATACTTCATTGCTTACACATGGTTGTAATTGTTCTAAATACCTTACATTCCAATAGTGGCTCACAATGTGCTTTCTCTCTTTTTTTCGGTTTTTGGTTATTTGTTGATATTTATGATGATAAAAAGGGAACCTTTGGCTGCAGAGACAAGACTCATAATGTTATATATATATATGTGGAGGTGCATTTTTGTTTGTTGGAAAATAGAATGCATGATTGTGTTCCACGTACAGAATTGTTGTGTATCTTTCAGCCTAAAAGAAGACTGTTGTATATTGCAGGCCATTATACAAGGTTTGAGGGAGTCTGGTGTCTTTAGCTCCATTATTGCATCTGCTCCAGCAACACTGTCAAAGTCAAAAGACAAGTTCTTATCAGATATTGGTAGAGCTAACAATACTTCATCTAGAGCTGTTGCCTCTGAATCTCTTCCATCTAGAAAGATTGGAAGAAGTACATGGCATCAGGCAGCTGCAAGAAGAATATTGGACAGTGAAGATGGTGTTTCTCATGTCTCAGCTGTTCATGTCTCTGCTGTCCCGCCATTATCACCTCCTGGAATGCATAACCATGTGCTCTATGAATCACATTAGTAATTCAAGCATTATTACTGCTGCTTCTTCTCCTTCCTGTGCAGGTGTTTGGTTTAAAGGGGAGAATCAGGAAAGAAAAGAAAAGAGCAAGCAGGCTTCATGTTGGGGTTCATTTGGTCCGATCCTCTGGTTCTTCCCGATCAGTATCCAAGCGCCTTTGTACATTATGGCTCATTCTCTTGCAAAAAGAGAATTAAGTATTCTTTGTGTAGAATCTCTGGTGTTGTGGCTTACATGTAATCGTACAAGAAGAGATGAGCTAGCACTGTTGTCTGTAATGACACAGTGGATATGTCGATTTGCCCAGACTTCCTCAATATTGAGGGTACATATGGGGTGGGGACTTGGCAAGAATTTGACATTTTCATTTACCTTGTATAGGTTTAGCATTTTTTACCTGAATGAATTATCTGAATCCTTGCCCAGTTAAGCTCCGATTTTGTCTATTTGCACCAATGCTGCAGCTTAAATTACTGCTTTGTTGTTAGGAGTAGTACATTTTGCATGCCAACATTCTCGATTTAGGGTTTCTTCATTTTTGGATTACATTCGGCAGTATCAGTATGTCTGCAGATGCCTTGCTGTCATGGCTACCAAATCATTCTTTTCTCTTCCTTCACTCATTAGATGCGGAATCTGAAGCACTGTATTCTTTTGTTTTTGATCTTTCAGTTGTCCCATGTTTTGTGTTTGCTATGCTAAGGACCATTTTTTATTGGATATACAAGGGCTTCGTGAACATCTTTCACAAGATCCTGGCTGGCAAGTGTCGAACTCTTTCGTTCAAGTGGTTCAAGTTAAGCAAATTTACCAGGATTCTTCCCCTTTTATGTGGGAGGGTTTGCAAAGTGCTCAAATGTGTTGCCAATCGGGATTAGAAATTAATGCATCGTTCAGGCATTGGGCAACTCATCATGTCTCGGCCACTGGGGTTTTATTGAGGGGCGCAGTATTTCTCAAGAAATTATGCAAGTTTTTACAATGAATCACCATTTAGGGGTGTCTGCTTCATGGATCCTGTTTGCCTAAGTTGTCAGTCACCGTAATAGAACTCTACTGCTGTCAAATGTTGTCATAGTAGTAATTTTAAGATGTTGGAGAAATTAACATTTTCTAGCATGTAAATTGTGGTTGGCAGATAATTGTAGTGGACTAAGAATGATGGTGGTTCAAATCAACGGGAAAGTAATAATAGAAAATATGGTTCGTAGGCATCTAAGTCTCTTATAATCATTTTCTAATTCAAAAATTTTGGCTATAGCACTATAAAAAACGTTTTCTAATAAACAAATACATCCTAAGTTTTATTTAGACTTATTTTACATGATATCATGTATAATAAGAGGAGTATTAAAAAGTTATTTACTCTCGTTTGAAGAACTGAAGATAAGGATGTAAGGGATACTTTTCTAGGCCATTGCAGCTTGGAGAAAATAAAGTGATAGTTTTAGGATACAATTTTAGTATACATACTTTGATTTTGACTCTCTTTCTCTCTTAAAAAGGGGGAGGGGGAAGGGGGATCCCGGTCGTCCTCTCTCCGTTTTAAACCCCTTCGCTTCCTCTACCATTAAATATGCCGTTTTACTAATACGGATCTCAATCATAATTCTACTACTATTGATCTCAAATTTCTTATTTTTATATGGTTTCCACAATTATCGATTAATTGACAATAAGCTTCCACTACTACTAGTTTAGCTCTATAGATTTGGTTAGTTTAAAGATTTTGTCGATCAAGTTAATAGTAGTTTGCTAGTTCTATTAGAATAAATGTTTTTTTTTTTTTTATGTGCTTCTTGTTTTTTATTTTCATTCCTTATGTAAGATTATATTATCCCTTTGGGGGTAGGGATGTAAATGGGCCAGGCTTGAGACGGGTTCACTAAAACCTGAACCAGACCCAACAAAGAATTTATATGCCTAAAAGCTGCCCCGACTCGATTAATAAATGACGTGACTTGAACCTAATTAGAATGATGATTAAATCTTTTTTTTTATATACTTTAACTTATTTTCATATGTTAGTTATTTAATTTATTATTAATTTAATTGTGATGGAAAGAAAAGAGAAATTAAATATAAAAATTAAAAATATAAAATATGAAAATATACTAATTAAAAATATAAAAATAATAAAATAAAATATATTGATTACAAATTATAATATTAATTAATTATTATTTTTTAAATAGGGTTAGGTTTTTCCATCGGTTTTTTTTTTTTAGATTTTGTGACCTGACCCTAAACCTTATCGGGTTTTATTCCATGTCTAAAAACTCGATCCTAAACCCTATAAGGTTTTTATCAAGTTGGTCGAGGCAAATACTTTATTACGACTCGCCTCAGTTGCATTCCTATTTGTGGGATCTATAGTGCTTAACGTAGATAGATTTTGCTCTTCTATGATTGGCGATGGTGTTAGATTTGTTAATTAGTTTTGATGTGTTAAATTCTCAAAGTAAGTTTTGACAATAACAACCTTGAATAAGTATTACTAATGTGTTTATTAAGTGTTTAGTGAATGCAAAAGCAACATAGAATGTGTTCAATGCATAAACAATGACTTAAAAGAAGGTATTGGAGCAACATAAAAGCTTGACAGTGAAATGTTAGAGGTAGTGTGAGCATTATTTGAATGGCATAAAAGGTATGTAGAAGCTCTTTTAAAAACACTAAAATAGATTATTTGACATAAAAGGTAGATAGAAGGTGTAGAGGGTTGAAATTATTATATAAATATATTGGGCTAAGCCCATTAATTATTTAGCTTAACTTATTGGGTTAGGTAATAGAACTTAGTGACTTTGGTTTAATTATTTGGATGATTAAGAGAGATCTTAATGGATCTAAAACAAAGATCGTTGGACTAATCGTCCATATCCAACCTTTCTTAAGCAAGCTCATGCACTTATAAGGAAGGTTATTAGTCTTGAGCCTATAGCAAACTCATTAGAATAATCCTAAAATGAGTAGACACTGTCTCATCCATTGATCACTAAGATGATCTAACAAATGCCATCAAGCTCAAGTGTCTATAAATATTCATTTATTCTTCCTCATTAAGGAGATTTGAAAGAGATTAGAGAAACTATGTTCCACTGAGAATTCTCTACTCTCAAGGATCAAATAAGAGTCTTGGCAAAAAATGATCTCCATTACTCAAGAATTATAAGGTTATAGCTTGAGGTCCCTTTAACTCCATTGTTTGTCACTTATGCATTTGAGACTCTTGAGATTACTTGTTCCTCCTCCCTACCACTCTCTCCCTAATCATCTTATCACCTATCATCTCTACATCACTTCTCTGAAATTACATACAATGCGGTACCCATGTGATACTCATGTGGCTACTCCTGCTAGAACCCCCTAGCTACATTTTGGCGACTCCACTAGGGATCATAGTTAAGTGATAAAAGAGTAATGGCACTTCCTAGGAAGAGAGGACTATCAGACAATACTTATTTAGAATAAGGTCTTGATACTAAACTAAATGAGTAGAACCTATCTCAATTGCCATAGAATACTAATTGGGGCAATTCACAGCTTAAGGCTCTAATAGATCTTGCACAAATGATGCAGAATATGTAGGAGAACACAAGGGCTTTAAATTAACTCATGACCATGCTTGCTCCACTTATGACACGATTGGTTGCCACTGCTGCCACACAACAAGGTGTGGCTTCACCAAATGCTAGCATTGCTGCGTAGCAAGGCACCGTCCATGCAACTCCATCACATGCAATTCCTCTAGTTAATCCTCCTATTGATGAGGAAAACATTCCTCAAGAATAAAACCTTTTACCAAACATTGCGGTTGAACAACTCCTGATGACTGGAGGGATACAAGAATCTAACTCAGTGGGCCCCCATCCTCAAGCGTTCCCCTTCCTAATGCTCTTGGCGAATTTAGCTGTCAACCTACCCTTGCACCTGCTTCTATAGTATTTGCTCCAAGGACTTCCTTTGTAACAAAGGAAGACTTAGACGTGTACTTAAAAGAAACACAAACAAAGTTGACTATGGGAGTATCAAAGTTAAAAGTGCTAAAAAATAGTTACTCAAGTTTATTGAGACCTTAGAAGTGTATAGGCTTGATGACGACCTAAAGCTTAAAGAATTCTTTAAGTCACTAATTGAAAAGGCATATACTTGGTATGTCAATCTCTTTGCAGGGTTAACTAATTCATGAGGGTCTATGTGCAAGCTATTCCCAAAGAAATTCTTCTCTACGTAGGAATGGGTCACAATAACAAGTATGGGAAGAACACGATAGAACCCAAAAGAAGACTTGATGGATTATATGAGACGTTTCAGAAAGTGCACCTTAGACATCAAAGATGCATGTGATGAGAGAGAGTTAGTGAAGATTTGCATCCAAGGGATGTTTAGTGAGTATGAGGTCCACTTGGAAAATCTTAACTTAAGTTCCTTCTCTGTACTTGTTGAGACTGCGAGAAGAACTGACAACTCTGTTATAAGGCAACGAGGAGAAAATGGAAGATTTAGGAAACAAGCAACATTTGCTAGCTCGACTTAAGTTAAGTCTTCTAGAAACAACAAGAAACCTAAGAATGATCAAGCAAAGAGCTCCATAGAGGCATCCCTGTTCCCCGTGCTTAATGAGCAAGGTACATGTTATACTTTATCATTGGCTACAAAATGAAAACATTAAGTTATCGAGAGTTGAACACTAACCTACACTAGAGGAAAGAAGAGATCCAAAGTATTGTCGGTATCACAAAATAGTAGACCACCACCACCCTACTAAGGATTGTTGGGGCTTAAGAAGGATATTCCATGGGAGACTTCAAAATGGGGACCTTGTCATTGAAGACAGTGATGTCTAGAGCAAACCACTCCTATCCCATGGTACCCATATGTTGGAGCACGACTCATTTAATAGTGATTAGTGATTTATTAAGCGCTAAAGTCAAGGTCAAAACTTGACATTATTTTTGTAAATAAAGAATAAATCTCGCCACAAATAATATTAATCTTTGTAGTATAGTCTTATATACTCACGCTTTAAGCCTAGGTAATGCCTTGTCATCTTGACTTCCATGCTTTAAGCCCAGGCAAAGCTCTAGTGACTTGACTCTCACGCCTTTAACCAAGGCAACACCCTGGCATCATGACTACAATGCCTTAAGTCTATGTAGCGCCCTGACATCTTGGCTTCCATGCCTCATGCCTAGGTAATGCCTTGGTAATTTTGCTTCCATGCCCAAGCAACACCTTGGCATCATGATTCCCATACCTTAAGCCCAAGCAATACCCCAGCATCACAACTCTCACACCTTAAGCCTAAGCGACACCTTAGCATTTGGCTCTCACGTTGATGCTTCCAATTATGAGTGAAACTTGCTCATACCCTTAAAGCTAGTCATGAAGCTACTTCTTAGCTTGAGTAGCACTTAGTCAATTTACTTTTATACCCTAATGAATTTCATGTTCATTCTAGAACTACACAAGATTCATGATTTATTAAAACAAAATATATAAGGGGTAATGTAAATGTTGATGCTAACTAGTAAAAGCTTTGACTCCCAAGTGCACGATGGAAAGTCGGGCATGTATAGTGCAAATTGATAAGAGTGTTGCCTCCTAGGCACATCATAAGCCATTGCAGCTAAATAATTGCTTATGCTTAATCATAAAATTTCTTTTATAGCCCTTATCATGGAGTATTTTTTAACTTCCTATTAATTCATACTAAATAGCCGAGTAGTGGCAAATACCCCTTTGACTAGTAAAAGAGAATTCATGATTTCAGGCAATGAATGCCATTATTGTTGTTTAAGTGCAATTGAATAGTTTCTCAAAATTGATCTCTTATATATCATCACTAGCAAGAGAGAACTTTGCTCTAATGTGCGAGATGGCTTTAGAAGCTTCTTTGATCTTAAAAGTCTAAGCAGTCTAATATTCATGACATCCTTCCAAGTGGGTCTTTAGATCACAAGAGTTTAAATAGCCTTATAATGCTATAAGCTTAATGACCCATAGGTGGCCATGCCAACTTCAATTACAGTTTCTTTACATTGTTGTTGTTAAGTGAAGGCATCACCTCTTAAGCACACGATGACTTACACATATTTAAATAACACAAGCTACTAAAAAGCCCTTTGGAAGCGCTATTAAATGGGATGGCACAACAAAATTGCAAGAGGAAAAGTTTTACCTACTGCAATAATAGCTTCTAGAGTTGCTATCTATCTTGATGAAACTTGTTAACAATTGAGAGATGAGAGATGTTCTAGGTATAGCACACAAAGAAGCAGCGCATTAACATAAGTATCCATCTCACTCTTCAACTGGTAACTCAATATCAAAGTAGCTTCATCCGATCATTCAAATCTTCGGTGCTATCACCATCGTCAACTTAAAAAGCTTTCAAGATGCTTAACCAATATAACAAATAGTCAAGGGGTGCAATCCCCAATTGACGCATAGAAGTAAAGAATAACTATCTCAGCCTTCTTCAAAAGAGCCATGTTCTCCTACTTCAAGCTGACATGCTTTACCCAAGACTTCCACTCAGAGGGTAGCTACTTGAGAGTGTAGTCTGGGTGACAAACAGAGGTAGCTTTCTTCTTTCATTTCTAAAGCACAACATCGAATCACCTTTGATGGTGATCCTCTAGCTCGCTTGAGGCTCACTGTGTTCAAGGCTTGATCCACTTGAGGCTGCTTAGGCTTGAGATCTACTAAGGCCAATTACACACTAAGCCTACTATGCTGAAGTCTTTCCATGCACAATGCATGACATGATCGAGGCTCACTACATTCAAGACCTACTTGGGTCTGTTGTGTGTAAGGTTCACTCTATTGGAAACCTATTACACTTAACCTTGTGACATTCTTGCTCCAATAGAATTGACAAACCAACTTCTATCACCTGCAATGATAGAAGGAAACACATGAGCTATCAATATAAGATTTATTCATATAAATATATAAGTACATAAAATGGAAATACTTACTCCTATCTATAGCTTGGACCTAGAAAATGAGGATATCTCCCCTCATATCCTTAAAGAAACATAGTTGAGCAAATGTAGTGGTGCCATGAAAGATCCTAAGCCATAGCTACACTTCCATCTCGCTCTAATGCAGGAATTGCTATCAAGTGGAAGTGGTAATGGCATGAAGGATCCTGGTCTTCTTTAAGAGAGCAATGTGTTCTGACCTTGTGGTGGTGTGCTACCCAGGAACTCCATCATAATGGTGGTGACTTCTTGAGAAAAGCAAACCTACTCCAGTTTAATTGTGATACGAGTACTCTCGTTAAGAACTAGTTATCAAGAAAAGGAATGAAGTTCTTACCACATTCATGATAAACAAGAATAAGAGGGATGGAATTCCTATCACCTATCAAACTTGGCAAATTTGCTTATTACAATTAAAGCAAACTTGTAATAAAAAAGGAAGGACAAAGTCATGTTGCTTGTGTTGGTTTCAAGGGAAAGTAATCAAAATTTGGTCATGAGCAAGACACACACCATTATCAAAGAAGCCACCATTATTTTGGTTTCAATTTTTGGTTAACTAAACTCTTATCAACTGTCAAGAAATTGAACGACATAAGATTGAAGCACTATATATATAAAAGGGAGCGATAAACACACTCCAGGAGTAAAAGAAAGGTGGATGTTTATGCTCACATGTCTTCTCGAATTCACCCAAGGTGTTTACATGGATACAAACGCTCTCATGTACTTCTGTATACCATGCCAGTACGGTATAATTGTCACAGTGTTTAAGGAACTACCTGCAAGAAGATACAAAAGCAATTTCCAGTGACTTTGAACATTTTAGTCCACCAGTGCCTTAATAGCATGGACATCCTTGTGATAGTGCAAATCTACATATCAGACTTATCTCTCACCCTCCTCTTATGTCATCGATCTTTGATATATATATATATATATATGCGTGTCACAATGTGAAGCCTCACTTTTGTTTTTAATTCACTGAACCATGGTCGACATATTTCATGATGTGGCCTGCTCTTGCTTTGCATGGATATTTTCGAATGCCAAGTTATAGTGCTGAACTAGCATGAAGGCGATGGAGATCATAATAGTAGGCTATCTACAAACCTAGAGTTGTGGTGCTCATTGATTGTTTAAGCCACCTGCCAAAACAAAAAGATGAATAGTGAAAAAGTCAAATTCACTCTAGACTTGGAATTATCCATTATATGGAAAATAAATTGGAGTGTCGCAGTCCGATTTGTCGAGACTTGGTCTTCTTCTTCTTTTTTTTAAAAAAAAAAAGAGAAAAGAAAATAAATATCCAATCGAAGAACAAAAAGCTGAGGAAGATATCTCAAGCTTTTTACAAGTGTGTCATACCTGTGCGTGTTATAGCTAGGAGTGGAACAAATTTGATGTCAAGCAGGTCGAGCTCGGAATGAAAAGAAGAGATCAACATTGCGTGTGTATATATGGTTGAAGAGACTGAGGAGAAGATAAACATTAAAAAGATTTGAGTTTTATATTTGTTAAGGTTAGATGACATTGGTAATATTTATTGGAGTATATTTGAGAACGAAGTAAGATATTACTAATGATATTCGACCATTCAAGAAGATTCAAAGATGATCTGTTTTAATATCCTTGAGAAAGAAGATGCAGTTAAAATAAAGAGGGGGGTGGGGTGGGTTTGAGTGTTGTTATGGGGAAGGCCCTATGAGACTAGCCTTAATGAATTGAACGTGGATTGTTTCTCAAGTGGGACACATGTGCATCTACTATGACAACAAGAGAATTGGCATGGTTAAATATTATGTTAGCTAAGGGAAATTATACCCTTTCATCATATCTAATTGTTGATCACCGTGTCAAATCTTATGTTGAATAATGAAAGATCATTGCTTTATGGATACTATCTAAGGTGTCGTGAAAAGTTGCTCGTATGTGGAATTGGCACAAATTTGAATGGATTTATTTGGGAACTTAATATCCTTCTTGGCCAGCAAAGAATGGAATAGAGAATGAGAAAGATATATTCAAATTGATGGCATGCATCATGAAGGCATGTGTAAAGATATAGATTTGGTCTAACCATGTATGGCCTACATATTTGAACAAATGATGGCACATGATTTTTTTATGATAATTGGCAAGTGTAGAAGAAATTTTACTTTAAAAAATGTTGTTCTCAGAGCAATATCACTCTTATAAGTCTAAGGCAATATGTGCAATTAAATAATGTTGCGATCTCACACATTTAGATATATATTATAAATAAATTTTCAACGTTAGCGCTAGACTCATATACTACTATCCATCTATAAAATAAATTCATAAACTATGAGACCATGCTTGGTAGTAGTGTTACTACTTTATAGCGCATATGCGCTAAGCTGTAGCTTAACTATTCATAATATACAATTAATGCCCAAAATACTCTAACTCCTTTCAAAGAATTTTGATTAGGGAGCAAAATATAGAGGACTGAAATTATTATATAAATATATTGAGCTAAGCCCATTAATTATTTGGCTTGACTCACTAGGTTAGGTGACAAGGTGATGCGACACAAACGAGTATATAATAAGATAATCCCAATTTCTAGGCAACAATCAACGATAATTGAATCCAACAATAAAATTAACGAATGGTAACGAAAGATAAACCCTAAACCCTTATCGGATATGACGCACTAGCAAAAGAGTAGTCCTAATATGGATTTGTTGATATAACTCACAATAATCCAATGCCGTCACTTACCACAATCTAATAGATTGATAAGAGTAAAATGAAGATCAAACTTCAATATGCAATTTCTCAAAGGTTCAAAAGTCCCTAAATCCTTACATTACAACATATATATAGCAAAAGGAAACAAAATGCGAAAAGTCACAAAATCAACCGGTTCGCCTACATAAGTTGTTGACTTTGGAATCATGAGGGCCACCGGCCTTGAATAGTACACCGTCGGCCTTGGTGGCCGGCTTATCTCCACACCGCTGGCTTTAAATGGCCCATTTAAAGGGAAGTCACTAGCCTTTTTGGCCAGCCTAAAGGTGTCCACTTTCGGCTCTTGTGATTTGATTCTCGCATCAAACAATGTTGTAATGATCGTGATTTGACTCTCATCATCTCCTCGGACCTGTGGAAGATTTGTCTTCAAATATGATGGTTCCTTTGTTTTGAATGAAAATGCCCGAAAGTCACATGAGTTGAAAACCTTGGTCTACCTGTGTTTGTTATGTTGATGTCGTGGCTGCCTTGAAAACTTTTGAATTTCCTATGACTGTTCCACTCTGTTTAATTCGTCTTCCAGTGTCTTTTGCCCCACTAATAAAGACTTTTTTCAGTGGCTTTATTGATCTGCTCCTAGGCTTCATGCACCTCAGTTGGTGACATAGGACTTAAAACAACCCATTTACTATCCTTCTGAAACATATATGTGTTTCTAAACCCATCATGCAATACTCTTTTGTCAAATAACTAAGGCCTACCTAGTAATATATGTGATGCACACATAGGGAAAACATTGCAATCAACTACATCCTAGTGCTTTTTCCCTATGTTGATTGGAACCTTAGCCCTTTGAGTGACATGCAGATTGTCTTGTGCACTCAACCGGTGTAATTTATAGGGCCTATGATGAGGTGTAGTGACTAGTTGCAGTTTATTCACTAATGCAGCAACTATAACATTGGTGCAACTACCACCATCAATAAGATGGGTAAAAAGATTACCTTAGACCCTGTAAGGAATATGGAATAGGTTTTCCCTCTACACGTCCTCAATATCTGGAGATGTAGTCATTACCCTGTACAACACATTAATGTCCAGATATTGATTATTTCTCTTATCCTCATGTACCTCAACATCTAGATCCTCATAATATTCATTTAGCATTGCTGATAAATCTATTAGCTCAAGTACCTCTTTCTTGTCATCTTTACTTTCCACCTCCATAACAGTCATTACCCTTTTGTTGGGACACTATGCAACCATGTGTTTAAAGCCCATGCATTTGAAGCATTGGGTTTGACAAATCTTCTCACCTAATGACCCTGGCACTATTTGTCTGATATCAGCCCTAGCAACTGCTTTACCTTTTCCAGAACTTTCCCTCTCCCTATCAGTAACAGTTGCATTTGATTCCACAGCCTTATCAATTCCCCCCTTTTCAACTTGTTGACTATCTAACCCCTGTAGCTAAGTAGTGGATCCATACTTGTTACTTGATGCTCTGTATGGATTAGAGCGTCTCTGTCTCTTAACTTTTAAAGCTAATTGGATGGCCTTGTCAAATGTATCATACCACTGTAGCTCCACAATACATGCAATCTCATATTTCAAATCGAATACAAATTTTGCCATAGTCTGTTCAGGAGGTTCGACTGCCCCACATTGGATCATCAGTGTCTTAAACTCTTAAACATACTCATCCACAATTTTGCCTCCCTGTTTCAATGTCTAGAGACACATGAATAACTCCTGCCTGTAGTGCTTTGGTATAAACCTCTTCCTCATAACCCATTTCATTTCTTGCTAAGTACGAATCTCAGCATCACCATTTATCATTCTACTGGCTACAAGGTTCTTCCACCATAAGGCAGCATACCCTATAAACTTAGCTGCTGGCAGATAAACCCGACTATGGACATTAATTTCATAACACTCAAAAAGTCCCTCTACTTTATCTTCCTAGTCAAGATAATCCTCTACAGACCCCCTTTCAGCAAATGAAGGCATATACAATTTTACATATTTCAGACCCCTAGGCGGTCTGAACTCATGGTTAGGTTAAAGTTCATCATCAAAGTTATCATCCCTTTCCTCCCGATAAGCATGATAATCTCCTCTCATTCGCCTACTCCTATTTCCTTCTATTGCTCCTTTCCTATGTGCATCATTAAGGGTTACCTAAGGTGGGGGTGCTTGTGGATTTGCCACTGGTGGTTGTGGCAATGTTATCTGTTCGACCTGTGTTGCTAGATTAGCAACAATAGTAGTCAAGTCCTGCAACCGCTCTTCTACAGTTCTTCTTCCACCTGCAGCACAATGAGCCTGAACTCCTCCCTTAACCTGACTATTGGCCTCATTCCCGATTCCTTCATTGACACTGTTGTTCAACATACTCAATAGAATTGCAACTCAACACAGAATTCACAAATCACAATCACTGCAATAATCCCCAACGACACAATCACAATTACAACCTCTGCTCGATCCTTAGCTCAAGAACCCAGCACAACAACAATACAACCAGGATACACAATAACAACAACAGCAACCAACCTTAATTCTATTAATCAATCCAATCAATAAAATCCACAACCTAAGACAATAGTATCGCACAACCCACAACAACAACAACGAAAAAAACACTAATTTTCAATTGGATAGGGATTCCAAGAACAAGCCCAATTAAATCGTACAACAACAACACAACCCAATTTGATAATCCACATATAACCTCAATTCAATAACAAACTACCACAACACAATTTCACAATCTCAAGAACCCTAATTTGTCAAAGGAATTCCAATAGTCACAATCCTTAATCTCAATCTAAGCTCTAATACCAAAAGATAATGCAACACAAACAAGTATATAATCAAATAATCCCAATTTCTAGGCAACAATCAACGATAATCGAATCCAACAATAGAATTAATGAATGATAATGAAATATAAACCCTAAACCCTTACCAGATATGATGCACCGGCAAGAGAGTAATCCTAGTACGGATTTGTTGATATAATGCACAACAATCCAATGCTGTCACTCGCTACAATCTAACGGATTGATAAGAGTAAAATGAAGATCAACTTCAATATGCAATTTCTCAAAGGTTCAAAAGTCCCCAAATCCATACATTACAACATATATATAGCAAAGGAAAACAAAATGTGAAAAGTCACAAAATCAACTGATTCGCCTACATAAGCTGTCGGCTTTGGAATGAAAGCCGCTGACTTTAGAATCATGAAGGTCGCCGGCCTTAAATAGTACATCGTTAGCCTAGATGGCCAGCTTAGGTGCCAAAGCCACCGCCCTTGAATGGCCAGTTTAAAGGAAAGTCACCGGCTTTATGGTTAGCCTAAAGGTGTCCACTTTTGGCTTTTGTGATTTGATTCTCATGTCGAATAATGTTGTAATGGTCGTGATTTGATTCCCATCACAAGGCCTAATGACTCTGGTTCAATTATCGGGATGATTAGATGGGCAAACTCTGTCTCGTCCATTGATTACAAAGGTAATCTAACTAACTTCATCAAGTTCAAGATTCTATAAATATTCAGTCATTCTTTCTCATTAAGGACATTGATAAGAGATTAGAGAAATGGTATTCTACTAAGAATTCTCTACTCTTAAGGATTAAATAAGAGTTCATGTGAAAAACGGTTTCCATTACTTAAGAATTACAAGGCTAATGCCTAGGGTCCCCTTAGCTCCCTTGTTTGTCACTTACGCATTCGAAACTCTTGAGATTGCTTATTCCTCCTCCTTATCACTCTCTTTTTAGTCATCCCATCACGTGTAATCTCCACATCACTTCTTTAAAGTCATGTGTAGTGCGATGCCTGTGTAATATTTACATGACTACTTTTGTCAAAACCCCTCATCTACAAAAAGTATAATGAATCGACATCTTGAACAAAATGTTTGATATGAAAGCAACATAGAAGGTGTTCTAGAATAATAGTTATAGAAACCAGAAACATGGAAGCTACATAAAAAGTATTATGTCGGTTATAATGTTTACTTGGTAACATATAGAAGCGAATATAAAAGGTCTTTTCAAGAAAAGCCCTCAATGAATTTGAAACTTTCCAAGATAGAATGATTGTTTCCGTAAGGTATGATCTTTTCTTTGATTTATCAAGATTTAAGGATAGTTAAGAATGACTATGGTAAGGGTATTCTCGCTAACCTCTTGCTATTTTTTATTTTCTCTACCATTATTGATTTACGTTATTGCATTTATATTTATTAGTATTGAAATTCATTTATCTTTGGTTGATTTGATCAAATCTTTAGCTCTTAAAGAAATTAGAAGAGATGATTGTTTATAAAAAAAATGTTTAAATTGTTTAAACAATTAAGTTGAGAATCAATTGAACATGAAAAAATGCGCTTAGGTTTTGTAATGGACAAATATAATAAAATGTGGCATTTTTATGGTCCTTCCATATTTGAAGGAACTAAATAAATAAAAGGATATGAACAAATCACTATTTGGATATGATACACTAAAAAGCAAAATGAATTTGGGTTTATTAAATTCTACGATCGATAGGATTTTACGACCTCAAAAAGTAATTGAGCTACTAAAAAGATTTGATATGACTCATGGAATTTCAATTATAAACGTCAATGGGATCTAATATGATGCATGGGTCGCAATAACATATGTTTGCCACAATTTAATCCTAAATTGATAAGAACAAAGAATATAAGCAATACTCACTAATCTCTCATGAGAAAACATCAAAGTTTTTATTAATTATTATGAAATACAACCAAGCCTTTTATATAAGAAATAAACCCTAAACAACTAAAATGGCATGAAAGGACATAAACTCCTGAAAACAATCACTAAACAATTAAAAACAAAACATTGAAACAAAAATAAAGAAACATGGCAAAGGGGGTGGTTGACCTAGCTTTTAATAAGGTTATCCAACCTAGATTGGATTAAGGCTGATTCACCTTGGTCCATTAAGAATTGTTTAACCTTGGTGTAGTAAAAGGTGATTGACCCAAGTCTTTATAGGCTAGTTAACCCTGGTAATTTGCAGCTCCTCAGTTTGTTTTCCTAAGTTTGTTTTGTCTTGTTTTGGCTTGTTTTATTCTCAAACTTATAACTCTTGTACTTTTTGGTTGCTAGCTATATGATATCCACATCATATTGACTCTTGAAAAGATATGCCTATCTACTCGATTGAGTTTTCATACTTTTGATTCTTCATTTATTAGTGTTCCTATATCAATTAGTTTGATTAATGCAATTTTTTTTCTTTGAATGAAATCCACCTTTATTATTCAAAATAATAATAATAGTGGTAGTCTTTGATCACAATATTTATGATACTCATAACTCAAGTTATGAAAAAAAAAAAAAGACTTTTTTTAAAAATTTTTTACTCATTGCATAGAATATTAATTTTTCATTAATATTGTCCTTTATATACTTTTAGCAAAGTAACATTTGGTTTTGAGTATAGTAAGGAGAATAACACAATTAATAATTATATAACACTAGGGGAACAATACAATACAAGAGTTTTATACTATGCTTGGTATGCTAAGTACAATGCAAGATTTTTTCCCCTCATGTTGTAAGTTATTTATTATGTATAAGCATTATGTTAGCTTAGCAATTTCTACATTTATACCATTTAAATTATCTTGTATGTACTTAATTACATTTTCTCACCCTATCACCGTTTCATCATTATCGACAACATTACCTCTATTGATACACTATTATCACTAAAATAATAATGTTGTTATTATTGACTTATAATTATAAAGTAAGCATGTCATAGTGGTAATAGTGATGCATTGGTCCATTAATAGTAGTAATGGTGATGAAGAGATAGTGGATAGTATAATGTGGTGATGCTAGGAATCCATCCACTACAATAGTTATAGTAGTAGTTAGTAGTGATAGTTGTGAAGTTGCAGCGATAATTATATTGATGATAATGTAATGATAGTAGTGGTGGCGGTGATAGTGATGTATAAAATTTTTGAGATAGTAATAGTAGTGGTGAATGTGGTGTAGTGGTGGTGGTGTTAATGTGGTGATTCAGTGCTAGTATTGTATTAGTGTGAAGGCGATAGCAGCGAGTGGTAATGATAAAGTAGCTGTAGCGATAGTGATGGTAATGATAGTAGTAAGATGGTTGAAAAGAAGTGTTAGTTAGGGATTAAATTAAGAGAATTTTTTTTTCCTATTTTGAGATTTTTCTATTACCAAATGGAATTTTATTCAATATTAGGTTTATTTTGTAAATTAAATATGGTACAAAAAGTTTTTTAATTTTAAAAAGGGAAATATGCAAATTTAATTCTTAATGTTTACCACATTTTAGATTTCAATCCTAAGCGTTTATTTATTTTACATTTGAATCCCTAACGTTTACAAACGAGTCCTTTTAACAAAGGTGTTAACTTTTACATTAGAGATTGATACATGGTGTAATACAATTATTCCACATAATTATATAAAATAAATAATACAATAAAATTGGAGAAATTAAATAAAATTAATTAAAAAGAAAAAAGAAAAAATGTAAAAAAGGAAAATCGAAATAAAAAAATATATAATATATGTATATATACATTCATATATTAGTAATTCAATTATTCCACATAATTATATAAAATAAATAATACAATAAAATTGGAGAAATTAAATAAAATTAATTAAAAAATAAAAAAGAAAAAAAAATGCAAAAAATGAAAATCGAAATAAAATATATATAATATATGTATATATACATAATATATATGGTTTTATTTTTTATTTTTTACATTTTATACTTTTTATTTTTTGAATTTTTTATTAATTTTATTTAATTTCTATAATTTTATTATATTATTTATTTAATAAAAATATATGGACCAATAAGATAGTTTATAAACCAGAAAAACTAAGGATGGGTTTGTTTGTAAATATTTATAAATATTGAAAACTGAAATATAAATAATTAAATATTTTAAACTGAAATATATATATATATATATATTAAAGACTAAATTTATAAATTTTGTTTAGAAAAATCTAATGGTAGATCTGTTATGGACTCCTCGAGGTATGATAAAACACTCATTAAAGGTTTTTCCACATATTAATTAAATAGTTAACGTAAATGCATTGATATGTAGAAAGCTTTTGACTTGTGGTTTTAGACAAGTATCTAACCGATTTACATTTTCCCTATCCACTAAAAAGAGGCTCTCTATTAACTCCGTGACAAATGAATAAAAACATATGCTCCCCAAATAAGGCCGTAATAATCAAGCCATGGCAAGTTTCCTCATCCCCGTCTCCAGCTATCCTTTCCACTCTCCCTCACTCTCTCTCCCCCAACCTCCCTTCGTCAGAATCGGACGTCTGATTCCTCTGCAAGCCTTGACTCTCTCTCCACCTCCTCGACTCTCCGACAGCCTGTTCCACCTCCACCGGAAAACCCGCTCTTCGACGACGGTGACTCGCGCCGGTGCCAGCACGAGCGGTTACGTTTTCGCCTTCGTGTTGCCCCTCTCTCTGTTGGCCATCACCGTTTTCGCTTCCATTCAGATTGCCGATAAGCTCGACAGAGACTTTCTCGAGGAGGTCTATCTCTATATTTCCTTTCCTTTTCTGTTTTATCTTCTTCTTTTTTCTTTTTTTTTGGTGTTTTCTTCAAATAATAATAGTAATAGTAATAAGAAAGAGGCTGCTCAGTCTTATGCGCGTAATAGACTCTTAAGTCGGATTCGACTAGATATTTTAAAACTCAAGTTTAAGCTTCTCGATATTATCTCAATGAACTACTGGGATGATTTGAATTCGATTTAACACAACATTTTTTAAATCGAAGTTGAATGGTTAGCTAATCGATCGGCTGCTCGCGTGACTCTGTTTTGGTTACAATTAACAATAACAAATGGTAGAGTACACCTTCCTCTCGAATACGTGATAGGAGTGACTTAAACAGTTATACGGCTTAACAGGCTAAGAAGATGAAAATTTGCATATCTTCTTAATCATAATAATTGTATTGAAAATCGTAATATTGCTTTTTGATTGATGATGTAATTATGGTTCTTGCACTATCGCAATAATTCTAGCTGAATTCCGTTCATCTTTTGTCATCTAAGTATAGTCGCATTAGGGATATTGTGTCGTATACGGATTTTATTTCATATCGAATACGTATGAATGTTAAGCGGTTCTAATTAAATTGAATATCGAAATTAGTAATATGATCAAAATCAGAACATGTTCCATTCGGTGTGTGATCTGGTTAGTACGTGGTACAACTACTTCTCTCATAAACACTTGTGATCAAGCTCCATTAGGGCCATCGTATTGTCGTCTAGTGTTAAAAATGTGTAGTTTTACAAGCACAATATCGATATTCCATTATCTAACGTGCAATTTTGTGCTCTTGTATCCAGCTTGCCGTTAATGAAGCATTAAGGGAAGCATATGAGAGTGATGAAGATGTCGAGGGCGATGCTGTGAATGCTGTAATAGATGAGGAACCTGCTCTTGCACGCACCAGGAACCGGCCCAAACGGCAAGCAGAGACTTCATCAGTTGATCAGTAGCATTGTCAACAGATCAATCAACACGAATGCAGTAGAACTAGTGCTCTAGTGGACATTAACGCTATGTCAAATGTATTTATTCTTCACATGTGGTTCCAAATGATAAAACATACGGCGCAGTCAATCTCTTTAGTTTCTCAGCCCTTTGATTGCATTCCCTTCATTGCTAAGTGTGTTCAGCATCTCCAACTGAATCCTGCAAGCTTCGGCATTGTTGATACTGTACATTTGCAGCGATTAACCATAATTCTAGTATCATCCATCTAATCGGGAAAATTTGAACTACCCCCAGCTCTCAAATGAATAGTAAGCCAATTCCCTCATGCACTACGGTATATTCTTGAGGAGAGGCTTTAGATATGGTTAGCATACATATCCCAACGAAGCAAGAGGGGTATGACTGTTCTAACACAGATTGCGAAAAAATGAGCTAATAGCAAATTGAATGTTGTCTGGCAAGTCACAAGATGCGCTTGTTCCTCGTCTCTTTAAAAGCGACATTGTTGAGTATGAGTAACATTCCATGTTGCTCTAGCTTTTGTAGTATGCTTTGTAATTTCCACAGGTTGAAGCCTTTGACAGAAGCCAATTTTTTAGGGCTAATGAGAGATTTTTTTTCCAGAACAGAATTCGATTGTCCAAGAAAACCATTCTGTTGCCTTTCATTCCATTTGTGCCATCTCTTTAACAAGGTCCATAAATACAACCTTGCTTTTGAATTCATATCCAGATCTTCCAAATTCTATCCATCCAACTAGATCATACAAGCTTTGGCAGTACCAATGGTGCAAATTGTTGAAGTTAAATCATAGTTGCAAATATTCCACATACCGTGCAAGCTTCTCCAGGCAAATGCCTGTTTTGACCAAAGCTCAGTTGATGGCTGGCTGACTTTGTTCATCAGTACTCGGCTTGCAGATATTACTAATTTAAGTGAATCCTGCCCTTTCATTCTAGATCAAATCCAGTTCATGCACTTAAAAATGGGGTCTGCCTGTGGCAGCTATCTTTCTTTACTACAGAGATTTAGAATGTCTTTCGTTTGAGATATATGCATAGATTCAGTCTGGGAAGTTTCAAGTCTCCATTCCCTTCTCCTGTCAGAAAATCTTTAAGAGGAAGCAAGCCCTTCATAGTTTTTAACGACTATACAGCAGAAAAATTAACTACATGATGTAGATGGCTTGTATGTTTTTATTTGTGTTGCTATAATGTTATTGGGTAAATTCATTTTGCTACTGGTGCTACTTATACTTGTGACATTGAAGAATTTATTTATTTTTATGATTAGAGGAACGCATGGTCCGTGAAGCATGTGCACATGTAGACAACGCACAAATTGATCCTACTAGTAATTTGTGTGTAGACAAGGCATATGTACGCTTTAAAATAGCTTGTGCTGTTGATTGAGGAATGGATTTTTTATAAGCAAAATTGAAATGTTGCAGGCATTTATAATTGCTTCAACCACAACTGAAGATGAAATCCTAAACTGGTGATTATTTGGATCTTGAAGTATCTTCATCGGATATTTTTGGTTACTTTATATTGTTCCCTTTTTTCAAAATTCTATGAGGCTGGATAATGTAGATCAATCATTAAAAACAACTGAATTCATGTAAAATGATCAACGGAATATATTTTGTTGTTAGTTGGTAAGTCTAACCATTTTAGTATTTACACAGAGATGATTCGGTGCTATACCTTTCCTTTCATTTTAATTTTACATCATTGGGCTGTTCTATTGGCTTAGGTATTGTGAACATGTCGTGTGGGGTGATAAAGATCTAAAAATGAAACTCTTGAGGAAGGGCATTTTGACTCACATTTATGCGCCCATGGCAAGACCAGCTCTTGCTTACAACACTACTCTTGATGTGCTTAATGCATGTGCAGCCTTGGGAAATATTTTGCAAGTGCTTCACGTGTAGATAAGAGGTTATTAAAGGTTTTTTTTTTAACAAGGCTGTGAAGCTATGAAGTCATCTTCCTGAATGAATTGTTGGTCTGTACTAATTAACTGATATTTATTTCTCAATCGGTGAGTATGTTGGTACAAGTCTCCATCAAAATAGAAATATGGGTAGTATACTAATTATTATATGTGTTCTTTGGTGCTATAGTCAGGTTTAGCAGGCTTGCATAGACCAGATAAATTGGTGATGGCTAGCTTGATATTATAGGTTTCTCATGTGCTTCCTTCTTTTGTACTGATTCCTTATACAATGAAAATATGAAAAAATCTCACTTTACCTTAAAATATAAAGGCATGACATGGTGTATGCACTGTAGACCACATCAAACCGTGCAAGGAACTTGAGAAATAGGTATTCTTATAGCTAAGTAGGCTTCCTTGATAGACAGTTCTGAAGGCTTACTCTTGTAAACATATTTATCCCTCTGATTGCCTCATGAAACAAAGCTGCTCCTTAAATCATCCTTGATAGATCTCCGTTGGGTCTAGAAGGCCATTCCCATTGTTGACGACTGATTACAGAACAAAGCCATGGCTTCTTTAGGCCAAGACATACTTCAGATGGCATTTTCACCCAGCCAATCAAGTAAGGGTACCTTTAGGATGCCACTCATCATACCAAAATGATACGCTATTCCCATTCCCTCCTTCCCATTTAAAAAGGCTTCACGCTAGTGGTCTCATTAGAGGAAGTTTGTGCCATGACCAAGACTCATTTCCAGGAATATCTACACTCCAAAAACTTCTACCTCTGAGAATTTCATATTGCACCCAACTAAGCCACAACAAGTCTTCAAAATCAGTGTAAAGGTGCCTAATGTATTTTAGTTGAGCAAATCTTAATCCAAGTAGAGAGGTTGACAATCCCTAAACCATCTTCCTTCTTGGGTTTACAAACATCTTTCCGAGCCACTTTAGCCTTTTCCATAAATTCATTATCACTATTCCATGAAGAGTTTAAACTTCATGGTGATGGTCTTTAAGAGACTATAGGCTGCACACAGATAGAATACTAATACACTCGGACAGAAGAGAGCACTCCTAACTAATTTTCCCAGCATAGGAAAGCGCTTTACTTGTCCAGTGGTTAATGCGAGAAGAGGTTTATCCAGAGGGCTTGGCAATTATATTTCAAAGGCTTTGAAGGTGATTATGGTACACCCAAGTACTTGACAGGTGGCTCGCCTAGAGGGAATCACAGCAGACTTAATATGTCCTGTCTAACAGCCAAAGGGATGCCACTGAAGAAAACTTGGCTCTTGGTTTGACTAGCTGCCAGAGCAGAAAGGTTATAAAACTCAGATAGGCCCTCCTTAATGATCGAAATAGATCAAGAATCCTCTGTAGAACAAATTAGAAAATCATCAATGAGCCTTTCCCGTCAAGGTTTCAAATGAGAGTTAGACTTGCTTTTCTTGCAATTTCTCTCATGATGCATGACAAAATTTCCATAACCATAACAAAAAGATAAGGGGAGAGAGGATCCCCTTGTCTAAGTCCACAAGCTATGAAAGAAGCTAACCATTTCCCCATTCAAATTTAAGCAAAGTTTTGAGTACTCACAAAATTTCATGATCCAATGGGTGAATTGGGGAGGAAAATCCAATACTCTTAAGAAGTTGCTCAAGGAAACACCGTTGGACATTATCATAAGTCTTTATAATATCCACCTTAACAGCGCATCTAGATCCTTTAGTTTTCTTATGATACCTCCGTATTGTCCAAAATTCTCCTACATTTTAAAAAAGCTGTCTGCTCTTTTCCATCAAGATAGGGAATTAAAAGTCTGATCCACTCGGCCAATATATTGGAAATGCATTTGTATAACGCATTACCACATGCCATAGGACGAAACTCTGAAAGTGAAGATCCACCTTTGGTACTAGAGAGATGACAGCTAATTTTCAAGATCCGACCTGAAGCAAAAAAAAATTTTAACCGCCATGCACACCTCTGAACCAATGATATCCCAAGTATCCTGGTTTTCACTGTAACGAAAATGCCCTGATCCTATCATGTCTCCTCCTGTTGCCTTTAAAATACTATTAGGTGAATTTTAACCTTTAAAATGTGACAAGTAATGTCTAGTTTGTTGCTTTAGCTTTGAGTCTCTAGAGGGCATCAAAGCTATTGAAAATTTTCTTGAAAGATGGTGGGATCCCACTCAAGAATAATAAGTAAAGCAATTTTATTGCTGAACAATAAAAGATGTCTGTGTCTTAGAATAGTTTAATGTAGTATCAAATAATTGCAGCCATGCTGATATTAAATAGTGTGTTAGCGATGTATAGATGCTAATAGAGACTCATAATGTTTTGAATTTGTGGAGAATTATTTTATTGGTTTAAGATTTATGGTTGTAATTGTTCTAAATAGCTTACATTTCAATAGCGACTCATAATGTTCTCTCTCTATTTTTTATTTTATTTTATTTTATTTTTGGTTTTTGTTTATTTATTGATATGTATAATGATAAAAACTAAACGGGTGGCTGCAGATATGAGACTCATAAAGTCATGTATATATGTGGAGGTGCATTTTTTTAATTGTTGATTGTTGCATTTATCTTTTGTCCTAAATGAAGACTGCTGTAAATTGCAGGCTATTATACAAGGTTTGAGGGAGTCTGGTGTCTTTAGCTCCGTTATTGCATCTGCTACAGCAACACTGTCAAAGTCGAAAGACAAGTTCTTATCAGATATTGGTAAAGCTAACAATGCTTCATTTAGAGCTGTTGCCTCTGAATCTCTTCCATCTTGAAAGATTGGAAGTACATGGCATCAGGCAGCTGTGAGAAGTTGGCTGATTCTCTTGCAAAATGTATATTTTGTGTAGAATCTCTGGTGTTATGGCTTACGAGTAATTGTACAAGAGAAGATGATCTAGCACTGTTGTCAGTAATGACACGGTGGATATCTCGATTTGCCTGGACTTCCTCGATATTGGGGGTACATATGGGATGGGGAGTTGGCAAGAATTTACATTTTCATTTACCTTGTATAGGTTTAGCATTTTTTACCTCAATGAATTATCAGAATCCCTGCCCAGTTGAGCTCCAATTTGATGTCTATTTGCACCAATGATGCATCTTAAATTACTGCCTTCTTGTTAGGATTAACACATTTTGCATATCAACTTTCTCGATTTAGGATTTCTTATTTTTATTTTTCAATTGCATTCAGCAGGATCGGCATGTCTGCAGATATGTCTTGCTTTCATGGCTACTAAATCACTCTCTCTTCCGTCACCAGTTAGATGCAGAATCTGGAGCACCATATTCTTTTGTTTTTGATCTTTCAGTTGCCCCACGTTGTTTTGTGTTTGCTATGCTATTGGACCAATTTTGATTGGATATACAAGGACTTCGTGATCACCTTCCACAAAGGCCCGGCTGGCTAGGCTTAACTCTTTCGTTCAAGCGGTTCAAGTTAATCAAATTAAATTAACCAGGATTCCTCCCCTTTTTTCCTGGGCGGGATTGCGGAGTGCTGAAACGTGCCGCCAATTGGGATTAGAAATAAATGGATTAAATATTGAAATTAATAATAAGATCAAAAACTTGTGATCAAGCTCCAATTGAGTCATCAAATATTGTATCATCGTTTAGTGTTAAACATGTGTAGTTTTACAAGCACAATATCAATATTCCCTTGTCACACATGCAATTTTATGCTCTTGTATCCAGCTTGCCGTTAGTGAAGAACTTTGGGACCAATATGAGAGTGATGAAGACGTTGAGGGCAATGCTGTGAACGCTGTAATAGATGAGGAACCTGGTCTTGCACGCACGAGGAACCAGTCCAAACAGCGAGCAGAGACTTCATCAGTTGATCAGTAGCATTGTCAACAGATCAATCAACACAAATGCAGTAGAACTAGTACTCCAGTGGACATTAGCACCATGTCAAATGTATTTGTTCTTCACATGTGGTTCCAAATGATCAAACATACAGTGCAGTTGATCTCCTTAGTTTCTCAGTGCTTCGATTGCATTACCTTCATTGCCAAATGTGCTCAGCGTCTCCAACTGTATCCTGCAGCTTCTGACCATTCATATTTGCAACGAGTAACAATAATTCTAGTATCATCCATCTAATCAGGAAAAATTGAATTAACACCAGCTGCCAATGCCCTCGTGCACTAAGGTATATTCTCAAGGAGAGGCTTTAAATACAGTAAGCATACATATCCCAACAAAGCAAGAGGGGTATGACTGTTCTCACACGGATTGTTAAAAAAATGTGCTAATGGCAAATAGAATGTTGCCTTGCAAGTCACAAGATATGCTTGTTCCTCGTCTCTTTAACAGCAACATTGTTGAGTATGAGTAACATTCCATCATGCTCTAGCTTTTGTAGCATGCTTTGTAATTTCCACGGGTTTAAGCCTTTGACAGAAGCCACTTTTTTAGAGCTCATGAGAGATTTCCTTCCAGAACAGAATTCAATTGTCCAAGAAAACCATTCTGTTGCCTTGGATTCTATTTGTACCATCTCTTTAATGGGGTCTATAAACAGAGCCTTGCTTCTGAGTTGATATCCAGATCTTCCAAATCCTATCCATCCAACTAGATCATATAAGCTTCAGCAGTACCAATTGTGCAAGTTGTTGTTGAAGTTACATAATAGTTGCAAATATTCCTCATATTGTGCAAGCATCTCCCAAAGCAAATACCAGTTTTGACCAAAGTTCATTTCATGGCTGGCTGGCTTTGTTCATCAGTGCTCAGATTGCAGATATTGCTAATGCAAGTGAACTCTGCCCTTTAACCCTCCAAATCACTAGATCAAGTCCAGTTCATGCACTTAAAAATGGGGCCTGCCTGTGGCAGCTATCAAATCCATCTGCGCACCTGAAACTATTAACATTATATATTAAATGAAAAGACCATATAAACGAAAAGACCATGATGGATGGACATACCAATACATAGATATATATACTTTCATCAGAGAAAATATAGTAACACAAGTAGAAAAGAAATTGAGAAAAAAGGATGCAATTATGTACCATACACATTAACAAAAACCTACTTGACAAGAGAGAGAATTAATTAGCTGGTGCTCACACACACACACACCCTCTCTTTCTGTGATAGCCTCTGATAGGTAGCATGAGAACACACAAGCAGTCCTGGTGCTTCAATGACAATGGGCTTTTAAAAGCAAGGCAGAAGGAGACTCTATTATAAATACAATCACACAAGCAGAGCAGCTTGTTATTAGTAAGCAATAATCTTGGTGAATTACATATCTTACTAAGTGCCCAGTGCTGATAAAAATTAGAGAATAAGAAACAAGTCTCCACTGAAACTGTTGTCTAGCATATACTATATGCAGGGTTTACAATAGTGCAAAACAATCCATTCATTAGAGAGACACCAGTCAGGGAAGTGAGGGTAAGTATAAAGCCTAGGGGCCTATTGGTTGGCTGGTTTCTCCATTATATTTTTTAG
The DNA here is from genome assembly GCA_037954665.1 of Laguncularia racemosa. Lineage (NCBI taxonomy): Eukaryota > Viridiplantae > Streptophyta > Magnoliopsida > Myrtales > Combretaceae > Laguncularia > Laguncularia racemosa. Next base: position 1,298,173 of record JBBMOL010000013.1, on the reverse strand, counting down.
TTTCAATCAACAGCGTAAACAAGGCACAAACAAGATGATAACGAAATATAAGATTAAAAATAAAAGTGATAAATGCAAAAACTTGCAAAAGTCGGTCAATATAAAACATACTCTTCATGCTCTGTTGTAGACTATAAACAACTCTTCCCACCTAATACAGGTGAAAAGCAATATCCTCTAAATCGATGCTATGTAGTGCATGCAGGGTGTGCACTTCAACTCACCTGTACAGTGCTAGACATTGCTGAAGGTCCACAAACCCATAAGGTATCAATCCACTTTGTCTAAAAGTTGCTATGGTTGTCAGAAGAACCCTCACCACATTAACCTCAAATAGATACCACCAGAAACAGAAATTATAATAAGGCATGCAACAGGGATATCACACAACAATATCTCAGGTTGCCGGCAGATGCAAGAGCACATAACTGGTTACAATAGCCTGACCACCTTTCAAATCATCATGCAGGCAACAAATTACAGCCGTTGGCCTTCAACTTAGATTCCAAACCAAAAAACTTCAATCCACACATAACAAGGTCAGCCGTTTTCTTTTTTGCGAATTCAATCAGTGTGTCATCATACACTATCACCTCAGCTTCTGTCAAAAATTCACGTTCTCTAATTTTGGAAAAAACTTTTCTAGCACCTTCAATTGTGCCATATTTACACATGCCATAGATGATAGCAGAATATGCTACCTCACTTGGAGGACAACCTTGCTCCAGCATCTCGTCTAGTACTTCAATTACTTTGCCCGCATCATCCAATTTACAGATATGAATAATGGTCAGACAATACTTAAACTCCATTGGGCCACTTGGGATATTTGCTAGGCACTCTCGTACCAGCATCATAGTGGCATCAATCTCTCCTATTTTGCAGAGACCTTTAGCAAGCGAACAATAGGCATCAAGAGAAGGAAGGCAAGACATTTCCATTATCTTATTGTAACACACACTTGCCGCATGAACTTCCCCATTGTCAACAAGACATTCTATGGCAATACTGTAAGTTGAGGAATCAAGATCAAAATTTGAATCCTTGACTTCATGAAACAGTGCCAGCGCTCTTTTCACCTCACCAGCATCCAATAAGGCTCGCATCAAGATATTGTAGACGGAAATACTGCAATAACCTTTTCCTTTCAAGTATTCAAAAACTTCTGTTGCTAGCATTATTCTCTTCTCTTTATTCACAAAGGACAAGAAGAATTTTGTGACATCATCCATTACAGAAAATCCAAGTTCACGCATCTGATGTAGCAACTTGAGGAAATCATCCATTCTTTTCATCTCAGCATAGGAAATCAAAATAGGATTCACTGTACTAACATCTGGCTGGAGGTCTTCTTGAACTGTGACATGGAAAAGTTTTCGCGCCTTATCAACCTGCTTTGCTTGACATAAGCCTTCAATTAGCGAATTGTAAATCACTAAATCTGCCCTATAACCTGAGTCCACCAAATCCTTCCACAAATCACAGGCTTGACCTATCTTCCCATCAGCAACAAATGCCTCAACTAGTGCACCATAGATTGCCCTATCGATGAGAACTCCCTTCTCCTTCATCTCCTTGAACACGTCATATGCCTTCTCCACCCTCTTCCCCCTACACAATCCCATAACTAATGTACCATATGCCATGACATCTGCCTCAACACCATCTCTTTTCATTTCCTCCCAAACTCCCAAACACCCATCTAAATTCCCCTCTGAAACCAACACCTTAACCATTGCTGTGTAAGCATAAACATCCGGCTTACACAAAGTCTCCCGCATTCTCCCCAAAAGCTCCAGCATTTCCTTGATTCTCCCCGCTTTACACAACCCTTTAATTAAGGTCATATACGTTACACTCTCTTCAACCAACCCATCATCCCTAAAATCATCGTAAACCGATAATGCCAAATCCAAATGGCCCGTTTTCACCAATCCATCCATGATCCTATTATACAAAAACAACCTCGGTTTAACACCAAACTTCTTCATTTTCTCATAGACATAATAAACCCTAAGACCCCTATTGGCATCAATGTGCATTCTAATCAAAATTTCGAACTGCTTCTCACTCGGTGGCTTCCCTTGAGAATCCATCAATTCTGGCAATTGATCGGCTGCCCGAAAACGGTTATTCCTATTCAAGCAATAAGCGAATGCATTATAAGAAGCAAAATTATGCCTATAACCTTTTTGTTTGCCTGCCCAAGCAAAGAACTTTGAGGCGATCACCGGGTTGTTCTCAACCCTAAGAACCTCCGAAACCAAATTTGGCGTTACCCGGCGGAGCTTCGCAAGCTCAGAGACAATCTCGGGGCCCCATCGGTACCGGTTTTTACGGAACGCATCGACTATGAACCGGGCAATTGGGGAGAGACGGTGGAGGGAGGGCTCAGAAGGGAACTGGGGCTGGATATGGGAATTAGGGTTTTCTGGGTCCCAATTCTGGAGATTGAAATTGGGGGTAGGGGTTAGGGTTTTGGTTGGAGGATCAGGGTTTAAGGTTTTACGAGATGTAAAGAGTCCTCCGTAGACAACAGGGCGGTTTTGGGATGGTTTACGATGGCCATAGAAGAAGTAGGGTTTGGGTTTTGGGGCATTGGACATTTTTTCTCGGGTTAGGGTAGGGTTTTAATTTTTATTGTGTCATTGTATGGTCCTGGTGTTTGGAGGATTCGAGCTCAGGAGTGTGCTGGTGAATTTAAATTGAGACAAACGAATATGGGAGGGAATTCGTGCACTGATATGAGCAGCTTAGCTTTAAGAAGGATAATTAAAAGAATGTTGTGTGATAAATTCCAGCCCTTGCAACCTATGTAAGTAAGTACACCCCCTTTTCAAGAGGCCCTTTAGGGTGCCATATGTCGGGACTATTAGTCAGCTTAGGATACATTCATTAGTCTCGATCATTTTCAAGTGATATTGATATAAAGCCTATAACTTTACAGATATGTACACTAGATACTTTACAAGTAAATCACTAGATTCGATAAGATTATACTCGAGATCCTTAATGTAGATTTGAGCATTATCTTAAATGTAATCATCAATAGAGTGAAGTGTGGTTTTCCTATTTCCTGACAAATAAAAAAGATATGGACACAACTATCATCCTCAATTCTAGTTCCTATCCATGCACACAAAATAAATTTTTTTAAATGGAAACTCCAAATCCTCACGATTCTAAAGCCCATTGCTTGTAGGTGATTGAAAGAGATATTCATGTAATTTGTACCAACAAATTTACCATCCTATGTTACTATCAATACTATTGTTCAGAAATTATAGTTGTATAAGTGGGCTAAATGAATTAATTCGACCTGATCTATTTTAACCTGTAGGTTAAGAGCCAACTCATCACGATCCATTTAATAAACGGGTCAGAATTTGTTGACCATAATCTAAACGGTATGGATTGATAAATTAAACAAGTTAGTACTATGTTACCCATTTATGTATTTTAGTGAGTTAAATAGATCAATATTACCCCTTTAACCCATTTATGTTTATTAGTGGGTTATATGGATTAACTCACAACTCATTAGTAATAATTTTTTTTCCATTTAAAATTATACAAAATATAAAATTCATAATGACCATGTATAATTTATATAGCAATATAATGAATTGACTTAATATTTTATTCCATAATATGAATATTATAATTGCAAAATCTTTATAGTATAAATATTATAAAATGATAGAAGGATTAAGAGATAAAACTAGTAAAGAAAATGGAATGACTGATAGAAGAAAGTAAGAAAAAAAGAATGGAGAAGATTATGATAAATGATGATACACACCTTGGGTTTTTCAATTTATTAAATTAAATTTCAAAATGAAGTGAATTAGTAACTTGGTGGCATATTGTGAATGTGATGTGTGGCTAGGTTAAACTATGTCGAATTTTTGTTTTTTTATTAATTTAATTTCTTTAGGTTGGTGAGTTGGCTTACAGATTTAATGTGTCATCCCACTTTAAGCTGTAAGTTAAATGGGCTGAGCTTATTTGGCTTACTTTTTAAACAAGTTGAAAAATTTAATCCTAATATGTTTTTTAAGTAGGTTAAATGAGCCAACCCACAAGTCATAATCTATTTGCATAACTCTACTTTTTGAGCCTAAACTTTTGCAACAAAAAAAGAAATGTAAGACATTTATAAAAATTTTCATAATTGGCATGTATGATTTAGATAAGGTAATAACGCAATCATAAAAGATTTATAGTATTATAATTTTACTTAATTTCATTGTTAAAATATATATCCTTAATATGTATATCTTAAAATAAAAAAAAAAGATTTATATATAATATTACTATAAAACATATGAATTAATTTGTTTTGTATTATTTTTGCTTGCAATAAATTTTGGAAGTATCTATATGGATTTGATTATATAAGTATTATTTGTCTATCCATTATTATTAAAACATAACTATTTTATTTTTCATTAACTCAAGTTTGACCCCCAATTGAATCTGGTTCAACCGCTTGATCTTCTCACATGTCCAAGTTAATGTCCTATACTAGGTTTGATAACATTGGATTATTGTGCTATTAACATGAATACTGGTTGAAAATTTCCGGTGGTTAAGCTAACAAATAAAAATGAAGCAATTCTAGAAATGATGTTAAGTATTTATTTGGCATAAAATAAAATTTTAAATGCAATCTTATAAGCGAATGCTTATACTTGGCTTGTTGAAGCAGCAACTCTTCATGGGCTCTTCTTCCTTTAACGTTGTGTATGGTTGAGTAGGATTACAAAGAAACCAAGAGAAATTGATGGGAAAAAATGAAAATTTTGTGTTTAGTAATTAAAAGAAAGGGTTGAAATATACTATACTAAAGTGAATAAACACATTAAGAATACTTGAAGTACAAATTTCTAATAAATAATTTTATCATATCTTTTATATATCTATACTATACTATTAAGAGAATAACATTAATTTGACTCCATGTTTATAGTATAAATATTTTTCTCCTCACCCACTTTTTTCATAGATAACTTACTTAACTATTCTATTATATTCTATCTCACTTTTGTTTCTCTTTCCATGTGCCACTCTTTTTTTCTCTCTCTTCCCTTCGGTTCTCTCTTATTCTTCTATTTGAATACACAAATAACTTTACAACAGTTTCTAAATATAGCACTTAGTATCTCAAGTTTCTTCTCCATTCACTATATGACAACTTCTTTAATGGTGTATATATTTTAATTCAATATAAATCTATATTTAACTTTTTGCTATGCATTGTGGGTCGGATGCATGTCTACTGGTCTACATTATCAAGGTAATAGTGGCTTATTGGACTCCCCATCATGCGCATGTGGAGAATGCTGATTGCCATACGTTGGTGACGCATATTGATTTTAGTCTTCTTTTTTTATTATTATTATTATTTTCATGCGGCATTGTAACGAAAGCAAGGGATGAGGCATGCTGTTTAACGATTTGCTATGCGAGAAAAGATTAAATAGTATTAAGGTGTTATAGGAATGAATTAGTTGTATATAAATATTAATAAAATTTTAATATATAAAAAATATAATTATTAATTTTTGAAAAAATATATACTAAAATTATTATGTATTTAAATATTATGATACTTACATGACACTCATCTAAATACATTACATATTAGTACTATTATTTTATTTTATTGCTATACTTGATTAGCTCAACCACTTAGCACAACAAATTTAGTATAAATTGACTATTTTTTATGGCATTTGACTTAATAAATGCAGTAGAAATAATCCATGTCAAAATATATATCTATAAGGCATTCATGTGAGTTATTTGTTTATTTATTTATTTTTAAAAGTACAAGGAAAGAATTTGCAATGAAGTGTGGTTTAAAAAAGTCAATTTTTTTGAAAAAGTTTTTTTGGGCACTCTCTCCATCTTGTAGAGTTACATGAAATAAACTAGATTATTGCAAGTAGAGTTTAGATTATCAAGATATGGCCTCTTGAAGTTTCAACATGCAATGATAGTCACTTTAGCTACAATAACAATGTGCTTATACGAGGGCAATTCAGAATCCACGATTTTAAAAGTTGACTCTGCAAAATTGCATGCTAAATGAACTGCAACGCAATATGTTAAATAGATAAACATCTATTTAACTCTGCATTTCAAGTGTGTGGGTGCACTAGATAAAGATAGAGCAACTGTATAATGCACATGCGCTTAGAAGCAGCTTTTGCGTTGTAAAACATTTCTCAAAATTGTCAAAATCCTTAAACCCTAACCAAAGTATTTTGGTCACAGGGCATAATATAGAAGACTAAAGTGTCTTCATGAGAATTTAGGCTAAGTCCAGTAGCAATTTAACTTGACTCTTTAGGTTAATGGCGAGGCTTAAAGAGTTAGTCTATGTCTTGTGATGACTTGAGAGATTTGACTTAATGAGTACAAAATGGGAACCGTTCCAACCAACTCGTGCACTTCCAACTCTTCTCATTAGGCTCATGCACTTAAAACAGACGACTATAGGCTTAAGCTTATGACAAGCCTATAAAAAATCCTTGAATGAATATCATCTCATTCATTGATTACCAAACGGATCCAATAGACACCATTGAGCTCTAGATCTTTAAATACTTAATAATGTCTCCCTATTTAAAGAGAGTTAAAGATTACTGAAACAATATAGTGTTGTAAAACTTGTACTCTTGAAAATCAAATAGGCTTAGATAAACTCATTTGAAAATCAATTGATACTCTAAACTCATGTACCCATCACTAGTGCATTATGAGTAGATACGGTTCAATTCGATATGATACGGTTTAGTACAGTATAGTTTGCCTCTTTGAATCAAATCAATCCATATGCTATAGTTTTTTTTTCCTAAATCGAATATAATTATACCATTTGATTTGTAATATTTTTTAATATAAAAAATGGTTCAACTTGATTTGGCACACAATTCAAACCATTATTATATGTGTTATTAATTTTTTTCTATATATAAATTAATAAGTTATGAAAAATTATATTAGAGATAAATTATATATAAACCATTATCATTTTCTAATATTATTTACTATTTTCAATACCCATTTAATACATTTAAAAAGGTTTTGCCATCTCTCTTTAGGTAATTTTAATTTCTATATCAATTAATAAATAAAAATATAAAATAAAAAAGTAATAAGTTACTAAATAAAAACCAAATAAGATGAAGAATTGAATAAGAGACATGTAATTCTATTTTTTAGTTCTTTAAACTTTCATCGCCATTTCTTTTTTTTTTTTTTTACTTTTCATGGTTCAGTTCGTAATATTTTTTATTATAACAAAAAACAATTTAATTCATAATTTTTTAAATTTAATTTACAGTTTGATTTGATTTAGTTCAATTTGAGGTTCAATTGATTTTTTTGCTCATCCCTATCATATACTTAAGCCCATTAAAGTTGCTTGTTCCTTCTCTTGTTACTCCTTTCGAGTTATCTCTCAATGCTTTGTTTCTACATCACTCCTTTGAGGACATGTAAGGTGTGAAACTCATGCTACATACACATGACAACATCAACCAAATTCTTGCATTTACAAAATGGAAATAAGGGCAAACCTAAGGGGGGTTTCAAGAGGGGCTTTAACCTCTTCTAACTCCAGAGAAATATTAATTATTAGAATTTACTAAAAAGAAAAAAATACATATTATATGTGTATTTTAAAAAGAAAAAATTAATTAAATGCCATAGATAAGTAAATGGTTAAGTGTGTGGTTTTATTAATATGAAGTCTTATGTTCAAATCTTATGATTACCATTTTACTTTTTCAAAATTATGTTTATTTTAGGTGTGTGATTTTGCTTTACTTTCTTCCATAATAATCATTTTGTATAAATTATAATAGTACTCTTGATTATTTTCTTAAAATTTAAATTTTTCTTTCTATTTAAATATTAAATGATAACATAGTGCACTCACTAACAAAGAAAGATAATTGTGACTTCCAACTATATGGTTCTAGATCCATCCCTAAGAAGGTTGACTAGCCTCCCTTTTTGGGATGACATCCTGAGTTATTCATATGGTGGGTAGCATGATCAACACCATAGTTTATGATACTATCCTTTTATGGCCAGCTAACCTTTATTAGTAGATATGTTAGGGATTTGTTATTATATTTGTTTGTTATGATTTTATTTTGTTGATGTTTCACATCTAACTAATCCAAAAAGTTTAAAAGTTTATATTCATTTTAGTCTTAAAAAATGAACTAGTTTTTTTTTTGAATAAATTATAAATACACCTTTATATATATATTTTATATATGCTTAATCCTTCTCATCTTTAAAATTGTGCATTTAGACATCAAAATCTTTACAAAAAAAAAAAATGTACATTTTTACAACTACTTGGTTCATACTTTAGTTAAACTTAAAGTACCGTGGCTTTTTTTTTTTATGTATAATATGATTTTTTTTTTGGAAAAATTGAAAAAATATTTTTTTTCCAATCTTTATAAAATGTATATTTAGCAAAAATATTAGAATATCTGAAAAGTAAGAAAAAATCAAACTTGTAAATTGATGCCATTATTTAATGATGTACAAATGAAACAAAATCCTTTTGAATTTTTTTATAGGACCAATCCACTTAAATTCTTTTCCCTCTCAAACTTTGACTACTTTCTCAAAAAATATGATTTAAGTAGCATCGATTTCTAGCTTTGTTTTAGTTATTATTTTCCCCTTCTAAAATAAAAAAAAAGATAAATTATAAATATATCTCTTAATATTAACATTATGTATATTTAATCCCCTTATTTTTAAAATCATGCTTTTATAGCTTGTTTACTTTCTATAATAAAATAGATAGAGAATAAAAAAATAATGCCCTGATCAGAAATAGATTAAGAATTTTTATTTTTATGTTTACTTTATCTCATTAATTGTGATATTAAATTGAGAATACCGACAAAATTATCAATTTATCACTATTTAATCATTAATTGTAGTATAAAGGTATAATTGATATAATATTCAAAATTTTTATTCTTATTACAAAAAAAAAAATTCTACTTTTTTTTAAAGATAATATCTATTTTCAATTGATGGAGAATAGAAAAACCCTAAACATTAAAATTTATCCTTAGTTTTTCAAATAAACAAAAAGAGATAACTATTTTATTTTTAAGCAAACGTATGTTAAACTCTTAAAAATCTTTTTTTTTTTTTAAAGTCCATTTTATTTTTAACTATAATATTTTGATTTTGAGGGGTTTGATCACGCATATATATCTTTTTATTTTTATTTTATTTTTTCTTGAATCCAATCATCATTCGAACGAGAACGATACAGCTGCTTCTGTCCCACGTTTACCTTATACACTGGCACGGTGAGACCAGTCTCTCTCTCTCTCTCTCTCTCGTACTTTTTCAACTTTGTTTCTCTTCTCAGTTCGATACTTAAACAGATAGAGATGGGTGGTTGGCGAAACCGGCCTCGTCGTAGGAAACACAGTCCTCATCGTTATTATCACGACTATAACGATCATTGGATTCGTCATCGCAATATCAATGGTTCTGATTTTAATTCAGGTACATCGATTTCTTCTTTTTTCTTGGCATTTTTTTTCTTAGGTTTTGTTTGATTCCTCTATTTTTGGCTAAGTTCGAATCTTTCCCCAATTTAAAGGTTCACCCATCTGTCTCTATTTTTATTTTTACTTTATTTGAAGTTTAGTTTCTTAAGTAACTTGTTGGATTGATTGTGAGGGAAACTTTATCGTCAAATTAAACTTTTCATGAGATTTGAGGACTTATAATCACTAGTAAAGGGTGATTGGGACAAAATGTGATTGGCGGGAAACCGATGGGAATACCTTTTGGGGATAGGGAATATCGTCCTGGTTATTGGGATTTTTCCCATTAATGGAATGGCCCTGCTGCAATTGGAACGGCTACTTCTGGGCACATGAAGCTATGATTAGTGATGAGATCTAAATTTAATTCTTTTTGAATGCTCAAATTGAGTGAGTATGCTCGTAAAGTTAGGTTTGCACGTGTGACTCATAGATACTTGATGCGTTTGTGATTCCATGCTGTGGGTGCAAAAACCGAAACACAAGTTCTAGGACTTGCCCCATTGCTGGAAATTCACTTTGACATTGTAGTGTAGAGAAATATTTTGTTCGGAGAAGATAAGTCCTAATATAATATGTAGGGTGCATTTGTTGAGGGAAATCCATTTTTTGAGAATGTTTTATTGTTTATTGTATTTAATATTTATGTTCTCAAATCCTACCACATTAGTGTTAAGAGGTTGTACTAGCAGCTAGTGGGTTACATTACAGTAGTAGGTAGTGTTAGATGACAAAGGTAGCGACCAAGAGCCAACATGATACTTATGAAAGATCTAATGGAAAGTTAGGATATTGGTTTGTGCATTTTTCCTCACACCGCTAGACTGCCATTCACCATCTACCACTAGAAATTACTAGTTATTGCTAATAATTTTGGTTGCTAGCTACTGCAGTAATATATGATAATTGTAAAGATTATATTATAGCAGATGTTAAAAAATGTTTGAAAAATGTAAAGATTATTTGACAATTGTAAAGGTTATGTTATAACAAATGTTAAAAGAAGGTTGGAAATGTTTTTCTTGAAATGGATCCTGGTCTCTGTTTTTTGTAGAGGATTATTATTGGATTCATCCTCATTCTTGTGGTAGCTTGCTTGCCAATTTCTTTTTATTAATTACATCAGCACAGCTGAGTGATTGGGAGTTCCACTTGTAGTATGCAGTTCTTAATCTGCTTCTTCAATGTTTTGGATAAGCATGCTTGTATGGAATCACACACCTGGAAGCTTCATGAATCATTTTTTGTCATTGTTTGATATTGTGTTGTGTCTTATTAATAGTTTTCTGGATAAATATTTGGCTTTTGTTTATTAGTAATGATTTCACTATCTAGGCGATTTCATGCATTGATGAGGGGTGTAGTGAGAAAATGATGTGCCCTTCTTGCTATTATGAGTTTTCAACATTCTGTAAAACTATTGGAGTGCTGTTTGTTGTTTTAAATGTACTCACATGTCCTTTTTGGAAGATATTCTATTAAAAACATTGTTTAGGTTCACGATGGAGGAGTACATTTATCTTCTCTTCCACTGAACGTGCAACATTTTAATTCACTAGAAGCTTCTGGGTAAGAAATGGAAAAAAATTATCTTTAGTGATAGACTGAATCAGAAGTAGATGTTGTGATAGTTTGTTGGTTCTCTTGTGATATTTGCCTAATGGGAAGGTATTCTAGAAAATATCATAAATATGCATCAGCTCGTTAGTTTTCCTTCAAGGTTTGGTTTTGATTATACCAGAAGCCATGCACAATATACATTTATGAATCTATAAAAGAGACGTTGTCATGTGGAGATATATAGAATGTTGGGTCTACGGATTATAGATATTGTTTCCAAGTAGAGGATATTTTGTGGCCTAGAACTAGGAATATCACATCTTTAATAAGAGAGGGTTAGATGATTTTAAGTCTCTCAACCAATTTCTAGATTGATAAATATATGGGGTTTGTATAGTTTTGACATCTATGATCCATATACTTCATTGTGAAGATATACACAAAGTGAGCTATTGGAATAATAGCAAAAATATCAGTCAGACCAACCAAGTTGCTGCTGAAAATTGCATGGTTGCCGTTATTAGAGAATATAAGTTCCAAACTTTACAGGTTGGAGGGTGAAGCCTAATAGTCTGTCTCTAAACTGTCCTCATTAGGTTTAAGGGAATGTTTTCCAAGCATCCATTTAAAAAAAAAAAAACTCGCAACATCAACATGACTAAGCTTTTCATAAGGAAATTGACCTCAGAACTAGGAGGTTGCTTAGATGCAAAAACCTCACTGCCATATCGATGCTTCTTAAAATGGCAATGCATAGTAGCATGGGGAGTTGCCATGGGATTTTTTGTTTTGTTCGGCTTTAAATGGTAGATAACCTTTTGGAAGGGCTCTAATGCAATTGACTTTTCGTTGAAAGCTACAAACTTAGGTCGCTGCTCAAGTTAATTAAAAAAATAAAGGTAGCTGCTCAAGTTATTCCTTTTAGTGGTTGCCCTCTTGCTGTGGTGTTTTATTAAGGGATGCTAGGAGTTTCTGGTTGAAACCATTATAGAAAATTGAAATGGTGGAATTGGCCCTATAACCATTCTTCTTTCCATCTGACAGGTAATGTGCCTAAATGGGAGAAGAAATTCTGCACACTGGTTGGATCTGTGCCATGGCGTAAGGTTGTTGTTTGCAAAGACTTCATTTGTTTCCATGAAAACGTCCTGAATTGGGATGACTCTGCCAGTGAAGAGGCATTTCATAATGCCAAGAAAAAGTTTTGGGAAGAGCTTAATGGCCTTCCCTGCAGCATCTCTTTGCCTGATCCTGATATGTACCTTGAACATGTAGACTGGAACCCAGATATTGATCCTCAACTCATTAAGGAACTCGAAAGATCATTTTTTAATCCTGATGAGATTCCAAAAGATGATGAAGCAGAGGGTAAAAAGATGAATATGAGTTGTGATTCTTCTGAAGCTCACTGTGATAAACTAGACAAGAGCATTAATCCCTGGGAAAGTAGTAAAGTGGAGCAGAACAGAACACCATGGAACTCAAATCAGTGGGTTAATAAGAACGAGTCAGCAAAAGAGTGGGTCACTGAAAATCCTTGGGACCATTTCGAGCAAGCAATGAAGGAAAGCTCATGGGTTGTTTCTCATAACAAGGCATCTGGTTGGAACCATTGGGGAAGTGATGTTAATAAGAATGATGATCCTTGGGCTGCAGCCAATAACAGGAGCTGGGTTGATTCTCAGCAGAGTTCTCAGAACTGGATAGGCTTCAGGAACGATAATAGAAATAACTACTGCATTGAATATAGGCATCGGGGTTGGTCATCAAATGAAAAATGGAGAGGGAATTCAAGCACTTCACGGGATAATGCTGAATTGGGTAACAATCGGAACTACCACAGGCATGGAGGGATATCAGGTGGTTGGAATGGGTCTAACAGTAAGAGAGAAGGCCCTTACTACAATTCTTCTGGTTACAGAATTCAGGGACATGGATACCGAACAGACCAGTGGAGTAGGGAACGGGCCAGCAAAAGGGTCAGTTTCGGGTACTAATCTTCAGTAATTTCTGATGGGTACCCACTTTTTGTTCTATCCTTTTTTGTTCTGCTCCTGCCTTCAGCAATTTTTCAGGATGCTGTGCAAGGCTCTGAATACAGGATAGCCGCATATCGTACCTGCTATCAGAAATATAAATGCTACCGTATATCGTCGTTTATACATTCTTTTTGTGTCAGGAATGGAAACAAATGGCCGATGGCATTTCCTTCTTCCGAAACATGTACTAACAAAACACAGTAGCGTGCTCATTTTGAAGCCAAATGAAAATACAAACCGAAGTCGTCTCCACCACTCGAACCCGGTTTTTTTTGTAACTATGTTAGCAACTTATCCAATTTTCACCGGCTTCAGTTGCACTGACATAAATTTAAAGATTCTTATTGGATTTATATATATGATTTGTGGAAAACGTTTTGTGAGCATGTTTGTATGTTTTTTGTGATTTATTCTTTACGGTTGTGAAATTTGATCGTAGTGAACTCAAGAGGTAGTGTCTGCTGGTCGATTTTAGTAGTAAGTGAAGGCGGAAAATAAACATGGTAGCATGCTGCTAGCAATGCTGTTTAACAGCTACATACAATAGAAAACAAGGAATATGATCTCTACTTTGTAAAATCAAAATTCATTTTACGTATGTGCTATCTATCTCTTCAGTAGTAGCCAGAATTTGGCATTTGCTATTTTTTAAAACAAAATGCTACCTTTATCTTCATTCTTTTAGGATTGGAGAGGGGATGATTCAAGTGACTGATGGCACTTCCTAGTTCAGAAGACTACTAACAAAAAGTAAAAACCAGTGGTGTCCCCATTTTGAAATCAAATGAAAATACTAATTATGATATTGAGCTTCTATGGTTGTGAATAACATGGAGTAGGAACTCATGTGTCCGACTTGTCTGATTGTCATTCTTTTCCTTCTCAAAGGTGCTTGTGGCTGGGCCTTAGAACACCGGTTGCACTTGGTTGTTTAAAATTTAGATACCCCTCTCCCTCCATAATTGGTCGAGAGTTGAGACTCTTCCTCTTCCGTATGGTGAACTATGATTTCTGAATTCCTGGGGTCTGAATTTAGATGCTTATCTTGTTTGGCAATCAAACCCCATTTTCCACCCGCTCTTGGTTGGAAATTGAATTGTAACATCCTTATTAAATTGAGAGTACATATCATATATATTTTTGTAATGTAGCCCGAGTACAAACTAGATATTGAAGTTGGTTGCTTGGCTCTTCTTTATTTTGATATGAAGTATTTGTGGTATGCCCAAACAATTTAGTCACTCTTGAACATTTAGACACATGATTTCACTCTCCAGGAAGCAAAAGTAATTCTGGAGTGAAAGGTAGGTGCACCATTATATTTTATTGGGGGGAGTGATACATAAGAAAGAGAGATTTACATGTAAAAAGAATATACACCGTATATAAAATCATTTTTTTTTATATATCACAATATCAATAGAGAGTATTACTAATAATGAATTCTTTAAGAAATAACTTTTTTTCTCTCCTGATTTTGTGCGAATCATATGATAATACTTGGGATGTTTATTCCCTCTTCTTATACAAGTATACTTAGGTCTTTTCTTCAATTCGAAATGAGGATTTTACTTTTTATTTTTTTCTAACTTACTATCATATTACAATTTTTAGGAGAACGAGACTCAAATGTAGTTCATATAGAGAAATTAATGTTTAAACCACTAAATCATAAATACCATAACCTGCATGATCTTTATCTAAACATTTATATTGTGACATTGGGTATTTTTTTTTCTTTTTCCTTATCTCATTAAAAAAGAAATATTAGTATGGTTTCTTGAGAATATTAAGCTCCTTCAATTTATTTTTTCTTGGAGGGGAATTCATGTTGATGACATTGGTATATAGCTGTCGTTACGTATCTTTTGTGTCTCCAACTGAAATTCACTTTTGAAGATGCTTTAAAATTGTGCAACTATTTAATTAGGCATTTGTTCGTGTAAATTTAAGAGTGGTTCATGCCTTTGTTTATTCTGATATAGCTGGAGCATTTACATAATATATAGTTTTGTTCGATAACTCGAAAATTGGAAAGAAACAATAAAAAAAAAAAATGGTGTCATCTATGTTTCCGAAGTTGCAAGATGACAATAAGAGTAGAGTTTATTTAGGCAAATATTCGGGTGTGTTCCATGGAATAGAAATTTTATCAATTAAACATTGTGTAGTATGTTTAAATTCTCATAATCTAGTGATTTGATTACTGATCTCGCACGGTGCAACTGTCCCTCTTCCATAAAGTCATTGCAAGTTTGGTCACATCATAGGAATGGTGATAGAAAATAGAAACGTCGTAGAATTGATTTTGTACGACGGATGTTACTAAGATTCCAAGGCCAATGTAATCGAATTCTATAAAAATATTTGCGAATTGGATTCCACAAAAATCAAATAAAGCCCAGGGACTTTCAACGATTTTCAAAGATTTCACTTGACCTATGCTATATTATTTCAGATCTTTCCCCAACTTTCTAAGGCATTATATTAGACCGTATTTTTGGAACATTCACTAATCACTACTCGTCCAACAATTGACACATCATACAACTTGCTTTACGATTTCGCATGCACGGTTTACGTACAGTCACAAGCAAAGTCACAGTCGTAGGTAAATCATGAATGGCCCAAATGTCAAACTTAACTTGTTTGAATGAAATTAGAAGCTTTTTGTGTCCTAGTAACACTGGTCCGATTCATGTTCTTGGTGGTGATATTGCTGCCAAAATATTATATATGGGTAGATATGCCGTGCATTGAACGAAAATGAAATCTTGAAATTTCATGCTATCTTTTGAAAAAGAACAATTGACATCAAATCGAAAGTTTTGGCAACCATTTTGAAAAGGAACTCTGGTAATTGTCAAAATTTTTCCCCGTAGAGATGGTTAATATATTTTTAGGCTATTTCCTCTTTGAAGTCCTTCTCTTTAATCCGGCGTACCTTTTCATTTTATTTTTCCACATCAAATCATAAGGAGAAATATGTGCTTGCATTAATTAACTATGTATAGATTGAACAAAGGGGCTCGTTATCAAAACCATTTATGTATAATATAGATGTGTGGGGGCTGAAACCATGTATTGGCAAATTGTCTTTCTTATTATTGTAGTGGTTTTGCAAGCTTTAATTAGTTCAAAAAGCAACATAGAGACAAGCACAATTTATTACCTTTGAAATGCTATTCCATATTAACAGGTGGCATTTGGCCAAAAGAAATATTGATAGCGGTCAACCAAGTGATTTACACAAAGCGTGGTATATTCATCTTTATTAAATAGTTTTACTTTGAAAATTCACTCTGGATGGCATGCTTCGATTTGGTATCATTAGCGAAAGAATCCAAATTTAACTTTTGAAAAGAAAGGCCAGATGCTTTGAACTAAAACTTAGGAAGTTGTCAATGCTAGTGGTTAGCAAAATTGTTACGATTACACTTATGCTAAATTTGGTGCACTCAAATGGTTAATAAAATTGTTATAATTACATCTATATTATATTTGGTATGTCAGAATGAACTTGAAATAGAATTATGATTCTGAATTCTATTCTCTTTCTTAGTTTTGGAAGCACTTTTAGAAGTTGGAATCACGATTCATTAGAATCAATAATTCCAACTTTATGAAAAACTTCGATTTCACCTTTGAGGGGGGTAAAATCGCAATTCCAATTCACTCTCATTAATAATAATGATTTAAATTATCTTTTTATCCAATTAATGTATATTTATTACATCTACTAATTAAGGATATTTTTTATAAATACCATTATATTGCATTCCATTCTATGAACATTTCTAAACATAGAAATGTACTTGACATTTCATTACTGATTTCATTCCATTTCATTTCAATCCACTCTATTTTAGATCATTCATGCATATCAAACATGATATTAAATGATATATTTAAGATTATTGATGATCTAAATCTAGTTACAATTCCCTCTATAATTGAGATAATTTCTAGCTAGAGCTATTCAAGCAGTTCATCAAATGGAGTTTAAGAATTATACTATTTTAATTTAAAGATATGACAATCTTTTTCAAATAAAAAAAAAAGGTTTAAATGAGTTTAATTAAATTTGAATTTATAAAGTAGCAATTCAGATAAGTTTGAACCAAACATTTTAAGTATAATCAAATTTGAGATTTTTAATTTTTAAGCCGAGCTTGATTTCAAATTTAATATCATATTATCTTGACTTAGCTTATTGTATCCCTAAGTGGATCCTTGGATTGGTTTTATAGAGTGGTTGATATGTCCTGATGTAGCTTATCCAGATCGTGTTAAGGACAAATAATAATAATAATAATTAAAAAAAAGCCATGGAGTTGAAACAAATGATTAGGGTTTTGTAAATGGGAAGCGCATTATTTATGTCATGGAATTCCAACGTCCTAAAGTGTTCTACACATGGCCAGGACTTTACGACCACAAGACTACTTCACATTTATGAAAGCGAAATGCATGTCTCCCACCATATATATGTTTCTTTCATAGGTGGTCCTTGTTATTGTTCATTGTCCCAACATAAGAATATTGGACTCGAACCTAACCTATTTACTCAGAACGAGCATATTTCTTCGATTAAAACATTCATAATCAAGAAGAAGCGTGATTGATGGAACTAATTTAATTATTAAATTGACTATCACAATATGGTTAAAATTTAATAGATGAAGACCTACATGAGAAAGGAAGGATCAATGTTTAGATCCAAGTTGCAATAGAGGATGAAAGTTTTTTTTTTGTTTGTTTGTTTGTGATGAGGTATATGTTATTAAAGATAGTGTGATTATAGGATTTCTTTTATATATATCTTATATATTGCATATTAAATACTATAATTTAATAGAGTTATAATAGTATCGTGACTATAGTATCTATTTACATTACTCTAATAATATCTTTATACTATTAAAATCTTATGTCCATTATTTACGCTACTTAAATTTATGGACAAAAGATGGAGTCAACAATTATACCGTACCTCCAAAAGTTATTCTAAAAGCCTTGATATGAAAATATTTTCCAATAAAACACTCTTTCTTGGGACGAGAAAATTCTCATTGTGGCTCATTCATGGAAAATGACCCTAAGCACTTATAAGTATTATTAAAGGGCAAAATGATGACTGAGACCAGCACTTCAAGCTAAGTCGTCAGGTGTTATTTCATTTTTAATGAATATTTTCACGGGAAGAGAAGTCAAGGTTCACAACATTAATATATGTTGTGGACTTTTAGCTGTGGTTGGAATTTCATAGAAAAAGATCAGGATGAAATGGAAAATAATAAACTTATACCATCTGATTTATCCGTCCAAAACCAAATAGCTGATTGATCGTATGAGTTATTCTTATATGCATCGTTTTGACTGATTATGCAATTTAAGTGAGGCTGATTGTCATAAAGATGCATGCAGAACCATGAGATTAAGGTTGTCGGAGTTTAAGAGCAGAAGACTGAAGAACAAACTCTTTTGAAAGCGCATAGTAAAATTCTAAAATTTATCTTCCTATAATTAAAGCCCCCATTGCATTTGATAAAAATCCTACATAGATTATAGATTATGAAAAACAATAATTATAAGGTTAAAGTAAAGAATATCAAATCAATTTTAATTAGAAATTTTTAGGCAACGTGATTGAAAATACTCTATTAATCATCTATTGACTTGATTGATAACTACTTTTGAGCTGGAGCATTATCAGTAGTATCTATAACAACTGTTATCTATCAATAGGTGAATAATTTAAGGATGAATCAAAATTAAAGTTAATGGATTTCTTTTGTCTTGATTTAGAGAAAATATCTAAAGAGGGCAAGGATTATCGTTAAATTGGCATCCTTTTAAGATGACTTACAAGTAGTGAGTGTTTAGAGGATGTAGTAGAAACGAATCAATTCCACATATTGAAAAAAGAGAAAGAAACCTAAAAGGTCTTTTGATGCGAGGAGAAAATTATAATATCTCATATAAATGAAGTTATACATGAAAATAAATATGAATGTATAAAGTAAGATAGAAAATATCAAATTAATACTTATTATGAAATTTTAAATTAAGTAATTGAAAATATCCTGTCTATTGGTTCCATTATTAATAGCAATAGGCTACGTTTGTAGAATTCTTTAGGTTGGGCCGCGTCACAGCATGCTCCTTGATTATTTGTCTCTGAGTACATCACTAATTCACACTTTTAATTCATTGACGAGCAACTATAAATGAAAAACCAACATGTAGCACTTTTAAGAACCATCCACCTATGCATCATGTGTTGAAAATTTATGGATATTCATTAAAACACGTAAAGTGTGAGTATTAATCAATGTTTTTTTTCAATAAAGAGGAAACGAAATTGTAGGGCAACATGAGGAGCAATTTTCTATGCACTTGTCAATCTTGATCTTTTGCATAATTAGAGAAGAAATAACACCACCATCAACGCATGCTCTTAGGCATGCTTTTCAAGGCTTGAGGACCCCATCTAAGGTCCTCAGTATCGAAGACAGGTTTTTTAACTTTTTGAAGTTTTTTTTTTTTTTTAATAAGGATTTCAAAAGTGATTTTATTTTATTTGTTTGTTATTATTATTATTTTTGTTTTTAATGTTAGTTTGTATATATTTTTTGAATTGTAGATCCTATAAATAATATTAATATATACCAAAAAACTTTTTTTAAAAATCTTAGGATGAAGTAGAGAACTTCTTAAATGAAAAAACTTCTTAAAATATTAACGTGTTATTTAGAAATTTTAAATGGGATTCTTAAGAATGTGGATGATTTCGGGGATCATTTTTTTGGTATGCAATTTTTATAGTTCAAGTAATTGAAATTGTCCTTCAAATTGAGATATCAAAACTTGTCATTTTATGATAATTATAGTGTTTACAAGTTGCCCGATACAAGTGATTGGAATTATCATTCAACAAGAGCTGTCGAAACCAGTTTTATAATTAATTGGTATTTGGTTCAATGGTACTCGCACTATTATATGAGGTAGATGAGAGGATTCTAAACCCCCTCGCTCTCCCTTATCTTAAAAAAAAGGAGGGCATAAGGTACAATGATAGTAATAATAAAAAAGAGTGAAAAATTTCATCGAAGATTAAATAAAAACATCAATACTCCCATTAGAATCACCATCAATGTTCAATTGCTAGTGATTAAAACGCAGTAGAAAATAACCCATCATCATAATCAATAGTAGATCCAAAATTTGTAAAAGTTTGCCACAAGTCTACCTAATATTGCTTCCTAATAATAAAGCGAATAAACTTTTTATTTTATTTTATTTTTTAAAGGTAAGAGAAACATAACTGTATCTTACAAATAATTAATACATAAATCTATAACTAACAGATTGCAATTTGTGCTATTACAATAATCCATACCAGTCCCCACACATTAACAAGCAGAAAATACAATTCATTGGGCGCAAGAGTATATTATTTATATTATCCCTTTTGAGTTTTGACCCTTATTTATAATATTATGCCTTTTGACCAAATATTTCCTCTATTATTTTAGTCGTCTGTTTTAAACGTGACGCAAGGAATGAGTCCGAGTCCTCCATCACCACAGAAAAATCGTCACACGCCTACATACGATTATACATATGGAACAAGGAACATTTGATTTTAGGCAACTTTAAAAATGCATGATAACTACGTTGCTATTGTCCCATGCTTGTCATGAGTGTGACTAGAAACAGAGAACGATATAATACCCTTTGATGGCATTGGCAGATAATGCACACTTAGAAAGAGACATCACACATACCCAACATATAATATATATATGTATTTATAATTTATGGGTGTTGCACGTTTCAATTTAGTAATGATTTTTCAAACTAAACCAAACTTTTTTGGTATGAAAAGATTTAAACCGAAAACTACTAGTAAACCAAATATTTTGGTTTGGTTGGATTTGGTTTTGGTTTATACCTAAAGTAAAACGAAACATATTATTTTAATAAGTTAATATTTCAATAATGTTGTTTTTTTTTTTGTATAAAACTATATATCAAATAATTTATACATACTATTTTTTTTATTTTTTGTATAGTTAATTATATTATATTGTTGCTACCTAATACCACTGTATCCCATGTATAATTTCGCAATAATGCTCTATAGTATATATGTAGCTATACGTCATATATGTACATAATCAGTCTTGTTTTAGATTTATATATATATATATTAACTATATATGCCAAACATATATAAACTAATCTTTTATCCGGTGTTAGGTCTTTTTCGATTTAGAGTTGTCTTAAACCAAAACCAGACCAAACATTGGGGTTTCAAGAATTTTGAAATGTAGACAAAATCTTAAAACCAAATATATATATATATATATATATATATATATATATAGGTTTAACTTGATTTGATTCGGTTGAGTTTGTCAGTTTTGGTTTTATGGCGCCCAATTCTACATGTAGATGTACCTATACATATATTATATATATTTTTAGAAAGTATAAAAATAGTCCTTAACTTTTTATTGTTTTTTTTTATTTAAGTCATTTATTTTTTATTTTTTTTGCTACTTTTTATTTAATTCGTTAACCTTTTTAAGTTTTATGTTTGAATTCTCAATATTTTTAAAAATGATTTAAAGTCTGTTTTTCATAGATATACACTTTTTCTTAACTTCGAGTTTGGTTAGACAACATGTAAATAAATCTTAAACCAAAATTTTTTGAGGGAAGTGTTATAAAAACATTTATATTATGTATTTTGAATTTTCATATTTTAAAAATTGTTTGGTTCCTTTATATTTTCAAAACATAAAGAAATATATGTATATTTGTTTGTCACTTCAAAGAAATTCACCGGAATAAGTAGAAATCTCACCAGATTTGGCATACTTTGATGAAATTTGGTGGAACCTTTAAGAATTAAAACTTTGCTTTCAAAGTTGTTGCACACTTGCAATGGATTTTAAAATAAATAAATCCACTCGATTTTCTGTACCGCGTGCCTACCAAACTTACCTGCTAACCTAATAGGATACCTGCAACATACATAAAACCCGTGCAGTTAATTTATACTGTTAAGTTGGAGGCCAAACTGTGGGAAGTAAGACTATAAAGAAGTCGACAGAGAACTTGTTGACAGAGAGTCTGTCCAAACGCAGCTTGACGAACTAAAGCAAAAGGTTTATACCTGTTAAATTGTTTCAAGAGAACTTGCCGACATGTACAAACGCATAAATGATTGTATCGACAGTACATAAATTCGAGGGGAAACTAGTAAGACTTTGAACAAGCACAAATAGTACGCAACAAAATCCAAAGTTTCCCCAAAAAAACCCAATTACACAACCTCCATCACCCAACATCAAATCAACCACAGAAAATACATAGAAACAGAAATATCCTACTCAATTTACCTCAACTGTAAACTGTGGAGGTGGTAGCGTAAGGCCAATAGAGAGGGACAAGGACGGTGGGTGGGAGGAAGAATAAGATAGTCATGTTATTCACAGCTTGAAACTTCATCTAAAATCTAATTGAGCTTTTATAATTTCTTTATAACCCATCTTAAACACTAAGAAATATTTTATCGGATAAACATCAAATTAGATCAGATTAAGTACCCTATATAACCCATTTGTTTGCTCACTATATATACTAATGACCGATGTTCTATTTATCTCATTACCAAATTTTATGGATAAGAATTACCTCCTAAATTTGGAGGAAAATTTTGTACCATTTTCATATATTGTGTTTATTTTCCTCTTCACCGAATTTCATTACTTGAATATCATGTGATGATTCACATGAAAAGAACAACCTCGTAGTTTTTTGGTTCAAAACATTCTTAAACCCTATTTGTCACGTTAGAAAATTCTGGATTACAAGTTTTAGTGGTGGCTGGTCAACAGTCTAAGCTCCTTCCCTAGAGAGGGTTGGGACATCTTGTTAAATTTTCATTTGCATTAGGGTGTTTTATGGAGGATTATATACTTAAATATATATTTTTTAAATTATATAAATATTATACTTGTAAAACATATTCATAAAATAGGTTTTAAAAGCGTAAATCATTGTATGACTTTAAGCATATTAAAAATTTCTGGGCTAAAGGCATAGATGAGGTCTGTGCTTTCAGCACAACCCACTTTTACATCTCACTATATAATTTTTTATTCCATTTACACTCATCGTTGACTTATAAACACGTGATAACAGTACAAAAACTAAAAAATATAAATACATTAATAGTACGAAACACACAATACACACAAAATACCTACTAACCCATATCTCATTTGTCTCTTGTTCACACATAGGAAAAAGGAAGAAGAAAGAGTAATTTTGCACAAAAAAAAAGAAAAGATTTGCTTAGATTTAAGTGTTTCTAAACAACTAATCTCAGTTGTGATATGTTTTTTTTAGAAAAGTTGAATTTTTTTATCTGTATTTAAGTTTTTTTATCCGTGTTTGTATTTGATGTAAGATTTTAGAAAAATATTAGTATAATTGTATATTTTATAGAAAAGATTACTCGGTATTGTTAGATGTAAACACCCCATTTTTGCTCTAGGAATGAGTAATAATCAATAATAATCGATTTTCAATTTTTCTCTAATTTAGCAAAAATAATGGAAAATATTCAAAAAAATAAAAATAAATAGGAAAACACATCAATTTTGAAAAATGATTTCAGAAATAGTAATAATAAGGGATGAATAATTTTTATAAATTTTTGAAATTTCAAAAAATACAAAAAATACAAAAAATCGCATTGCATATATGCAATTTGCGATATAAAGAAAATCGGGAAATTGGGCCAGCTCAGCTGGTTCGTGCGTGCGCTGGGAATGTGTGGGAGGCTGGAGGTCACGAGTTCGAATCTTCCCCCAAGCATTCGATGCAATTTCTTTTCCTTTCGCCTGGAGCTGCCACGTGACCGAGGGAAGTCATGCGTGTCGCGCGTGATCGTCTTCTTCACCCTGACAGACGCGAGAAGAAGCCGGAGCAAGTCTGATGAAGGTGGAATCGATCATTTTTTTCAAAATCTTCTAGATTATTGTCAAGATAAAGCCGAATCCATAAGATAAATCAAAGAAAAACAAGAGATCAACATCAAATCGCTGGGATAAAATCAAATCTAAAAACGGAAGAAATTCAGATTTATCCAAATCGGCCGATTTGAGCTTATCCAAGAGGGTTTCCGGACGCCTATAAAAAGAGGAGGAGTAGAGGAAGCCAGAACACGAATCACAATTGAGAGAAAGTGAGGAAAGAGTGCAAATCAGAGAGCATCGGAGAAGAACCCAAAACTGCGAGCACCGACCGGAGTTGAACCACCACCAGGAAGCGATCTGGGAGTGAATCACCGCCACCATTGGATTCAGCACTCTCAAGAAGCTAGAATTCGACACCTCACCCGTTGCAAAAGACCGCCGGAACGCCGTGAACGAGCATCCTCCGCCGCTGTATCCGATCGATCCGACTCGACCCGATTCGACTCGACTGACCCGACCCTCGTATCCGACCCGGATCCAGGTAAGTCGGATTTTCCGGATTTTTTTTAATTAATTAATTTATTTTGTTTATTTATTTATTCCGAATTAAGTTATTATTTATTATTTATTATTTGTTATTTAGGTCGTTATTTATTTATTTATTGGTTTAGGTTTTATTTTCAA
The DNA here is from genome assembly GCA_037954665.1 of Laguncularia racemosa. Taxonomy (NCBI): domain Eukaryota; kingdom Viridiplantae; phylum Streptophyta; class Magnoliopsida; order Myrtales; family Combretaceae; genus Laguncularia; species Laguncularia racemosa. The sequence goes on along the minus strand of JBBMOL010000013.1, from coordinate 1,273,282 downwards.
TAAATAGGGAAATAATAGAAATTAGATTTTTCTAGGATTTAATAATGTAATAAATAAAAAAAAGGAAAAAAAGAAAAAGATAAAAATAATAATAATAATGTAGAAAAGTAATAAAAAGATTAGGAAAATAATAATAAAATTTTAGATTTCAAAATAGGATAGATAATAACTTAGGATAAAATCATAAAAACCATAAAAATCATAAAAAATCAGAAAAATCATTCAAAAATTAAAAAAAATGAGTTTTAGCACTTAGAAAAAACCATTTTCCTAAAATAAACACAAAATTGATGTTTTCCCTAAAAATCATTTTCAAAAATCAGATTAAAGTTTAGGCTTAGATTTTTTTAGAAAAAATCCCAAAAATGATAAAAACATAAATCGAAAGAGATTTCAAAAACTAAAATTCACAAACAAACTTAAAGTTTTTCAGAAAAGCGAATTACGGCTTGTTTGATCCTGAGTAGCAGGTACGTAGGCACCCATTCGGGTCAACCCATAAAAATGAATGAAAAATCATTTTCTTGAAACAATATAATAAAAAGTAACAGAAACACAATGAAGCACATTTCTAAATAAGATCAATTTCAGGAGATTAGGTGGTAACTGTAAGGTTTTAATAGGTTAGCCTCCGGACTTAGAAACTCTGGTTTTCCCTTTTCCTTTTCAAAAACAAGAAAAGGAAATAACGACGACTAGTGGTCCAAATTAAGACTAATCTGCTCCTTTAGTCTTAATTCAATATTTCCCAACAACAGTTGGGTGGCGACTCCAAAATTAAACGAAATTCCTAGCTCAAGTCGAGGATCTACATTAGATGAGCATAGGGTCTAGTCTAGATTGGATTAGGAATGGGAATTCAAAAATTAGACTCGACATTAGATTATAATTTATTAAATATGATTTATATAAATGTTGCATGTGTAACATGTAATATTAATTTTTGTATTAAAATGAGGATTAACTACTGTAAAGAATGTGAAATATGTAAAATGTGAAATAATTGCTATAGTATTATACCAAAATTTTGAAATATTTAGTGGGAAAATGTAATTTAAAAATAATTTCAAAAAAGTATTTGGAAAAAAAAATTGTTTGAAAATAATCGGAGGAAAATTGAAATTAAAATTAAAATGAGAAATGAGAGGTAATTTTTTTTTATAAATATTATTCTAATTTTTTTGTATAAATATTTTTGAAAATTATAAAAAAATTATTGTGATGGAAATTTGTAATATCTAGAATGTGAAATATTTTTTACAGTATTGTAAAATGATATGGAATTGATTGGAATTTTTAGTAGTGAAAATGTTATTAAAAAATAACATTTGGAAAATTTTTAGAAAAAACTCATTTTCCAATAATGGGGAAAAATTTAATATTTGAAATGTTATGAAAATTTGTTTTTTTCTTGAAATTTTAGAATGTTATTATTGGGAATTGTCATATTTATTAAAAAGCTTATAATTTATATATTAAATTTCATTTTGTATTTGTTGCAAAGTGAATATATTTGTATGGTATTATAAATGAGTTATAAAATTAATTAGTTATTAATTATCCGTTCATCAAAGGAGATTAGTTGTTAATATATTGTTAATTAATTACTATTAAATTAATTATTGAAAAATATTGTAGTGGGTGGAAATGTGAAAATTTATATGGTTTTATAGAATTAGTCATAAAAATAAGTATTTCTTAATCATTCATTAATTAAAGGTCATTAGTTATTAATATATCATTATTTAATTGTTATAAAATTAATTAGTAAAATTTTTTTATATTGGTTGCAAATGTAAATTATTTGTACAGTTTTGCATAATAGATAGAGCTTGGACCTTTCAATTATTCAGTCTTGACGCGGTAGGCTAGTCATCGATCATAGGCGATTTGGGATAGAGAGGTAACAAACGTTTTACTTATCAATTAGTTTACGTTGCATTAAAAATAGGAAAACATTTGACATGTTGTTGGTATAAGAGCAAGCAACCCTCGCTGTGTGACGGTGTGAGTTGTCACTTCGTCGCGACGAGCATACAATCCCATTTGATGCTCGAATGAAGCCATACTTACAGTTGACTAAATTCGGAGCTGTAAGTTACCTGCCGTGCATACCCCTTGATTAGCACATGATTACGGCATTAGTAGAAAGATAACGTCCAAAGACTCATACATTCCATATGTTAACGGGGGAGTTTACCATTATGCTACAGAATGTGAAGATCTAGTTGGGACTCTCTGTGGATAGATAGATAGTTATAGAGAGTAGCTGTCTGGATTGAGGAGTAATATGTGAAAAACTGCTAGGGGCGAGACTAGAGTCCAGCGATAGGCCTGGGGGTGTGGGGTGTGCAGAGGAGGGCAACACTGTATCCACAACCGCGGTAGTAGAATACCTAAGAGGAGGTATAATAAGTTCCAATGCCGCAACGAATGAGGGGACAATGACAACCTCGAAACCGCAGTGAGGCAAAGGAAAATCCCAAGCAGGACAAATAGATACATGTTGATCATGATGCGGTGTATGCTAGCTCAGGGCCAACATTCAGCCAATATGAGACATCACATTAGCATTCTATTAGTGGTCCTGTACTAACACCATTAGCTCCACGAAAGTAACGCCCTGGAAAACAACCTATGCACCAAGGTAAATAATTGAATTAACCATTTATGTGGAGTCCCGTGCAGCCATGAGCGTTCGACAGTTCTCCTAACCAGCATCCAACCCAAGAGTTTGAATCTACTCTAACTTTGCATGTAAGGCCATCCAATGCCTTCGCTCGGCTAGCTAGGCATTTCACTAGGGATAGGAGATAGGTTTTTAATTATTTGTATATGTATATGGTTTACTGCAATGATTAAATTTATGTATTATTACAATTTGTAATAAATTAGTATGTATTTCGTGCACCAACATTGTCACCCCTTACTGTTTTCACATGCAATGTGTACATATACGATTTTACAACATCGAATATTTCATAATATTTAACTAATTTCTAAATAAATTGGCATTTGAAACAACTTCTCAATAAATGACAAAATTGCATGTATATATACAGAATATGAAGCATCCCCCTTCTGCCATGTATTTAAACAAATTGGATGAAGTAGTTAAGGATTCACCTGCCGTGAAGACCCTTGAATCCTGTCACCACGAACATGCCCTCCAACTTCTTCTTTAAGGCCCAAAGTCTCCATTTATAACCGTCGTCCCTTCTCAAACAATAAATAGACCACAATAGTGGGCTGGACTTTACAATAGTAAAGTTGTAATGGTTCTTCACATAGTAAGACTTTACTGCTTGAATGATATCTACTTTCATCCTGAATCTAATGCTCCTATAAAAATCGTCACTGCTACTCAAACCATTGCAAATATCGATTTACTCATGTTCGAAATAACTGTAACCACTATTGTCTCCATAATTAAATATATAAATTATAAGTTTTTTAATAAATATGACAATTTCCAATAACAATGTTCTAAAAATTTTAAGAAATTTTTTTTTTTCATAACATTTCAAATATTAAATTTTTAATACCATTATTAGTGGCTAGAGTATGACAAAAATCCGGTAAAGAAGTTGAAAAAAAAAATGTCAAGCATAACGAACTTTTATACAAAATATGTCGTATCATTGAAGTTGATCCAACCGAAATAGGAATTGAGATAATTCACAAGTATCTTATGTTCCATGGGGGTAATACATGTTATGTGTTGATAGCAATAAGAGATGATGAAGATGTTGAAATTTTTATCAAAATGGCTGAATCATATGAATATCATGACATACAACAGTTATTCATCAGAATTTCTGACAACTAGGAGGCCCCTTAGTAAGGTAGACATTTAATATAAGCAATCAGCCACAATCGTCACATCACATTATAGAAATGCAGCAAGAGTTGTTGACATTTCAATTCTCAATTCTAACCCCAATGGAAGTGAACGATGATGATGAAATAGATAGAGCAGTTGCTCCAGTGTTACAACGACTAGACACACGAGATCCATACATGGTTCATGTGGGAGTGGAGGTTGCAATTGACATTGATGGTGGAATAGGTGTTGAGTAGGAGAGTAGTGATAACGAGGAGAGCTTTGATAAGGAAAATTAAGAGAGTGAGAACGAAGGAGATGGAGTAGTGGAAGAAGAGTTTCTAACCGTACATAACTACTCGAGATAACTAATATATCGAGTAGAGTGGGTTGAATCATCAACCACGCTAGTTAGAGATCCTGTTCCGTATTATAATTATGTAGGCGATAGTGGTTACATTTATTTTGAGTAGGAGTAAATCGATATTTGCAGTGGTTCGAGTAGCAGTGATGATTTTTATAGGGGCATGAGATTCAGGATGAAAGCAGATGTCATTCAAGTAGTGAAGTCTTACCATGTGAAGAACCTTTGCAACTTCACTATTGTAGAGTTCAGCCCACTGCTGTGGTCTGTTTATTGTTTGAGAAGGGACAACGGTTGTAAATGGAGACTTTGAGCCTAAAAGAAGAAGTTGGAGGGTATGTTAGTGGTGATCGGATTTGAGGGTCCACATGGCGGGTGAATTCTCGATTACTCCATCCAGTTTGTTTAAAGACATGGTAGAAGCGGGATGCTTCATATTCTGTACATCTACATGCAATTTTGTTATTTATTGAGAAGTTGTTTTGAATGTCAATTTGTTTAGATATAGTTAAATATTATGAAATATTCGAAGTTGTAAAATTGTATATTACATATTGCATGTGAAAACAACAAGGGGTGATAGTGTTGGTGCACGAAATGTGTATTGATTTATTACAAATTGTAATAATACATAAATTTAATCATTGCAGTAGACCATATACATATGCAAATAATTAAAAACCTATCTCCTACCCCTAGTGAAATGCCTAACTAGCTAAGCGAAGGCGTTGGATGGCCTTACATGTAGAGTTGGAGGAGATTCAAACTCTTGAGTTGGATGCTAGTTGGGAGAATTGTCGAATGCTCGCGACAATACGGGACTCCGCTTAGATGGTTGATTCGATGATTTACCCTGGTGCATAGGTTTTTTTCTAAGGCGTTGCTTCCGTGGAGCTATTAGTGTTGGTATAGGACCACTGATAGAATGCCGATGTGGTGTCTCATATTAGCTGAACGTCAGCCCTAAGCTAGCATGCATCACATCGTGATCAACATGTATCTATTTGTCCTGCTTAGGATTTTCCTCTACCTCACTACGGTTTCAAGGTTGCTGTTGTCCCCTCGTTCGTTGCTTCGTTGGAATCAGTTTTGCCTCCTATTGGGTGTTCTGTTGCCGTGGTTACGTGTACAGTGTTATCCCCCTATGGTGAAGTATGAACTAAAAACCCCGATTAGCTATTCTTATGGAGCTTACACCCTCGAATCCAGCTAGCTATAAGTATGGCTTCATTCTAGTATCAAATGGGATCGTATGCTCGTTGTGACGGAGTGACAACTCATGCTATCGTAAGGCAAGAGTTGCTTGCTCTTATGCTAACAACATGTCAAATGTTTTCCTATTTTTAATGCAACGTAAAAATGTTTGTTACCTCTCTATCCCAATCTACTGTATCAAGACTAAAGAATCGAAAGGTTCAAGTTCTATCTATTATGCAAAACCATACAAATAATTTACATTTGCAATCAATATAAAATTTTTCACTAATTAATTTTATAAAAATTAAATAACGATATATTAACAACTAATGACCTTTAATTAATGGATGATTAAGAAATAATTACTTTTATGACTAATTTTATAAAACCATACAAATATTTCACATTCCCACCCACTACAACATTTTTTCAATAATTAATTTAATAGTAATTAATTAACGATATATTAACGACTAATATCTTTTGATTAACAGATAATTTATAACTAATTAATTTTATAACTCATTTTATAATACCATACAAATATATTCACTTTGCAACAAATATAAAATTTTTCAGTAATTAATTTTACAATAATTAATTAACGACTAATCACCTTTAATTAACGGATAATGAATAACTACTTACTTTTATGATTAATTCTGCAAAACCATAAAAATATTTTATATCTCCACCCAATATAAAATTTTTCACTAATTAATTTTATGATAATTAATTAACGATATATTAACGATTAATCATCTTTGATTAATGGATAGGTAATAACTAATTAATTTTATAACTCATTTTATAAAATCATACAAATATTTTCACTTTGCAACAAATACAAAATTTTTCACTAATTAATTTTATAACAATTAATTAATGATATTTTAACGACTAATTATCTTTAATTAACAGATAATTACCAACTACTTACTTTTATGACTAATTCTACTAAACCATACAAATATTTTACATTTCCACCCAATATAAAAATTTTCACTAATTAATTTTATAATAATTAATTAATGATATATTAAAAACTAATTTCCTTTGATTAATGGATAATTAAGAACTAATTAATTTTATAACTCATTCTACAAAAATATACAAATAATCCTACCTTGCAACAAATACAAAATATTTCATTAATTACTTTTATAACAATTAATTAACCATATATGAACAACTAATCATAATTAATGGATAGTTACCAACTACTTATTCTTATGACTAATTGTCGAGTCTATTTTTTTTTTTTTTTTGCATTCCCATTCCTAATCCGATCTAGACTAGACCCTATGCTCATCTAATGTAAATTCTCGACTTGAGTTAGGAATTTTGTTTGATTTTTGGAGTCGCCACCTAACTGTTGTTGGGAAAGATTGAATTAAGACTAAATGAGCGGATTAGTCTTAATTTGGACCACTAGTCGTCGTTATTTCCTCTTCTTGTTTTTGAAAAGAGGAAAAGGGAAAACCAGAGTTTCTAAGTCCGGAGGCTAACCTATTAAAACCTTACGGTTACCACCTAATCTCCTTAAATTGTTCCTATTTAGAAATGTGTTTTATTGTGTTTCTGTTACTTTTTATTATGTTTTTGAATTATTTCAAGAAAATGATTTTTTTATTTCATTTTATGGGTTGACCCGAATGGGTGCCTACTACCTGCTATCCAGGATCAAACAAGCCGTAGTTCGCTTTTCTGAAAACCTTAAATGTGTTTGTGAATTTTAATTTTGAAATCTCTTTTGATTTTTGTTTTTACCATTTTTGGGATTTTTTTCTAAAAAATCTAAGCCTAAGCTTTAATCTGATTTTTGAAAATGATTTTTAGGGGAAAACATCAATTTTGGATTTATTTGAGGAAAATGATTTTTCTAAGTGCTAAAACTCATTTTTATGATTCTTTTGATTTTTTTATTATTTTTTTATGTTTTGTAATTTTTTAATGATTTTTATTTCTTTTCGATTTTTCCTTATTCTTCTACATTTTTTTTTATAATTTTTATGAGTTTTCACGGTGTTGTAGTTTTTTACCATTTTTATTTTTATTATTTTTTTATGAATTTTGCATAATTTTTGTGAATTTTTGTTAAGAATTTTATGCTAAGCTATTATTTATCCTATTTTGAAATCTAAAGTTTTATTATTATTTCCCTAATATTTTTATTGTTTTTCCACATTTTTATTATCATTTATTTTTCTTTTTATTTATTTATTTTTTTCTTTTTTTTTCTACATTATTAAATCCTAAAAAAACCTAATTTCTACATTTTCCTACTTATGGAAATAAAACATAAAGCATAAATAAATAACTAAATAAATAACCAACAAATAAATAATAAATAATAAATCAAATAAATATAAGTAAAATAACTAAACAAAATTCGAAAAAAATAAATAAAAAATCCGGAAAATTCGACTTACCTGGATCCGGGTCGGGTCGGATCAACCCAATATAAATTTTTTTTATTTCATTTAATGGGTGCCTACATACCTGTTATCCAGGATCAAACAAGCCGTAGTTCGCTTTTCTGAAAACCTTAAATGTGTTTGTGAATTTTAATTTTGAAATCTCTTTTGATTTTTGTTTTTACCATTTTTGGGATTTTTTTCTAAAAAATCTAAGCTTAAGCTTTAATCTGATTTTTGAAAATGATTTTTAGGGGAAAACATCAATTTTGGATTTATTTGAGGAAAATGATTTTTCTAAGTGCTAAAACTCATTTTTATGATTCTTTTGATTTTTTTATTATTTTTTTATGTTTTGTAATTTTTAATGATTTTTATTTCTTTTCGATTTTTCCTTATTCTTCTACATTTTTTTTATAATTTTTATGAGTTTTCACGGTTTTTGTAGTTTTTTATCATTTTTATTTTTATTATTTTTTTTATGAATTTTGCATAATTTTTGTGAATTTTTGTTAAGAATTTTATGCTAAGCTATTATTTATCCTATTTTGAAATCTAAAGTTTTATTATTATTTCCCTAATATTTTTATTGTTTTTCCACATTTTTATTATCATTTATTTTTCTTTTTATTTATTTATTTTTTTTCTTTTTTTTTCTACATTATTAAATCCTAAAAAAACCTAATTTCTACATTTTCCTACTTATGGAAATAAAACATAAAGCATAAATAAATAACTAAATAAATAACCAACAAATAAATAATAAATAATAAATCAAATAAATATAAGTAAAATAACTAAACAAAATTCGAAAAAAATAAATAAAAAATCCGGAAAATTCGACTTACCTGGATCCGGGTCGGTGCACGGGTCGGGTCGGATCGGGTCGGTCGGACACGACGGCGAAGAGGGCTCGTTCATGGCGTTTCGACGGTCTTTTGCAACGGGTGAGGTGTCGAATCCTAGCTTCTTGAGGGTGCTAAATCCAATGGTGGCGGTGGTTTGCTCCCAGATCGTCTCCTGGTGGTGGTTCAACTCCGGTCGGTGATCGCGATTTTGGTTCTCCTCTGGTGCTCTCCGATTTGCTCACTTTTCTCACTTTCTCTCAATTATGATCCGTGTTTTTAGCTTCCCGCACTCCTCTATTTATAGGTGTTTGAAATCGAGCTGGATAAGCTCGGATTTCCTCCGATTGAAGCTAATCGGATTTTCGGTTAAAAAAACCAACTTCGATTTGTGTAAATCTATCGATTTGTTGCGATTTGATTCCAATTAGATAATGTTTATCTTATTTCTGTTGAAGATCTGTTGGATTTGTGCAAAAAATCGAATCGAAACGGCCGAAATTCGAATTTTTCCTTCTGTCGGCGATCTCGGACCCGAGGTAGGAGATGATCACGCGCCCGGCGCATGCGTTTCCTCCAGCCAATCGGATGCTGCCACATGTCTTGGATAAGTAAGAAAAATGCAAAACGCGGAAACTGCTTCCCTCGCGATTCGAACCTGCAACCGAGCCCCCCTGCACGCGCCTTAACCCGTGGTTCGAACCAGCTGGGCTAGCCCACTTTCCTGATTTTTCTAATTTCGCAAATTGCATATATGCAATGCGATTTTTTTATTTTATTTTTGTATTTTTTGAAATTTCAAAAATTTTTAAAAATTATTTATTATTTATTATTGCCATTTCTGAAATCATTTTTCAAAATTGATGTGTTTTCCTATTTATTTTTATTTTTGGAATATTTTTATTATTTATGCTAAATTAGAGAAAAATTGAAAAAAATTGGAAAAAATTGGAAAAAATTAAGAATTGATTATTATTCATTCCTAGAGCAAAAATGGGGTGTTTACACTAATTTTACTAAACCACAAAAATGTTTTACATTTCCACCCAATACACAATTTTTCACTAATTAATTTCATAATAATTAATTAATGATATATTAATGATTAATCATCTTTGATTAATGGATAATTAATAACTAATTAATTTTATAACTCATTGTACAAAACTATACAAATATTTTCACTTTGCAACAAATACAAAATTTTTCACTAATTAATTTTACAACAATTAATTAACAACATATTAACGACTAATCATTTTTAATTAATGGATAATTATCAATTACTTACTTTTATGACTAATTCTATTAAACCATACAAATATTTTACATTTCCACAAAATACAAATTTTTTCATTAATTAATTTCTTAGTAATTAATTAATGATATCTTAATGACTAATCACTACTAATTAACAGTTAATTAATAATAGCTTAGTTTATGGCTATGTTTACAAAAATACATCATAATAACATATATACATAATTCATTTACTAATTTTAATTAATCATATATTAATAATTAATTAATATTTAATTAACAATAATTACTATTTCAATAAAATTTATGTAGTGTATATATTTACATGTCCTTTTTTTTTTTTTTTTGCATTTATCCAAAGTAATATAACAACAATAAAAATAATTTTTTCTTAAGAAAACATATCAAGATCTTGATGAAAAAATTTCCATACAAGTATTTGAGTAAACTAAAACCTGTGTAAAACACAAATTGTGAAAATAAAAATTTACAAAGTGAAGTTTACAGAGGAAATTCAAAGATCGAAATGTGAACATATGAACTAAACTAAGGATTCATATTTATATTTGAAAGTGTTGATACAAATTTTTTTTGTGTATTATTATGTAAATTTATTATATCACTTTTAGGTTTACTGACATACTTTTACAATAATTTTATAGGTTTATAGATATACTTTTATAATAATTTTATAGATTTACAGAATTTTTATAGATTTGCAGTGTTATACGCTTTATAGGTTTGCAGTAACATATTCCTAGGGTTAAGAAAAAAAAAATTGTATTGAATTGCATTGAAACTATAGATTAGGTCTGTATTTTCATCTTAAAATTTTTGGATATCACTAAACTCATATATGTGATTCTTGTTTTTGAAACTTATTTTAATAATATATTTTACCGGTATAATATTTAAATAACTTTTTAAATAAAAATAATATTTAAATATGTAACTCATCTAATTGCTTTTAAAATATATGAGCTTTCCGATCACTTTAATTGGACATCTAAATATACGTACGACCCTGATGCACGCGGGATTATATATCTCTTTGTTTGTCGGCTAGCTGCTTTCATGCAGAGGCCGTTAATTGGTTGCACCTTTAGGGACCCGAGTTCCACCCCAAAATCAGGGCGCTCTGCTAAATTAGGGTTGCAACAACGGAACATCATTGCAATTTTTTTTTTTTATATATATATATACACACACATATATGTTTGAAAGGACATGCGATTATCAGCTGACATTTTTTTTTTAAATTGTCATGATAATGTTGCAAATGAATTATACGAATATTATGACCGAAATATAAAAAGAATTATGGTAATCATGTCTTATTTATATTTTATTTTGAATTGAGAATGAATTAGCTAACCGAACCCAAGTTGCTTTGTGAGAGAATTATTGATAAAAGACTGCTAATTGGAGCACTGGTTGTTGTTAAAAGTTTTAAAAGCAACCTTTTATAATTTTAATATTAATAACAGTACAATTTATTTAAAAAGAAAAAAAAAGAAAAAAGAAAGGTGTTATAAGACAATTATCAACATTTATTTCAATAAATGAGAGATCACATATGTGATACTTTGTATAAATAAAGTTCCATACCAATTGGAGAAGGAATTTGGTATTGGCTTATAAAGGTATGGTAGTGAATATTATATCAATGTTAGTTAGGAATTTTTGAGCCACCTATTAACTTGGCTGTCTATTTCTTTTGGCCTAAATGCTACAAATGGCATTAAAGCCGGCCCCTTACTAGTATGTGGATGATTCTAGAATGAACCAAGATGGAAGCAAGTCGTTTTGCTTTAACTTGATTTAGAGAAAAGAAGAGAAGTCGTTAGAGTGCGACTTCTGGCAACATTCTAAGATGACCTATAGGTGGAAGCTAGTACAAATGAGCTGAATTACACAAAGAAAAAGGGAAAAAAATTCTTGGCTCTAATTACAAAGTCTTATGACGATGACATTACATATTTAAGGGGGGAGATCGTAAATAATCATATAAGTAAAATCTCATATGATTGTGGCCGTGTATGTTAAGTTAACATTAGTTAGGAACTTTTAGTTTTAGTAGTTGAAATGGGTTAATAGTTGCTCATTAGCTCAACTATCAATTACTTTTAATATCGAGCCTTACAACAATGTTGTAGGTCCCAAATTATATATTTAAGAAACACAACTTCTCAAGATATTAGTTTGAAATGCATGCTAAATATTTAAAATTTCTGTACAAAAATAAACTAAATAAATAGCATAAAATTAAAGAGATAGGGAAAAAAGATCAAGCTTAAGATTTTACCGGAGTTTCATTTTATGTGTTAATTCTCTCTTCTAATTCTAATGCCAGGGACTTAGTTGTCTATACCAGCGTTGTTTCACTAATCCAATAATCAAAAGTTAATGAGAAGTTACAATTAATCTACCAAACTTTGGCTTTTTACCCTTTTCGCTCTACCTATTTAGCCCTCAACTTGGCTAACTTACAAATTTATAGAGAACCACTATAACTTTTCTTAAACAACACTATCAAACTCTTAAAAAATCAAATAGCTTGAGGAATACAATAATAGAAAATCCCCAACAAATTTTCCATTCAAAAAAGAACATTAAAATGAATGACAATATAGTGTAGAATAGTTTCTAAGTTCACAGATGTATATGATTATTATTTCCTTCTATTCTTCTCTATGTTGAATTTGAATTGACTTGAATTGTAATATTTTTTAGCAATAATGGCTAGTTGAAGATTGGACTTTATCCATTGAGTTTTGGCGCTAACTCTTGAAGTTTATCTTCATGAATTTAAATTCAAATCCAACAAAAAGCTTGTGAAGTTTGTCTAAAAAATCTGCTAAAAAATTGCCCTTTGATATTTTCCATCAAATAGCTCACAAAATCTTCTCAAAACTTATTCCATGATATATCCATATTTCCCACTTATTTTGAATTTGAAATACCTTATAAATCTCCTTCAAATCCAACCAACTTCAAAAACCTTATCTGATTTAATTCTAAAACAATCCGATAACAAATGTCTATCATAATCTCCACTTGATGTTATCTGATTTTATTTGAAAAATATATCCCCGATATTTCGGTCTTCCTCAACTTCTGAATTTCCATTGAGCCTCTGTTAAGATATTGCTGCGTCCATGTGTGGTGCTTCTTTAAATAAAATCATCTAGCCGTTGTTTCACTCATTTGTTTTGTCGGTTGAACATTAAAGATTCTGAGTGATCAACTTGCTAATTCCATGGAATACTTTAGACATATGCTTGGTCATTGAATATTACACCAAGTTGGAGACTGGAAACGCCCTTACTTGACAAATAGATGATAAACTTCAAGGCTTGATAATCACGTTGTGGATGAATCAAGATGTTGCTAAAAGAATTTAACTTGTTGTCATGTTGACAAAACTTATGTTAATACCAATACTTGACTTAGTTAAAGCTGCTCTTTAATTTGCTAATAATCACATCCATGTTAATTTCAATAATTAATGAAGCTTCAAAATTCACTCGATTAAAATGCTGCTCCTTAATAAATGTTGCTATTCAAATATTAAACTTCCAAATCTTCATTCCACTTTATTCGTCAAATTATTCCATCTTAATTTAAATAAAATTAATCCAATAGATATATATCCAACTTAAGTGGAATGCTATTATCCAAATATATTTGATAAGTGAAATTGGATCTTAAATAAGATTAATGAACCAATTTAATTCACCAAAAATATTAATTATGTAAAATCCTATATATAACTAAAAGTACCCTTTACTTCACTTTCTATATTGTGCACTTAATAAGATTTAAAGCATGCTTTATTATTATTAAAACCAAATTAGGAGATTTAACACATATATGAAAGTAATAGTTTATAGAATTCTATAGTGACAAATCCATGCCAATTTCTACGGTTCTGTTGATAATATTACAGTGAATAAACCAAACTTTATATCATGTGGGCGAACATGTAGAAATTCAATGGGATTCGAGCACCTTTAGGGACGTTTTTCTTTTTTTAACTAGCAATGAAAATAACTTTGACTCAATCAAGTTATGATCTAAAAGAATTATACATTTTAAAAAATTATCTAATAATTAAAAGAAATTAAGAATAAAAAAATCGAAATATTGGTGTAAGTTGATAAATTACATAGAAAACTCATTATTGTTTTTTTTTTTCCTAGAAATTTAGATTACATAATTTATTGCATAACTACTTTATTTCTTTTAAGAAAAAATTACACGAGAAGGGATAAACGTTTAGGGGTAAGTTTAAATAGGAAATTGAAGTTTGAAAAAGTTAAAATAAAATATCAACATTTTAGCAGGTAATTCAAATAAGGGATTCTGTTACATTTCTGTTATGACGCTGTTAACACCCAATGATGTGGCACATTAGTTTTAAGTATTCACTTATAGGATGCCATTTTCACATCATTATTAATTTCATAAGTAATGCCAAAATAGTTGATTAATGTAAGCATTTTCTACAACATTGCATTCTTTATCAACTTCAAAGGAATTATGAATCTAGTGTAGATGATGAAGGAATTGCATGCTAGAAGAAGGCTAGCTAAGAGTCCTACACTTCCTAGTGTTGTGCAAGCATCATCATCCATTGGAAACTCCATGAATAGCATAGGCCTATTGAATTATTGCTTTTGTGGTTTTTTGTCGCTTAAGTAAACCAGTTGGACGAGACAAAATCTAAGGAGGAGGTTTCACAGTTGTCCACATCGAAGAGGTGAAGGGTATTGTGTGTTCTTCAAGTGGGTAGACATAGCAATGCCTAATCGTGTAAGAGAGGTTATCTTGGAACTTTGTGAATGGTTGGTTGACTTCTCAAACTCAAATGTACATGTTTCTTCGAGTATTGATGATGTGGGTGGAGCACAAAGTTCTTTAGCGATTGGGTTAAATGTTCTGAAGGACAAACTTGCCTGCATGAAGAAAATTGTGAAGTTAAAGAAGAAGAAGCTTTTGGCTTATTGCTTGGGTCTTTTGTGGTTTGTCATCTTTATAGCGGGTGTTGTTGTGCTCTTGATGATGTGGTATGACAATACTAAGGAGTTAATTGATGCAAGAGTTTGTCGATTACACTAAAGGATCTTATGTATTAGATCTAATCAATGGTTGTGTAGTCTAGTGAATTGTAATTGGAATAGTTTTTTCTTGCAATGTGGCATATTAGAGTAAGAGAAAGTTTTGGCATGCATTATAAAACATATAGTTGTTATATTAAGTTTGTACTTAATTTTATGGTTAATCTTGCTGGTTTTGAAATATAAATTGAGTGATTTAGTATGCATTGTAAAGACATGCAATTATATTTTCAAATTTTCAATTATATTTGTAGATCGTTCTTTATGTGATTGTATATTAGAAAGTATTAAAATAGGATAAAAAATATAAACCTCTATTATATTCTTGTAAAATAGTTACCTTGCTCATGTTCTATTTCATTGCAAAACTATTTTCATTTACTATTTATCTCTTGTAGTTTTCTCCTACTACAAGAAAAATTCATTAAAAAAATTATGACTATTATTATATCTCTTCCGATTCCAAAACTATTATATCTCCTATAACATATATAACAACACAAGAAAATCTATCAATAGGGAAATAGAAACTGCACTTCAAAAATTGGTAAAAGAAATTGTCACTATTTTTATTTAATCTTTATATGCATTCATATGATCTTTGTTTACACCAATACAAAAGTTGTTTCACAACCAATAAGATATGATAAGTGTGAGAGCACCAATGGTGCCTTACAATCCTTGTAAACATCACCAAAAAATTAAACCAAAAAAGAGTAGTAATTACGCCATACAATCCCTATCCACATCACCAAAGAACTAAGCTAAAAAGTCCAATAGCACTAATTGTGCTATACAATCCCTATGCACATCACCAAAAAACCAAACAAAAAATATAGTTTAAGAGCACCAATTGTGCAATACAATAGATGTACACTTTGCTAAATATCAAAATATAGTCCATTTAAATAGAACTTAATCTTTCAAGTCTATAATATCAGGTTGCTCATTCCCATTAGTTGGCTTTTGAGGACGCACAAAGTTAATGTTCATAATCCTTTGACTCCTCCTTGTAGGTGTTGTGGGGCTACAATTGTTTAGATGACATGGGCCCCACCTAACTATTTGCTTACTCCTTTTCGTTGTTAAAGTAGTAGTTACTAAAGGGCTAATGTTTTCTTGAGTAATAACACCAATGTCAAGCTCAATGTGATCCCTTACACATACAAAAAAAGTGAACTTGATAATTACATCAATACACATAGAAAAAGAATATGAACTTGATAAGTACACTAAAATAACTATTTCATAACTTTTATTTAAGTCCATGATAGATATGTATATGAAGGGGAAAAGGATACAACGTATAAAATCAAGGGAGAAAAAAAGATTGACCACAATAACCTATGTTTGATAGGAAATGGAGACTCTTTTTTTTTTATTAGCACATCATTCATGTTAAAAAAGTATATAGGAAGGCCACTTTACGCATTCATCCAGATAAAGTGCAATAGAAAGGTGTAAACCTTCAACAAAAGTATATTGTTGAGAATTTCTCCTATTGAATCATTAATTAGATAGCTCAATAGGACACTTTAATGACAAATCAATGATAATATTGGAACTTCTTTTACTTTAAGTGTGCAAGTGTGAAGAGGATTGTTACCTTCAATTTCATGCAAACTAGAAACATCCTCACTTCCACTAACATTTTCAGTTGCAGCTTAACTTTCAACTACATCGATAGTATTCACACTCACACCTTGAGTTCCATTCAAGGCAACTATTATGTTCTCACCATCCCTAGTCACTACATTATCCTTTGAACCTTCACTAACAACAAATACTCTTTCACTTTTCATCCCAGGTTAATAACAAAGCACCATTTAAATGATAAATTCAGCATAGTATTCGTTTTGGAAGATGATGAAAAAAATGGAGAGGTTCTTACATTAAATAAGGTTTACTATGTTTGCTCGTCATAATAAATTCCAAAGCCACATGGTCCTTTTCTCCTCTTATGATTCATAGGTACAATGGACAACTGTTTTTGGGTTTTGCGTTTATGAGCCTACAATTCAATTGTGTGAAAGTTAGTATTAAAAAACCTTAAGCCACTTGATGGATAAGATAAAAAAATTGCTAATACTTAAGCTATAGAGCCTAGTGAATCCACTCCTTTACACCCGTTTTATTGTGGCCCTCTCTACTGTATTTTCTACATGTTTGTATCTAACCTTTTCTTGATGACTTACTTTTAACTAATCCTATTACTTTCTTTCTATGTTTCTTCTGGTGTCGACCACGCCTTTCGTAATGGGTACATGGATTGGGACTGACATGGCCACTACTTTCCCAAAATTGCATACCCTGAACAAGCGATATGCTATGCTCATACGATGAAAGGAATGCAAGCTTCTTGTAAGATAGATCAATATAAGACTTAACATCTTGTTGAAGGCAGTGGGTCATTAATATGGCATATCTACATGATATCTTCCTCAGCCGCCAAAGTCTACATGTGCATGTTCTTCCATTTATAACAACTAGTAGATATTATCATTTTGCTCAATCTAAAACCCAATATCACTAGCAAACTTCACTTTGCAATGCCGACTTTCAAATTGTGCAATATCTAAAATCTATAGTGCTTGAGGTGAATATTCATGGGTCCACTTTATGGCTTCTCATCTTTGCTTTTGCATGCATTTCATCAAACAAGCCCTTATGCCCTCTAGCATAGTTATGATGGACTTTCCCTTTAGACTAAGAATTTTTCCTTTGAAAGCCTTGCACATGTTATTTTCAATGGTATCACACTTCGCATGAGTTTAGAAGTGCGCCTTAACCCAATGTCTGAAATCTACATCTTTTAAGGTGGCATGACCAGTAGGAGAATGGGCTTTTATTAGTTCCATATTCTTTTGGAAATTAGTTATATTTGTACTCTTAACACATGCCTAAAATAGCCTCCTTAGCTTCCTCTCAAAATACACTGCTCCCTAATTTGCTTCAAGGTGCCGGGCACAAAAATGATGTTTGATCTTCAAGAAGATCTTCTCAATACCATCAATTAACCCCTATAAAAAATGATATTGATTACAACTTTAAATATCATGTTTGCAATGAAGGAAAAGAACAATTAAATATAAGCACCATCTTCTAACGATCACTAATGATAATCCACCCTTCATTCATACCTTCAATGCCAAGCTCTGTCTTCAACAAGTCGAGGAACCAAGTTTAGTTATCCTTATTCTTTACTAATACCACTACCTAGGTGATTGGAAACATCCAATTGTTGGCATTTCTTCCAATAGCATATAACAATTTACCTTTGCACAATCTAGTAAGGAAACGCCTATCAACACTAATCACTTGACGACATTCGGCTAAAAACCCTCTCCTCAATGCATCAAAACATATGTATATTCATTTAAACATAGATTTTGACTCCCCTTCACACTCATCAACCTAAAGGACAACCGTTGTGTTGCTCTTCTTTAACTTCTCTACATAGTCTCATAACTTTTAACACTCTTTTCTATAATCACGCTTAAGTTACACTAATACCCTCTCCTGGGTCCTCTCTCATTGAAACTTGTGTTCAACCCCAATTACTTTTTTACCAAGTCTTTCTACTTACCCTATCTAATACTTGGTGTTGATTCAATTGTTTCTCTAAACTCCTCTGCTAACCATTTAGATGTAGCCCTCTTGTTTCTATACACTTGTTGACACTCATGCCTTTCTTCATAGACTTTTACCTAAAGCTCGCCTATTCTTTTGTTGATGGATGTAGTGATGTTTCAAAGATAATCTTTATCCTTACATTTATCTCTAACAAGTCTAAGGTTGTTTTTCTAGAACTAAACTTCTTATTGATATAAAATGGAGTGTCGAACCACAACATCCCTAAATTGTTTAACATCATTGAAAACCATGGCTATAGAAAACACAGGGAATCTCATAGATGCATCAAAATGGGAATATCTATGATGTTTTCTTCTATTAGCACGTGGTTAACCATCATTCATTTCATTGCACTCATGGCTTTCTGCTTTCTCAAATTCCTCAAGCTCATCATTTGACTTAGCTTAATCTGTTGCATCATCATCATCTACTATTCGCTCCTTACCCTATGATTCATCCCTATCCTGTCTAAATAGCTCCAATGCATTATTTACTCCACCATTTGAACCTTCATCACTTGCATACTCTCTAATTACTTCGTCACTCTCTCATCCATCTACATCACTCCCTTATGATTTAAGATCAAAATATATATCTGAATCCATGAACCCATCATCATGAAGTCCTCCATTCCTAACACAAATGGCTTTGATGCCCCATCAACTTCAGCAGAACTATTGTGCTCGACAAAAATCTCATCAACTCATTTGTTTAGGAAGTGGTAAACAAAGTTTGCAAGGCTAGAGTTATCATGGACTAGTAAATAAGAGAACTTATCATTAGGGGGTTTGTAAAAGATCCTCTTCACATTTGCTCGATTTGGCTCCTTAGATGTCTTCAATAAAATCAGCATACGATATTTGTTTAATGTGAATAGATATCACAAATAGTTTGGCACCTACATATTTAGGGTAACGACCATCACAAATGAAAGACTCCCCATAATTCACGACGATAAAAACTTTATTGTTCACCGTCTCATTACTTGAAGCAAAACGTAAATAGGTGTGGTTGTCATTTACATTTGAATTCATTAAAAATTAACTTTACAATTTCTTTCTTATAATTGAGAACTGATAACAACACCCAAAAATAGGAAGATCTAATTAAAGCATGTATGAAATAAGTTTTTAAAATGAAAAAGGTTGGATCTTGGTTTTATTTGTTTATTAATCACGTAAACAAACGACCTTTTCCTTTCTCTTTTTCTATTTTCCAAAAGGACCCACAAATTGTCCTATCGACAAGTTGTAATATTATAATAAGCTGCAATAATATAATAAACCAAATATCCTAAAGATGCATTATTACAGTAACCATATTGAGTGCGCATAAACAGGTAAGATAACAGGCTTCCATTCTAATTGATTACCAAAAAATAAAATAGCTAATGTCTACTTATCCTACTGTTTCTAAAAAGACCCTAAAGATAATTATAAAGTAAGTACACTTTTGAGCTATCTCGAAAGTTGCTTTTAGATTATTCTAGCAAAAGCTTCCTCCTTCTACGTGCTCATAGGTGACCTTTGTAAACATTTTTATGTTGGCTTAAAATCGTTTTACGAAAAAAAAAATTACAAATTTGTAGCAATAATTTTTAACCCTAATTAACAACCTCAGATTCATTCCTCAACGAACTAAAAGCAAATAAAAAAAAAGGGGACCTAAAAATCATTCATTTTTGAAATTAATCGAAGTAAAAATCATTGTTTAACATTCAATTATTAAGCAACATTGAAACTTTCATTCGAAGTGCAAACAACCGAAAAAAAGGGGCAAATAGACATGCAGAAACTTACTAGATTTTGTGCTACTCGTTGTGATTATGGCATCAATTAGGTTTTCTATTAGGGTTTGTGATTAGAGTTTTTGATTTAATGAAAATAGGGTTTATGGTAAAATGACTTTTACTTTTACTTTTAACTTTGCTGCTTTTGTCAAGTGGGTCTATTTTGATTACGAATTGGGGCTTTTTTTTTTTTTTTTCCCGTGTCAGTATGGACAATGCAAACACATCATGTCCATGTGTTAATATAATGCTCAATTAGCGTGTGCATGCTCAACTAATGTACCATGTCATAGGTTGTTAACGGCATCATGATGGAAGTGAAACAGTATTCCTTATTTGGATTTACTTATTCAAATGTTGATATTTTATTTTAATTTTTTTAATTTTAATTTTCTATTTCAATTTACTTTTAAATTTTATCTCTTTTTGTATAATTTTCTTTTTCTTTTAAGGATAAGGGTTAATTTGATAAATCTAAGTGCAACACTTTTCCTTCTTAGATAATATAGATGATTAGGCATGTAGGATTATGGCACTTAAAATAGTGAGCTACATTAATTTATGCCTATATTGAAATTACTCGTCCAGACAACTTCTTCTTATGATTATAATGTATGTTACGAGTTATTCAATGAATATTTTTCACATTTGTAGAGTATTTTATTTATTGAAGATATGGAAAATAAGGCATATTTAATACCATGAGATGCACACAAAATATAAAAGTAATAATTATATGATAACGAAATTTTCTTAACCGGAGCAATTACTGAGTAAAGCCTAACAACCTTATTATATGAAAGTTATTTTTCACCATTAAAAAACTATTTTTATAATAACGAAATATTTCATTTTTATTTTTTACATTTGCAAGATTCTTTAAAATGTAATCAAGTATGGAACATCATAAAATGCATCATAAATGTAGTTCATCATATGTCTCCTAAATATAAGAAGGGTTTATGTGTTAACATGATATATTACATGTAAAATGATGCTTTGAATGCATTTATTTTAGTCGTAAAATATATGTTCAGTATATAAAAACTTTATGTTCTTTTTTACATTAAGCAAACCCAAATAGGTTTTATGAATGCCCATTAAAAGAACTGTAATCAAATGCTTATGATTGATTCCCCCTTTTTTTTTCTCCCTATTTTGAACAGTGGAAACCAGAAAGAAAGCATGCAGAACTATATTAATTTCCATCAATTTCCTCAATTTCAAAATTAATATGTTAAATTATCTAAATTCTTAAATTCTTTTATAATATCATTTTTTTTATAATTTCAATCATTGAATAAATATAACAGCATTTAAAGAAAGAAAATCAAGAAAAAAGAAAATTGCTGCAAAGTGAAAATGAGAGAATCTGAATGGTCTAATTGCATCAACATTTTATTTTCCATTCCCCTTTGATTTAACATCCACTTCGTGGAGAGCTGCAAACTTACTCCATAAGTAGGTTTTTGTATTAGCTTCCTTATTTCTTCCAAAAAAACAAAAAAAAAAAAAGGTTTCTAGACAAGGAATCGCAGGCATGTATATTATGACACAAAAGGAAATTTGTCCACGCAGATGGGTTCTCTTTCGACGTCTCTACCGTTCATTATATTGGAAAGATTCCCTACGTGGCTTCCTCCTTGCAGGCCAGACACTTCATATTCAGAAAACCCTACTTTTTCGCTTCTTTATACCCTTATCTTCTGCTTTCGCGACGTTTGATTTTGTGGCATATCATCAAAAGGAGGTTTTGATTTTACCTTCATGCTCATGTGCATTAGATATAAAAGATGTTTCATTATGTTTCACAAGTGTCTTTCTTATGTGGTATCTTTTTCTTTTATTCTCTCAAGATATATTATCCTGATCACCGACTAATAAAACCATAGGATATTTTTCACGTGCAAGTGTTTTCTTCTTCTTCTTCTTTTTCTTTATTTTATTTTATATTTTAAATTTAAAGTTAATAAATTTCAAACTCAACCAAATTTATTAAACTTTATATTTATATTTTGAAAATTACTAAATATTATACTTAAATCAAATTTTTATCTGTTAAATTTATTACCACTGTTATTTAAAAAAAAATGTAGTTGCAATATAATGAGAATTGCGGTATTACATCCATCAAGCAGAAGTTGGATTAAAACTTAGAATTTACAAAACCTAAAACTCCATACGAAAAATCGGAAAAAAAAAAAAGAAAGAACGTGCAATATATTTTGACATTGTGTCACATGTTTATTCTTGAGCGCAGTGAAAGAAGAGATGTGCATGGTCATTATCCTCTTGAATTTTTATTATTCTCTTATATAGAGTTAGTAAAAGAAGCATGCTAATTCTCTCTCTCTCTCTCTCTCTCTATTTTTTTTTTTAAGATTCTTTATATTATTTTCATATCTAATCTAACTATGTAAAGTTTAAAGAGAAAATCTTCATACGGGATAAGATCTTATTGAACTTAAATCCAATACCACCATCTTTAACCTATATTCATGACTAACAATAGGTGGACATAATGGTATATAGTATCCTAATTTTGATCATGCATGACCATATATTCTTGAAAAAGCATTAAAGAAGAGATATATTATGCTCTCCATATCAAAATATTCCCCCACTACACGTCTTTGCAATCGATTCATATATTATATTATAAAATTCTTATTTATCATTTATAGTAGAAGATTCATGAACAAAGTGGTATATATCACAATATAGACCATAGGCTACCAAAACGGGAGATTAGAGAATGTTTTGACAAAAAATACATTAATAAAAGACAATTTTGATATATCATATAAAAAAAGATTTATTGAAATTAGATATACTATACATAAATGATGAGTAGTGGATAAGTATTAATAACATTTTAATATATGATAGTTATAGCTGATAGGTTTCAAAAAATTATTATTCATATTTTATAAAAATTACCACTAATCAATCTATATAGTGATTTAATACTATTTACCAAAGTCATTCTTACATGATATGACCTAAACAAAGAAAAAATATTCATCAAAGCATAGACCAAGTGTAAAACTTAGCAATAGTTAAGAATATATGAATAAGAATTTAATGCATGTATCATCATATTAATACAACCGTTACAGATGATTACGAATACTTCCATTTATTAAAATTATATCTTTTCTATGCCTACCATTAGACATAGACGACCCTTCTAACGTGTCACGTTTAGTATATAGCCTTTTATCACCAACAAAGGGTAATTTGACATAAAAACGGTTAATGCAGAAAGAATTCTTTACCAACATTATTAGGGGATTGTCGGAAGTCTATGATTAAAAAGTATAATCAATTATGATGTGGGAAAAAAGTTTCAGTTGGTGAGATCATTTAATTTGACCATCGTCGAACCATCATTGGACATCTGGACGATCCTGAAATTATCTGTCGTTCAATCATTTATATTGCCTGTACTACATGCTAGGACACCAAAATGAGTTCCAAAACTTCAAATTTAGACAATAATTCTTCTGTCAAATTTAATTATCTCATAAGTCTTATCTTATTATTCATTTGCCACACATAATAATGACATTCTTGCAACATCAGTCGATTATAAAGATTACCCAAAAAAAAAAAAAAGAGTGAAAACTACATATTTAAACATTACAAAAGATAAAAATAAAAAAGAATAAAAAAAACTTCAACTGTAAGGAAATTAAGATGGCAATCAAGGCATTGTGCATAATAGCCTACAATTGAGGCCGATGGGTGATAGCAATGCCTACACCTCGAGGCCTGCTAAGAAATGTAATTGAGCTCTAGATGGAGATGGTATTATTTATTATTTTTAATTTTATTTAAAAGAATATATTACAATTTATAGATTATGTGACCTCCTTTAATCAGTAGATCTTTTAACCGCCTCGCAACTCATTACCTTTTTATTTGTTTGGTGATAGAGGGTAGTCCGTTAACCACTATGGGCCAAAGGCTTCCTTTTATTTTCGTTTTTCATTTTTTATTTTATAATTTATTTAGTTTAATTTTATTTCATATTCAACAATTAAACGTATTATTATTATTTTTTTTAATTTTGCCTCATGCCGCATAAAAAAACAATAATAAATGTGGTATGTGGGATGGCTTTAATGGCCAATTTAGTGGAGGGACTTGATTATACGATTTCGAAAGTATTTAAAACCTTATTACAAAATCTAAAACGTTTTAGGACTCAATTTAGTACGTTTTTCTCCCATCTTCTAAAGATTGTATCTAAGGAAAAATAATTATAAGTATTAAATAATATGGTTCTTATCTATTCAAAAGCCTTGGCTTGTCCAAAAGTTATCCCTCCTTTCGATAATAATAATAATATAGCCACATGGATTCTAAATATAGGCCACCTTTTATAATTATTGGTTGAATCCTCCTGTCTAATTATCATAAAGTAATCTCTCCCACATGAATCAAGTCAAGCCTTTATATTGCGCGGAATACATAATGATTTTTCCTCAGCAGTGCAAATGCTCCCTTTGGCGTTTCTCCTTGGGTTGACTCTTTCGTCTTTTGATGAAAAATATATAAGACATGTCATGAGGGTGGTTTTGTGTTGGACAAAACAAAGATATGTGGTCATGACTCATGGCAAGCATAAGTACGAGCAAGAAAAGATCCTGACTTTTAAGATTTACTGCATAGTATAGGCAAGACAAGGTGGCATTGATAAGAGTAGAATAAATTAAAGTTGTTGGCATAGGGAACATGATAAGCATTATTATCTATAGCCTCAAATGTTTTAGCATCACCACTCAATGGATTTTTTTTTTTTTTTTTATGATTTTATCTTTAAGCTTTTTTATGGCAAGTGTGATTGACATAAATGAATAAAATTATAATTCTTAAAAAATATAATAAAAAATTAATAACTAATATCTTATTTGTTTGTAATTAAAAGAATATAAATAATAAATTACAAATATATTCAAAGTCTTAGTCATCGGGTTTGGTTGGGATTAGATTTTGGTCATGATAGTTGGGTATAGATGGTATGGTTTGTGACTTGACTTGTGGATCTCATAGGTAGAACGCAGATAAAGGTAAAAAAAAGACTAAGGAATAGTTATTACTTTGATCTTAAAAGGGAATTGTAATTCCTTGTTAGATAATCATTATTATTATTTTTTAAAATAGTTATTCTACAAACTAAAAGCAATGATACCCTTATAAAATGGGAATATCTATTAAAGAAAACAAGAGAGAGACTATACTTATACACATCAATAATGAAGTGCACCTGCCATTCCTTTCTCATAGTTTTACATTCCAAATTCATCTAAGGCTTTCTACATAAATCGTTATATGCTATTTTCTCTTTCCTAAGTCGTTTTTTCATTGTTTGCATTGAAATAACTTATCTGTCTAACTTACTATTTCTTCTCTTTATATATATATATATATATATATATATGCTAATGTACTTAAAAACTAAAAAACTTTGTTAAAATTCTCCCATTGCAATTAATAAACACAATCTTCTTTTTAGGCATAAACTATGCTCATGTGGCATATCAAATATTATCCTGTATAACGAGCATACTTGTCTCTATATTGGATCAAGAACAAGATTAGAGAGTCCAAAACTGCTAACGTACATAAAATCATACATATATCTTATTTAATGTAATTTCTAAATTAATCATTTGACGGTTCATTATTTTCTAATTGTGAATCTTCCATCAATAAATAGATTGTTTAAAATAATTTCGACATAGCATTTGTGATGCTAATCTATTGTTCCATTGATTTGATAGGGTGTGTTTTTAAAATGGGTTCCATGGATCCCACTTACACCGTCCTTTAATCTTACTAATGACAAATTATATATGAGTGATTATTTTATATATTTAGAAAGAAAAGCGATTAGTAACGATTAAATTTTGTTTGATTCTCCAAACATGGCATGATGGAAACATAGGCCCACTAAGGGGCACCGTACGTGTAATGAAATGCCCCAACATCATCATTATTTTGTTGAACTAATCTTGATTAAATTATTAATTGGTCGGTCTCCTTCTAGAGAACATACATGTATCATCTCTTCTTTTCTGTTTCTTCATCCGCCTTCTCCGAGGAAAAGAGAGAATGTATCATCAATATTAGGTTTTTCACCACAAATTTAAGGGCGTTGAAAAACAGTTCACACTAGAAGTTGTATGCTCCTTGTTAAGCAAAAGCAAGTGCGATTTCAAAGCCAGCTGAACAAATTGTCAATATCATAATCGCATAATATAGAGTAATCGCATATTAATAGTTAAAAGTCAACTTTTTTGGCTACTTAGTTAAAGTTTAATTGGGTTATCTTTTTTACTCCGCAATGGCTACTTATGGAACGGATAGAACAAATTCATACATTATCATCATCACCTAGCAGTAAAAGCTACTATTATCACATGTGAATTTAGACAGTGATTACTATTATTGCTTCATTAGTGTATTGTAATGTATTATCTCACTAGTATTCATATTTCTTTTGTTAAATTTCGATTGTATCTACCTTAAAAAATTAACCAAACTATTGGGAATTTTATTAGATCCATAATGAGAAACCTCAAAATAAAAATAATTGCTATCACATCATGACTGAAAAACATTTTTGAGAACAACGAATTATAATCCGAAGTCATGCTTTGAGTCCAAATCGCCCTCCTAAAATACATGACATTCAACTCTAGAACATCTAAGTTTTCCATTATGAATGAAACAACCGTGGAAAATAGAATGAAAAAAACGACAAACTAGTCTTGCAAAGTAAGACACAAGTTAGCTCCATGTATGCTGCCAAAATTTGTTGCAACTTATGAGTCTTGGGGGGAATCAGTATTCATTTAGAATATTTGCGAAGAGCCAATTTCGCTACATTGCCACAAATGTATAATTTTTCTTCTCTTTAGTGCAGCCAATCTTTGAAAACTTGAAATTTGATTGGTCCGAAGCTCCTCGCTCTTCATGATTCAATAAATGGCACTCAAGCTTGTGACAAATAGAGGGGGTTTATGATAGCTTAAGTCCAATGTGAGACTGTGTCATCGAGAAACATAATTTGGTTTAATTTCCTGTGGTATCAAGCCAAATCATTAACAAATTGAATGTATTTGAGCAACATTGAGATGGAGCTCAACTCCATTGAGTTTATTTGGGCTCGATTTTTTTGTTAGATTTATTTTAGTTAATTTATGTTAAGATTAAGATTTGATTTAAATTTGATAGAGTGCATTATATGTTTAAACTCATGAGCTAACCAAGGTACATAGTTTAAAGCTTGAGCTTGATTTGAAAAGCTATTCAAGCAAGTTGATATCAAGCTTAGATTGACAATAATTGAATTGAACTTGAACAAATATAGAAACAAAAGTTAAATAGTAAGCCAATTTAATCTATTTACCTTGCAAATCTCTATATAAGTTAGGAAAATTACAAAATTAACCTGTGTTTTAATACTTTTTGTAATTAATTGACCAATGAATTCTCTTTTAATAAATATATGACCTTTATTCTTTTGCATTATACATTTGTTTAGTGCTCTTTTAAAATCCTATATAACATATGCGTGACTGCGAAAGAATCCTCAAATCTTGTACCAATAAAGAGACCAAAACAATGAACCTAAATCCCTCTCTTTGATCTGATTTGTGACTTCTTTGCCTTAGGTTTGGAAATAAAAGAAGACATTTAAAATGCTTAATCAAGTGTATTTTGAGAGTCTGTAAGTGATTGGTTTTCCTTTTTTTTTGTGGTCACATGCCCGCCACATATAATTTCAATAGAGCACTTCACAATTGTATTACCTAAATAAATATATGTTATGAGTTTATTAAAACGATACAGATCAATTGATCATAAAGTTGCTATATATATATATTATATTGTCCTATATTTAATAATGCTTTAGACAGTACGACGCTGTAAGTACAGTGCGATTAATGCATTCTTATCCGCACAACAACGTTATGACAAACACTCATAAGAGGGATAGGCAATGAAATTTCTTTTCCTTTTTTTTTTTTTTCACGTGGAAAGGAGGGTTTTAAAATATTCTAGTGGACAGCAATTGTCAACTGAAGAATTAGGCTTGTCGATGTGAACATGGACAGCATAAAGCTATACGAATAATTAATGTTGGAGTAAAAAATGTTACATAAAATTCTTCCCCTTAAATTCTACAGGAGGACATCGATTTGATGTTTTCTACTAAAGTTCCTGCTCCAAGTTCTTCATCTCCATCTACACAAATGCAGGGACACGTCTCAATGGTAAATTTCCAGCATTATAAAACCGGAGTTTGAGTAAATTAAGGCCCGTTTCCATTTTTTTTTATTTATATTTGATCTTAGCTAAATCTAATATGAATTTATTTTAAATTTAATATTTTAAAAATTATCTTATTTATAACTTATCTTCATAATTATAATGAAAATTAAGACTAAAAAATGGAAAATAAGAAGTAAAATTTTATACATTTTAAGAGAAAAAGTTAAAAAATTATATATTTTTATGTATTAAAAAATGAGATTTTAATTGGTATTTTTATAAAAATAAAAGATAAATAAATTTAATTTTTTAATAATATATTAAAAATTTAATTTTGTAAGAGAGATATATATGTATTTTTATTTTTATTTTTTTATATATTTTATTCTTAATAAGTAAACCCGTTCGAATGGACGTCAAACAGGTACTAAATGAGCAGTAAACCTTTTTAAAAGTTAGTAATTTCGTCTGATTTGCTTTTTGCATGGTGCTTATGAACCAGATTTGCAAAATGGATAATGATAGGATAAAATTTTAGGATGGTTTTTGTAAGGCAAGAGACATAACCAAGATGGATCAAAACTAGACAGACCCAAAATAGCATGTGGAAAATTCAGAATCAACTTAAGTCGACCGACCTTCACCAGTCGACATCGAACGACCAAACTAGGTCGGGGTTGAAGATTATCCATGGTAAGTATGTGGATGAGATCAACTGTGACGTAGTACAGATGGATGCTACTTATGCTTAAGATGATCATGGCAGTTTAACAAGAAGGAGATGTATGATGTTTTCATAGCACCTGTGCCTTCCAAAAAGATGGGCAGCAAATAGTATTGTTACCTACGAGTCCTGCAGAAATCAAGAGAGACCGAATAGCATGGGATAATCGAAATTTAGAAAAGAATATTTTTGCTCGACAAGCTTTCCTTTTAGGTTCTCAGCTAAGATAGAAATTAGATTCAACTATAAATCTTCACCACCTCTAAGGTGATGATGGGGATTGAATTCTAGGATGTCATTTTCAAGGCAAGAGCCATTGAGATGGACTAAGCCTAGACGAAATTAGGAAAGCATGTGGAAGACTCGAAAGCAAGTTTAGGCCAACCGATCTTAGCCAGTCAAGGTGACTAGCCAAACCAGGCCGGGGTCGACTAACCCTTTGGGTCTTGGTGACCTCCCTTTTATTTCATCATATTTTGATGTATTTCTTTAGCTGTTTTTCCATTATTTCCTGTTTGCCTTAAATATGTTTTTGAGGCTTAGTTTTTAAATCTTGCAAACACTTTTCTTTGTTAGTATTGAAAATCTAGACTGTACTATTATTGCTTCTCATCAACTATATTTTGATTATGGTGAACCTATTGTTTTATTAGATGTTACTTATAATTTCAATTATCTTTCAAATTCTTTTAAATTATTTTTTTAGATTGTGAATTAAATTGTTATTTGGATCAATTTGGCTCTAATTTAATTAATCAATGAGTCATATTTAACTGTTAAAACGTCTATATCATTTAATTTTTAATTTTAACAATCTTAAAAACACCACTATCAACATTGAAACCTATCCAAGACTCTTATACTATTTAATTGGGAATCTCAACTTGCATTGCCCATGGAATCTATCCATATCAAATTGAATGACAACATTACGTAAAAATTAAATATTCGAAAAGCTTTATGGCTAAATTTCAGATCAGACAAGATTTGGATGATGATATTCATACACCCAACAATAAAGAAATTAATAATGCGTAAAATGTAGAAGTATCATTTTCTATACGTAAATATCATATCCCAAATATTACAACCCAATTGCCACTTGAGCAGAAAGTATGGGCAATGATTAAGGTAGGAAAACAAACAGGGAGGAAGAGCAAATCTCTAGTATCGAATTGCATAATGTGCCACTATACAGGTCATTTTATTCTAAGAAAAGTGAAAAAAAGTCATGTAATGCAATGTGCATTTAGATTTTATGTAAGAGAGAAAAAAAGATAAGTATATTCTCGATAAATATCCGTTGCAAGTAAACAAAGTTATTTGGATATGGTAATATCTACTCTAAAGATGCAATAATGCAAGTAATTATATTATTAATTGACTTTGATACCATGTAAGAAGTTCAAAACCATGTAGAGTATCCAAATAGATATATAAGCATTATGAATGTGACATTATGCATTGAGGCAAGCGAGTGAAACCATTTTTGACCGTTCTGTGCGGTTTGCTGGGAACTAATGCATCAAAGTTGGAAGAAAGATCAAATAAGTGTATAGAGAGTGGTCTTGGAAAGCTACTTCTAAGCTAGCAAAACAATGTCCGTTCTTCTGGTAACTTGGTTCAACAATGGTGACCCACAAAGGTCCCAACGTGACCAATCATATGTATTCTCCCCCACAAAGCACAAAAACCATTGAAAAATTCACATGTCCTATGGCCCCATATACATCCCAATACGGCCATTTCCCCGCTTGCAAATGAATCATCTTCTACCCCGCAGTCTCACTCAACAAGATCTTAAATAAGATTCGTGATGTTAACGGCCGTACAACGATAGATTTAGAAAGCAACACAAACATCATTCTTTTGAGTAAGACATGAAGACTATAAGGGAGTTGTTGAGTGAGTGAGTGAGGGTACCTGTCTTTTGCTGGCAAGGAAAATGTTCATAATATGCAAATTCTTTGTTCCTATTTCTATAAATGGGAAACAAACTAAAAACTTATCCTTAACACTGTTAAATATGATTTGAAAGCAGAAAAAACCACATATATATGTATAATTGTATGTACTTGTCCATTATGCAAGTTCACAAAAAGGGCGGTAATGTAACGTGGTTGTAACTGTGCAAAAAGGTGCAAAGATTTGTTAAATCTTCCTTTCTTGCGAAACTTTTACTCATCAACTTGACTTGGCTTATATGTGATGATGGCTTCTTTCCATTATCAACAGACCCAAACAACGAGGTAACCTAGGGAAAATCCCAAAACTCTCCCACCCAAGTAGGCAGTCTACACACGTATGCCATAGAATGTTTGACCGTGCCACCCCGAATCCCTCTCTTTAAATTCACCCCTTAGCCCTTCATTTTTCCTTGGATCTCCTAAACCTCTCCTTTTGGCTTTCCTCAAAATTTTTTCAGTCTATTGCTTCATCTTTCCACCTTAGCCTAAGAAGGGGAAACTAAAAATGGGAAAGCTAGTTTCTAGGATTTCTAGACAAAAGAACATTCTCTTGGCTAGAAGCTTCATGCTTTTGTTACTCAGTTGTATAGCTGTCAAGGTGAACTTTTGTTTTTCAAACACTCTGTCTTCGCTATTGACTCTTCCGCTTGAGGGGCATCTGAGTTTTGATGAGGTACACCATGTGGCCAAAGATTTTGGCCACAGGTACCAGCTTGTTCCTTTGGCTGTACTTCACCCGAAGTCGGTCTCGGATATTGCTCTCACCATAAAGCAAACTTGGCAGATGGGTACTAACTCAGAACTCACTGTCGTGGCTAGAGGCAATGGCCATTCTCTCCAGGGGCAATCACAAGCGCATCATGGGGTTGTGATGAACATGAAATCACTTGAGACTCCCGTGATGCGCGTATATGGGGGAGAATACCCTTACGTTGATGTTTCTGGTGGAGAGTTGTGGATAAATATCCTAAGAGAATGCTTGAAATATGGTTTAGCACCGAAATCATGGACAGATTACTTACACCTTACGGTTGGCGGTACTCTGTCGAATGCGGGGATCAGTGGACAGGCATTTAGACATGGACCCCAGATTAGTAATGTTCATCAGCTGGAGGTTGTCACAGGTATCATGAGGAAAAAAATTATTTGAAATTATCAGTGGACAACATTTTGCGATATGGAACAAATGGCACGTTTAGTAGTAGGCGTGAACTAATAAATAGCGATGCCTGGCGGTTTTTAAAACAATGTCCTGGTGTCACGTTGTTATTAGTTCCTGCCCACCACTCATCGCTCCTAATAGCACGTCACAGCCAACAAATCCTTTTTTCTGATTGAATATACCAAATCAAACACAAATCAAACTAACGGTAATCTTAAATTCTGTCTTGTCTGAATTGTTTATTAACTAATATCTTTAGCACAAATGACATGCTGCCAGGTTTTTTCTTTTTTCATCTCACATATAATCTACCTTTCTGTTACTCAAATAAATTATCGACTTAACTTTAGTGATGATAGAGGCGGTTCTGGCCTTCTACATCATAAATATGATAGTCCAATTACATTTTCTTGTTATATGCCGTGGCACTGAAACTTAGCAATGATTTGAACAAACAATGCAGGAAAAGGGGAGGTAGTAAAATGTTCTGAGAAGCAGAATGAAGACCTATTTCATGGTGTTCTTGGAGGGCTAGGACAATTTGGCATCATCACTCATGCAAGTATTTCACTTGAACCCGCGCCAGATATGGTAATGACAAGTCATATGATAGTTGCACGTTCAAGACAATTTTTCGACGTCCATGAGCAAAGTTTCCTTTATGAACAAGAACATACAGTTAGAATTAGAAAAAAAATAAAAATTCAGATGTACTTCATTTACATGCATGCTGCAAGCCAGTCATTCATTATCTAACACGGTTTTGAATTTCCTTTTTTCAATAGGTAAAATGGATACGCGTGCTGTATTCTGATTTCAATACCTTTACAAGAGATCAAGAGTATTTAATATCTGCAAAGAAGACATTTGATTACATAGAAGGATTTGTGATGATAAACAGGACTGGCCTTTTTCACAGTTGGACAGCATCCTTTAGTCCAAAGGATCCCCTCCAAGCAAGCCAGTTCAAATCCGATGGAAGAACTCTGTTCTGCATCGAGATGGCAAAATACTACAAACTGGATGAAACCAAGGCAGTGGATAAGGTGAGGCATTGAGGGCCCAATATCTCGAAATTTCATGTCTTTTAACATTTAGCTGCCTTTATTCAATTTAGCTCCATTAACAGCTCATCTGAAAGTTCAATCAAAATGACTGCATTTGCTCGAATACCATAATGAGTTTAACTCTACAGTTGTTTGACCCAAAAGCTTGAACTTATTAGATTTGATGTGATTGTATATTTATTGGTTGGCAACAATGATCAAAATATTCATTTTCCTTGCAGGAAGTGGATGAATTACTATCTCGGTTAAGTTACATCTCATTTACCTTATTTCTATCTGAGGTTCCATACATAGACTTCTTAGACAGAGTTCATACATCGGAGGTCAAACTACGGGAAAAGGGTCTATGGGAAGTTCCACATCCATGGCTAAATCTTCTCATTCCGAAGAGCAAAATACAAGAGTTTGCTGGAGGTGTGTTTGGCAATATCCTAACAGACACAAACAATGGCCCCATTCTCATCTACCCAGTGAATAAATCCAAGTAAGTAAAATGAGATTTCAGTAATACTACCTTAGGTGGATGACAAGTAGCGACAATTAAGAATTTTGTATTCTTTCCTTCTTCTTTTTGCAGGTGGGACAACAGAACTTCTGTTGTTATTCCAGATGAAGATGTTTTTTATCTTGTGGCCTTCCTTACATCTGCAGTCCCGACATCAACAGGAAACGACGACTTGGATTATGTACTAAATCGGAACAAAAGGATACTAGACTTTTGCGAGAGAGCACAACTTGGCGCCAAGCAATATCTAGCTCATTATACAAAACAGGAAGATTGGAAGTCCCACTTTGGTCCAAAATGGCAACTTTTCGTACAAAGGAAATCGGTCTATGATCCTCTGGCGATACTAGCTCCCGGCCAGAGAATATTTCAAAAGGCCATACCCTTCTCATGACGGACGCTGACTCTATCATGTGAGTTTTCATGTAGAAGGCAAAGGCACTTGCAGAATCCGAGGGCAGATTACCAAGCTTTTAAAACTGTTAAAAGTGTAAATTTCTAGGCATGCTATATATAATATAATATATATATATATATAGATATATTTCTTACTTATGACATCTTATTTATTTTGAATGTAAAGAAGCTATAATTTAATAGAAATCCTCTCAATCTTAAGGCTTAATTGATAACATAGCATGGCTTCAATATGGTCTCCTGAATATTTGACAAACAGAAGCTCATAGTATGAACCAGTGGACTCGAAGAGAAAGCAAAGCAACGAACTATCGAATTGGCTTATACATGATAAAAAAGGGATAATTGCAAAGGCACCCCTAAACTTTTTGAGGTTTTAGTGATGGTTTTGGGTTGTATATATATTCTTAAAAGTTATGATAGGATTGTTGAATACGTAAAGGTTAGCACAATAACCGAAACTTTGCAATGACTTGAACCCATGCCTTTGGCTTGAAACTATGAGGCAACACTCTTAAAAATTGCGATTTTTAATTTTTTTTTTTTTTTTGTAAATATCATATTCAAAAAAATTATTCTAAAAATAATTTGCGAAGATGTAGACGGTGTCCGTACCTTCAATAGATTTGTACTAAAGATGCAAATAATACTTGTGCCTTTAAGTATTTTTTTAAAGTATATGTGGCATCTGTACCTTTAATATATATACCAAAAAAAAAAAAAAAATACACTAAAGACACGGGTGACATCCACACCTTCAATACAAATCTACTGAAGGCGTAAATGCCATCTGCATATTCAATACAAATTTATCAAGGTGCAAACCATGTTTATACATTCAAAATCTATTTTTGGAATAATTTTATCTGGTACAATATTTGTGAATTTAATAAAAAAAAAGGACTATTTATGAGTATTGCCCTGAAACTATGTTAATTCGATAAAATTAATATCATAATTATCTTATCTACTTAAATTTATAAATATAATGTAAGCTATTATATTTATTATTTAATAGAACCCAAGTAAATGCAGGCAATCTCTTGGAACTTTAATCTTCTTAATGGCTGCATGTGCATATGATCTATAAATTTTAAGAAACTATACTAAAAACTAAAGAAAATGAGCATAACAACAAATATTTATAGGTTAGGGTTTTAAGGAAGACATTTTTAAAAACTTAATTTTTTTAAAAGCTTTAGAAAATTCGATGGCCTAGATTTAAAATGTCTTAACACTATTTTAATAATTTAAGTATAATAGAAATTTTTAATAAATAATAATGGATTATAAAAATGTGAAAAGTAAGGAAGAAATTAGAATTGTTAGGTACTTTATAACAAATAGGAAACAAATTTTAAAAGTATAGGTTTAAGATAATCAAATAAAATTTCTGAGTACATATTTATATTTAGAGCATTTTATTTAGTTTATATGTAAATTTTCGTACAAAAATATTATAATTTAAATAATTTAATAAAATCATTAATATGTGTCATAATTGAAGTTGTAATTGGATAATTCATACTTTGATTCCAAATTACTTCCCAATGAAAGATTTCCTCAAGTATAAAAATAAAAAATCTTTCTCTCTCCTCATCCAATTTAAAATTTTCTATGGTCAAAATTTTTCATCAGAAATCTATTTCAATATTGAAATTTTCCTTCAAAACTTTTCAAACTTATAACTTTTTTCATACTATAATCAAATCTAAAATCGTAAATGCTCTTATGATCCTTATGAAGAATACTTCACAATAAGTCTAGACTTAACAAGTAAATATTGGACTTAAATGTAAATGCTTAATTTTAATAGTTTTATCAAAGAACAATTCAAGTTTTGATAAGTTTAGTTATGGAATATAACTATAAGTTTTGTGATTCTTTGATTCTAAATGAAGAACTTTTGTGAC
Organism: Laguncularia racemosa; assembly: GCA_037954665.1. Lineage (NCBI taxonomy): Eukaryota > Viridiplantae > Streptophyta > Magnoliopsida > Myrtales > Combretaceae > Laguncularia > Laguncularia racemosa. Next base: position 1,236,793 of record JBBMOL010000013.1, on the reverse strand, counting down.
TTTCTAAATATTATTTCAAGTTTTAAATTAAGAAATTGAGATAAATGAAAAATTCCTACAATATGTATTTTAATTATGTTTATTCAATGGAAATGGCATGCTATGATGTTTTTGAATAATTAAATCAATTGTCACACTTGAAATGGAGTTTAGTACTGGATACTGGAAGACAGGTCAAAGGTCAGTAGGTTCGCAAAGTCAAAGATGAACAGTCTAAACGCCATCATTTATGACGTAAGCTGCCATCGTTAGGACCAGCCGGCCGGCAGTTAAATGGATCACCACCTCTTGTTTTCTTTCTTCATTGTTCACTACCATTATATACTAAAATTATAATATATATATATATAGATAGATAGATAGATAGATAGATAGATAGAGAGAGATAGAGAGGTTTTATCTCAACATTTAACTAGTATATAAGTACTAAATACTATCAAGAGCGTTCCCAAATTAAATATTACTTAGCGGTAACGTCGCAACAAACTTCCATCCTAATAATCCTAAGGAGCTTTAACGTTTTGAAATTCTTTCCAACTAATACAAGCCCGATACCCTATGGTATGAAACCATGAACGACCTAGCTCTTCTAACTACCAAAAAAAATCAAATCGAGTAAAGTAATGTCTTGTGTTTGAATACGCAATGATTGTTTTAATTAATGATTAAACTATGGCTTTTTTGTGAATATTATTACACTATGGATTAATCATCTATTTGATATGTCTTATTTAGTTATTTCTAAACGAATTAATTAATGAATTAATGGATTGATTGATATTAAAGAAAGGTTAAGGAAAGTCTCAGAGCATGTGATTGGAGATAATGTAACAATAAGAATTAAGAAATCCCGAGACGAAAAGCCAAGGATTATGAGGACATATAATTTAAGAGATCTTGAGGTGAGAGGCTAAGGATTATGTTATGATTAAAACTATTTTTGAGATTGAATGAGTTGATTGATAAGTTGAGATCTGATTGTAAATGATATTGCTTTATGAGTTATTTGACTACTTAATATATTTAGTTAATTACCTAAAAATAATCTGGAATAATATTATTTAACTAAGATAAAATCTAATATGCATTTGCACGAGACATTATGTTGAGTTTAAATGCCATTACTGCTACATGGTAGATGGATAGGTTTGTTCTAAGAGGGAGAAATTTTACAATGTTATCTACGAAATATTAACTTGAGGGTTGTCTGCTCATTTGATTAAGCTTCCCATGAGGGGAGTCCTCCTACTATTTTAGATTTGTGAGCTTCTTGTAAAAAGAAATTACTCCAAGAGAATCTTTGTGATTTGTGAAGGATAATAATTAAATATTGTGAGATATTATTAGATGATACTTGGGTACTAGTGGTGGAAAGTGAATCTTTAACTCAAGGTTAAGGGAAGCACAAATCCTAAATTTCACGCTAGCTACCAGAAGATCACATGCGATGTTTGCATTACATGTGCTTGTACTTATGTAGTAATGGGAATATTGCACTCTAATCTCTTTGAGTTGTGGTGTGTGCTCACTCTTGAACAAATTATTTTGCAGGTAAATCCCTAAGAAGTTTGGGATGGGTATGACTTGGTGTGAATAAAAGCTACCCAATTCAAAGACAAATAGTGAGAAATGTTTCATAGTAGGTTATTTAATTATAGAACTTAGTTCCTTATTCTCTAAAACTCAAATAGAGATAAATTTTCTTTGAAGTTTATGAATGTTTAATAACTATCCATTTTACTATTTAAGTAAGATATTTTTATTCTCTACGATTTTGATTGATTGAAAAATATGGAAAATCATAATTACTTTCTATTATATATCTATATATAATAGAATTGGTTGTAATTAATTAAATATTTATATACAATCTTGTAACCTCTAAATTGCAATATGGTTTTTATGTAATGGGTACACTATGTGATGTAATAGCTTTAGTTAATCAACTAGTACATTATGGACTTTTAAGAGGTTTTATAAACATTTAGAATAAATGTACAAACATAAAATAAGTTGCTTCACATAAACAAAGGCAAATTGTAGATATATTAGAGTGGCTTTGGTAAGTATAAAATTTTTAGGAAAAAATGCGGGATACTACATTTTTCTCAACCAATTTACGAATAATTAAGGAAGATTGAGATCTTGCATGGTTTTATACAAAATATAAAACTAAAAATAACTCCTTACAAATATATGGAGAATTTACGAACTTTATGGATTTCCAAATCTAAGCACCGGATCTTAGACACAATTAAATTACAGCTCAATATATAAAAATTGAATCTTATGGGTTTCATGTAATAAGAGGAATATATGGGTTTTTGCATCTTTGGGACTGTGAATCATAAGATACCAATGATTTATTGAAGAGGATTTTATGCACTAATTTATATGCCAAACTAATAATCAATTGCATGATTGATATGACATATAAGTTATAATTTATTAAAGGATGATTAAAAAGAGTCAATTTCTAATAATAATAATTAAAAAAAGCCTCACCATTTATCAATAAGATTGAAGAGGTATGAGTTTATTATATATGTCTCATGTGAATACAGCATATGTTCACGTGCTTTACATGAATAGAAAAATGATTGGTATTTACAATATATCAATTATCAAACTAGAGAAAATGATGGTTTAGAAAAGAGATTAAAGAAACGAAATAGGTGATCTCGTCAAGCTCAATGTTCAAGTGATAGGTGGTCTAATGGAGGGGCTTAGATTAAAAGCTCTCCTAATAAGTAGTGAGAAACACGTGAAATTAAAATAAAAATAATATCAAAAATTGTAAGAAGTTAGTTAGTATCTATCTTTAAGAAATTGTAAGACTCCATGGAGTGTCACATAGTATAGTATCTGACAGAAATCCACACTTCATGTTAAAGTTTTAGAGAAGAATACAACAAGCTCTAAGGACAAAACTGCTTTAGTACAATATATCATCCTCAAATAGATAGATAATCCGAATGAACTATCCAAACATTGGAAGATATGCTAACAGCTTACACATTAGATTTTAAGGATATTTGGGATTGACATTTGCCAATGGTTGAATTCGCTTACAACAACAACTATCATTCATTGATCAAGATGGTTCCTTACGAAGCCATCTACAAAAGGAAATGTAGATCTTCGTTACATTGGGACGAGATAGAAAAGAGTACAATTGGGCTAGACTTGCTACAAGAAATGATAGATAATGTTGCCACCATTAGACAAAAAATAAAGAAAACTCAAGATCGCCAGAAGAGTTGGGTTAATTTGAAGGGAAGAGAGATTGAGTTCCTACCAGGGGAACATGTCTATCTGAAAGTCACGCCAATTTAAGGGACAAGAACATTTGGAACAAAAGGAAAATTAAGTCCAAAATATGCAGGCCCATATGAAATTTTAGAAAGCGTCGGAGAAGTAGCCTACTAATTAGCTCTACCTCCTCAATTATCAAGAATCCACAACGTGTTTCATGTGTCATTGCTCCGAAAGCACATCTCAAATCCCAATAAAGCAATCGAGATGAATATTATGAAGATTAAGCTAAATTTAACGTATCAAGATTATCTTATCCAAGTTCTCAATACCCAAACTCAAGAATGGCACAACAAGAGTATTAGATATGTCAAAGTACAATAGAGTTGACATTCGAAATGGAAAGTTACTTGAGAAAAGGAAGACAAGATGAAAGTGAAATGCCCTTGGTTATTTGGAGATTTGGGTACATTCTAAAGTTTTGAGAAGAGAACTTTTTAAGTAGGGGGAGAATGTAAAACCAGTGAAATTAGATCAAAAATAATACTTGATTAGTTAAAAGACTATATTAAAAGCCTTAATTATACCCCACGTAAATTTAAATTAAAAGAAATAATCATTGGAAAAGCGAATTGCGAAAAATTTTAGAATAAACAATAAAATAAATTAAAATCATAAGCTTATGATAGTTAAATAAAAATTTAAAGTAAATACTTATACTTGGAATAATTCAATTAGCTTAATCTTAAAATTTTGTATTAAAATACTAAAGTTACTAAATTTACGTAAATTTCTGTATGTGACGAATGGATCCGAAAAATAAAAAAGTTACTTATATATATATATATACCTTAGTTGACTTATCTCCAGAAGCATCCTTGATATGAGAGTTATCCAAAAGCAAAAAGCATGAGAGAGAGAAAAGATGAAGATAGACGAGAGATAAAGATGAAACAAAGAAGAAAAAGAAGAAAAGGAAAATGCGATAAAAGTTGATGTAACTTCTACGTATGACCTCCAAATCACAAACTGAGACCACCAATGTGATCATTGAGGTGAGATCCATGAAACTAAACTAGGTTTGCATAGGAAAAATTTTATTTTTAGAATTTAAATACAATTTTGATATATGTATAAAAATAAGATTTAGTTTAGAAAATTGCTAAGATATTTAGCAATACACTAGATAGAATAATATTAGTTATGAGTAGTATGTAATGGTATGGTTTTCTTGTGTTTTTAAGATAAGGAAATTATCTCACATATTTACTTGAAGATTACTACGAGTAATTGAAAATAAGACCTAGGTGAATAGAAAATCTATGATATACTATTATTGATGTGTTATATTGATATGTATATGGATATATAGTTGATTTTAAAGCTAGGAAAGCGGGCCAAAGGGGCTAGCCCGCCCTAACTTGCATCAGCCTATAGGTTAAAGTGGGCCGGTTAGCGATGACCCACACATGATGCGAATCGAAGAAGTCGACTTGCCTTGAACATAGAATTTTTTTTATTAGAAAATTAGAAAGTTAATTACACTGCTTGATGATGACGACGACGACGACGGTTGATCGGTGACTGAGACGACAACCAGGCGACAATCGATGACTGTGCTATGATTACTACATACGAGAGGGCTATGATTGATCGGTGACTGTGCTACGACGATCGATCGGTGATTGCTATAGACGATCGAGAGGGCTGCCACTGAGACGAGAAAGATAGTTCAGTTTTTGTGACCCATGACTGTCAAGCTTGAGAAGGTTGCCAGCTGCCACAAAGACAACGTAATTGATGAGATAAGAGTGAGAGTGGGTGAGCTGTGGCCTGTGAGAGTGAGAGTGAGAGACAAGGAGGAGGAGTTAGAGGAATGGTCGTCTAGTGCTCTGGTCTGCTAGGGTAGGCTCTCCTGTCTTATTTTCCTTTCCCATTTTTCTTTCTTTTTTAAAAAAAAAAAAAATTTTTGCAAGCCATGTAGGCCAACCTATGTTCACATCGACGTAGCCTACCCTTACCTATGGGCTAAGTAGGGTGGGCCAAAACAACCTGCACATGTTGCGGGCTAAAATTTTTTGGCTCGCCCCCACAAAAATTTGTAGGTTAGGTGAACCAACTCATACGACCCACCCTGCATTCCCAAGTTTAGTTGATTTGATCATGTTGGTACATGGATTCTATACATACCATAAGTGGATGTTAGAAGTGTATGTGCGCAAGCATGGCTCAAGTTTGTACGTGTATAACTTGGCTTCCACTTGGTGTATCGTAGTGTGCTTTCTGTATGATTTTACGTGTAGTAGCAAATTGTGGAGGAAGAGAAATTGTGTGAACAACAAGTTGGACATTAGGTATGAGAAAAATGAAATAGAGCAAGTAGATGTGTTGGAGTTTGCCTATTTTATTTTGTAACATGTGTGGCTTGTTGCAAATATGTTTGTGTGTGTGTACAAGTAGTGTGCATATTTGTGTAAATTTGGAAAGTGCGTTGCTGTTGTCATTGCATTTTTTTTAGCGTAGCTGCTGTTGTGGTCTTTGATTTGGTGCACATGTATGATGAACTTATTGTTGGATCCTTAATCCAGCGTTGGCCTTATATGTGAAACAATTATGCGTTGCGGGCTGTCACATTAAGTTAAACTCAATTAAAAGTAATCAATAAGATTTGGATATTTGAGTTTTAATGTATCTAATAAGATATGACCCTTTTATGTGTAGAGACCTTATGGGTAGTTTCTATTTTTATGATGAGCTAAAATAGAAATACCAAAAAGGTAACATATAGTTATCTATATAAATAGTGGTTATTGTCCTCAGGTCATACGTACATTTCTTGTCTCTTTGAATCCCATCATCAAATAGACTATAGAGAGAAAACAAAAGGGATCTCTCAAAGAAAACGTATTGATTTGGAAGGCCAACCGCACAATCTAAGAATCGTGGATCGCAATAGATTCAGGTACGCTTCCGCATATTTATTGATTAATTCTTAATGATCAAACATAAAAGATCTAGGGTTTTATTTGTGATGATTTTCACAATTGGTTAATCAAGATTCGACAATTGGTATCAGAGCCTACATTATTTGATCATTAGGAATTACTTTTGTAATTTTTTTTATAAGGTGTTATTATCCCTAATTCTGGAAATTAGGTTTTGGATAAACATTAAAATATGTAAATGTCTCAAATCAGTTCCAATCATTCATGTTATTGAATATGTTATCGTAATAATTTTTTCGCGTCAAAATCAATGGCCATTGTCTTGTTCAATATTGTCTCCACAAACAGTATTTAGGAACGGCATGATTCCGATATGTTATCGGATCTCTCGACGGTGATTTTTGCTTTCCGTGATTGTAATTCACCACGGTGAATTAAGGTTTTCTTCATGATCCGTTTTCGAACGAATTAGGGATAGCATCAATAAACGATGCATCACGTTGCTTCCTCCACGGCCAAACTTTTCCGTATACATGGTCTCGACCCATAGTTATACACGGTCGTGTATTCAAACCGTGTAACTTTCTATTAGTTTTATGCTCAACATATACGGCCGTGCTTTCAGCCGTATATTCAAACCGTGTAATATTCTATTAGTTTTAGGCCAACATACACGGTCGTACCTTCGGCCGTGTACTCAAACCGTGTAAGTTTCTGTTAGTTTTTGAACCCAACATACACGACTGTGCCTTCAACCGTGTACTCAAATGCATATTCATAACCACTTATAGATTGATATTTATTTACGTCAATTTTTCTTTTGAACTCTAATTTTAATGTTTGAGTTATTGAGTCATATTTGGATATGGGTGCTTAGACCCAATAAGTTTTAGCTAAAATTAGAGTTTCCTTTGACTTAAAGTTTGATATAATTTTAAATTTGAATATTGGTATGTTTATATGTATTTTGAGATGAGTTAATTGAAGTAACATACTGCCAAAGTGGTCCCTCTTGCAGAAATTAATTTATTTCAAAATATAAAAGGTTGTGTGCTTACAACTTCTGTGAATTTTTAATCGGCCCAAAGGAAGGTTAACGTTTAATAGAATTGGAAGTGCACCTGTGGTAATAAACTCGTGATGATTATTTAGTTTTACATGTGAACAATAAATCGGCCCAAAGGAAGCTTTATTGTTTGATGTGTTCTTATTGTTAGTGTTTGATTACTACACCAAGATACCACTTAGTAGTTAATGTTTTGTCCAAAGATGAAATATTAATGGGCTACCCGGTATTTTGAGATGGAGTTTACCTTTATTTGAATTTATTATTATTATTTTGTTATAAGGCTTATGTAAGCTTGTTTATTTGTTTGTTGTTCTTATTCAGCTATAAATAATCCTGCTAATATTACTGCCAACATCAATTCCATTCCTATGTTAAATGGCACTAACTTCAAGTCGTGGAAAGATAATTTATTGATAGTACTTGGAGTTATGGATCTCGACCTTGCGTTAAGGACTGATTCTCCTTCACCTCTTACTGATAAAGTACCTCTGATGACAAGAGGGAGATGGAAAAGTGGGAGAAATCAAACCGCATGTGTATGATGATCATGAAGAAGGCCATTCCAGAAGCATTTAGAGGTACAATATTTGATAAGGTAACTAAGGCTAAGGAGTTCCTTGATGAAATTGAGAAAAGGTTCACTAAGAATGAAAAGGCAGAAATAAGTACACTCCTAGCAAACCTAATCTCAATGAAGTACAAAGGCAAGGGCAATATCAGGGAGTATATCATGGAGACGTCTCATCTTGCTTCCAAGTTAAGAGCACTCAAGCTAGACCTCATAGAGGACTTACTAGTGCATTTGGTTTTGATTTCTCTTCCAACACAGTTTAGCCAGTTTAAAGTGAGCTATAATTGTCAGAAAGAGACTTGGTCTCTGAATAAGCTCATCTCACACTGTGTTCAAGAAAAGGAAAGGCTAAAGCAAGATAAGATCGAGAGTGCTCACCTAACCTTAACCCCTAAGAATAGGAATAAGGATAATAAAAGGAAAAAGGATAAAGAAACTGCAAATATGGTACCTCAGAAGACACAACCAAAGAAGTCGGATGCATCAAATGGTATTGGTTGTCACTTTTGTGGAGCTGTAGGGCATTATAAGAAGCAGTGCACCAATTATCATGCTTGGCGTGCTAAGAAAGGTACACTTCTTAATTTGGTTTGTTCTGAGGTTAATTTAACTTTGGTACCCATAAACACTTGGTGGATAGATTCTGGTGCAACAACTCACATCAGTGTGTCTATGCAGGGTTGCTTACATTGCCGAAAACCAAGTGATGGTGAAAGATACATCTATGTGGGTAACGGCAAGACAGTTCAAGTTGAAGTAATTGGGAAGTTTAGATTATTATTAAAGACTGGATTTTATTTGGATCTTAATGAAACATTCATTGTACTGTAATTTAGACGAAATTTGATTTCTATTTCTGCTTTGGACAAATTTGGTTATTCTTGTTCATTTGGGAATAAGAAATTTAGTTTGTTTCATGATTCAAAATTAGTTTGATCTGGTTCTCTATCTGTTTATGATAATCTTTACTTGATTGATATTATTGCTTCATTTAATGAATCCCTACAAGTAAGTACACGGGGTATAAAGAGAAAATTAACTAATGAAAATTCAGCTACATTATGGCACAAAAGATTAGGTCATATCTCCAAACGGAGAATGGAGAGACTTGTGTCAGAAGAAATTCTAAACCCCTTGGATTTTACAGATTTTGATGATTGTATTAACTGTATAAAGGGGAAACAAACCAATAAAAGGAGATTTGAAGCCAATAGGACCTTAGATGTCTTAGAACTTATACATACAGATATTTGTGGGCCATTCCCTACAGTTGCTTGGAATGGTCAACAATATTTTATAACGTTCATAGGCGATTTCTCACGATATGGCTATCTTTATCTCATTCATGAAAAGTCACAGTCCTTGGATATGTTTAAAAATTATAAGGCCAAAGTTGAGAACCAACTCAACAAAAGGATTAAAAGTATTAGATCTGATCGTGGTGGCGAATACTACGGTAGATATGATGGTTCAAGTGAACAACGTCCAAGACCTTTTGCTAAATTCCTAGAGGAACGCGGTATTGTCCCATAGTACACTATGCCTAGTTCACCCACTATGAATGGTGTTGCTGAAAGACGAAATAGGACGCTTAAGGACATGGTAAGGAGTATGATTTGTCACTCCACCTTACCAGAATCACTCTAGGGAGAAGCACTTAAGACTGCAGCATATATCCTTAATAGGGTTCTAACTAAAGTAACTAACAAAACCCTTTATGAACTTTGGACTGGGAAAAAGCCTAGTCTAAAACATTTACATGTGTGGGGATGTCTAGCTAAGGCACGGCCTTATAAGCCCAATGAAAAGAAACTGGACTCAAGAACAGTAAGTTGCTATTTTGTTGGGTACTCTGAAAGATCAAGGGGTTACAAGTTCTATGATCCCACAACTAAATCGATATTTGAGTCGGGAAATGCTTGGTTCTTTGGATGTCGAGTTTGCCGGGGGAGATACGGTTAGAGATATTGTCTTTGAAGAGGAATGCATTGATATTCCCACAGGTGTTATTGAATTTAGTCAAGATTCCATTCCTAGTCTTCTTTAGGACACAATAGAACAAGACAATATTGGAGATCCCATTCAAGATACTATTCCAGAAGAACAAACTCTACCACCTCAAGAACCTATGCCATTGAGGAGATCCATTAGACAAAGAAGAAGTGCGTTGCTAGATGACTATATTGTATTTCTTCAAGAACATGAGGTTGACATTTGAATGATGGAAGATGATCCAATCAACTTCCGTCAAGCCATTAAAAGTTCTAAATATCAGAAGTGGATTGATGCCATGAATGAAGAGATAAAGTCTATGAAAGACAATGATGCTTGGGATCTTGTCCCATTGCCAGAAGGTACGAAACCCATTGGTTGTAAATGGATATTTAAAACCAAGAGGGATTCAAAAGGCAATGTGGAGAGGTACAAGGCTCGTCTTGTTGCAAAGAACTTTACACAGAAAGAAGGCATCAACTATAAAGAGACTTTCTCACCGGTTTCTTCGAAAGACTCTTTTAGGATTATAATGGCATTAGTGGCACAATTCGATCTTGAGTTACATCAGATGGATGTAAAGACCGCCTTCCTCAATGGTGACATTGATAAGATGATCTATATGGTACAACTAGAAAATTTTGTATCGAGAGATCCAAAAAATATGGTTTGTAAACTTAAGAAATCTATCTATGGACTTAAGCAAGCATCTCGACAATGGTATTTCAAATTTCATCAAGTGATCACTTCGCTTGGTTTTGAGACAAATTTGGTCGATGATTGTATAAACCATAAGTTCTGTGGGAGCAAGCATATTTTCTTAGTTTTATATGTTGATGATATATTGCTTGCTAGCAACAATATAGGCTTATTGCACAAAATCAAGAGATTTCTAGCTAAGAATTTTGAGATAAAAGATCTTAGTGATGCTTCTTTTGTGTTAGGAATACAAATACATCGAGATTGCTCTCGAAGTACTCTTGGATTATCACAAAAGAGTTATATTGAAAAGGTACTCAAAAGGTATGGCATGCAAAATTGCAAACCAAGTGATACACCTGTAGCTAAGGGAGACAAGTTTAGTCTTAGTCAGTGCCCTAAGAATGATTTTGAGGAAAAGGAAATGCAAAAGATTCCTTATACATCAGTAGTAGGGAGTCTAATGTATGCTCAGGTTTGTATGCGTCCAGATATTGCATACATTACAGGAATTTTGGGCAGATACTTGAGTAATCCAGGATTAGACCATTGGAAAGTAGCCAAACGGGTCTTACGGTACTTACAGAGAACAAAAGATTACATGCTTACCTATCGGAAGTCAGATCAAATCGAGATCATTGGGTATACTGATTCCGATTTTGCTGGATGCCAAGATAGTATGAAGTCTACATCAAGCTACATATATCTGTTGGCTGGAAGAGCCATCTCTTAGAAGAACATAAAACAATCCCTTGTTGCTTCTTCTACTATGGAAGCAGAGTTTGTAGCATGTTATGAGGCATCCAATCATGGAATATGGTTGCGGAATTTTGTCACAGGGCTGCGCATTGTGGATACTATTAATAGGCCATTTAAATTATTTTGTGACAATAAGTCAGCAGTTCTATATTCTAACAACAATAGGAGCTCGACGAAATAAAAGCATATAGACATCAAGTTCCTAGTTGTAAAAGAAAGAGTTTAGAGCGGACAGTTGTCTATAGAGCATATAGGAACAAACTCTATGATCGCGGATTCGCTCACTAAAGGAGTGAATCCCAAAGTGTTTCATGAGCACACTACTCATATGGGTGTCATGACTTTAAGTGAGATTAAGTTTTAGTGGGAGTTTGTTACCTTGAATGCATTTATGTCATAGACAAACTTTAATAAGTTGTTTTGTTTTATTATGTTTTGATGATATCTTCTGTAGAAATAAAGTATATCGTTTGCCTATACTCTATTTTTGGTTTATGGTTTGATTTCACTAAAGTTTATGGTAGATCAATAGAAAATAGACATGTTAAGATCACATTGCATGGAATTTTCTTGCTACACATCTATATCATGATCCATGTCATTCAATTATATCAGCATTGTGACCATTGATGGGTAGAGTTACGATAAATGTAATGAATACCACTTTAATCCTATGTTGATATGACTGATGGACCGGATTGGTTATAGATACATTCTGTTTATGACAGCAAATTTGAGCTCATATGGTTTTGCAAAACATAATTGTAAAGTTACACATATAGTCCAAGTGGGAGATTGTTGGATCCTTAATCCAACGTTGGCCTTATATGTGAAACAATTATGTGTTGCGGGCTGTCATATTAAGTTAAACTCAATTAAAAGTGATCAATAAGATTTGGATATTTGATTTTTAATGTATCTAATAGGATATGGCCCTTTTATGTGTAGAGACCTTATGTGTAGTTTCTATTTTTATGATGGGCTAAAATAGAAATACCAAAAATGTAACATATAGTTATCTATATAAATAGTGATCATGGTCCCTAGGTCATACGTACCTTTCTTATCTCTTTGAATCCTATCATCAAATAGACTATAGAGAGAAAACAAAAGGGATCTCTCAAAGAAAACGTATTGATCTGGAAGGCCAACCGTACAATCTAAGAATCGTGGATCGCAATGGATTCAGGTACGCTTCCGCATATTTATTGATTAATTCTTAATGATCAAACATGAAAGATCTAGGGTTTTATTTGTAATGATTTTCACAATTGGTTAATCAAGATTCAACACTTATGTGAGTGTGTATGTAGGGGAAAGGGGACGTGGATGTGGGTGCGAGTAGAGATTGTGTGTGTAGGTGCAAGGAGATACTAGAAAATCGTACGTGTGTGATTGATTTCAGTGTGTGTGTGTGCGTGGTGAATTTTTTCTCTATGTATGTACTAATCCATGTGTGTGCACATGTGTGGATTTTTTTTCTTCTTTCTATGTGTGTACTGATCATAAATTTGAATGGTCGGGGGTAAGCTCTCCATAAACATGTATTATTGCCTGCCATTTCCAAAGCTAAGTATCTTGTATGCTTACCTATATGTCTAAACGGAAATGTTAATTCAATTTCAATAGTTATAAGTTGGATTAATAATCTGATCTACAATTGCACTTCTAGCATATCATAGAGTGTTGCGTGGTGTTCCTTGTAGCATAGTGTTCCTTGTTGTGTGGTGTTGAAAGCACTTGTGGTGTAGCCATGAATGTGTTTGTGAGGACAAACAGTGAGCATGGAAGGAAATTGGCTGAGAAGAGAAGATGAGTAGGAAGCGTTATCTGGCGAGGTGAAGATGAAAAAGGAATAAGGGTTATAAAATCAATATATATATATATATAAGAAGAAGAAGAAGGAGAGAAAGGAATAGTAAGGTAACATCTTACAGTTTAAGTAAAATAAATAAATATATATATGTGTAAATAAATATAATAATATAATAATAAAAAGAATAATATATATATGTAAAATTTGTAAATTGGGATGGAAAGAGAAATGGTTGTGATTTAATGAATTCAGATAAAATTCGATAATTGGTGATTTATCTTTTCTAATATTATGGGTGTTGTTTTGTGATCATAATTGAATGATTGTATTTTGTATCTGTTTCTAATATGATTGAACCTTATGTAACTAATTCTTACGTGATCACCCAAAAATAATAATTTAATTATTATGACTTAAATAAAAATTGACATGCATTGTATGAGACATTATATAATTGAAGGTCATCACTGCTACAGAGTGCATCGGAAGTAACCGAATAAGGTTACTGTTTCACCAAGAGCGAGTGATTAGAGGATTATCGCCTCTTGATGGTTCTGAGTTTAGTTTGTCCTTGAGGGTGTTTATTACTTGGTGTGCTACTTACACCTAAGTTTCTGAGATTAAAATTAAGAGATGAGATTAAATTAAATAGGTTGTGAGACTTGGGCACCGATGGTAGTGATGTAAATCCCCAACCCAAGGTCAAGGGGGGGGGGCATACACCCCAAACTTCACGCTGGTTATCTAAAGACCGTATGTGATATTGCATTTATATGGTTACTCATGCATAGCATATAATTTGAAAAACTTATTTGGAAATTACTTGTGCATGTAAATAGTATTGAGATAGTGCACTCCTATCCCATTGGGCTATTAGCTCACCCTCATATAGATTTTGTTATGTAGGTCACGATTACCTAAACTATTACCTTAAGCATCGTACTAAGGTAACTATAGTTGTTATAGAAACTCGAGGAAAAAGGAGCAAGATGGAGAGATAGCATGAGTATTTTGTAGAACTTGATAGTTTTAAATAATTGAAGATTTGTAAATATTTAATTTGATTTAAAGAGATATATCTTTAGTTATATTCTATTCTAAGACCCAGTTGAGGTCCACTTTTAAGATTTATGTATAATGCTTCCGTTGAATACGGAGTGAGTTTTATTTGAGATGAAGAAATGCTAGAGGCATTCGATTAGTTACTTATTGTGATTTAACAGGTTGATTCATCTTAGTGTGAGACGTTTCACAATTGCTTAGTAGAGGCCAAGTAATCATGGCAGGTTGTCACGAACTGAGTACCATGCAGGGTGTAACAAGTAGCATACACATTGTTTATAGTGAGCAATAGGTGACAATTGCTATTAGGTCTTATGAAATATTAATGAGCAAGACTAAATAGAGTTAACCCTAATGGGCTAAAGAAAAAAAGATGAAGCCCAATTATGTATGATGAAACCTAATTAGCACTTAAACTTACTAAAAAGGGTATAAAAATGTGTAAGACAATTTTAATAAATCTTATTCCAAACCCATTAATTCAAAACTTTTTAAATCATCCCAAAAGAGTGGTCCAATTCTTTAGATCCTACTGTTAATCCAAAGAATAAACCTTAAACATATGGTATGAATTATATTTTACAAATTAATTTATCTACATTTTACCCTCGATAATGATTATTGGGGTGGAGTAGAATTATTTGTCATTTATTAAGTGCTTTAAACACCACTTCCTTGAACGTTAGTAAGTTTTAAGAGAACATATAGGCTTTTCTTTTATTTTGAAAACATTGTACACTTGGAAGCTTAAGATCTTGCCACTAATATAAAGAATTAACCTGAATATAATTAATTAATATTAGATTTGGCTTATGAATTATATTTTGCAAATTAATCCCTTTACAAAATATAGATATTGATAACAACAATATGAATGAAATGAATTGGCTAAAGTGTATGTAAGAGACTATAATCTCTTGCTAGTACATGTAAAAATCCTTCTATTAAGGAAAACCAAGTCATTAAGGGCAACTAAGTAAATAAGTAAAGATGTAACCTATTGAAACATGTGTAGTGTATACTTCTTGGTGAAGTCATTCTTTTTTTCTTCTTTTTTTTTTTTTATAATCAACTACAAATCTCCAAAGTTCTTCACCCCTAGTTTGTCTTAATTTATTTTCCGTTTATCACCAAAAGTATTCAAAGTTACTAATAAATAAATGAAAACTAAGCAAATTTACGAAAAATGATCAAAATTGCAAATCTTTGTTTAATTTGTAGTACTGGATAGTACAAACTAAGGAAAATATGACAAAATAATTATTTTGTACCATGTTTTGTACATTTAGTACTGGACAAAGATTTTTGTAATATCCGTTGTTTGGTATTACAAAATACTATACTGAAATAGTATTTTGATAATTATACTCTTTATATAAATCATGGTTATTTAATTATATTTTTAATATTATTAAAAAATAAAATTTGAAGAGATTATTTAATTTACATAATTGAATGAATTATATAAATAATAAATGTAAATCCATTGATTTCCTATGTAATTAAAAAATTAATTAGTCATATTATAAATTACAATAATTTGTTTTATATTTAATAACCATAGTGTTAATTAAATTGATATTATAAAAAATTAATACATATTAAATTACAATAATTTACCTTAATATTTAATAACTATAATGTTAATTTAATCAATATTATAACGACTGAGTTCATTTTTGAGATTTCAAAATATATTTATTTTTGTCTAGTGAAATTAATTTTTGTACCTTATTTTATATGGTACAAAATTTAGGTATTTTGTCCAGTACTTTAGGACTTTTTGTCTAATAATTAAATCAAATATACAAATTAAATGAAGGACAAAAAAATTTGTCTAGTCTAGTATCACGAAATCTTCACAACCAAACAATACCTAAAGCATGCTCCACAATGCAAAAGATTGTTTACATTTCAATAAGGAATATTACCAACATTGGATAGTTACTCACATTTTAATTAGAAAGATTGCGAATTATAGTAGAATTATCAATCTTTAATAAGCATTATGAAATTTATGAGGTTTTACAAAGTTATAGTTTGATGTCAAGATTCTTATAATTTAGTGATATGAATTAAATTCGAATCTTCCTCTCCTATTATAATAAAAATTAAAAAAAAATTGATGGAAATTTGAAGTTTATACTATCATAATTATACCTAATATATTTAATTATATTTCTCCACTTGTCTCCAATTAACTATATCTGGTTTTTGACTTTCTTTCCTAATTTCACAACCATCAACCTATATAGCGTACATGCACCAACCATTGGACTCGGTACATGACATGAGCCATGATGCTCCAGTATGATTGAACTTCCAATTTACAGAGGTTTAACATCATGCAGAGTCAATAGTTTGACAACCGTCATCAATAGAAGGAAGAGGAAGACAATTCTTTTGTGCAGTACTAGCTCAAAATGCAGGCCTGTCTCAGTTCCAGGGCTTACCATACTATGAAAAAACCCATGAAACTGTGCTGTCTCATCCCATTTAAAGTAAAAGCTGTCACAGGATATAAGTGCCACAGCAAATGGCCATATACTGAGCCCTTATAATTGCACGGACACCATAAACAGAAACTAAGAACATCAACCACCATCTTATATTAGTTATTGCAGCATAAAGCATGGCAATAAAAATTTTTTTTTGGCGTCTTCCTTCCTTAAGGTTAGAACCATGACCATAAATATGATGTGAACTTTTATATTCATCTCTTTGCAGTAATTACTGAAGTGGAACGATTCTGTTGCTTCTATACGATGTTGTAAAAGACCAAAGGTGCTGTCAGAAGATGGTGCATTGTGCTCTAAAGCCTTGGCAACACTGTAGCCAAAGCAGAATGTGCCTCATTTAACTCTCTTACCAACTTAAATTAGTTAAAGCAACCATCATCTTTTTCTTCTTCTTTTTTACAAAACGTCCAGATTGAGATCGAAAATGAACTTTTGCTATATTTCCTCCCCAGATGAGTCAAGATTTGAACAATCTGATCTCAATTTCAATTGCTTACCACAAAATTCGATCCCAAATCAGTTCATCTAAAAGTCTAAGATGTTAGATAGAAGCGAATGTTAATAAACTATATAGCTCAACACCCCCCCTCATGTAAAGCAGCCACAAACGCATAACAGAGATATCATATCCTTCATTGCAAATAAGAAACAAGTACATGTATGTCGATATTATTAGCAGAATCAAAGTACCATATTATGAGCTACATAACGGTAGATTGTCTTTCCATGTATAGACATGACTCATAATCTGTTACAGATCTTGCTCGGAACACTAGAAAGAGTCATAAAATGCCAACTAGATTTCAAAACTACATCATGTAACTGTAAAACTAAAAATTAGTTTACATAACAAGAGGAAATGTAACAAACAAAGGAGCATATAAATAAACGGCTCAAAAGGGAAAAGGATTTTCTTTTACCCCCTTTCGAAAATCTGTTTCAATCTATGGAGCTTAGGACTGCTCGAAAGTCCCACCTGCAAATATTACACACACATAAACAATAATCAAGATTACAATAACCAAAACCAAAGTACGAAGAAAGTAAAGAGAGAGTAAAAGAGAGAGCGAGAGATTATCTGTAACCCTAAGAGAGAGAAGAAGAGAGGACGTCTGGAGAGAGAGTGAACATTCTGGAATAAGTGTTGAATCCGGTCGGAGTGAACATTCTGGAATACGTGTTGTATCCGGTTGGAGTGATACGAGTTGAAGTGTAAAGGGGCCGAGTAGTGGGCTGGGCTGAAAGAGAGTAAAAACAACCCAACATTTTTTGTGCTCTCGTCATGGCCTCAACAAGATCACAGGAAGAATTTTCTAAGCTACAATCTTTAGTATTTTCTTTAGCAGAGACGATGAAGGGAATGCAATCACAGATGCAAGATTCTATTAAAGCCAATCTGGTCATTCAACAATCGATGAATGATTTGAATTCCGCTATTAATACTTCGATGCAACAATTTTCAGAAAAAATTGATCATTTTTAGAATCAGAATGGACTGTCTCATCAGGAAGCAACTCAAGTTCATTCAGATTCAAACCATTCATCACATTCTGCATTGAATCCCTTGTTGAGAGGAATCAAATTAGAGATTCCTAAATTTTCTGGACAAGATGTTTTGGCCTGGATTTATCAAACTCAAAAGTTTTTTTTTTTTCATAATGTACCGGAGGGACAAAGATTAGAAATTGCGTCTTTTGCATTAGAAGGAGAAGCCTTACAGTATCTACAATGGCTTGAGCAAAATAGCCAAGTGGGTTCATGGCAAGCTTTCTTACAGTCTTTCAAGACTAGATTTGGACCTTCCGAATATGAAGATACTCAGGGAGCCCTGGCGAAATTGATGCAAAAGAAAACGGTAATGGAATATCAAAAAGAATTTGAATCTTTGTATAATCAAGTTGTAGGCATACCTCAATCTTTTTTGCTTTCTTGTTTCATTTCGGGCCTCAAATCTCACATTCGTAAAGAGGTTCAAATTTCCCATCCTACATCATTACCTCATGCAATTTGGTTAGCAAAAAAGCATGAATCCAAGTTTCAAGACCATTCTTTCCGACCTCCATATTCTATACCTACTTCTTCTCATCCTACTTCTTGTCCATTACAATTTTCTAAACCTCACCCTTCTACAGTCGACAATCCTAAAACCACATTACCTATCAAAAAACTTTCTAAAGAGGAAATGCAAATTAGAAGAGAACAAGGCTTATGCTACAACTGTGATGAGAAATATTCCAGGAATCATAGATGCAAGGAAAAATTTCTCTTGTTAATACAAGATAAAGAAGATGGATCGGTTACGAATCCATGTGAGGAGCAGTTGGCTGAGGATTCGGGTTGTGGACATGAAGGTGCACAGGATAACAGATTAATTAGTTATCATGCAATGTCCGGACATCTGGTACCTCGTACCATTCGATTTTTTGGAATGATGAATGGCCATCAAGTGACAGTGTTAGTAGATTCAGGAAGTACACACAATTTTGTGCAAACAAGAGTAGCCAAACATTTCGAACTGACAGTAGCTTCTACAGCTAATTTTGGAGTCATGATTGGCAATGGTAGTAAGCTATGTTGTGAAGGTCAATGCTCGGATGTTGTATTGGAAATTCAAGGGCTGGTTTTTAAGGACTTGTTCTATGTGTTGCCAATCCAAGGGGCTGATTTTGTTCTAGGAGTGCAATGGTTGCAAACATTGGGACCCGTTACTATTGACTACACAAATTTGACTATGCAATTTGTGTATCAAGGAGCTACAGTGACATTGCAGGGAGTTAATACTGGTGCATTAGCTCAAATTTCGCATTACCAGTTTCGAAAATTACTGAAGACAGATTCAGTTGCTTTGTGTTTTCAATTGTTGGCTCAGGAGGTTAGTCCTAATTCATGCATATCCACCAACAATAAAGATATTGATATTTTACTGGGCAAATATGCATCTGTTTTTCAAGCACCTTTATCATTGCCACCTTTGCGATCTGTTCAACATAGAATTCATCTTATTTCTGATAGTAAACCAGTGAATGTTAAGCCCTATAGATACCCACATTTTCAAAAGAGTGAAATTGAAAAGCAGGTGAAAGAAATGTTGGAGTCAGGCATCATTCAACATAGTACTAGCCCATTTTCTTCGCCTGTACTTTTAGTAAAAAAGAAAGATGGTACTTGGTGATTCTGTGTAGATTATAGGGCTCTTAATCAGGTTACTATCAAAGATGAATTTCCAATTCCCACTATTGATGAACTTTTAGACGAATTATTTGGTGCTGCATGTTTTTTGAAACTGGATTTGTGATCAGGATACCATCAAATTCGAATGAAGCCGACAGATGTGGAAAAAACAGCTTTTAGAACTCATGAAGGACATTATGAGTTCCTAGTAATGCCCTTTGGCTTAAGCAACGCACCAGCCACTTTCCAGGCTATTATGAACAGAATTTTCCAGCCATTTTTACGACATTTTGTCGTAGTTTTCTTTGATGACATATTGGTCTATAGCAAGGATGTTACTGCACATTTACAGCACTTGGAATTAATATTACAAGTGTTACAGCAACATCAGTTTTATGTCAAGGCTTCTAAATGTATTTTTGCAGCGTCTACTATTGACTACTTGGGTCATATAGTATCAGCTGCTGGAGTAAGTCCTGATCCTTCTAAGGTTCAGGGTGTTCAACAGTGGCCCGTGCCTATCACTCAAAAACAGCTGCGAGCGTTTTTGGGATTGGCTGGATATTATCAGAGATTTGTCAAGAATTATGCTGCCATTGCATCACCTCTAACGGACTTGCTACACAGGGACGGGTTTCATTGGAATGAACAGGCTCAACAGGCCTTTGAATCTCTCAAAATAGCTTTATTACAAGCCTCTATTTTGAGATTACTGGATTTTTCAAAGACTTTTGTCATTGAACCTAATGCGTCTGGACTGGCTGTGGGAGCAGTACTCTTGCAGGATACACATCCTATTTCGTATTTTAGCAAAAAGATTCATTTACATCTGCGCAAAGCTTCTGCCTATGTAAGGGAGCTTTATGCTATAGTGGCAACGGTATGAAAGTGGAGACAGTATGTGTTAGGCTCACATTTTTTTATTCGGACTGATCACAGAAGCCTTAAAGAGATTCTAACACAAGTGATTCAAACACCTGAGCAGTAGCACTATCTTTCTAAGTTGATAGGATATGATTATACTATCACTTATAAATCAGGTCAAGAGAATCAAGTTGCTGATGCTTTGTCGAGACAGTTCACGGAGGAGGGACAGTTTTGTGGATGGTCTTCTCCACATTTCTCTTTCATAAAAACACTAAGGAAAGAGTATCAGACCATTCCTACTTTTGTGCGAATAATTTCTGACCTTGCACATGGCTACACAATTAAACATCCTATAGTTTGGAAAAATGATTTGTTATACTATCATAACAGATTGTTTTTGGTACCACAATCTTCTGTGATTCCAACCTTACTACAGGAATATCATGTGACTCCTAGTGCTGGTCATTTTGGATTTTTGAACACCTACAAGCGGATTGCTGGTGAATTCTTTTGGGATGGTATGAGGAAACAAGTTTATGACTTTGTTCGGAGTTGTATGGTTTGCCAACAGGTGAAATATTCTACTCAAACACCTGCTTGATTGTTAGCTTCGCTTCCTATTCCAAACCAAATTTGGGAAGACATTAGTATGGATTTTATTACATGTCTTCCCAAATCTGAGGGCTTCTCTGTTATTTTCGTAGTTGTTGACTGGCTATCTAAATATTGTCATTTGGGTGCTCTGAGATCTGGATTTACAGCAACTACAGTGGCAGCTTTATTCTTACATATGGTCATCCGTTTACATGGTATTCCAAGGACCATAGTGTCAGACAAAGACCCAATATTCATGAGCCATTTTTGGAAGGAACTTTTCCGATTGAGTGGGACTACTTTGGCAATGAGTAGTGCTTATCACCCTCAAACGGACGGGCAGACTGAAGTGCTCAATAGAACTATTCAACAATACTTGAGGTGTTTTGTGATGGATACACCTACCGCTTGGGTAAAGTTTCTACCTTGGGCAGAATTTGCCTATAATATTTCGTTTCATGATGGGGCGGGTATGACACCATTCGAAGTGGTTTATGGTCGAAAACCACCAGCTGTGCCAGCATACATTAGGGGCAACTCCAACATACAGGTTGTGGATCAAGATTTAATTGCTAGAGATGAGGTGCTTAAGTTGCTTAAGACAAATTTACAGCAAGCTCAAAGTCGTATGAAGCAATTAGCTGACAAACATCGAAGGGATGTCACATTAGAATCAGGAGACATGGTATTTATCAAGCTCCGACCTTATAGACAACTTTCTTTGACGCAAGGACAACATAAATTGTCCAAGCGATATTATGGTCCTTATAAGGTGCTCAGAAGAATCGATTTGTCAGCCTATGAAGTGGAGCTTCCACCAGACTCAAGGATCCACAATGTTTTTCATATTTCGTGTCTTAAGAAAGCCTATGGAGTAGATTTTCCATCTCTGGATTTACCTACGGGGTCTGTCAACAATCAACCTATGTTGACTCCATTGGCTATTGTGGATACTAGAATTATTCGAAGACAGGGTCAGGATTGCCATCAACTATTAGTTCAGTGGTCGGGATTACCACTGGAAGACACGACATGGGAGGATTTTAACTCTTTTGTAACAACCTTGAGGACAAGGTTGTTTTTCCAGAACGGGAGCAAAATGTTACAGATCTTGCTCGGAACACTAGAAAGAGTCATAAAATGCCAACTAGATTTCAAGACTACATCATGTAACTGTAAAACTAGAAATTAGTTTACATAACAAGAGGAAATGTAACAAACAAAGGAGCATATAAATAAACGGCTCAAAAGGGAAAAGGGTTTTCTTTTACCCCCTTTCGAAAATCTGTTTCAATCTGTGGAGCTTAGGACTGCTCGAAAGTCCCACCTGCAAATATTACACACACACAAACAATAATCAAGATTACAGTAACCAAAACCAAAGTACGAAGAAAGTAAAGAGAGAGTAAAAGAGAGAGCGAGAGATTATCTGTAACCCTAAGAGAGAGAAGAAGAGAGGACGTCTGGAGAGAGAGTGAACATTCTAGAATAAGTGTTAAATCCGGTCGGAGTGAACATTCTGGAATACGTGTTGTATCCGGTTGGAGTGATACGAGTTTAAGTGTAAAGGGGCCGAGTAGTGGACTGGGTTGGAAGAGAGTAAAAACAACCCAACATAATCTCTCAGGATTCTGCTAACAAAACAAATGGTAAGCTGCAGTGCACATTTTGCTGAAGTATGCTAAAAGTTAAAAGTGGTTCATTTTGCGTTGATACATCACCAAAAGCTGCACATTTGTGCTAGTCGCTAAACTGATCATGCCGAAATAGTCGAGAATTAGAGCAAAAAGTGTCAAAGTTCATCATGAGGTTGTTAAACTCGATGATCACACTTGCATCTGTTGAATACCATGTGGAAAATACACAAATCAGGATTCTGGTGTGTACCTCTATAATAAAAATTTTCTATATTGAAATTGACTAGAGTAGGGCTGATCCATTAACCAACAATTATAAAACTGCACAAGACATAATAAGCTTAACATTTTAGATTAACAAGTTGTAGATCTAAAATTTATCATGATTTCAAAGTCAGAGGTTCGGAGTTTCAAACCCTGTGTGCCCACATCATCCTATTTAATTAAATGGTTCATTTGATGGGCTCAATCTAAATCTCAACTCACAAGTAAGGGGAAGTGTCAATGGTTCATTTGATGGGCTCAATCCAAATTTCAACTCACAAGTAAGGAGAAGTATCAAGCAATAAGTATAAAGTGACATCAGACCTAATAAGTTTAAATTTTTAAATCGGTTGGCTATAAATCTTAAACTTCTCCCTAACCAAGAAATCAACTAGGGTAGGAGTCACAAACTTTTGTATTAAGTCATGCCTCTTGAACATCTATACGTCCCAACAGCACGTGTGTATATATGTTTGTGCTCAGGCACATGTGTGTGTGTGTGAACCCAAAGAATGTGTAATGTGATCTTACCAGACCATAATATGTCCTGAACCAATTATCTGGCTCCACGTCCAGGGATTGTGCAAACAACCGATCTAACTATTTGATATTTTCTTTAGAATTTGTTCTGAAATGTAGCTTTCATGGGGACAATACCATTGCCAGTTGCTCTAGGAAAATCACTGATCCACCAAAAGTATTGAAAGTATACCTAAAGACAGGTTTCATCATTGACAGATGAACTAACCTGGGGTATGGAGGAAAGACAACCAAGTGGAGAATAAAACACAATCTAAAGGTCAATGGAACGTGAGAAGCTCGATCACAAACATGGCTCGGCAAATAAATTGGCACTTTAGTCAAGATTCCAATGATGGTTGAATGAACACCTACACTGTATAGGAATTCAGCTTCAAAAGTTGAGCGATAATGGTGCATGCACATGTTTATCAGTTAAGTCTTCAAAAGTTGAGTGATATGATGCATGCACATGTTTATTAGTTAAGTCTTCAAAAGTTGAGTGATGATGGTACATGCACATGTTTATCAGTTAAGTCTTCAACGCATATCAACGGAAGGAACTCACCGAAAGCTGTCGAAACTATTCTAGAAAGAAACACTAACTTAAAGATGGAATAATAAATGTATAAGCAATCACATTTTGCTTTTGTATCTAAGTTTTGACTTTATTCATTTTTAGCTATTGAACTTGCTAGAAAGCTAATAACAGGTCATATCACAAGGCATATTAATCAAGTGTGTTAAAGTTAGTACTACAATCATCTTATCTAAAGGTTTAAACTTATAAATTTGATGTGAGTTTTATATTTATTACTTAACATTTTTCCACTTGTAAGCTGGAATTTTGACTAAAATTTATCAAGTAGATGGCTTAATTAGATAGGGGTTAAAGGACTAAGTTTGAATCCATGCATCGTTAATTTACCTCTTTAATTAAGAGGAAAAAATGATTGCATAGGGTTTTGAATTCACTTACCTCCTACTTTGATATTATGTTAAAGTTAGCGCTACAACCACATTATCTAAAAACTTAACCTTAAGTTTAAGCTTGTTATGGTTGACAACATGCAACTTCAAGGATGTCCCACTTGCTTAAAAGTAAAGCTCAAGAGACTTAATGCTAAAAATGATCAAGCTACTTTATCAAATCCAAGTGACACAAATGTGCTTAAGTGCATCCATTGATGAATCCATCAATGCGCGCTGTTATAGGTATAATGCACTAACTGTGTACAAAAGGAAAAATCGAGTAATGAGCTCTATAAGCACGATGAAATCTAAAAGGTGAGGGGTCATCGATCCTTTTTCTTGAAGGCAAAATTATCTGCTGATACATGCAAATTTAAACCATCCAGCTCTAATTAGGAATCTTCCTAGAAAGGAAACTATTAATCGTGCAAGTTAAAAATGATTTGACATTATGTAAAACAAGAAGCAAAATTTGCATACATACATTGTTAAGAAAAAGAAATGCTCTTCTTGGGGCCAGTTTAAAGCGTAAGCCTACTAATCTGAGACTTGTAACATGCTTTGATTAATCTAGTGCACTCCATTGTCTAACGACATCTTAAAGAAGCTGTCTTAGCATCAAGTGCGAAGCAACCGATATTGTAGTCTCGATAATGGCACAAATAGTACATGAAGAGGACATTGTGCTTCAATGGCCATCCTAATTTTTGTTGTTACAGCAAAGTGTGGAAATGAAATTATCTTATTAGTTAGTCCACCAATAAGATGGAAATATTTTGTAGTTCCCATAGGCATTAATGAAATTAAAGCAACTATACTTCTCTTTCTACGACAAATTTTCACAACATTTTCTCCATAGGCATCATATAGGCTACGAAGAAATGTAGGGAAATGAAATCATCAAAACTGTTAGATGATCAATATGCTAAAATAACCATCAGCAGCAATGATAATATAGCTTCCTCCTCTACTACGAGACTCATTTTCTATGATTTCTTAATAGAACAAGAAGTCAACATTAACTAGTATATATGGAATTACACTTGGTCTATCTTGCTTAAACTTTGAAATTAGCTGGCTTTTGAGTTAAAGTTATCATGGTATCAGAGTAGAGTCCCGTATTTGAATTATACACTAATCTCACTCTATTTTGATTAAGCGTACATTTGATGTGCGTCAATTAAAGTTTTAGCTTATAAGTGAGGAGCTGCTAATTAACAACTATAAAAACAAACTAGATCTAACATTCTAAAATGCTTAGATGACCTGGTTGTGAATCTAAAATTTATTTGTTACCAAGGACGACCAATATGCAACGGTCCCGCAACGCAAGTAAGAAGGAGGCTGAAAGTTGAAACAAGCTATTAGGGAAAGACATTTGTATGTTTTAAACTCCATAAGCTATCATAACGAAAGATTCTGACTTCATATTCAACTGGTTTCTTCATTTGTCATTTCTTTAGATCAAATGGTCCCATGGTACTTTGGTCATGGATGGTGCACATATTTCGTTTCTCTCTTGAGGCACCACCTTTTGTGATTTCATAAGAAGTGGCTGAAAATATTTGCTTCTACTTTTGGAACCATTCATCCTGCCAGAGCTAGCTGCTTGGAGGAAAAGTAGGTGCATGGCCTCATTACCAATCAAATTCTGAAGGCTTGCCTAAGAATATTCCCAAAGCATAACGGTCCTTCTTAGGTTTGTGCATCACTACAAGCACAGGTTTGTGCTGATACATTAATAAAAGCTTTAGGAAGCATTTAGTTACTGACACTGGACAGTATAAAATAAAAAAAAATTAGACAAAAAAAAAATTTGTACCACATTTGGTTTACTTAGTACTGAATAAGGATTTTTGTGATGTCCAATGTTTGGAATTGCAAAGTACTGGACTAAACATAGTGAATTTGATAATTATACCATTTTTAATGATATCATGGTTATTTATATATATTTGATATTATTATAAGAAAATACAATTTGAAAATATTATAAATTATATAAAATAATTCATGTAAATCGGTATCGCTCGAATCTAACCAATCGTTTAAGTTTTAAATTTATAACCAATAAAATCTACTATTAAACTAGGCAATGTACCAATCGATTATAGTATAGATTTAATAGGTGGTCTTTTGGGATTTAGAAAACAAGTACTAGTATTACCTTTTCTCTACTATTTAGTCTAATTTATGATGTAGGAATTATGAATTAAATAAACAACTAACAAATCCTAGTAACCTTAGAATTGAATGATATTGTATTAAAAATGTATTCAATCACAAAATATATCCCTCATCTTATTCCACCTTAACCCTTAAATTCTCAAAATAAGATATCGATTAATGAATCAATTTACACTTTGCACTACAAGAATTCTTAAGTAAAATCAATTCATAATCATGCATAAGATAATGGAGACCTCTTCCTCACTACCGTTATGCAAGATCTCATTAAGTTCACAATTCCAATAAATTGCAAAAAATCAATGTTTTCCTACCTCTAGGTAAAACATGTAATCTCTCTATTCATGAAGATCTAATTTACTAGATGAAACCTTTTTCAATCTAATAAAAATTAGATATGTAATCAATTTGCGCGCATAAATCAATTACAAGAATAATAGAAACACATGAGTAGATGCAAAGATCTAAATAATTCATTAATCAATCAATGGCTCAGCACATAAGTTAGGGTTTTACAAGATGAAAGATATAAAGAATTATTCCTCTATGGAGTTTTCAATAAAAACAGAGAATCTAGAAAAATAGTATTAATTCATGCTAAAAAGAATAATCCCTTGTTTGTTTTGTGATCTCTAATGATGCTCGGACAATTCTCCTCTTGAAGTTCGTAATAAAGCTCCCCTAGGGTTTCCAGAATGAAGCTAAAAGGAAATAAGTCCTTTTAAAATAAAACAATCCGTATATTTATAGTTCTCGCGCAAATAGGGTTTAGAATAGGCATCAGCATAGTAGTGCTTGAGGCCGTGCTGACTTTAGAACACGATATTTTTCACTACCCCAATTTAGCACGGCCTCTAGCATGGTTGTGCTCGGGGTAGGGCTGAACAAGATGTATGTTGTCACTCATCAGCACGGGTTGTGCTAGACTTGGGGGACGTCTTGGCATGGTTTCTGACCATTTTCTTCACTCAGCACGGACGTCTACACAAGTTATGTTGAGCTAAAAATTCACTTTACTTTATTTTATTTTTTTGCCAATTTTCACTTTGCCTTTGATCATATCCTCAAATTTTTCTTTTGTCTTCATTAGTGCCTGAAAATAAAATTTAATCATATAAGTACCATTTTTTCACAAATTACATTAAATCTATATAAAATTAGACGCAAGCAACAACATCCATTGACAGCAAGTAACACCATACACCATGACAACAAGTAACACCATACACCATGACAACAAGTAACACCATACACCATGACAACAAGTAACACCACACAACATTCCAGCACACACACACGATCACCAGCCAAAACGTAGACACTACACTAGCCCCTACACCATTCCAGCAAACACACACAACACACACACATGAACTTGATGGACAACCAGATGGAGAGCATGCAAGGAAGACAGAAAAGCAAGCAAGGGAGAAAGAGCAGAAGGACACGAACTTGAAGGCGACTTGTGGCATGACGACGAAGACGTTCAAATAGCGATCGATTGCACGATGAAGCCCTTTGTTGGAGCGGTGCGGATAGGTTTTCCTATTGCTCTTGAAAGGGTTTGGGGATGGAAGTAGCGTTTATCTGTCAGGGAAATAAATGAAGGGCAATTTAGGGATTTAAAAAAAATAAAATTTTATCTAATACCACATTTTTTGTACTGAATTACACATGGTATAAAATTTTGCCCTTTTATCCAGTACCATATTGCTTTTTTGTCCAATACTTTTTTTATGGATGGCAACTAAACGCAGGACAAAAAAATTTGTCCTGTCTAGTACCACATTTTTGTAACAACTAAACGCTATATTTTTTGTCCTGTCTAGTACCATATTTTTGTGGCAACCAAACGCTACCTTAGTACAATCACGATGGTTGCAATACCAATGATGCAGAAATGGGTAGGACTTTGGACAAAATGGTCTTAAGAAGTTCACCATCAAGCTCGTCAAGAGAAATGTTAAGCAAAAGTTATTTTCTATTAATTGTAAGAGGTGAACGCTGGTTACAATACCAATGATGCAAAAATGGGTAGGACTTTGGACAAAATGGTCTCAAGAAGTTCACCATCAAGCTCGTCAAGAGAAATGTTAAGCAAAAGTTATTTTCTATTAATTCTAAGAGGTGAATATTTATGTCTTGGAGTCAATCTCTTTACAAATTGTTGAGTCTAATTTTTGAATTCCCATTCCTAATCCGATCTAGACTAGACCCTATGCTCATCTAATATAGATCCTCGACTTGAGTTAGGAATTTCTTTTGATTTTTGGAGTCGCCACCCAACTGTTGTTGGGAAATATTGAATTAAGACTTAAGGAGCGGATTAGTCTTAATTTGGACCACTAGTCGTCATTATTTCCTTTTTTCGTTTTTGTGAAAAAAGGAAAAGGGAAAACCAGAGTTTCTAAGTCTGGAGGCTAACCTATTAAAACCTTTACGGTTACCACCTAATCTCTTAAAATTGTCTCTTTTAGAAATGTGTTTTATTATGTTTCTGTTACTTTATGTTTTTGAATTATTTTAAGAAAATGATTTTTTATTCATTTTATGGGTTGACCCGGATGGGTGCCTACGTACCTGCTACTCATGATCAAACAAGCCGTAGTTCGCTTTTCTGAAAACCTTAAGTTGGTTTGGTGAATTTTAATTTATGAAACCTCTTTTAGTTTATGTTCTTACCATTTTTGGGATTTTTTCTAAAAAAACTTCTAAGCCTAAGCTTTGATTTTATTTTGAAAATGATTTTAGGGAAAAACATCAATTTTGGATTTATTTGAAGAAAAGGATTTTTCTAAGTGCTAAAACTCATTTTTTATGATTCTTTTATAATTTTTGAATTTTTTTATGATTTTTATGATTTTTTTTGTTATTTTTGTGATTTCTGAGAATTTTGTTGATTTTTGTGATTTTTGGGAATTTTTGTTAATTTTCGTGATTTTTGGGAATTTTTGTGTGGGATTTTTGGGAATTTTTGTTGATTTTCGTGATTTTTGGTTTATTATCTATCCTATTTTGACATCTAAAATTTTATTATTATTTTCCTAATATTTTTTATTATTTTTCTATATTTTATTATTTATTTTACATTATTAAATCCTAAAAAACCTAATTTCTACATTTTCCTATTTATTGAAAATAAAACCTAAACCAACAAATAAATAAATGGCTAAAGAAATAACAAAATAATAAATAACACATAATAAATTCGGAATAAATAAATAAATAGAAATAAAAAAAAAATTTGGAAAACTCGATTTACCTAGATTCGGGTCGGTGCGCGGGTCGGGTCGGATCAATCAGACACGGCGGCGAGGAAGGCTCGTTCACGGCGTTCCGGTGGCCTTTTGCAGCGGGTGAGGTGTCGAATCCTAGCTTCTCGAGGTTGCTGAATCCAATGGTGGTGGTGGTTTGCTCCCAAATTGCCTCCTGGTGGTGGTTCAACTCCGGCCGGTGCTTCGCGATTTTGGGTCTCCTCCGATGCTCTCCGATTTGCACTCTTTCCTCACTTTCTCTCAATTCTGATTCGTGTCTTGGCTTCCTCCCTTCGATTCCTATTTATAGACACTTGAAACCGAGCTGGATAAGCTCGGATTTCCTCCGATTGAAGCTGATCGGATTTTCAGTTAGAAAAACCAACTCCGATTTGTGTAAATCCTTTGATTTGTTGCGATTTGATTCCAATTAGATAATGTTTATCTTATTTCTGTTGAAGATCTGTTGGATTTGTGCAAAAAATCGAATCGAAACGGCCGAAATTCGAATTTTCTCTTCCGCTGACGATCTCGGACCCGAGGTAGACGACGATCACGCGCCCGGCGCGTGCGTTTCCTCCAGCCAATCGGATGCTACCACGTGTCCTGGATAAGTGAAAAATTTGCAAAACGCGGAAACTGCTCCTCCCGCGATTCGAACCCCTGACCTCGCACCCGCACCGCGCCTTAGCCCATGGTCCGGACCAGCTGAGCTAGCCCACTTTCCTGATTTTTCTAATTTCGCAAATTGCATATATGCAATGCAATTTTTCTATTTTTTTGTATTTTTTGAAAATTTCAAATTTTGTAAAAATTGTTTATTATTTATTATTGCTATTTCTGAAATCATTTTTCAAAATTGATGTGTTTTCCTATTTATTTTTATTTTTTTGAATATTTTTATTATTTTTGGTAAATTAGAGAAAAATTGGAAAAATTGGGAAAAATTGAAAATTGATTATTATTGAAAATTATTGATTCCTAAGGCAAAAATGGGGTGTTTACACAAATCAATATAGATCTCCCAGAATTAAGAAATGATAGCTAATTGATTTGACAGCTATGTACACATGATTCTAATTCCTAGAATCAAGCAAATGAATCAATTTTCAATGCCTAGCTAATGTTTCCTTCTATATGCCCCCTTAAGTTGGAGCTCTTAGTGGAGATTGCAATCTTGTCTTTGAGATGAAGAAATTGAGTACGCGAGAGCGATTTTGTGTGCGCATCAGCTAGCTAATCCGTAGAGGAGACATAAGCAACACGGAGGGCCCCACTTCGGACTTCCTCGCGAATGAAGTGAAAATCAATGGCGACATGCTTCATTCGAGATTGAAAAACTAGGTTGGAGCATAGGTGAGTGGCTCTAATATTGTCACAGTAGATGATCGAGGCTTGTAAAGTCTATATTCTAAGTTCGGTAAGAAGTGAACAAGTCTAGGGTAGTTCGACAGCAGTTGCTGCAACAGCACGATACTTAGCTTCAGTTGACGAGTGTTCGACAGTGAGTTGTTTCTTAGAACTTCAAGAAATTGGACTACAACTAAGGTAAATAATGTAAGCAGTGGTCGATGTGTAGTCATCTTTGTTACCAGCCCAATCAGCATTTGAGAAAGCATGGAGAGAAAGTGTTGGACTGCAATGAAGTACTATTCCATGATTAGATGTGCCACGAAGGTATTGTAACAATTGTTTGGTTGCATTCCAGAGATCTGTCATAAGATGATGCATGAACTGGGAGAGCTTGTTTACTACAAATGCAATGTCAGGTCTTGTGAGAGTTAAATATTGAAGACTGCCAACAATGGTTCGATATTCTGAAGCATCTGTCAAGGTGGTGCCATTATGAAGACTTAGAGTTTGATTTACTCCCAAAGGTATATGAACCGGTTTAGCATCAGTCATGTAAGTGCGTATAAGAAGGTCATTAATGTAGCGCCGTTGAGAGAGAAGGAGACCATGCTTATGTGGAAGAACCTCAACTCTAAAAAAATAAGAGAGATTACCAAGATCCTTTAGAGAAAATCATGCTACGAGTTGAGTGACAAAACATTGCATGCTAAAGTTATCATTTCTTGTGATGATGATGTCATCTACATAGACTAGTAAGTAGATCATGTTATTGGTGTTGTTGTATATGAATAAGGAAGTATCTGCACATGAGTTTTTGAATCCCTCACTAAGAAGATATTATCGTAACTCATGATACCATGCCCGTGGATCTTTTTTTAAACCATAGATGGCTTTGTGTAATTTGCACACATGGTTTAGATATTATTTATCAATAAAGCCTGGAGGTTGTATCATGAAGACATCTTCAGTGAGATGACCTTGTAAAAAGGCATTATTAATGTCCAGTTGTCATAGCGACCATCCATGACTAATTGTAATGGTGAGAACAAGGTGAATTGTTGTTGGTTTGATAACTAGACTGAAAGTGTCATGGTAGTCAATGCCTGGACGTAGATGCAAACCCTTGGCTACTAAGTGTGCTTTGTACCTATAAACAAAACCATTTGATAAGTGTTTGGTGTGAAAAATCCACTTACATTCGACAAGATTCTAGGCTTGGTCAGGTGGAACTAGCTCCTATGTACCATCTCGAATAAGAGCATTAGACTCTGACATTGCACGACGCCATTTGATATCTTTTAGGGCTTGGGTTACCCTTTTTTGTTATAGATCATCAGATGAGATGAGTTGAGCATTGAGATTGAGTTTTCTAATTGGTTTGTGGATATGATTTTTAGCTCTTGTGGTCATAGAATGAGTGTTTGTTGTGTTTGGGTGGTTGGATGCAGTAGGCAATGAGTTATGTTTTTGTTCTAGGCTAGAAATGGATGAAGATAGTGGCAAGGTTTGGTTTTTAGTGGTTGGTAGATTAATTGTGGTAAATTGGTTGGCCAAAGATTGGTTGAGGGTGTAGAGATTTTTTGGTGCCAATGTCATTTGTGTAGGAGCAGCATTGGAAAGACCTTTCATTGATGACGTGTAAAGTGTAGTAGCAGTAGGAGAATCTATGGAAATTATGTAGGCAGGTGGTAACTAATGAGAAACGGTGGTTGACTTGGGATGACTAAAATGAGTGTGAGTAGATTTGAAGGGAAAGACTGACTCAACGAATTTGACATGGCGAGAAATGTAAAGGCAGGATGTGTTGGCATTGAGACATAGATATGCATGTTGGGTGGGTGAGTAGCCAAGGAAGACACAAAGAGTGGATTGGGCTTCAAGTTTGTAATTATTGTAAGGTCAAAGCCATGGATAACAAAGACAACCAAAGATTTTAAGTTTAGAGTAGTTGGGAGTGGTGTTGAAGATGTTTTCGAATGGGGAAGACATGTTAAGTGTAGGTGTGGGAAGCCAATTGATGAGTTAAACTATTGTAGCAAAGGCATAATTCCAGTAAATTAGTGGAATGGATGCATGTGTGAGTAGTGAAAGACCAATTTCTACAATGTGACGATGTTATCTTTCAGAATATCCTTTGTGTTCAGGTGTATGTAGTGGAGTGGTTAAATGAGTGATGCCATTTGTAGCTAAAAATGAATCAAGAGCTTGATATTCCCCACCATTGTCAAAGTATAAGCTTTTAATTTTGTGATTGAAATAATTTTCTACAAGTTCTTTGAATCGAATGAAGACTTCATATACATGGGATTTACGTTTAAGTGGATAATACTAGACATATTTAGTTAAGTGATCAACAAAAATGACATAGTATTTAAAGTCATCATATGAATACACAGGAGAAGTCCAAACATCAGAGAAAATTATTTCAAGAGGTTTTGTAGATGTAAGAGAAGACATAGAGAATGGAAGCTTATGACTTTTATTACAACTGCAAGCATTACAATGGTTATTCGTAGAGGAGACGAAAACTGGTAATTGAAATTTAGAGATGACATGTTTGTAAATTGGAGAAGCAGGATGACCTAGACGATTGTGCCACTTGGTAGCTATTGTCTTGACACTAGAGAAGAGAACAAGAGGAGATTGGTTAGTTGAAGTGATTGGCCACTCATACATGCCATCCTTAGTTGGTCCCTTCAGAAGTGTTACTCATGTGTTTAAGTCCTTCACTAGAAAACTAGAGGGTAAGAATTCAATAGAAACATTATTGGTAAGGTACATTTGAGAAATGGAAATTAGATTCTTTTTCATGGTTGGAACACATAAAACATGATGTAATTTAAAATCACGTGTGGAGGAAGAAAGAGAGGTAAAACCAGTGTGGGTAATTTGAAGACTCGTGCTATCACTAATCATGACATCATCATGTGCTTCGTATGGTGCATGAAGAGAGAGATTATTCAAGTCGGAGGTGATATAATGAGATGCACCACTGTCGAGGAGCCATGATGGAGTGTCGGATGCGCTAGTTATTATATAGTTAACTCGAGGTTACTAGGGAGATGATGAACATGGACTTGTTGGTCGGAAACTCAATGATCGTGGGGCTATTGATGAGTAAACTGAATTGGATTTAGTCGAAATTAATCAAAATTGCGAGCATCGTTTGGCTGTGTGCCCTTGAGTATTGCATGCTTGACATGTTCCAAGATAAGGACGTGATGGAGGCCTTTCAGCTCGAGAATCATTAGATGACAACCAATGGTTTGGTGATGAGTTGAAAGGAGGACGCCATGGTTTGTTCCAAGGGTTTACCATTGTTGGATTTGCAATTGCTAGAAGATAGGTTGGTTAGGGTTGACTCAATGCCATTTCCTTATTCAAAAGTTTTTCATGAAGCTCATCAAATGAGATGGTTGTATCTCAAGCATTAATAGCATCAACGATTGATTTGTATTCCTCATCTAGACCATCAAGGACTTTTTCCATCAAGTCCTCTTCATCATATGGTTTGCCTAGAATTGCAAGTTCATCATCACGGCTTTGAATATATTGCATATATTCAGTAATGGTACATGAGACTTTAATTGGATTCTTTAGTTGCTCCTTAATCTGCTCAATATGACCACGAGTAGGCTTTGCATATGTGTTTTCAAGAATCGTCCAAGCATCATGAGAGGTCGTAGCATGGTTCAAGAGTGGTACAATTGCAGCCGATAATAATCCAACAATGGCGCTAAATATTAATTTGTCCTGTCGAAGCCATGTTTGGAATGCAAGATTTTGTGACGCGTTACCATCAGTGGTAATGGTGGGAGATGGTGCACTAATTGAGCCATCAATATATCCTTCAAGATTATAGCCAATTAAGGTTGCTTGAAATTGTAATTTCCATGAGAGATAATTTGTAGGTGTGAGTTTTATGGTGAAATGGGAGGATATGTTTATGGCAACAAGAGGATGATTAGGTTCAAATAATGGAGAGACAGAGAGACTGGTTTTAGGTTTGTTATCCGATACCATCAAGAGAAATGTTGAGCAAAAGTTATTTTCTATTAATTTCAAGAGGTGAATATATATGTGTGGAAGTCAATCTCTTTGCAAATCAATACAGATCTCCTAGAAATAAGAAATGATAGCTAATTGATTTGACAGTTATATACACATGATTCTAATTCTTAGAATCAATCAAATGAATTAATTTTCAATGCCTAACTGGTGTTTCCTTCTATAACTCATACATTTACAACAGCTTTTGCATTATGTCGGATGCTGTGTGAACAGCAATACAAAGAAAGCGCTGCTTTGACAAATTATCAATATATGTGGTATATCTATATCGAAATCAGCTAAAGGTTGACAGCACCTCTAAGTGTTTCTGCTAAGTATAATATGTCTAATCCCATTTAGATTTTCGGGCTTAAACTTTTAGATCAGATTGCGGTGTTAAACTTAAGGTATTGTTAGAATAGCGGATTCGAAGTTTAAATCTTTGGATCGTCATTCAACCAACATATGATAAGAGGATTCTACTTCGGGGGATCGTGCAAACACCTTACCTGACTCGGTTCTCTGCTTCTGGTGTTGCTTTAATGGTGACAATGTCGTTGCCAGATGAGGGCTAGACCCTGTGATCACTTCCTCAAATCGAAAATTTCACATAATCATACCTTGGAATTTAGGGGGCGGAAAAGTTAGAATACACCTCAAGTCAAATCCTAGATCTCTCACTGAATAAATGACATTCTAGAGGTCAATGGCTCTGGTTTGGAACAAGTCCTCATACTACGAAGTCAATGATGATAGTATAACGGGATGTATTAGTGTAACCCATCAAATGGTAACTTATTTTAATGTTTCTTTTTATAATATGTTAGAATAGTGTTTTATTTGATAAATTGGCTTTTTATATGATAAACTTTTAAATGTATTTTTTCTCTTTTTAGTAAAATTTATACATATTTAGTAAACATGGTAAATATAAAGTTACTGTTTTTTATTATGGTTTGATAAAATAACATTTTATCTTATAAAATTTGTTATTCTTTAATATGAGACTTATTTCGAAATTGGTGGCTTATTCTAATAATTTTCCTATGTAACACATACACCGTAAAAAAATGCTACTCCAAAAGTTGAATAAGAATGATACCTGCACTTGTGTTAACAGGTTAGGTCATATGTTAAGTCCACAATTAATTGTTAAATTATTATTTTTCCCGATAATTATAATAATAAATGAGAGATTCAGACTAGACTATGGGCTTTTTGTACTTGACGCGTACCATATTTTCCAAGGAGTCTAGATATCTAAGAGCCAAGAGCGGTATTTTTCCACCCAACCTATATTTCTTTGCTTACTTTTTAATTTTAACATTTCAAATAGAAAGTATTGTTTTTAACCCAAAAAAAAAAAGTATTGCTTTTAACATCTTTAGTTAATGAAAATATAATATATAATATACTTTTCACGTATTCACTTTTTCTTTATTTCCTCTGTAATTCTAAGTAGGCATTCTTTTTTATTTATTTATTTTAATATAGTGATCAACAATTTTCTTCGTAGGCCCATCAATTAGAGTTTTGCCTTGTCAAAAATAGACCTTTCGAGCCCAGAGATCATGGGCCAAAAAACTTACATCTTAAACGTGGCTAGTAGATTAGCCTAGTCCCAAACATAAGTGCTCATTAGGTTGCTTGAATTAATTTACTAAAGATGACAAAAAGAGAAATAAAAGTACTAAAAATAAATATTTATATTAAATCAATGCTTGAAAAATTGTTCTAATGGAAGCTTCCTTTTTATAGAAGTAAGACAATAGAATGCAAATAAATCATGAAGAAATAGAGGGTATTTTTTGAAAAATAAAAGGTAGATGTACTTTAACATGTCGTCAATGAAATGCAATGAAATCTTATAATGAGCATGGAACATATTGTACTCTTAATCATTTAAAATACGGGTCATAATCAAGCCAAGTTGAAGGGATCTAATATTAAGTTCAAACATAGCTTCAAAATTAAAAGTTTAACTCGTCTAAACTTAAAGGGAAAAAATTGACTTTCACTTAAGTAAACTTGTTAAGATTGGTTTAATTGAAGATCATGTTCATTTTTAATTAAAATTATTGGGAATTGTAGGCCTCAAAATGGCAAACAAGAGGGGAGGTTGAATTATTTGTTAAAAAAAATTATCAAATTCTAAGTAAACAGTCACTTTCAAAACTTTCTTCTTGATGAAGATTGTATGTGATGAGCAAAAATAACGTAAGCAAAATTCATGTGCAACAAAAGTGTAGAAGGTTGTGATGTATAGAGGTTCCTCCCATGAGTATGCCCTCTTTTCCGACTACATTGCTAGGGATCTGATCTTCTACACTAGTTGTTTAACTAATCCAATTGCTAAAAAATGTTACAAACACTAATAACTCTTACTTTGTCTTTCTAACCTACCCCTCGGCTAACCACAAACTACAAGATTTTATAACCCCACTTCCTTAAACTAATATGTACATGAAAACAATAAAGAAAATTTTACAAAAAATGAGAAAATATAAATCCTCTAGTTTAAGCTCGAGAAAACAAAGAATAATTGTTTTTGCTCTGTTCTAATTTTTCTTGTCTCTACTTATATATATCTTTGTATTCGTTATTGTATCGTCCTTGTATGAACTTGAAATTTTCAAGTTATATATTCTTCTTTGCCGATAAAAACCTTCCAACATTTACAAGGTCTTCTAACATTCATAATATCCCTACATTTGTGGAAATTTGAAAACGTTTGTTATTATTTTAAAGATCTCTTAAAAAATTCTAAGCCTAAACTTTATTTTTTTATTATTTTATTTTCCAAAAAACTAAAACTTCTAATTTTAAAAGAAATCAATTAAATATATTTTTTGTTTTGAAAAGAAATTTTCTAAGTGATAAAAAGACGAGACAAAATTCATTATTATTTTTTTATATTATTCTTTTATTGTTTTATTTTATTTTTTATATATTTTTATATTATTTAACACATTTATTTATTTATCAAAATTCTAAAACCTAATTAAAATCCTAAAAAAATCCTTTTTATTATTATTATTATTTTTAATTTTTTTTTCTTTATTTCTAATAAAATGAAAGCTAAATAAATGGATAAAATAAAATAAAATAAAAAAAAAAAAACTAACCTAGATGCGGATCGCAGGTCGAATCAGTTGGGTCAGGTCAGATCGGTCGAGTTGGGTCAGATCACAGCGGTCAGAGACTCCTCGTCGGTGGCATTCTGGTGACTTTCGAAAGCAATTGAGGCCCGATTCTAAGCTTTCCAAGGGTGGGCAATCCAACTATAGCGGTGTTTTTCTTCAAAAACCTCTCTAAGTGGTGGTTCGAAGGGCAACAGTTGATTGTGGCTTAGGAAGAACTCCGGCGAGCTTCAAAACCCTTTGATTTTTACTCTTTTCTCTATTTTGATCCATGTCTTTACTTCCTCTCGTCGTGCTCTATTTATAGGCTCTAAGAATTGAGCTTGATAAGCTCAAATTTTACTCTGATAAACATAGATCAGATTTGCGGTTTAATCCGTTCCAATTTGCCTTTGATTCGTGTAAATCTTTGATAAGATTCGTGCTAATTAGATGATGTTTATCTCATTTTAATCAAAGATTTGTTGGATTTGTGCAAAAAATCGAATCAAAACGGTCGGATTTCCCCTCCCCGCTACTAGCGTCGATCTCGGATGGAGGTTAAAGACGAGCACGCACCTAGCGCGTGCGATACTACGTCCAATCATATGCTACCATGTGTCCTTTGGAAAGAAAAAAAAAAACGCGCAAAGTGCCTCCCCGCGTTTTGAACCTGCGACCTAACCCCTTCTCCGCGAGCACGAAGCCAGCAACCGGACCAGCTGAGCTAGCTCACTTTTTCGTTTTTTTTATTAAACGCAATTTGTATATATGCGCTGTAATTTTTATTATTTTTATATTATTTTGAAATTCTAAAAATTTATAAAAATTATTTAACCTCTTTTATTGTTGTTTCTACCATCATTTTCCAAAATTGGTGTATTGTTACTATTTATTTTATTTTTGTTTCATTATTTTTCCTTTATTTTTGCAAAATAGAAGGAAATTTGAAAAAATGAAAAAAAAATGACAAATAAAACATTACTTGTGATTAAGGGGCAAAAATGGGATGTTTATAATCCGTTATATATATATATATATATATACACTTCACTAATTGGAGTTGCAAATAAATCAGATTTGTAAATCAAACGTATATTAGATATAGATAAGAACTATATAAACATACATTCTTTAAACTAAAGTATCAAACTATCTACTTAAATATCTAACTGATTGTCTATATCAAATTGTTTGTTTAAATGTCTGTAAACTACTATTTGCTTAAGTGTTTGTAAAAATAA
Organism: Laguncularia racemosa; assembly: GCA_037954665.1. NCBI lineage: Eukaryota > Viridiplantae > Streptophyta > Magnoliopsida > Myrtales > Combretaceae > Laguncularia > Laguncularia racemosa. The sequence goes on along the minus strand of JBBMOL010000013.1, from coordinate 1,196,875 downwards.
ATACTTTTGTTCTACGCAGTTAACACATATTTACTAATAATCTTTTTGTTATCATTAAAACTTATTTCAGAGAACTCAATATTCTCCCCCTTTTTAATAATAACAAAACTTATCTTAAGTGATAAACTCATATACTAAATTAAGTACAACATTTGTGAAACAGGTTTATCACTACTTACTATTCCTTCTCCCCTTTTTTGTTATCAGACAATTAAAATATATTAGTCCCCCTTTATCATTTGATATAAATTTGAAGCATGAATCAACAATCAACAATTGGTAACAGAATTATAAAAAACATAAAGCATCATTAAAATATACAAATTAGCAACAATCAGAGACTTCAATCAACATGAGTCTTTAAAAGAAAAACAATTAACAAACAATTGACGACAATTAATAATAATTGTAAACACTCCATTTTTTACCCTAATAATTGATAATGGTCAATTTTTATTTTTTTTTTCATTTTTTACAATTTTTCTTCTAATTTAGCAAAAATAGGAAAAATATTCAAATAAATAAAATAAATAGGGAAAATATATCAATTTTGGAAAATAATTGTAGAAATAATAATAAAAGGAGTTAAATAATTTTTACAAATTTTTGGAATTTCAAAATAATACAAAAATAATAAAAATCGCATTGCATATATGCAAATTGCAAAAATAAAAAAACAAGTGGGTTAACCCAGCTGGTCCGAGCCGTGACTGTGCGGGCGGGGGAAGGGGTCAGGTCGCGGGTTCGAAATGCGGGGGAAGCAGATTCTACGTTTTGCAATTTTTTGCCTCGCCCAAGACACATATCAGCTCGCGATTGGACAACATGAAGACACACGCCGGGCGGGTGATCTTCTTCTTCCTTCGTCCGAAATCGTCGCCGGCAGCGAGAGAAATGGAATCCAGCCGTTTTGATTCGATTTTTTACACAAATCCAACAGATTTTTAGCTAAAATGAGATAAACATCATCCAATTAGAATCAAATCACAACAAAATCCAAGATTTACACAAATCAAAGGCAAATCGAAAGAAGGTTTTAACCGCAAATCCGATTCATCTCAATCGGAGGAAATCCGAGCTTATCCAGCTCGATTTCTCGTGCTTATAAATAAAGCATGAAGGGAGGAAGCCAAAGCACGAATTAGAAGAGAGAAAGGAGAGAAAATAAGAGAGATCGAAGCCATCGAAGTTCACGCGACCCACAACTGCCGACCACCTCTTCAGACCACCACTTGGAAAGGCTTTTGGAGAAATCCACCACCACCATCGAGTCCCTCGTCCTTAGAAACATTAGAAACACCCTCTGATCGATAGAAACGGATGCTAGAACGCCACCTGTGACGATCTCCGACCTTCGCCCGATTCAGTCTTATTCGACCCGACCGACCGACCCGACTCACGCACCGTATCCAGATCCAGGTAAGTCAAATTTTTTTTATTATTATTTATTTATCGTATTTATTTGTTATTTATTTATTCATTTTTTATTTATAATTAAAAATAAATAATATTAGGAAGATGTTAGAATTCATATTAGTTTTTTTTTAAGGATTAAATAAATAATGAAAATTATAAAAATCATAAAAATAAAAATAATAATAATAAATATATTAGGAAAAATGATAGAATTTAGATTTTTTTATGTTTAATTTAGGGTAGATAAAATAATAAAAATAAAAAAAATATTAATTAATTAATTAAAAAATAAAAAATAATAAAAATAAAAGAATAAATAAATAAATAAATAAATAATAATAATAATAATAATATTAGAGGTAGGTTAATAATAGGGAAATAAAATTTTTTATCACTTAGAAAAATGCTTTTCTTAAATAAATCCAAAATTGGTTTTTCTTTAAATTATTATTTTCCAAAAGAATAAAATAATCAAGCTTAGGCTTAGATTTTTCCCAAAAAATCACTAAAAAAACGTAAACCAGAAGTAATTTTCATAATTAAAATTAACAAACCCACTAAAGTTTTTCATGAAAAGCAAACTACAGCTTGTTTGATCCTGAATAGCAGGTACGTAGGCACCCATTTGAGGCAATTCTAAAAAGAATAAAAAATCATTTTTTTCATATTAGAATAAGTTATTCAAAAACACAACAAAAGAATAACAAATATATAAAATATAAAATAATAATAAAAGACATTAGGATAAGGTTTAGATTTTAGAAGAATAGGGTGGTAACTTTAAGGTTTTAATAAGTTAGCCTCCGAGACTAGCAATTCTGGTTTCCCCCTTTCCTTTCTCACAAAAATGAAAAGAGGATCTCGTTGACTAGTTACCCAAATTAGGATTAATCTGCTCAATTAGTCCTAATTCAATCTTTCCCAACTTCAGTTGGGTAGTGACTCCAAAATAAGACAAAATTCCTAGTTCAAGTCGATGACTTATATTAGATGAGCTTAGGGTCTAGTATAAATCAGATTAGGAATGAAAAATCAAAAATCAAAAATTAGACTCGACAATAGTCTTTAAATTTTTTATTTTTTATTTAAAAAAAAAAAACAATTCTTCTTCTTCTTAGGTAGCTTAACACTTTTCCTAGCAATTGTCTTCACTCTTTTCCTTTGTCTTTTTGGAATTAGGTTTCTTCATATTCTTTTTTGACAAGATCAAGATTAATTTCAGTTGGAGCTAAAGCTAAAGCTAGTTGTGTTTTAGTTAGTGCAGTAGGAGGAGATGGTTAATAAAATTGTTCAATAGGAGGTTCATTTTAAGTGGTCTAAATAGGTTCAGAGACAGGTTGAGGATTAGGTTCTTGAGTAGCTTCAAGATTGATCTCAGTAGTTCCTTGCTTAGCGTAATCCAAGATCTCTATTCCTCCACTTTGATGAATTCCTTGTTGTACATGTGAAGTCTCCAAGTTTTGGTCATTTAGTGGAATAGTGTCTCTAGCCTCATCATTAAAATCCCGCTGACCTTCTTAAACATCTTAAGAGAACTATTTCCAATCTTAGTGAGAGTTAGTGGAAGTTGTTCCTCAAACTTCTCTTCATTAAGTTTAGTGGTTACTAACTCCATTATGAACTTCATCTCCATAAAACTTTTCTTAACAAAATTTTCTAAATTCGAAATCCTACTTTTCATATTTATCACCTCATTGCTAATTCTAGCTTCAAAATCATTATTCTTGAAGCAGGAGATTTTAGTATAGCTTCTACTGAATTGTCTATAGAAGTGTCTATTTCAACCAAAGGTTCATCCATGATTTCCAACTTTCCCTTACCAACCTTCCTTCTTGTCTTCCTTTATTTATCATTAGCCTTTTCTTTTCCTTTTCTTTTTCTACCCTTTTTCAAAAGTTCTTCTTCATCAAATTTCTTTTTCTCTTTAAAGATTGCTCCTCTTTTCACATTAAACATCCAATCAGGAATATCCCTTCTTGTATGCATGTGATTCCTGTATATAGCACAATCCCTATAAAACCAAACTTTTCCCCAAACATGTATGTTCATATGATGAAGAATCCCTTCATTAATTTTCTTGACAAGAAACTTAATATAATCCTCTTTTGGTAACCTTATTCTTTTCTCTTTTAATAGGAACATGACTAGATTTTCATAAGGTCTCTTCTCTTTATTCTCAAATAAATTCTTCAAAATTTTTTTTGCTACATCTACACTTTTTCCTTTAGTAATACTTAAAATAATTTCTGCCTCATCTACTGAGACATATGTTTTGCTCCCAATCCTTAGCAGAACAAAAAAACACACAATCTTATGTAACATTCTAATTAACAAAGAAAATTAAATATCGAGCATATCTTGTTGTGATTCAATTTCAAATCCATCATTCAAGTGTAAAAATAACTCTAATCTATTCATGTTTAGGATATCTTTATCATCACTTGCATTTTTGAGGTCTAAACATTGAATTAGATCATTCTTAGTAATTTCAATATCTTGACCACAAACATTCGATTTTAACCTATCCTTTCTCCTTGAATCAAGATTTTCATAAAATTCTGCTACTACTTCCCTAAATACCACATATCTCAAATTGCACAGTTTCCTACAACCTATCTTGTCTAACATTTCATCTACACAGAAATCGTTCTGGATCAGATATTCAAGATCTAAAGGCATGCAATCCATTATTTTCCCTTTTAATGGAAAAATTTTCCAAACAAATTGATGTCTAAGATGTACCTTTTTCATTTGTTTCTGAGTGTCTGGAGGAACATCTTATTCACCTTTTGTATCATTGTCTATAATAGGCTTCTTCAAACTACTACTTTCATCGAGTTTCCCTAATTTCCTACCATAGGTAGTTTCTTGGGATTTTTCTTGGTTGGTGTGTTTCGATAAAGATGATTCATCATCTTGATTCTCAATAGGGTTTTTATCTTTCTTCTTGGCTTTGGAAAGCATTGTGGTATTTCGAGTTGATTTTCTCAGTGCCATTGTCGTAACCAGAGATTAGGGTTCAAGAGAGAGTAAGAGAGAGAGAGAGAGAGAGAAAGAGTGATCAAGTTGAGAGAGAGTAAGAGTGTTTAGAGTATTAAGAGAGAAAAAGAGGGAGTTTTGAATCCTTAATTTTTTGAAAAAGAGTTTTTTAAAGAGATTAGTTTCTATACGCATGGATTAATCTAACGGCTAGGAAGATATGACACCTCTTCCTTCTATTTTAATTTATTCGAAATAACTAAAAAAAATTATTATTATTTTTTATTTACAAAGGAAAACACACACCTATTTCATTTCTAACAAATTCAAATCTACTCTTATCTAATGGTTTTGTAAATACATCAGCTAATAAAAATTTAGTATTAACAAAATTAAGATTAATATCTCCGTTATTAATATGACCTCTTATAAAATAACGTTTTACTTCAATATGTTTAGATCTAGAGTAATGAACAAGATTTTTTATAAGATTAACAACGTTTGTATTATCACATTTTATTGGTATATTTTTGCACATGAATCCATAGTCACACAATTATTGTTTAATCAATAAAACTTGAGCACAACAATTCCCTATTGAAACATATTCTGCTTCAATTGTTGATAGGGCGATAGAATTTTGTTTCTTGAATAACCAAAATACAAGTTTATCCCTTAAATATTGACAAGTTCCTAAAGTACCTTTTCTATCAATCTTGCAACCTACATAATCAACATCTGAATATCCTATTAAATCAAAATTTTGATTTTTAGGATACCAAATTCCTAATTTCATAGTACAAGATACATATTTGAAAATTCTTTTAACTATTGTTAAATATGTTTCGGTTAGATTTGTTTGAAATCTAGCACATATACAAACAGTAAACAAATATGTCTGGTCTAGAAGTAATTAAATATAACAAGGATCCAATTTAACTTCTATGAAGTTTTTTATTTACCTTTTTATTAGTAATGTTAAGATCTAACCTTATTGAAGTTGGCATAAGAGTAGCAGCTCCCTTAAAATTTTCAAATCCAAATTTTTTGAGCATATGCTTAGCATATGTTTCTTGGTGAATAAATATCCCTTAAGAGGTTTGCTTGATTTGCAATCCAATATAGAAGTTTAGTCCTCCCATCAAGGATATCTCAAATTGAGCCTGCATTAGCTTGGAAAATTCCTTGCAATATACTTCATTAGTAGAACCAAAAATAATATCATCTACATAAATTTGTATCACTAAAATATTTTTGTCAAAATGTTTTATAAAAAGAGTTATGTCAACTTTTCCTCTTGAAAAATTTTTTTTGATTAGAAAATCACTTAACCTTTCATACTAAGCTCTAGGAGCTTGTTTCAAACCATAAAGAGTCTTTATAGTTTAGAAATATAGTCTTCTTTTAATGAATCTTCAAATCTTGGGGTTTGTTCTACAAATACTTCTTTGATATATCCATTTAAAAACACTTTTCACATCCATTTGAAACAATTTGAAATCTTTGTAACAAGCATAAGCTAATAATAATCTAATAGTTTCTAATCTAGCAATAGGGGCATAAGTTTCATCAAAATCAATACTTTCTTCTTGTGAATATCCTTTCGCTATAAGCCTTGCTTTATTTCTAACTATCTTACCTTGCTCATCAAGCTTATTTTTTAATACCCACTTTGTTCCAATAACAAATTTCTCTTTTGGTCTGGGAACTAGTGTCCATACCTGATTTCTTTGGAATTGTGCTAATTCTTCTTGCATAGTGTTGATTCAATTACTTTCTATCAAAGCCTCATTCATATTATTAGGTTCAATTTCAGATAATAAAGCAAATTGATTTTTTATATCTTGTAACTTTGATCTAATTTTGACTCCAAAATCTATTTTCCCAAGCACCTATTCTGATGGATAAGATGACTTAAATCTCCAAGGTTTAGAATACTCAATTCTAGTCTATTTAAATTCAATAGTACCTTCTAGCAAACCATCTAATTTATCATCTAACATACCTTTTGTTGAAGTGTCTACTCAACTGTCTAACCTACCTTCTATTGAAGTGTTTGTTGGACCGTCCACTCAATTTTCTAACCTACCTTTTGTTTTAGGTTTGATAAGTATTGTAACAGTGTCTTGTAAAATTTGTTGATAATTTAAATATTCATCTCTATTATTTTTATTTATTATATCATCACCATCATCTATAATTGAGTTATCAATAAACTTGACATTAATAGATTCCTCTACTAATCTATTTACTTGATTAAAAATATGAAAAGCCTTACTAGTCGTCAAATAACCAAGAAAAATTCCTTCATCAACTCTTTCATCAAATTTACCAAGATTCTACCTAGATTTCTTAATGAAGCATTTAGTCCCAAATGTGTGAAAATATGACACATTTGGCTTCTTACTTTTATACATTTCATAAGCTGTTGTTTGAGTCAAAGGTCTCATATAAACACAATTAGAAATATAACAAGATGTAGATATTACTTCAGCCCATAAATATTTTGGTGCATTACTTTCATTTAGCATGCTTCGTGTCATTTCTTCTAAACTCTGTTTTTCCTTTGTACCACTCCATTTTGCTATAAAGTATATGGAGTAGAAAAATTATGTTTTACTCCATTTTTCTCACAAAACTCAATAAAGTTTTCATTTTCAAATTCTCTACCATGATTAGTTCTTAAACTTATGATTAAAAAACCTTTTTCATTTTAAACTTGTTTTGAAAAAGTTTCAAAGGCATCAACTGTAACACTCTTGTTTTTAAGAAACAGAACCCCTGTGAAACGTGAAAAGCCATCAACTATCACTAAACAATATCTATTACCTCCTAAGATCAATGTTCTCATCGGACCAAAAAGATCAAGGTGTAGAAATTCTAAAGGCTTTTTTTGTTGAAATAACATTTTTAGACTTATGAGATATTGAAACCATTTTATTTTTCAATTAAGTATCACATTTAATATCTTTAATAGAAGAGATTTTTGAAAATCCAATAACAAGTTTATTTTTTGAAAGTTTTTCTAGTTGTGAAAAATTTAGATGTCCAAGCTTTTTAAGCCAAATAAAACAATTATCATTTAATGTTAAGAAACATCTTTCAACATCTACTCTAGATGGTTCAACCATGTAAATATTTGTTTTTTGAAATCCTTCAAACAATTTTTCTTCATTTTGATCATAAGCTTCTACTTTGTCTTTTCCAAAAATCATTTTGTAACATTTATCACAGAGTTGACTAATACTTAAGAAATTGTGTTTCAAACCTTTTACTAGAGATACGTTTTTAATTGTACTAGAGGGAATCCTTATACAAAAGAAATGATTAAATCCTTTTAGAAACCCAAACTAGTTTAAGTCTACCAAAATTCAAGCTCGTGTTGTCTTGATTTTTTACTTGTTGTTAGCTGAGTTTGTTATTTTTGTAATAACAAAATTTTTCTATATGTCTAAACTTATTGCAAAAATAGCACGCATAAGTGTTAGATCATATTGTACTTTTCTAATATTGATGTGGTCTTCATTGATATTGATATGAGCTTACCATTCTCGGATGATAATTATATGATTTGGTATAGCCTTCATTATACCTTCTGTAATTTCTTCTGTAGTATTGTCTATACATCTATCTGTAGTTCTATCTGGAATACTTTCTAAGATTCTTTTCATTTTATTTAACAAACTTATTTTCTTACGTGTTTATACTTTTATTTTCTTCTTACTTGTATTAACATCATCTTTAATGATTGGATCTTTTGCTTTAACAAAAATAGTTTCCTTAGCTCAGTTTAAAGACTCACCCTTATTGTATCTTAATCCTTCTTTTGAGTTACTCTTTGAGATGATATTAACTTTTATAGTTTTTCATTACTTTCAGAAAACTTAGTAAACATATATAGAACTTAAATTTTTTGAAACTTCATCAATTCTCACATTAAGTTCTTCAATTTCTTTTCTTAATGTATTATTTTCATTTGATAACATATCTTATGCTTCTCGTAAGCTTTTATTATCCATAGGTAAAATCTCCATATCATTTTTTGGAATGTCATTTTCATCAATCAATAACATATTAGTCTGACATACGACTTCTTTTTCATTTCTCAAAGTTTCAATCTTTTCATTTGCCTTCGATAAAGCTTTTAATAGTTGTTTGACTTGTTTTCTAAAACTAATTGCCATATCATTCTCAGATTTAGAAGATGCCTCGGATAAAACCATGAACCATAGGTTTGCCTCTTCTTCATTGTCTAATCTAGTGTCTGACTCACAAGATTACTCTATATTGCCATTAAAGCTTTTTGTTTCTTCTTGTATTTCTCCATCTTTTTAATTAACACAAGACATTCATATTTGATGTGTCCTGGCTTCTTACATTTGAAGTAAACTATTTCTTTCTTTATCTCTTTCGTTTCTTCTTTTTCTTTGAAAGGCTTTCCTATACCATACTTAGATTGATTACCATTTTTCTTAAATGCTTTTTAAATCTTTGATTCAACATTGTCAAATCATCATTGTCTTCCTCAGTGTTTGATTCTTTGTCTATCTCGATGTTTTGTTCTGTAACCTTAAATGCTATAAACTTTTTTACTTTCTCTTGATCATTCATATGCCTAAAGCTTTTCTCTAAGTTGACTCAATGTTAGTTTGTTTAAGTCATGAGCTTCTTTAATTGTATTTGTCTTTAAATCCCATGAACTTGATAAGATTTGCAAGATTTTCCTTACAAGCTCATTGTCATCAAACTTTTTACCAAGAAAACCAAGTTTGATAGTAATTAAAGTAAATCTATTAAATCTATCAGATATAGATTCATCGAATTGAAATCCAAACAATTCATAGTCCTACATGAGTGCTCCTCTCCTAGTGTCTTTGATCATTGCAGCACCTTCATAAGTTTTACACAATTTGTCCCATATTTCCTTAGAAAATTCACGTGATGAAATCATTGCGAACACTGTTTAGGAAATGCTCATCAGAAGGAGATTCTTTGTTGTGCTGTTTACTTTAGCTTTTTCCTTTTCTTCATCGGCTAGAATTAGACCGTTAGTGAGAATGATTTCTTGATCTCCATAGCGTATTATTTCCCACAAAGAAAAATCTGTTGCTTTAATATAAGTTTCCATTATGCATTTATAATAAGGAAAGTTAGTGTCGTTAAAGAATGGTATACAATTAGATGCAATCGTGATTGTATTGTCAGCTATTGATCAACTCTTATATGCAAAAGAGTCACTGCTCTGATGTTAAATGTAAGTCCCAAAATGGCAAACAAAAGTGGGGTGAATTGTTTGTTAAAAAAAATGATCAAATTCTAATTAAACAGACACTTTAAATTTCTTTCTTACTGAGGATTGTAAGTGATGAGCAAAAATAACGTAAACAAAATTAGTGTGCAACTAAAGTAAAGAAGGCTGTGATTTACAAAGGTTCCTCCTATGAATACATCCTCTCTTCCAACTACACTGCTAGGGATCCAGTCTTTCACACCAATTGTTCCACTAATCTAATTGTTTAAGAAATGTTACAAACACTAATAGCTCTTGCTCTATCTTTCTAGCTTACCCCTCAACTTGAGCTTTAATACCAAATTATGATGTGCCTAAATGTTCAAATTCAAGCACATGAAACCAATTAAAGAACCACTTCAAGAAATCCCAAAAATGGTGTGAAGAACAATTTCCAAATGAACCCTAATTGTATAAACAACTTGCTCTGATACCAAATTATGATATGCCTTAAATTGAATTAAAGCATATGCAATCAAACAATTGAAACAACTTCAAAACAAATCCAGTCACAACCCTTACTTTGGTGTGAACCCTAAAATGCCTTTATAATCCAATTTGTTGATCAATTAATCTCAACACCAAATGATAATGTGCTCAATGGAATTAAGCACACAACACAAGATCAAATGAAATTCCAATTATTAAGACTACTAAATGGCGTGAATCCCTTATGTGAATGAACTCCATGCAAGTAGCAATTCCACACACAATTGGAAAATTTACATTCAACAAGATAATCTAGGAACCAATTCCACTAAATTGAACACAATATAATGATAAAAGGATCCTACAATTGACGTAAAATAAGAACCAAGAACCAACCCTAATCAACACTAGATATTACACACTAGTTATGAAAAGGAAAATCAACCAAAAGGAATGATATTATTCATAATTCCTTTAGTTGCAAGCTCGCCTCAATTCCAAAGATGAAATTGATAAGAGTCCAATGACAATTAGCAAGAACCCTAATTCCCACAAACATTTGCAGCAAATAAGTGTATACTCTCCCTATAGCGACCCACCTACTAGGTATGATTCTTGAACCTGTTCCAAAATTCCTGTAACTATCCTTGGTACCTGTAGGTGGGTTGCTATGCCGTCTTTGAATTAGAGATAAGGCAAATTCTGCTAATATTAAACCTGTAACTCCAACCTGTATGAAATTTTATAAACTTCCTGTAAAATGGCGCTAACAGCGCTATCATTTCATATCCACATCATATCTAAACACATGTACTTAAAATCTCCTGTCACATCATACACCATATATATATATACCATCGAGATCTGCATTCCCAGTAAGTAGGCATAGCCCATGATTAATCCTGTAGCCTTGAGTGGCTCAAAAGATTACAAATCCAACCTTATACACACAAATATTTACATTACAATCTGAAGATTAATACCTATAGATCTTATTACAAATAACAGAGGTTCCAAAATGAAACTAAGGGCTTCTTTGCCTCTATTGACGCTCTCCAAAAACCCGAGTCTCCAATAACTTATTCTTCAGTACCTGTACCTGAGGTTGGAAAAAACACTAACCCCTCAGCTTCTTAAGAAGCAAAGTAAGTATAAAATCAAGCAACCCAATAAAAACAAACAACAAAATCACATAATAGTAATCAACAATATTATCAAATACCTCGAAGTGATTACTCAAGCAAGCAAGTTTTCAACTCAAGTTATACTTGCAAGAAACCCAATTCAATTTATTACATTTTAACATCACCATGATCTTACTTAGTGATATTTTCCCTGTAATTCCATTTTTGCTAAACTCATAACGTTTTCATTGGAGACCATTTCAATCACTCCTGTTTACTCACAGGTCACAAATATTTTTCAGTTAATCCAGACAAAGCCTGCCAACTGGTAGATAAACTACCATCATGTACTTTTCAAAACTTAATGTTTTCTCAACCAATTAAGACATCCTTATCTCTTTTTAGTTAGAAACATTCAGCTTGTCTTTCACCTGCCTCGAACAAAAGGGGTGACCAGATCCCCATAGGTCACTAAACCGGGCCGATCCGTCGACCGTGCCTCAAACCCATCCGGGTCGACTCAAAGGTCGTACCACAAACTTACTAGGCAGGGAACAGGACTTTTCTTACATTAAGTGTTTTAGGTTAGTAGGTACTTATAGCCTAACTCCCATTTTATTATCCATTTAGATATTTCATTGTTACCAAGACAACAATAGTATGAACTCAACCAGTCATATAAACCTCATCTAATAAGCTAAAAATAACCCCGCATTACATCACAATCATTAAGCATTCGATAGTTTAAGTTCATTACATCACATACAATCAGGAATAGTATAATCAAATCCCGCACCCAACTCTCATTCTAGGATTTTCTAGAATGTTCCCTTCTTTTTTTCTCATAATCCAATCATATCATGTCACACAACCAGCCATCAGCAAACCAATGTAATTCAACAATCCTCCTGCATTGATCACAGTAAGTGATCGTACAGGGTAATTTCAGCCAACAACAAGTAGTCTACATTATCAACCACTTGTACCCAAGAGAAAAGTTAAAGGGGTACTCACCTGAAACAATATATGCCAATCCAAACAGTCGCACCAACCAAGTTCCTTTGTCCTCCTTACTCAACAGAAATACCTGAATCATCAGTATAGCAATCAATGTTACCTCGTTCGCTCTATTGAATCCTAAATTGCTAATTTAGTATTCCAAACCCTTAAATTCCATCCTAACCTCGTATAATCCACCATTTTCCTACAATTTCTAATTCATATACATACGGGTATACTACGCTCTATTATATATTAATGTAATTAAATTTCGACATGATTCTATATTGAATCGTATGGTTCTAAATTATCATGATCTTGCACCAAACACTCCCGTTTTTGTTTCGTAACTAACCCAAGCTTCTCAAAATCATATTATGCTTCAATGAACCTCAACTGAACATCAAATTTAACTAATCAAATCAAATTCTCTAATTTTGCTAAGGATTTAATTCGGCCAGAACAGGGTAATTAGCTTGAAAAATTCACTAAAAATAGAAAACGACTCCAATCTGAACAATTATTGATTTTTTGATCTAATAAATCATATAATAATCTTATATACTAAAAATTACATCAAAAATACATCATTTGACCTATTTAGTTTCCAATTTAATTTACGACCAAAACAGAGCATTTCTTAAGGAGAACATATTTTTGAATCAAATTTCAGAAAAATAAAATTATCACATTAATATTCATACAAAATAATGCCAGAATACCAAAAATCATAAATTTTCATTAACATTTGATATTTTTAACAAAAATAGGAAGTTTCGAGCGTTATCGAGGGCTGCTCGGTTCACCGACCTCCGGCCACCAAAGCCGGCAACCACTATGTCGGCCGGAATCCTCTCCCACCCAAAACCTTAATCCTAGCTTGGCCTAGCAGCAGATTTACCCTACCCCCTTCGAACGAACAGACAAAATTCTCCCTACTTAATTTGATTTTTTTTTCTTCAATTTCTTCAAATTCTTGTTGCATCCTACTTCAATCTTATTCTTCTTCTTATCTTGATGATTGCATGTTGGAAATTTCAATTTCAATTTGCCCAGAAAATTCGGATGAAATGGAGAGTGTTTTGGTTTCTTTTTTATCTAATTTTTGATGATTTGATTTTTTTCCCTCTCTATTCTAATGTATATATATATATAATATTACTTAATTTTACTGACATTGAAAGAGGGTGATGTTCTGTATTTTTTTTTTTTCCTTCCTCTTTTATTTATTTTCTTTTTAGCTATAATATAATATAATATGTACATTTTTTTTACATATATATATTCCATATGTATATATATATATGCCCATATAATTCATATTATTATTATTATTATTATTATTATTATATTTATTTTATTTTATTTTGTATGTTTTATTTTATTTTTAGCATATAACATATATATACATATATATATATATATATTGATTTTACCTTACACACACACACACACACACACATATATATATATATATATTATTTTAATTTTAACATTATTGCTTAAGTTTAGGTCCTCACACTCCCCCTCTAAAATCCTACTTAAGCAAGTATTTATACTTGCTCCCTTTAGAGTTAAAATGACTAGAAAATTACAACTATGCCACTATAGGGTGGCCAGTCATAAAATACAAATTACAACTAAATAAAATGTCCCAAAAACTTACAAAATAAATGGTTTCAAGAAAATAACAAACAAATAAAAATAGTCTTCAACATGCTGATTCTTCAAATCAATTCATCGGTCCAGCACATCTTCAGTTTAGGTCGGTCCATGGATAACCCACAAGCTGACTTTTAGTGAGTTTGTCCATCGCCCTGTAAAGCCCCATAAGTGTGCCTACTGGAATACACAATATATAAGTAATAGAAAAGAAGTTAGTATATAAATAATTCCGGGATCGATTTGTTAAAAAAAAAAACCCTCATCGCCAAGATTTGAAATCCTTTGGTTCTTGCCCTAATGATAGGTCTTGTAGGATTTGGTTGGATTTGGTCATGTGCTCAACACGTGATCATCTTCAACCTCCAATTGACAACCACAAGGAGAAGATGAATGTGAATCTCGCCATTTCAAGCTCTCTTTTTTTTTTTTTCCACAAAATCTACAAACATTTAGCAAAAAAATCAAATAAACACAAATCTCAACAAAAAAAGAAAGAATCGAGGTGGAGTAGGCATTGCTATGAAATGCTCAATCTATGTCTATCTAAGGCTCCTAAACTCACCAATGGCCCCTACAAATACTATAGAATCACCATAAGTGAAGGGGCTAGCAAAAATCACAAAAAAAAAAAAAAAAACACACTCATAAGCTCACATAGTCATTTTCTCTCTCTAGGAAAACAACCACCACCGACCGAAACTTCTCTATAGGATTTCACCAACCATACTTAACCTTAAGCTCTAGTTTAGGTGCCATTAGTTATCTTAGGTTGCTAGGAGCAAGAAAACATTAGTCTCACGAGTAAAAAACTTGTTGGAAGCTCGGATCGAAAAACCACCATCACCATCACCACCTTACACTAGTTTTTAATGAAAACTAACATCGCTAATCGATTCCTTACCCCCAAAACCTAGGAAAACACCCTTTAGCTGCCTTCAACGACAACTGGAGCATCGCTAATGAGGAGCCCCACCGCTGCAACCCGATTCGATCCCACTGTTACCTAGCAACCCGGTTTGAGATTTTTTATTTTCTTTTCTTTTATTTCTTTTTTATATGTTTATTTTATTTATTACTACATTTACTTTAGACTTGGCTATATTTATAAAAAAATAAAAAATAATAATAAAGTATCCATTGGGTTGTCATGGTGTACACCATCACTCGATGGTGAGAAAAAAAAAGAAAAATTTAAGAAACTTTTTTAATAAAATAAAAATGAAAATTTAATTTAATAAAAGTCTAATAAAAAGATGTGTAATAATAATAACAAAATAGAAAAAATAAAAACCTTTATTATGAGCTAAGGTATTAGGAATAATAATAAAAATAATAAAAATGAATAAATTTTTAGTATAAGCCAAGATTATTTTAAAGAAAAAATTAAAAATATATATATACAATAATGATAATAAATATATATAGTGATAATAATAACAATAGGAAATAGAAAATATAAAAATGAAAAATTTAGAAGAATCAAAATAAATAAATAAAATTTTTAGTATTAGATAAAATTTTAAAACATAAAAATAAAGTTGTTTTTTTTTAGTACCATGTTTCTCATAAAATAATAAGAAATAATATAAAATAAATAAATAAATAGTAATAATAAAATAAATAATAATAAATAAATAAAATATAAATATAAATACTTTATATTAAAATTTAGCATTTTAGGGTTTTATCACTTAGAATTTTCTTTAATAAAAATTTAATATGATGTTTTCCCAAACTTAAGTTATTTTAGATTTTTCAAAAATAATCATTCAATAATCTAAGCTACTAGGTAGTTTCTTAATAAAAATTAATATAACTAAATAATATAAATATGCCATTTTTTATTAAATAAAATTAACTAACAAACTAAAAATTTCTATAAAAGAAAAAGCGAACTATGAACGGTTTGATCCTAACGAGCAAGTACATAGGCACCTTCAAGACAACCATAATAAAATAAAAACTTTAGGTTAGGAAGAATAACAAAAAAATAAAAATAAAAATAAAAATAAAATAAAATAAAAGCTTTAGAAAATTAAATAAGATAAAAACTTAAAAAAATGAATAAAATAAAAACTTTAGAAAAAATGGATGAATAAAAACTTTAGGTTATTAACATAAACCTAATAAAAGCTTTAGAAAAAAATTAGTATAATAAACTTTAGACTTTAGGTTTTTTTATGAATTCACAATCTTATAAAGATATAAAACATGAAAATAATAATAATAAATAGCATATTATAGTACATAATAGCAGATAAATAAAAAGTAAAAAATATAAATATAAGGGCTTTTTAGTAAATAATCTTGAAAATTCTACAAATAACCGTTTAAGTTTTAATAAATTAGCCCACGAATCCAATATCTCTGGTTCATATTTTTCTGAAATGTTTTTTAGGAAAATTCGCAAACTAGTAACTAGTTAAGGTTAATCTACCCAATTAACCTTAACTTTATTTTCCAACTTAGGTTAGTAGCGACTCCTTTTAAAAATTAATTTTCCTTAATTTAGTCAAGTAATCTATATCAAATAGGTATGATTAAATATAGATTAAAATTGAGGAAAATGATCAAAAACTAAACTCAACAGGATAGTGACTCCACTGGGGATGTCTTTTCAAAAGTAAGCTAGCCATGTAACAATTTTCTCCAATATGTCTAAAAGGCCTTAAATTTCTTGTATATGTCTTTCTTATTTATTATATACCTTTGTCAAGTATTTTTGTAAATAGTGGTATTAATTGGGCTTTGAGTGATGTAGAAAAAAAAAGGGAAAGAGGAAAGAGGGCCTAATGGGTCACCATGAAATTTCCTTTTCTTTTTATGCATGCCTAGATATGGTTGGTCCTAGGTCATTTAGAAAATTAGGAGGGAAGACCATTGTGTACTAGTCAGATTGTAGTGGTGTATACCACCACTTGACAGTGATTAGGCGGTTCCACTTCAGCTTTAATGTAACCCTCAATTACAAAGCTGGAGGACCTTTAGAACTTACCCTCATTCCCGTGCGTGCGAATTTTATTTATTTCTTTGTCTATTCTTATTTTGTGTTTTGTTTTGTTTATTTTTCTGCAAATGAAAAGTAATGTGGCATGCGAGCGTAAAGCAACAACTCTGTTAATGTTCAAAATCATAGTCTTTATAATCTCTTTTCCCTGTACTTCTTCAGTTTTGTAAAATTTCAATTTTTTTTTCTGTTTTCTTGTTGTAATTTATAGTAAGATCGAGAAGAAAACCAAAAATCGGTTAGAGTATGTTAATGAAATCTACATGGACCAATATGCTTATCTTGTAGAGACTTTGCATAGATAGGTTAACACATTCAGTCAAGAACATTAGTATTGCATTGTACAGAAGATCAGTCCAGTAATTTCTCTAATGAAGGTACAACTTAAGTGGGACCTGATCAGAGCTATGGCCCATTTTTTGGATTTTGAGTCATCATCGTTCGATTTCAAGCCTTACAAATTAGCACCTACCGTAGAGGAGTATACCTAATTACTCAAGACCCCTACCATGGAAAATGGAATAGTGACCCCAAACTTGGAAGCCCAACCCGTGAACGTATTCTATCACTTGTTAAGAGTTAGGAAAAGTGAAATTGTTGAAGCACTAATTGAATTCAAAGACAAGTGTATCTGGTTTTCCACATTGAGTAGTTAGTATGCATATTCATCTACATACCTCGATAAGTGAGACATTTTTTGTGGAGGATATGATAACTAGCAAAGGAACCGCATCAATGCATTCATACTGGCAACATTTGCAACCATTCTTTTCCCACAAGGGTGATCTAATGTCTATTTCAAGGTAGCTGAGTTAGTCTCTCAATTTCTGGCAGGTAAGTCCTACGTCCCGACAATATTGGCGAAACAAACCCAGGCCTTGAATTTTGTAAAGCGACAAGGTCATGGCATGTTTAAGGGAGGGCCCACCTTGTTAATAGTGTGGTTTGTCAGCCACATCAAAGCATTTGGAGCAGATTTGATGAGGGGGTCCTTAACTCCACAAGCAAACATAGTGGATAACTTTGTTACACAGGTTAAATTGCCCAATGACACATCCACTTGGTAATGGTGCAGGCTACTCAAGATAATCGAGCTGGGATACGTTGCATGGATAACTAGGTAGAACCATTGCACTAAAGCCATACTTAGATGTGAAGAGTATCCACGCATGCCTCTAATTGGTATTATGGGTTGTATGGGTTACTTCTTAACTCAAGTTGTCAAACAATTAGGCCCTTTGCAAGACATTACCTACATAGGGTCATTAGAATGAGTAACCCTCAACTATCAAGATGCTAACATACCACTGGCAACTAAGATCGTCCGCCTTAACAATATCAAGGAGTTATAAGAGCATAGGGAGGTGAAGAAAATAGCAGACCTAGGTGAGCTAGAAGGGAGGATTGAGGCCTATAGGGCTACTCGAGAGTTCATCTGCAATTTTATGAAGAGCACTGGTCAAGCGCAATACGAGTCTCTCAATGTGTTCAAGCGTGAGCCAAAATTGCATAATCTGACGCCGGAGGAGGAAAGGTATAAAGCCACTATACAAGCAAAGGTAGAGGTCCTATACCAAAAATGGAAAAAAGCTGCAGATTACTGGAAAAAGAAGCATAGGCGGTCCTAACGGGTTATCCAGTACTTAAGAGATCAGTTGAAGGAAAAAGATAAACGAATCCAACAACTGACGGAAGACGTAGAAGCAATTTAACTAAGCTAATATAAGAGAAAAACATAGTATAGTTAGGCTTTATATAAATAAATAAATAGTAATAAATAAAAAAAAAGAAGTTTACTAGTTTATTTTCTTTTAGAGCTTTACGTTTGTTTAGGTCATGTAATTATTTGAACATTAATAAGAGATTGTAGTTTTATGAGTCGAATTATATGCCACATTACTATTCAGTTGTGATCTACTACAGTATTTATCCATCACTACCATGCATTGTATTTATATATGTCTTTATGCAAATTCAAAAATAGGTAAACAAAATATGAATAATAATAAATGAACAAAAAATTTGGGGAAAAAGAAAAGTGAAATCATTGATTTAAATAAACCTAATGGATTTAAATCATGTTACAGATCTCAAAGATAACTCCCAAGCAGGTGGGCCTTCTTAGAAGCCCGATTATCACTCACTCAAGAGCTAGAATGGCTCAAAACACCAGTAACGGCAACCTTGATCAAAGAATTACGACTCTCAAACATATTATGCTACAACTAACCTAGCAGATGCAGACTCTAACATACACCATCAACCGAATCCATGTTGACAAAGCAGTTCAAGCATATCAGATCAAACCACAACATACTTTCAATTCAAACCGTGGGGATGAGTTGGGAAATGATGGTGGTGAAAGTTTAAGGAAGGATTTTGAGGAAAAGCAATGGGATATGGAAAAGAAGCTACTCCAAAAGTTCCATGAGAAGATGAGGGTTTTAGAGGGACCGACGTATTTGAGTGGACTAATTTAATTAATTTGCCCATTTATGAAGATGAAGAATTTCCCGATAAGTTCAAGATCTTGAATTTTGAAAAGTATAATGGTACATGTTGCCTAAAACTCCATATCGAAATCTATATCAAAAAGATGGCTAAATATACTAGGTATGAGTAGTTGGCGGTGCAAACTTTTCAGGACAGTTTAATTAGGTCAGCTTTGGTGTGGTATGCCCAGCTAGATTTGAATGAGATAAACACATGAGATAAGTTGGCAAGGGTCTTCTATAACCAATACAAGTTTAATGTTGAATCAACTCCATCTATTTAGGACCTGAATAATATGAGGAAGAAGAGTAATGAGTCTTTCAAGGAATATGCACAACAGTGGAGGGGTGTCGCTGCTAGAATAATTACCCCCTTACCAGAGAAGGATCTGACTTACATGTTTGTCAACACCTTAGGTAAGCCTTACTATCAACATTTAGTGGGGCATGCTGCCGTGAGCTTTACAGAGATAGTAGAGGTCAAATGTCGTATCAAGAATGCAATCTCTTCAGGGAAGCTCGCCATTCTGGAAGAGGTAGAAAAGAAAGTTACAGACCCGAGGCCAGTTAATAAAGGTAAGGAAACAACTGTTTGAATGGTGACCACAGGAAGTCACGCTAAGCCAACACCACAAGTAACCATCCAGATGAACCAAAATACCCTCGAGCGAGATTCGGACTGACACCAACAGAGAAGACAGTTCACTAGAATCCCTATCCCTTTGAGCCAAGTTCTCCACTACCTTCGAGATGAGAATCTATTGAATTTTGAGGTACCCCTTAATAACTATAGACCTAAACATTACAACCCTAACCTTCGTTGTGAGTATCATTTGGGGCAAGAGGGGCACTCTACGGATAATTGTTGGAGGTTGAGAAACAAGATACAAGACCTCATAGATGCTAAATTGGTTTAGTTGGACTTTGTAAAAGCTCCAACATCTAATGTCAATAATAATCCCTTGCTAAGCCATAAAGCCTCTGTCAATGTGATCATTGCTAAAGAATGTGGGCCAAGGATGGATCTAAATGAGCTCCCCATCATGTTTAAACAAATAGCGTAGAACTTGAAGCAGCAAGTTCACTTATAGGATATAAGAAATCTCAAAGATCGCACCAGAATTAGACCCTCAATTCACCAATTACTTAGGGAAGGCAATGTGAAGAAAGAAGAGATTCAAGCCACGACGAACCCTAAGCCAAAGAAGAATTGTATGCAAAAGGAGGTATCTAACGGGTGATCCCACCGTTGACACACTAGGATAGCCATTTGAGACATTTAAATACCTAGTAGACTATTCATTCGTGCCAAGAGTCTACGAAATGCACCACCTACAGGCTGGGCCCGAAATTTAAGGAAGAGGATAACCCTAGAAGTCAAGAAGAGAAATCTGAGCAAATAGTAGGTATAGTGGGAGTCGACTCCAAGTCCTTCACCTTTGAATGCCCCAAGTAGGAGCAGGAGACAATCACCATTCGGCCCAAGAAGTTTGTGCTCAATGTTCCAGTGCTGCCAAAAAATTATAAAGCTACACCACTGAATTACCAAGCCATAAATCAAACCACGAAGGTACCTCTAATGATAAGGGGATTGATCCGCTCAAGGAGAGTATATGATTCGGTTAAGGAGATCGGGAGGAAGGCTACTATGAAAGTGTCCTCTAAGGAGGTCCTGGGGCTTGACAATAGAGGGGAAGTAAAGGATCAGAATCCCTTTAAGAGGATCATAAAGGCCAGCGAATACAAGATCACGGATTAGCTGGCTAAGGTCCCTATTCTGATTTGCATCGTGAAGCACTTGTGAAATTACTTCATGAAGTCAAGGTTCCTAAAGGTATTTCAGCTGAGAAATTGGGTTTAGTAATCAATTCTATCTTTGTTATGGATCAAATAGATTTCTCAACAGAAGAGTTGGGAGAAGAAGGTAACCAGCACATTAAGTCGTTATTCATTATAGTTAAATGCAAAGATATAGTGGTGGCTCGAGTACTGATTGACAATGGCTAGTCTTTAAATGTGTGTCCATTATCCACACTAAACCTACTGGGGATAGGCGCATCATAATTGAAGCCAAGCTTGATCACTATGCGAATTTTCGATGGTTCTAAGAGAGAGATACTAGGGGAAGTTGAATTGCAGATTGAAATCGGTCCACAACGGTTCACAATTCCCTTTGAAGTGCTGGATATGCTGAGGTCTTTCAATTTGCTGCTAGGGAGACCTTAGATACACTCAGTTAAAGCTATACCATCTAGCCTACACCAGAAGGTCAAGTTTATGTCTAACGGCTAGGTTATGATAGTGTTGGGGGAACAAGACTATGCCATATATATAGAGATTGTCATTCTATATATTAGAAGTGAAGAGATGGAAGAACCGAGATTGCAAATTTTTTATGGTGTGTGCATAGCCACAATGAAGAGTCACACTCAGTCCAACAACAGATTGGCACGTTTGGTTTAGGGTACAAACCGACTCATTGGGAGATTGAGGAGATGAAACAAAAGATGATGAAGAAGAGAGGTGAGCAGTTATACTATGCTCAACTAGAGTTTCCAAACATTAGCAACACCCAGCAGTCGGAATTACCCAAGCTAATCGACTCATTTAGCTAGCAATGCATCATCAGCACAACAAAAGATGACATCAGCAAAGGCCAATTGAACAAGTGGTTCTTAGTCCCAATCAATGGCAATAGGTCTCTTTAAACTAGAGATAGGGTCATAAGAAGCATTTAATTCATCTTTACTATTCCAGCATGACTTAGTTTAGCCTTGATGGACAATAACTATTTCTCTCACCATGAATAAAGATTTAAATTTCTTCTTTTACTTATTTGCTTTCCTATTCACTATTATTCCTCATATTCAATGAAATCGATGAAAATGGGGAGTATCTCACACCCGTAAACAATGAAAATGTCGATATCACTTTCGGCCCTACTGGGTTAGTCATCGAAGGTGATGTCGAAAAGTCAAATGAGATCAGAAGAGTTGGCATCAATTTAAGCAAGGCAAAGTTATCATTGATCAACCGATTGTTAAAGTAACTTTGGGAACAGATGAAAGCCTTAGGAACCTCAAGGTCAGGAACAGTTTGGTAGAAGAAAGTAGGGGGGAATTGTTGCAATTATTATCCGAGTATCTAGACGTGTTCACATGGTCATATGAGGATATGCTAGGGCTTAATCCTTCGATACCGGTTCATAAGTTGCCCACTAAAGTTAACTTTAGACCAAGAAAGCAAAAGCTTAGGAGATTCCGACCTAAGATTTTGTTGAAAATTAAAGAAGTGAAGAAGTTGTTAGAAGTCAGGTTCATTGAGGTATCAGATTATCCAGAATGGGTGGTGAGTGTAGTGCTTGTCCTTAAGAAAAATGGGAAAATTCGAGCTTGTGTTGATTTTAGAGACTCGAACCAAGTGATGCCAAAAGATAATTTACCATTACCACACATCGACATCTTAGTAGATAACACTGTTGGGAACCACCTTTTCTCTTTCATGGATGGTTTTTCAAGATAAAATCAGATTAAGATGCTAGAAGAGGACAAAACCAAAACAATGTTCATCACTTCATAGGGAACATTTTAGAGACATGGGGAACGTTTTGCTATGGTAGCACTGTTTCATGGCATAATGCATAAAGAGGTGGAGGTGTACATCGATGATATGATCACTAAGTCTCATGAAAGGGAAGATCATGTGAAAGTCCTCAAGAAGTTGTTTGATAGGCTTAGGAAATTTCAATTAAAGCTAAATCCGGAGAAGTGCACATGTAAAGCAACATCAGAGAAGCTCCTAAGGTTTGTTATCAGCCGAAGGGGGATCGAAGTAGACCTAGAAAAGGTAAAAGCAATTGCTGAGATGTCAGCCCGGCTGACCTTTAAAGCAGTAAAAGGTCTATTAGGAAGGTTGAACTACATAGCCAGGCTCAAATCTCAGCTTACCGATAAGTGTTGTCTTTTGTTTAAGCTCTTGAAGAAAAATGCCACGATAAAATAGGATGCAAAATGTGAAAAAGCCTTTTTTGAAATCAAGAAATATTTAACAAATTCTCCAGTCCTAACAATTCCCACCCCTGGGAAGCATTTATTATTGTATTTGACCATACTCCCTAAATCCATAGGTTGTGTGCTAGGGTAAAAAGATGAGACAAAAGGAAATGAGCACCCTATATATTATCTAAGCAAGAAGATCACTAAAGGAGAACAAAGATACTCAAAAGTTGAGAAGACTTGCTGCATTTTAGTATGGGTAATGCACCAGCTTCGGCAATACATACTGTATTATTCCATCAAGTTATTAACCAAACATAATCCGCTATGATATCTAGTAGAAAAACTAACATTGATGGGAAGAATCTCCAAATGGAAGATGTTACTTTCAGAGTTTGATATCACTTATGTAAATCAGAATTCAGTAAAAGGATAAACCTTGGCAGACTAGTTGGTAGAATATCCAAGGAAAGATATGTTAGAAATCTCAGAAGTTCAATTTCCACATAAAGGAATTATGGTCACTATCGACGAGAGATCAGAAGGTCGGTAATGGAAGTTATATTTTGATGGAGCTACGAATGTTTTCAAATGTGCAATAAGGGCAGTCTTGATATCTCTTAAAGGTAACCATTTTCCTATAGCAATGAAGTTAACATTCCCATATACTAACAATATAGTAGAATACGAAGCTTGTATTATGGGGCTTAAGATGGCGTTAGAAATGGGTATCCAAGAATTGGAAGTATATGGAGACTCGTCTTTAATTATTCTCCAAACCTTGGGAGAATACAAAACTAGAGATAGCAAATTAATACCATACCACCAACATCTTAGTGAATTGGTGGAATGGTTCAAAAAAATTTCTTTCATGTATGTGCCTAAAACCCAAAATCAATTCGCTGACGCTTTAGCAACATTGGCATCCATGACTCAAATCTCAGACGATATAAAAATTCATCCTCTAATGATTGAAATTGAGGAGAAACCAGCTTTCCATCTAATGGCTGAAGAGAGTCGGGATCAAAAGCCCCGGTACCGTGATATTAAGGTATTCCTTCAAAATGGAACTTATCTAGAGGAAGCAAATAAGAAAGACCAAAAGGCATTAAAAAGGTCAACAACACATTTTTTTACTCAGCAGTTCCACATTATACAAGAAATCCTTCAATACTACCCTATTAAGGTATGTCGACAAAGAGGAAGCGGATACCCTGATGTGAGAAATACATGAGGGAGTCTATGGGCTGCTCATGATTGAATATATGCTAGCCAGCAAAATCATGAGGATGGGTTATTTTTGGATGACTATGGAAACATACTACATTAAACATGTGAAGCATTGTCACTTATGCTAAGTCTATGCTAATAAAATCAACGCTCCACCTCAAGAATTACACATATTGTTGGCCCCATGGCCATTTTCCATGTAGGGCATTGATATGATTAGTCCAATAACTCTAAAAGCGTCAAATGAGCACAGGTTCATTTTAGTGGCCATTAACTATTTTACCAAATGGGTTAAAGCGTCTTCATATGCCAATGTGACTAAAGGAGTGGTCGTCAAGTTCTTAAAAAGAGATATAATTGCTAGGTATAAGGCACCTGAATTTATCATTACCAATCAGAGATCCAACCTAAACAATAAATTAATAACAGAGACATATCAACAATTTGGAATCAACCACAAAAAATCAACTTCGTACTGTCCTTAAATGAATGGAGTGGTTGAGGCTGCTAATAAAAATATTAAGAGAATTATTGAAAAAATAGCAATTAATTACACTAATTGGCATGAGATGTTACCGTTCACCCTTATGGCATACAGAACCTCGATAAGAACCTCAACTGGAGCCACTCCTTATTCACTAGTATATGGAACTGAGGCCATGTTGCTCGTAGAAGTGGAAATCCCATCCTTTTGTGTACTCGCAAAAACACAACTTGATGAAGTAGAATAGGTGAAGAAAAGGGTTGATCAGCTGAATCTAATGGATGAAAAGATACTCACATCATTATGTCATGGCCAATGCTACCAACGGAGGATAGCTAGAGCATTTAATAAGAAGGTACGATCGAGAAGCTTCAAAGAGAGAGATTTAGTGTTGCCAAACGTACATGATCCTAAAGGAAAATTCATTCTAAATTATGAAAGACCCTATGTTGTGAAGAAAGTCCTAACAAGGAGGGCATTAGTGCTAGCTAATATGGATGGCCCAAAATTAAGAGGCCTTGTTAACTTAAATGCAGTGAAATTGTATTACCCATGAGTAATCAATGAAATTTTTTGCCAAACTTAATAAGAGCATCGACGATACTAATCTCTCTATGACAAAATTTTCATTGTTTACGAGCAAAGTTGATATCTTCTGTGGTTGTTGACTTTGGATTGGTCATTAACCAACCCTTGCCTATACACTTCATTGATAGGTTCCCTTTTCCAAATTCTCTACACTGCATTATAAACACAAAGCAAGCTAATACCTATAAATTGAAGCTAGATAGTTAATGAATGGTTAAATGCTTCATTATGACTTAATCCTTTTTTAAGGAAATTTTATTGTTGGAGAAAGGACTAACACAATTTCAAGAGTCGGTACGCCTTGGAGGCCATAGTCAAGCGAAGATTTGATCCCACCACATACACAAAAGACATAACCATGAAAATTGGTTGCGAACATTCTACTAAGGTGTTTTAGCTCAACAAGCGAGTGATTAGCAAGCGATAAGTAAGGAGCTACCGCCAGGATGAAATCAATGAGATTGGTAAGATCCGTTCATTGGTAAAGTAATTTTTACGGGATATCATGTTCCAACATACTTTTGAAACCCCAAAACGATCGACATAAAGTGCATTTATTAATTAAGTCTAGCCTTGTTAACAACTAGCAAAAATTTTAAGTCCATCCTCGTTAATAGGTGGCAAGCCTTTTAAGTCGACCCTCTTCAATAGGTGGCAAGCCTTTTAAGCCCATCCTTGTCAGTAGATGGCATCACTTTTGAGTCCACCCTCGTCAGTAGGTAGCAACCTAATAAGTCTAGTCTTGTTAGTAGCTAGCAACACATTTAAGTCCACCCTTGTCAATTGATGGCAAAAATGGTAAGTCTATTCTCATCAGTAGGTGAAGTCCATTCTCATCAGTAGGTGACAACCTATTAAGTCTAATCTTATTAACAGCTAGCAACCCAATAAGTCTAGTCTCGTTAGTAGTTAGCAACCCTTTGAGTCCATTCTCGTTAATAAATGACACCACACTTAAGACCGTCCTCATCAATAGGAGGCAAATATTAAAGTCCTAGCTCATTATTAGTAGGCGTGTCATTCTAGACTTAGGTCAAAAATCGTGTCTTTTTAGTCTTTATAGTAAAGTTCTATCTGAACTTCACCACAAAGAGGGGCAGCTATAAATACTTCATTTTTGCCTCCGTTTAGATTTGTTTAAAATATATATAAATAAATAAATAGTAAAAAATAATAGTAATAATAAAAAAAAGCTTAGTTTACAAAAAATATATATAATTAAAAAAAGACGAAGAGAAAAGAAAAAGAAAAAATGAATAAAGTGAAAGTACCAAAATCAATGAAAAATGTGAACATTTTCAATAAAAATAAAGAAATATGAGACTCTAAATTAAATGCGGGAACCTCAAATCAATAAAAATTAATTAGGGTCGTTAGCTTATAGGTAAATTAATTGCAATAATAAACCGAGAAATGGGATGACTCAGCTAGTCTGAACATTCACCTTGTGCGCGCGGGAGGAGGCAAATCACAAGTTCGAATCCTACCCGAGGCACTTTGTGCCGTTTTTCTTCTTTTCCCTCTAGATGGACAAGTGGTAGCCTCTGATTGGTTGGATTTGGTTACGTGCTTGACACATGATTGTCTTCAGCCTCTAGCCAACAACCATGGGGAGAAGATGAATGCAAATCTGGCCTTTTCAAGCTCTTTTTTCTACACAAATCTACTAACATTTGGCAAAAAAAAATTAAATAACACAAATCTCAACAAAAAAAAAAAAGAAGAAGAAAGGATCGAGCCGAATCGGGGTGGAGTAGGTGTTACTATCCAATGCCCGATCTATGTCTATTTAAGGCTCCCAAGCTCACCAATGGCCCTTATAAATACCATAAAATCACCAAAAGTGAGGGGGCTGGAAAAATCACCCAAAAAAAAAAAAACACACTCATAAGCTCACATAGTCATTTTCTCTCTCTAGGAAAACAACCATCGCCGACCGAAACTTCTCTATAGGATTTCACCACCCATACTCAACCTTGAGCTCTAGTTTAGGTGCCATTAGTTATCTTAGGTTGCGAGGAGTAAGAAAAAATTAGTCTCACGAGTTAAAAACTTGCTGGGAGCTCGGATCGAAAAACCACCATCACCATCACCACCAACCACCTTCAAAACACCACCTTAGGCTAGTTTTTAGTGAAAACTAACATCGCTAATCGATTCCTCACCCCCAAAAACCTAGGAAAACACTCCTTAGTCGCCCTTAACGACCACCAAAGCATCACCAACGAGGAGCCCCACCACTGTGACCCAACTCGACCTACGTGTTACCCAGCAACACGGTTTGTGATTTATTTTATTTTATTTTATTTTTATATGTTTATTTTATTTATTATTAGATTTATTTTAGAATTTTCTATAGTTTTAAAAAATAAAAAATAATAATAAAGTATCAATTGAGTTGTTGTGGTGTATACCATCGCTAGATGGTGAAAAAAAAAAGAATAAGAAAAATAAAAATTTAAAGAATTTTTTTAATAAAATAAAAATGAAAATTTTAAAAATTTTAATTAAATAAAAGTCTAATAAAAAGATGTGTAATAATAATAACAAAATAAAAAAAAAATAAAAACCTTTAGTATGAGCTACAGTATTAGGAATAATAATAAAAATAAAAAAAATGAATAAATTTTTAGTATAAGCTAGGATTATTTTAAAGAAAAAAATAAAAAAAAACATATATATATAATAATAATAATATAAAAATGATAATAATAAAAATAGAAAATAAAAAATATAAAAATGAAAAATTTAGAAGAATCAAAACAAATAAATAAAATTTTTAGTATTAGATAAAATTTTAAAATACAAAAATAAAGTTGTTTTTTTTTAGTATCAAGTTTCTCATAAAATAATAAGAAATAATATAAAATAAAATAATAAATAAAAAGTAATAATAAAATAAATAATAAATAAAATAAAAATAAAAATAAAAATACTTTATGTTAGAATTTAGCATTTTAAGGTTTTATCACTTAGAATTTTCTTTAATAAAAATTTAATATGAGGTTTTCTCAAACTTAGGTTATTTTAGATTTTTCAAAAATAATTATTCAATAATCTAGGCCATCTAAGTATTTTCTTAATAACAATTAATATGATTAAATAATGTAAACTTGACACTTTTTATTAAATAAAATTAACCAACAAACTAAAAATTTTTATTAAAAAAAAAAAGCGAACTATGAATGGTTTAATCCTGACTAGTGGGTACATAGGCACTTTTAAAGCAACTATAATAAAATAAAAACTTTAGGTTAGAAAAAATAACCAAAAAAATAAATAAAAGTAAAATAAAATAAAAACTTTAGAAAAATTAAATAAAATAAAAAATTTAGAAAATTAAATAAGATGAAAACTTAAAAAATTAAATGAAATAAAAACTTTAAAAAAATTGGATGATAAAAAACTTTAGGTTATTAACATAAACCTAATAAAAGCTTTAGAAAAAAAAATTAGTGTAATAAACTTTAGACTTTAGGGTTTTTTTATGAATTCACAATATTATACAAATATAAAAACATAAAAATAATAATAATAAATAGCATAATATAGTATGTAGTAACAAATAAATAAAAAGTAAAAAATGTAAATATAAGGGCCTTTTAGTAAATATTTTTGAAAATTCTATATGGTAACCGTTTAGGTTTTAATAGGTTAACCCCAAAATCCAGTATCTCTGGTTTATATTTTTCTAAAATGTTTTTTAGGAAAATTCATAGACTAGTAGCTAGTTAAGGTTAATCCACCAAATTAACCTTAACTTTATTTTCTAACTTAGGTCGGTGATGACTCCTTTTAAAAATTAATTTTTCTTAATTTAGTCGAGTAATCATATCAAATGGATAGGATTTAGTATAGATTAAGATTGAGGAAAATGATCAAAAACTAGACTCGACATCTAGTTATTGAACTAAGTCCCATTGTTTATTTTCAACATGTATAGAACACAAAATCTACTAGGAATGTTATTGAGGATAAAGGCTTCAACATTTCTCTTGGTAATCTTGGTTACAACTTTGGCCTCTATTTATGATGAACTATTGTTGTCTTAACACTATGGGGAAAGATCCTAGAATGTCCAGTCCCCACTGAACAAAAAGGCTAAAGGCTAATGAGGGGTGGCAGGTAGTTGCTCGATGGTACATGTTTTTGACATTACATACACTTCCTTACAAAGTGCTCTAAATCTTCCCTTATGGTAGGCCAGTAATAGCCAAGCCTAAGTTCTTTAACATAAAGAGTTCTACTTTTGATATGGTTGCTACATATCCCCCTATGTAATTCTTCCAATAACTATTAGCCGTCTTCTAGCCAAACATATCTAAGGAGCAGCGTGCTCAGGTCTCTTCATATGACCTTATACATGAGCTTCCTTGCCTCCTTTCTATCTTGCGAAAAGGTGTCATTCTTTAAGTAATCCATAATAAGATCCATCCAACACAATTCAACTAATGTAGGATAATTTCCATGACTTGAGTTAATTTCTTCTTTATGCCCTTTTCTAGAAGGTATTCGATAAAGACCTTCTTCTCCTTCTTATCCAGATTAGGAATATTAGTTTATGCTAGCTTCGATAGCTTATCAGCCTTGGAATTCTCAGCCCAAGAAACTTCAGTGATGCTCCAAGAGGGAAATTTCTATGTGAAATCATTGACAACCTAAAGGTAGTCACTCATTGCTTCATCCCTTACAGTATCTTCTCCATTTACTTGTTGGACAATGAGTTGGAAATCTGAATATATCTCTATCTTCTTGGCACCTATTTCCATTGCCAGCCTGAGTCCCACAATAGGGGTCTCATACTTCGCTTCATTATTACTTGCTAGGAATCGAAACTTGAGAGCATCAGACACTTTTACCTCATGAAGTCCATGCAACATAAGGTTGGCTCCACTCCCCCCTAAAGTGGATGAGCCATCAACATGGAAAGTCTACAATGGCTTGTCATTATTATCCGTCATGACATCATTTGTTATGTACTCCACTATGAAATCTACAAGGACTTAGGCTTTTATTGCATCTCTTGGTCAATATTGTATCCTAAAAGCAATTAGTTCCAAGGCATACTTCATCATCTAACCTAATATGTTCGACTTATGTAGTATGTTCCACAATGGTTAATCAATTAAAACCATTACTTTATGTGCTTCAAAATAGGGTTGTAGTCTTCTAGTCGAGATCATCACCATAAGTGCAAATTTCTCCACCTTTGAGTAACTCACTTTAGGCCCTTAGAGGACATGACTAATGTAGTAAACTAGCTTGTGCTCCCTTCCTTTAGCATGTACGAATACAAAGGAGAGAGCTCAGTCACTTACAGATAAATATAAGAATAATCGCTTCCCCAAGACCAGTTTAGAGAGTATAAGTGGAGTTGTTAGGGATTGCTTTAACTTGTCGAATGTAATTTGACATTATTTGGTCTATTGAAAGTTTGCTAGGCTCTTCAAGACCTTGAAGAACTTGGAACATCTATCTCCACTTTTGAAGAAGAATCTATTCAACACGATAATTCATCTTGTAAGTCGTTACACCTCTTTTATTAACCTAGGGGGCTACATCTCAAGTACAACTCGTATTTTCTTCAAGTTAACTTCGATGCCACGTTATGTGACAATGTATCTAAGGAACTTTCCTGAAGCAACCCCAAAGACACACTTTTGAGGGTTTAACTTCATATTGTATTGCCTCAAGGTGTCAAATGTCTCTTGCAAGTCTTGGAGTTTGTCTTTAAGCTTTATACTTTTGATGATCATATCATCAACATGCACCTCAATATTCTGCCTAAGTTGTTCAAACATCTTCATCACCGGTCTTTAGTATGTAGCCCCAGCATTTTTTAGACCAAAAGACATGACTTTATAATAATAAGTCCCAAAGTTGAAGATAAACGAAGTGTGTATTTCTTCCTTTAATTGCATCTTGATCTGGTTATATCTAGAGAAAACTGTAGACATCTTATTTTTACCCTATCAAAATAAAGAACAAAGCCAAGATAAAAAAAGATATATATATATAGAAGGAAATAATAATAATAATAATAATAATAGAAACAAAATAAAAATGATGACAAAGGAAAAATATAAGAAAAGTAACCAAATAAAATAAAATAATAACAATAATATGTTAAATTTTAGAATTTGTGGAGTAAATTTGACCCATTAAGTTAAATCCAAGTCCAATTTTTGTTAAATAATTTTCGGCTCAAAATATGTTGTAGGCTTAAATAAATGTTGGGCATAATAAAATTTGAGGAAAAAGCTTAGCCTAGTTGGTTAAGGTCCAGGCCTTACAACGGAATGGAAGTTTGAGATTATCAGTTTGAATCCTAGGAAGCACTAAGGAAAAAAAAAATTTTGGTTACGCAAAAAGGGCTGCTACGTGACAACGACTCATTAGCTAAGAAAAAAAAAAAGAAAGGAAAAAACACAAAAAATTTCAGAAAAAAAAAAAACACGTTCCTATCTAATTTTTTTTATCCAACTAATAGATTAATACAAAAAGATTTCGGTATATCCTAATAATTTGTATAAATATTTAGATAAAAACAAATTAAATCTAAATCGATTAAATCGGGGATTATTCATTCTCATCTAAATTGGATTCAAATCAAAACTAAGACTTATCAAGATGATTTTTTGTGAGCACATAGATAGAACTCGATCCCGTAAACTCAATCCATCCATCGGAATCACTCCAAAATACGTCTAGAAACACCCCTAAATCGCTAGACCCACAACCACCCATGACCACCACTACTTCATTCGCCAACCACCGAAACCTCCCTTTGCATTGTTGCTGCTAAACTGTCATTGTTAAAGAGTCATACACGCGTGCACAAGTTGGTTTGCCGGTTCAACACGCCTAAGAAAGCTCAACGACTACTGCTTCTAGGAGTTCCAGTTCAATCCGTTCTTCCTAGTTTGGTTTGCTACGTGCACAAGTAAGGTCCAAATTGCATTATTTTGTTTACAGAAAAATAATAGCATTGGTTTTAATGTCTTGCAGTACAAGCGCAAGTCCACTGTAGATAGCATGAATGGTTTTGTGTTTACTTGGCAATTTTATTGGCATGGAATATATATATATTACCTGGTTAATAAAATAGATTTATTAAGACATGTTAAGTTCAATTATTAAGACGAATTTATAACATAGTTTTAAGTTAATAACATTAATTTTACTAATAACATATATTTGTTAATTAAGTTAATTAATAAAGCAAGTTGATGAGATAGGTTAATTAGATGAGTTTAGTTAGCAACATTAACTTAATTAATAATTCTAGTTTAAGTAGATTTAATTAATGGCATTAGTTCAAGTATTCGAATAGTTTTAATAGTTTAATTTTTTTGTTAGTTTCACATAAGTTTAACAAAATAGGTTTAGTTAATAATAAAAGATTAACATGGGTTTTATTAACAAAATCAAATTAAGTTTAGTTTACATATTCAAAGCATAATAAAAATCTAAAAACTTCATTTAAAGTGCTTGTTATGGTTCATTTGCTCAAAATTTCTTTATTCATATTCAGTAAATAGAATTTTTAGATTTTTGATAGTTTTAATAATAGATAATTAGGAGATGACCATTGTGTAGACTTTAGGTATTGTCGTGTAACCATTGCCTAAGGTTGATTAGGTTCTTAAATAGTTTATTTTAAACATTGGTTTTCTTTATAAACTTTTTAATAAGTAATAAAAATACAAAAATGTTTTGTCACCAAAAAACAATGATTTTCATGAAATAAAAAAAAAAATCAATCGGTATTTTCAAAAGTTATGTTTTAGTTATTTTTTTCAACATTGGGAAATAAGGTTTAAGATTTTCTAAAAAAAAATAAATTATAATAAACATAAACCTGACTTTCTTTTTCATAATTAAAATGAATTAAAATACTAAAGTTTTATGACAAGCAAATTATGTATGTAAGTATCATCATGGGGCAACTCTAAGAAAATCAATTTTTTATTATTAGTGTTATTATTTTTCTTACCCTCTTTCCTTATTGTAAATAAGTTTTCTTTTATTCTATGCTAGAAAGGATATCATAAAATATAATCAAAATTTTAGAAGGTTAAGGTGGTGACCATAGTATTTTAATGGGTTAGTCCCCAAATTTGAAATATCTGGGTTTTCCTTTGTCTTTTAAAAAAATAAATAAGATAATTTCGTTGACTAGTGGTTAAGTTAGGATTAATCCACTCAATTAATCCTAAGCTTAATAATTTTCCCAACTTCAGTTGGATGGCAACTCCAAATAAATGAAAAATCAATTTTTTTTCTAATTTAAGTCAAGGATTCACATTAAATGAGCATAAGATTTAATATGAATTAAATTAGAAAAAATTAAAATTAAAATGAAGCTCGACAAAAACGCCTATAAAACTAAGGAATGCATGGCTAGAGGTTGAGTTGACAAGTTAATCGATTAGAGAGAAGGGAAGACAATCCTTTGGACAAATGCGATTAAGATCTATGTAGTCTATGTACATTTGCCACTTTCCATTGGATTTCCTGACTAATACGCAATTAACTAACCAAGTCGAATAACACTACTCCCTTTCAAATCCTACCTTTAGCAGCTTTTACACCTCTTCTTCAATAGCTACTTACTATTCTAATGTGAAGTGTCTCTTTTTTTCTACTTAATGACTTTGGCATTACTGTTGATGTTAAGGTGATACATCATTACTACAAGGGAAATGCCTGACATATCCAATGGAGACCAGGTAAACACATCACTATTGAACCAAAGGAAGTTGACAAGCTATTGTTTAAATTCTACTAGCATTGACGCTTTCCTACTCGTGTGGTTTGCTCGATGCTGCTACTAAGCTAGATTTCCTTTGTCTCCTCAATTGGTTCTCCCGTAGAACCTAACTTCTCCTCTAATCTAGTTTCTACAATGAAGACCTCCTCCCATTTTAAGGCCTTCAAATATAAATTGCATGCCAGCTCTTGGTCTCCTCTACACATACCCACTCCTTCAAGTGTTAGGAATTTTTCCTTTAGGTATAACATTGAGGAGATCATCTTAAATGTGTTCTGATTTTGTTGTCCAATTATTACATTGTATGGTGACTAATAGTCCACCACTAAGAATTTGACATTGTGGTCATTAACAATGTTGTTGTTTTCAAGCTCCATGAGGAGGGTAATGATGCCCACTGAGCGTACAAATTAGCTATTGAATCTATACAAATCATGATTATAAGGCTTCATATTGGTCATGAGCTTGGGTTGCATCTAGTCGAAGGTATGTTTAAAGATTATATCTATGGAATTGCTTATGTCGACCGGGATTTTCCTAACATTAAATTTGGTGATCCTTGCATTGATCACCAAAGCATTGCCATGAAGGGTTTGATTCCCCTCAAGGTTATCATTAGAGAAGGATATAGATATATCCGCTCTCATTTTTTTGCCATGCAAGTTCATCACTTGCTGGTTAGGTAAGGCATTAGCCGAGCTTGAGGAGCTCGATCAACCTCTATTTTGAGGGCCCCCAACAATGGTCTTAATAACACCATTGGGGGCTCAATTGGGGCAGTTGTTATTTGTTGGCTTCTACCGACTCATTACCACCTTGGTCTTCCTACTTTCTCTAAGTAGGTCGTTCAATGAAGTTATTGGGGTCAGCAATATATTCTCGAGGATATCCATGTTGAACAAGATCTTTGATGGCATTTTTAAGCTGATAACATTCATCTGTATTGTGACCCCTATCTTGGTGAAAGTCGTAGTATTTGTTAGAGTTTTTTCTATTCAGATTACCCCACAGTCTTGTTGGTTTAGGTAGAACACTTGAGTCGTGAACTTCCATGAAAATATTCTCCACTAGCTAGTTTAGTGGGATATATGTTGTGAAGCTTGGGGTAAAGTGCTTCTTGTCTCTTAGACCATCATCATGTGACAATTCTTCACCCTACTTTAGATGTAGGTGGTCCTTAATGGATTCTTTATTATCTTTTTTTTTTCTATCTGACTTAGTCTAATCGGATTATCTCTTAAATATGATAAAATCCTCCTACTAGATGTACCTCTTCACTTTTTCCCTAAACTCTTCAAAACTATTCGGTTTATTCTTTGCTAGGGATTTAAAGAAATCTTGAGCAAGTTTGATGCCTTGAATAATTGCATTAGGCACAACACCTTTATCGATGTTGAGAATTTCCATCACAACATTGAACTGAGCAAGATAATCCTTGATCAGTTTATCATGACACTATTTAATCAAGTTCAGGGTTGATGAGTCTTTGACAAGGAGCTTGCTAGTCAAGAAGTGTTGCTAGAATCGGTTGACCAATTCGTTGAATGAAGAGATGGAATTCTATAGTAAATTATGATACCATGTATGAGTAGCCTTGCGAAGGGTGCTTGAAAAAACTTTGCAAGTTACTACATCACTGAGGCCATGCAAGCTCATCATTGTTCTGAAATGGCAAAGGTGATCATTTAAGTCAGTAGTCCCATCATATGTGTCAAGTTGTGAGAGGCAGTAATTCAAAGGTAAAACCCGTTCTTAGATTGCTTAAGTAAAGGGGGTCTAATTATTAAAAAATTTAGCTAATGGATCAGCCTTCTTGCTTTACTTTAAGTCAAAGAGCCTCTTGATATAATCATCAATTTGGTCGATGTCCATATCATCAACCTACTTATTAGCTTGTGTACGTGATGAGGATCAGCTAACATCTAAAAGGAATGAACCAAAATCTCATGATCCATTACATGGTATTGGAGGCCCAATGATCCGAGCTAGAGTTAAGAGGATGAACAAAGTTCTACAAGGATTAGTCATAGACCCGCAAGCTAAGGAATCAAGTTACACTAAATGAGAACCAACACTTATCAACTTGATTCATGTTTCCATGGAGGGATGAAATGATTTAGAGTAAATTAATTTTATTGAACCGAAAAGGGAGAAGCACATTTGGTTTTGTTATTTGTTAAGTTTTTTTGTTTTATTTATTTGGTTTGTAATTTATATTATTTAGTTGCCTATTCAGTTACATGAAAATAAGGAAACAAATAGATTAGGCAACTTAGGTTTTTCATATTGTTGTATGTACACTATACGAAGCTGTGTAAGGGGCCGGCCATGAAACATCTTATCATTGAAATAGAACATACATTTTCGTGAATTACGAAATCCCCTTTTTGGTTCTTTTGCAAATGAACTCTTCCATAGAAATTCTTAATCGAATTACTTGAAAAACCCTTTGATAACTTAGGTTTTAGTTAACAGGTGTAATTAGGGTCTAGTTACCCATCATTTATTCAAGACAATCCTCGGGGTAATTAAATCAAATGGCGTCATCAAGGTTCTAAGTTTAACATACCTAGGGTTTCACGCATCAATACAGACATCTGAAGGCTTGGGTATGTTATTCTAAGTAGGATTGGCATTGTGGCTACATAATGCAGCTAGTAGGATAATATAGCAAAGTGCTATGTCCTAAGAGGCTACAAGTAGGATTTGGTTAGTAGGAGCAAGACTACGGTTGTTCGTAAACCTAACTTATTGAGTTGCTTGCAAAAATGGTGTAGGTTGAGGTGGTAGGATGTTATTAAGCAGTGGTTTTGGAGAATGTGTCAACACGTTCTCCAGGCTTGGAGGTTAGCATTATCATTCCTTATGATCTTATTTTAAATTGTCAGCATTTTGTAAAAGTTTTCTAGATCTAGAAACTGTTGGGCATCTATTAGATGGGATTATGTGTTTGTAGTTTGTAGTTTGAGGGTGACGTTATTGATAGGATGTTGTGGCTTAGGTGGCTTAATCCACCACCAAAGCGTCCAAAGTTTCTTTTGATTTAATTGTTTTAGAGCAAGGTACCATTTATTTGGTCGTGAGTAAGATCACAATGATAGTGCCAAATGTTGTGTTGAGTTTTCAAAAGATGGTCAAATCACCTACAAAATGGAAATAAGTTAGGCTATGGGGGTGCTGGAGTTTGTTTCAACCTGGCCACTTTGATGCCTAAGTTAGTACAAGAAGAATGAGTCTTTTGAGTATTAAAAATAGGAGGGTCCCAAAAGTCCTTTACTTAATCGCCCTTCTCCTTTATTTATAGGTGTTGTGGATGATCTTAATTAAGAAAGTGTATTAACTCTCAATATCCTCTCCTAATATGGTGAAGGTGTATCTTTGACCAACTCATTTCTTTTTTTTTTGTATCACTCTTATGTGCTTATCCATTGTGGGTCTATAAGCACAAATACAATATGGAGGAAGAGGTTGGAACAAGCAATTGTATATCGGAAGGGATCAACATGAGTAAGAGGAGTTCAAAAGGGAATTTTAATGGGCGAAGATGGGCCATAAGGGGTCAAGCCCAAAATGTTCTATCAATAAATAATATGAAAGTATCAAAAAACGACAAAGAAACAATGATAAATTATTTTTCATCAACCTTTTTAACATCTTTTCTTTTTGTTAACATTAATAATTTTTTTTCTATGTAAATTCTTTGTCTATCTATCTTGAAAGGATGATTAAATTTTTGAATTGGTACTAATATCCAATTAAGTCAATGCTTAATGTAACCTTAATGATGTGATTTAGTGGAGACTTATTTGCTTTGACATGTTCAATTAGACATTGCCTTAATTGTATTTTTTTTTTTTTTACTTTGTAATTTGCTGTTTTTGAGAATTTAAGTACTTTTACACTTCAATTTTATTAAAACTTTCATCCAGTTGGAACTTTTAATACACTCGATAATTATTTTAGCATCTATCTAGAATTTTTAATTGATAAATATACCTAACATGGAAACGAAATACATTTATTAAACACATTATAGTATATAAACAATTAATAAATGAATCATATAATTAATTAATATTTTTAAGCACAAACTTGTTTAATCTTAGACATAAAAATGATCAACCATGTTGTTTACTAGAATGGGTTGTGTCAAGGGATGACAATAAGTAGGAATTTTTATGAGTAATGATATTAATTTATATTAAGAATCTTGCCAAGTGTACATTTTTAGGCTTTTAGCCCAACCTATATGGGTTTGTAGTTAATAATAATAATAATAATGGAAGAAAAAAAAAGCTTAATTTTTTATTATGAAAAATATTTTTGAGATGGGAAATTTGTCCTAAATTTTAATACTTTTCAAGTTTAATTTATAAGATTTTTTTTCCAACCATTATTTAGTATTTTATCATTCAATATATAACGTATACTTTATTATAGAAATTTTAAGAAATTTTGATAATAATAACAAAAAATAAAGGATTTAAATTTAATCTATCAAATAGATCAATTTTTATTTTATTAAATTACAAGAGTCTTCATACTTATAATTAATCGTTGTCTTTTTAATGAAAAGTAGCGTATAAATGCTCCCAACGATTTCCTCATTTAATCGCCATATCCTGACCAAGGACACTTCCATGTCTTCCAACTGTGGAACTTGAATCAATGCACAAAGACAAAGACCAACACAGCAAACAATAAAAACTAGGCTATGTTGTTCGCCGTGCGGTCGGCCTATGTGTCATCACACATCACATTTAATCTCACTGAAAGAGATTTAAAGAGCATTTTGGGAAGGGAAATTTAGACAGAAATATAGCGGCCCAAAATCGTCTTCGTAGTAATCTTACTTAACCGAGCGTATTTATTATTGATCAATGGGAGCACGAGCAGCAGACAGTAGTAACAAACAAAAGTGGAACATCCTCAAACGCGTCGTTTTGAATTCCTCGTTGGTTTCACATTCCTTTTGTTTGCTTCGCTTGTACACCTTGACGGGGTCGACCAAGAAGGCGGAAAATTTCAAGCCTTTTTTTGCTTGCTGGTATTTCGCATGTTCCAAAATAATAGAATTTCCGACAAATACAAAGTTTTATTATAGAACCCTTTCTTTATGTATCACGTTATAATATACATCATTGCGGTTTAAGTAACTTAAGTTGATAGATTAGCTCTTGCTTTGTGCGGAAGTCTTCATTAATTTATCTGGGTCTGATAATTTAAGCTTGTGCAATTCTTGGGTTTTTTTCAGTTATTGAATTGATTCAGGTTTTCCGTGCTTAAGGTTCTAGAGTGGAAAAAGGATTGAACTTTTGGAAGTTATAGCTTGGATCATGATAATTTGAGCTTGTTTATTTGTTGGGCTTTCTTCATTTATAGAAATTGAATCAGAACTTCAGTGTACAAGGTTTTAGAGTAGAAAAAGTTTCGAACCTAAGGAAGTTTAGCTTAGTTTATGATAATTTAGGCTTTTGCATCCGTTGGGTTTTCTTCAGTTCTTGATTTTGATTGAAAATTTCCGTGTATGAATTTCTAGAGTGGATAAAGGTTTGAACTTTAAGCAGTTAAACGTAAATCGGTGATTGTGGATTTGTTGGGTTTTCTTCAGTCATAAATATAGATTCAGAAGTTTCAGAGTGTGAGGTGTTAGAGTGAAAAAATTGAAACTTTGGATAGTTTAGCTCATGATAGTGAATAGTGAAGCTCAAACTACATATAGAAGCATTGAGAATTGGATTTGAATTGAATCGGTGGGAGAAGAAGAATAAGTGACATGGTTGGTAATGGTAGTACTGAGGGAGTGATGAATGACATGTACGTGAATGGGTCGGTTCAGGCACCAACTGGATCCCCAGAGGAGAAGCTTGATGAGCTTCGATGCCTCATGGGAAAAGCCGAGGGTGATCCATTGCGAATTGTTGGTGTTGGGGCAGGTGCTTGGGGCAGTGTTTTTGTGGCAATGTTGCAAGAAAGTTATGGACATTTGAGAGATAAGGTCTTGATTAGAATATGGAGAAGACCCAGAAGGTCAGTTGATAAGGCCACAGCCGAGCATTTGTTTGAAGTAATAAATGCTAGGGAAGA
The DNA here is from genome assembly GCA_037954665.1 of Laguncularia racemosa. Lineage (NCBI taxonomy): Eukaryota > Viridiplantae > Streptophyta > Magnoliopsida > Myrtales > Combretaceae > Laguncularia > Laguncularia racemosa. The sequence goes on along the minus strand of JBBMOL010000013.1, from coordinate 1,156,317 downwards.
TGTGTTGAGGAGACTTATAAGAAGGTGTGCATATTTAAAGTATGTTGAGGCCAGATTAGGTGATAGGACGCTTCATGCAGATGAGATTTTGAAAGATGGGTTTTGCTTGAATATGATTGATACACCTCTCTGTCCATTGAAAGTGGTGACTAATTTGCAAGAGGCTGTTTGGGATGCCGATATCGTGATCAATGGGTTGCCATCAACAGAGACTCGAATGGTGTTTGAGGAAATTAGTCGGTATTGGAAGGAGAGAATAACGATGCCAGTGATCATATCTTTAGCAAAGGGTGTGGAGGCAGAATTGATGCCTGAGCCCCATGTGATAACTCCCACCCAAATGATTAATCGAGCTAGTAAGTTGTCCATTTTCTTTGATATCCTTGCAAGCTTTGCTCTGATATTTTCAGAATAATTGTTGTGTGCAATGTTTGTGTCATTAGATGTCAGTTAAAATTCTTAGTGGTTGCTGATGTTAGTCTTGCCTATCATTTCTGGTTACTTGCTATAAATCTAAAGGCCTATGCTAGGCATTCCCTTGTCATATAGTTAAATCTACTGAATTGCTAATTAGGGAAGAAGACGTGCTATAATTTCTGAGTCTATTATGATGGTATTTGGTTCCCTTTTATGTTTAACATGGCACCTTTTAGTCATAATTATTGTCTCATTTGATTTTTTACCTCAAGCTCTTCCTTCACCCTTCTTTCTAATTGAGGCATCACAATTAATTTTAGAATTTTTGTTTTATGACTCTCATCTAATTTTTGTAGCTGGAGTCCCATTGGAAAATATCCTTTATCTTGGAGGACCTAATATTGCCTCAGAAATTTACAACAAAGAATATGCCAATGCTCGAATATGTGGATCTTCCAAGTGGAGAAAAACGCTGGCCAAGTTTTTGAGGCAGTCACACTTTATAGTATGGGACAACGGTGATCTTGTCACTCATGAAGTTATGGGAGGGTTAAAAAATGTATATGCCATTGGAGCAGGTAATCTCCCTTATATACATCTTTCATTGAAGCACAACTAAAGAAGTTGCATTGTGGAGTAATATTTGCCAGTAATGTCATTAAAAAGTGAATACTAGCTTTTTTCAACCCAAAAAGTTTAGTAACTGGAATTGTGGAGGGAAAGAATGGTTTTCTGCATTGCAGTATGATGGCTGATTATATCTAAGAATTATTCAAGATAATAAGGCGGGATTTCTTTTGTGGGAAGATTCATAAATTTGCTATTGTTTCGGACTTTAATATAGAGACTACCTACATTGAAATTATATCATCAGCTGGTGGGCTATAGTATGCAGCGTTCTTGCAGTTCATGTGGCTGAAGTATATGAATGCATAAATTTAGTAGAATTCGAAGTGCATTTGCTCAATGATTTTGGCACCAGGTGCCATCAAGTTGGTATTTGCTTTGCTTTGGCAGTGTTTCTGCTGTTACTAAGTGAAGAGCAAGGTTAAAAACTTAATGTTCAATAAGAAATAGGCTCTTGTTTCATAAAATGAATTTGGTGAGGTCAAAGATTTGCTGGATTGAGTGACATTTATAATTGCCTATTCTCCATCCATGCCAGACGCTGGAAATGGAGACCAAATTTGTTGCTAGTAAAAATCATTCATACTTAACTACTTTATGTTCTTATACAAGTGGGGCACTCTCCCTTTTATTGTATTGACTAAAAGTAATTCAAAGGACTTAGGAATAATTGCTAGATGTGCTTCTCATCAAAACCGTTGCATGGAAATATATGTTAAGTTTCTTTAAATATTGCAGAGCAACGCTCATTGTGATTTTGCTGTTCAGCAATTAAGTTGCATGGTTTTTCCTTACTTCATCCATGCAAAACTGCCTCTTTTTCAAAGACACTTCAAGAACACTCAAATTTCAAGACCTGGACTTTCCTTTTCCTGTTAACTATCTTATCTTCTTTCGTATTTGTGTTGATTATCCTTTCTATACTCTTTATCATCATCTTCCATCTTCAAGATTTAACCACCACTGTCTCCACCCCAAAACACCTACTCCAAATTACCTCTACCTTGCACTTCGAATAGGATCATATTCTCTTAGCTTTTGGGTTTGATCATATGTGATTTGGTTACCCTTAAACCCATAAATTATGATAATGATCTGAACAGACATTGAATAACTTCTAATTATCAACTGAAAACAAACTCTCATTGATAAATGAAGAGAAGCTGTGAGAGCAGTAAATTTTATGTTCTTTCTAGTAAAGGATATACTGTAAATGGACCAGCCACCTCTGAGCATACAAGTCATCATACAAGACCTATGCACCTATGATTCTAGCTCACGCTGTGCAGATACTCCAAGTAGTGGCTGTGAGAGATTTTGGCTCTAACAATAGGCCTACCTCTTGGGTTATCAAGTGGACAATTTTTATTGCAGGGTCTATGGAAAATTAGATGTAAGGTTAAGCTAACTCAAGGGCTGAAACAGTAACTTGTTCTTATTTTCATTTAATTAATTTTGTATCTCCATAGGGCATTGGAGAAATTAGTAAATGATTCTGGGTTTGAAATTTTCAGGGATTTAGTGGATCAGACTTTACATAGTTATAATTCAAACTTGAACTTGCAGGTATGGTTGCAACATTAACCAATGAGAGTGCCACCAGCAAATCAGTCTATTTTGCACACTGTACATCAGAGATGATATTTATCACCCATCTTTTAGCTGAGGAACCAGAGCGGCTTGCAGGGCCTCTGCTGGCAGACACCTATGTAACTTTGTTGAAAGGTCGTAATGCATGGTATGGCCAAAAGTTAGCTGGAGGGGAATTGAGCCTAGAAATGGGTGATAACATCAAGGGGAAAGGAATGATTCAGGTATTGCTTTTTACCGCTTTAGAGGCTAGACAAGCAAAACTATAAACTTTTTTACTCGTAGATTTTTGAGGTTTTGGGGTAGAAGAAAATTGTTCAAATCACTTTCAGATAGAAAAAGCAACTCAAAGCAGAGAATTTGTCCATTCAATTATAAGCTGTCCTAAAATGTAGATCCTTCTGTGGACCTCTCTGATTTAAAATACAATTGATTGAAGGCTGCCTTTGTGTTCTAGATTATGTTATTAATGTCATGAAGCAAATATTTTCTTTTACTTATAGACGTGTTGCTTTTGCTCAGACTTCGAAAAGGAATGGTCAAATTTTTCTTAGAAATCAACTTCGTTTTTAGTAAATGAAGAGTATTGAATGATGATAGATATAATACTGTCTGGGTGACCATCACCATCTTGAGCTGACAGATAATTTCTCTTTACTCGATACATGCCTCCTTAGAATAGTTATCATGGGTCCTCCCAAGCATACCTTACTGTTGCTAATATTAAATTTATTGTGTAGGGAGTTTCTGCTGTAAAAGCCTTTTATGAGTTGTTAAGTCAGTCGTGCTTGAGTGTCCTGCATCCCGAGGAACAGAAACCTGTGGCTCCAGTAGAGCTCTGCCCCATCTTGAAGATGCTATATAAGATTCTAATTTTGAGGTATGCAGATTCGATTTCATTATTTAATCCAATTTCTTGCTGATCAGGCTATGTGAAGCCCTTAAAATACTGATACGATGCCCGATCATACTCATTGGCATAATCAACACAAAATAAAGCTGCATATTGTTTTGGTCCGATGTTTTTAAAGTTTAGAAGTTTGATCTTTTTATGTATATCTGTAGGGAATTTCCACCACAAGCAATTCTCCAAGCACTGAGAGATGAATCAATGAACGATCCTCGAGATCGCATTGAGATTGCACAAACACATTCCTTTTACAGGCCGTCACTTCTTGGTCAGCAGCCGCAATAAGATATGCATCGGTGGAGTTCCATTTTTTATTGTTATATATTACACTTGGTACAAGATAGTCTTATGTTTCTTTCTTTCTTTAATTGGAAGAGTGTTATTGTACAATGAATTCAAATGTTTGCTGATTTTCCTTTTTTGCGATTAGCTTTTGACCATGTGTATCCTCTAGCTTTCCGCTGAGTTACAGGAAAATCCTTGTCATCAGAAGCTAGCGGCTGGGCGACTAGGATGAAGAATCTTGGGCAGGCTTAGGTTACAGTTACACTAATGTCAGGATGTGGTGGTGCTTCCATCAAGTTACAGCCACCTGCTTCGCTGAACTTTGAGACCTATGCAAGAATTCTCTAGCCATCTTGGAGTCCTTGTGACTTCTCGTGATATGAAGGCTATGCTTCTTCACAAATTAAGTAAATTCTATCTTCATAATTTCGTAAGAATCAAGGAGACACATCTTTCACGTAATTCCATTGAAACTACCAACGTGCGTGGACTGGAAAAGGGGGAATAAGAAATTAAGAAACTTACCATGTTTCTAGTTGTAGCTAATGTTGGGTGTTGGGTATAAACGTGTTAAGTTGAGACGGTAAACTAGTATTGTGCTTGAGTTCGATTAATTTTAGAATTTTGAACTCGAATCCAAGTGTGCTTCAAAGTAAAAATTGACTAATTTAAGATCTAAATTTAACTTTAATTCAATTAAGCTCATTTGATATTGTTTTATATTAGTAGATTCTTTTCAAATTAAAGTAGCATTAATGTGTACAATTGATCTCAACCAAGTATTATTTGAGCTTTGATTGGGCCTATGTGCTCTTGGAGTCGAATAGCATGAAATTCAATGTGGATACACTAAGCTACTCAGTAGCTTATACTTGATTCAAAGGCAGTCATCAATTGGAATAAATATTGGATTAAATTCAATTAAGTTTAGTTCATTCATGGATTAACTCAAGAAACTGAGTTTTAAGATAAACAAAGCAATGGAAGTTCATTCACTTTATCGAATGAAATAAATAATGATCGAATTGTAATTTAATATAAATAAAATAAATATGCAACAGTTATTATATATTTATTATTTTGTTTAGTTAATATAAAAATGAATAATGAATAAGATAGGAAGAAAGAATAAGTTATCCATTATGTCCTAAAATCCCTACCCTCCTCCACTTTCTATAACCAATACAAACTCAATAACTTAAAATGTTAGGGTATTATGGTAAAAATGATAAATAGACCATCAAATAGTAATTCATAAGATGGAATATGAATTTCTATTTAATATTTTGGTAATAATAATTTATTGGGAATAATTATTTGATACTTAAAATTTAATTTAATACCATATTAGTAATTTTATTTGAAATAAAAGAAAAATAGAATAACTATTTTTCCTAAGTGACTACATATAAAATTATCAACTAACTTTTTGGATCCATTAAACCATTTCAAAAAGCCCACATCTCTCATAAATACAACCATCGATAGTAAAAATAAACTAAGGGTGGTCATTTACCATTTTTCCTAATAAATACCCACCAATTCAAGGGATAGAGGTCCAAAATTCATCCTCAAGATTGCCCAAAAAGCTCAAACTTTGTGAGGCTTTCTCTTTGTCACTTTTTGTAGGAGAGAACTTGCTAAATCTATATGTTCTTCTTCTCTTATTATTGTCTATTTCGTTCTTGCCATTGATAACAATTTGAAGCGAAAAGCTTATCTTTGTTACAAGAAGCACAAGACGCAAGCACTACCCACCCCTAATGTGTCAATGAATTCCTAAATGTGCACCATATATAAATGGAAAAGCAAAAAAATCAACAAACACTAAACTTGTGATGAAAGGTAGTATGGATGATGATGCGAGGATTGGAAAGCTTTTCCTATCTAATAAGGTATTTATGATTTGGTCAAGTTTAAACTATATTTAAATTAGTTCAATTTATACCTTTAATGAATCAAACCACTTCACATTTGGTTCGAATCAATTCAATTTACTTTGAATCATTTGAAAAAGACATGATATTCTAATCATATTTTATTCTATACGATTCAAATCTATCATTATAAATTTTACTTATACAATTCAATGCAAAATTTAAGTCAAAATATTTAACAACTAAACTATAACACTCAACAACATATATGCATATCATAAATAAAATAATTATAAAAAAATAATTTTCCTCAAACAAAATCACTTTACTTTGCTCCAAATTGCTAAAAACAATGGGGGGTTGTAAAAAAAAAAATTACCTACTAAGATAGAGAGAGAGAGAGGCTCGCAAAAAAGTAAAGGTGTGAATTGAAACCGAGAAACTAAAAAAGAAGTATACACTTACGACACATTGGAGATTGTCGGTATAGGATTGGAGAACACTTGAGAGATGAGAGTGAACTTGGTGTAAACATGTATTGAGAATGAGAATTTTGTTTGACTTGAAGGTCGGCATATTATGATAAAGGAGGAAGGAAATTTATATTAATACAATTTTGAACCATTTAACAAGCACATTTCATATTTGTGTTGAATTTATTTATTAATTAAAAATTTTCTAAAGCAATTATACCATAGCTATTAAGTTTTCATTTCAAAAACATGTTTCCAAATTCTTAACAATTTTCTAAATGCTTAATTAAAAAAAATGCCAGAAAATATAGCTTTCTAAATCTAAGTTGAATGCATGGACAGTATGGTGAAAGAATGATAGTACTAGAATCTTATTATTGATTTAGATTTTTAGTGTTATGTAACTAACTTAAACAATAAATTATGATAAGAGATCAATCACACTATATGCCTAACTAACTTAAACATAAACCTATCATATATTTAATTCGATTTTTATTAACAATGTTATATCATGTAAATTGATTTTTATATAGAAGCAATACTTGAAATATATTGTATTATTTTGTGTTTTACAATATTAGAAATTAGCGTATATAAAAAAAATGAAAAATAAAAAATGTTACTTTTACCAAAACAGGAGTCAAGTGGGAAAAAAAAATTAAAGAAGAAATGACAATAATTAATGAGATTAATGATTAAGACGGTATTAATTGTATCTAGTTGGGCCTCTAAAGCCCATTGGGCTTCGAGGCAATAGCGTAAAACCGTCGTTAATTTTTGCAAAGTCGCTTTGCCGGGAGCTTGCTTCGAGATTTCAACTGAGATTTTCGCGTAGAAGAGAAAGATGTCGCTGGTGGACTACGCTTCTTCTTCCGACGACGACGACGTTTTGGAAGAAAAAGAGAAGGGACCGGCAGAAGTGGAATCAAATGAAGAGAGAGAAAAAACCGAGCAATCCTCCAAATCAAAACCCTCGCCTCCATTACTTCCTCAAAAACGGTACTTCTTTACTAATCTTATTATTGATCGATTCGATTAGTTTTCTATCCAGTTCAATTAGGGTTAGGGTTATTAAATGCCGCGTATTGAATTTATAGTCACATTGATTTGAAGATTGTCAATTTTTTGGGAGAATCCTAAGTCATTATAGTGATTGTTTGCTTTTCGTATGATAGTTTTTAGTTATGTGCCGATTCAGTTAGTTAATTCAGCTACGGGTTTTGTGTTTCGGAACTTTTGTGCACAATCGGATAGTTCCTCCACTGGTTTGATGACTGCAATTTGACCCCATAAATATTCTAAATGTGTGATTTTGCATATGAAAGCTTCTTAAAGAAGGCACTTTCCTCCCTCCCCAAATAGCATCCAAAGGTCGTATATTTTTTAGTGGCGGTTTGGCAAGAAAGTGCACATTTTTTCATGAGCTTTGGGGGCAAAATCATGCTTCTTGAAGTTTTCAGGTCATATTAGAACTACCCCAATCTAAAATAACCACCCAAAAACTTGTAGTGTATGCTTTAGAGTTGAGATTGTGTTTCAGGTTTTGAATTGTTAAGCCCCTAAAATTATCAAGCATGTTTGAGGAAGATAGGAAGTGAGAATAGATCATGTATGTGACATTTCTTTGTGAGGATTAAGCTAAGGAAAAGGTATAATCTATGAAAATTTGATTATGTATGTAAAATGGCCTCAAGCTTGCACAATCAGTTCTAAGGAGTAGAGTTGTGGGTGTGGCTTCATCTAATCCTCATCATTTGAAAGTATACACAACTGTCTTTGCAAGGCCAGTTTGAGCTCAGTGAGGAGGTTTTGTATTCTTTCTAGGACTTGAGATGGTGAATCACATCAAGATACATATTTTCTCATTGTTAATAATTTTGGCTTGGCAATGATTTTTCCTGTTTGGGATTGTGGAATAGATGCATTATATTATAGCTGATCATCCATTTCTTACTTTTCAGTGAAGTTTTCTTGCAATTGATCTGTTCATAGAATTCAATGTTTCCTTGTTTATTTTGCTTATGCAGGCAATCTATATCAGCATCAGAAGAGCAGCAAGAAAGTACTGCTCCCATTTTGCCTTCTCCCTTTACTGGGAAATTGCCCAATGCTTCTCTTCTGTTGAGCACTCCTTCTACATCATCAACATTGTCAAATGCAAATGATCATGCTTCTCGGGTTGCCGCAGCAAGGGCTGAAAGTGCTGCTAGAAAGAGAGATCATGCACTGTCTTCTTCTGGTCCCTGCAGTAAAGTGCCACGAGGAGATTTGCCTCCTTTGAGAAATGTACCAGACACAGTTGGGGGTCTGCTAGTCCCTCCCCAGATTAGTGGAAGGTTGGTTCTGAATTTGCCATCTATGCCCATACTCATTTAGGTTTGAAAATTCATAAGACCTGAAGTATGAATAGCTTTTCAACTAAGCTGTCTATAAGAGAATTTTGAATATAGAGTAACTTGATTTTTTTCTTTTGATATTTCCCCTGCAAATAATTACTGATGGTTGTGCTACAAATATTTGCTTTTATGTGATTGTCTTTGCTTGTAACTTTCATTTGGTCGCACAGATCAGTATGGTCAGGGAAGAACGATTCTGGGATTAGGTTGCATATGTTGTGTGCAAGTGGTCTAGCAGATTCCTATAAAATACTCATAGTTTGATGTCGTATTAGCAACATATAGCAAAATGGATCATGCAGTGTGCATCCATTGGTGAAACTACCTTATAAATCTAGCAAAAAGAAAATGTATATCCATTTGATCCTTCACTTTTATTAATGGAAGACTACTAAGGCAAGTAGACCTTAATCATCCTTCCTACATAGTAGTTTCGAATCATTTTGCGGTCTATAAACAAGGCTGATAGGAACTTGTTATATTAATTTTTTATGTTTAAAGGTTTATGAAAAACATGTCATATTTATCTTTTGGAGATGATAGTTTAATACATAATGTCTTTTGTGGCTGTTACTTGAGTCAAATGCTCATTGTCATCTTCCTTTTCTGTGAAGTTACATCACATTGAGCAATGACTTTGAGACAACTAATAGTGATTTGGCTGAGAATAGTTGTAGATGGAGAAATTGTTTGTTGCTATGTCAGATTGCAAGAAGATTTTTTCTTTTGTAATAGCTTGGGCTTTTAAGGAGGGATCCTTGAAGCAATTTTGCTGTAGTGGTTAGATTGGGGAGGTTTGAATGTAGCTTAGCCATGTTTGATGTTAGGTAAACCTTGCCATAATGAGGATGGACTAGGGAGTGTGGTGTAAGAGGACTCCATTTATCCTATATACTATGGCTATCTATTATAAATTTCTGCTTTAGTTGAGAAGAGTAAAACTATAAACAAACTATTACATCCATTTTGAGTTTTCTTTCAGAAAATTTTCATTATGCCTTAATGGCTGTTGAAAGAGCTGCAATTTGCCTTTCTGATGGATTTGTTGCTAATTTAGTTGATAATGATCAATTGGCTGGATGGTGAGATAGATTCTTAGGGTCGATTCTGCAATTTGGGAAGGGCCTTGTTATGGTGCAGCCCTCTTATGTTGCTAATTTAGTTGATAATGATCAATTGGCAGGATGGTAAGATAGGTTCTTAGGGTCGATTCTGCATTTGGGAAGGCCCTGTTATGGTGGCAGCTATTACAGCATTTACATAACTACCTGCACGTTTTTCTTGTATTGAGCCTCTTGTACAGTATCCATATACCCAATTCCCAATCCAAATCAAGGAAGAAAGACTGCTGATATTGAATACCTCAGACAGAAAGTGAAGAAATGTTAGTGTTATAGGGAATGATATGCTATAATTTTTTTTTATTTTTTTTTTAGACAATCAATGACAGCTTTCTCTGCTAAAAGAATCAGAATTTTTCTATCTAGAAAGGGGACTTGTCTCTTTGGAATGAGAAAATTATAAGATCTACTATGTCCATTGATCTTGTAATTGCAATCCTTTTTGGAGCATTCTTTTGCACTGTTGTTTCACCAACAGTTAGTGCTAGTGATGAAGTGACCTGCATATATACCATCATGCATGTAATTTTATCGTAAATGAAAATTTTGAATTGTGAATGAACACAATCTGCATGAATTGACTAGCAATTGCTAAGCAATAAGCTTCTTTGTTGCCTTTCTTCATTCTGACTATCTGTCTTGGTGGAGTTTGTTTGTTTTGGGTTTCTTTCAGAATGTACTTATAAAATGAAGAATCATTCTGATGGTCCAGATCTAAATGTTTTCAGGAGCAATGTTGTCACGGAAGATATAAGCAAGCTGTTTGTGCGAAGACATGCGGAGCCATCATCTCAATAGTAATTACAGCTCCCTGCTTGGCGATGTTGTTGTACTAAGAAGGCCTCTTGTTTAACATTTGTAAGTGTTTGGCATGTATATATGAAGGGCTAAAATTTTCCCTTGGGAAGAGGCTCTTTGATGTACTTGAAGGATACATGGTTTCTCAGTTAATTAATTCTGATAATAGTGCTTCACCTTTGTAGCGGACTATTCTTAGCACTTTTAACACCTCAGTGGAGTTCAGTTCTATGTTCTTTCTCTTTCACAATTAGGATGATTATGTCTGATGGCTGGGATACTTGGGTCAGTGTAATGTGAATTGAGTGATTCCTTGGTATATTCCTGCATTGGAAGCTCATATTCCGGGGCTGAAACAATTTGTAGCTTCTAACTCGGGAATGCAGGCCTTCCAGTTAAAATACAGGCTTAGGGATATTTTTGAGAAGATTTTGACATCAGTTAGGTTCTTGATTTCCACTTTGATATCTCTTCCCCATGCTTTCAGGACAGTGGGCATGGAGGAGCATTAGGAATGCATTTATCATATCTTATGCCCTCCTACCAGGTGCAAGTATTTCTACGTTTACAATGCTCTCTCTACAATTTCCATGAAACTGACAGACAAAAGAAAAAAAAAAAAGGACAAATGATACAGCATTACTAGTTCACTCATAGCTATTCTTCAATTTATAATAAGAAAATTCTACTTTATTAAATTTGGTACTTGATACTTTATCTTATTGTCAAATAAACGATGCTGTACCCTATCGGATAAACAGTATATATTGAACATTAATGGCAATAAGACTGGGCCCAGAAAAAAAATAATGTTATACCAAGACCAACTTGTAGGATGATAAGCACGTGCCATTGCAAAGCCAGGCGCTCATCAAGATATTGATTTTTGTATCTCTGTTTCCTCGAGTAAGGTAATTTTAACCTCTTTGATCCAATTACTGTATATCACGAGTAGTTAATCAGAAATTGTTTGGATCGTGGGTGTTTTAGGACACACAGATAGGATCATATATTGTGGATCTGTATTCAATTTGGTGTGATGATTGTTATTGTATTTGCAGAAAGGATAACCGAACTTGCATTGTCCGGTTCTTATCAAGTGCTCGAAGAATTAAGGTAGCGTTTAGTTACTGGTACTAAATAGGATAAGGAATACTGGACAGTACAAAATAAGGACTAGACAAAAAAAAAATTTGTACCACATTTGATTTATTCAGTACTAGATAAAGATTTTTGTGATGTCCAGCATTTGGAATTGCAAAGTACATGACTGAATATAATAAATTTGACAATTATGCCCTTTTAATTATATCATAGTTATTTATACATATTTGATATTATTATAAGAAAATATAATTTGAAGAAATTATAAATTATATAAAATAATTCATGTAAATCCATTGATTGAAAAAATTTAATAATTCATATTATAAATTACAATAATTTATATTATATTTAACAAAATAACAAATTACTTACTTTTTTTATCTTAAAAATGATGTTCCGATATAGTATATGTACATAATAAATAATATACAACATAAAAGAATCTTGACTTGAAATTAGTAATAAACATGGTTTAAAAAAAAAAAAAACTTAATGTTATATTATTTTTCTCATGCTATGTAATTTTCTTTGTTTTTATTTTACTGAAAATCAAAACGTGAGTTTGGAATCAAGTTGGGACACGTGATGATCTATTTATACATGAAAGATTGATCCACCACCACCATCCCATTTCGATAGACATTTAAACACACGACGACAACCAGACATAGAGCATGCGACGAAGATAGAAAAGCAAGCGAGGGAAATCTAAACGGACGGCGACAACCACAGGTAAAGCATGTAGGGAACATAAAAAAGCAAGCAAGAATGTGAGAAAAAATGGAAGGATATGAACCTGATGGTGACTTCTGGTATAACGACAATGACATTCGAATAGCGATCAATTGCACGATAAATCCTGTTGTTGGAGTGGCGCCGATGGGCTTTACTACTACACTTGAAGGGCAAGCTAATGCGCACGCGGATGGATTCAAATGAAAAGGGTTTGGGGAGATAGGGTTTGTCTGTAATGAGAAAAATATAAATGGCAAGTTGAGGATTTCGAAAAAAATGAATTTTTGTCCAGTACCAGATTTTTTGTACCTAATTACATGTGGTACAAAAATTTGTTATTTTGTCTAGTATCACCTTAAATTTTTGTTTAGTACTTTTTTCATGAATGACAACCAAATGTAAGACAAAAAAAATTATTCTTCCAATACCACATTTTGTGGCAATCAAACACTACCTAATAGAATTATGTATTTCTAAAATTCGTTTAATGTATGTATGTTAAGATGGTGATTGAGGTCCACTAAATTGAAATATTTAAATAAAAAAAGTATATAAGCAATGAGAGCTAGGCGGGAGGGGATTTGTTCCTGTACCGTGGTGATTTAAAAAAGTATAATCAACTCTCGAAGTTGTCCCTTCGAGTCAAGAGATGGCAAAGCAGAGCTATTTCCTTTCTTTTTTTTTTTATTTTGTCCTGTCCGGCTGATGAAATTTCGGCAATTGTCACGTTCCTCTGGTCATTTCTTTAGCGCTGTCGAAATTTCAATCATTCATGAAAGGGGCTCCTTTTGTGGTGATATCTACCCACTTCTAATCATATTTAAAGCACAAACAAAAAATTTGTAAGGGAACAGTCAAAGCAGGTACAGTCCCTCTCATTCCGGCTGAACATAGCAGCAGCCACAAATATTGATTACTATCCACTTCATCCCAATATTATAAGAAGACGTTGGATTAGGGATACTTTGGAGCTCATGTCCAGAGACCATTATAGCATTTGAACATCCCCCACGTCATATCAAGTTGACCGTATAGATCCTATTCCGCCCTATATCTTTTATTACCCCCATAAACTTCCTAATTAACACGAAAAAATAAATTTTTTTCAATTAGCTTTTAATAAGTATCTTAGATGCAAGTATGAGTGGAATCCTTATTACACCAAGTGGAGACGCAAACACCTTTCATCAAATTTGGACCATGATTATAATGATCTTAGCAAAAGCTTTAAAGTTTGGTCCATCCTAGTATGATTCAAATCTTGAAAAATTTGCTCTAGGAAAAAGCAGGCACTTCCTTGCACCAGTGAAGAAAGTGCACTTGGCCTTTCCATACAACATATCTAAATCACAATGATGGCTTGTGCATATCCACTTTGCCAGCCTGTTCCCATTTTTTTATTTATGCTCTTACTTTAGACTTCAGCCTTTTCTTTTGTTACAGAGTGCAATGCTCATGCAAATTATTGAGGCTTAAAAAAATAGAGGAATTACATGCTTGCTCATGTACTGTCACAAACCCACAGGACCTCAGAGACCCAAAAAGATTCCCACACCGTGCACTTTTGTCATACGTGTGCTTTGTACCCTTACATCTGCTGTTAGATCTGTGTTGTTTATACATGTCCTGACTCACATCAAAAGAATCCACACAAAATAATTTCCGAGATTTGTCATCAATTTAACTATACTGAAATTTATCTTAAATAGGATAATACTCAGAATTATTATAACAGAACATAAAATAGAAAAACTCAATCCAATCCTAGAATAAGTGAAAGACAGACACTTGTCATGAGGGCTTTTGCATCTGCCATTTACATGCTTATTTCTAATATAGATGAGGCTCCTGTTAAAACTTATAGCTGGTTCTACAATAAGCCACTTTCAGTTATAGAATTAAGGAACCTAAAGGCTGCTTGTGGTTTCAGGGTTGTTTCCAATTCTAGAACCGTTTGTGCCTCGTTTGTGCTGTATCTATTTTTTATTTAATCAAACTGCTGGGCCTAATCCGTTCACGTTTCTGGTCCGGTTTAGCAGTAACCATGGCTTGGTATAGTCGGAATTATTGAGGAATAGAGCGAGAGCTAAAGAAAGAGCTCATGTATATAAAGGAAAAGACAGAAATAAAAGAGAAGAAAGTTGCGTCCTCCCCCACATGGGTACTGGTAAATGGTGGGTGAGTCAGTGAGACCCACCCAACCTGGCAAAATAGATAAATAACATATTGACCCCACCATCAAAGTGTCAGCACCCCATGTGAGCTCTCTGTGGCTAGGCCCCTCGACGAATGGCCGAATAAAAGGGCTCTGACCCTACTCTCTCTCTCTCTCTCTCTCTCTCTCTCTCTCTCTCTCTCTCTCTCTCTCTCTCTCTCTCACACACACACACACACAAAAAAGCAATAACTGATCAAAAGATATTATTATATGGTAACAAAAAGACAAATCTTTCTAATTTTAATGCCAACACTAACATAAGCAGTGAAATGAATGACACACAGACGGAAACAAACAGCAATGAGATCATAAATATATAAATAAAATTCTAAAACTTTCTTTTTTGTAGCTGAACTTTCACTAGTTCTTTTTCTCTGTCTCATGACATAAAGTAGTTGACAGGGTATTGAAGTGCTACGATAATAATAACACCAACATGAAAAATTAAATATTTTTAGATGACGACTATTTTTTACCTGCTTGCCTCAATCCTTTCCCTCCTTTCTTTTCTTTTCTTTTTTTTTTAACTGCAATTACCATTATGGGATGAAAATCAGCCTTGTTGTTAACACCTGGCAATTTCAAACTTCTCTGGATCTTCACTGATTCTGATCCTGACTCTTCTGTACAAGATTTGGATTGTACCCTAACACCACAAACTATAAAAAGACTGCTACTTATAGGACTTTTAATTTTTGCTCCCTCCAGGGAATCCTCATACAAATTAGAGGAGAAAGTGGTAAAAAAGGGAAGGAGAGGAAATTACAGTTCTGTGACTCTGAGTTAATACTAGACACTGACTCTGATTTTTTTCCTTTTTCTTTTCCTGTGAAATTTATCTGTGGTCCAACTTCTTCTGACACTAGAGAAAATGAAAATAAATGCAAATAGTACAAACAAGGAAAAGAAATGGGTGACCCCACTTCCTTTACTGCCTTATATCTATGCATTTTGTATGGTGGTAAGTAGTATAGTATCCATCATTATGGTGGTGGTGGTGGTGACCTCAATGGCTCTTCATATGATGAAAAGATTTGTTTGGTTATTCTTGTAAATCTTCCTGCAAATAATGCACAAAACAACCAGAAAGAAAACAATCAAAATTAATTTTTATGTTTTGGACCCACGATGCGTTAGAAAGTAACAACAACACCCTAGTCAACAAAACAAAACATGATCAAATATATTAGAAATTGCAAATTCTCTTATTTAGCACGCTTACCAAGTACCTGAGGGTTAACAAAATCAAATTTTAATATGACGACTTGATTAGGGATGCGCTTTACCTGACTTAAAGGAAGTTTATATGCCAACTGGGCAAGTTGGCCCACCAGCACCAGTGTAAATTCCAATGGCTCCATGACCAGAGGAAAACCTGAATTAAACCCACAGAAATCAATTATACTCAATCATAGTTATGAAAGTGGTAATGACTATTTAAAACATTGAGGGAATCCTAATAGATTAGTAGTGGCCTCAAAAAGAAAGAGGACTTTACCTGGGCATCTGGCAGTTGAATGATTTGAACGATGCCATTTCCATGGAGGATGTGCCCGAAATTAAGGAGGAAGAAACTGCTCCACTAACTGAATTTGCAGCTGGGCCTGCATCCTTATCAGCGACAAGGGTACCATTTGAAAAAGCAGAGGAATACTCTGAGGAGACCTTTTTAGGAGACGCAAAGGGACTATCAGGAAGATTATGCTCCAAACTGCAGTCATTGAGACATTTCATTAATTTGCGATGATTCCCGACTAAGGAAGGAGTGATAGAGAAGAACTGTGATGATTTTGTACATTAAAAACTCCATAAAACACCAATACTTGTTGAAGCTTACGTGTAGAAAGTATTGTTTGTTTATACAGTATATTGTTTTTAAGCTACCTAACGATCTATTCATAAACATAATTTAATGAGAAAACAAATTTTTAAGAAAAGGAATCCGCTAAAGTAGGCCAGATCTAAAGGTGAATATAATATGTCCTCACCTTTCAGGCAAGTTGCCATCTTCCGCACTGGAGTGGCCCTTGTCATCAGCAATCTTCTCACTCAAAATCGACTCTTTTCCAGTAGGAGCACATAGAGCTTGGTGCAATGGCTGACAGTCAGCACCTAGTTGAGTTGCCGCTACAGTGCTAGAGAAATTATCTGCATTGTAAATGAACAATATTGATTAGGAAAAAAAGAAAAAGAAAAAGAAACCCCATAGATAATGATGAAACATGTGGATTTAGACACGGAAGAAAAATACCATCAGCAACACTGGTGGTGCTACAAAATGAGGGATGAACAAAGCTCTGATGGAAAAATCCAGATGACTGAGTGGGAGAAGGAATAGGTGAGCCTGTAGAAAGAGCTCTATGGTGGTGATGCTTCTTGATATCGAGAAGCTGTAAGGACATCAATCTTTGGCTCTGAAGCTCCAGAGCTTGTTGCAAATCAGCTTGCTCCTCTAATTTCCTCCTCCACAACATTTCCTGGGAGTTGTAGAAGGTTCTTGCTCCTGCATTAAAGATTGTGTTTAGAGTTAGGCAGATATCTTCATACTCCAAGATGTTGCATCCATGGAAATAAATTTAAAAAGAAAAAATTTGAAGAACTTACCAAGATCAAAAGGATTAACTCTTGAATCCAGGCCAGTAGGAGTACCACATGGTGAGAACTCTCCTCTTTCCATAGTTTGCGGTTGTTGCTTCCTGGAAAAGATACATAAAACAGATTTTATTGAATCGATTTCCACCAGAAATTAAAACTAGTAAGTGATCTTAGTTTGAGAGAAGAAAATCCTGCCACCTAGCAGCTGAATTTTAGAGGTTAACCCAAATGTACCTGAACTTGTCCGGGACTTTTCCCTTTTCCTTGTAAGGCTTAACAAGAACTCTAGCATCACAAACAAAGTGAGGATTCCCTTTGGCCAATATGGTTTTCACTGTATCTGGATAAACAAAAGTAACAAAGCCAAACATTCTCTTCTGCTGGTATGGAATCCTCACATCTTGAACTGGTCCATAGTTGCTTCGCAGCAACAATTATGACAACAGGACAAAGTCAACAAGAGAAATTCTTTTCTAAAATTAAAATATATTAAAAAAAAAAGATTGAAAAAGAAAAAGAAAAGATACCGCAAGAGGTCCATTGGTAAAGATGAAAGATGAAAGATGAAAGATGAAAGATGAAAGCAAGTACCTGAAATAATTAGAAACATCTTCCTCTCTGAAAGTACTATCAGCTGGGAAAGTTAAGTAAATCTGCCTTGATGCAGGGTTAACAAATTCATTTCTGTCAAGCCTTGATCTGCCAAATTTGTACATATCCTCTCCCATCATCAAAGCAGCAGCAGCTCTACAAAAACAAAAATATATTAATTATAGCTTGATCTGAAAAGAGGGGGGAAGGGGGGTGGTGGTGGGGTTGGAAAGGAAAACTGCAAAACCATTGATCTAGTGTAGATAAGAGTAAAAAACTTCAATTCATGCCTTCACCTTCTCTTGATTTTGATAATATATGAAAATATGCAGTCACCCCCCATTCCATTGTTAAAAGCACAATATTTATGAGGTCTTCAACATATTTTTAAAAACTAAGAAAACATTGGTATGTTCTTGAAAATTATGTTAATCTATGTGCAACCGACTAATGGGTTTTGGATATCATTGCAATTATATATTAACAAAAAAAAGAAAAGAAAAAAGAAGAAGAAGAAGAAGAGAAAAAAGACTAGCAATCTTAATTCTGTTAGCAAAATACCTCTGAGCATCATTTTGAGGATGTTGTAAAAGTAAATTCATTGACTTGGGAGAGTATGGAAAGCTTGAAGAACCCATAAGTTGAGATGCAGTAACGGCCAACCTTTGCTGTTGAGCAGCTTTGTTGGCGGACGATCTCAGAATTTCATGGCACTGACCCATCATCTCGACTTTACTCGGTGATCCAACCATAATACCACCATCACCACCACTTACCACTGCATCCCCAATCCCACCACCAGCACCAGCACCAGCACCATGCAAGAACCTACAGCTAGACCCATTTTTACAATACCCTCTTGCATAATAAAGACATGGCTTCCACCCAATTCCACCGCAAGGGTCTTCAGATCCCAAGCACACATCATTCACCGAGCAACTCCTCCTATGAATTGAAGAACCGCCCCATGTACTTGCCAAGAAATCTGTCGCGGAAGAAGAAATCACTTCTGAAGACCCATCATTGAGAAAAGAGAGTTGGTCTTGGAGATGGAATTCATCAATAATTGTGTCACTGTTTCCACTTCCATATAGAGTAGAAGAGAATCCATCACCGTTTTGTGTGTTTATCAAGTCATCTCTAGCTTGAAGCTCAGATAAAGTAGCCCAAGAAGACAAATTTGTAGTAGCAGCAGAAGATGGACTCGGGATTGGTGAATAGCTTACTCCTTGACCAGATGAAAGCCTAGAAGTAGTAGTCGTAGTAGTAGAGTTTTGCCTAGAAATGGTTATGGGATTACTATTAGACATGAAAGGTGATTGAGAAGATGGAGTAGATGGTGTTGAAGGAGAGTTAGATGGAAGGAGACCCAACTCTTTTCGTGCTTTTATAACTATTGAGTGAACAAGAGTCTCTGGACCAAAAGCAAGTCTAATCATTTCTTGCTCTCCATGGTCTTGGATTAGGAGAAGACCCATGATTTTAGAGGCATTTTCAGGGTCTAAATTTTGGATCCTTGACAACACAATCCTTGTTGCTTCATAAACATCCATTTGGATAAATAATAGGGTGGTTTGGTAGTAACTATTAAGGATTTTCACACCAACCTAACCCTCCCCAAAAAAATTATTGACCTTTCCTTTTCTTGTAGCTTGTTTGTGTTTTGCTCTTTTTCGGCTGTAGTTTTCTCTCTATATCTCTCAAAGAGCAAGTAAAACTTCCTTTCTCAACCACAAAACACTACCTACTACCAACCTGTGATGAATACTACACCATTTTCCATCTTTTCTGATGTTCCTGCAGAGGAAAACCCAAGAAAATATGTAAAGCTTGAAAAAGAAAAGATAAAGACGAGTGGAAGTAAAGGGGAGAAAAAATAAAGGAAAAGAAAGTTGTTAAAAGGAGTATTCTCGTGTGGTGTGTTTAATAAAAAGCAGACTAGACTGTCACTAGAGGAGGAAAAAGAAAAGTAAAAAAACAATAATAAGAGCTTACAGCAATTCTTTACCAAAAGCAAATATTTGGTGGTTGAATTTCTCTATAAAGAAACCATGAAAGCAAGCTAAAGTAGGAACAATCATGAGAAGAAAACTAACAATAACATAGAACTTTTTTACATCACTTTTTCCATCTTCTTTTTTTTTTTTTTTAATGATCTTCTTCTTCCCCCTCTCCCTTCCAGCTTCTACTTTCTCTTGATTTAATCAAGTAGATGAGGACTACTACTCTTCCTACGGCTGATACTTACTGCTACTACTACCAGTAGTTCTAGTTCTAGTTCTAGTTCTAGTTGAAAGCTCAAGGTTCAAAGTTTCTTCTACCTTGACTTGAGCAATGAAAATTTGTTCTTCCTTCTGTTTTTGCTCTCGTAACGAGAAGATTATAAGTGGTCAGCAGTAGTACTGAGTAAAGAGCGTCTTAAACGCTTCTCTCTTTTCTCTCAAAACCCAAGTCAGAAAGATCAGTTAAACAAAACCGACCTACTATTACCTTCTTAACAAAGGCTGCCTTTGAACTCAGTCTCTCAGCAAAACCATAAGTGGATTAGTATTATCAAGGAAGCACTATGGCACTACCTGGTTGCGTTTTATGTGTCTTTGGGTCACGAGAAAGCTGGCAAAGTTGAAGCTTAGCTTAACTCAAAGTTTTGAAAGCTTTCTGAAAGGCAAAGCTAAAGGTTCTTTTTCCTTTGTTTTTTTTTTTTTCCTTCTTTGGGCTCTTCACTCAGGCTCTCTCTCCTTTGAAAATACAAGAGAAAGAGAAAGTGTGGTGTTGGCTTTGTGGCAGTCGTGATGTGAGAGAGAAGTCAGTAGATGCGGGGAGCTGTGTTCGAGTGAGTGAGTGCGTGTGCGTGAGTGGATCTAGATCTAGTGCTAGATGTATGCTTCAAATAGTTACAGAGCGCCTTCTCTTCTAGTTCTTAGGACCGATTTTCATTTCATTATTGTAAAGTCGTGTTTGTATACTGATTAAGAATTCATTTTCTTTTTTAGATTTTAGTGCACCATGTCTTTTATTTGGCATATTTCTTGTTGTCCAACATTAGGGAAAAGAAAAACGAACACATTGATGCTGCAAGTTAGATATTTTGAAGGGTTTTTTTTTTTTCGGACATTTTTATAAGTATTAATTATAGAAAATACATCTATATCTTTACTTCTTCTTCTTTTTTTCTCTTTTTTTACTTTAGATACAAATGTTTTGATATTTTATGGTTGGCATATTTGTGTTTTTCTCAATTTAGAAAATATTAGTTTGGCATTAAAAATAACCATGTTTGTGGTATAAATAAAAAGACATGAAAACCCCTCACCTTTTCATTTTCCCAATCTTATCGGTCTTTTTTCCCCCATATATATTCCATGTGTACATTTTCATGTCTAACCAAACACATTTATGTAAAGTATTAAAAAAATCAAAATACAGATTTATAAAATAAAATTGATAAAAATGCATCTATGTTTTTTTTTAAAAAAAAAAGTAACCTTTTCTCCTAATCATGTATAAAAATAAATCAAGAGTCCAGTTTTTATACGTACACGACAAATATGAAATTGGATATAGAGAGACATTATTTGAAAATACGGACATTTTATTCTATAAAACAGACTTTAGTTTTTAGTTTATTAAAACAAAATAGGACATGATAAAATATAATAACCATGAACTCTTAATAGTTATATTTGTGCGTTTACTGGAGCTCGGATGAGAGTACTCAGATTTGTTAGCTTATTCAGGGCATAATCGAATACTATTTATTAAACCCTAAATCTTGGTCATTTTATTTAAACTTATATGTGCCTTATTATGCAAAGGTTATAGATCTAAAGGAAAGCATTTTTATATTTTATGAATAAATTAACGTATAAAAAGGTGAAAAGTATTTTTTTTTTAATTTATTTGATTTTTCAAATCTTAATAATTGTCCCCGGAACACACATTAAAACATTTGCCATACTATATAACTGGTTTAGTTCCTAGGTGCTATTGTAATTTTTGTATTAAGCAAGAAAATAATTAAATAAATCGAAGATGATTACTGATCGCAGTTTCTATCATGGGACGTGAAGATCACACGCATGATGGAGGAGAGTACTGAGTATGGTGGACCCAATATCCTAGAATCTATATGTCTAGTAGTTGGAGAGTGAGTCTCAATGCTTAGATTAGATCTTGGTCTGATTTATAATGCATCAATCATGGTTTCTCTCTTAGTTTAGAATGTCTATAATAACTTGTACTTTAGCCAGGCCTATCTTTATCATATTTCTTTTTTTATTCCACAATTATTAAACTTATTGAACCCAATTTGAGTTTATTAAATATTGGGTTTTTTTTTTCTAGTAAACACAAATTGGGTTTTTTTAATTCTGTACTATAGAATATACGTAAGAAAGAAGATCCATCAAGTTTAAAAATATATATATAATCAAAAGAATTTATTTATGTTAGTTTTATATTTATAATCTAATTAATTATGTATAACTATCTGAAGATAGATATTTACCTCATACAGATTTTCTCTCTTATTTCGTACTTTAATTCCTTTCATAAATTAAATTAAATTAAATCTAGTTGAAATATTCATGAGATTTTCCTTTATTTATTTATTTTGGTTTATGTTATTCAGAGGGTAGATCTTTGGTCTGCTTAGTAATATACTATTGGTTGACATATTTCTAATATTCCCCCCATCTCTCTCTCTCTCTAGAGTCTACATAAGCAATACACACAGCTTCTCTCTCCGTATTCTAAGGACAACGTTAGGGGTCATGTTTTAGTCATTATGTCCCACCAGCATTATGTTCCTACTCTCTCTCTCTCCCCCCACAGGCATATGTTCATGCCCTTTAATAATTGACATCATGATTATGATTAGAAGAGTATAAAATGACTGATAGGAGCAAATATGGTGGCCCTTCTGATGGGTAGTAACAGAGAAATGAGCACAAAAAAAAAAAAAAATTGGAATTTGTATATTAGGTTATAGATCTTGTTAATAAGTGATTAAGACCATTTATTAAGAAATCAGAAGAAAGAAATGGATACTTTTAGTGGTGATTATACATTTTAATAGAAGATAAGTATATAAAAAATTTAAAAAGTTACATGTTTTAACCTTTTAAGATGTGCTCCATATATTATTATATTTTGTATTTTACCAAATCGCTATCATCATGAGTCAATATCTTTAGTAAATAAATGATGTTTTAAATGTCTAAACCCACGTTTAGCAAGGATAACCAACTCGCCACTCACAATAATTATTGAAAGCAACTGTTCAATAACCTTTATCGCACTCCTTTTCCTATCTTTACTAGCCAGTGACATGGAGGAAATAAAGAAGATGAGAAAGGAGCCTCTTTTATTATTTTTTTCTTTCGGTGAGCAAGAGCAACTTCAAGTGTGTGGCTTCTCTTCACATGGTGAATACTTATATTTTTATAGTAATTTGCTTTCTGCTCTCTCTCTCTCTCTTTTACATTTAGTTTGAGAGTTTCTCCTCGAATAGACAGATTATTTCTATTGTCCAGCTTCGATGCCTCTTGTCAAGACACGACAAAATTAATCGGAACTAATACCATCATATGTTCTCTAATTGTTTTGCTAAATCCATTTTTTTTATTTCTAAATATTTATTATAGTTAAATTTTTATAATTTTCAAATATACCGTTACAGTAAAATCAAGAGTTTGTACATAATAATAGAAGATGATAATAGAATACCATAAAAAAGGGGCTAGCTTTTTATGTTGGTGATTAACCAACATATCAATGAATAATGAGGATAATTATTTTCTTTATAAAGATAGAAAATGCTTTTCTCTATTTTTTATTGATATTTTTACGATTAACCAACATTATGGGTCATCGATTATTACGTTAGTAGTCCTTTTATCACATACTATTAAAAGTTAATAATAATCTATCTTGACCTCTTGAGATTGTTACAATGATAATTCACAATTTCAAAATTTTTATTATAATAAATTAAAACAATAATAAAAAAATGTTTTTCACAAAACAAAGACACTAAAGTTAAGTTTCGAGCTATTTATCTCATTTTTTCTTTTTCTTTTTTAATTGAGAAAACAATCCAAAGTTGTTCATTCTTAGTAAGTCTTTATTGGGACTTTTTTTTTTTTGGCCAAATTCTTTATTGGGATTAAAGAAAACAAATATCTAGACTAGACATCAGGCTAATTCAAAATCGGTCCGAAACCGCCGGGTCAAGGGTTGCGAGAAGGCAAAACTAGAATCGGCCCGGTTATAGAAGAGTCGGGTTGGTTCCTTTGACCCAATAAGTCATAGGCAAGGTCAAGCCTTGAATTAGCCTTTCAAGTGGGGTTTTTTTTTTCAAATAATTTTTTTTAATCCCCATTTTTAATTACATATTTTTTTATATTCTTTAAGATTATTTGATATTTATCTGTATATATTTTTTCAATTGGTTTGGTTTTTTTTCTTAAATTTATAAACGTTGAAATTTAATTTACAATTTCTTGTGGCAATATACGATGTTTCAGAATTAATTGTTGGCAATACCCCATACACAGAAGGGGATGTGGGGAGGATGCTAACCCCTAATTTTATTGATTGAATAAAATTATTATAGAAAAGATGAGGATATTTAGCCTTACATTTTGTACACGATAATAATACAATATAAGTAACTAACAAAAATAAATAAGGGAGTATTACTTCTCTTACAAAATATGTCTAACTCTAACATAGTACAAAAAATAAATAAGATAGTACTACTACCCTTACAAAATTATTTGGTTTACTCGATATCAGCATCTGAACTAGTAGAGCATCCACCAAATGGGACAAAATCGCTAAAGTATTCATCTTCTTCACTGGACGTCCCATACAACTCTTGTATACGAGTCCTTGCCTTCGACCAATCCTCCACGTAAGCCAACGCCTCAACATTGACAGGTGACAATCGCGATCATCACTGGGACAAGATAAAGCCCGTAGTGTTGAATGCCTAATCAACAACTACCGTTAACATGGGAGTAGCCAAAACCTAGCGAGCCATGTGAGATAGTATGGGATACGTCTTCCTATGCCTCCTCCACCAGTCGAGGATATTAAAATTCGTGATACTGCTGTCACTAAATTCGAAGTGTGTATTAAAGTAATCATCAAGTTCTATGTACTCGGTTAACCCGAAACGATGTTGCTTCAACTTTTGCAACATCATTTGTTGCGCAATGAGAGTGGGATCATGGATGGTATCATGTGAGCCGAGGGACAGTGAAAGCGTTCGAAACACTTGACCACTGAATCTAGTGCAAAAGTTAGAATATAATTCTTCCATTGCCTGGATTGCTCAATGTAGTTCTTACGTAGCAGTAATGACTAGAGCCAGGAATGCGGGGCCGACTGGCCGGCTGGCCCATGACGCCCACGTAAATTTTGCGAGATGGGCCGAAAATTTTGCGTGGTTTGGCCTGCACGGCCTGCAAAAAAATAAAAACTAAAATTAGATCACTGAACTGTCCAATATCAATAGTAAAAGTAAAAGTAAAATAAGTAAATAAACTAAAAGGCAAAAGTAATAACTAAAAAGGAGATGCAACATACAAACACAATACGAAACTTCTATAATCAGATTGTAATTTTGTGCTCAGTCACCGCCACTAAAATATGAAAGAAAAAAAAAAGTTTAATATTGCCTTAGAGTTAAACAAATTAAATGATTGCGGAAAAAAAAAAAAGAATTGATGATGAAAATAATTTTTTTATTTTGCAAAAAAAAAAAAATTCTATGCGGGGTAGGCTAAATTTTTGGACCAACAACATGTGCAAACCAACACGAGCTAGCCCACTTCGACCCACAGGCCAGCCCATTCAGCCCACATTCCCGACTCTAGTGATGACATAAGTGTCTTTCACATCAGAGAATGCGTCGACGATAGAATAATACAAATTAAGATATTATAATAATATATCTTTTTTACACCGTGGATCTAAAATAGAAGCAACTAAATAAATTACTGAAATTTGTCTATAATACTGCAACCATATCATTTATAGCCACCCGTAGAAAGGTGTCGAATCTAAAATTGAGTAGCATCGATAGTATATTCACTGCATTTATAAGGAAAAGATGAACGCTAACCTGGTACACTTGCGAAAATGTTAGAGTACGGTTATGAAAAACTTTTAAAATATTCAACATTCTACTACATACATCCCAATCGTTGGGGTGCAGTGGAATGTCTGCGACATTCATGGTAGCAAAAAAATATAATGCATCTTTATAAACAAGTGTACTTTGTAAAAGTCAATAGGTGGAATTCCACATATGCTTAACATCATTTCTAAATTTTTTAGGTCACATTATATTTTCAATACAAAATCTTCACCATGTCTTATTTATGGAAGAATGGTCAATTAAAAAACATATTAGTTGTCTTATTGGAGACATTTTAAAATCTAAATAGTTCATACCATCCTTAATGCAAAGATTTAAAATGTGGCAGACACATAGAATATAAAAAAAATGTCCCACCTAATGTAGGTTGATATAAAGTTTGAAGTTCATCAATGGATACCATGTTAGCAACGGCATTGTCAAAACAAATTAAGAAAATGTTTTGTCAAACTGTATTCACCTAAATAATATTTATAATACGAAAAATGTTTTACGCCGTATGGCAATCGTTGAAAACCCATAAAGTTATTAGTTTTTTTTGTACCTGCCACGCATCGTCTATCCAGTAGCATGTAAATCTCACGTATAAATCTTCTTGCCACGAATCAGTCCATATATCTATGAAAATGGAAACATGCGTCTCAAAACAATTGAAAAGAACGATTGATTTATATTTACCATTATGATATAACTTAATGGTGCTTTTTTGTATGGATTCAGCGCTTCTCGCCCGTACTCTAACCGGTGCGGGAAAGCTGCGTAACTCCATGACAAGTTACACTTTGCTAAGTATTTTACAAGTAAAACTTGTTGTCTATTAGCAGAATAACGAAATAAGCCTCCTCATTGTGATCCTATTGACTGCAAAATTTGTTACTGCGATTTATCTATGCCAAACTCCATGGGGCACTTTGCTCACATGTGCCTGTCAAGGGTGTCATACCTTTATCCCTTTTTCCATGCATAACTTAATTGGCAGTAGTTGCAATAAGCACGGTTGTTGCCATCTTCCCCTATAATTTTATGAAAATGTTTAATAAAAATTTTCGATTTAAGTGATGCTGGTGGCTTACCTGTGGAGCCCGACGAGCCATGTAAGTGCCTTGGAATTTCTTCCTCTAGCACTTCTTGCACATTATCTTGCCCTTCTCCTTCCACCTCCTCCTCACTACCCTATTGTGGCAGTAGTTCACTTTGTCCACCAAAAGGCCTTTCATGAAAGCCTAGAGGAGGCATGATCAAGTCCTCTAGGTGTTTGTTGATAAAATTATAGATATTGTAATCATCCACTTCAAAATATTATTGGGATACCTCTTGCACAAATTTTCCCTTATCACTTTTGCTAGAACGATCCCTCTTAGAAGAACCCGAATCACCAAAATAACTTACCATGTTTTAATATTAGGATAATTATAAAATACTGATATGACCAAATAAAGGGACATAATTTATTTAATAGTTGGCAAGAAATATAACATAAATTATTCGCAAGATATTGATAGTGTAAAAGATGCGAGCACGACAAATAGAAAATAAGAGCACACAAAATATAAGATGAGAGTACATAAATTTGAAGATGAGAGTAGAAAACAAGAGTGAGTACACTTTTTTGCATGGATAACTTTGCTCTTCAAATTGCATTATCAATTTATACAACATCCAACAACACGCTTAATTTCTTTTACTCTTTTGCAATGTTCAAATTTGAAAATTTGAACACCTACACGCATAGTTATTAAAATTGTGATTTTACTTGAAATTGAATAGTATAAAATCGATAGAATCGTATAAAATTGTATAGAATCGGTATAAATGATAACTTACAAAAACGTACATCTAAACTCATAATTATATCAAAAGTCTATACCTAAATAATTTTTCTTCCATTTTGATTATGAAAAACATTATAAAATTGCAAACCCGTAAAATCGTATAATTGACTCATGATTTTAACAACCATGCCTACACGTTGCATCTACACCAACAGCTAAAACCTATTCCTCACTACCTGCAATCCTATAAACCTACGTGAATTTTTTTTTTCAAAATGCGCTCTATGCTTTCAAATTTTCAAAGCACAAATTTAACTATTTTTATCCCGTATCCTCCTTCTACATTTCTCTCCAACTATCTTCTCTTTCCTCTCCCCCCCCCCCCCCCCCCCCCCCAATATTGCAGAGTTGCAGCTTTTAAGTTTAATATTTTATTCACTATGTTCCTACTTTCTTTAATAATTTTTTTCCCTTCTTTTCCAATGTGTGTCAAGGTAGTGTTTTTCAATATTTGTCTTCTTCTGTTATTCCTCAATGTTTTTAAATGTTTCAACGTGTGTCAAGAGCCTTATTTTTCAACAATTTTTTTTTAGGCATATATGGCGGGCCCAACCCACTAATTCAAGTTGATTGTGAACCGACGGGCTGAATCGGTAGGTTGACCGCTAGTTCAAGGCCCATCGTTTTGTCGGGTTGCATAATGCAACCCAGCCTTTGAACTGGTAGGCCAATTTCTCAAAAAGGCTGATTTACAGGCCTGAATCGGCCCTCTCCAATGTCTAATCAAGATAGGTAAAAAATGAGCCGACATTTTAAACGATAAATTTCTAGTCTTGCTTACTAACCCATTTTTTCGAAAATATTCGCAAGCAGTGAAGACATTTTCATATTTAATATCATTCCATTAGTGAATCATATGTATGTATTGTTTATCTCGCATTTAATTTACTAAAAGTTTTATTAGTAACGTTTGAATTGTAGTATTAGATAATATAAAGATAACTGGATAACACGGAATTAAAAAAAAAAAAGGACAGTATAACTTTATTGTATCACGTTTAGTGTGTGCAATACTAGATAAGGATGTTTATAATGTCTGCTATTTAAATATATAAAATACCGTACTAGCATGACATATAAAATACTTAATAAGGATTTTTGTATTTTTGTTCAGTAAATTTAACTTTTATACCATATTTTAGATGGTATAAAAAAATAAATATTTTTTTAATACTTTAAGATTATTTTTGTTCGATAACCAAAAAATATATATATAAAAATAAAGAACAAAATGTTTAATCCATTGCAAATTTTTTATAACCAAACAATATCATAGATTTATTAGAAGACTTCCAAAATTACAATTAGGGAATTAATTTTATTAGGAAATTTTAAAATGTCATGTTAATATTTAGAACATTCATCATCGAAATAATATCTATAAAGATAAGATAATTGGGTCAACATAGAGTGACTTGCTCTAGTTTTATTGAATTGAGAGATATATATCCGAGTTTTTCGTATAGCTTGCTAATCCGATATAGATGCCTACTCCTTCTAATGAAATAAATATGATAGTGTCGCGGGAGAAAAAAAAAAAAACAAAATGGAAAGAAAGAAAGAATCAAGCAACTTTGGAATACAAGCATTTTTATATGCAAAAAACCAATGTGCGAAAAAACTACGGTTGAAAAGGAGCGGTAAATTTTCATCATAACCAAATATAAAGTCGTGAGAGCATTGCAAATTTGTAATATATATACCTGTTAGAGGGGAAAAAATGAAAAGAGATAAATAAGCCCAATGGCATATAAGAGTGTATAGTCTAAACTATATCTTTTTTACTTAACTTACTTATATCTTAACTAATCTATATTTTGATTTGTTATCTTATGTTATGTTTGATATACAAGAATAATCAAAATAAAATGGAACGGAATAGAATTAATCATGTAATACTAAGTCAACTCTTGTATTTGAAAACTTATGGGGAATGTAATGAAATAGTATATAGTATTATTTATTAAAAATACCCTTAGTTCATGGCTATTATAAATATATATTAGGAAAGTTAAAAGAGTTATTTAAGTAATTGTAATTGATGAGAAAAGAATAGAATTATAATTCTGTTCTCTCAAAAGTAAAATTGCATTTTCCTTAAAACCAAAATCATCAATTCTAAGAAATTATATTTTTGACTTCTAAAAAATGCTTCCAAACATGGAAAAGGGAATCCATTCAGCATTACAAACATGACATTAATGTATATAGATGGTTTCCTTTTCTTTTGTCGAAGTCATATGAAAGAAACCAAATAAAAACTACATTAGGATATATGCACCGAATAGATACTTAAATTAGGTAACAATGTAACATCTATTTTTCAATGGGGCCAAAAGAAAAAATAATGTGACATTTATTGTATTGCCAAGGCTCATGTAGCCTAAATTCTCCTTTCCCATTATAATCACAAGAGAAAAAAAAAATCTATTTGTATTATAAATGTATTCTACTAATATAAAAGTATTTTAATATCCATTGCATCTATTATAAATAGAATATATACTTTAGTCAAAAGGATTCATCAGGAATATTTATTAAGGATTTTAATTCATCAGGCATATTTATTAAGGATCTTAAAAATATTTTTTTTTTAATTTTCAATACTGATTCTATAATTTATAGAAAAAAATGTATGAAATATTAAAATCTTCTTTTATTTAATTCCTCAATACGTACCTGTACCTCTCTAGACTACCGTTTAGTATTTTCCTTTTTTAATATACTCCAATCCTCTTACTTTCCCTCATATACGTAGTTGTGGAATATATATATTGATAGGCGAGAAAGCAAACTGGGTGACTATACGGACCTGGAAATATTTACTATTAAATAATAAAAATAAAATGTTTGCAACCAAAGAAATTCCACATTTTCATGCCTTCGATATTTTAAAGTGTGTATCAGAATTCACAAAGGGCATTTTCTCATCGATTTTTTTTTTTTTAAAAAAGAGAGAAGTCCATAAAAATTTAATTTGGCCCTTAATTCTATCAGATAATTACATATTAAACTATGTGTAGCTTGATATCAATTAAACCAAAATATAATGAAGTTACAAAAATATTAATAAAAAAAAAATTGATCCCTCGATTGTAGAAATTCCAGTTGTACTAGAGGTAGAGCAATAACTTGGCACTCGATCCACTTATCCGGATATAATATGTCATGATTATACACAAATTTATGTAAGCATAACTTGAAATAATCAATAAATAAACTAAACCCAGTTAAACTATTTATAAACATCTCTAGGCTCAAGTCTAACTCTTAAGCTCATTTGCAAACATATTCAGTAAACAAGTCTTGTAGATTATTTAGGATTGGATAGTAAACTTGTTTAAGATTAATATATATTTATAATTTGATTTATATTTTTACAATCTACTTACTATAGACTTTTTCCTGCCACAACACCTCTATCTCTCTTTATCCCTCTTCCCTCCCCTCTCTTCATCCATTACTAATACTAGTCCACCATAAATCTCACTCGTTGTCATCATTCTTTCTCTGATAATCATCCTCATTTATTTTGACTCCTATTTTGGTAAGAGCAACTCTCTTAAGGTATAGATATATGTATATATATACGTGCTTGTGCACCTATTTAGGAGGCATATTTTATTTGAGCTTCAACCTCATTAGTGATACCAAACCACTTGGTATTATTAATAAAAATTAAATTGGATGAACAAATCAATTTTTCTTTAAACCAATCATAATGTACTTTAAATTAATCCGACAAAATAATCATGCCATAATTTTTTGTTTAAATCAAGTACATAACAATCACAGTTTAAATCAATAGTTGGACTCTTCCACTCTTATATTTTTTTTTTTCGGATTTATTCTTCTATATGGCCTAGAATTAGAAAGACATCTTTGCGAGCATTTTTAAAATTTCAAATGTAACTTCTATTATAGGTATTTAGCGAATTGAAGACAACACCGAAAATATTATGCTATATAGATACTTGATAGATATAATATATTTATATAGAATTTTTTATTGACAGACGGGTTCAATCCATATATAAGATATACTTATTAAATGGATCAAACTATGAGGTTAAGTTTTCAAATACAAATATTAAAAATATAATGTTATGGATAGAGATTTTAAAATATGAATCCGTTTAAATTAAAACTGAGCTAGGTATTTTCCTCGACCCTCCAAGGTAGTATCTCTAGTTGAATCACCATTATCCATTTGAAAAGATTCCAAATTAGCTACCATCTAAACAAGTTCAAATTCAAGTCAGTGTCAGATACTTAATTATTGGATTACATCAAATATTTGATGTGACTATATATCAAACTCTGAATTGCATAAACCAAAACTTCATACATAGTGAAGTGAATAATAGGTCAATACTAATTAGAATCTTAAAAACTTGGTATACAAAAGACCAATTAATCAATTATTGCCTTGATTATTAATTATTTTTGGGCTTAGGTATTACAAATTGTATCAAAGCCAAAAACCTTACCAATGATGGTTTGTTTAGGAGGAATTAAGACAAAATAAATTACACTTCGGAAAAGTGAGAAAAAAGGGAATCAATTATAAGGTTTTGCAATAAGGATGCTACATGTTTAAGGAGAAAAATTGTAATACCCCATGTGAATAAAGTCTTACATGTATGAATGAACACAAAACCATACGATCGGGGTATCGAACTTAACACCTTTAAGTTAATATTAGAAACTTATATTAGAATTACCCATATGCATCTTATGCATATGAAAAGGCTTTATAAATAAGTATAGCCACGACACTTTTTGATACTTAATAGGAAAAAAGCTTAAATGTTTTAGAAAATGATTAAGGGCACATGATAAACTTTTTACGAGGTCAAAAGAATAAAATTCTTACATTTTCATCATAGCATATATATTAATATAGAAAATTACCCATCAATTTATAAGGAAATAAAATCAATACATAGAACTTGTGCATATTTTGTTATCAACAAAAATGTAATACAAAACATATTGAAAAAAAAAATAGAAGTAGAGCAAAAAAAAATGATTTAAATATAAGCATTTTTTTTTTTATGACTCTAGTTGTTCAATAACTCACATTTATTTTAATGATATTAATTGTAAGAAAGTACAACAAGTAATATTATTTACTTATATTTTATATGGACAAGACTAAAATATTTGCAATATTGGCAATATAGTTATTATTTATGGTGTCTTACTAATAAATAAATAGCAAATCATAGAAAATTTATTTAATTAAATATAATTTTGCAACAGATAAAATTTAATGTTATTAGTCATTGCGAGGAAAAATGTAAGAGAGAGAGAGAGAGAATGTCATTAAAGTAACATAGTAATAAGAAATTTTCTATGGTCTCGTCTGTTTTTTTAATAAGATTGGTCTAACCGTTAATATCACTGTTAATTTCTATATCAGTGATGGAGATTTAATTATAATTAAAAGTAAAGATTTAATATATGTAATTAAATGATGAGATTGAAGACTGGATCAATGTTATTAAAATAGTGAACGGGATTGTAAAAGCTCTTAATAATCAATGTAATACGAAAAAAGTAAAATAACATTTACGGGATTTGAACCAATGGTTTTATATTTATAAAGTCAAGTACCCAACTATTTACTTATGTCCAATATTTTAGTATATTTTGTTCTTAAAATATGCATATATTAATAGATTTTCACAGTTAATTTTATTTTTTTGGCTAGATTTTAGAAGGGTGTTTATAATGGTTTATAAGCTTAAATAATGAATATCAACTCAATATTAGTTAATAACTTTTGGTTTGATAGTTAAAAAATTTCCGTAGATCACCCATTAGCTTAACTATTGAATATTTTTGGATCGAAGCATTGTCGTAGATATGTACTTCGTGGATCAATATAATCCACCTTTGAATGCTATTGACTACTTTTAAATGGATATGGAGCAACAACTACGATCATTATTCATTAGTCTACTTGATGGCCCCAAATAAAGTAAGAATAGTAATCCACGACTGATTACTTTCCACTTTATTCTTTTTATTTTTTATTTTTGAAATTCCTGAAAAAGCAAAACAAATAAACCCCACAGAATCTGAAAAAAATCCTCCCCACTGGCCCATCCTATATTCCTACTCACTGTATGCGTACGCATCGTTGAATGATCCAAACAAAGGAACCTGATCTTATGTTTAGGGCAAAGCGAGTTAACGTTACACGTACAAACAGCCAATTGATTATTGACACAACATGAATTAGGCCATCTAGCCAACTCACCAACTAAGTATACAGTAATAAATGCAATGCTTTGAGTGATTAATAATCAATTAAGGTGTTGTAGCGTAGGGTTTTGGCTTGGCAGTCACTCGGACAATAAAAGAACAACTATTTGTTTTCCCTAGGGAACAGCTCTTTGAAAAGATAGGGTGTTGTATTAAATGGCCTCATTTTTCCCAAAGTCTACAATTATTATTATGTTAAGTGAGAGAGTGTTTTGTTGGACAAAGATATTGTCTGTCCCCCAATCACACAATTAAATCCCTTTGATTGCTCCCTACTGTTTGTTTCCCTCTCCTAGAGTACGAACTTAAGATTAAAGCCCCCCTTATCACTATTAGATCCATTCCATTAAGCTATTCTACAGCTTTGTCAACAAGACTCATTAATCTGTTGTTAAATCATTAAAATCTTCATTTCATCAATTTTTATAACCCTCTTAATTGTTGCATAATGAATGAATGGTTTCCTGAACTAAAAAGCAGAAATCCCTGTTTTTAATGCTCTTTTCCATTTACACTCCATATATGATATTAAATAAAAGAAGAATAGAATAATTATTACTTATGGAATAATCCTTACACTCCATATAGGAGGAGAAAATTCTACCCATAATATAATAGTAATTCATTACTTGAGAGTTTGGAATAGCCACACATCTATTCCTCGTAAAGAATGGTTATCTTTGTGAATTATCCAAACCGTAGCCATCAAATATCACTCCTCATTATATTATGTTTGATTAACTAAAATAGAATAAACCTATAATTGAGTAATATTCCATTAACATTATTTTTGTTTTTTATGATTAGGGATATTTTTAAAATAAAAATTATATTCCTAAGAAATATTAATTCTTTTTTGATAAAAAAATAAAAATAAAAATAAAAATATTTATTTCACATTATACGAAATAGACATTATTTATAATATAACACTTTAAAACTAAACATTAAAAAAAAAAAAACTACTCTATAAATAATAAAAGTACAAGAACGGTTCTATTCCTATAGTATGATGATCTAACTTGAGCCAGAGTACTCCATCCCAGCATAGTTTGTTCGAGGCTGCACCACTTTGATGTGACTTTAGTTCGTTCAAATACAACCAGGTGAAAAAAAGATTAATGCTTGTTCCAATTTTCGGATGGTGATTGGTGGTGTTCTTAGTTGTCGGTGGTATAGGATGATGTAAATAAGGGTTGGGGGTCAGCAAAACTAAATTGATGGTGTGCAGTTAAATTTGTTTCCATTACAAATCTACTCCTTTTGGTTCTTTTATGGCAACTAAATAGCATGATAGGTTAAGAATTACAATTTAAATAGAATAAATAGTTCCCACAAATGACGATCCTGACCCAGAAGCCCTTGTTATTAGATATAATAAAGTAATCTTTTTATGGAGGAGCAAATTGGCTACAGCGAGAGTATTGAGTTAAACCAAGTAATAATTTAGGTTTGACTTCTTAATCTAATGATAAGGTTCGTGTATTAGGATGATTTAGAAAGACTGATTTGGTGGGTTTGAAACGAAAATTATTATATTGGTCTATTTACTTTCAACCATTCTCTTGATTACGTAGGTTTGAAACAAAAATTATTGAATTGGTCTATTTATTTTCAACCCCTTTCATGCAAACTCATGATAAAATCATGAAGACGGTTTTGGTTGAGTAGATTTTATCTTATTTATTAATTATCAAAGAAATCTTATAAATGTTATTAAATCCAAGAATTTATAAATATTTAGTAATACTTCTCCATTTCACATAATCGATAGATCGGAAAAATAATATTCTACTGTAGGAACTTTGCTCCCGTAAATCAAATAGTTGTTGGAATAAAAAAAGCTCAATTCCTAATGCAAGGTCAAGACCTTAATCACTATTTTTTTTGTTCCAGATTTTAAAATTATATTTTTCCTCCCAATCATATTTTGTAATTTATCTCTCTATATATTATCTTTACATTACTATCCTAAAATCACACAAAGTACGAAACACATACCTTACATAATCACATTTAATCGAATCGCCTCATCCACTCCTATGAATCACCATACTCTAATGCTTTAATTTTAACCACACTAATCATAAAAGTTCGCATAACATTGTGGTTTCGTGTTTATAACATTTGGTTAAAACCCACGAAAAATGGCTAATCTTAGTACAAGTACCAAGAACTGTCAAAATTTTTTGGTAAAAAAAAAAAAAAAAAACCAAAACTACTGTCTTTTTACTTCAATTCCATTAATCATTGAAGTTTTGACTCTCTCAAAGCATTGCTGCTCTGTTACTTTTCGATTAAAATACTATGGAGATTTTTGGGATATGGATGGTGTTTCTTTGTTCTTTAACGATTGATGTGGTAAAAAATAAAAAATTACGGGTTTATCCGATATTTTCAAAAAATTCAGTGTCAGGTGTATATCACCCAATTAACTGTTTATATAGAGCATGACATAGCACATAATTTACCTTAAAAGGAGAGCTCAATTAACCTGCTTCCAAAACGTCATCGATTAACATGGTGAAAATACAAGTTTAGTAGTTGATTTTTTATTTTTTATTTTAAACTGTAAGAATCCACTGTGCATTTTACTATTTAGGAAAGTTATGGCATGCATTGCGTCTGAAGCAATTAAATCGTAATTCTATTAATAAGTATCTTATTGTTTTGAAATACTTATTAAGAGTTGAAAAATTGAAACATTTTACATTAATAATATTATTTGCACAATTTAAAAAAAAAAAGAAAAAAAAAACAAGAAACTCATAAAATGTTAAAAATTCATTTAGTTTGCAAGAAATATTAGGCTTCTGCATGACAATATTATTATTATTATTGTTTAACTGTCTCCAAATAGTTAAAATAAATTTTATTTTACCCCTTCAGATTCATGTTTATTAACCCAAACTTTACCTCTCTTAAATTCATAATTGCCGAGGTAACTTTTATCAAAAGTTCACCTTTCGAGGAAGTTATGTGGGCCTGTGTGCTTTTTAGAGTGGAGGGTAATTGCATAAAGTATTGGGTAAATTGCACCGATCTTTCAGTGAACTTCCTAAGTCACGTCGACATATTTTTTTTTTCTTTTTTTAATTGTACATTTATATCCTCCTTCCACATGCATTGATCTTTATGAAAATTATAATATAGCTTTATACAAATATAAAACTTATTTAGAGATATCTATACATTTATTAAACTCATTAAGATATCGAATGCTAAATGACAGGATTACAAGTATGTAATTAAAGAAAATAAAGAATGTCGGTGTAATTTAAAAAAAAAATGGAGATAATCATCTAATTTATCCTAAAGTATAACGTAAGTACAGTTTACTAAAATATTGACGTTGTAAAAGTACGCTTGGTGATGGGACCATGAGTTTTTAGCTTTGTTAGGGTAATATTCGAGTAGTTCGTTGGCTGTTGAACGTGACATGTCCGGGGTCTTCAACCACTGGCCGGCCCCTGTCCAGCACCAAGCCAGCGCTTATGAAGTTGTGCTTTTGGTGTACGTCCTTTTGTAGGGTCTCTTGCCCTATGTGTTATGGGGCGTGGGCTCAGTCATCATTATTAGCAACTTGTGTTTGATTTGGCTCCATTTCTGATTCATTGAAAACTAGTGCCCCTCCGTTCAGGAACAACCAAAGCTTCAAAATCCATACGATACTCGACCAGATCCAGATTGAGTGCCTGCAACATAGTTTTGATGTCTGACTCCAATTATTTTTCTCATGGGTCATCAAGAACTTTGAGAAGTATGATTACAAATGGAATACCACCCAAATGATTTGACAATTATTCAAAAAAGTGTCATAAATTTTTTATTTTATATACATAACAAGATAGTTTTTATATAAATAGAATTTCAATTAATTTATTTATATTGTGATTGAATCGGATAAATTCTTCGTATTATTGGGACTTATTAGCTTGATATGCAGTCATTACCCAAAATTGCATAATTCTAATATGAAAAGGCTTTCAAATTTCATTATTTCAATTCCTCTCAGTTTATGAATTGATGATTAAGATTAATTTAAAATTTAAACAATCCTATGATATTATTGTGATGTCACGTACTTATAATTTCAATAATTAATTAGACTAATAACATCTTAAAGAGGTAAATTAAGGGAAATTGGAAAAGAAAAAAGAAAAAGAGTAAATTTAGAATTAATAAAAGTTCATATGCACATGTATCTCAGCTTTTGATGGTTATCAAATCCACTAAATTAACTAATAACCTGATACAATTATAAACAAATTTGTTACGTTACATTTTCTTATGTAGAAATGTTATCTTTTACGTTTTGTTAATCCTTCATTTTTAAAAGGATTGTGTC
The DNA here is from genome assembly GCA_037954665.1 of Laguncularia racemosa. Lineage (NCBI taxonomy): Eukaryota > Viridiplantae > Streptophyta > Magnoliopsida > Myrtales > Combretaceae > Laguncularia > Laguncularia racemosa. The sequence continues at coordinate 1,117,954 of JBBMOL010000013.1, read as the reverse complement.
CATTTGTCGCATTGGGCATTTCTGTTCCATAATCACTAATTTTCAGCATTACATACATACTACTTACCTTTGAATTAATAAAATCCCTTCACTTATAAAAGAAAAAAATAGCAATACCTTTTTATATGTATTTTTCATACAGATATATAAAGAGAGTTATAGTTTATAGTAATGTAGAAATATATATTTTTTAAAGATTTTTACCATCATCAATCCAATGACATTATGATTCCCTTATTATAAGTTTAATTTGTAGACTTTATTAGTTAGAATATTATAGTGATCAACCTAATATTAGTTTTTCAATATTGCTTAGAATAAACAATTTTTTATATGTTTATCATTATTTTTATTATTTTTATTTTTATTCTTATATAGGATTATGTCATCCATTTTGTCACACACATTAGTTGAGTTTTATTTTTTAAAAGAAATAACGCATTCCTTGTGTGGCACATTTTGACACATGAAGAGAAGTATTAATCTATTTGATGGTAATATGATACTTTCGAAATTTCATTTGTTAATATTTTTTTTTTATATCAACAAATGTGATGGATGTAATATATTTTTATTAAATGAAATTCATTCTTTTTAAGAAAAAAATTCCGAAATTTGTGGAGATATTTTTAGAAAAAGTTTCCATATTTAAGATTGCCGCCCATATTTAAGATGGCCGCCCTAGGACTTCCAATGGGTGGGCATTACGTGTGTCAAGCTGACCGTTAGATGATCAAACAACATTAAATAATTCAAGTACTTTATCTAGAAGTTTATAGTATAATGAAGCAGGTGCATCATCCTGCTGGTTTTGAGAAATAATTTAATAGTAATAATATGTTATAAGAATTAATTAGTAGTATATAATAATTAATAAAAATTATATATATAAAAGTATAAATAATAATTTTTTAAAAAATATTTACTATTACTACCATATATTTACTCACTACTCATTTAAACATACGACATATTAATATTAATAAAATATTTTTCACTAAATTTAATTCAAATCATATTATTTTTAAATGATATGAAAAATAAAATTATTGAAGATCTCTTACTTTTTTTATTTTATATTTTGACAAAAAAAGGTCATAAGCTCTTACCAATTACGAACATTCACAAACATCAATCGTTGATCTTCTAGCATTGTTTGGATGGATAAGAATATCGAGGACAGAAAATGAAAGAAATCAAAATGGATCGGATAACTTTACAGCAAACAAAAAATTGAATTTTTTTTTTCCTGATTTGATGGTAGATAGAAGGAAAAAAAGATTAATATATATTATTTAGAACGCCAAATTTGTCCTTCATAATAAATATTTATAAAACTTCAATTATTGTGCCATCATGTCATGATAGGGATTAGTTTAGAACATTATGTTTAAGTCATACTATTTTATTTCTCACCTATGACCTGTCATAGTATATGCATATTTACCTATAACAATATGCCCCAAAATTTATTATTCCTTTATGGCAAACTCTACTCTGTGGCATATAAAATGTGATAGCTGTAATGATTTGTAAACTATCTGATAATAAATATGTATTATATAATTTTACGCTTTTATCCTTGTTTTTTATAACACAAGCTTCACGTTTACGATTCCTTTTTGTGTTTTCTACTTAAGTTTAAATGTAATTCATATGTTTTTAGCACTCGTCGCTGGTTTATTTGATTTGGTGGTAATCCTTAAACAACCAACACTTATTTCTGGTTTCATTTAGTTGAAATAGTTTTTATCGGGTAGATTGCGAATTGAAGTATCTACTATCAATAAAAAAAAAAGAAGAAAAAATAAATAAAGGAGGGTTTTTATATGCACTAAAAAAACATACAATATTTCTCACTTAACTATAACTACTAAAATACAAACCGGGAAGAACTTGGGTATTAAAAAAAACTAGAAAGTAAAGAAAATAAAAAGATATAATTAATTTTATTTCTCACTTAGATAGAGAAGAAAGGAAAAAGAAGGAATATTTTTTAAAGGAATATTTAAGAATACTATTAACTATATAATTACTATATTGTTCTAAAAAAGATAACACAAATTTAAGAGGTAAGACTACTATTGGAATTTTAGCATTGCAATACGATGGGAGAAAAAGAAAAGAAAAGAAAAGAAAAGTGTGAATTCAAAGCATTAGATTTCATTATATTTTCATCATCTCTCAATTCCCTTCCTAAATATTTCCCTTTCCCTTAATCCAAACGAGAGTGAATCATCTACCATAATTGTCAATGACAAAAGGATAAATAGGTTGGTATGTTATTGTGAAATGGGAGCCAAATGAAGATAACATTCACATCAATAATTTTCACTACAGCAAACAATACGTTTGGAATAGAAACACACACCCGCGTATTGTTGATTTGACCAAAAGAAATTATGAAAGTGAATGTGCCGAATATTAAATATACATATATTATATTATATTCATTTGGCTTCTATTTTACAAAAATGAATGGGCCTATTTATTAATTTATCTTAGTCAACAACAAGCAATAGATAATTCTCTTTAACTTAGAGGGGAAGCACGTTATGTTGGCACGATTTTCAGATGGAGATTAATTTGATTGAATCGAAGGCTTCCACAGAACCACCCTTCCCGATGCATCTCGCCGTCAGACACCAAATATTTGACCGCTCAGAATTTAGGAAATAAAGCCTCAATGGGTCGTATGTAAGACACTTATGATTATGAAATCATTGCGTCTATCTCGCGTAACTCTTCTACTTTGAATTTTCTACTTGATTATCCCATCATCTCCTAAATCAAACCAACCGATTCATTATTTAGGCTATTCAAATTTCCTCTACATTAACTCCTATCATATTCTTAACATTCAGAAGATGGATTATTTTCATACAATATTACACATCATTTATATATAAAGCAATATTATAATTTTCTCAAGAATTTATAATTAGCATTGACTTAATATATTTCCTACCTTGATCTAATTGATACTCAACATTTCTCATAAGCTTTATAAAAACTTTATTCATGTAAATATCATAATCTTTTTCCCTTAAACACGTGACATATTGGTCATAAGACTCTTTACGATTAGACCTAGTTCCTTCCCTTTTTTAGTGTATGATTTGGTTTATTTTTACCTTTCTCAATTTACAAATCATCTTAGAAGCATGCCAAAAGCCACATCCTAGCTAGGGCTAAGAAAAAAACATCGATTGAACCAAATCAAATCATAAATTAGTTTTGAACCCTTTTTTTAGGTTCAAAAAAATTAAGAACCAAACTGAACTATTTCGAATTAAACCAAATCATGAAAAAAAAAATATTACAAAAATCTAAAGAATGTATAACAAAAAAAGAGAATTTTATGTCACTTATTTAATTCTTCTTATTATTTGGTTTTCATGGAGTGATTTACTACTTTTTTTTAAAGTATTTTTGCTTATTGATTGACATAAAAATTAGAATTACCTAAAGAAAGATAATGAGATCTTCCTAAATATATTAAATAGCTATTAAAAGTAGTAAATGATATCAAAAAAATCATAATGAATTAAATCTTTTTTATATCAAGTATAATTTTTTATGATTTATTAATTTATATATAGAAAAAATAATAATATATGTAATAATAGTTCAAACCATGAACCAATTTCTTTTTTTTTTTTAAGTTAAAAAATTATGGTCTGAATCATATTGTTAGGTTCGACTTAGAAAAAAAAAAAAAGAAATATATGGTTCGATTTGAGAAATGGTTACCCCTACCCTTGATGACATGATTTATCCTCATCACCCACCTACTAGTAAGGAGTCAACTCTAATGTCATTTATAATACCCATGCCAAAAGTAGACAATAATCAATGCAATAGATAACCAATGAATTGTTTTAACCATTCAGTTCAAAAGCTCATAACTAGTATTGATTTAATATTTTATACATCGACCATATATACTAGTATTCATCATCTCCTATACTTGATGTGAGACTAGAGCCAGGAATACAGGTCAAACGGGCCAGCCTGCCTCGACCTGCACCGGCCTACGGGGTGACCCGTAGTGATCGGCAAGGGTTGCAAGTAGAGAAATTTGGCTCACCTGCAATTTTTTTTTTACAAAAAAATTAGTATTTTAAGTTTTAAATTCTTTAAGTTAAACTTATGAAAATTAGTAATTTATTATTAATCTAGTCCAATGAAAATGTAATAGTAATATATATATATATTGCCTTGCTTTTTTCTTCTTTTTTTTTTTTTGGTTTTGTGGGTCAGTGGACCAACCCGCGCCCACGGCAAGCTACCCGCCCCGCAAATGTTTGCAAGTTCCACAGGTCAATGGCTAACCTGCCCCGCAATTCCCAGCTCTATGTGAGACTTCATTCACATGACGTGTTACAAACTATATGCTAACATATGTTATAAATGACCCATAAATATTTAGAGCTAAAAATATTTTTTTTTGTTTTTTTTTTGTATGTATATCAATAAATTATTGATAAAAACATAGATAAAGACACAAAATAAAGAGAGTAGCGCTCCAAGCTTCAATTATAGTCTCTACCTTATCTAAAGATTCAACCAATTATCTTCATCTTTGGATACCATTGCCAAATATGATCCACGCCATTAAAAGTTTTCCAATGATTTTTTTTATTTTTTATTATGGCATAAGTGTCAACAATCGAGTACTAGAAGAAAACAAAAATGAAAAAAATGTGGCAAAAGATCATGACATCAATCAAGAAAAGATAGACATATACGAGTGGATAGAAAGTTAAATCTACTTAGATTTTATCCGAATTATTTTGCATGTACTCCTATATAGGAGTTCAATTTTAAATCTGGTTTGAATAAGGAAATATATCATATTTATATGCTTTAGATGAGCAGATTGAAGTATCCATAAAATGCGTTTATTCATGTGAAGTTTAGATAATGTTTAGATGCATCCTCAATCAAGTATTGCTGTGTTTATATGTCACATATCAAATATTGGCAATTTTATTATTATGACGTATATCTACAAATTTACCTCAGCTATCCAGTAAATATAATTGGAAAAAAAATGTTTTTTTAGGTTATCCAATCAAATGTCTAATATATTAAAAGTATACGCTCATAAATTATTATAGATATGTTATAGTTACTATTACTTAATGTAAACCGTTACCTTTATATGAGTTTTGGTAGTTTTTTTATATTTATATGAAATACTATTTTATTTAGAAGAGCTATAACTTTTTTAAAAAATATAGAATCATGAAAGAGTTGCAACTCTTTTATATATTATATTTATTAAAGAGGTATAATAGCAAAAAAAAATTTGAAATTATATATTATAATTGATTATAAAAAAATTATAACTACTTGAAAAATATATCATTTTTAGTGAAAAATTATGCCAAAAGAATGCTATTGACAGCATTGATTTTTTTTTTTTATTTATTGATTAATTCGAACAGACGACAAACAAAAGAATTGACGTAGACCATGTTTCCACAAATTGCTTGGTACAGACTAAAGTTGAAAAAGAAATTGAACAAACTAATTTTAGGAATATAAATACACAAGATTGATTAAGCAGATTGTGAAATTGACACCTTTGAAAGGAACTCGATATTGGCTCTCTAGTAAACACGTAGGCCCTGCTTGACTTCTTGTAATCTTGTGGGAGTAATTATTTGTGTAAAATAATGCCAAAAATGCTTCCATAATAGTTGAGGGACGTGCATGTTAAATTGAAACTCTACTTAAATAAATAGTTTGAACTGTTTGCAAGTTGAAGTGTGGCACTGCCTCATTCTTCCTCATTTTTTAATTTTAAGAGTTCTAAGGGACACTTACCATATTAGAGTTGTTTGACCGCTATAGAAGAGTGTGAATGACTACCCATCACTATATATGGCTAATTTATTATATTAAGTTGTGATTCACAATCTATTTCAATTGTTTTTCGGCTACTCAGTGATGCCCTTAGATAATTGTTGGCCACCTCTTGCGCTTTAGGTGGTAAAAAAAAAAACTATTTTGCATTTTTTAAAATAATTTTAAAAATTTTATTTTATTTGGTTTATTTATTAATATTATTTTATTATTCAACCTAGATTTTGACATGTGTTCCTTAAATGTTATTAACATTTAATTGTAAAATACAAGTCATCTCTTTATTAAAAAATAATACATGTAACATGTTTATATAAAGGTAAAAACAAAGATCAGTTTTTTTTTTTTATAATTTTTTCTACAAATTATTAGGTTTGCCATAATCATACAATTTCACTGGCTCAATCATATTAGATAATAATGGAAAAGGTAAAATGATTTTTTTTTTTGTTTGTATTTAGAATAAATTACAAATATATCTCCTCCTATTTACTTTATACATACTCAAACTTTAAGTCTTTTAATAACGTGCTTTTAGACTTTATTTTATTATTTTATCACTAGCTAAATTAATAAAAAATATTAAAATTAAAAAATTGCACATAAATAAATGGTAAAAAATATCTTTTAGGAGTTTAGATGCAAATTTTAATAAAATCTCAAGTTTAAATAGTTAACTTTAAATATAAAAAATTAAACACATATGAAGTAAATAAATATAAAAGAGTGTATATTGCAATTAACCCTTATACCGTGGATGTTTAACAGAAAAATGTAGAGTAAAAAAAAAAAAAAATCCTCCAGTTATAGCTTTCAGCCGTTGGGTTGCACTTACCATGAACCATTCCTCAAATCATTTTCCTAGCAATTGGACTTCCTTTATCTCGGTCAGTGGTTAAGGATAAACATAAATGTTAGGCTTCTAAGATAGGGACATGCTTCCTCATTCTCTTTTTTTTTTTTTTTTTTTCCAAATCATTATCTGATTATACTGATTTGTGCCACTTTGATTACCCTAATTGAATGACGATGTGATATGTATTATGTAAACTTCCATTGTGATAAGTACTGGCTTTCCCTTCAATTTTTTCTTTCTTTATTTTTATTTTTATTTTTTTTTCTTGTTTCTACTTGCAAGGGGATCATAAATAAAGTAAATGCAAATATATTTTTCATTCTCTATCTCATCCCAATTAAAATGTTATTTTCAGTCGTATTGCCCTTCTCTCATCACTTAAAGTACATAATTCATATTTATTACATGCAAGTGATACTCACTCGATGAGCCCAACATTTCTAAAATCCTTGTGTAATGGAAATCAACATTAGCTTTCGATAATCCAGCTTCTCTAAGCTCAGTACAGCGATTCATTATTAATTAAAATACTAGTCATGAAAGGAGCATTTTGATGCAACTTGAAAATTACAAATGTGATGTATGCATTGCTAAAGGGCAAGAAAGAGGATGACCAGGTTGTGTTTTGTGGTCCAAATCTTCTTTTTAAATTTTAATGGCTATCAATGTTAAATCACAAAATAAAATATAGAAATACAAATTATCGAAAAATGAAAACATCGATGTATAAATAAAATAACCATGGGTAAAAATATAGGGAGGGAAATTATCAAAACGAATTCTCTTTGTTTACCCTTTGTTGATGGTGGTATGATATAGACACCTGATACAGTTGAACCAACCTTGATTGGTTGATTCCTAGGTCCAAAAATAATGACTTAAAACTAGTTCGAGGTCCTTCGATTCAAGTGAATCAACTATAATTTTTTTTTCTTTGCTTGCATTTTATTGGTTCATCATGTCAATCCACTGAATCGATGGGTTCGCAAATAAACCAACTTAAACCCGCATAAGTCCAATGTAAGGTTGAACAAGCTATTCCGAACTAGTTTATGATTCGTAAATTTGCGAGTCAGTTTGGACTAGATTGCTGGTTTAACTTAGCGATCTCCTATGTCTGGTATGATATGTATAATTTTTGGTGAGAGGCTTCATTTAACAATATGAAATCACTACATACAAATATTGATTTTGAATGCTAAATCTTAAGCAAATGTGCATGTGGTGCTGGCGAACTATCATTTTCCAATAGGACCATGGTATTTCAAATTCCACTTTTCTTTATGGAGAAAAAGATTATAAAGTAAGGAAGGAAACAGACAGAGATCATGGGTAAAAAAGAGGGATGGTTGGACTCTAGTATTCCTTGAAAGGTTAGATGCCGCCCCTAAATGTGATGTAACTGGTTGCATGCAAGGGGTCCAAATACTCGTACGAGTTGTCCCTTTCTATCCTTTGATTGGGTCTGAGCACATAAAAGCGCTTTCAGAATCATCATGCCCCTGCTTTCCTTTCAGAAATTTACCTCATCTCTCAGTATAATTAATTGTAAGGAGAAGAAAAGCTCTTGAAAAATCAAAATACAAGGTTATCATTAGGGGTCCGAATAAGTTAAATATATTCGTAGGGTTATTGAAGTTGCGATTAGATATTTATTTGAGTTCAAACTCAAATTTGAACTATTCGGATAAATTATTAAGTTATATTTAACTTCCATGATATTTATCATGACTAGTTTACGCGTTTAATCATATTCGAGTTGAGTTTAAATGTTAATCATATTGAAGTAAAGTTATGAATATTTAAAATATTTTAGTTAAAATATTTTTTTATAAAAAAATCAATTTTAAAAAAGTTTAATTGAGCCAAGTTCAAGTTGGTCAAGTTTTATTTTAAGTTGAAACTTAAATTTGTATAATCATGAGAGCGAATTTTGATATTTCCAATCAAACTTGAGTTCAATTTGACATTGTGCTATCTTGATGAAGTTCATTTACAACTCTAGGTACAACTGCAGGTCAAATGGGTCTCAAAGCTAAAAAGCTGATGGCTTCTCTTGAAACATTTTGTAACTTATGTTTTGAGCCATATTGAAACAAATAAAAGGCGATTTTAGTTAGTATTAAATGAAATTTTTCACATTTTAAAATATGCTCTAAATGGGTAACAACCATGAGGAGGACGCTAATGCAGCTACAAAGTTACATACTAACTACTTTCTTACACATTAATTTTAATTTTAAAGTGCATACACAAAAATGCCATGAATATCGGATACAATTCATAAGTATTATAAATATTTTTTTATTTTATAATTTAGCATATTCATAAATCTAACAATCGATTTGAATTATGACTGTGTACAACTTTTTGGTCGACATCGGAAATCCACGCGCAAAAAGTAAATTTTCAATTCCCAACCTTTCAGTTCTTGAACTTTGGGAATTTTTTCTTTTTAATGTAAATCGAAAAATGCTTTTGAATTTTTTTCGAAGTATTAAATTTTATACTTATACCATCTTAAAATATTAACATCATAAAAATTTTCCTCTAACATAATATTAAGTCAAGATCTTACATCATTATACAATACTTTTTTTTTTTTTTTGCTTCCTTACCTTATTTGACTCTTATTGCTCACAAAAATACCAAGTGAGTAAAACAAAAAATCATCAAATTAGATGATTAATTGACACAATAGAAATACTTTGATATTATATTGAAGGAAAAATTGTAAGGTGCCATCAACGTTATTCTAGAGATATAAGTATAATAGATTTAAATTTGATTTAGCTATGTCGTTTTAATATTTTTCAGAGAGCATTTTTATAATATACTCTCTCTTTTTTTATGGGACATATTTGAAAAGGAAATGAACGTTGCAAAATTTTATAGTATAAACCAAGTGTCATGTTGAAGAAAAAAAAATCAAGTATCAAATTGTCTCGTCTAATCTTATCATATCTTCTATTTATATAGTTAATTTATTTTATTTATAAGCTGAACTAGAAAATTAGTTAAAAAGAAGAAGAAGAAGAAAGAAATGAAAGAAAAGACAGAGAAAACTGAGAACCCATGTGCCCACTGTTTCAAGAAAATGTGTAACCCTAATCTTCCGCTGATATATATATATCTATATCATAATATCATATGTCTTGATTAGATACAAATGGGTCCTCCTGGGAATGAATGAGTCAGAGAGTTGTGGCTTTCGTGGATGTGACAATGCACTGTTTCATTTGTCCCTCCTTACTAATTATATACTGCTATATACTACTCCTTTTTTCTTTATTTTTTCTATACTACTAGTTTGCATGGAAATATACTTATATAATATATATATATATATTAGATTATTAAATAATTGACCAGAGGGCATACGATACCATAGTTAATGCCATGTTATAGCGTTCAGGCTCAAACCTTGAGTAGAGATTTGCCCTTTAAACGGTCGTAGATCTTATTATTTATATCTGGCTATATGTATATATACAAAAGGATAAAGTTTTTTTGTTTGTTCATGATAATTGATATAAGTGAGCGGGACATCATTTGAGGATCCGACAAGATCTTGCCGGATTATAATTCAATTGTTGTTGTCAGTGCTGTCCTCAATTTTAAATACCTGGGCTGTACCATGATGTATGCCCTTTGTTATTATTGCCCTTTTGAAATTATATTTACATATCTTTGAATGTGCACATGTCGCAAAGATTTAAGATCGATGAAATTGGAATATTTGAGATCGGAACTCCTAATCATGTCCTTTTTTTCCCTGTGTTCTTGTCTGCTGAAACATGTGAATCTGTATTATCATTTTATTCGTATTTTCATTATAGTAGTAATTTGATTTGAATGGAGACAATAAGTCAGCAGATAAAACTTCGATTGTCTATTGATATAGCCCTTTTACCTGCGTGGATGGATTTGTTAGATCTAGTTTTCAAGCATAAGTAACTTCTTTTGTTGGGGAAATAAAGAAAAAAAAATGTTAGATATAAATAGTATCTTTTAAGTTTTATATAAAAAACTTATATTGAAGTTTATAAGATATATTAAGATCACAAATACTTATAAAAGAATCATCACTATTTATACTAAAGGTTATTATTAACCCACAATAAAGGTATGGTATAAAATCATTCTATCTTTTAGTAAGAGTTACCAATAGAAAGAGAGTTTGACATTATTTAATATGAGTAATACTAAAAAGTCCATACAATCTAATTAGATAATTAAGGATATGTCATATTGGATAACCATTTTACGTAAGGATGATATTTCTTGAGTATAAAGAAGCATGCATGTGTAAATGTTCCCCTATTGAGGCAAAATTTGCTACTTTTTGAGGAACTAGCAAAGTAGCATTTGACCGTGGAATCTATTAAACATATAAAAGTTGTGGCTATAACCAATGGCATAGCATCTATCTCTTTGTACTTTAATAGTCAAAGCATAGTGTTGAGAGCTCTTACTCAAAAAGCACTCAATCTTTAATGCCAATAGTGAGGCCAATGAGCTTGCGAATTTAACTCCATTTACTTCTTCCCTTTGTCATGAGTCCTTTTCGTAAGGCTTGAATTTTAAAAATAATCGGTATTCTCTTTTTTTTTTTAATGAAAGCAAAAGGTGGTTGTAATAGTAGATGAGAAAGTTCATACTTGTTGAATATATGGGTTATTTGATAGAATTAAATTAATAGACAATTAGGATTAAGAGGCTATTGTTGGTATACGTAAAATCCTAGAAAATAAGTTGTTCTTTTTCTTTTCAATTATGGGCATATTCTACTAGGGGCAATTGGCTAAACTTATATTTATTATAGTCATGAGTTATCCATGGAAGCTCGTCTTATATTGAATTGAATTTCTATAGTTTTTGCTAATGACCTTTTTTTTTTTTTCAACTGCGCCTAAACCAAGTAATTTACCATGAAAGGGGTAGTCACAATTTTCTATGTTGAAATTATGTGAGAATTCAGTAGTCCCATTTGCAAAATGATTAGTCATAAATTTAAGTGAAATCGACGTTTTATGATTATGAGTCGAAAACCTATGGTTACATATCATAAAACTCAAATCATTTTCGGTTTTGTCACCATTTAAAATGCACAGCAAATAAGAACTTATTCTCATTACCTTTCAACATTAAACAACTACTAACTCTTATATATTAAAGGAGTAGTAGCAGTCTTAATGAAGTTCCTTTTCGATAATATGAACACCTAGTATTGCAAAAAATAGAGAGAAAAGGAGAATAGAAAAGTAAATGTACAAATAATTTTCTGGAATTTTGCTCTTTGCCCTATTATTGATTTATACAATTACATCCCAAAGTTTGAATTTTCTTCAATCAACTTCATGAAACCAATTGTTATCAAAGTTTTAATAAGTTTGCCCATTAAAATCTAATATGGAGTTTTTTTTTTTCCTTCTTCAATTAAAATGGCATATCCATATGGGAAGATATATAAGAATAAAACCAGAGAACAATTATAAAAACAAGTTGTTACAAAGTGAAACCTCTTTAGAGTCTCACCACTCTCTATTGGAATCCCCTTTGAACTATCAAAATGTAATTGATCCCTATAATCATAAGTCATAACTATCATGGTACTATCCTATAAAACCCACTTGAAATCCATTCAATCATGTAAGGTCCAGTTGATTACTAAGCCCTAGCTACAATCCTGGTTGTGTATTATAAGTGTAGGCAATAAAGCCCGTTGAATGAAAGTTCACCGCTGGCCCAATTTAAATCTAAACTCATATTTTTAGGCCCTTTTCTTAAATTTAAGTAAACTGTCTATAACCTCAATTTGACTACGACTTAAGATTTCATTGCTTTGACATATGTCATTGTGATGGAATCACCATACTATATGTTGATTGATTAGCTAACATGTTTATATTTAACATCAAATATTAGTTTGGACATCCAGTGACACTAGGAACTACACTACCCCCTCCAAATTTAGAGAATAAAATTATTAAAATTTATTCAAAAGGGAAAACTACATACTATACAAAATAAGAGGGAAAAATTTTCCTTTTTTAAAAATAAACTTTAAAATACATTAATCGGGAAAGCAAGTCAAAAAATATATGCCACTTAAATTAAGAATTTTAAGTTAGCCTAAAATCAGCACTTCAAGTATCTATTTTACTGTTTGCAATTATAAAAAAATGAAAATAAGAAAAAAAAAAGTTGAAATCACCACTTGAAATGTCAATTTCAATTGCGGATAATGAAATTGGTATTTTAAGTGCTAATTTTAAATGATATATTTTTTGTATTATTTTCTCAATTGATGTATTTTAGGATTTATTTTTTAAAGAAGGATTTTTTTTTTTTACCTCTCCCTCATATTACATGTATATTTTAAAAAGCAAAATTTAGTTAAATGTTATAAATAACAAAGTGGTTAAGTGTGTGATTTTGTTAATATGAGGCCTTGAGTTCAAATTTTATATGAATGATTTTATGTTTTTAAAATTACATTTGTTTTATGTTACTTAAATAGCTTTTTTTTTTGTACTTTTCTCCATAATAATTAATAATATAAAATATTACTTATTAAGAATTACAATAATATTTTTTATTATTTTCTCCAAAAAATTAAAATTTTCTTTCTATTTAAATATTAAATAATGTCATGATGCATTTACTAGATTAAAAGGTAAGTCCAAACTCTAGCCATATGGTTTTGTGTCCATACTGCACTAACATCAATTTCAAGTATAATGGCTTTCCATTCTTCCTAGTAGCTAGTTTGCAAAATTAGAGTAAGTAAGAGATAAAATTAGGTATATCTTCTATTGATAATTATATATATATATATATAAAGAAATTTACGTGCAGCCTATTCTTTTATGTATTAATAACCAATGTGATATGTATCTACAAGTAGATGCAAAACTTCTCCAATTAGACCTTAACTCAACTTAATTCGGGAAAATAGAATTGCAACACAAACTATAAGGATTAAAGATAAGAGATAAGAAATAAGAAATATATCTAATAAGAGGCTCATGATTGAAAATTGAAACAATAAGAGTAGAGAGATCCCCAATCTTATAAATGGAGTGGTCAGATGCTCAAACCTTTAAAACATGAGCTTTGTTACCATCTAAAAAAATACTGAAATAATTTCTTTTTATTATTTTTAAGGGGCGAAATAGCCATAAGACCAAAAAGCACTTTTTAAGATTTAAGATCTAGGTGCTTAATTTTAAAGATAAGAAACCTAAGCATACTTGAAGTAAATATAAGAAGATATATTTGTAATATATTCTAAAATTAAAATTCAATAAAAATTTATAATTAGTTAAATGGATTTTTTTTTAGAAGCTATATATTTATTAATAGTTGATCATAAATAATTATTATATCATTAATGTTACAAATGGTTCAATCTATCATATAAAACATTAGTAAATAATGACAATCATATTACTTGATATATGGATATTTTTCTTTCGATTGACATTATATACATGAATATACATTATTGAACCACTATTGTCTAATAATTTATATTAAGAACTATATTTACTATAGCATTACTAATGAAACAATTTTATAAAAATCACTTGTATCATGTTAATATTTTTCATTCTACTTGTAATAATAAAATTAAATGCTTTTTCTCATCTATTTATGTTCATAATTAAACTAAGACAAATTTTATGTATAGATTTCAACACGTATGTGAATAACAAATTAAAGAGTCTATTCCTTTTTTTTTTTAATCATCCTAATCATTCCTAGGTTCATTACATAAAAAGTTCATCCTTTTAATTTCTTGCAAAGTGCATCAAGTATCAATAATCATTTTCAAGAAAAAAAAAGTTTTCCCTATAAATATTAGAAAATGTGCTAGAGAACTTCTTGATGGAATTCATTTGTATATGTATACCACATTATAATTACAATAATAAACCTATTAATAATCCTAATTATTGATAGAGTACTTTGAGCTTGGACCCTCAAAACCCATTTCAGCCCATGTTAACTCCTATCTAAGCTCCACTCGTTCATGCTGACCTATCCCCGTTTCATTTTGGCACAAAACTGCTTGAATTTAAGTCAGTGAAGTTTCTGACCTTCTCTAGCTTGAATCCTTGTATCTTTCCCCATAATTGATAAGCATGAGAGAATGATAAAGATAAGAAAAAAGGTTAATTAAAGATATGCTTCCGCAATATTAGAAGAAGATCTTAAGAATTAATGCACTTCTCATGTTAGAATCATTTACAATCTTTAGAAATAAAGGTTAACAACTACCAGATAAGGAATTTTTAAACTTGTGTACTCTCGACTAAAGGTGGGCAAAAAAACTGTCTAATTCGAACCAATTTGTAATCTAAACCAATTCAAACCAAAATAGCAATTTTTTTTTTAATAACAGTTCAAATTGTAGTTTAGATTAACCCTCCAAAACAGAATACGGTTTAGTTCAAGTGCACAATCCAAATTGCACCTGTTAATTTGAACTAAACTGTTTTTTTTTTAAGACAAAGCCTAGCTAGCCAGCCCAACCCATTATTAAGCCGAGTGAGAGACAAAGATGAAAAAAAAACCTAAATCAAATTGTGCACTGCATCTTTTTGCCTCTGCCTTATCGTTGTTGTGTTCTGTTCTCTCTCTAACGTCTGTTACAGTAAGGTTTGCGTCTTCTTCCTTCCTCAGTCCAAAACTCTCGAGACTTCCACTCTTCCTCAATCCTCTAGCTCATGAAGTCACGGTTCAGTTATAAAGTACAATAGACTTCCAGCTCCACGCCTCACACTCATGGTACTTGCCTATGCGTTGCATTTGCCTCTACCTTGCCATGTTCTATTTTGTCTTTAGCCTCTACTGTGGTCTACATCTTTGTCCAAAACTCTCGAGCATTCCACTCTTCCTTAATCCTCTAGCTCATAGAGCAATGGTTTAGTTACAGAGTTGAGTACAATAGACTTCTAGCTCCATGCCCCACGCCTCACGAGACAATAATTTACAGAAAGCATTTTGCAAATTTGTAAATATTTTATGTGATAATTTTGGTTTAATCTATAATCCAAACCAAACCAAATCGTTATTCAATGGTTTAGCTTGGAATGAAAACAAAAACAAATCGTAAATTATGGTTTGGTTCGGTTTTTTGCAAAAACCGAACCAATCCGAACCATGCCCACCCCTACTCTTGACATTCTAATATTTCGATTATTTTCTACTTGTGCTAACCTAGGTATTAGAGTGGTGACGTCAGAATAAACTCTGGCACCCTCATAGCCTCATTTGTTTCCCCTTTGTAGGTGATTCAACCATCTCCTACAAACACAACACAACAGTAATATTAACTTAAATAAGAAAAATCCAACCCATGTTGCATGGTTCTACTTCCTCTCCTAGTTACTCAAACAAATGATATAACTAAAACAGAAAACGGGTGAATTTAAGTAAATGAATACAAAGAAAACATTCCTAAAAAGGACCAATAGCGTGTGCTCAGGACAAAAAATCAAATGTAAACCTTAACGAAATGATCCAATTTCTTGCCATAATTGTACAAGTTCAATTGGAAAAAACTTGAACGTGCCAGAAATTGCTTAAATGCAACGATACTGTGGTGTAATTCACTAGGACTACAAAGAAATCTTGCCTAAACCCGAGTATAGCGCATCAGATGCTACAATCGTTAGATCTGCAGAATTCACATAAAAGGCCAATGATCTCCATAAAGCCTAATTGCTTATAAACCAATTGCACTATAAATTCAGCCAAGGTAAGAGTTTATCTAACGCATGCTATTAAAAGGCCAGCCCAAGTAATAATGTCACCTTACAGAACACCAGAATGAACTCATCAGTTGCATCTGTAGTAAGCTCCACATTAGACTACCTGCTCGTAGAGGCATGAATTTTCCGTCCTCAAGGGATCTATCAAAGCTACGCATATGCTGCAGCTAAAGGCATCAATAAACCTGAGCAATTGTTTTGATAGATAACTGGAGCCAGAATCGTTTCCTTCTCAATGCTAACATCAGCTATGCATTAGCAGTTGATGAAAACCTGGATCTAGAGACATCATCCAGCAAGGACAGCATATGCCTCAATGAACATATGACATCGTGACCTGAAATACCCACATGAAAGCAACTACTACACCTTAAATTGCCATTTCCTTTCCTCTTTAATATGCTAACTAGCATGATCACTATACAACGTTGACAAAGATAATATCTATCACAAGATTCACGCAAAGAGACTGTAAATTTAGATATTTGTTAGCAAGGTTCTTAATTGACTAACTTTAGAAAGAACAGAGCCGAATACCATGCATTGAATAACATTGCAACTGATAAATTGCATTCAAAAGATGATCAGCAGTTGACAACAGTGACAGTGAAGTAGATTGAGCGGCAGAGAAGCAGGTGAGTTCGATCAGAAAATTGAGTTTCCAATCAACAGATTCCTGTAGACCCTTCTTATCCAGCACATGGGGAAAGTATGTTCCAGAAAAATACTAATCATTAGCAAATTAAAATCTTTATAACTAATAACATAAGATTCACTAACCATATCATTCGCTAGATAGTCTACTTTTCATGATTGGTCCATGTAAATGCTGTCTGAACAAATTTCTGTCCATTTAAAGCACCAAACAAAGCTAGGTTAGCTTAGTCACCAAAATAGCTGGCGGTTCTTCATAGTCAGAAAAAGAAAGAGATTGTGAAGCCTCTTATGTTGCGTGTGACATTTAATAGATAATTCTTCACCTAGTGCAGTTTACCATCATGCAGGAGACAAGAAGAGAAGTAGCTGCTAAAGCAGATAATTGTACTGCTTGCATTAGCAAACAGTAAAACTTGGAGAGACAATTCTGATAAAAGTAAAACAAACAGCAATCCTGGTTTATTCACGCACCTATATTACCTGTGTAATTGAAGCTGAAAGATTTAACCTCTTCATACATGGGGATGTCATATAATAAGCACACTAACTTACTAACACCTCTTGATCTTTGTTCCTCCCCAAAATAAAGCAGGACCTTATGCTAAAGATGCGTTTCACAATAGCTTAGTCATCTTGAAATTGGGGTGAAAAAAATCTAAAAGCATTTTGAAGAATAATAAGTGATCCATCTGCTTAACTTGATTATCCTTGAAATCTGTGTCTCCATTAAAGGATCTCCACTAGTTGTATCCCAAATATGCAGCTTCAACTTTAAGCAGCAGCTAATAGGACAGTGGTAATTTATCTGTGTATTATTCCAGTGACAGCAGAATGATAAAAACAAACTAATAGCATTACTAGGAACACAAGAAGCAAATGGCAATAGAAATGTCAGCAGTCACAAGGTAACTCCAGATATGATTAATATTTCTGTTTACAAACTCTCCATGAGAATTCCAGTCAGCACACGCTCCAAACCACATGATATCTTGGAAATACTTGGGCTAAGAAGACTTTTTTGGATAAGTTCTGAATTTCATTAAAAGAGAAAAGTATACAATATCTTGAAACACTTAGGCCAAGAAGACTTCTTTTTTACTTGGTGTATTTTTCACTTGAATGGAGACGAAGATTTAAGGGATATGCTATGAGAGTATAATAAAAGTAAATTGTTCTGCAATTGAGTGTAATCTACCAAGAAGTTACTTACAGGAAACCAAATATCGTCCTTCACAAATTCATCTAGAAATTCTAATTTTCCAAATGAAAGTGAACTCTCTGACAAGAGCAAGTTCACTGTTTATCTCAACAAGATATCATATCTACATACAGGCATACATGGTCTTCAGTTAGATCGAGCTACATTTTTCCCAACTCAAATATCTAGCTATTCAAACATGAACAGACCGTGTAATATATTAATATCCAAAGTCAAAGTATTACTAACCTCCAATTTATTGGTATTTTCTCATACTTCTATCCCATCTATACAAATAAAGTTATGCAAGCCCTCAGACCGTTTTGCAAACTGAAGTGGACCGGCTATCCGTCAGTCAGCTCAGGTCGGCAGACTTTAGAATTGTTTCGACTGTCTCTGCTGTGTGTCCATCAGCACCCAAAATATCATTTTCCTTGACATGACAATCAACCATTGCTGGCCGACAATTTCCTTCCCATGATACCATCATTTTGCCATTTCCCATAATACCAGCTGGAGACGACGACCCTACCGGAGGATGATAACACGGAATCTCAGTCTGACACTGTAGACCGATTGCTCCACCAGTGGACTGTACCCCACAGTCACCTTCCTTCAAAATGGCCACAGAGGTATGTGGTTTCTGAAATGGGAACATTCCCAATTCATTTTCAATTTTGCCTCTAAAGTCAACCAAAAGGCTTCTCAGCCTCACAATCTCTGCTTCAAGTATAGCCTGCCCTTGAAGTTTCCTATTAAGCTGTTGATTCACCATCCTCAACTTCTTAACTTCCTCTTCCAAGTAAGCCGTATGTGCTTTCTTCTTCTCCCTGTATTTTCTGACTGCCTCTCGGTTTCCTGAAGGCCTTTTCGGCCTAGCTGGATGCTTTTTACTATGCTCATTTTCATCCTCTTGGGATGCAAATAGTTGGGTATGAGTGTGGTAACATGTATGAGTGTGTTCCGCATCAGGACCGGGGGGGTTACAAGTGTGTCTATGTGTGCATGTTCTAGTATTCTTTAAAAGTTCTTCAAGGTATGAATCTGCAGAGGCTGAACTCTGGAAATTGCTAGATGAACCAAGGTTCGAGTTTGACAATGCACCATGATCTGAAAGCTCGACTTCCCCATCATCCATATCATCAGTCGAGTTCTTGGTTTGGTTTCCCACCTGAGCAATAGGGAAAAAAGTAATCGATGTAATTCCATTGAATTCGATGTACTTGCGATTATTTATTAAAGAATGATTCTAGTTATCAAGCCATTGACAATCGGGTTATGTTAAATAAAATAATAATTTTTTTTTAAAAAAGCACCAACCTTATCAAGGAATTTAGTACTCATGTAAAAAATTATAGGTAAAGGATAGCTAGTTCACAAAAGATTTTGCGATATTCCCCACAACCGATGGACTGGAGCATGAAGAATTCCCAAAGGATCAGCGTGTTTGACTTGGTTCTAAATTTCTTTTCACTGATAACAAGAATCAAAACTACAATTACACGCAATCAAATTCAAAGGGGAAAAAAAGGAATGATAAGAAGGATACTAGTGACAAGTAAACTTCAAGCCTATCAATAAAAATTAACACTAATTGTTCCTAAAAAGGACTTGATATGATTTATCATTTAGAGTTACGTGACTATTACTGAAGCTAAAGTCTAGAATATATTCAAAGGAACACACTTAAGGCACACCCAGTAACACAATATCTGAATAGCTCATAGCATCTAATTCTTACCCAACTCATGTCTCAGCTCCCTTGACTTGTGCAACCTACGAGATAAGACCAAACAGGGAAAAATTTTAATGCTCATGAAACGTTTGATCATCATCAATACATGAAAGAGGAAATTTTGGGTCAAATGAAAGATACCCAGATGAGATTTTTCCGGCAGCAGATAAAATCTGGCATAAAGACAATTTCTTGGTGGTGAAATCAACTAAGTGAAAGGAAAAAATCCAAGCGTGCAAGTGGGCAAAGTCTGACGCAACCCTAACCAGACTTTTTTCATCCATTCATGGAGGCATATATATTTTTAAAAAATGTCAACTTGTATACTGCGGATTGGTTGTTCCTTTTCCATGGGACATGAATGGAGGATGGGTTGCTAGTTTAGGCCTGTTTCAACCGTTGGCAAAGTTATTCGAGCATAGACTAGTAAGCAGGTTCCACGTAGTCTCCATTTTATACTGTGTTTGGATAGCTACGAAAGAAAGGAAATGGATCCTTTCCGCTTGGAACTCCACTTCCATTTTATGGAAAATTAGAAAGACAAGGTGGAAATGACATATACTTATAAAATTATTGTTTATACTAATCTTTATTAAAATAACAATAAAGACAGTTTTATTTATTATCAACTTCATTTTCTTGATAAATTATCAAATATAAAATAAAAATTATATTTTATTTCATTTTCATTCTTTTCTTTTTCTTTCTTTTCTTTTTTTACTTATTTCTATTATTTTTTTTTCCATTAAAATTTGCCTAACAAGGTTTGAAACTTCATAACATTGTCTTGGCTAAAAAAAAAAAAAAAACTTCACAACATTTTGAGGAAGATAATGCTTTCTCTAAGTAAATGAATATAAATGTATTTAATTTTATGATGCCTGAGTTAATAGAATTTCATAATTCAAACTTAAACTTAGTATCATATTATCCAATAAGAATGGAATATATCCCTTGTTCTGTCTTATTAACATGCATTATGTTTGCTGTGTAGGTTCTACATATGAATGAACATACAAGACTCTAAAGTCCCGATTAATACAATCCACAATATATATACGAAATTCTCAAAATAACATAAAATCTACATCTCTCTCATGAACCCATAAAACAAAACTATGAATCACTAAAGGGATCTAACAATTAGCAAATCCATAGCCTGTCTCTCAAAGTATAACAACTACAAGTTCATATATCATAAAATTCTTAGTCTAAGTCCAACTAAAGATTAAAGTTAACCATCGAGTCATCATCATAGCCACTGCCACCAATCCACGGATCATAGCTAAGGCTATCATAAGGGTCTTCATCATAAAAGCATTTGTACCTAAATGCGAAACGTATATAGGCAATAGAAAGTGTAATTTATTTTAATTATGGTGGGAGCAGCAATGCAAGCAAATTTGGCATCTTCGACTATAACAAGAGTCCGAGAACTTAAAAACCAAAGATCTAATTTTTACATTATGGAATTATCATGTACACTAACAATCAATAGTTTGGTTCATCGAGCCTACTGTTTTTTTTTTCACAAGAATATCCCACACCACTACTATGATCTGTTAATAGCTTTTCTTCGTTTGTATTAACCCATGTCAACCATAATCTCACTATATTTACCGACCACCTATCCAAAATGATCATTGGCCTTAGTGCTTAACTACAATTCACTTTATTCTAATTACTTCATATCAAGTAACAAACAACCAGTCAATGACCCATATGAAAATATATAGATAGAAGCTCTATCTAACCAGGGATATTAGTTTTTATCATAATTTGTAGCCTTTTATTTTTATCTAAAATTATTCACATTTCATCCCTATAATTATCCTCAACTCATTCCAATTTTTCATAAGTTCACACTTCTCAATTCTTCTTGACTCTTTCACAAATTCTCTCATATACTTAAAAATCCTCTTATATTATTGTTGTCATTTTTTAATTCCAAAACTTATTTCATTGTATTCATATATGCCTAATATATACAAGAGTTCATGCAAACTTTGAAACGTTCAATTAAGGATAAAGGTACAATAAATGTCTCTACTTTTGGATTTGGATAGTTCAATACCCCAAGTTTCATTCTTTAAGAATTTAATGTCTATGTTTTAAAATAATGTATAATGTAATATCACCATTAAACATTAATTTTTTTTTAAAATAAAACTTTAGATACTAGATTACTCAAATCCAAAAATTAAAACATTCTATATGCTTATATTAGCAAAACTCATGGCTAAGATCGCATTGACCATGTCAAAGCACAATTTTTCACTCATAAGATGCATAAAACAATGTCTAAGTTCCTATATACGAAAGGTAATAATACCCTTTCATGAATACAAGCTAATGCAAATATAATCATCTAACAATGGTTATTATCTACCCAACATAAAATTAGATATTATCATTTAACATGTCAAATTAGTTTGATGCTATACCATGTCATTACTAAACTTGAATGATAAGGCTTGGCTGAAAGCTTGAAACATTTCATTGCGATCACGAACTTCAAGCCATTTGCATTCCTAAATGCATCTTTATCGGTAAGTTTTATAGATAGTATTCTCCGCTTTATTTATAAGGTTTTTTTTTTTTTTAAATTCATTAATTTTTATTTATATTATTTACTAAACCCATAAAATAAAAATTATATAAAATTAATATAAGAAAAGAAAAATAAATAAAAAGAAAATATTTTTTAATTCCTTAACAAAAGAATCCAAAATATGTAAAAGAACTCAAAAAAAAAAAAAATCCTGAGCGTAGGTTCTTATGCTAAGAACCTTTCCTAATTCGGAAAATGATGCAATAGGACAGTAGGACACAGGTTGCACATGTGAGAGACACAGTTGAGACTTGGAGTATTGGAGTGGGGTGGCATGAAAGGGGACAGTAGATGATTTTTCAAATTTAAAAAAATTAAAATTGTAATGTGTAAACTTTAAATATTAATATTATTTGTTGGTAAAAAAAATTATACAAAGTTTGGGTTTTTCTTAAATCCGAAAACTTAACTAACAACTTTATAAAGTTTTATATCAGTTTTTAGAATTTATTCCAAAACCTTATAGATCAAAACTCTATAAATTTTTTATCAAATTAGATAAATAGGGTATCTTGTAACAATCTGTCCAGCAACATCCCTATTTTAGATATATTCACTGGTACAAAGGACAGTGCTTCATGCATAGGATGGCAAAGAAGCTTAGGTTTAGAGCTTTATCTCTCATTCACATAAGAGGACCAATCATGATACATTGAATGCAATAATTTTTTTTTTCCCGAAATTGTTATACTTTAATTTGAGCTTGGGCTGCATAACTTAGATATCTTTCCCTTTATCCATTACCAGCGATCTAATATAAATATATATTCTCTTTCCAAATAATTACTCCCACAAAAACTTGGTCTACAATGATATAATATTTATGAAGTCTCATAAATAAAGAAGTCGCTGTCCTTCCTTCCAAAACATTCTCTAATTATTTATAGAACTTTTACCATACACAAAATACTCGTGGAAAAGTATAATGCTGCACAAATACTGATTTTATTGATTTATCTAGCAGTTTGCGACCACATGGAAGAGCCCTATGCATCATGTCACTCTATAGATGTTCCAAATATTTTATTCATTGCACTTTATCACCATAAAATATTTTGAAGTTATAAATTCAACTTTTAAATAAACAACTATTAGTAACTAAGACCGTTCTATAATTTAGTGATATAATCACTAATATTCTAATAAGAAAAATTAAGTTTGATTTTTTCCTTATCAAATAGTTATAATATGTATATTTATTGAGAATAAAAAACTACCAATAGCAAAAGGTTAAAGATTTCATCATAAAGTCCCATGCGTGTTTAATGAAATATTAATCACATAATTCAAATGAACTATTTTGTGCAAAATTTATTTTGTATTTGCATCACTAAAAACATAGGTCAGTTATCCATATCAATCTTATTATTGATTAAATAAAATATTTATGTTTTGACGATGTTCTAAATATGTAATCTATGGTGAGAATAGTATTTGAAGAAATGACTTGTAATTAGAGCCGAAAATGCGGGCCAAATGGGTCGGCCCGCCCCGACTCACATCGGCTCACGGGTTATCGTGGGCTAGCCCACAGTGGCTCACAAGAGTTGCGGATTATAAAAATCGGCCCGCCTCGCCTCGTGGGTCAATGCGGGCTGGCCAGTAATTTTTTTTAATTTCGTATTTTTTTATTAAAGTGTATTATGTAGGACATGCTAGATGAAATTTCTTATTTTTTTTAGATAAACCTTTTTTTTTTTGCAAGTATAATTTATATTACATATGTTAAAAAAAAGTGTTGAAAATTGTTTAAATTAGTGTTTCTACTCGCACAAGAATTTATTTTTTTTTGGCCGGTCAGCAGGCCAACCCACACCCGCGGGAACTTACTCGCCCCGCCCCGCATTTTTTTACGGCCAAGATGGGTTAGCCCGCAGATCCGCCCCGCAATTACCAGCTCTACTCGTAATTACCCTTTTACCTTGCTTGAAAAATAACATCATAATGATATTACCTATTTTAAACACGTGCCAAATGTTGATAATTTATATAATTTACATAATTATACTTGTAAGTTAATTATAACATTTTATGTTTTGAATGCATGCTTTATCCTTTTTTAAATAGGAGAAGCTCAAGCATTGGATTGGTAAAGTACACTACCGTTTGGTTTACGAGTAAATTGAACTAAACCGTATTTCACTATTGTTTATCATTTTTTTTAATGGCTTTATCTTGCTGTATTTTTATATTTAAATTGACTTTTTTTACTTCTCAATCACACTCATTTATTAAGAAAAAAAAAAGGTAATTTTTTCAACTTGGAAAACAACTACATATCAAAGTGTTAGAATTATTTAGATTTCAATAACAATAAAAGGAAAAGGTAAATAAAAATAAAATCACTAAGTGGGTTAAAGACTCTCACATAAGTTATAATTTATCTTTCCTTTTTCCAAACAATGCATTTGGTTCAATGTTTACTTTGCATAGGCTATTAAAACATGCTGTAAACCAAACCACATTTTAAAATACTCATACTTTACAGTTTAGTTCACAATTTAACTTAACTCCTATTTAAACATATTAAAATATAAAGTGTTTTGAAGTTTGTAAGGAAAGAGGAATGCTATACTTATATGTAGGCATGGGGTCGAGTTGAACCAATGCCTTGATGTGGAACTAATTTGCTAAGTTAAGAATTGAAACCAACTAAGCAATCGTTTTTAGAAACGCTTGTTTAGGGTGGGTTTTTTGATAAAAAAGGAGAAAAATATACTTTTAATTGTCAACATCTAACCAGTTTTCTGTTTGAGTTATAAATATTTTCTTTTCAATGACCCCCCAATGTTTCCAAACATTTACAAATAAAAACTTTTTTAAAACACTATTAACTTTTTTGTCCAACTTTGATATGAGACAGCATCTAATTTGTTTGGATAATTAATTTAAATAAATATTTTAATTAAAATAAAAAAATAAAAAATAAGTGCAAAAAATTGAAAGGAAAAAGGGATCAATCACCTTAAGACCAAAGGGAGGCTGGCCATAAAAAAATTGATGAGTCATAACTCACATACAAAAGTAAATTATTCGATCCACTCATAGTGATAAGTAGCCACTAATTACCCTTTGAGGGCAATGCAATCCCCTAGGGCCCACCACCACTAATTAGAAATGAAAAAAGAAAGAAAAAAGGGATAAAAACCTAGTAGATCAAAATTAGGTTGTGCAACTAGATTATGCTTTTCACCCTTTTTACCTTTTTTTTTTTTTAAATTAGTAGCAATGAATAACTACACACCATCAATGGTGGGTCGAACAACCCACTAAACTTTTGTCGGACAACTAGGGGGTAGCTAGCGACTGCCTATAGGGGGGTTGCATGATCCCCCTTTCCCTAAAGTAGTTTCTAGCCACCTCATGGCATTGAGGAGTTTTGATTTTTTTTTTACTTTTTTTTATTATTCTAAAAATTTTAATTATTTTAATTATTATGATTAATTATATACATTTAATTATATTATTTGTTTAAATTAATTGTTTGAACCAATCAAGTGTTACCACATGTTAAAAATGGACAAAAAAAAGTTAACATAAGTGTGTAGAAAGTGATAATAATATTGACTTTCCATGCTTTTTTCCAAAATTGAAAGTATTTTATGGCATTAGTATGGAATCAACAAAACATAAGTCACAATCTTCGTCTCTTTTTAATTTTTAATATTTATCTTCCTATTCATTCCAATCTCTTACTTCAATATCTCGGGATAAAGGCCAAAGAAGTGACTCAACTTTTGACTTTAGGCGAATTAGTGTTTGTTTTTTAAAAATTAGCAATTTAGTACCCATAAATTTGAAAATTATACAATTTGGTCTCCTGTTTAATTAATAACTAATAGACGTTAACCAAAATCCACATGACAATTAATTTTTACATGTTGATAAGCTATACTAACAAGGACGTGTGGAATTACTTAACTATCCCTATAATAACTATTGAAGTTTTTCTTGTCTTAACAAAAATAAAGCTTTGTGCTACCATTAACAATTCAACTTAATTCCTCATATTTACTCTCAATTGTTTTCATTAAAATCTACCAACAACTATGAAGGAAGGAAGGAACTAAAATCTTCAAATGTATAGACATTTACAAGCCTTCATCAATAGGATTTATCACTATCAGCTAAGCTCTATAAATTGTATTTACCAAGCACAACAACCCATTGTTATATACATATGAAAGAAAGCCACAACGATTAGCATTTTTATTCATGGTGTGATTCATCTCTACTAATGTGAAGTGATATGTGAATGCTTATCATTTTGCAGAGACAAGGGAAAAAAATTCTAATTTCATTGCACTCTTGACTATTCTGTCGTATATATGAAAAAAAAATAAAAATTCTAGTTTTTTATGCTAAAACCGCTTGCCATAGGGTGGGTCTTTGATGCTTGTCTCTTAAAACATACCTCTTCAAACCCAATCACGATGAGGAATTAATTTAATTGCCACATTTATGATACGTAGATTTTGTTTAATGTTCATTACTTATTAATAGGATGAAGACACTAAATTGTACAATTTTCAAACATAAAAACACTAAATTGCCAATTTTTAAACTATAAACACTAATTTATCCAAAGTAAAAAATTGAGGTACTTCTTTAGCCTTTATTTTTGGTACCTCAAGATATTAAAAAGTATGGGAGATGATTACTTTAATCTAACGCATAATAGTAGTGCTACATAAAGCGATGCTAATGGTTATTGCAGTAAAAGCAATAGAGGTACTTATAAAATTTTATATTAATCTTAGTAAACGATGAAATTATGTATATTAGAATGGCTTTATTATATGCTTTTGTAATTATTTCATGTATAAGTAGTTATGCTATCTTATGTATTTTCGACACATGTATAATATGTATCCGTGTTATTCATAAATGACAATCTAATTAAATTTTATTAAGCCTCAATGAAATAATCTGTTGTCTGTTTTATGATCTTGAAAATGGAAGTTTGCGTGATCAAGAGCCCTTCTCAAGGTTAAAAGGCACCCCCACCTGTTTTACTGAAAACGCTGTATGCTTTTTTTTTTTGGAGGGTGGGGGTGGATGGGGATTGTCTCCATGCCCAAACCCTACCATGACATATCCACGTTTCTTATGAAAAATACCTGTTATAGAAGGAAGAAAAAGGATATATAAAGATGGTTGTTCATTTTTTCCCCCCACTACTTTCATATATGAGTCCTTCTTTATTTATTTATTTTTATTTAGGTCTTTTTTTAGAGTTATTTATTTTACCTAAAATATCTCTATTTTAGTAATTTTATTTCATGATAGTTATGTAAATGGGTTATAACTTATGAGTCGGTTCATTTAATCCACTTAAAAAATAAGGTAGAGTTAAATTTTTCAACTCACTTGGTCATTTTGAAAAGGTAAAACATTCAAATAAAAAGTCCAAAGGCAAATGCTTGATTAAAAAATAATAAAAGATTAAGAACTTAAATAAAAAAATAAAAAGTTAAAATATAAATGCTTACAAAATAATAAGCAAAATCTAGAACCATTTCCATATTAAAAATGAAGAAGAAGAAGAAAAGAAAGAAAGAAAGATAGCAAACAAACATGATCTTTCCATTTCTCTTAAGCCTCATGCCCCTCTATAATAATGGTGCAGAGGGAGGACTACATTTGCAAATGACCATTCGGAGTTTCGTCTTGTCCGACCTCTGCAGTGCTGCTTCATGCCTTTTTATTTTATATCACATGGGGTTCTCATTTAGTACTTCCGTGGACTCAAATTGTCCCCCACCAAGTTTGTGGTATATTGAGTTATCTATCTCTACATTAAGAGTTCATATTTTAGGGTGTGTTGTTGGCTTTTTCCGAAATTTATAATAATAAAAACTTAAGATTACTTTAATTATCTCAAAATGTTACAAATACTATGATTTTTAGCTAAACTTGGTAGTTCGTTTTAATAGATTATATATGTGCCTCTATCTTGTTTGAAATTTGTGTTAATGGCAAAAATAAATAAAATTGAATGAAGATGATAAATAATTGAGTTATAATACAATCATATTATAATTGTGTCTTCATGTCGGGGAAATCTATTAAAATGATATTGTTTTTTAAAAAGAATTTGCGAAATAGGATATTCGAAAAAATTATTTTAAAAATAAGTTATAATTTTTTTTTAAATAATATTATTTTAATGGATTACTCATCCATACTGTGTATCATGTTTTCACCCTATAAATATATTCTTAATTGTATTATATTCGTATCATAATTGAATTACATGACAATTATATTTATTTGAACCAAAGTCGTATCGTCTACTTTCAGCTAATGGAAAGATATAGCAATAACCACCACTAGTAATGATAATTAACAACACAAGAAAACGATAAAAGAAAAATGTGGAAAGTGACACCCATTTCTATTTTCCATTGACATTTCTAGAAAAAGTTAACCTTAATAGGAGTTGCATATATATATATGAGAATGCTCCCTAAATTATTCCATGTTGTTTATTATTATTATTTTATTACTTATTATATATTACAACTATTGAAAGAGAAAGGATTCTAAGATGGTCCATCAAATTGAATAATCGATATTCATTCCATTTGACTATGAGGGTTTCATCATGTTGTTGATTGATAATATTAAAAAATTTGCAATAATACCAATCCCAGCAACAATTGATAGGCACATTGTGAGATAATTTTCTAAGAGATTTATGTTGTGTATATTATGTTATGTGTAGCTATCTTCAAGCCAGCTATAGAAAATGGGTAACTTATATTGTGTATATTTAGTTGAGGCATTTCTAGTGGGTATCAAATTAAATCCATTGCTGTTATTAATAATATAATATAAAATAATTAAAAATCATAAATATTAAGAAAGATTATTTGAAAAGGAAAATAATGTAGCTCAAAGTTGAAGATTAACGATAAAAGATTGTATAATACGGCTGACTAAGTCTAGTCTATGGCTTAAAATTATTAAGGAAGATGCACAGAAGGAAAATAATATAAATTGATATTTGAATTAAATGAATAACAATATAAACAATCTTTAAATAAATTAACACCGTATATGTCGACCACACTCATTCCAAACAATCAAAGCAAGGTAATTGGGACCTATTGCAACATTTTCTTTCCATTCAAGTCATGAATGCCATCCACTCCATTAATGGTGGCGGATCCTCATCACGGAAAGGGAAATTATAGTTATCTTCTACAATTTTTCTTTTTTCTTTTTTTTCTTTTCTTTTTTCCCCCTGATTTAAGTTTCTCACTTATTAATATCTTTTCATGATTTATATATTAAATATTTCTTTTTTTAAAAAAAAAAATTGCTTATGTAAAGAAGGTAAAACTAAGATAGGTACCTTAAAATTGATTCAATGCACTAGAGAATTTAGTTTCATGGATGTCGCATTGGAGGTTAAAATGTAAATATATTGAGAATGAGTATCAAGATTTTACTTTCATATATGATTTTTTTTTTTCAAAGGATGTAAAATTGCAAAAAAAAAAAAAAAAGGAGTTTTATCTTGATGATATAAATCCTCTCTTGAAAGGTTTTGCATGACAATTCCAATCTTCGAAATAATCTCTTCAATAACACAGAGAAAACTAGAAAAACATAGGAAACAGCAAAAATTTAATATAGTAAAGCAGGTTAATTTATTAAGACTTTTTTAATTTAATAATATGAATGCTAATATTTTAATAGATGGATTAAATTCAAATTCCTTTTTTTCCATTACAATCACACACCAAAAAAAAAAAAAAAACTTACTTTGCTGCGTTATCAAAATTTGTAAAACATGAAGCTAAAAATGTAAAAGAAAAAACTTGGGGAAAAATAACTTTGAAAGGTTTCCATGCGAAACTTGTAAAGTTGAACCGTTCTATGATGTGAGATCAATTGATATTTGACAAATATTAGCATTGTTAAAAAAGAAAAAAATAGAAATAGAAACTTTCAACTATTTATAAGATGCTTTTTTTTTACAATATATAATCATTATTGGAAATACATCAATAGTTTTGATTCCTCTCCTCATACTTTTAATATATCGTTGGTGGGAAAATAGATAAATAAGCAATATGAAAAAGGTTATTTCTTAAGTTTTTAATAAGTCTTGCAAGTACAAATTAACAAGGGTTTCGCAAAACCTCATAACTTAACGTAAGGTTTAATTTATTGAACGTATGATGCTAGCGGTGTATATGTTGACACTGACATTCTGGGTTGCCTATATTTTGACACTTTGAAATTGGTACAGCAGAGTTGACATCGTAGGTACATTCACGTGGTAGGGCATCAATTTGAATTGGTAAGCTTTTTCCAACCCTTGTTAATAAGCCCTGTGAATTGAGATAAGTTTCAATTGTATTAATATGTCATGTATTTAGGTAAGTAATGAATAAATATTAATAATATTTAAATATATATTATTAATAGTGGATGATTTTTAAAAATTACCATTCATATTTTCATATTTTAAAATTTTATTTATCCTTAATTCCATTAGTTCATCCACATAACATATTAGTATGAATGAATTTTTTTTTTCTAACCAGATTTAATAGATGCTTTATACTATTAAATGCATGTTAATTTCACTTGATGAATTCATAAAAGAATTCTTATTCATTATGAATGGAATAAGGTTGTCACAATCTATTGGGTTGTTTGGTTTGAAATAAAAAACACCATAAAAAATAAACTGGTAATACAATAAAATCAACTATATGGACCCTACTTTTGAAATCCTAGCCACCATACCAAGCCAAACCTTAAATGCCAACCTCCTTCTTAAGAAACAACTTAACTAAAATCCCTTCTATTTAATAAATGATCCAACCTAATCTAACTAAGGTGGACTTAAACGAACCTTCATGTGAACCCAAATGGTGCCTTTAGTTGGCTTTGATGGATCCGATCAAACGTGCCACAATGATGGATGACATCAAATTGAAGGTGGCAAAGATGGATTGTGATGTCATGGGTTCATGTGCTTTGAGTTAGGTTAGGTAGAAGTAGGTCGAAGTTTGCTAGTTAAAGTAAAAGGTTAAGACAAAGCAAGTTGGGTTAGGTGTTTGGGTCACATGTTAGAAAAGCAAGTAATCGCTTACGTCGTTTTCATGGCTTAGGTTGCTATCAGAGAGGTAAGTCACTATCATTATTGATATTAGTAATCGTAACCTTGATACAAAGCTAAAGCTTTTAACCATGATGAATGTGCTACTCATGGATATGCTATTTGAAATGGACCAATTTTATATTTCCCTCAATTTGAATTAGCAAAAGCAATGTCTCCTTGCATAATATGGACTCCAAACATTCATGATCTGAATGTGAATGAGTCAAATTACTTGTCCTTTGATCTATCGATGAACTGTCCTTCTAAGGTGGTTGGTCTAAATAGTGGCTGTAGTGGTGATGTGATTAGGTTATGGTTATGTAGCTAGGATTCCAAGGACTAAAGGTAAATGGAGAGAATGTAGGAAGGAATAAAGGATGAACAAACATCCATAGAATGTTGCTTATAAATAACTATTCATTTTTTGGTGAGATTTTTCCACCTTACTGAATTATTATTTACTATTTGTTGAGATTTCCCCTTCTTTCTAAATTGCTACTTCCAAGTAAACATGATTAAAAGCTTGTTTGAAGAATAAATGAAGGAATGGAATTGTCATTCCCTTTTATTTAGTGGGTAAGCATCTAGTAAGAGTTTAAGAAAAAGATTTACATATTTTTAATATATGATAAGTGTTGAAAGAACATTATTTCTAGTATTTATTGAATATGATTTTGTATGAATTTTATGTGAATTTATCAAGAAAAAGACACTTAAGTGCTTAATATTTGAATTCAGGGTTTAAAGAGTATAATTTAAGGATTTAAAGAAGGTTCAAGCGAAAACAAGGCAAAATTTGGCAAAATATAAGAAATGATGATTTACACATATACACAACCTTCAACATGGCCATACTGACACTAGTGCTGGAAAGCAAAAAGTGATCAAAATATATCATAAAATTATGCCCAAGTTGCTGCACAAGCTATGTAGAGAGTAGTGCTGAAAGAAGAAATCTGCCTAAAGAAGAAAATGAAGGAATTCCAAAGTGCATAACCCCAAGCACGGTCGTGTAGAAGGCCGTGCAGAACCTTAAACGCTAGAATTTTACTTTATTCCAGAGTACACAACCTCGAGCACGGGCGTGCACTAGGTCGTGCATGCTACTCTATTTCTTATACAATAAATACTTGCTTTATTATGAAAATTAGGAATCTAGATCTCTTATTTCTCACAGCCACTTTAAAAATCCTAGGATAGCAAAATTATAAATTTTGAGAGAGGAATCATTAAAGCATCATCGGAAATTACAAAAACGTCTACAAAGGTTTATTCTTTTCATCATGATTTCTTATTACTCCCCTAGATTTTTTATTACTGTAAATTTCATGGAAGAGTAGATTTATATGCTCTACATCTTGTGAAACTCTAAACCATGTGATTAAATTATTTATTGATTAATAAAAAGTTTATGCCTTTATATCTATTTATGTATTTTAATTGTTGTGTGATTAATTTATATGCACAAATTAATTGCATGTTTAATTCTTGTTAAATGGAGAAATGTCTCATCTAGTAGGATAGATCTTTATGGATAAAAAGATTGCATGTTTTACCTAGAGGTAGGAAAACTTTAATTTTCTGCACAAAGATTAAACTTTTATTTAAGAATTATGAACTTAGTGAAATCTTATAGGGCGATAGTGAGGGAGAGGTCTCCACTATTCCACACATGGTTATTAATTAATTAACTCGAGATGGTAATTAGTTTAATTGAGAATTCCTGTAGTGTAAAACATAAATAAATTGTTGATTAATACATTATTATAAGAAAGCTAGGTTTAAAGTGGATCAAGATGAATGGTATGTTTTTATGATTAAATTCATTTATTAAAACGATTATAATTAATCTTAGGGTTGTTAGATTAGTTCATTAGTAATTTAATTTATTAATCTCACATTAAGATTTAAACTAAATAGTAGAAAAATGGTAATACTAATACTTGTTTTTAAGATCCTTGAGGATGACACCTGTTATAATTTATACTACATTAGATAGGTACACTTGCCTAATTTGACCATTAGATTTCTTTGATTTTATAAATTTATAACTTGATACGATTGGAAAAGCGACCCATCAAGTTTTTTTTTTTTTGTGTCGTTGTCGAGGATCTAGTAAAACAATATTAGGAAAAACCTTATAATTTGCTATTCTAGTTATTTATTTTATTTGTTTTATTTCTTTCTACTCTCCTTATCTTTTGAATACCCTAACTCGTAACTGTTGCTTTTATAGTACATGATAAGGACTCTCTCTTATAACATTCTTGATCTACACCATGAGATTGAGAGAACACTATACAAGATTCGCAAGAACACAACTGCTAAAGCTTTTGGACAATCGGCAATTGAGGAAGAAACACTTATTATAAAAGTTATGACAGCAGTATAGAAAAAGGAATTACCTAAAGAATCTTTAGACAGTGGGATAAAATTACCAGAGCATATTAAGGAGGAAACACAAGAAACCATGGCTGAAGATCCACCTAAAACCAATCTAGACTATGTAAGGCCAACCTTAGATGGAACAGGGTTGACCATTGTAAAGCCTCCCATTGGGGCTAACAATTTCAAAATTAAAGGTGTGGTGATTCAACTTTTGCAACAATACTGTCAATTCAATGGATTACTAGACGGGGACCCCCATACTCACATTTAAACGTTTTTAGAAATCTGTGAGACCTTCAAGAATAACAAGGTGATGGATGAAGTAGTGTATACTAGATTATTCCCTTTCTCACTGAGGGGGAAGGCTAAAACCATACTTCAATCATTGGGTCCTAAAGCTTTAACTACATAAGTTGACACGGTGAAGCAATTTTTAGATAACTATTTCTTCCTTTGCAAGACAACCAAGCTCTAGAATGACATTACATCATTCATGCAACAAGATGGTGAGACCATGTATGATGCTTGGCAAAGATGGACAAAATTGCTAAGAAAGTGCCAACACCATTAGCTTCCCACATAGATGCAAGTTCAGACTTTTTTGAATGGGCTTAACTCAACTACTAGTCAATTGGTAGACACCACAACTGGCAGTATATTAAATTCTAAGACCCTAGAAGAATCCTTGAAACTTTTTGTTGATATGGCTAAAAATAATTATCAATGGAGCAATAATAGGAGCAAGCAAAAAGAGGCAAGTAAGTATGAAGTAGATCTCATGGTTACTTTGGTGGTAAAGATAGAGGCTCTCAGTCACTAGGTTTCTACCCTTAAAAATTTCCAAGGATCATAACCCCAGGTAGGAGATGCTAGTGTGAATATAGATTTCCACGAGCAACATGAGCAAGTTGATTATCTTGGGAATCAAAATAGGTAGTAGTATAACTCGTACAGTAACACTTATAATCCTAACATGAGAAACCATCCCAACCTCTTTTATGGCAATCAAAATGCTCAGAGATCTAACTTCCTACCACTAGGATTCCAAAAGTAACAAATGCTACCCTACTAGCCTATGCCCCACCCATTAATCCAGCTACCTCAGCAGGAAAAGAAAACCAATTTGAAGGATTTGATGAGCCAATTCATTTAAAGTTCTGAGGCAAGACATTGAAACCAAGAGGCTTCTATTCACAACTTTAAGAAGCAAATTAACTAATTGGCTAAGATGATGTCTGAAAGGCAATCGGGTTCCCTCTTTAGTAACACTGAGAATAATCTAAGGGAACAGGCAAAAGCTATATCCTTAAGGAGTGGGAAGGAACTATGAATTGAAAAAGAATCTGAGAAAAAGCAAGAGGGTGGTTAAATGTTTGAGAAGGAAAAGGTGGAATCTGAAAAGCATGAACTTGAGATGCAATCACCACCAGCTATCAAGGAGTATGTCCTAAAAATTCCATATCTAACTCACCTCAGTCAAAGCAAAGACAAGGAGCAATTTGATTGTTGAAGCGCTTTCACAAATGTCAAAATATGCAAAGCTCCTAAAGGAACTCCTATCTAATAAGCAAAAGTTGGATCTATTATTCAGAACAAACTCCATCTAAAGTGAAAGGATCCAGATAGCTTTATTGTTCTGTGTTTGGTTGGTGACATCTTGGTTGATAAAGCCATGGCCAATCTTGGGGCAAGTATTAACCTCATGCCTTAGTTTTTCTTTAAGAAATTAAGTTTAGCTAACCCAAAGCCCACTAGAATGAGTCTACAACTTGCTAATCGATCCGTGAAAATCTTCAAAGGGATCATTGTGGATGTC
Organism: Laguncularia racemosa; assembly: GCA_037954665.1. Classification (NCBI taxonomy): domain Eukaryota; kingdom Viridiplantae; phylum Streptophyta; class Magnoliopsida; order Myrtales; family Combretaceae; genus Laguncularia; species Laguncularia racemosa. The sequence goes on along the minus strand of JBBMOL010000013.1, from coordinate 1,081,913 downwards.
TTGGTAAAAGTAGGAAATTTCATATACTCTGTTGACTTTATAATTCTAGACATAGATAAGGATGGGGATATGCCTTTAATCCTTAGAAGACCATTCCTTGCCACTACTAGGGCAATAATAGATGTGGAGGACAACAAGCTTACATTAAGAATAGGGGATGAAGAGTTGGTAATCAAAATGACTATCGCCATGAAACACTCAATGTGCGTAGATGATTCATGCTATTTTATTGATATTGTTGATTCCTCGGTAGATGAGCATATTGAAGAAATCTTATGCAAGAATACATTAAAGTTAAGCTTGACTAGAAGAGAGGAGAAAGACATGGATAACCCTAAGGTTGAGACATTTATTGAGCAACTTAATGCTACAAAAAAATTTATACCTCAAGGAGGATTTGAAGATTTGAATAAGAGCAGTGAGGTGAGACTTAAAACTTTCATTGAAGAGCCACCGATGTTGGAATTAAAATAGCTCCTAGATTATCTGGAGTATACCTTCTTAGTAGAAGACTTGAAGTCATCAGTTATCATAGCCTCTGATTTATCTAAAGAGCAAAAAGATCAATTGCTCACGATCCTGAGAGCACACAAGCGAGCTATCGCTTGGAATATTTTAGATATCAAAGGTATCAACCTCTCTTTCTGTACACATAAAATATTATTAAAAGAAGGATTTAAGCCTATAGTGCAACCACGGTGAAGGCTAAATCCCAATATAAAAGAGGTGGTTAAGAAGAAAGCTATCAAGCTTCTTGATCTGGGACTAATATATCCTATATCAAACAGTTTTTAAGTTAGTCCAACACAAGTGATACCAAAAAAAAAAGAGGGATAATTGTGGTCCCCAATGAGAAGAGTGAACTTATACTAATACTTACTATCACCAGATAGCATGTTTGTATAGATTACCAAAAATTGAATGATGCCACTAGAAATGACCATTTCCCGCTTCCCTTTGTGGATTAGATGCTGGAGAGGCTGGCTGGATATATGTACTATTGCTACTTAGATGGGATGTTCGGATACTCCTAGCAGTTGACCACCTCTCAAGGCTTGAAAACCCCAGTTTAGAGAAACTTTAAGAGGAAGATATTAATGACTCCTTTCTTGAAGAAAAATTATATGCAGTTTGTCAGTTCATGACCATAAAAACTCCATGGTTTGTAGACTTTGCAAACTATCGTCAACAAGAGTTCTCCCTAATGACCTTAATTATCATGCAAGAAAGAAGTTCTTTTTCAAACTTAAATACTACCACTAGAAGGACCCGTTTCTTTTTCAAGTTTGTGGAGATCAAGTAATAAGGAGATGTGTCTCACATGAAGAGGGATGGAAAATCCTCGATGATTGTCACTCCGGCCTTACCAGTAGTCATTACTTAGCTAATAGGACTACACATAAAGTTTTGGAGGCTGGTTTCTATTAGCTTACAATATTTCAGGATGCTTATCGTCGTTGCATCACAGGTGATAGATGTTAGTGAGTAGGGAACACATCTTGAAGAGATGAGATACCTCAGAACTTTATTTTAGAATGTGAGGTCTTGAATTATGGGACATTGACTTTATAGGACCATTCCTTACTTCTTCCAAGAACAAGTACATTTTGATAGCAGTGGACTATGCGTTTAAATGGGTTGAGGCACAATCTCTACCCACAAATGATGCTAGAGTAGTTGTAAAGTTCCTTAAGAAGCTATTCTCTCGTTTTGGAACCCTTAACAAGTGGACAAGTGGAAGTCTCCAATCGTGAGTTGAAAAGAATTTTAGAAAAAAACAGTACAACATAATAGAAGATATTAGGTAGAGAAGCTTGATGATGCCTTGTAGGCGTATAAAACAGCCTACAAAACACATTTAGAAACTACTCCCTATAAGTTAGTTTATGGGAAGTCATGTTACCTCCCGGTAAAGATTGAACACAACGCATATTAAGCAATCAAGTTGGCCAATTTCGACTTAGAAGCCACTGGATTTAAGAGGAGACTACAACTAAATGAACTTGATGAGTGGAGAAGGCAAACATATGAAAATATAAAGATAAACAAAGAAAGGATGGAGGACTACCATGACAGGCACATTCGCCATATAAGGGAGTTCAATGAAGGGGACCAAGTGCTTTTGTTTAATTCTCAGTTGAAACTTCTTTCCGAGAAGTTAATCAAGATGGTCTGGTCCTTTTATAGTCAAGAAAGTCTTCCCACATGATGCAATGGAGCTCGAACACCCAAAGCATGATAATTTCAAGGTGAACGGCCATGAACTGAAACTATACATAGGAGACGGAATAGCATATGAATACTAAGAGGAGTCTAGACTCAAAGTACCAGATATTTATCCAAACAAAGTGAAGGATGTCGAGCCAACGATATTAAAAAAGTGCGCATCTTGGGAGGCAACCCATGACTAATTTAGTTATATTAAGTTCCTTTTTGTTTTATTTTTATTTCACTAAACTAAGTATATCCTATTAAAAAATTGTAGATTTGTAGAGAGGAAGTGAGCTTACTTAAGGGGAATAAGAGTTAACCTTTAAGTATAGGGAAGCATTAATCAAGTAAGAAAATTCAGGCTTTAGCTTTTCAACTGTACTTGGTAAGTCATTTTCATGCTCTTTTAATTATGTCGAGGTACACAATGAATAAACACATGGATCAAATAGCTTGGAGAATTTTACTTGAATTTTATACAATTTTTAAACACTTGCACAACTTTGAGCATAAGTAGTGTCGAGTCTAATTTTTGAATTTTCCCATTCCTAATCCGATCTAGACTAGACCCTATGCTCATCTAATATAGATCATCGACTTGAGTTAGGAACTTCGTTTAATTTTGGAGTCGCCACCCAACCGTTTGTTGGGAAAGATTGAATTAAGACTAAAGGAGCGGATTAGTCTTAATTTGGACCACTAGTCGTTGTGATTTCCTCCTCTCGTTTTTGGTTAAAAGAGGAAAAGGAAAACCAAAGTTTCTAAGTTTGGAGGCTAACCTATTAAAACCTTACGGTTACCACCTAATCTCCTAAAATTATCTCTATCTAGGAATGTCTTTTATTTTATTTCTGTTGCTTTGTGTTTTTGAATGAGTTATTTGAAAAAATGATTTTTTATTTCATTTTATGGGTTGACCCAAATGGGTGCCTACGTACCTGCTATTTAGGATCAAACAAGTCGTAGTTCGCTTTCCCTGAAAATATTTAGTGGGTTTGTGAATTTTAATTTTTGAAAATCTCTTTTGATTTATGTTTTTAACATTTTTGGGATTTTTCTAAAAAAAAATCTAAACTTAAGCTTAATAATTTGATTTTTGAAAATAATTTTTGGGAAAAACATCAATTTTGGATTTATTTGAGAAAATGATTTTTCTAAGTGCTAAAATTCATTTTTATAATTTTTTTTAAATTTTTATTAATTTTTATGATTTTCTTTGTAATTTTTATGATTTTTTATGATTTTTTCAATTTTTCCTTATTCTTCTACAATTTTTTATAATTTTTATGAGTTTTCATGATTTTTATAGTTTTTTATTATTTTTTATGATTTTTATTAATTTTTCATAATTTTTGTGCATTTCTGTTAAAAATTTTATCCTAAGTTATTATCTATCCTATTTTAAAATCTAAAGTTTTATTATTATTTTCCTAATATTTTTATTATTTTTTTATTTTTATTTTTATTATTTTTTTAAAATTATTAAATCCTAAAAAAAAAATCTAATTTCTAACATTTTCCTATTTATGGAAATATAAATAAAACATAAATAAATAAATAAATAACTAACAAATTAATAAATAACTAATAAAATAATAAATCAAATAAAAACAAAATAAATAAACAAAATTCGAAAAAATCCGGAAAATCCGACTTACCTGGATCCTGGTAGGTACGCGGGTCGGGTCGGTCGGGTCGAAGTGGGTCGGGTCGAATCGGTCGGACACAGCGGCGGGGAGTGCTCGTTGACGGCATTCCGGCGGCCTTTTGCAGCGGGTGAGGTGTCGAATCCTAGGTTATCGATGGTGAGGAATCCAATGGTGGCAGTGGTTTGCTCCAGAAACACCTCCTGGTGGTTGCTTAGCTCCTGATCGGCGGTTGCAGCTTCAATTTCCTCCGGTGCTCTCCAATTCACTCTTTTCTCTCACTTTCTCTTGCTTGTGATCTGTGATTTGGCTTCCTCACTTCATCCTCTATTTATAGGCATTCGAAATCGAGCTGGATAAGCTCAGATTTCTATCGATCGAGGCAAATCGGATCGACGATTAAATGAACCAACTCCGATTCGTGTAAATCCTTCGATTTGTTGAGATTTGATTTCAATTGGATGATGTTTATCTCAATTCTGTTGAAGATCCGTTGGATTTGTGCAAAAAAATCAAATCGAAACAGCTGAAATTCGAATTTTTCCCCTCACCGGCGATCTCGGACCGAGGTTGAAGACAATCACGCACCCGGCGTGTGCGTTCCCTCCAGCCAATCAGATGCTGCCACATGTCTTGGGTAAATGAAAAAATCGCAAAACGCGAAAACTGCTTCCCCCGCGTTTCGAACCCCCGACCTCGCACCCGTATGCACCCACTTAACCACGGCTCGGACCAGCTGAGCTAGCCCATTTTCCTGATTTTGTTTATTTCGCAAATTGCATATATGCAATGCAATTTTTTTATTTTTTTGTATTTTTTGAAATTTCAAAAATTTGTAAAAATTATTTATTTCTTATTATTGCCATTTCTAAAATCATCTTTCAAAATTGATGTGTTTTCCTATTTATTTTTATTTTTTGAATATTTTTATTATTTTTGCTAAATTAGAGAAAAATTGGAAAAAAATTGAAAATTGATTATTATTTATTATTATTTATTCTTAGGGCAAAAATGGGGTGTTTACAAGTAGTGCTCAAGGCAGTGCACACCAAAAGAAGAGCCTCTAGGCACTTTTTGGAACCTTACACAGCCTTGAGCATGGCCGTGCATGAGCTAAGGCACTTTGCACCTCAACAGCAGAAGCCCTCGGATAGCTTTTTAGAACTCTGTATGGCCCCGAGCATGCCCATGCAAAAGGTAGAGTACTCTAGTGTCCCATAGGAACAGCCTTGAATAGCTTTTTTGAACCTTGCATGGCCCCGAGCACACTTGTGCACAAGCCCGTGCAGAGTGTCCATATATATATATTTGTGCTTACAGTTTCTCCCCTACGCTCTCCAATTTTACTCTACTTGAATACTCTTCTCCTCTGCCTCCTTGCCACGAAATTACATTTTTGCACTCTACACACTTCTTTCTCCAATTTTATTTCATCCTCTAAACTCTAGATTACAAATGCAAGTTTTTCTTTTCTTTTCATTCTATATGATTTGCATACATGATTTTATTTTTTATATTGCTAGGTTCTTGCCATATGCAAATAGCTCCTTGCACATGAGTAAGAATGTGGTAGTGATTGTTGCTTGATGAATTTTTAGTTATCATAAACATTTTCTTCTTTTGCCTATTTATGCTTTTAGATGAGCTTTATCTATCTATATCGAATCTCATATGAAAATTAGGGTTCATGAACATTTTGTGAGAATTCATAACTTTTGAGGCTTTTACCAATATTATGTAGCCAACTGTTTTTGAAGTCATTTAATACAAGTAGGTTCCATATTTTCAACTTATAGTACTTCCTTTGAAAATCTAGGGTTCCTAAGTATGCGAAATCGGGGTTTTTGCAAATTTAAGCATTAAGGTAGAAATTCGTAAAGCTTTAAGGTGGTTTTAGTCCACCAATTTGTCTTAAAACTTATACACAACCTTATGCACAACCAAATTCTCGCGTTCGTGTTGATTTGAATTTTTTACCTATTCTTAGTTCTACCCCATCTTCTACACGGCCGTGCAAACAGTTATGTTGACTTGTATGCTTTACCCTATGATTTTATCCTTAAAAATTGATGCTTGTTCCTTTACACTTTGATTATACACATCTTTGATAGATATTGAGCATCAATATGAGTTGTTCTAAATATTAATTAAGTTATGAAAGCTACACTTTGATTTTTGTCATCACGAACTCCTTTATACATCTTTTATGCAGATGAGGACAAAAAGGGCAGCTAACAAGAAGGCAAAGCTGCAAGCTTCCACATCTTACCAATCGCAAGAAACAACCTCCCACTCTCACAAGAGGCTGAGAACCCCTCCACAACAAGAAGTAGTGAGAGATGCACTTGTCAAATACTCCAATGAAGAGTGAAGTAAAGAACGACGAAAAAGATTAAAATCCCTAGCTTTTGGAAATAATAAATACCTTAACTAGAAAATACTCAGGGCATACTGAATTAATGAAAGAATCCGTGAAATAATAAGTGTTAGGCCTTAAGCTACTTTCTTTGAGATAAATGAGTTAGCCTATAAAGAGATTACTCTTGAATTTCTCTCAACATTGCAATTTGATCATCACTATTTCAATTTTCAAGTATGTGAACAGAAACACACTATCCTTTCATATTAGTTTAGGATATACTTGGGCTTGTACTTTATATTAGAATCAAATATAGCGGAATTATAACGACTGCCAACTACTTAGCTTGAAGATATGTCCGCCTAAAAATATTGGGAACAACTTTGTGAGGTAGAAATCCATTATAATCCTTCCAAGTCCAAAGCATCATCCATAAAAAATGTTAATCTAAAGGTTGTTCACCACCTTTTGGCACATACTATTAGAGGATAAAAAAGCTGCCATAGGGTGATAAATAATTTTAAAATTTTCAACTTTATAGCATGATTAACAAATTTTAAATCAATGTAGGCTTAGAAGTCGCAAAGTTCCTACTCCGATAGGCAATTGATTCTCGAGCCAAGGGGATATACCGTAGGGGCTACATTACTAAGTTCTTAAAAAGTTATAATATCTTTTGAGCCCTTAATGATACAAACTCCGTCAACCTGTGCTGAAACCTAAAAATCCCAAATTATATCCAACAATCTATAATCAATCACGAACGAAGGGAAACCACGACCCGCTGATTATAATAAAGCAAGAACCTTGGTATAATGGATACGCTACAATTGTGATGGAAATTCGATCGATAAGTAAAGGATGAACGCCACAGGACAATTTCAATAAGTTCAAAGTTCTTCAAGAACTAAAGAAAAGTGTTCGTTTTTCAATTTGCTAAGAGTTCTTACAAATAAGTGTTTAACGACTATTTATAGTCTCACAATAAAAGGTAAATAAAACAACATAAAAAACCCTAATGCGACTAAAGAAAACATTATACGTCGTGGCCTAAAATATTACAAAGTCGGCCTAAAATTGTTGCAAAGTCGGCAATAAAGCTAGTGGCTTTGAAAATATCTTCAACCGGCCTTTAATTACATGTAAGTCAGCGGCTTACTTTGCCAGCCTTCATTGTATTTTATGCCGGCCACTTAGGCCAGCGGCCTTCTCCCTACGCCGACGACCTTCAATGATTCTAAAGTTGTCGGCCTTTGATCCCTTCCTCGACTTTCACCTTCATGATCCACACTTCAAATAGGGTCATGCTCCTTGCCCCAATCTTCCTAACTTGTCTTTGATCATCCGTCGACCAATCCTCCCAGTGTGATCTTCATCATTTCCCTCCTCTTGAAAAGGATTTGTCCTCAAATTATGACCTACATTATAAGGAATTAAATTAGTAATATTAAAAATAGCACTAGTTTGATACTTACCTAGCAATTCCAATATGTAAATGTTATCATTGATGCACTCAAGGACTCGGAATGGACCCTTGCCTCTTGGAAGCCACTTTGATCGCCTTTGTGCTGGGAATCGCTTTTGACTCATGCGTGCCCAAACCCAATCTCCGGGTTCAAAGAGTACTTGATGATGCCCTTTGTTAGCTCGTTTGGCACATTGTTTCTTCTGTCGCTCAATATTGAGCTCGACCTTCTCATGCTCCTCAGCAGGTCTCTTTGTTCCTGAAAATAAAGCATTTTTAACCTCACCAACCTTCTCATAAAAATTTTCTTTCCACTTTGTTTTTCTCTCATCACTCAATCTTATTGCCCTCTTTTCTTTTTCCTCTATAATAACACTCAACTTATTTTTACCACTCACTCTTCTTTGTTCTCCCTCTTTTTCTTCTACAATAGTACTCATTTTATTTTTACCACTCATTCTCTTTTGCTCTCTCTCTTTCTATATCATCACTTAATCTTCATAAACCTTACTAGGTTTCAAAAGACAAAGAGTAACAAGTTTCTAATCATGTACAAATGAGTACTTGTTGGTGAATCCATCATGCTTCACCCGCCTATCAAATTGCAATAGCCTCCCTAATAACAAGTATGTAGCTTGCATTGAAACTACATCACACAGCACTTCATCCCCATACTTTCCAATGCTAAAAGAAACCAACACCTGTTTCGTGACTCTCACTTCACCATTATCGTTCAGCTATTGCAATTTATAAGAACGGGATGTTTAATTGTAGGAAGCCCTAATTTTTCCACCATAGTTGCTAGCAGCATTTATACAACTCCCACCATCTATAATCACACTACACACCTTATTTTGAACTAGGTATCTAGTATGAAAGATATTTTCCTGTTGCACATTTTCCTCCCCTCTAACCTATACAGTTAAAGCTCTCCTAGCTACTAACAATTCCCCCTCAACAGCATACTCCTCCTCATCATCATCCTCTAATGGTGGCATAGAATCATGATCTGAATCACAATCAATTTCAATATCTCCATTATCCTTCATCACCATAACCCTTCCATTTAGACATTGATTATCTATGTGTCCTCTACTTTGACATTTAAAACATTTAATATATCGATTTCTGGAAGTAGAAGGATCGGATTTACCTCTAGTCCCATGAGATACCAAGTCCGGTGCTTGTTCTAGCAGTGATTTGGAATGAGGCTATTTCTCCTCCTTCTCCCCTATTTCAGCTTTCCAATTAGAGAACTTAGTATGGCACGTGTTGTGTTATTACCTTCCGCCCGAGTTGCTTCTCGACTTTAATAGCCATATGAACCATATCCTCTAATTTCACATAGTGCCGTAACTCCATCACATTCTGAATATCCCGACTCAAGCCTGCCAAGAACCTAGCCATAGTAGCTTCCCAGTCCTCCTCAACATTCGCTTTAATCGTTACAACCTCCATCTCCTTATGATAATCCTCAACACTCATGTTCCCCTGCATAAGATTTCACAACTTATTGTACAAATCCCTATACTAATAAGTGGGAATAAATCACTTCCTTATCACCCTCTTCATCTCTTCTCACGTCTCTATTGGCGGCTTTCTATTCCTCCTCTTACTCAATAACAATTGGTCCCACCAAACTACAGCGTAGTTAGAAAATTTTACAGCAACCAATTTCACTTTCTTGACTTCAAAGTAGTTATGAAAATCAAAAACCAGTTCCACCTTTTTCTCCCACTCAAGATATACATCAGGATCATTCTTCCCTTTGAAGGAAAGGGATTTTCATCTTTGTGTTTCCTAGGTTGTTATCTTCCTCATTCCTAACTCCTTTACTTCTCCCTGCATTCCTCTTATAACCTACAAAGGAATCATGATCAGATTTAGCTGCAGATCCTTCTTTACCCCATTCATCTTCCTCCATGTGCATTACCTTTCTTGGCATTTTATCCCTCCTACGCCTAGCAGAAGCAATCCAAGACTGCTCAAAATTCTACTCCATCTGCTCCTGAAATTGATCCATCTCCACTCTAAACTTTCTCCTCATCTCAACAGTCAAAGTTTTCATGATCAATTTCATATCAATCCCCCCCATCACACTATCAGAAGAATTTCTATTAGACATTTCTGCAACAAAATAAAGATGAGACTAGAAAAGAACAAATCCTCACTAAATCACCCCTTGCGTGTTTCTACTCAATCAATGAATCGCTCCAATCACTCATATTTTATGGCTCAATATTTAATTGGTTTTTACACACTCTAATGGTCTCACCACTCTTACCTTTTACCACTCACGATTTCTCCTTCAGTTCTTTTAGAACTAACCAAAAAATTAGAGTTTTCTCGTTGATTCAAACAAAATCCTTGTTGTTGGAATCAATAATCAACAAGTTACTATAGTTTTCGCGGCAATTCTAACAAACGCATAGATAATTTTTAGGTCTTCAACAAAACATTCACTAAGAATCCTAATGATTTTTTTTATATGAATTTTCTTCTCTCTCTCTCTCTCTCCTTTTTTTTTTAACTATTCAAACAAGAATTCAACAAGTGGATCAATGAACATAAACAGTAATTACAATAACAAGTCTAACAAGATCAATAGATACACAAAGATTCGAACTTATCTCTTTCTTTTTTTTTTTATACGAATTTCTTTCTCTTTTTTTTTTTTTTTTGAATTCAAACCCTAGATCTATAAAGAAAACAAATTTGATTCAAGATAGGCAATTCCTAACCAACCTGGTTAAGCTCTAATACCAAATCTGATACGAATTCCGTCAACTTGTGCTGAAACCCGAAAATTCTGAATTATATCTAACAACCTATAATCAATCACGAACGAAGGGAAACTGCAACCCGATGCTTATAATGAAGCAAGAATCTTGGTATCATGGATACGCCACAATCGGGATGGAAATCCAATTGATAAGTAAAGGATGAACGCCACGGGACAATTCCGATAAGTTTGAAGTTCTTCAAGAACTAAAGAAAAGTGTTTGTTTTTCAATTTGCCAAAAGTTCTTACAAATGAGTGTTTAATGACTATTTATGGCCTAAAATTGTTGCAAAGCTGGCACCAAAGCCAGCAGCTTTGAAAATATCTTCAATCAGCCTTTAATTATATGTAAGCCAGCCACTTAGGCCGGTAGCTTACTTGCCAACCTTCATTGTATTTTACGCTGGCCACTTAGGCCAACGACCTTAGCCGACGACCTTCAGTGATTCTAAAACTGTCAACCTTTGATCCCTTCCTCGACTTCCGCCTTCGTGATCCACACTTCAAATAGGGTCATGCTCTTTACTCCAATCTCCCAACTTGTCTTTGATCATCTGTGAACCAATCCTCCTAGTGTGATCTTCATCACCTAATCCCGAGGAACCAATCATCCCTACTAAGAAAATTTCTAATGGCCCATTCCTTCTGTAGGGGATGGTTAAGTTAATTGACTTCCCTACTTCGTCAAGGTATTCTACTCCACCTAACTTCTAGTGTTGCATCTACTTCCCATGCCTAACCTCTCTAGGATGAACTTCAAAGCTTGAAATGAGAATCTTAGGAAGAGAGGGAACTAAACAAAAAGGAAAGAAAGAAAAACAAGCACTTTAGAAGTGCAGTTTGGGCATTTTTGGGAAAACTAGTTGGTTGTTTCTCCTCACCACCAATAGATTTACCAACGTATTAATCATTTCCCAAATCTAATTCACCTCATGACACTGCTCCCAAAACATCTAGGAGATGTGGAAAGGACCCAATTATTGTTGAGTTCTCTAATTTTGAAGATGAGGGAGATGATACAAAAGAGGTGGATGAGGATGATGATGATTAGGGGTTGATGCCACGGCCATAGAGGTTGATGATAGCAACGAGGAAGTTGATTAAGAGCTAAATCATTTGCTAGCTTTATATCTTCTTACTTAGTCTCTCTTTATATATATTTTTTTTCATCAGACTACTTGATATATTTTTTACTCATGATTTGTAACTAATTGAGCTCTCTTATGAAAAGACTCTTTACCTGAAGTTAATGAATGTTTTATTCTTTGAACTAGGACATACTAATTTTTATTTTTATTTTTTTAGTTTGGTGTTTTCATTTTTTTTAGGTTTGATGGTACATAACTTTTGCTTTGCTACATTTCAAACTCACAAATGATGACAACCGAAGAAGTCCTTAGTGTCTTTTTTCTTTTATCTCTTAATTCTTTTCTCTTTATCTCTTTTCTTTTTTCTATGTGTATTTGCTTTGGAAAGACACTAGGGACAATGTCTTAAACCAATGTGGGGAAGGGATATAAAGATAGAATAAATAGGTTTTGAATTATTTATGTATCTTATGCTCTTGTTGATCAAAATTTTCCTTAGTTACAAGTTTGCAATTAATCTTTAATCTTCATTATCTATTATTGAAAAGTGAAAATCTTAAAATTATACTCATTAAAATGTAAAAATAGCATTCTTATATACACATATCTAAAAGTAGTAACTTTGTGTGCCTTACTCACTTATTGTTGGACTTGATATTTTTAACTAGTGTTTTAGGACGAAATCCAAGTAGGGTAAATCTATTTGTTGTTTAATAGCTGAATTTAGTGTTATGAAGTAAATAGAAATCCTTAGTTTCAAGTGAATTAATTGTGTTTTTAAATTCACTAACTAATATATTTAATATTTAATCATTTTAAGAGCTCTTTCAACCTTTTTGTAAAAGAGGCATGTAAAATTGTTAACTTGATAATTCTTTTTAAAATGGTCTCTTTGAAAATAATAAATATCATTATTGAATCCCTATGTGTTAAGGTAAAGGAGATTTGATGGGGTTCCTTTAAAACCTAGTTACTTAAGGTCGTCTATCTTGGGATCGACCGACCGATAAAATTATCATAACTTTAAGGGATATTAAAAAGACAAGTTTAGCAAGTCTTGTAACTCGAGTAAATAAGCCCATAGGGACACCCTCTATTAAGGGAACGATGGCTGTTAACTTGGGTGATCGGCTCGAGATTATCGACTGAAAGTTCGTTACATAGGTTACTTGGCTCTAATCAAGTGAACTAAACTATTAAAAAAATTTTTTTGAAGAGACTTAAAAGAAAAAAGAAAAATAATCTAAGGGAATAATAGATGCCATATACTTTCACTTCTTGTTATTATGCTTTGAAAAATAATTGAATGTTTTGTATAATTTTTGGTAAGTGGCAAAATTGATTTGTTATTTCTTTCATAACTTTGAAAGTGGTTTCTAAAAAGTGAGGATACTGATTTAACTTACTTGGATTAATTTGAAAAGTCTAATTATTGTATGCTAGGTACACATACAATTATGATAGGTTTAAACAATAGGCACTAATGAGTCACTAAGAGTTTATTGAGTAAACAATGCTGCTTATGATTTGAAGTTCATAATGAGTATAATTGATGATAGGGTCTTTCTCTTGTCCTTATTTTGTTTGCTTGAGAACGAGCAAATGGTTAAGTATGAGAAAGTTTGATAAGTGTTGAAATAAAATTATTTCTAATATTTATTAAATATGATTTTATATGAATTTTATGTAAATTTATTAAGAAAAAGACACTTAAGTGCTTAATATTTGAATTCAAGGTTTAAAGAATGTAGTCTAAGGATTTAAAGAAGGTTCACGCGAAAACGAAGCAAAATTTGGCAAAATATAAGATAGGATAATTTACATATATACACGACCTTTAGCATGGCCATGCTAACACTAATGCTAGAGAGCAAAAAGTAATCAAAATGTATCGTGAAATTGTGCTATGACTATTACACAAGCTATGTAGAGAGTAGTGTTAAAGGAAGAAATTTGCCCAGAGAAGAAAATGAAGAAATTCTAAAGTGCACAACCCCGAGCATGACCGTGCAGAACCCTAAACATTGGAATTTCACTTTATTTCAGAGTACACAGCCTCGAGCACGAGCGTGCACTAAGTCGTGTATGTTACTCTATTTCTTATACTATAAATACTCATTTTATTATGAAATTTAGGGATTTGGATATTTTATTTCTCACAGCCACTTTAAAAACCCTAAGAAAGTAGACTTACAAATTTGGAGAGAAGAATTGCTAGAGCATCATTAGAAATCACAAAAACTTCTTCAAGAGTTTATTCTTTTCATCATGATTTCTTATTGCTTCTCTATATTTTTCATGATTACTGTAAATTCATGGAAGAGTAGATTTATCTTTCTTGCATTTTGTAAAACTCTAAACCATGTGATTAAATTATTTATTGATTAAGGAAAAGTTTATGTCGTTGTATCTATTCATGTATTTTAATTGCTATGTGATTAATTTATACACGTAAATTAATTGCATGTCTGATTCTTATTAGATAAAAAGAGTTCTCATCTAATAATATAGATCTTTATGAATAAAAAGATTGTATGTTTTACCTAGAAGTAGAAAAACTTTAGTTTTCTATACAAAGATTAAACCTTTATTTAGGAATTATGAACTTAATGAAATCTTGTAGGGCGATAGTAAGGGAGAAGTCTCCACTATTCTACATAGGGTTATTAATTAATTAATTCAATAGACTAATTAGTTTAATTGAAAATTCATGTAGTGTAAAACATAAACAAATTATTAATTAATACATTATTATAAAAAAAGTTAGGGTTTAGGGTAGATCAAAATGAATCGTATGTTTTTGTGATTGAATTTATTTATTAAAATGATTATAATTAATCTTAAGGTTATTAAATTAGTTAATTATTAATTTAATTTATTAATCTCATGTTAAGATTTAGACTAAATAGTAGAAAAATGGTAATACTAGTACTTGTTTTTAAAAGGATGACACTTATTGAAATCTATACTACATTAGATAAGTACACTTGCCTAATTAGGTCATTAGAATTTTTTGGATTTATAAATTTATAATTTGATATGATTGGAAAAGCGACCCATCAATATAGATTTATGTATTTTACAAAAAAATAAATGTATTAGCTAAATGAAAACTTTGTTTATTTATCATTTTAAGTAGTGTCTTTAGAGTTAAAATTATATGTATGAGGGTTTCTTATTTCGGACCTGCATTTAAAAAAAATGATATATAAAGTAGAAGTATCCTTAAAAAATGAGAATAAAAATGTGATAACTAATATATTTTATCCCTAAGATGGTATCCACTTCTGTCTCCTCCTTTCCTTTTCTTGATTCGGCTAGTGAGGGGAATACTCTTAAATATTATGATTTAATTTTTTTTTGTAAATATTGTACTTGAAATAATTATTCAAAAAATAAGTTTTAAAGATGTAGAGGGGAATTGCGACTTCTTTTCTTTCAAAATTTGCAAAACTGAAGGCGCACACCAAGTTTGTGCCTTTAGTGTAACTTTTTTCTTTTTTTTTACACTTCGATACATATAAACATAGCAATTTGACCCTTATAAAAATACCAAACGACAATGCATTTGGTCCTAAATATAATACACTCAAATTAGTCTTTTTTGATATATTATGGGCTTCATAACTCTAGATGAGTAAAAAGTTATGACCCTTAAAGTTGAAAAAAAAAACTGAAACTAGGACCAAACCATGTTGAGGACCAAAAACTAATTTGAGTGTACTATAATTAGGATTAAACTATGTTACCGTTTGGTATTTTTATAAAGGTCAATTTGCTATGTTTTCATGTACTAAAGTAGAAAGAAAAAAAAAAGAAAAAGTTACACTAAAGACGTGAATGTCATTTACGATTTCAAGCAATATGATTGAGAGCATAGATGACTTCTACACCTTCAATACAAATTGTATTGAATGTGTAGACTTAATGTATATCTTCAATTTTATAAATTTTTTTTTTTAAAAAAGAAGTCGTAAATCGCATTCGTATATTCGAAACTTATTTTCAAAACAATTTTTAAAAGTATTATATTTTAGAATTAAAAAAAATAACAATATTTAAAAGTATTTCCCTGATGGGTAAATCCAAGTGGGATAGAGTATTTATTTTCCTTTTTCCTATGAGTTTTAGACATGGGATACTAATACATTTGGTGTAAACCTCAACCATCATGATGATATTTCCATCTCCTCTTTCATTCATCATAAAGATATAATGGATAAAAATTATTTACTTTGCAATTATTTTTCTATGATAATTTGTAAATATATTCCTTTTGGATTATTTCATACACACGTATTCTATTTGTATTTAAATTGAGCATTTACACATCCAAAATTTTATGAAAATATGTTTTTAATCTTTATTTTACTAATTTTATTTTTGGATAAAATAATAATAAAATATTTAAGATTAAAACAAAATATATAAAATAAGGGCAAAATAGTCATATAAAAATATACATAAACTTTTTTTTAATATTTGAGAATCTAAAATATAAATGACTGAACTTACATAAAACAAAACAAGTATAAAAATCCTAATCTTGCAAATTTCTTTTTGAGAGAAAGGGGATATAAATTAATACTCTATATATTTGCTAAGCCACTATTTTTTAAATTAAACATTTGTATCCTAAATCTTTAAAAATATATTTTTATATATTTTTTTTACTATTTTAGTTTAGACAAAGTAATTTAAAAAAAAAAACTACGATTTGAAAAATGTATAAAATTATATAAACTATGACACGTTTAGAAAATGTTCGATTTTATTTTATTATTATTATTTTTTGTTGTTGTTTTCGTTGTCAGTTGTCATTTAGAGGAAAGCATAGCTTACAAGCAAGCTCTCCTTCTTCCGTCCAACTAGCAGTTTCTAGGAGCTAGAAGTAGATAGAAGCAACACTAGAATCTCCAAAATCCTTGGATAACACTAACGTCTTTGACGATATCTCATTATACCCGGATCAAATTTTATGCTTCAAACCGAAGGGTATGCCTTCTCTTGCTTTCTCACTGCGATCCCGCTTGATTACATCGCTCCTAGTACTTAATTTTTTTGGGGTTAAAATCGCTAACTTTTAGATTATCCATGGTTCGTGTTCTATTTTATTGTGCGATCTTTAAATTTGAGTATGGTGTCTTTTTTCTTCTAGATAAGGATGGAAAACTGAGAAGTTTAAGGTTTTACGATGATGCGTATCTTCGGATCACCGTTTCCGTATCATATTGGTGTTTATTTTGGCACCGCGATGAAACCGGTTTATGGCCAATTATGATATTATAAACTATACATATCTGCTACAAGACAGTCAAAGATCTTACTCTAACAGGACAAGATACAGAGATTTAAAAAATAAAAAATAAGAAGGAAACGGGTTCATAGTGTTGGGCTTCGAGTTATCAAGGGGTGAATGGAGTGAAGTTTTGATTTTTGTTACTGGATTATGAGCAACATGTCTTTCTTAGCTTGGAGGAAGAAAACAGCACGATTTAAATTGAATCAAATCATGTAATCTTGTGCATGGATTCATTTAATGAGGCAATTCAACTGGGTTTTCACTTTTATATAATACCCTTTTCTTTTTCCTTTTTGCTGATCATTACAGGGTATATCTTTCTAGGAATGGAAATACTATCATGCAGTTCTGTATCATGTTGTCGGTTTGACAATTATATGAGGGATTATGTCTGTGAAAGATTGAGTTCAAGGCAAAGAAAGGCTTTTGCTTTTCAAGGGAGTAGGGTTACTTCTACCAGGGTTCATTCAGGGTTGCGATCATTGAGATCGTTTAGGATAGGTAACTATAGAGTTAGAAACCTTAGGAGGCAGAAAGGTGCTGATTTTAAGGTTCTTCTTAGTGGTTCTGATGCTTATGTGATTGGTGGGGAAGAGGATGCAACAAGTACATATGAAGCCGGAGAAGAATCTGCATCGAAAGTTCTAATTCCAGGGTTGCCTGATGAATCCAAGGGCGAACATGGAGCCCCAATTACTAGCTGCCTTTGGGAATGGAAGACAAAATTAACTGTGCATTACGAGAAGGCAGGGTGTGAAAATGTCAATTCTCCTCCGGTGCTGTTTCTTCCTGGTTTTGGTGCTGGCTCCTTCCATTATGAGAAGCAATTAAAGGATCTTGGTCAGGAATATAGAGTATTTGCACTGGACTTTCTTGGGCAGGGCAGGTCTTTACCGGCCGAAGATCCTACTTCTATTTCCATGAGAGAAACCAAGCCAGACGGAAAGGACCATGTGTGGGGTTTTGGGGAGAAATCTGAACCATGGGCTAGCGATCTTGTTTATTCAATGGATTTATGGCAGGATCAGGTTCAGAGTTTCATAGAAGAGGTAATCTTGAATCTCTCTCCTGTGTTTATTTAATCTAATTAGTAAATGTTTTATCATGTACCATTGTCCTTCAAAGGATCATCTTATTGTTTCACACCCCCATGAAGTCGCTGCTGATTATTTTAGACTATAAACTTGCTGTTACTAATTCACTTTCTATTACTGCATCTTCATCAATCTTTGTCTTCCCCAAGAACCAAAAGCCTCCTTGGTGTTGCTTGCAACTTAGCCTATTTCATTCCCTTACAAGTTCTTTCTCCCAACTTCATCTGCTTCATGATGATGTTTAATAAGGAAAATCTCAGCTTAGCACTTAGCCACATCTAGGTGGAAATTGACATGTGGTACCTGAGAAACTCCTTTTAAATTATCATCTGCATGAGATGATACATTATCTACTTGCCATATGGGGTTGATATGCAGGTGTGCTAGTTCTAGTCTGCGTTTGGTAAAGCTGAAAGGTTTGTTCATTTTGCTTAAAACGTTTTCAGAGTTTTTCTGATATTTTTAATAATTAAAACATTAGAAGTGTCAAACAATATCATAATAATCTGAAGATATTGCACTTACTAGTGCCTTTTGGCAACAAGTAATGGTAGGAGGCAAAGGTGGCTATTAACCTGTACTGCTGATGACATCATCTTCCACCACCATTACTGCTAAAAGTCACTGATATTTTCAAATCTTTTGAGATCACTATAATAATATTCAACAGTTGCAAAATTTAGTTATAACAGAAGTTGAAAAATTTCCTTCAAATGCTTTATACGAAACAAATGCACACAAAGGTGAATATTACTGACAGGTACTTCATCCAGATGGTACTTATTCGATGACTATTTTTCTACCTCAGAGACAGATGTCTATCTAGATAATGCACCATTCTGAAATTTCGCAACATTCCATCATTGCATCATGGCATGCCAGTTGCGTTTCCTGATTTATATATTAATCTCTGACCAGGTTATTGGTGAACCAGTATATGTTGTTGGAAATTCACTTGGAGGATACGTGGCTCTATACATGGCAGCATGTAATCCTCAGTTAGTGAAGGGTATTACCTTGCTAAATGCAACTCCCTTCTGGGGACTTCTTCCGAATCCTGTGAGTTCTCCACGACTATCAAAAATGTTCCCATGGACAGGAACATTTCCTCTGCCTGCCAGAGTTAGAAAGCTTGTTGAACTTGTGTAAGAATTCCTGTGCAGTGTTAATATTCCTTTGATTGAATAGTTAAGTTCATTTTCTTGGTTCATAAACATATTCAGCTGTTTGATAAGAACAATGGACAACGATTGCTCTAGTTGCTACTAATACTCTGAGTATGCACATGTTGGTGGTTTCTTGACAAGATAAAATTCTGATTTAGTTGGCAGAAAATGAGCGATCCGGAGACTATTGCTCAGCTGCTTAGACAGGTATATGCAGATCATACAACAAACGTGGACAAAGTATTTTCCCGTATAGTTGAAACGACACAACATCCAGCTGCCGCTGCAGCATTTGCTTCTATTATGTTTGCTCCCCAGGGACAGCTGTCTTTTACTGATGCTCTATCCGGGTATGCTTTAGAAAAATGCTCGAATTGCTTAACATGTTAGACCTTGATTCTCAATTATTAATGCAGTAATAGTTTATGATTCCACAGATGTCAGGAGAACGATATACCAATTTGCCTTATGTATGGCAAAGAAGACCCTTGGGTAGGTCCTTTCTGGGGTCTTCAGGTGAAAAGACATGTACCTGGAGCTCTATATTACGAGATCAGTCCTGCAGGCCACTGCCCTCATGACGAAGTCCCTGAGGTATGGCTTGATGGTTTACTACCACTGAATGTCAGTAGAATAGTCATCTGCATGTACTTAAACCGATCTTCCTAGCAACTGTTTGAGAATCCTCATGAACGTTTGGTTCTCGACAATGGCTCTCTGAGTAGGTTAATCTATTATCTGCTGAAAGTAGCAGAATAGCTGGCAATTTCCTGAGGATTGTCTTCAGGAGTGACATATATATTCCAAGCAGTTTACATTTTTAAAAATTATCTTTGACTTACCTGCTATCCTGGTCATCGATTCAGGATATTCTCGTCCTTTTCTTAGTTATTCCACCTTCCAGGACAGCTGATTCTCTTCCTAAAAGGATCCTATACTTTAGTTCTTGAATAATCCCTTGCATATGCAGGTGATTAATTATTTATTACGAGGGTGGATCAAGAACTTGCAGTCGCAGGGTTCAGTGACATTACCGTTACTTAACGACGCGGGAAATCTCCAGCAAACTATTGCTAGGGAGGTAGAATTTGCAAGAGCAGCAGCTAAAAAGTCGGTCATAGTAAAATTTGTTGGATCCAGGCTGTTATTTTTGAACTGGATAGCTTCCCTTCTTAAGTCGGGCTTGGGGAGATCACAGTTGAAACCTTCAAAAATAGCTTAAATTGTTCATTTTCCAATTTATATATTTAGATACAATTTGTAGTAATCTTGCTGTATATAATCTTTGATTGTATAGATGTGAAAATAGAGATTTTTAATTAACCAAAAAAAAAAAAGAGAGAGATTTTTGGAATATTACAGATCTTACATGTTCCCATCTGTCATTTGTTTGTTTTTTCCCGAGAAAAAAAAAAAAAAGTCACTCTAAGATGAAATTTTGTACAGTGCCTTTAGTAGACATTTTTTTCGTAGGAAGTGATTGTTTCATATAAAAGGTTGTTTAATATTTCTTTCGACATTTGTTTTGATCAAAATCTTAGTAACATTAAGAGAATTTAGTTAATATTGATAATTGTAGTCGACCATTATGGATAGTAATAAAAAATATAGTGATCTGTACTTTAAAAAGGGAATTCATTTTTCTTATTTTATACTACGAACTCCTAGTTTATGATAAGACTCCCAAGGGATTGGAAAATAACAATGATAATAAATCTTGAGAAGTTCAATTTACAGCTTCGTTTAATGGCTTGCGATTTTACCTTAGTTGTTAGAACCCGAGAATGAAGTTGTCTCCTGTGGTAACCTTAGGAGTTTCCCATTGAAAGAAATGGGAAATACCCTAGGCTCATGCGCATACATGCATGTGTACATACACATCATCCCAATACACATACATGCATGAACACATACATTTAAAATCCTAAACTCTTAATTCAACTTGTTTATTAATTATATATGAAAATTTAAGTTCTTAATTTGGCCAATTTAATCAATATGTCTTATATTCAAGTTCAATCTATCTATAAAATAGCTATAAATACAAATAAAAAGGGATATTTATGAAATTAATGTCAACAAATACAAATGGTACAATTGTAACACTTAAACATAAAATTACAACTCACCAAAAGTTGAGGAAGAATGAAATTTTCTATTTGGAAAATGTCATGAAATGTCACTAGCATTTCTTTTTGGGATCGATGCACTTAACACTCATTAAGATTGCCCTTTCTATTTTGCAACAATTGTGCTATTTTTTTATTTATTTTTTTAAGAATTTGTGTTTTTTTATTAAAGAAGTCTTCTAAATATTTCTTCTTTCTTCATTCATTTATGCTATTGGTAATCCTATATGCCATTGAAGTATAATTTATTATAATATATAATTTTAGAAGGTTTTTTATTATTATATCTCTTCAATATTACCTTTTCATGCACTTATATTTTCATGAAAAGTCATCAAGTTATTGTTGTCTTTTAGTATAGTCAAAATCGTATAAATGTCAAAAGTAATCAGTAAGTCTATAATAGTACAACTTTTTTACTTTTCCCATTTTTTTACATCTTTTATATTTTTCTAAAAGCTTTTATTATTCATATTTTTTTATTAACAATACTTTTTACTATTTGTATTACCCATGCCTTTTCATTTCTCAAGAAACATATTTTTATATATAGGATAATATTTGTAGAAAAGTTTTGATATGATGCAACTCTTAATATATGATGTTGTATTCACATTAGTCAGAATATTATAATTTTCCCCAAATATTATGATATTTCATATAACCATTAATTGCCATTAAATTACAAAATACATATAAGATATATTTATACAGTTAAATAATTGAGTTCTCGCAATCTTTGAAATGTGAATTTATTAAAATATTACTTATGATAATCTTCAATGTAAATATATCATTCTTATTAATATAGATATATTTTAAAATAAAATTTACGTATTGTGTAGAGTTTTAACTAGTTTATTGTAATACAAAAAGAACTTAATAAAAGTTTGTTTTCATGGAAACACAATAATTCTAAAGTATATCTAACATGACAAAAGCCAAAACTATTATATTAAATTACATGATAACACATATCTAAGGTATTTATGCTATAATAAACTATTAAAAAATGTACTAAGGTTATTATACCAATTATTCGAAACAACCACATGAAAAGTATATAAATTTAAATTATTAATAGACCATGCTCAATGTTTTTATGTAGTGCATAGGGTTGAGTAGGTATATGGTAGATAGGTTATAAAGTTCTATCCGTACCCTATTCTATAAGATATAGGTTTCCAAATTTTAAAATTAAAATCTATCTTATAGCATCCTAAAACCATTATATAAGACCTATATGATATAGAGTACCCTATTGAACCTATAAATTTTATCTTTCTTTTTATAAATTTAAAATTTATATGACATTAAAAAAATTATTTATCTATGATATTACAAGTTCTTTGTATGCAAAATTTATAAAACATGTAACAAAACTTATGGAATTAAAAAAAAAAAAGAGAGAGTAAATTTCCTACCTTTATTTTTTTCAAGTTTTGTGATCTTACTATTCAGTATATTGGAAAGAACATGAAAAAAAAAATAAAAAACATAAAGTTGGAAATGAAAATGGGAAAAAAAAAAAAAAGAAATAAGGGCAATATTAGGTTTAGTTGTTTAGGAATATTAACTTATGAACTTAGACTCTTTTATTTTTCTTTTCTTTATTAAAAAAATTATTGCTAAAAATATAATACTATCATTTATTAATATAATTTAATAACTTTTTAGAGGATAAGTACATAGTATTGTGGAATCTATACATTGTATATATTGGCATACGAATTTTAGGATGGATACAAGGTAAGAAGATATTATAATTATACCATACCCTATGGAAGTAAATTTTGAAAAATTTGTATGTGGAACTTACACCATAATCTTATTTATCTATCCAAAACCTACCTAATCGAGTAAGGTATAGTCGAGTAATTTTACAATAAAATTATCTCCTCATCCCTAATGGCACCTTGATTGAAAAGAGAGTAGACAATAGGGCTAACAAAATCAAATAAGACGAAGGAGACACTGCAAACAAAAAAGTGTAAAGTGAAAAAGCCAAACCTTAAAATAGTTGGTGTGTGCTAGAGCCAAGCAAGAAAAAAACGAAATAAAATTTTAACAAATTAATATTAAACAGGTTCATAAATAAAGTCGAAATATGTGTACAAAACTTATTTGATAAATAGGTTTATAAATGGATTTGCACGTTGAAATTTCGATATATTGCCAAGTGACACAGGTTGTGTTTCAAATTACCTGCGTTAGATGTAAAACACTAAAACCCATTGCACTTAAATTTTATAAATAAGATGTCTTAATGCCCATTTGGAAAAAGAAAAAAAAAAAAAAAAGGGAAAAAGAATGCGCATGCCAAAAGTTGGAGTATTACTACTGTAAAAGATGGCGGCTTCTAGCTTTCCTTTCCTATTGACTGACCATTAGAATCAAGTAGGTGCAGAGGATCTCGTGGAGATGCTGGCATAGACAATATCTCCCGTGCTGTCAAACAATGTGAAACGCTGTATAGAAAGTAGAATTTTTTCCATACGACAATTACAGTATACTTACATACGAAAATAATAATAATAATAACAATGAAAGATGTCTGCAAATTACTTATATTTTATTACGCCTATCTTTTACTCCTTCCATACATAGGAATGCTGATGCAAATTTTCTTTAAACTGAGCTGAGCGAGCTCACTTTGTAAACAAGTTCAACTC
The DNA here is from genome assembly GCA_037954665.1 of Laguncularia racemosa. Lineage (NCBI taxonomy): Eukaryota > Viridiplantae > Streptophyta > Magnoliopsida > Myrtales > Combretaceae > Laguncularia > Laguncularia racemosa. Next base: position 1,057,999 of record JBBMOL010000013.1, on the reverse strand, counting down.
AAACTTTAAATAAATTTTGTTTCGGTTCGAACAAATTCGCAATTAAGCTTGTGAACCAACTTGCAATTGAGTTCAAGTTTTTTGAGTTTTCAAGCTTCAATTTGAGCTTGAATTCAAACTCAATAATTGTAAACGAGCTCCAATCGAGCTTAAGCTTTAAATTCCTTATCAAACTCAAACTCAAACTTATAATTTTCAAGCCAAGTTATAGCTTGAACTCTATATTTTTTTTTTGACAAACCAAACCTGAATATTAAAAAATTCAGGTCGATTTGTTTACAGCCCTATATCAAGATCCACGCAAAGGCATCAAAATTAGAAATATTGAAAGTCGCAGTGCAATCAAATAAAGTCGACACCCGTGGGACTTGCTAAACACCAAAAGGATCCAAATAGAAACTTTCCAATTAGCGTGGAGAATTTCTGGCAGAAATTCACATGGCATACTAAGATGCAGAAAATTTATAACAAACCCAAAAATGTTTCAGACACAAGCTTTCAAACTTACGAGTCCGAGGCATCGATATCTGCATCGATGTCAGATACAAACAACGATTATAAGACACCTAAATGATTGAATACTAGAGTCTCACTCATTCTTGTTAAGCATTGCCCGGACCTTCATCGGCAAACCATATATTCGAATGAATCCTGCAGCATCGGCTTGATTATATATATCGCTTTCCTCGAATGAAGATATATCCTGCCTATACAGGCTAAATGGACTTGTTCTGCCAGCAACATTGACGGATCCTTTATACAGTTTCAATGTCACCAAACCAGTTGTAGTCTCTGTTATCTTATTCATATATGCATCCAAAGCCTCGCGTTCGGGGGTAAACCATCTACCTGTGTATACCAGCTCTGCATACTTCAGGGCCAACTGATCTTTAGTTTGTAATGCTTCCCTCTCGATAGTTAGCGACTCCAACTCACGCACGGCATAGAAAAGGATGGTACCACCAGGAGTTTCATAAACTCCACGGCTTTTCATCCCTACCAGCCGGTTTTCGACCAAATCAATACGCCCGATGCCATGTTTACCACCAATCTTGTTGGCCTCGTTGAGTAAAGCAGCAGGAGAAAGCACTTTCCCATTGATAGAAACTGGGACCCCTGAGAGGATTTCAATCTGTACGTACCTGAAAAAGTGAGTACATTAAAAATAATTACAATTCTAGGCGTGCTCTTGAGTCTTGCCTCAGGAAAGGACTTAAAGAAAGGAAAATTCTCAGTTTTGATGAATAGACTAACTCAGGCTGATCAGGTGCATCTTCAGGGTCAACAGTCATCATATACATGTCCTTTTTTGGCTCACTGGCAGGATCCTCCAATATATCTCCCTTTGGAAAGACATGAAAGCATCAGAGAGACAGAGACACAGAAAATGCACTCTAGATATCACAAGCGCATAAGAAGATAATTTAAATCCCATCCATCTGTTGATTTGTTAAGCACAGAAAATCATCCAGACAGCACAAACATATTTCACAGGATCACTTTTGAGACCAAATGATTCATCCTTTTTCTGTCTATATGTATTGGTTTGGCAATGGTTTATCAACAGGTGTTTTTGCCAGAAAAAAAAGAAAGAAAGAAAGTATAAGTACATATATACCCTCCTTACAAAATAAAACATCAATCAAATTTGTATAAAAACAGACTTATTTAACCTTTACTTTATTTAGTTTTACAAAAGTAAAAAAAAAAAACAAATAGATTTCTTTTTACAATGAATAAACTATTTTTCCTCAAGCTTTTAGCAGAAAATATTTGAATTTTTACTTTTGTAATTCTCATTCCCCAATCAGTCTTCTCCATAATCATAATTTTGATGCCAATTAATCAAAGGAAACGTTTGAAATGGAAACAAATTAGATAATTTTTCAAATATTAGATTTCAAATAGGTGCAGATCATACACTAAACAGATACAAATAAGATTGAGCTAAGAAAAAGACGATCCAAACAAACACCAAGAGCTGTTACTTGATAGGCTTTAGGCGTCCAAAAGGAGCATGCAACCAATTGCAAATGCTATGCATCAAAACCAGTGTTGCTGGATAGCCAAAAAGTACCTCATGACTCAGGTGCATTAAGTTTCTGTCTCTGCTATAAATGGATTTCTTTGTCACAGGGACAGGCACGCCGTGTTTTTTAGCATACTCAATTGCATCTTCCCTTCCCCTGATATCCCATTCCCTCCAGGGAGCAATGATAGTCAGATCAGGATTTAATGAGAAGAAAGTAAGTTCAAAGCGAACCTGAAAATGTATAAATATATATAAGTCAGGTCTTCATCCACACCAATACTCAGGCATTGTAGTGTAACTGGAACGTGAAATGCACCTGATCATTTCCCTTCCCTGTGCATCCATGTGCCACAGCATCGGCTCCGACTTCCTTAGCAAGTTCTACCATTGCCTGTGCAGCATGCAAATCCTTTAGAAAAGGCAGAGAAAAATCCAAAAAATGGTGCTTATAATTAAACTACTAAACAACCGGCAAGTTGGAAGGTAAAAGTTGACCTTTTCTTTCATTAACTAAAAAGTGCACGATTTTTAGTGTTCCAACACACAGAAATTGACTTTAATCACACCAAATAGCATTGAGAGTGCAATCACGTGGAGCTTCGAAGAACCTACCTTTGCAATGAGTGGACGGGCCAAAGAAGTTCCTAACAAGTATTTCCTTTCGTAAACAGCACCAGATCTCAAGAATGGGAAGACATAATCCCTCACGAATTCCTCCTGTAGGTCCTTCACAACCAATTGACAAGCCCCACTTGCCTTTGCCTTTTTCTCTAAGCCTTCAAGTTCCTCAATACCCTAAAATTTAGTATTAACATTGAGCCAGTGTCCAAAAAAAGTAACAATACTCCTAAGAGAAACAGTAGTTCCATCAGCAATGAGCTAGCCCTAATGAACACAATTAAATTTAATAATAGAGAAAGAATATCATACTTGACCAACATCAGCAGTGAAGCAAACAACCTCACAGCCATAATTCTCCCTGAAAGACCAAAAGGAAATTAAAGGCTGGACATGGATGATTTAGAACTCAGTAAAACAAAAATTCCCTGTAGAGAAAGATTGATTGGAAGACCCCAGAAAAAGTAGAATTCAAGGTGAGATCATGCAACAAGCAGTCAAACAGGAAATCAATAGCAACAACAATGCTTAGTTATCAAATCAATTTAACACTCATGACAGATCTTCATAGTTATACAAAATACATGAGTTTAATACTCTATTTTTCAGTCTGAAAACATAATGACAAACGATTATTAATGAAATGTTTCTTGCAACCTTCAAACAGAATATGCAAATTCCAGGCATCACGTTGGTTTTCGCCCAATTCTTTTAGTAAGCATCTACACACATGAAACAAAAGATTACTATACTAATCTTTTGCCATATTTTCCAGCCAAGCTCAATTATAAAATGTGGCGATAAGCAATGCAACTCGACAAAGGGATAAAGAAATTACCTTAACCACGGAACAATGACTGAGGTGTCTAAGCCACCACTATAGGCTAGGACTACCTTTTCCAGCTTTCCACGAGAACCAACACGCATTTTCTCTCCAGGACTAGACAAAGCTGATTGAATGACTGCATGTAGAGCTGAAAAACAACTGTCAGTGCAGTTCTCAATCATGCTCAGGCTTAAGTTCATACAATTGGGGGGAAGAAAACAAGCAAAAAGGCTTTAATAAAAATCAATGACACCTACGTTTTAGTCCTATGGATAGTTCCTGTCTTGGAAAAAAAGCAGTGGAACTTAGACCACTTGTTGAAAAATAATCCAAGGGAGAAGTTGGGAATGGAAATACTATCTCCCATAGGTTCATTAAGGTTGGCAACAGAAGCATATTTTACTCTGGCATTCCTATGGAAGCTAGGCTGCATCGCATCATCAATAGATGCAAAAAGGTTGTGCAAGGGTGAATTGCCATGTTTGAGAGCATATTAAAGCATCAGTACTATTAACGTGAAGCCAAACTCCAAATAGCTTATCCAACAAGCTCACACTCACACAAGGTGGTGTATTTTCCATCGGTACAGCTTATGATACACTGCGAAGATGGACATCAAAAGTTCCATGGTTTAAAATTGTTTGGTTCAGTAAGGCAATACCTGGACTGTTTCCTAACTTTGGTTGACAGTGAAAGAGAGGCCGATACAAGCTACATAATTGGACGATTGTAAACTTTGCAACTTTTTTTCTGCATAGGAAAGGATTCAAAAGGCATCACCATCTGTTGTTCTAATGCAGCTAATCCTCCCTGTTAAGTACCCATTCTTATATCACATTCAACTGTGCACCCACATTCATGCATAAGAATAACACCTTGAATGGCCTAATATCAACAACTGGGAATATGAGCAAGACTGCTATGCTAAAAGATAGCTCTGGCACCAGGCATTTAATATATCATGAAAGAAACAAACAATCGAAGTGCATCAAGACACCCATTACAGCCAAACTGATTAAGCCATCAGGATTTCATTTTATGCTGACATTGCAAGCCCAATGTTCTCTGCACCGATTCAATGCACATAACCTGGAAACCAATATATACATGGGTGTAGGTTTATGTTACTCATAGGTAGACAAGAGCTTGTTATTGGTCGATTTATTGAGGGCTATGTAACTTAAAACACACCAGACACAAGTAAGCCTTTACATGTTCACAAAAAACGCTTTACCAAAAGAAAGCATTGCAGTACCATGAATCCAATCAGCCCATGACACAACTCCTTTTTTCTCTTAAACCGCTAAAACTTCCAAAAGACATGACAATCAGAAAAGATCAGAACTAACCTTTGCCTGTAGAAGATTTCACATTAGCACAACTATAATTTAACTGCACTGCAGAACCATGGAAACCACTCTCTGTTGCCCCCAACTGCCAAAAAAACAATTCACACGCCCAATTCATCAACAACCCAATTTCACCAGAAAGCGAACGGGGTTTGATGCAACCCAAAATTACATCAATGAGTATGGAGAAAGTCTCAAATTTATCAACCCAAATGGATTATAGGACTACTTACCAATGAGGACGGTTTCACAAGACATCTTGTATTATGTAGAAAATCTGCAGATTAAATACCACAGTAAAAAATTAAATACCATTTCAACAAAATAAATATAAAGATAAAAACTTCATTGTCATCCAGCATGCATTGAAATGAGAGACCTTCACCCCCAAAAAAATGTATTAATATGAATAAATTTTCGACAAAATAAATGTAAATTTTGAAACGCGAGTATACGTGCATTGAAATATGATATCATTATGAAAAAACCAAATAATGTATTGAATAATAATATCAATAAAATTTCAACATAATAAACATAAAGTTGAAACTTTATTCTCATTTTTATCAGCACATGCATTAAAAAATGTGAACTTTTTTCAAAAACATATACATATAATTTTTTCTCGAATGAGATTAGAAAGAGGGAACGATCTTTGAATGAAAAAGAGAATGTACCTCTCTTATGTCCACGCAGGTCGGAAAATCCAAGGCTGTTAGTCGACGAATTCAAGGTTACTGCATGCCACTGTGCCATGCTTGAGTTGTTTGTTTGTGCTTTTGTTTTCTGGCTGTAGAGGGTTTTGTTTATCTATTATCATAGTTGTTGTTCTTAGGGTTTTAGGCAAACACAAATAGAGTGACTCAGTGAGTCACGTGATGTTCACTCGGACCGAGTTTCCACGCCAAGCCGCCACTGGCCCACTGCAAAAGCAGCGGTTCCGTTGAAATGAAACAATTGGACTGGACGTAATATTTATTTAAGTAATATAATATATATATATATTTAAAAAAGTAGTTTTAGAAGACTATTAGTACAATTTCTATTATTAATATAAATGTTACGTTATGAATATTATGTCTGAGATAACTGATAAATAAAATTAAATGGTACGACGAATTTGCCGCATATCTTTTTGTCAAACTAGTAAGCCATATAAGATTTGGTCTATAATCTCAACTCTTTTAAGTCTATTTTTAAGGAATTGCCTCAACAATTTTTTTTCCAAAATAAAATGAGCAAATGTTCAATAAGGTACCTATATTCCATGTAAACATACATAAGTGCCAAAACACAACAGGAAATATATATATATATATATATATATATATTGTTGGATATGTTTAGAAAATAAATTAATTATGGTGCTTGATTTTTATTTTTTTTTTGCATATTTAATGTGAAATATATATATAACATATCAATTACTTTAAAGTTATTCACACCCATAAATTGTGTATATAATTTAACTATGTAAAGCATAAAATAATTTAATAATCATAAAAATGATAGACAATGTCTTAACTATATATATAGTACTATATGTATATTAAAGTAGGAGTATTGTTGTTAATCTTTTTGTTGCAATAGCGAGTTTTTTATGACTATTTTTTATTGGGGTTCATAATATTTGGTCAGAAGATCAAAAGTTTCTCAGGCAATATAATTAAGTAAAAACTGTATAATGCACGGTTAATGGCTTAAAGCATATATATATAATCATTATCAATTAATAATAATAACAATTTAAAATATCACAGTCGTTCTCTATTATATATTATTACCATCTAAAATATATATTTTTAATACACTTTTTTTTTTTCATGCAATTTTATCATTACCAGTAATTTATACTTACCACACGCATATACCTTACTTGGTCACCCCCGCATTACACAAGACATTAACGTAATTTAGACTTTTAGATTAGGGAAAAAAATGCACGTTTATACATTAAGTTTTACTTATTTTTTGGATAGAAAAAAGCCTTATTATTGTTTATTAGATACCTTTTAGTTTTAGGAGTAAAGTGTCAAAGATAACTTCATTCTATTTTCTTAATGTTATTTTTTTGTGAGCTAATGCTCAATATTTTCCTTTAGTATTATTACCCATTTCATAAGATATTCATTTAACTTACATGCGCATGCTTTTAATTAAATAACATAAATGAATATTAAGCTAAAATCCGATGCAAATCAAATATATATTAAGTAAATATAGTGCGTCAATGTATCTATTCAAGTATTATGCTATCGATCTAAAGGTACCATCAAAGATTGAGTAATAGAAATCGTATTTCTTTTGTTTGTGTATTGGAAAACAACCTCTTGTAGGTTTGATTACATCCATTACAAAATAAATAAATAAATAAAATTTAGAAAAGCAAAAAAAAAACTAGGAGCTAACTAAAGGAAAAAAAAATTCATGGAATAAAAGGAAAATCTAAAATAAATAAAAATCTTTTTGTAAATTGTAACTAGCCTAATTTGAGGCTAATTTTAAAATTACAATAAATCACATAAATATCCAACCTAATATTCATATTTTTTTTTCCACACCTACTCTAGCTAGTGTATAGGTATTCTCTATTATTAACCTTGTCACAATAGTCTAAAAATCTAAGCTACTCAATACCATGGTAAAACATTAGCTAATTAGCTATAAGTAAACACATCTATTAATTTTAATTTACTTTGTTATGTGAATCAAATTGTGAGCTATGATAATTTTAGATTTATTCTCACAATAAAATCTCATAGGCTCATTCTATTCAATCTTCAAATCCTCAATAATAGTATTCATTTAAAGCAATTCACACACACCTTTAACCATTACTCAAAAATTCAACCTATGCACTTGATCAAACAACAATGTCTTGTTTTTTCACTCCTCAAAGTCACGAGGTTCCCCACTAAAAAATGTGTAATATCTTAAAGCTAATCTTTTATCAACAATAGCTCCAGCATAATCAGTATCGGTATAAGCTATAAGAACTATTCCTTTATTTCTTTTGAACAAAATTCCCTTACTTGGTGTTTCCTTGAGATATTGAAGAATTATATGTGTTGCTTGTAGATGAACTTTCTTCCAACAATGCATAATTAAACTGATTGCACTTACTACATATGCTATATTTGATGTATATGAAATGAATAAATAAGTCCCTATTAGGCATTGTATACATCTCTTTGTTGATTGTACCATCCTCCTTTGCTACTCTAAGCTTAAGGTTTTGATCAAGATGAGTGCTTACAGGTTCACATGTTGTATTGCTTGTTTCCTTGAAAAGATCTATAACATACTTTTGTTATGAGATGGAAATTTCTTTACCTAAAAGGTGCAACTTCAATCACAAGAAAACACTTTAGCCTCCCCATTGTCTTAAACTCAAATTCCTTTACTAGACATTGATCGAGAAAAAAAAAAGAAAAAGAAAAAAAGTTTTGTTTATCATCATTCCCTATTAGCATTATGTCATCAAGATACATTAAAAGAATCATAATTTCCTTTTTAAAGAGAATGTTTAATAATCAACATGTGACCTCCTTGATTTTATTTATGTCCTAGAGCCAACATGATGCCCACAAAATCTTCTAAACTATGCTTAACGCGATTGCTCAAGCTCATATAATACCTTCTTTTAACACAAATGTATAAGCAATCAAATTCTTCCCATAACTTAGAAGAAACTTCCATATAAATTTCTTCTTCTAGTTCTCATAGAGATGCATTTTTTAGATCAAATTGCTACAATTCCCAACCATGATTAGTTGCTAATGGCAATAATATTCTAATGGTGTTCATCTTTGCAATTAGGGTAAAATTTTAGAGATAATCAATCCCATAAGTTTGTATATAGCCTTTTCCTATTAGCTATACCTTGAGTCTCTCGATCGACCTATCTACCCTATACTTTACTCTATACACCTACTTAATTACTGGCCTATTTCCTTTAAGTAATTCAACAATACCCAAATTTTGTTTTTCTCCAATGCCTCCATCTTCACATTCTTGACCCATTTCCTTTATTCACTAGACGAAAGCCTCTAGATAAGGTGGTAGAAATAGTGATGATATTTGGCTTTACAAGAAAGGCATTGCAAGATGGTGAAAATATTCTAAACAATAAGAAATGCATAAGAGGGGTATAATGGTAGTTTACACACTCTTTGATTCTTTTTTTATGGCAAAATGTAGGTCCAGGTCATGGTAATCATTATTCTCTCGAATTTTAGTTTCATTTAATGATGAAGGGTTAAAAATCAGTACCTCATTTAAAGAAACTAACTTAGCCAATTGGACTAGTGTAGGCTTGGAACAATCATATAAAACTAACCTAACTTAAGCCTAATTTTAACCATACAATAAATCACAAAATATCTGACATAATATACATGATATTATTATTATTATTATTATTATTATTATTATAGAAATATACACTATTAGTTTTTAACATTTATCCATATTTTTATTTAAATCTTCAACATTTTTTTTCTTTTCAATTAGAATCCATAATGTTTTGAAACTCATGCAAAAATAGGATTTAAGTTAAAATTTTCATCCCTTCATGATAGGTGTTAGTTTCAAATTAGTTCATAATAATTAATTTAATAAAATAATAATATTAAACATATTTGATTACACAGTTCACTGAAAAATTATTACTTATATATTTAATTATATCATATAATAAAGATATAAAAAGAAATAATTAAAAGTAAAAAAAAAAAAGAGGGCTAGGTGTTGGTTCAGGGGGGGTGGTGGAGGGAGAAGGGAGGGGTTGGTGTGGGTTGCGCTTTAAAAAAGTTGTACAAACCTTATCACCTTGGTCTATTAAACCAAGCAAATCAAAAGTTAATATAATACTATTGTTTTGAAAATTAATAGATATCCTATTTTATAAAGCTTTAAGAATGTTGAAGATCCAAATATAGGAAAGAAAGAAAAAAGTTAAAAAATAAAAAAAAGTAACTATTTAAAACTAAAAGTATACATTTCTCTTATTATAACTATCTCTTTATTGCAAAACTTCGTCATATAATAATAGTCTATAAAGTTCTTGATATATTATCATATACTATAGTGTAATATAAATATCACCTTTTAACTTAAAAAGTAAGAAAGTTGATTGTAAAATCAAAATGAGTAAATCACTTCTTTGGTATTTCAATTTTGCTAATTGTTTTAATTAAACGTCTGAAGTTTAAAAATATTAATTTACTACTTATAAACTTTTCAATATCATTTATAGTATTTCTACTAACTCCACTAAGATAGTTAATTGTATAAATGAGTAAAATTTAGATATTAAATTGATATTTTCAAACTTAATAGTTAATTACAAAAAATATATAAAATTTGAATACAAATGTAACATTTGCTAATCAAAATTGATCAAACTTTAGAAAATATTTTTTTTTTAATTTTCATGTGAATTTTAACTTTTCAATTAATATATCTCATTCACCACTTTGTAATAATTATGTAATAAAAACATATCGATAAAACAATTTTTCGATCATTAGAATTTCAACTGTTAATATACATGACAAATATAATAATAATAATAATAATAAAATCAATCAGGCCGAGATAGTTTTAAGCTCCATGTCGAACCCAATTGTTTCTACTCTCAAGGACGACCATTTTTGGGATTATGATGTATTTTTTAACTCTTTTTTTGTCGGGTGGATTTTTATATTCACTCGAATATATATTTATTATTGATCTTACTCATTTTTCATGGCATATATAACAGAAACGATAATTAAATATCTGCTTTTGGCTCTTTCTCCAGAGAAGTTGGCTAGAAACTTCACTAGACATTCATTCAGGCTCCAATGACACTTCTTTCTGCATACTAGAGGTAGAGCTCTTCACTCTGTCACTTCTTTATGCTCAAATTGTTTCAATTCACTCTTCCTTTCTGCTTTTTAGTTGCATACTTGATGACCCTTTTCATATCCAGTCGTCTCTAGCCTGCTATAACGTTGTTCTTGTGGCTGTAATCCTAGTAAATAGAACAGGATAATTCTAAGGATCATTGCACTTATACGAAACCCATCATCGGGCTCTGCTTGGCTTATCGTTTTGGAATCGTTTTGATACCGGTTTCAAACGAGGCCTTTGGCTGAATAGAATACTAGAAAGATCATGTGAAATATATACATATCAGGTATGGGAGAGGCACGGATATAGATAAAATATAGATAAGAACCAATTCTAAGCTGGTTCTTCACGAAGTGATTTGGATCTTAATGCAGACCATGATAAGTTGATAGCTGTAAATATTGTGAAGATGATTAGTTTTAGAGCGTATAGTTGAATTATTATTTCATTGATCTAATTCACAATTTCAATGACTTGAACTACCAGGTATAAGTCAGAAGTTTCTTGTAAGAAGTCACTTAATAGTGCGTGAGTTGCTTGGCAATTTAAGCTCAAGCAATGAAGAATTGCTATTTAAAGCACAAGGATCCTTGTAGGAGAGCTTTTGATAACCATAGGAAAAAAAATTATAGTCTAGTTTGATTTGTATTAGAAATTTTTCTACTACATAGCTAAGATCGATGGTTTACAGGGATTTTGCATTTACTTTTATAGTGAAAAATTCAAAACCACCTAGGGATGAGGCTTCAATGTTTTGTTGTTGTTAAGGAGAGAATCTTTGAATCAAGGAATATTCATTTGATAACGTGTATTCTCGCTTGTTTGCTTTTCTTCATTTCCTTCCAAGTATGTGTTTTTATTCCACCAAGGTAAACATCTCCTTTATATGTTTAATTAGGTAAAGGATCTGGGTTATGGAAATCCTGTCATACAATTTTGTGCCATGCCTCCGGATTGATGATTTGAAGTATAGTTTCCTTGATAAGACATTAAATTCAAGTCGAAGGAACATTTTTGCTTGTAGAAGAACTGATGGTTTCATTACTTGTATCGTGCTTAGAAGTCAGTTCTTGAGATCATCCAATTTAGGCTCTCTGGGCTTTAGAAACAACAAGAGTAAGAGAGGATTTATTATGTTAGAAGCTGCTGAAGATAATAGAATTGCTGATTTTAAGGTCTATAGTGGAAGCTATAATACTTATGTGATTGGTGATGAAGAGGATGGATGGAGCATTTCTGATGAAGGAGAAGAAGCTGTAAATGGGGTTCTCATTCCAGGACGGCCTGATGAATCCAATGGCGAATCTGAAGCTAAAATAAGCAGCTGTTTCTGGGAGTGGAAGCCCAAGCTTGTTGTGCATTATGAGAAAGCTGGGTTTGGAAATGCCAATTCACCCCCGGTCTTGTTTCTTCCAGGTTTTGGTGTTGGTTCCTTCCATTATGAGAAGCAGTTAAAGGATTTAGGTTGTGAATATAGAGTATTTGCATTGGATTTTCTTGGGCAGGGAAAATCATTACCTTTTGAAGATCCTACACCCCTATTGGATGAGGAAAATGAAATGGAGGGAAAAGAAAATGATCATATATGGGGCTTCCGGAGAACATGTGCACCATGGGCGAGGAATCTTGTTTATTCAATGGATTTATGGCAGGATCAAGTTCGGTGCTTTGTAGAAGAGGTAAGAGGTACTGATTGACTTCCTTTATTCTTTGTTTCTTTTTGATTAATTCAAAATCATGGCGCCATAATAATTTTCCTCCACTGAGCTGTTTCCTGTCGGAATTGCAGAGCCAGTATATGTATATTCCACACTGTCTACCTTACATTTTTTTATGCACTAGGCTTATTAGTAATATGTCGTGCCAGTTAATGGTTTTTCATTAGCTAGTAATGCTTGTTTATAAACACCTAGTTTCCTGCACCTGCCAAAGTGCGTATCCTAGTGTTTTGATTAACTTCGACCACTTTCACCAAACTTGTTAAGGCTCGATAATGGTTTATGTTAAGATAAATGTAAAAGCCCACACCAATCTGCAAGCTTAAGTATCTATCAGCCGGTTGACAAGCAAAATTCATTGTTCTATTTTCATTGCAAGATGGGGTCATAATAAGAAAAACTAGCTTAGTTCATCCAGTTTTTTCTTTGCAGGTTATTGGTGAACCAGTTTATGTTGTTGGGAATTCCCTCGGTGGATATGTAGCACTTTATTTTGCAGCATGCAATCCTCAGTTGGTAAAGGGCGTAACATTGCTTAATGCAACCCCATTTTGGGGTTTTCTTCCAAATCCGATAAGGTATCCAAGACTAGCAAGGATATTTCCATGGGCTGGAACTTTTCCTCTCCCTGCAGGAGTAAGAAAACTCACTGAGCTTGTGTAAGTTTTTTCACCAGTTAAATGTATTCAGTTCCTCATACATCAAATTAATTAATCAAAGTGAGAACACCCTTGTTGTATTCTTCAAACTTGCCTGTAGTTCATGCTATTGAATCAAACTCTATAATCAGCTGATAGAAAAGCTTAAACTTAATAGATCGGTGTACCCTTTTATATTTTATACTTAAACACAATCTCTTTTGTATGCTGAGGTTCTTTATGAAAGCCCACCAAGTGGACCATTTAATTAAGAAGGGTGAAATGACAGTACAGATATTTCAACTTGCGGCCTTTTGCTTTAATAGCTGATAAATTTTAGATCAACAACCAACCACCTAAATGTTTGAACTTGTATATATAGTATGTGCTTTTATATTTATTTCTTAATTTATGCCTTGTTTGGGGGCCATAAATTGCTGTTCAAATTAGTAGCTATATTTGGGGGGTATGTGTTAGAAACATCATTTGCTAACCCCACTGTCTTCAGATTCATTTTGCTTAAGTCATCTAAACAAATTTCAGTTTTTAACTAGTTGGCAGAAGATAAGCAATTCAGAAAGCATTGAGGAGATTCTTAAACAAGTGTACGCAGATCATTCCATCAATATTGACATAGTATCTTCTCATATACGTGAAACAACTCGACATCCTGCTGCTGCAGCAGCATTTGCTTCAATAATGTTTGCTCCTCAGGGAAAACTGTCTTTTGGAGAGTCTCTATCAAGGTACATAATGATATATACTTAAGCAATGTGCTTTTAGTTGCAATCCTTTCTCCAATTTACAATTTCAAATTCTATCAATTTAATTGATAGGTGTCGGATGAACAATACACCTATCTGCCTTATGTATGGAAAAGAAGATCCATGGGTGAAGCCTGTATGGGGTCGTCAGGTGAAAAGAGAGGTTTGTGAAGCTCCATATTACGAGATCAGCCCTGCTGGTCATTGCCCCCATGATGAAGTCCCTGAGGTGTGTACTCATTTTTCCAATCTGAAACTTCAGCTGCAATCATTTGTCCATGTATGAAGTTCTCTTTAATTTGTTTTGCTTCTTGTTGCAGTTTTTTAGCATTAGACGTAGAAAGGTAGATTTCATCTTCTTCCCTTTATTTAAGGTTATAATTATGTAGATGGCATTGCGTAATAAGAGAAACCTGAAGCTAACTTGTGCATTAACCTCTTAGACACAAAATAGGTATAATGGGTATGTTTGCTCAGTAGAAAACGTTTTCTGAACTTTTCTCGTAATTTCTTATACTCAAAGCTTTAGATTATCATAAAATATAGTAACCCCAAGAGATAACAATTAATTGTCGCTTGCAGCAACATTTAATGGTGAAAGGTGAAGGTGGCAGTTGATGACTTCTTAGGGAAGTTCATCATCACAAGAACTGCTTATTGAAAATAAAGAAAATGATTTTTTAATTAAAGGGAAAACTATTTTCCTCACTGCTTATTCATATTTTTCGTGGTGGTTAACCATCTCAAATGAAGGACAGGGGTTGTGCTGTTTTCTAACACCATTTATTGCTAAAAATCACTAGTATCTGCAACCTTGTGAGATTATTACGACAATATTTGACAATTACAAATCTTCAATTACAACAAATGTCAAAAAGAATACCGAAGATGCTTTCTGCGAAACAAAAGACACCTATATGCATGATACAACTTGAGATTCCTAGCTACTGATTAGAAGGATGTCTCACACCGGGAAAATGAAGCCCATTGCATTGGTTGCCTGTCTTCAAACTTCTTCTGTAGCATGATTCTGTTATATGAGTAATATTAACAGGTGCCGTTTTTCTGGTGAAGCAAAAGATTTAAGAGGATGATGGGTTCTATCGATTGAGTCATCATTCTGCTTTCATTGTCTGTCTTATTCTTACACTATCTACTACTACTGTCACACTGTATGCAGGTAATAAATCATCTGTTACGAGGATGGATCAAAAGCCTCGAGTCGCAAGGTTCAGTTGCATTACCTCTACACGATGACAGGGAAAGTATTCAACATAACATTGTTAGGGAATTTGAGTTTGTAAGGGGAGGAGCAAAAAAGTCTGCCATAGTGAGATCAGTCGGGACTGGTTTCTTGCTTTGGGGTCAGATAAACTCTTTCATGAAATCTCGCTTGGAGAAATCAAAGCGAAAATCCTGAGACATTGGTGAGCTATTCTTTTGTACTATACAATGTAGATTTTGATATTTACTGAAACATGTGATTGTGATATACAACTGTCCATCATGTACAGATGTGAAGTCAAGCCTTTGTTGTACTGTAGTAAAAGAGAAATTTGTTGCCTCTTCTTAAAGTTGGAGATATAAAAGTTGTTGTTTCCTTAAACGGACCAGATCGTGTGTACAAGTTGCAAATTCTAATATTTAGGTTTGACAAAAACTAAATAATGCCTTCCATCCTTTGCTATTACAGGCTCTTAGTAAGGCAATATTTTGAGATTATTATAGTGATATTTGATAACTATAAAGTTTTTATTGTAATAAATATCGAAAAAATTCAAGAAAAACATATTCAATATAGCAAACGTTTATATGTAACGTTCCTATAAAACATTATTTAATGCTTAGGAGAACTTTTTATTTTTTAAAATTATCCTCCCTACAACATTTTTTCTTTGAGGAATAAAATGAAATAATGATGTAATTATCATTTCTAATAAAATGGAATAAACAAGTAATAGCTAATACTTAGTTTAGCTGAGGTAATATGATATAAGAATGGATTCCAAATTAGTTTGTAATTACTCAAACACCTCTAAAGAATCTAGCTCAAACCGTAGCTCAAAGTCTTAATCCTAGGCACTATATGTTTACAGTCATCCCCAAAAACCCAACACCACCCAAGCCATAGGCACTTTATAGTGCCTACTGGCTAGAAATGTCACATTCTCTGCAGATAATACACAAAATGACATGAGCCGACTGTCGATGGAGTGTATGACCCAAAACCATATTAGGCAGTGGGTACGAGTACGACCCAAATCATAAAGTCCTGAAAAGTATCAATACTTAATTCACGTATATTCAAATCATGATCGGCAGAGTTCCATGACCCTATTCGTAATCCGATGATCCAAGCTTTTTACATAAAAATATAGTCATAAAGTTTTTTATTTTTAAAATACACTTTCTTATATACAACGAAACCATGGTATTTTATCATATTATATATATATATATATAATCTTTCAACAATACTCACTATCGTATATTTAGATTTCAAAAGATGGAATTTTTTTTAAAAGTAGATGTGAACGCAAGTTACTTACCTCGTCTAATCCTTTTAGCTCTTCCTTGTTGAGATGTTTAGGAAACCCTATACTCATTACTCTTTTTTCTCTCACATTGCAGCCAATGTGAAATCCTATAATTATCTCATAAGCTCATTTCACCCTTCTCTTGTAAGATATTTAGAAAACTAGACTATAAATAAAGTTATGCAAACGAGTTAAAATGAGTCCACCTACTCCAATTTATATTAACCTATAGGTTAAATAGGTTAGCTTATTTTGACATGCTTATATATAAGCTAAAATTTTTAACCCAACTTGCCCTACAGTGCATTGATGGGTTAAGTAAACTAACTTACCAATTTACAACATTTGACATACTTATACAATTTAATTAAGTAAGTGGGCCAACTCATTAACTTGTTATGAATTTTTTAAAACAAAATTTAATATTTTAAAATAAACCTACTAAAGGTAAATATTATTTTTTTAATTAATTTAAAAAAATAGTATTAATATAAATACTCTATATTTTTTTTCCTTTTAAATGTGCTGAAGTTTTTAAGTTTAGCCCTTTTTCTTTTTCTTTTTTTTTTTTAGTTAAACAAGTTGACTCATATTACTTAGCGGTCGGTAAAACTTTACCTATAAGGCCTTGGGAGGTTTAAAGTAGTTTTAACTTAAAATAAGCCGTACATGTATAGTTTAAAATAAATCTTAGTTCATTTACTATCTATTCTATTTTTTTTTAAGAAAAATAATCCATAAATTTGACCAACGCCATTAGTTTCCTAAAATAAATGGGGAAAGGGTGATTTTGACTCCAGTTTCAAACCAAATCGATCAATGGTGCAAACCCATTAAATAAAAACATTCAGAAAAAAAAAAAAAGAAGCAAGTCCTTGCTAAATTAGTTTCATAGAGTATGAATGATAAGTTAATTTCATGGAACATGAATGGATATGGATTTGATGTAGGGAAAACTATTCTTCATTTATTCCATACTCTGTATTTTTCACCTAACTTAACGAAGTATGAAATGTGGATCAAGGAATCATCTTCGTCTCTTTTACTGGTTAATTCGATTATAAAAAAAGTTAAAAGCAGCCAATGATTGTTTTTTCCAACCTTTTTCTCACATGTATGAACTGTTATTAAAAATACAACCAAATTGGATCCTGTCGATTGTTATTAGCAAAACTATCCTAACGAATGGATTGCATCAAAATGATAAAATATTAAATTCAAGTTAGTTATTAATTCAAAATTTTTAAAGCTTAAACTCACTTTGAACTCTATCAAGCTTAATATTTTAAATTTAAATTTAACTTAAAATAGTATTCAAAAGCTTAACCTTAAATCAATTAGATTTATTTGTACTAAATTGATCTAAAATATATTTTTTCTCATAAAAAATAATATTAATATCTGAATTAGAATTAAATATAATTAACATTTATACTCAACTTAACTTTGATTAAATTTACAATATAATCAAAACAAAAATTATATATCCAAACTTGATTTGATAATCTATTCAAGTAATTCGAGCTTCACTTCAACTCCACTTAATTATTTAGCTCGAATAGTCTTTTAGGGACTTCACTGTCCTTTGCGTAGAATTAACCAAATCTACCAGGCTGACTTCCATCTCAATGTTAAATATGTAAACAAAAAAATTAATATATAATAATAATAAAAGTTTGTTTCATTATAATAAATATTTATAAATAATTGATTAAAATATACTCGACTTACATACACAGAGTTTGAGGCAGCAAGTGTCAATGGAACAGGTATGTGGGCATTAGCAAGGAACATCGACATCCCCTGACTGTCCCTGTCTCTCTCAACCAAAACAAATCAACCCGAAATGGCAAGATTGCTCTCTCGCACTTTCCGATCAATTAAAAACCCTAACCCTAATCCTAAATCTAAAATTCCCCCAAAATCATCCTCTTTGTCGTCATCCTCTTGCCAACCAAAACCATCCCCATCTAAATTATCACGATCAAGATCATCTTCCAGCTCAAATTCGAGACCTTGGCGTGTATATCTCATTCTTTCCACCAATGACCCTATCAAAACTTATGTTGGTGTCACCACTAACTTCAATCGCCGGTAAATTTCGATCTTTCTTGTTATCGAAAAAGCTTATTGTGAGCTGAATTGGGGGTTTATTTGTGGTGGGTAATCAAGAAAAGTTCTTAATCTGTGTGAATTTAGAAAAATGGGACTGTGCTATTGAGGTTGCTTTGATTCGTTTATGGCTTATTTGGTTTCTCTTATGCAAGATTTGTGCTTCAATAGCTAAGAGATTATGAATTTATGAAGTCATAAATTTAATTCAATGTGCAAAAAATCGAATGTTTTCTCTGCTGCAAGAGAAATGGTGTGCATTTTTTTTTTTTTTGCCATCTTTAATGCATTAACTATATATTCCATGAATGGATCGGGAATTATGAATTACCCATCATAAGGTATGCCTTACTGGTTAAGGCATTAGGTTAAGATACGAGAGCACCTAGATCCAAATCTTATAGGAAGTAGGCAAAGGGGGAATACTCATTTTGTGAATCCTTTAGCCGAGTGTAAATCCTGCTGCCTTCGACTCGCAATGGGCAGTTTCCTATCATCTCATTTTCCTGCCAAGAAAAAAAAAAAAAGAGGGTGGGCATCCGTTAATAAACCATATGTAATGGTTAACGAGGCAAAATGCTCATAGAGTCACGGACTTTCATATACTTGCAATGTGACATTTTATGAATTGATTTATTTAAAGTTGTCCATGAAGTTTCAAAATCTACTCAATGCATCTTTCTGCAAATATGAATTTATAAAGTCATAAAAATGTGGCAACATTTGCACGATCAGTTTAATGGTTATTAATGTCTTCATGGCATAAAAAATTTAGATGTACTTGTCTTGTTATGGGATTACAAGCGAAACCTTGATTAGTTATATGAATGTTTTCATATTGTTGTTTTAGAAACGTGTGCCCTTGAGGGAAGTGGCACACCCAAGTATCTGTAAGGGAAAAACTATTTAGTCTTTTGTTTCCAGTTATTACAGGTTCTACATGCGTTGAATTTATCAAATTTTCCCAGGGCTAAGTTTGCATCTTATACAGTTTGAAGCAACATAATGGTGAGATTAGAGGTGGTGCAAAAGCATCCCGTGCTGGAAGGCCATGGGTGTGTGCATGCATTATTCAAGGTTTCAAGGACAAAAGTGAAGGTAATCCCTCTGGGCAGTTTTGTCTATGTGTTGAATATGGTGCTGGCAATTTAATCCTCATTATGTCCATGCCAATTCTTTAATATCATCCATCAAGTACATCTTTTGTGGCATTATAAAAAATTGCTAGCAAATTTGTGTGGCTAACGTATCTCCTTCTGCAGCCTGTGCATTTGAATTTAAATGGAAAAGCATCTCGAGGAAACTACCTCGCAAAAGGGTAAATAGCGATACAACAGGGCAAGTAGATGACAGCTCCCGTTTATTGATACAACACAGACAGGCTGCTTTAAGTAGAGTTAAAGCTGAGCTCGTGTGCAGCCATTTGGACATTAACTGGCAATTGAATCTTGATTAATTGATGATTCTTTCTCAATCCAGTTGCACTGTAGAAAATTTCTCGGATACAGATTATGTAGCCAATGATAAAGATTTGTTGCACATGCAGGGAATAATGTACAGCTGTGATATCACTGAAGTATATAGTGGAGACTACTGTATAAAATACACAGCATCGTGGCTTTTTGATGTATGATTTATAATGTTCCACTGTATAAAATTTATTTTATCACCGTATTTTTCATTCATCACTGCGTCAAAGGTTATCCTTGATTTGCAGTGATTGATTTATCCAACTGCTGATAGATGTAATTTAGAAGTGCATGTAGCTCCAAACAGTGATCCATATATGGCAGCTGAAGGTCCAACCACACACTTCGTTTGCTGTTGGCTATGGCTATATAACGATTGGAAATTTTTTGTTATTAGCTTCCTTACCATGTATTTGCAGACGACGTCTTAGAACTTTACCAAATCTCCTTTCCCTTTTCCATGCTTCCATAGAATTCAGGACAAGAATCTTTTTTTTCTAATATGCTTGTAATGCAAGTAAATGTGTGTTTGACAATCTATAATTTGTAAAAATTTTATTCGAAAGTGGTGTCTAAGCAATGTCTTATGTAATTGTAATTTTTTTTTTTCTAATTCCTGTCGGGTTATCGAGTTAGCCAGCAAACTTTAAAAACTCAAATTCTAAGGATCCAAGTAATTTGTACGAAATATGTATTGTTATTCCTGTCAGAACTTGTTGCATGTTTGAGTCTAGATTAAGGACTCGGCGTGGTGGGTTGTGGTCGGAGCATGAGGTGGGCTACAAGCAAGCAAGAGCAACCAAACCCTTTGCTTTAATTGAACCAAACACGGAAAAGAAACAACCAACTAGTTGAATCATGTAAGAATGGAACACCTAGAGACTTAAGATGGTGAAACGAAAATTAGATATCTTATTTTAAGCCTTTAGATATTCATATATACACAATAATCAACATAAAACACTTCATATTATCAGCTTACTTGTGTATAGACTTGTGTCTAATTTAATTTAAGAAAATAAAACTAAAAGAATCCTAGACAGAAGAACGGGACAAGAGAAGATAACTTTTATATAAAACTTTCTTCCTCTTCTTTTTTAATTATATATATGTTTCTAGGATATCGCAGATTTGAAAAAAATATAGATAGGTATATTGAATGGAATGTTTCCATTTAGGGTGGAGTTTTCTTAATGTTACAACATTATTTAGAAACACTACTGAATGAAAAATAAAAATACGAGAAACATGGTTGCTTATAGTTTGGCATATTGTATAATGCAACACAATAACTGCATTTTGGTTCAATCTTACCTAGGGATTCAATTTTTTTGTTTTTTTATTTTTGTTTTCTTTTAAAGAATGATTAAAAAATTAGTGATAGACTAGTTTTAAAGTGCTCTTGAAAAGTAGTACTTATAAAAGCTAGCATAATTTACATTAAGTTTTAGTTTGAATAGCTACAATAAGTTTATCGATCTGTTAAATTAGAAAAGAAAAAAAATAAAATAAAAAGTTTATCTATGCATTTGATTTGCTATTTTTGCATGCCAACACTTTGAAATTGCTGACAAGGGTTTTTGCAGAGACGAGGGAAGTTTGAATTCTACAATAGACAACTTGTATGATTATTAGATGCACACATACTGTTCAAGGTTTAAATGTTTCCCTCCCCATCCTAAATGTGAGAGCAACATTTTACCATCCCACATCAGACAGCTAATTAACCAGCGGTGGCTCTACCTTACAAAGGAGTCTCTTTGAGATGAAATGTGAGAAAGGAAAAAGAAAAAGAAAAAAGTAAATATGATAGATGGTATATAAAAATAGGTAATTGTTTTATTAATTATTTCACACATAATAGAATGGGATTTTACATTCAATTTTATTTTTTTATATACGAGCCTCAAGATCCTATATATTTATATACCAATAAAAAATATATTCAAAACTAAATATAACTGATTATATACTAATCATTTTATTAATTGAAGAAGACTAGGTGAGCACCTTCCCCATTGCAACAACCCTTTGGAAAGGTCACTTCAAACTTCCATCTATTTGGTGGTGTCCTTAGATTGTGCTTGTGGTCTCCCCATCCATTCTTAGTTGACAAGAATGGCATATTGATGCCCAAAGTGTTGTACCAAAAAATTGGTCCCTAGTACCCCGGATAACCAAAACCTTGTCCAATAAATTGAAAAATCATCATTTCAAATGTCACTTTTGTCCCAAACTATATGTGGAAAAGCATAGTAATTACTTATACCGGGCATATAATAGGGTACTTTATTCTATTTGGGTTTATATGAATTATTTTGACATAATAAGAAATCCTTTAAGTAGTATTTAATTCAAAATAATTAAAAAAAAAACAAATAAACAAGTTGTGTATTTATCGAAATGGTATTTTTTTTTTTCGATTAGATTTATAAATAAGTTTGTGATGAAAGGATACTATGGACCATTGGTGGTGACAGAGGCCAACTGTGGATGATGGACAATGACCATGGAAGCTGGCTGATATTTGTGTTGAAAGTGAAAGGAGAATTTAGCGAAGACGTCCATTTTCTCTTTTAAGTTATCCAAATGCGAAAAACGCTATAAACCTTATGCTTGGTAGGTTTATTCTTTATTTGCATTTAAATTTGGTAAATAACTTCACTTTTGAAATTAATTTTATAGCATTTATAGGAAGTAGTACTCACAGAAAATATGTTTTCATAATTTTCTTTTTATTGGGAAAATATTTTTTTTTTTAAGGCGGAGAAAGAGATGACCTCATACATTAAGATCAGAAGGTTCATCACAAGCTGAAGAACAAATAACATTATAAGTATTTCACAATAGATATCAGTTAAGGAAGATGGGGATCTAAATTTCAATCCAGCGGACACGTTTTCATTGATTCATTTCGATTAAATTTCAAATCTAATGTATGCTAGCAAAAATTCTGATTATATTTTCAATTTTCATGTTGAAAAGATACATCAACCCCTATTATTGATTTATAAGGAGAGTTGAGTGCTTATAAAATCGAAATATTTAGTGAAAAAAGGATGCGGACTTGTTGCGGATTTTTCAAATTTTTGGTTTTTTTTTTTTCAATGTATATGTAAATCACTTATTTAATTAAACCAGCATGAATTTTATTTTATTTTATTTTATTTTTATAAATTTAGTTAAGGCGAGTTATGTAAGTTTGATAACAGATTTAAGCCATTGGATAATAAATAAATAGGTGATGCGTTCGTCATTGAAATGGCAAAATCCAAATCCCAAAAAGGAATTATTGAGAAAAAATATATATATAGGTGAAATAATTCATGGCTCGTGGGCTTTTTACGCCACCTAACATTATCTCCCGAAGCTTTAACCCATATAAAAATATCACCTGCATTTTGATACTTTTATATATAAGTAATTCGTATTTTTCTTTTAATAAATGCATAACCAGTATTTTTTTTGTTAAGTACTAATATTAGTTAAAGAAACACGTATTATTAGTTTGTAATTGGTTACTAAGTAATATATTAAAATAATTATAAAGTTACATAAAAGTAAAAAAAAAAAAAGAAATATGAGAAAATAAAAGGGAATCGAAGAACCCCTTGGTATTTTCCAGCCACCTTTCCTTTTTTTATTTTCCATTTCTTTCTTTTTATTCTTCATATTTATTAATTTATATTAAATTAGTTAATTAAACATAACCAATAACATTATTATATTATATTGATGAATGTGAACCAATTAAAAATTGTATCGAAAAGAAAAATACGGATCACTTGTTTACAAAACGCCAAAACATGATTATGTTTTTGTAATTTTTTCCAAAATATAATAATTTTTTTTTTGAAACAACTATCATACCAATGTATTTTTTTTTCCTTATGTACCACACTCCAGTGGAGGATATTGCTGAAAAAAAGTGCACCAAAGACCGAGCCATCATTTACTTCTTCTTTTTTTTTTTAAAAAAAAAAAAAACCCTTATCTTTTTACTGTGAACTCGTGTTTAATTACTATTTACATGTATAGATGTGGAATATCAATATAGTTTTTCTCATATAAAACAGAATAATAAGTATGGTTGTGTCCTGTTGATCACACTACATGGATATTTAATTAATGTCCCTTTCGTGTTTTATTATCAATATTCAATCCAAGCAAAAACACAACTCTCATGGTATATTTGGTTGATAGTGAGTGTATACCCTTATTACAAGGTAATATGTTCGCATGTGGGATTCTCCAAATCAAAAGGCAAATTTGTCTTCTACACTTCTCTATTAATATGTAAGGTGGGGAAAATGTATCCAAGAGGCCTCGTACCTCGAAATATCTAAAGCATTAGAAATCAATGTCTTATATGTGTGTGTGCATGTGTTTTTTTTTTTTTTGTATAATTAAAAAAATGATATTCAAAGATTTGTGTTTGGATGTTTTATTTAATCTATAAAATTATACTAACTAGATTAAATGTAAAAGCAACAAAGGTTGTAACAAGGACAAATAGCAATTGAGGATATGTAGACCGAGTATGATGAAAATTGGATTTCTCTAGGATGAAGCTACTGTCTTGGAAAGAGAAAATTAATCATCCAAAATCTTGATTTACCATGTCATGTAGATATTATGTCGGTAATCTAATGGTATAAATCTTAATAAGATGAATTAGTTTATTTTTTTTTAAGTTATATTATGATAGTAATTGGTAATATATATTGGATATTATTTTTATGTATATTTATATTTTCTATTTATTTTGACAAACTTTACCAATAAAAGGAGAAAACAAAATGAAAATGATAATTCAAGCAAGCCATTTACCTCTTCAACTATTTCTAAACATTGCAACTGCCTTCCAAACATCATACAGCCTTTAGGGGTAGTTTGCAGAGGTAAGTTCAAGTTTGGATAATTTTATGGTATAATTACTTAAAAAATAATTATTGATAATAGGTTTTATTATATATATATATATATATATATATATAACTTCAATAACAGTTTTTTTTATTATAAATTAATTTTATTTTTATTATAATTCGAAAGATTTTACTATAAGAGATAAAATCATACATAATTTAAGGATATATCACAAGTGGATATCATAATTTACCCAAATATGTAATTATATGCACTGGGTTGCTACCATTAGTCTATTATATGTCTCAATACAATAACATTGTTGGCATGTGGGAACATATTGCACTAAAGCATCGGGGCCACTTTTCACCACCCTAGAGTTTTTAATTTCAATAAACTAGTAAATGGATACATTTACGTATACAAATATATAAGTACTCGTATTCATATTGTGCCCATGGCTTAGATAAAAGTATAACAGCGAGTTTCAAATAAATTAAAGAGAATCAAACCATAACACCTAAAATTTAGGTTATAAAGCTGCAATAAGATGGAAGATACTAAAAATGCATCGTCCTAAGCAATATAAATATAACCTTAAAACCTCTTTTTGCAATTTTTTTAACAAGAAATTGATTGCTTGATAGGAGAGAGGGATGCTACTACCTAAATAGGTTATGAAAGCTTTGAACTTTTCAATTTCAAATTTAATTTACCATCAAAACCTGAAAATGTACTAGTTAAGAAACCTATGTAGGACGGCCAAAACCTAGAAATCCAACTTAAAGCCTCATTCCTGAAATCACTATCAAACCCTAAACTCTAATCACACCTCATGCTAAAGTTCAATAATAGAAATGCCAAAATTTTATTTAACTCAAATTATTAAAAATAGATGATTAATTAAGCAAAATTCTAGCAATACCAATGAATCAAATCTATGATTGAGATTACAAATTCTTTAAAAGTTTAACCTTTTATCTTCCTTTCCTTAAAACCATGTATTAGTATTTAAGGTAGAGATCCATATAAGGAATATAATAACAATCTAATCAGTTTTCTTGAGCCTTAATTTGATAAATAATCCCACATAATCCTAAAGTCATGTAGACCCTAATTTAAGAAAAATCACACATAAAAGTAAAAAAGAAGAAGCTAAACTTGACTTCGATAATTGACCATTTATACTACATAGTTGACCACTTTAGTCTTTTAATCAACCACTTTTGTCATTGGTTAATCGAATTTACCTTCCTTCTAATCTAATTTACCACTTTTCTCTTTTGATTGATCTTAATATTGAGCTTTACTTTAATTTTGTTCTAAAGATTTAACCAATTTATTGATCCCATATTAAATTGGAAACACAATCAAACACTAGATTAACCTAAAATTGATTCAAATTATTAAAACAAAAATTGTAGAAATCAATTTTGATTATTGTCCATTTATAGATTTGTTAGAAGAAAAAAAGATGCAAGCTATTAATGTATAGACAAAACAAGCATATGTGAGTAGTTGCTCATCTTTATTTACTTGCTGACTATGTTACATGTAGACAATGAGTCTAAATTATATTCACATTTTGATTGATAAAATGTTAATTATGTTTATCTTTACATTGATGTCAGTATCTAAATAGGCAGGTTATGGATAGAGTGCTCATTGCCTATTGTGTATTGGACGTTAGTAGTACATACATTATTGTGAATGTTCAACAATAAACCGAGCTACTAATGACCGATATAGTTAGTAAACCTAATATGAAACAATCTTTATTGTGGTGATATTAAGACTCAAATACTAAGATCAATGAACTCATGAGATATGTGATTCATATTTGTATTTAATATAGATATTAAATATTTTAACCTAAAATTCCTAATAATAAATCAAAATCATTGCTCTATTCCCATGAGCAAATAGAATGTGTGCTGCCTTGACATTTGTTGTGGTTATGCTTATTACTCTACTTGAAACAACTTTCAACCAATACTATATATAATGTTTGTCTTTATTACTACATTTGGTATTAAATTCTAAAGGAGTGAGATTTAACATGTATGTGCATGTGGTAAAATAGTCATTCATAGGGAGTTCTTACTCATCCCTATTTTTGGGGACTTATTTATATAATATTTCAAGTAATCAAAAGCTTATAGACATAAAGGCTAGAGGGTGTAAGTTTCGAGCCTTGTACATCCTTCGTAGATGACAACAATAGACTATCACATTCTTTGAGTTCGTAACATAATAACTAAGTAACAAACGATGTTAATTGGGATTGATGACTTACAAAAGCTATCCAAAACTAACTTGACAAGAAGCAATACACCCAATTATCAAGATGAATCTTATAGAAATTCTTAACATGATTCTAATTAAGAAGAATATAGGGTAACTAATACTCAACTTATAAGATAATAAATATTTAACCAAGTACTATATATAAGTCTAAAATTTTTATACAAAATGAAAGTCAAACATCCATTTTACCCTTCTTGTTAATATATTATTGCCTTCCACACCCTAGAGGATAGTAAAGTTAAAGTTTAAAACCCTCCCCACCATCCATTAGAGAATACTATATCATACCCTGGAGAATACTATATCATACCCTTATTTGATAGATTGCACGAAGGTTATTGTAGCAAAGAAAGAAAGGGCACTAAATAATGATACCAAGTTTCCCAACTAGATGGTTTTCGAAGCATTTACCAAACAAAAACTCTCTAATTCATCTAATTATTTAGACTGTTGTCATTATTTTATATAATTTTTCAATACCAACAATTGGTATAATATCAAAGACAATGTAAAATAAATTACTTATTACTATCAAAATGTGCCATTCATTTTCCAACCCTTTTTATAATCAAATAAAAAGAAAGATTGAATTTTTTTTATCTTCGCTTTCTACTCCTTTATTTCTTAATTTTTATTACTATATATTTTTTAGTTACTTTTCTATTCTTAATCAAGGTGAGTTATCCCTACGTAAACGTAGTGCAAGGTGCATTGAATTGACTGCCTTCAGCAGCTTCTGCTCCTTTTCTTTTCCTTAAATAAATAAAAAGAGAGAGAGAGAGAAGACTTCTTAGTCTTGAAAACATCAAAAAGGAAAAAAGAAAAACTCTATAAAAGTATTATTAAGTAAAGTACAAGTATATGTAATAATAGAGCTCAGACAGGACACATACTGAGTAAATCAAAGAACACGTTGACCAGAAGTTAAAAATACTTGCTATAATAACACAACTCCTCTTCACATTATCATTGCATTAATCGATTTAACATAGTATACTATTTTCTCTCCCATGTTGTAACGCTCTTTGGGATCCCAATCTCTTCCATTCTCTCTCTCTCTCTCTCTCTCTCTCCATAAAGACCAATCCTTCGATCCAAATCCCTCTCTTTTCCCATATAAAGATCAAAGCTTTGAGCAAAATCTCTTACTTTCTCCTTAGAAACATCAAAAAACAGGTCCAAAGTTCCAAACTCGTAAATGGGTTATTTATCTTGTAAAGCTCAATCTTCAGTTTCCATAGAAAACCCATCGAAAAAACCACAAAAAGGTTCACAAATCGATGATCATAGAAAAAAACCAATAAAGATCCAGCACTTCCCCTACAGTGATCTTGAAGCAGCCACAAATGGGTTCTCTGAAACAAAACTATTAGGTAAAGGAAGCCATGGATATGTTTATAAAGCTTTCCTTCAGGGTCGTCATGTTGCTATCAAGAAGCCCTCAAAGGGTCTTGAAAAAGTGGCTATTTCTTCTTCAGAAGTCGATAATGAGATCGAGATTTTGTCCAATATTCAAAGCCCAAGATTGGTCAACTTGGTAGGTTTCTCAAATGATTCTTCTCAAAATCGTATCTTGGTCGTTGAATTCATGTCAAATGGTACTTTGTATGATATTCTTCATTCCAATGTTGATAAGACTTTAAATTGGGGTAGGAGGATTAGATTAGCTCTGCAAATTGCTAAAGCTGTTGAGACTTTGCATTCTCAAAATCCACCCATTATTCATAGAGATATTAAGTCTGCTAATGTGTTGATTGATAGGAATTTCAATGCTCGATTAGGCGATTTCGGTTTAGCATTAAGATGCCATGTGGATGATTATAAGCTTTTATCTACACCGCCTGCCGGTACTATGGGTTATCTTGATCCGCTATATGTGACCCCTGATAACTTGAGTACTAAAACTGATGTGTTTAGTTTTGGTATTTTGCTGTTGGAGATGATAAGTGGGAGGAAAGCTATTGATGTCGGTCATTCACCGCCTTCCATTATTGATTGGGCGATTCCGCTCATTAGGAAAGGGAAGCTTCTTTGTGTTTATGATCCTAGGATTGCACCACCTAGAGATCCTATTGTTAGGAAGCAATTGGCTGTTATAGCCGCCAAATGCGTGAGGTCTTGTAGGGAGAGGAGGCCCGGGATGATGGAGATTGTGGAATGGTTGACCGGATTGAGTAAGTTGGTCCCTCTTCATTCGTGGAACCACGGTTTCAACAATCCGTGTTTGATGGTGGAGACTGTGGGAAGACCTGTCGAATCAAGAAATGGCGAGGAAGGGAATATGGAAGTTGTAGATGGTAGGTTTGTTAGGTCGGTGAATAGGAATTCGCGGAGGGTTTATTCCGATTTGGGTTTCAGGAGTGATTTGATGGATCTTATGGCTAATACCGATGACGAGCGTGAAAAGGTTCGGAAAAAGGCTGATCAATTCGATCCCAGTTCCAAATTGGCAAATCGCGTGTTTAGTTCTAGATTTGGAAGTGCTAGATATGCTCAACACCGAAAAGACCAACCTCGGCCTCATAATAAGGATTGTTCTGAGCCTCGTGGAGAAAAAGAGTTGAAAAATGTCTCACTTGGGGGAAGTTCAGCCCGTTGTTCTACAATAGATGGCAATGCTCCTCCCCATACGAGCTTGAGCTCATATACAACCGGTGATGTTCAATGATCATTACATATATTTTAATAGGATGGGTTCGGCTTTGGAGAGGAGAGGATTTTGGCTTCATAAACTTTTTTTATTAGCACATTGTTGATGTAGATATCTTGCTAGATCACATTATTCCTTGCCTGTGTAGAGGAGAAGGTTTGAGCTTCTTGAAATTTAATTGTTTCCACCATGGATTTCTCTTCATAATGCTGGGGATATTGCTGGTGTCCCACATATAGGCTTTCAATTGTGATCATTTTACATTGAATTCTGCTGCAAAGCTCATGTATGCTAAACTTTGTATTCAATGAAAAGATTCTTGTTTATGCTGTTGCATATTTCTGCCTGACTCTAATGCCATCTTCTTGTGCTGATTCATTTCCAAGGAAATCTGTTTTTCTGGGCGTTCATGTGACTCTGCATCAACACCGAATGTATCCGTCATTCTGTCGGGTTCTTCGGTGCAAGAAAGGCCTCATGTAACACTTAGCTTAAATTGTGATATATGATCATTGTACTATGTCCTGGCAAATATTAATTGGGGCTTTTTGGCCCATCGCTTTGGCAGCGGTATGAAAACAGATGTATAGCCAAATAAATATTCAAGTGATGAGTGCACAATCAGAGATTAGACAGATACAGATTAGAATATATAGATATCAGAATAAAACAAAAAAAAGAGAAGGAACCGAGGACATGTACATATGCATAGTAACATGTAGCGCATGCAGTTGTACTAGAAGCGCATTTCTTTGGTGTTCTCTATCACAAATGAATCATAGTCAGAAAGCTGTAAAGCATCATCGGGCAAGAAATTTTTGGTAAATCTGGCAGTATCTTTAAGATGGTCAGCTCAGGATGTTGCTAATATAGAAGCAATACTAAAATAAGAACTTGAAGTTCGAACTAAGCTTGACCTAACTGGAGAGACGCATAAAATGGCAAGTTAGGTGCTATCTGAGGTCCCCAGTTAGTTGAGGTTTTGATTTGGTCTATGATGTCATAAACGTTGTACTTGTTAGATGGAATCTTCCATTAGGTAAACTCGTCAAAGCACAGTTTTTTTATTTTTTTTTGGGATATTGCTGATTTGTATGGACAAATCAGCCTACCAAATTTCAGCAAGTTGGAGTCATCCTCAATCAATAAATTAAATTAAGATCAATATTATTTCTTCTTTGCTTGTGAATTAAGGTGCATTTGTTCTGCTACGGATGGAGTAGGCTTAGTTCCTTGAAGTAAAATTTTTATATTGTCATATATGGACAAGAACCCTGTTTACAGGCAGGCAATTCTCTTCTCGATTCCTCTATCACCATAACATAAAGAGGTTGACAAAAACAAATTGAAGACCATCATATGAAATTGTTTTATGATAGATGAAAGTATTGAAAATTAAAAAAGAAAAAGAAAAACGATTCTCTCTTTGAAAAATGAAAACTGTTTTCTAATTTATACACTTGTTTTAAATCATTACATAATATTTTTCACAACAGATGCATATCTCTCTAAATTTTCCATATGTGGCTGAAGTGTAACTTGGTCAAACCAAATCAAAATGAAAAATTAAAAATTAAAAATTCTAACGATTCTTAAACTGCAAAATGGCAGTTGTTGGGCCGGGCAGGTGAATGACATGAACATCCTATTGAGCCTATCCCACAATCTCCATTAATTTATACAAAACCAGATATACCTGAAGAAAGGACTACAAATCTGACATAATGGCTTCTTTTGTTTTTAGGGGTGGTTCAAACCTGTGATTTCTTGAATGGATAACAATCCAATTTTATATTGCAATTAATTATTTCCAGGTATGTTTGATTTTAAAAATGTGGACGGCACAAACATCGAGCTGACTTTACTCAATAAGGACATGTGCTTAGAGCCAAAAGAAATTCATAATGTGGATTATAAATGCTAAGACAAGAAGAAGGTGACCAAAAAAAAAGGGAAAAAATTTTTCAAGCTGTCAAAATTTAAGCCACACGGTTTGTCTTTAGCTTTTAGCATTTATGGTCCAAATATTTTTAGAATTGTTAATTGGTGCTTGCAAAATATATAAATACATACGCACAAATTATATATATATATATATATATATATATATATATATATATATATCTTGCTTATACCAAGACTTTACAGCTAACATGCTCATATTTGCATGTGCCTCTTCCTCTGGAAGTGCATATGGATCTCCCATGTATTCAACCTCGTGCATGGATGTATACTTTTGACCTTTCTTAGGCAACAATAACATCATCTACTTGAAATAGCCTCTAGGTAGCCCATTCTTTCGCTAGAGTAGATGTAATGCTTGCAAATCCCAAATTCGGTTTAGTGTTAAAGATTCAAAGTTAACTTCACTGCCTTGATATGATAAATTTATCTAAGAGTTGTTGATTTCTAGTGTACTAGTAAGATAAAAGAGAGTATCATACAAGTTTTTTATACTATATTCAATAGGCTAAGTATAGAATGAGATTTTATTTTATTTTTATATATTTTTTGTTATCCACAAATATTATATTAGTTTTGTGATTTTGGCAATTAGAGATTTATGTTTTTCATCACAATTATTATTGCCATTGCACCATTATTCCCACTAGTATAATACCACTATCATTGTTGATTCCTTAGTTTCAACTAACACCATTGTGATAATAGTGGCATGTTATAGTAATTATGGTAGTTATAGTGTATAAAGTTTTTGAAATGATAATGATGGGGGATACAAGCAGTTGTGATGGCATGGTAAAAATAATATAGTGATGGTAATGGAATTTGGTATTAGTGTTGTATTAATAGCGATGATAGTAATGGTTTTAACGGTGATATTGATAATAGCAACCATGATGATGATGATGGTAGGATTAAGATGGTTATGGTGGGGTGACAAAAATGAAGTAGTAATGATAATGAAGTGATGATTATTGATTGAAATATATATAGAAATATTAATTAAGTATACTCTAAAGTCAAGAAATACCTCTAAGTTTGAGGTCATCACTCGTTTTTTGTTTAGATAAAGTTTTATTATGATGTGATTTTTATTTTTATAAGTTTAATAATTAATTATATAGAGTAGCATTTAAAATGGAGAAATTTATGGAAATAGCATATCAAATCTAAGTTTGACCTATGTATTACACACACAAAAAAAAAAAAAAAACCACAAGCAGATAATCTAAAAACAATCTACTATTCAAACAATTAATGAACGATTGATTGAGAATTTGAAGAAACAATTAATGAACGACCGCCAGACCTGAATTTAATTCATTTGAGAATTCGAAGAATGTAATGCTGACCTGACTCTAATCATCATTAATATTCCCTTGTAGCTTTTTTTTTTTTTTTTTTCTAGAAAGTCTCTCCTTGTCAAGTCAAGTCCTTTAATAGATTGACCAATAAAGTATGACAATTTTTCTTGTGGAAAAGGTCCTTTTATTCCATCTTGCAATCTGATTTTTGATCAGGACCCACTAGTTGTTTTGATTTAATGGAACAACAACTTCTTTTTTCTTTTTTTCTGTAAATTTTGGTACAAATGATATCATGAGGACAAGATGCTTCTAGGGCAGAGTAAGGGCTTTTTAACCTTTTTGTCATCGCATCGCAATGTCACGTACTGGTGTATAAAAAGAAACAATGTGGTGTCAAATGCAAACATCTATCTACCAAACATGGAAAATGTCAAAAGAAAATCCGATCTTCGAGGTCCTTTTTGCCTTTTCTTGTCCGTGACTAATTGGACTCTTTTGATAATTGAGAAAATTTTGGACCTTCTATCTAATTCTAGACTGTACTTCTTCCTTTTCTTCCCCAACCCAACCCCCCACACACACCCCATAAATACTTGTGAATTTTTGGATTCCATTGGCTATGTATGTTTTGTTACTGTTGACCCATGCTGATGCTATTCTTGTATATATATATATAAATTCATATAACTTATATTGTATTATTTTGTCCCCCGATTTTATAGACTACATATGCTATGCAACACATTCACAATACAGCAATATCTGTATAAACAACAGTATAACTAAAGTTTAATTTATATACTTTCCCCACATTCACAAAGCATTTAGTAATTTTTTTACATAGATATAAATTTCGGATGCTATTAAGCCTTATCTAGAGTTATAAATAAAAAAAATCAGCTCACAAATCATTCGACATCGCTGTCATATAGATAAAAGTTTCATTCAATTATAGTTAAATCAAAATTGAGCCTAAATTATTTAATAGGTTATTAAATCAAACTTAAATTTTATAATATTTAGTTTGATAAGCCGGTAAACCTATTTAGATTCAAGTCAAACTTATGTAAAGTTAAGTTTGAGTCCGAGTTTAGGCTTACTATTATTTTATTAAAAAAATAACATTCTAAAATAAAGTTTAAAATTGTTAAGTAAATCCTCAAATTGAGCATAAGTTTAAAATTCTAAACTGGCTGATATTTCATTAGGTATAGCCTCGGCTCAAATCCCCTCAAGCCAAAGCCTCTCATAGAAGAAAGGGGTGGAAATGCATCTAGTAGCAACAGCAGGTTTATAAATAAAATAATAATAATAAATCACTTATACATATGGGCCGTGTATTCAACTTCCATACATGGATTGTGAGAAAAGATCCGAACTATTTTCCATTTTATATTATGACACGTCCAGACGATAAACTAAAAAATTTATTTACAAAAGCTGCATGAACGTGTTTTACCTTTGGGCAGTTACAATTAATTATGATTTGAGAATGGCGATCCCAATATATATCCCCGTCTATGGAAAGCATTTAATAAGGAAGTTTAATATAAATATATAATACTGCCTGTTTTCTCTTGAAAGAATCTCTTGAAGTTGGCTCCAACTGCCCTACGACTATTCGCAAAATCCACTAGAACACCTAGTTTCCATTACATTTGGCAAGATCCGCCATTTGTTAATAGGCCTGATCTGAAGCATCGTAACACTAAGGCATCGAGAGGGCAAAGGATGCAATTTTTCACTTAAAAGACGAAGAAATTTCCAGGTCTTCTACTCTACTTAGTTACCAATCTCCAATCTCTCTCCCACATGGCCGCCTGTTACTTCTATTACTAAAAGCTGCTACTAAATCCCAAATAACTCTTGTACTAAAACGTATAAATGCTAGATTGCAGCAGCTATTTTATTTTTAAATAATAATAATAAATAAATAAAAAGAGAAAAAGAAGCACTTCAAAGAATAAAAAAATAAAACAAATAAAAAGGGGACAATCATACTATCCCCTTCTACTACCAACAAAGGTGCAGTGGCTCCAGCGCAACAATAATCTGCATAAACAAAAGTTTAGAGTGCAAACAAGTCGCAAAGTATTGTATCAACTTTATGGGGACCCTGGACAAAATGATCAAAATAGTAGACCTGAAGAAGTAATGCACACTCAACTTAGAAAAAAAAAAAAAAAGAAAGCGAGAGGAGAGAGAAGCTCTGCATGTGGACTGATTTCTACACAAAAATGGAACATTTTCATTTAGCTATCCGCCTAGGCCATCCATCGGAAATGGCAAATAGTACATTTTACATAATCAGGCAACGAGGACCAAAAAACACACAAAAGCAGCACCACCTCCACTAAATTTCAACCAATAAATATTGGGTCAGGGATCAACCGATGCTCAGAACGGTTGGCAGGAAAAATTCTAATTTCTCAAATGCTACATATACCAGGAAAATTCAATGAGCATTAACGTCCTTAAAACTAGTCTCTGTAAATCGTCAAAAAGCAACAATAAACCTATAATGAAAAATTAATACTTCAGAGAAGTAAATGCAAATAGCAGACTTAAGAGGATAAAGGAGTCTCTCTGATCTTGGCTTATAGTCTGATGGTCTGCCTGGTCTTGATCATTCGCTTCAAAGTTGCTAACCAGAAGTTGCACTCATCCCACTCACTGGTGGTAAGAAGTACCTAAAGAGCATCACAGGAAAGAAATTTAAAAAAAAAAAAAAGAGCACACTCATTGGACCGCCAGATAAATGAGACCCATACTCAAAATTATAAAATTCACCTGTATTTGAAGTGCAGTACTAAAATCACCATTATCTAAAGCTTGGCAGAGCTGGGCAAGCTTATCAGCAGCATTTTTAGATATATCTCCATTATTGAGCTTTGCAAGTAGAGCACCAATTTTCCTTGAATTATCTTCTATTTCACGTTTCTTAGCTGGATTTGCACGTGCACCTCCTAATGCCTCCGATGTCTCATTGAAAAGTCTAGTCAATGTTGCAACCACAGGCTTCTGATGTGCTGAAAGCAAATCAAGCAAAGGCAAGAAGAGATAATGAGCCACCATATTAATTGCCATTAGGCAAGTTTGACAGAAAGACAGGGATGCCATCGACCGTCTCAAGAGTCCCTGATATTTTATACACTCGGAAAGTGTGTACCTATTTTTATGTATTACAAGTACAATTAACAAGACTTATCAGGGTGCATGAATCAGCGAATGCACAAACCATGCAATATCTGCAGCACTATCCTTAAATAACAAGTCTTGTCATTTTTAAAATCCCAGATAGTGTCTTTTTACTTCCATGTAATCATATCTGAGTATCCATAGTTGTAGCATGTATCTGCCATCCCAGATTTAATAAATTCCAACTATCTTAAAGTAAAATTACTAAACATTTCCATTCCCATCCTCCACCCATTTCCTACCAATGTTCATATTAATAACTCAACTTCAAACCAAGTTCTATACCCATTCTATGATCTTAGCTATTGAGTTTAACAATGATGATGCAAGCAAAAAGAACCTCTTCATTTCATCCATCCTATTTATTGTTTGATCTCATTAAATCAAAGGCATGCGGGATTTTACAACTAGCACACTCTAAAGCCCATCAGAACTAGCTCAAGAACCCAATTGCTAAACATTGAAGTGAAAAACTATCTTTTGAGGAATCCTTTTGTTGTCCTCCATCTGTCCCATTGAAAGCATTGCTCTATAATACACATTTTGTACTACATTACATACTATTTCCAGTGTAAAGCTCTCCATAAAGATCACTCAACATTATATGGGTTTCCAGCTAATAAATGATATAGAACTATATATCATCAACTATCTGAAAATACTCTTCCTTATGGTCCAGCCATAACCTAAAATCAACACCTCTAATGTAATTTCACCTTCAGCCCCATCAATCTAATAAACATGGTCAGAGAATTTTTCCAGATAAAGTAAACCAACCACTGCCAGTCCTGTTCAAAAGATAAAAAATAAAAATAAAACTAAACAAATTAAATAAAAGGAAAAGAAACTAGTTTTGAGTGGCCACAAGGTCCCTAGCATCGCTCAACAACTTTGCCTACTTCTCATCTTTGTTACATTTTCATCTACCCTGATCACTTTGGCTGCACAAGTACAACAAAAACTCAAGCCTCGAGGGGTTAGCTATGTGAACAGCTTTACCATTGCACTCTGTCATGGATTGTACATTTATTAATATCCACATATATCATATCACTTTTTGTTGCTTCTCTCCATGTCTTTCGCTCTCCCTCACCATTATTTTATATTAGTTTGTCTTTAAAGTGTTATGACAGCTAACTTGTGTTGTACACAGTCAAATCATCTCAACTGTTTTTCAAAAACCGTAAACTAAATTTTCTGTTCAAACTCTCAAAGAGGAATGTAGCATCTTGACTATTAAACAAAGCACAAGAATGACTTCTAATCTCTACTCTTCTATATTGCATATCAACATTGTACAATAAGAACCAACAATTGATGTCAGCCATTCAGTTCAGCTTTGGCATTCACTTCCCAATCAAACCTCACAATTCTACATACTAAGCATTCTTGTTTATCTATAATAACCATAAAATGTCTTTCCAGTACCACAAGTTTTACAAGCACTATGATTGGGATAATGCAAATAATCAACTTAAACTACATGGCTAAGTCACAACCTGTAAGAATTGAGATGTGTACTAGCATCCTAAGCTGGAATGAATTAACATGGACAGAGCTGTGGTTAGTACTTCACGTCTTGTTACATCCAGCAACAACCCTAAAGTTTTTATGGGCACAGTATCCATACAAAACAGGATGATGCTTTTATATAATGCAAGTTTCACCTCCAACTTCTAATAAACTAGCAAACAGCCAAACACAGTGCAGAAGGACATATTCAATAAAAAAATTAAGAGGGACTCTTACCAGGAACATTTGAAGTATCGACTGTTTGCACTGTAGGCGGTGGGGCAGCAGGTGCAACAGCTGGCTGTGCAGGTGCTGAATTAGTGGGACTTGGTGGCTGCATGGGAGCCGTCCCTGGTCTTTGATTAACTCCTGGGTTAGCAACAGGCATAAATCCCCTTTGAGGAGGCATAGGAGCCACAGCATGCGGGATATTCTGGCTAGGTATTGAGCCTGCTTGTGGTGGAACTGAGCCAAGTGGCCCAGGCCCAGGAGTCAAAGGTTGAAAAGCAGAGTTGGCAGTTCCCTTTTTGTGACAAGCAAAGATAACTTAACATCAGTCAAGCACAATGAGTAAGTCAAAAACTAGAAGAACGGGCAGTAATCATACTGGATAAAGTTGAGAACTCAATGTTGGCTGCTGATACTGATCTGCATTTCTTAGGACAGGAGGGGTTGAAGGGACAAAGGTTGTCCTTGTTGTTGACTGACTAGCAACAGGAGGTGCAGTGAAACTTGGCTATGATACCGGAGAGGAAAAAAGTCAATAAAAGGTGTGAGAAATAGAAATACAACTGGTAACAAGTCAATTGTAGTACGTGATTCAATAGTACCAAAAAATGGTAAAAAAGGTTAACCAAGGCAAACAAAAGCGATATGACTACAGCCTGCAAACATAATTCTTGAAATAAAATTAACAGCTATATAGATCCATCATAGAAGTCTTTTTCTTTTTTTCCTTTTTTCCCCCAGTTGCATCTTCAACTGACTAGAATGTTCACAGCTTGAAAATGTGGGTTGGTTGCATTTCCCTTTGAATAATTCCAGTGTGGTAGCAAGGATTCAATTTCAATTTTAATATCTTAGAAATGGTAAGCACAGACAGCTTTAACTCTTTTTCACTTACCAAACAATAGAACTTTCCTACTTTTTTTTCCCCCCTTTTCTATGGATGTCTCAGTAGCAAAGAACTACCTTAGTTATTGGTCACTCTTGCTTTTTCCCATTGAGGCAGATGCAGCAGCAATAACAATGACCTAGCCTTATTCCCACTAACAATGTATAATTATCGACAGACAATATTTGATAGCTACAACCACCGTGATCGGCTCAATAACCACTGCACTCTGAAAGTAGCCTACAAGATACCTGAGGAATCTGTGGGGCAGGAGATGGAATGAACATTGATGGTTGCTGTGGAGCCTGATATGGAGCAGGCGCATTTGGTGGGTGAGGATATGAAGCAGCAGCATTGAATACTTTTGCAGATGTGTCAAAAGGTTGCTGATAGCTTTCCCCATAAGGACTTCCAGGCACAGTCTGCTGCATTTGCAATGGTGTTAACCTTAGAATGACCATAGGGACCAACCCACATGAAAAATCGGATAGAGAAAATATATGATGTGGAAGAGCAAAAGGTAGTAAACCTGATAGTATTGATGAGAAGCATCAGTTGTCCTGAAAGAAGATTGATCAGAACCATATGCAGCTTCAGTCTGTCTTTGAGAGCTATCAAAAGTTTCCATCTGAGATTCTCTCTCTACAGAACAAAGCATCAAAAAACACGATCTCCTATTACAGCACTGTATCAATGTGAACAAAGCTCATAGCAAGTTCAATTAAAATTATCATACCCAAAAACAGTTTCAATACAAGAAATGGGTGACAAGGAAAGAAAAATTTAAGATGTTCCTACTCATATCCATCCATTAATTAATAAAAAAGAATTGAATAAGATAGTTTGAATAACTTAACTTATATGAACCATGCATGCAAGAGAAAACGCCTAAGTGAGATATGGTAAGTTCTTTTTTCTTTTTTTGGTGGGTTGGTGTTGTTGGGTGGGGGGGTGCGTTTATTTTGAAATGTCAGAAGAAATTTCTCCATGATAAATGCCAGAATTAGATTTCTGCAGAGGACAAAAGGCAAATCTAAAATGGAACCTCTCAACCACAGTGGTGAACAAGACATTTTCAAAGAACATATTTTTAGTTGGCATCTAACCAAAATAATAATGGGTAAAGAGAAGATCTCACTAGTCAGCACACGATTTTTCATGTACAGCCAGATGGTGAAGATTTGTCAGTGTCTTATGTAGTTCAAATGTCAAATCATCCATTTTGTTCAAAACTGTAATTAAGGAGGCTTGTTCAAGAGGAGCTCTTCATGCAATGACACACCTTATAGACAATAAATAAATGGAAATTTTAAGTGTATGGGGATCTAACTCTTCTAAGATTTTGGCAATGTCTGATTTAATCCAAAAAAGATAAAACCCAAAATTCAAATATATAAATGTAAGAAAAACAGCAAGAACATTGCTATCACAGGACACACCTGCTTCCATGGAGAAAGCAATTCGGTCTCTTAAAATCGCTAGTTCAGTAGACAACTCATCTGATCCTAGAAGCTTCAAATACTCCATTGCAGTGGTCAAAAGCCCCTGACTTGCTAGAATCTCAGCATACTTCTCAACAAGTTTGCAGACAGAAGCACTCAATTGTCTTTGCCCACTGGCTAATGCAAGGACAATTGTCTTTTCCATCAAATCCTAAACAAAAGATAAAACAATTTTTTCTTAAGATAGGACTATAATGGTCATAAGATTGTGGATAACATGGTTGTATATTCATGCAGAAAATTAAGAATTACCTGAAGGTGGTCAGTGTATGACCTTCCCTCGTGCTCAGCAGCGAGACTCCTTGACCAAATTTCCACTGTCTTATCAATATTCCCAGCACAAATGAAACAGAGTGTTGCAGCTAATGTATCACCAGACGCCAGTAGTTTTAAAGCTAGTGTATCACACAGCAAAATCCATTCATCTCCCTGGGCAAACTGTTTATTTTTTTAATGAGAACATATCAGACAGTTGCCGAGTACAAGAGAAATAATCATATATTACTTCTTGCTTTCTCAAAAGTGGTGGAAAAACATTCTCATGCAATTCCTTGGAACTGGATTTGCAATGTAGTTAAGCAAAAAAAGACTGCTACTAGTTTACCCCCTACCTTAATTCTATCAAAAGATAAAAACATAAAAGGCAATAATTATGCATTAACATAGCCAAAATTTGTAACATGTAAAAGCTTTTTCTTTTTCATGTAAGAATGATTTGCACAATTAGTAATGTCATCAAGAATACTGCATTAGCTTATTATTTTAATGTTTTTATAGATCTATATATTCACTCTCTGCTGTAAATGCTCTATTTTTAACTTTCCCCTTCTTCAACAAGAATGACTGAAAGATCTTAGAAAAGCTACAACATCCTTTCACTCTAAAATAACGTTTGGATTGCAATACTAGACTGTATTAACAAAATTGGAAAGTATAAAACAAGTAAAACATAACAGTATACCTCTTTTGTACCACGTTTGATATATATAGTATTTGATAAGAATTTTTATGATATTCATTATTTAGATATATAAAATATTGTACCAATTATGATATACAAAGTACTAAAAAAGGATTTTTGTATTTTTGTCTAGTAAATTTAATTTTTGTACCATATTTTAGATGGTACAAAAAAATAAATATTTTGCTTAGTACTTTAAGATCATTTTTATCCAGTAATCAAGAATATGCAAACCAAACAAAGGATAAAATGTTTTGTCTAGTCCAATACTATAAATTTTTGACAACCACAAAATACCTAAAGAACTTACACTGCAAAGAATTGCAAGGGTTTCTTTCCAGGATTTCAAGGGCCTAGTGTTCACAAGGGTTTGGAGATCATTGTGCACCATTGCAGCAACAACCTGAAAGCAGAAATGAACAGCATAAAGTCTAGATGCCAAACAGCTTGCAATATTATCAGCTAGAATACACTCACAACAGACAACCCAAATGTTTTGGAAATAAAACTGAGAAAAGAAAAGAATAACTAAGCACTGCAATACACAGCACTTTTTAATACCCTTTCTTGGGTAACATCAAAGAAAATACCTTTAGATAAGATGAATGGCTCATCTTCAAATACTTATCGCGTGTACTCTCCCACAAGGAAGCACCTCCAACATGGGCAATAACCAAAGCATCAGCCATCTTATTTGCAGATATGCACAATGCCACTGCACCCTTGTAGTCTCCAACAACCAAGGCACATTGAACAGCATCATCAAATGATGGATCAGAGCTCTCCTCCAGTCCATCTGGCTCTTCCTGCACAGGTTCTTTGGCAGTCTCCTCAGCAATGAACCTATCACCAGCAGTGGATACAGGTGTATCTGCCTTGGGACTGGGAAGATTGTTGAAGAAATCTTCACCATTATCAGTGGGAAATACAGCAGTTCCTTTATCACCCCCATAGTCCATTTTATCAGCTGTTGCCTCCTGAAGACCAAGAGAATTTACTTGCTGGGTGACTTCCTCCTGCAAATCTTCCTTGGTTTCTTCGGGCATGCTGAAACCAAGGTGCAAGAGTAGCGTTGACCTAGCTGTTCCATCATCTTCTAACAAAACCTTTAAGAAGCCCCATGTTTCCCGTTCTTCCATTGATCTGTTGATGAAAAATTCAACGAATTATAAACGAGTAGAGTTAAAGCAAGGAAGATTTTCTATAATATTAGCATCTTTTATAAGTCTCAGCACAATCACATACTCGCTCTCTTGGGATTTCTTGTCACATATGGCTCTTAGGGAAGATCTTTCACCATTATGTATTGCAGCTTCAAAGTCAGTAGAGCGGCTTGCAAGACTTTGTTCAGTCACTACACTGCTTACAATAACCTATAGAAGTAAACAGCATTAATATATAGCATGGCCTGATGAAGTAAGAATATGCAGATAAAGCATACCTCTGAAGAACCTGATGAACCACCTCCAGACTTGGAATGAAATGAAACTAGCTTGCCACCAAAACCAAAAGATACTCCAACCGGGCGTTTCAACCATTTTGGAGCCCTCATTGGTGCGGCTGCATTGGAAACAAAAAATGCAAGCATTTTTACATAAAAAAGTGCAAGAACAAAAAGGCCATAGGTAAAACAAAGAGAAGAAATCCATAGACAAGAAATCACCAGTTACTTCTACAACAGAAAAAAATGCTGCTGATTTGTAAAAAAGATCCACAAAAAAGAAAAGAAAAAACCAATAAGCTGCCACTTTTTTTTTTAGAAATTAATAAACTGCCCTTTAAGCAGAATATGCTTGAGGCAAGAAT
This sequence comes from Laguncularia racemosa, assembly GCA_037954665.1. Taxonomy (NCBI): domain Eukaryota; kingdom Viridiplantae; phylum Streptophyta; class Magnoliopsida; order Myrtales; family Combretaceae; genus Laguncularia; species Laguncularia racemosa. The sequence continues at coordinate 1,014,853 of JBBMOL010000013.1, read as the reverse complement.
CTAAGAAAGCCCCAAGCATTTAAAAACAAGAATAGATACAAAGAATAAAATAAAATATAATTTAGGTAGTTAATACGACCATTACCAGCGCCAAAATCAGTTTCTCGGGCACCATATTGGTCACAACCCTGAAAAGTGGAGATGAATTACATTGAGCCACCAGTACAGATGGGGTAACAGGCTATATCCCAAACTCCACAAAAGTTCAAGAAAGCAATAAAAGAATGTGCTTGACCTTTTTTTTTTTCAAACTATAAGACAGCTAGATGGTTACCAATTCTCAGGAAAAATCAATTTTGTTATAGCATGACAAACGACTCTAAGACAGATTAAAAAATATGATACCTCAACATTGAATATGCCAATCTTTCCATCAAATGAAGATGCTGATATGACTCCTGGAATCTTTGGATACCAATGCACATCAAAATTCCAATTGGAACCAGCAGGCAATTCACAAACAATCTACACAGGGATATTACAGAAAATTGGCATCAAATAACATATAAACCAACACATGAAATAAGGTAATCAAGATTTTAAAATGTCATAAAACAACAGTAAAATCCTACCTCTCCAGTAACAGTGTCCCAGCATATCGTCCTATTATCCTTAGCACAGGTAACGAAGTACGAACTGTCAGTAGGACACCAAGACATTGCAATTACACCTGGTGTAGAGCACACAAGCAAAGGAAGAATAGAAAGAAACTGTGTAAGAGGTAGAATTTCATTCGACTGTTAGCAAAGAAGCACCCCTCTTATAAAAGAGGATTTTTAATTTTTGGCAATTAATTCCTTTTTTGGGGGCAAATAATTCCTTTTTACTTTTGGCTGAATTAAAACTAGACATTAGAAAATGTTACAGCATCAGTCAGCCTGATTAAAAATCCCATTTGAAAATATGGATCAAAGAGCGCCATATGCCTTTACTTAGCATAATTCCAACAACATAGCTGAAAAATCAAATAAAAGCATGATGTACGGGGAAGAGCAAGTTATAAGCAATGCATGCATCAAAAGCAAAGACTCGTTTTTTTCTTTGCATGGAAGATCAATGCTGGAAATAGATAAACTATAACATGCATCATGCAAAAGTCATCATATTTTCAGGTTGGATGCAACCAAAATGTCAACTTGTAATAAATCAGCTGAATAATTTGCAAAAGATTAAACATGATCATCAAAAGTCCCTTCTTGATAAGACACTCTCCATCACAAGGCTTGCATATCTTCATAAAAGAATTAGGGTAAAGAGCTTAAAGGATCTCTAGGTAGCAATCAAACTTTCCTCAGGCATTTAAAATCAAGGTTAACCTAGAAAAAGGAAAGATTCCTTGATGATATTCAATTGAGCAAGACATGGTCACACTATTCTGGGATGCATGACTGGAATGAAAACATACATGCAAATTTAAAAATGAAATGCAGTCTGAGATCACGAACCTGCCATGTAATAAATACTAAGAGGAGGCCAGTTCATCAATAACAGGCTCAATAATGCATCATATAACTCTATCCCCAGTTCCTTCTCAAATAACAGGCTCAATAATGCACCATATAACTCTATCCCCAGTTCCTTCTCAACTTCTCTCTATCCATTGTAATTTGCCACATATACAGCTAAGCTGGTCCTTTTATCTTTTTTTCATCCTTTTCTATTTTTTGGATAAACCATTTAACTATTATTTTTCTTTTTTAATATTTATCATTTAATCATCTCAGAAGGAAATAACAGGCTAGATGCACCATATTAATCTACTACCCCTTATTCCATCTCAACTTTTCTCTAAACATTGTAATTTGCCAAAAGACATGTGCCACCAAAAGAGCTACCATCATTGCAATGAAAACTACACCCGTAGTAACCCACAATGAATAAAAAGAAAAAGGATGCTAGTCTTTTTCCTTTTTTTTGTTATATCCTCTGCTATTTTAAATAACCATTTAATGATTTCTTTTCTTTTCTTTTTTGATATTTAATCATTAATCTCTCAGTCTCTCCTATAAGGAGCTTCTAGATAAATGAAAATAAAATATTAAACAATATAAACTTGAATAAGATGGTGTGATCACAACGGACTAAGCTAAATGGGGGGAGAAAGGATATTTGACATGGAAATGGTTATTTTTCTTTTGGTGGTAAACTAAATCCTGTATAGTGGATGTCATGTTTACAGCAGAAAAGGAAGTTCTGCTTGCTTTTAGCTCAACAAAAAGTTTAGATAATCTCCATACATTTTCAGAGTTATGCAAATAGACAAGAAAATTCATAGTATAATGTATAGGATAACTATAGTTGAGAGTTGGCGTGAGTTGATCCTTGCAATATTGAAAAGAAAAGCAAAACAATTTTATTCTAAGATTAATTACCCAAAAAAAAAAAATTTATGCTAAGATTCCACTATCCAATATTTCCAATTCTCTGATTTGTGGGTCCAACCCTCCCTTCTTTCTTTCCAATGAAACTTATGCACTATTACTGTGGAAACAAGTCAATTGTCTACTATTCTACTTGATATATCCCTAGTAAACCCCACCTTTCTGTTTCACATAAATCTGAATATAAATCAGATGCTAAATTGTGCTCTAGTTGAAGCTCTTGAACAATTTCCACTTGTAACATAAATGCAAGTTTAAGCTAATACCTCTAGTATGGCCGACAAACTCTTTCACTGGAGACATTACATTCCGCATATCCCAAAGCTGCTCACAAAGTAATAATGATCAGTTTTCGACATTATTCCTTGTTACTTCCACTAGAAGCAAAACTTTACAATATAAAAAAGGCTACATCATTACCCTTATAGTAGGTGAGCTATCTTCATCTGATGCAACCACCAGTTGAGTCGCCATATCCGGATTCCATTGCAAAACCGAGCACCTCCTCCTAGCTGAATCTGAAAAACTGCAATCTGGCAAAGGTCACACAACTGTTCAGCTAGCATAGCACATCATCCTATGTTGAAGTGGAACATACCTTATTACTGGTTTTTGCTTCCTCAAGTCCCATACAACTGAAAGCAATCAAAAGATCTTTTGATGTCACAAGCAAGGGAAGGAAGAATAAAGAACAAAAAGGTAGATGCCAATGCATATTTTCTCACCAGTCGTCCCATTGTATGAAGTGGAAGCTAATATGTTTTGAACCTTGCTATTCCATGATAAAAAGGAAATTTCACCCTGAGCAGCACTACCACTACCCTGCATATAGAAACACAAACTTGGTAAAATGGGAATAATTCGAGATCAAATGCATGAGGTAGGATCAAATCAAACTCTGATCTTATCCTTCCCTCAATTATTGAAGTATCCTGACACAAGATACAAATGGCTTCAGAAGATCAGTTAACTAATAATTCTATAATAAAAGGGCTAAAAAAGGCTGAGCCAGATTACGTTGTTGCCTTGTGATTTCATGTCCCCAAGCGAACAATTGAGATGCATATATATATTATCCCACCTATCAGGTTATGTGTGATTAGCTCAAACTGTAGACCAAAAAGCATATTTATTTAAAATAGGCTTGAAAACACATACAATATTAATCCTCAAGTCAAGCACATAACCAACGCAAAACTCCCATGATGTTATGCAATTGGCATCATTTTTTTCCAACATAAAAATAGTACAGGAATTAACAACAGCTAGGTAGCTAAACAATCGCATATGACTGACTTGGCTCCTTTCACTTATAATTATCTTTTATAACTTTCAGGAAAGGCACTAAAACAGGGTAGAGTAGAGAAGAAGAAGAAAAAAGATGAGGCAGAGGGCATGTATAATATGTCAGTAATGTCTGCATACCTTGAGAGGAGGAAAATGAATAGGTTCTGTTGGCGTAGCTAAATCCCATATGCAGATTTCACCATCATCAGCCCCAGAAGCAAGTAAATTTGGGGTTATGGCATTGAATTCAAGACCCCGAACCTAAATTGCAAATGGAATACAACCACCTCATTATTTATGATATTTCACACTTGCAATCTGGGTGCAGGAATATAAGCTGTAAAGAAGGCAACTTACAGGCCCTTTATGCCTAGAAAGGTGTCCAACAACCGCTGACTCGCTAGGCTCAGATCTACAGCAACAAGAAGAAGAAAAGATTCACCAACTGAACTGCAATGTCCACAAACATCACAAAGAAGAGATCTGAACATCCACTATACAGAGGTAAGATAGTGCAAACTTCCTCTTTTCTTATGGCAGATTTCTTTTCATGTCTATTGACTGCTCACTCTCAGACAAGTTTGATTCCCTATTCTCAGTACTTCTCCTTTGTCATCTGTTTGATTTCTAATTTGTCCAAGAACAATATACTCCGAACTAAAACCCTTTGCTACCAATGTCTTCCTCCATACCTCACAAAATTCCTTGTCCAGCAAATCAATATTTTCAAAAAAAATCACCAAGCAATGCCATCTTTAAAATGCTTTAGTTCACTCATTTATTGCTAGGCAAAAAGATCCATACTTTGTGTGGATCTTGTTTCTTTATTTTTAATTTTTTTTTCTTTTGGGGAATTTAGTTCAATCTTTGAATAAATGAAAGAGTTCAAAGCAATTATAATACAATTTGAAAACATTCTTTACAATGAAAATTCAATTAAGAAAATGCCACCAGCTGAATATAATGCCCTACATTTCAATGCATAAGGTTCCTATATTCAAGGACCTTAGAAAGATCAGGTAGATCAGCCAGCTGAGAGAACTTACGCCCCTAACCCCCAATTTGCAAGTCAGTACACTGATTGCCTTTAAACTATGGCTAGCCTTGTGTGAATCATGGTACTTGGCCAAAAAAAAATAATAATAAATAAATAAATAAATAAAGAGAGAGAAAGAGAAAGAAACCCCAATTGAATCTAACTACGAGAAAGAAAATTGCACCAGCATCAGATCTTACCTACGATCAAATACAATCCTAAATCTCTTCCTATTTCAAAAGAAAGAGACAAACTTAAGCTAATGACCAAAAAAATCACCAAATAAACACTACCGCAGCATGAAAGGTAGGGGTCCAATAACATTCCCCCCTTTAATGAGCAAATTTCAAGTCAATAATATGCCCTTTGAAGTATTTCACAGCGGAAACACAGTGTCATCGCCTTAGCATGCCGAAAGCCTTCGCAAGATCCCATTAACAACAACACAGCCTGGAATCAAACCAAATCCCTGCCAAGTGCCAACAAAGCTCTTTCTCATACCGCGTAGCGAACCTCCCTATTTTCTCGATCACTCACTGACCAAAATCTCAATTCCCATGAAACCACACAAGAGCCATACAATTCAAGATCAAAGATTGTTATTAAGTCAAAACACAAGAAGTTCAAATTCACATTGCAATTTCTGATTACTACAGATCTCAATTTAAATCCATCAAAAAATCAATTCAATGAAATAACCCTAAACTGTAGCCAAAACCGCGAAATGAAAAGGTCGAGAACTAAGCACGAATTCATTACTGGATCAGAGAGAGAGGGTTCCAAATATCAATGCTTCCATCAACAAGTCCACCGGCAATAAGTCCGAGAGAAAATTTATCCGAACCAGATCCATTCTTCCCCCAAGAAAGCCGATTGAACCGCTCCGAGCTAGGCGACTCCGCTATTAATGGCAGATCTCGATCGTCCGATTGGAAATCAAGACGAAAGATCTCGAGACTCGCCGATGAGCTAAATGATAGATCGACAGCTCCGGCCATTGTTCCGGCCGCTAAGTAACCGCCTTCCGGTGATAACGCCACCGACGCCGATCGATTTGCACCTTTTATACACGCCATATCGACAAACTAGGACCGAATTGATGCGGATCGATTGATTAGGGTTTCGATTGGGAAATGGTAGTGGTGAATTGTTGACTTGGAGGAGAATTTAGTATTGATGAAAAACTAACTTAACTTTCTTTTTAGATTTTTTAGGGTTTCGAGGTTCGAAATGAAATCAAATTAATTTATTAGGTCCCTCTATAAGCGAGAAAAAGAAAGAGAGAGAAGAGAGAGGGAATTGTATTTCAGGGCACAATTGATCTTTACATGCCCGTTACTGAGGGGGTAAGAAAAAAAGATTAGCTGTGAAATGTCATTTTGTGAATAAATGATACCACTTTGCAAATCAAAACGCGACACGTAGACAATGTGTCGTAGTAATTCATAAAAATAAAATCGATACATCATTTTGCTTATTTTTATTTTACACTTCTATTGACTTTTACTTGCAATTAACAATCTAGAAAATTAAGTATTTTGTTTATCGTGTCTTTTTTTTTAACTACTATATATTATAAACAGAGAATAGGGTATTAAATCTACTGATTCTATTAAAAAATTAATATTTATATTATTAAATTATAAAAATCTGGACATTTATCATATTATAGTGTTGCATGTTGTGGTATTTTTCACTATGGATATATGCTTAGTTTACAAAATGGACTATAATAATTGTTGAGTATTAAGCACCCTCAAAGGGTGTATTTCAAAATATTTAATGAAACAATATAATAGTATTTACTTGAATAAAAACTAAACTTTAAAAATAAAACATTAACCCATTCTCTCAACACATCTCAAAAGTTTATTTGTTTTTTTAATCTTAATTTTTTTCACTTTTAAGATGCATTTTTAACAAAAAGAACTTAATTAATTTAATTATGGTCTCAAATGTGTGGATGAAATGCCTTAGAAATTTTTTTTGAAATGAATGACATTACCATGGTTCCATCCTTACTTCCTTTAATTAAATTTGATACTACTCATTTTGTTTTACAGAACCACACTTAAGCCAATTGAATTCTCTAAATGAAACAATTCTATTTACGAATGGAGAACATTTAAAATAAACAATTTCCCTGATCCAAGCAATGAGGACTTTAAAGATACTTCCTTATAGCCTAAAAGGTACTCCTATACTATGATACTTTGTACTATATAACATTTAGCTCCCCCACTTCTAGCTATTGCACTACTTCAAATACCACTATGTAACTACCCAAAGCTGAACTCTTTATACCAAGGTATTGTTTGCTTTGGTGTATTATGCTTTATGACTTTATCCCTTAATACAATTGCTTCCCAATAAGTCATCCATTTTAGAAATGCTCTAAACCGAGCAAGTCTTAGCTTGGAGTTCCAACAAAATTCAAGCAGCTATATCAAAAAGTGCCTCGATGATTAGAGTTTCATCATCATTTTATTTAAGGGATGTTACAATCTCTCTCACTTATAGTATTGGTGTCCTTGTCATTTTTGTTACACAGTTCCTAGACTGCTCTAGGTAGGGAGGACTTTAGAGTTTCTCTCTTACAAACTCAAAAGATATCATATTACGGCACTTTACCCCATGTGACACTTAGTTTACCCATTTCTAGCCAATGCATTACTCTAATATCACCCTGTAACAAAGTGAAACTAAACTCCTTGCATTAAGGTATTGCCCACTTTAGTGCAATAGACCTCATGACTTTAGTCATCTTTCTCGTCCTCTCATCAATCAACGAACAAGTTCCATTTTAAGGTAATTCCAACGCCTTAATTTTAGATTTTTCCATTAGGCTGTTAAAAGAGTACAATCTAACAATGATTTAGTTTTATGAAGGGCAAATTCCAATTGGTGGAAGAGAGTTTATTAAAAATAGATAAGTACAAATAACTAAGAAATCCTAAAAGATTGAATTATGGATTAACATAAATTCTTTAGTTGAAGGAAGGGTAGTTTGGAGCATAATTGGCATGTAATGTAGTGTCTTTCTTTATCAAGTTTTGTGGCATTTAAGGTAAGAATTGCTTTCTCTTCTTCATCCTTTATGTTTTGTATTGTTTAGAATTAGCAGATTTTGGAAGAAACAACATAGGCCTAAGGATTTACCATAGTTTAGGCAATTAGGCATGATTATGTAATTAATTAATGAAGTAGAGTTTTAAATGGTAATGGAAACATGAATTGTGTTAGTTTCTTACGTTTTGATGAACAATGTGGGGATAATTTGTAATAATCGAATGTTAAGATGGATTTTATTGGAAGGGCATGTTGAATGATTGAAGATATGAGAAAAATTGTTGTAGAAAGTATTTTATGGTTTAATTTTAAAGAGTTTTTCAGTGTATGGGGTCGACTTAAAGAGTCATCAACTATGCTTCTGTTAAGTCGACCAAAAAGAAGAAAAGTAAAGAGGGATTGTCTTGGTGGCAAGTGATCGATTGTCCCCTCTCTAATTGATTGCCCCTCCCTATTGGTCACCAACCCTCATATAGGTCAATCATACCTCCCCTTTTTTCTAGCTAAGTCCACCTCACACTTCAGTTTATCGATTGGATTAACTTTTAAAGGTCTTAGTCGACCCATTTTAGGTCATTGGATAGGTGAAAAACAAATGAGGGGTTTAAGAATTTCTAATTTAGTAAAATTAAGTTTTGACATGTTATATATCTGCTTTTATGAGTAAACTTTCTCTCAATATTTCCACTTAGACAAGCATCATTCTAATACATTGCTATCATGTTTGATATTAGTGTTTATAAGCTTTATATATTTAAATGAAATTAAGACTATCAAAACCTTAAATGAGTGTTAATTATGCTAGTTCCTATGCTAGAAGCACTAGGTAATAGAAGTGGAGATCACGAACTAGTGGTCATATCATTTTATTAGGGCAATGGGCGAGAGTGATGTGATGGTAGTTTAAGCACTAAACCAACATGTATAGTTAGGTGGGTTATGGACTGGTTAACTATTAATTATATGGGTTAATCTCTTAGAAAGAAGTGATAATTGAATCGTAATGGAGGATTGGATGTCAATGTAGATGGTTATTGTGGAGTAGTCACATTGATGATCAATATAAATAGTGAAATTGGGGTGAGATAACTTTCAAGGTTATAGTCTCATATATGCCTATATCTATTATATTTATTTGCCATGGAGTATGAGATACTTCAAGTCTTGAAACGTTAAGATTATGATGTTTACTATACTTAAATGAGATAACAATCACTTATTTGTTTCATTAATGTTATGATCATATGTGTTGTGTTTTACTTGACATCTACACGTGAGTGTGGTGGTTATTATACTAGGCTCTTTCACTCACCTTTTATAAGACCATTTTTTATGTACAATTACTACAATTGATTGAAATAAATATGACAACTTAGGAAATTAACCTCTACTATAGGAATGAGAATGATGATAATAGTTTCAAGCATTGTGATGACTAGATGGAGAATTTATGTCTATTATCAATGTTTGTTCAAGCTACATGTTGGATTCTTTGTAATATGATATTTAGCATACTTAAGTTTGCAAACTTAGCTAAGCTTATGGATTCAAACTTCGTTTGTGATTTCTATATGAGGCTTTATTACTTCTCGATGTAACCATCATATAAAGTATTTATGGAGTTATACTATATGTTTGTGGATTACAATAGTGTATTCTAAATCTTGCATTCTCATACTATGATATGAGCATGGACTAGGTTGTGGTACCTTGGTTCTAGAGTGTGGCATTAGAGATGAATGATAATACTTTAACTAAAAAAAAAAGAAATGTACAAACGATAAATGTGCTTTTTTAAAAAAAGAAGAAGAAGAAGAAGAAGAAGATTTATGCATAAATCATAATATAATTCTAAGAAATGCAATTTTAACCTTTTTCTTTCTCCTCATGTAAGTAGTATATGCAAGATGTTTTTTGTATACTTGTTTCATATAAAAATATGGTTACAACAAATTTATCATTACCCAACTAACACCTACATTCGTTTTTTTTTTTCTTTTAAAAATTATATATTATATGATATGAAATCTAATAACAAGTTTTGGCTAATAACACTAAGGACACATGTGTGTGTATGTGTGTCATTAACGATAGGTTAGTCGTAATAACTTATTGTATATACCATATTCATAATATGATACCACACAAGGCATCTAATAACTACTACCGAACCCTATAACATGTGTAAAGCATTTATTAGCTGAATTGTCATGAAGTGCATTAACCAATGAAACAATGTAGGTAATAAAAGCAAAGAAGAACACATTAGAATAAGGGGAAATTGCAAATAAACCCCCTAAATTTGACCTAGCTACAGGTATACCCTTAAACTTTTAAATATTATAAATCACCTCTTTAAACTTTAATAACTTGACAATATAAAAGACATTGGCTTTTTTTAGTTCAAAAAATACACACTAAGGTCAAAGTTTCGGAGGGAGTCAAAGCATATTTTGATAAGTTTAAGGGAGTGCTCTACACCATGGTCAAAGTTTATGGGAGTTATTTGTAACTTTATGGGATTATTTGCCAATATATTACAATACATTAAAGTTTAGGATGATGATTTATAATATTTGAAAGTTTAGGAGTGTCTTTGTACCTAAGTCAAAGTTTACGGGTTTTTTTTTTTTTTTACATTTTCTCCTTAAAATAAAATTTTAAGAAAACTCATTTAGTTCAAGAATAACCCATTTCATGAAAATCCACAAACCCCATTTAAATGTCATCTCATAGTACATCATGAAAACCTAAAAACTAAGTTAGCTGCAAATTTTTACTATAAAACTAATAAAATATTTAGTCGCAAACTTTCACTTTAAAACTAGTAGAAAATAACTAAAAACAGACCGAATATATTAATCAAGAAAGGATGTAAGTGTCTAAAGTAAGTAAACAAATAAAAGTAATGATTAAACTACCAAAAGCTACTCTAACCATGCATAAACAATATTAAAATCCACTAATTTAATATCAAATATGCTAGCTATGGTTTTGGATTAGCGGAAATGGAAAAATAAAGAGAGAATAACTATAACAAAGTTGCTAAGTATGTTATGGTTTTGCAAAAGTGATATTTGTATAGCAAGAAGCATGTTATTGAATAAAGGCTACACTCAAATCTCATATTAGGAGATTTTAGTAAATTCTTGAATTGCACTCATCTCTTTTCGTTTATGGATGGTTTTTCAGGATATAACCAGATAAAAATGGCGGAAGAAGACAAGATCAAGACAACTTTTATCACAACATGGGGAACTTTCTGTTACAAAGTTATGCCTTTTGGTTTGAAGAATGCTGGGGCTACGTACCAAAGAGCCATGGTCGCAATACTTCATGACATGATGCATTGAAAAGTCGAAGTATACGTCGACGACATGATAGCTAAATCTAAAAGAGAAGAAAGCCATGTGGTCATCTTAAGAAAATTATTCAAGCGATTGAGAAAGTTTCAGCTGAAGTTAAACCCCGAAAAATGTACTTTTAGGGTCACAACTGACAAACTGTTAGGGTTTATCGTAAGCCGATAAGGTATTAAAATTGACCTCATTAAAGTAAAGGCCATATTGGAAATACCCTCTCCATGCACTATCAAGGAGGGAAGAGGTCTATTGGAAAGGTTGAATTACATAGCCCGTTTCATTTCACAACTTACGAATAAGTGTCGTCCACTATTCCGTCTACTAAAAAAGAACACCACAGTAGAATGGGATGATGAATGTGAAAAAGCGTTCAAAAAGATCAAGGATTACCTTAAAAATCCTCCAGTCTTAGTAGTCTTAAAACAAGGAAAACCCTTATTTTTGTATCTCAAGATACTCCTTGAATCCATAGGGTGCTTACTGGGGTAAAAAGACGAAGAAGGAAAGGAACGATCCATATATTACCTAAGTAAAAAGTTCACAAAGGGGGGACAAAGGTATTCTAAAATAGAAAAGACTTGATGTGCACTAGTTTGGGTCATGCATCGGTTGAGACAATACACACTCTACTATCCTATTGAATTATTAACGAGACATGATCCTTTGAAATACTTGGCAAAGAAGCTTGTTTTGTTAGGAAGAATCTCCAAATGGCAAATGCTCTTATTAGAATTTGATATCACATATATAAATCAAAATTCGATGAAAGGGCAATCATTAGCTGATTAGTTGGCAGAACACCTAATTGAGGGGGATTGCCAAGAATCGCAGGCCCAATTCCCCGATGAAAATATACTGATAGCAGAGGATGAGCTAGTAAAAGAATACAAGACAGAGCAAAACCCTAAATGGAAAATGTTCTTTGATGGAGCTACCAATGTATTTGGTTATGGGGTTAGGGCAGTGTTGATATCACCAGAAGGAACACAATTCCCCTCAGTAATGAGACTCAGATTTCCATATACTAATAATATTGCAAAGTATGAGGTGTGTATCCTCGGTCTCAAAATGGCTTGCTATATGGGAATCCATGAATTGGATGTATAAGGAGATTCCTCACTCATCATATTACAAACAAGAGGAGAATAAAAAACTAAGGACCCTAAATTGGTGCCATATCATTAACTTTTGACAGAGCTAATGGACGAATTCGAGGAAGTTACCTTCACATACATCCCAAGGACTCAAAATCAGTTTGCAGATGCCCTTACGACACTAGCATCTATGATTTAAATAACAGGGGGAGTCGAAGTCCAACCATTGAAAATAAGCCCACCTATTGTCTGGTAATCAAAAAAGCGCAAGATGACAAGCCCCGGTACTACAATATCAAAACTTTCCTCTAAAAAAGTAAATATCCTGAAATGACTAGCAAAAATGACCAAAGAACACTTAAAAGGTTAGCAAGCCATTTCTTATTAAGTGGGTTTGTGCTTTATAGAAGATCACCTGACACTACGTTGTTGAGATGTGTGGACAAAAGAGAGGCAGGTGAACTGATGAAAGAAGTGCATGAAGGAGTATGTGGACCTTACATAAACAGACACATGCTTACCCAAAAAATCATAAGGATGGGCTACTATTGGTTGATGATGGAATCAGACTGTATCAAATATGTCAAGCACTATCACTTGTGTCAAGTCTATGCTAACAAAATAAATGCTCCACCTAAAGAACTTCATTCATTATTTGCACCATGGTCGTTCTCTATGTGGGGGAATCGACATTATCGGGCCAATTACTCCAAAAGCATCCAATGGTCATAGATTCGTATTAGTAGCTATTGATTATTTCACCAAAAGGTTGAAAGCCTCGTCATATGCTAGTGTCACCAAAGGAGTAATAGTCTGATTCGTGAAAAGAGACATAATAGCTTGATATGGGGTTCCTGAATCAATCATCATCGATAATGGCACCAACCTCAACAATAAATTGATGACGGAGTTATGTCAACAATTCAAGATAAACAACATAAATTCAATTCCATATCGACCTCAGATGAATGGGGCAATAGAAATAGCCAACAAGAACATTAAGAAAATTGTTGAAAAAATGACCATCACTTATAAAGATTGGCATAAGATGCTACCATTCGCCCTCATTTATTGTTACCCCATATTTCTTTAGTATATGGTACTAAAGCAGTATTGCCAGTTGAGATCAAAATACCGTCCTTCAGGGTTCTATCAGAAGCACAGCTAGATGAATCCAAGTGGGTAAAGAAAAGGATTGATTAGCTAAACTTGATCGACGAGAAAAGACTCACCGCATTGTGTCATGGCCAATGCTACCAACAAAGAATAGCCCGAGCATTCAATAAGAAAATAAGACCTTGATGTTTTAAAGAAGGAGATTTGGTATTAAGAAAAGTTCTCCTAAATGTGTAAGATTTAAGGGGCAAGTTTACCCCAAATTATGAGGGTCCATATGTTGTAAAAAGAGTGTTATCAAGAGGGGCCTTAATATTAGCCCAAATGGATAGTCAAGAGTTGAGAGACCCCATTAATGCAGATGTGATTAAGATGTATTATCCCTAGGCAAAAATATTGAAATTTTGCCAAGATTCATGAATGCCAACAATTATTACAATTTCGCAGGTTTGATTTTTCATTCCTTCTACAAGCAAAGTTAATGTCTCTGAGCGATCGATTATCCTGACTGATTGTCATTAAACAAACTCTTATATCATTTTTATACACACACTACCCATTGCCTCATAATAAATAATGAACAATGAAATAATGATAAAACTCAAAGAAATTTGGTATGATTCCACCTATTCTGAGCATTAAATCTAGTATATTCACAGGATAACACCACAATCATAAGAGCCATACTCGCAAGAAGGAAAATACATCAAAGCTCTCCACTCTATTTGAAGCAAGAGTAAGCAGAGAAGGACCAAATTATCACGAGGGTTCGGTTGTTTGGTTGTTATCTGCGACGAGCCGGTAAGCATTTAAATAATCATCATGAGTCGCATTTTCCATTTAAATTAGGTAGTCTAAAAGACGCCTCTCATTATCATTTGATCAGCTCACGAGAAGCATTTTCTTAAGAGATGCTAGGTTGCTAAGATGTACCCAGACATCATTCAACAGATATTTCTTACTATTAGTTAGTTAGCCCATAATGGGGCGCTTTCCTAAACTTTCTTCTTTAGGGTTATAAGTCTAAAGAGACGCTTCCCACTATCGATTAGTTAACCCACAATGGGGCATTTTCCTAAATATTCTCTCTTAGGATTGCAAGTCCAGAGAGATGCCTCCCACTATCAATTAGTTAGTTTATAATGGGGCACTTTCCTAAACTTTCTTCTTCAGGGTTGTAAGTCTTGTAAGACGCTTCCTATCATCAGTTAGCTAGCTCATAAGAGCGCTTTCCTAAACAATCTCTTCTTTAAGGTTCCTAGTCCTATAAGACGCTTCCTATTATCAGTTAGCCAGCTTATAAGAGAGTTTTCCTAAAAAATCTCTTCATGGTTACTAGTTTTACAAGATGCTTCATATCATTGATTAGTCAACTCAAAAGAGCACATTTCTAGATGATCTCTCCTTCATGGTTGCTAGTCTAGTAGGACACTTCCTATTATCGATTAGTCAGCTCATAAGAGCACTTTTCTAGATGATCTCTCCCTCCAGGTTACTAGTTTGGTAGGATACTTCTTTGTCTAAGGCCACTCCCCAAAGAGTATTAATCACCCTAAAGTGATCATTTTTTTTTGCAACATGGGATCATTAGCTCATGGAGTGTTTTCCCTACTCAAACAGATAATTAAACAACTCCCTAGTGGAACTAGGTTTAGATAGCCAGCCAATTATGGCGTTATCTATCCGGTTTATTAGGCAAAAATGGTGTCTTTGTAGTTAAGTTTTTCAAACTTTACTACAAAGAGCAACAGCTATAAGCATCCCATTTTTGCCCTTTAATCATAATTAATGTTTTTTTTTTCTATTTTTCAGAAATGAAGGAAAAATAATGACAAAAAATAAAATAAATAGGAATAATACACCAATTTTGGAAAATGAAGGTAGAAATAACAATAAAAGACATTAAGGAATTTTTATAAAATTTTAGAATTTCAAAATAATATATAATTAATAAAAATTACCACGTGTATATATAATTGCATGCAATAGAAAACTGAGATTTGGTCCAACTCAGCTGGCTCGTGCATTGGCCTAGAACGCGTAGGGAAGGGGTGTGGTCACGAGTTCGAGTCCTATGGGAGGCACTTTGTGCCGTTTTCTTTTTTTCTTTTTCCTTCTAACTGCCATGTGGCAACACGCGATTGGCCGGAATGAGCACGTGCAAGTCGCGTGATCTTCTTCTTCCTCCAGATGGCAACAACAATGCCAAAGACGAAAAAAAAGAGAAGAAAAGCTCACCAATAAACACGAATCAAACCTAATCAAACGAAATTTTAATGATCATCCATCCATAACAGAAAGAAGCAAGATAAATCACGAAAAAAACAACCAAATATATACAGATCGATTCAAATAAAAAAAAGGGATAAGCATGGATTTAAACCGTAAGCCCGATCCAAGCTTATCAAGAGGGATTTTGCAAGTCTATAAATAGGACTCGACTCGCCAAAGGAAAGGCAAGAAGAAAAAAGTCGAAGTTCATAGGAGAAAAACACCATCGCCAGAGTTCTTCCTCTCTCTCTCTAAAACCCTCTTTGGAGCTAGTTGAACCGCCACCTAGGGTGGTTCTTGACGAAAACCACCATCACCATTGGCTTCTCCACCTTTGGAAAGCTCGAAAGCACCCACCAATCGATGAAAAAGGCTACCAAAAAGCCATCGTCGAAGAGCTCCAATCGCCATATACCTAACCTACGAACCCAAGCCGATCCGACTTACGTCTAGGTTAGCCGAATCCCTCCTTTTTATTATTTTTATTTTTATTTTTATTTATTTATTCATTTACTATTATAAAAATAAAAAAATAAAAAAAAAATGTTTTATTAGAATTAGGTTTAGAGTTTTAATAAATGAATAAATATATGTCCATTATAATTAATAAAAATTAATAAAAGTTTTTAAATTAATAAAATAATAATAAATATTTTTATCACTTAGAAAACT
Source organism: Laguncularia racemosa (assembly GCA_037954665.1). Lineage (NCBI taxonomy): Eukaryota > Viridiplantae > Streptophyta > Magnoliopsida > Myrtales > Combretaceae > Laguncularia > Laguncularia racemosa. Next base: position 998,565 of record JBBMOL010000013.1, on the reverse strand, counting down.
TCTTTTTATAAATATATATATATAATTGATTTTTTTAAAAATAGAGGTTTTAGTTTTTTTTTTAAATAAAAAATATAAAGCTTAGGCTTAGAAATTTCTTTAAATAAATTTAAATGGTAACAAACGTAAACACGACATATTTTCATACTTCAAATTAACTAATCCACTAAAGTTTTATAAAAAGCGAATTACGACCTGTTTGATCCCGAATAGCGAGTACGTAAACACCCTTATGGGATAACTCTAAAATTAAAAAATATATATTTTTTCAAATTGTTATTAGTGTAATTGTTGTATCATTTTTCTAATATCTTCTTTTTTATGCTAAAAATGATATCATAACATAATTCAGATTTTAGAAAAATAAGGTGGTAACTTTAGGGTTTTAATAGGATAACTCCCGAGTCGAGAATCTCTAGTTTTTCTTTCTTTTTTTTTATTTTCTTAAAAAGAGAGATTTTGTCGACTAGTTGTTCAGATTAGAATTAATCCGCTCAATTAATTCTAATTCAATAATTTTTCCCAACTTCAATTGGGTGGCGACTCCAAATAAATAATAAAATTCCTAATTTAAGTTGAGGATTTATATTAGATGAGTATAGGATCTAATATGAATCGAATTAGGGAGATAATATAAAATTTTTAAATTAGACTCGACAACCCCAAAATTCTAAATAAGGTCGATTGAATTAAGAAGGAATATTTGTAGTCAATTAAGAAAGAATTTATAAAATTTAGAGTAAAAAATTTCTAAAATAATCGTTATTTTCTTGAACTTGATTTATTAAAAATAGCTTAGTGACCTTAGAAAAAATTCTAACACCCTAATTAACTGAATAAAATCATTAAGCAATTATTTAGAGTCAATCAGAAAGGGAAAATAAAAGGTTGGAGATCAATTTTACAAAATGACTATTCTACCCTTAGACCTGATTTTGAGTGTTTAAAGTTGGCCAAGATCACCAAACAACTTAAATTAAGGTCATTTGAAGTCATTTTAAATTATTGGGAGTAATCTCTTGAAGTTTAAAAACAAATTACCAAAAATAACCTTTTTTGTCTTTGAAGATGGTTTTATTGAAAATGAATCCAAAATTCCTTAGGGACCCTAAATACGACCCTACGACCTTAATTAGGTGAATAAGATCAATTACAAAATATTTGGAGATAATTGGAAAAAAAATTAACTCAAAAATCAATTGGATAAAATAACCAATATATCCCTAAATTTGTTTATAGAAGACCAACTAGTTAATTTAAATTCTAGGGGCATTTTAGGAAAAAGGAAACATTATTTTGTTAGACTAAATGGAAGAAATTAAGAGAAAAATAATATCAAAATAGGTTAAATTAAAAGGACACATGTCACTATAAGTTACAACTCACTCACCTTCATTGATCTATTTACCCTTACCCTTAAACCCTTACTAAATCCTACTATATAAACTCATTTTAGAATAGAAAAATAGTAACCCCCATTTAATTTTTTTAGCAAACTCTCTAAAGTAAAATGCTCTCAAAAACTTATTAAGTCTATTATACTCTTTAAACCCCTTAACACCCATTAAACCCAACACTAATCTAATTATTTTCTTATGAGTTTTGGATCAAGAATCAAGTGAAATTCTAAGCTAAGAGGGGGTTGCTTTTTACCTAATTTGGGTGTGAAAGTAAGTAAGAAAATAACTTGATTTTGAAGTGGATTTTAATTTGTAAATTGTAAATCTAAATAATATATAATGTTTATTATGAAGAAAATCAATTGGGAGTTTGGAAAAAACACCATCTTGGAGATGAGTAGGCACGATTGGGAGAATATTTGGGTATTTCTTAGGTCTCCAATAAGATAAGTTCAAAATCTTGTTTAAGTTAATTATTTAAGACAATTTTATGTGATTAAACTAGGTGATTTGATAATTTCTTGAATGTTGAGAATATATTAGAATGTGCTCTTTGTGCTGCCACTTTAATGGATGTACTTTGAGTGTAATTTGATGATTAAGGTGTAGATTTATGTTGAGACATAATGAATGTAGTAATTGGTGTTGGGATTGAAGGTAAAAATCAAGTTTGATGCATGTGAATGGAGTATATGCTATCTACTATCCTTGCCACATAGTTATGATGCAAATAAGGCTTAATTATTTTTGTTAAATCTAAGTGGAATGTTGGGTAGTGATATATTAATTATTGGAGTAAGAATTTGTGATACCTATAATGGTTTTGACGATTAAATGGTGGATATAGCATGTAAAGAGTTGGAAATGATTGTATGAATTAAATTAGTGGTTAGATGAATTAATCTAATTGTTAATTTATGAATTTCTAGCAAGTTGCTATGTTCTTAGAATGATAAATTTGATGAAAACTGAAATTACTTGATAAATATTAAGTTTGGTGAAGTTTAGAGAAAAATTGGGTTGAATTGGAAGATTGTAAAAACTTGAAATGTTAATTTCTTACATGATTTTTGGCAAATGTTAAATTCTGAAAAAATATAATTTATTATATTTATTTGAGTAAATTTGATGGAATTATCATTTAATTATAAATAGAAGTTGGATTAGATGTAAAATGAGGCCTAGAAGTGAAGGTGTGTAGAAATTTGACTAGTTGAATGGATGAGAATCAATTGGGGCGTTTTCTATTTTGATTGCCATGTTTTGGCAATATTTTTTGCTTGAAAATGAAAAACAAATGATATATTAGACACTAGGAAGGAGTAGGAACAAATGAGCTTTAGTTTTAAGTGATTTAGACTTAAATTAAATAAGTTATGAGTTTCTAAAGTTGAAAATTTGTAATTAAAACCGGTCAGATAGTTTAAGGACTTTAAATTAAATAAAATCAACTTCTTTATGATGAAAGGGGTAGTGGAAGTGACAAAGAGACAAATGACTTTAGTTTCACCTAATTTAGACTTAAATTAAGTAAGTTATGATCTTTTAAAATTAAGACCTTAATTTATGACAAATTAAAATTAAGTTAGATAATGATTTAATTTAATTGGGCCAAGAGCGACCCAATTTCATGTTGGCCCAACCAAAATAGGCTCAAGGACCACCCTCTTAGCCTCTCTTGAGTTATATAATTAAACATAATTTGTTTAAATAGGTTTAATTAACTAAACCATTCTAATTAGGCTAAAATGAAATTTAACATGATAACTTAGATCAAATAACTCATGGGCTTAAGATCTAAAATCTAAAACATAATTGAGCCTATTTTTTTTTCTAAGGCTCATACCTTAAATTGGCCTTAGCATGATAAATAATTAAATTGGGTCTCAAACCAATTTAAGACTCAAATCGAATTAATTAATTAAAATAAACTAGACATAAACCAAATAAAAATAAAATGGGCTTAAATGACTAAAATAAAACGCAAATAGGCTTAAGACCTAAAACTTATTTGAACCTATTAATCTTTAGGGTCTATATTCAAAATAGGCCTTAACGAATAAATCAAATTTAAACAGGCTTTCAGTCTTTCATGGCCTTAAATAACAAAAAGACTTAAAATGAAATTGAAATTAGACCTAATAATCTATTAAGCCTAAAACATAACAAATATGAATAATTAAACATAATGAGCATATATTAATTAAAATAGGTGGAAGTAACCTAATTAAACTTAAAATGGACTTAATAATTATAATCGGACTTAATTAGGACTAGTGGGCCCAATTCTAAACATAATTAAGCTTACTATACTTAAGGGCCTAAAAACTATAATTGAGCCTTAAATATAATTAGATTTAAAATTTAAATAACTTATAAGTTAAATTAAATAAACCCTCAATGGTTCGAGTCACAATTAACCAAAAGTTAATAAGATTTAAATAACCTTAATTAGGCTCGTAATTAGTAAGGGCCTTAAGTAACTTAAACCTAACTTAGAATAAGCAACTGACTTATAAATTTATCTTTGATGCATAAAACTTACTTAATCAACTCAATTGGACCTCAGATTACAATTCAAGAAATGTTAACCTTTCAGGTACGTAGTAACTTGCATGTCGCATGTTAGGATAGAAAATTAAACCTGACTAATAATCAACCCAACTAAGTAACTACTTGCTACTTGTACGTGATTACTTAAGTCAACAAGTGACAAACCTTTGATTGAGGTTATGGTTGTGATCATATACCTTGAAATGACACAATAGTTAAGCGCTTGAGCCACCAAAGGTAGCTTGGTAGGTAGCTGATAAGTGAAAACACGTCGAATAACGGGCACTATAAACGGAGAGAAGGTATATTGGGAATCATTTGGTATTATGGGTCTCAACGAACAATACGATATAACTAGACTATGATCAATTATTAAAGTCGGGAATGCAAAGCAGGCCAAACAGGCTAACCTGCTTAACCTGCTTTTTTTTTTTTTGCAAGTTGGGTTAGAAAAATGAAGCCTACATAAGTTATGGGCTTTTTAGCCTACCTCGCATAACTCGCAAGCCAACTTGCCGGTAGACGAGTTGACCCCTTAGGATTTAAAAAAAAAATGACCGATAGAAGTTACGGTCTGTAACTTATAGAATAGAACAGATATAGTCTAGTCGTTTGTCAATTGCCATCGTCGCTTGGTCCTTTAAACCCTCTTCCTCCTTTACAAAACCAAAAAAAAAAAAAATGCTTACCCTCCTTTGCTCATCAATCGCTTGCTACTCCATTAAACCTTCTTCCCTTATCCTCTCCACTCGTCTGAGTCGCTTGTCTCCACTTTAATCTATAGTCTACCAGTCTCCTCATTCCTCCTTTGTCCTCTCCTCTCCTCAATCCTCTGCCATTGCTCATCTGTCCTTTATCGCAACCTATGCCAGTAACCCACATTTGTGAGTCTTCACCTCTTCTTTCATAAACCATAGTCACAACTCCAATCCCATGCTCGTCTACCCTTTACTAGTTTAGGGGTTAGGTGGTAGTACTTTAGGGTAGGTGATGTTTGATGTGAGAATGAGCAAGAGAGAAGGAGGACGATGTGAACATGGAGAGATGACCGCAAAACGGTGGGTTCACTTAGACAAAACTACTTAAATACATGGTTTTCGATAACATGGAGTTTAGCTACTCTCGTTAACCCCCGATGTCTATTGTGGTGGAATTTAACCCATTATCCCTCTTTGTGATGTCCAAAGTCATGAATACTTTCAAGCTAGGTGTTTAATTAGGATAATTAATTGAATTAAGTGATTGATCAATTGTAAGCCTCTTTGACATGTGTGTATGTGTTTGTGTTATTGTGTACTGAGTCCTTAGGGCTCACTCTCCCCTTACCCCTTTTTCTTTAATTGAAAATTTTATTTATCCATTATACTACAAGTTAAGTTATGGCTTTGAAAGGAGATGTGGGATGAGATCACGCTAAGATCTATTATGTTTAGACTACGTTTTTATATTTTCAATTATACTGAAACTTTTTAGGAGCTATCCATGGCTTTATAGCCCGTTACTTACAGATTGTATCTTTTATAGGCCCTATAATTCCCAAGACCTAATTTATCCTTTTTTATCTTACCACATGTTTTTATGACCAACAACCATCAAACATTTTTGAAAATCTAATGTTTTGCCAAAATATTTTCAAAATCTAATAAACGATTTTAAGGTCCTAAAACTAGTTTAGAAACCCACTTAATGATTGTAACCTTACATATTCTACATAAGTAGAGTTCGCGATGAATTGTTGGTGCCATAGTGATTTTAGGATATGACAATAAAGAATCATCAATAAATAGCAAATGTGATAAAATGGGACAGGACCTCTTAATGATCATTCCACTTAGCAAATTCTCATTAATTGCTTTTTTCTTTTCCTCTCGATAACACATTAACTATAAGAATGTAAAGATAAGATGATAGGGGGTCGCCCAGTTTAAGACCTCTACTTAGATGCACATGACTAGTAATTTTGCCATTCACAAGAACCTTATAAAAGACACACTCTATCGCCTACCTAATCCATTTATCACAAAATCTAAATTTAGCAAGAACTATCCATAAGAAATCCCATTCTACATGGTTATAGTTTTAAGTCATAGTACATTTGTTGCTATTTTGCTTTGTTCTCAGGAAATGAAAAGCCTCTTGAGCTATTATTATATTATCATGAATTACATGACTTAACATGAAGGCACCCTGATTTTTGAACATGATTATTCATGTCAAGTTTTATAATACAATACATTTTGTTGCTATTTTGCTTTATTCTCAAGAAATGGAAAGCCTCGTGAGCTATTATTATATTATCATGAATTAAATGACTTGACACAAAGGGGCTCTGATTTTCAAAGAAGTACATGTTTCAAACAATTAATTAAGATTCTTCATATTATTTTGAAAACAAAATTGCAAAGATTGATAAGGCGGAAGTAATTTACTTCTTGTAGTGAAGTTACTTTTGGTATCAAGACAATGACAATAAGAATGAGGGAAGAAGAGATAGTACCTAAATGGAAAAAGGACTGAATAGAGTCCACCACACATGTGCCTACGATATGCTAGTAACATTGAAAGAAAACCCTTAGGAAGCCATTTAGACCCCGATGCCTCTAGTTGGAAGGTTACATTCTTAATTTCCTTTGCTTACCATAGGTAGCTTAACTTGTTATTTATCTTAGAACTTGCTAATGATAAGATTGCCTCCAAAGTGTTACCCTAGTTCCTTCCACCATCAGATTTAAACAACTAAGTATAAAAATTGTTAAAGGTGCTCATTATCACAGCTTCTTCCTCTACTCATCTTCCATCATTATCCTTTAATCTTAACATTTTATTTCTCTACCTTCACATTTAGGTAGATTGGTGAAAAAAATTTGTATTCCTATCACCCTTCTTCAACTAACTTATTCTCGATCTCTAGTGCAAGTACAACTTCTCTTTTTTCCATAAAAGTTCTATTTTCTCAATTAGTTTCTATTCATGCTCCTTGTCCATATACCTACCCCTCATTTGTTCTTCCTGAAGCTCCTTTTGCAAATGTCAATTCTTTATTTTATTATTTTGAAAAGTTGTTAAACTCCATTTAGTCATATTCCTCTTACACTAGTTTAGTTTGAAACTCGGGGTAAGAGTGTTTACTTGGAGGATTCTCCACCTAAGCTCCTCTAATTATATTGCCATAGTCTTTAGATGTTATCTACATGTTCTGAAATCTGAAGTGCTTCTTTCTTCTTTTGTCTACAAAACATGTATCAATCACTAGAGTAACATAATTTGATCCTACCATCTCACTATGTAGGACTTTAGTGCATGGGAATTTACTAAGGTAGCGTTTGGTTGGCATTGAAATTCGGCACTGGACTGGACAAAATTTTTTGTCCCTCGTTTGGTTGCCACACATGAAGGAAGTACTGGACTAAACACCAATTACGTACTGGACAAAATCAGAAATTTTAGTACCACATGTAATTCGGTACTAAAAATTAGGTACTGGACTAAATGTAATTTTTCTGAAATTCCGGATTTGCCCTTCATACTTACCTTGAAAGAAAATAAAAATAGTAAGTATAATAATAAATGATAAAAATGTAAAAATTCATAAAAAAATAATAAAAATATTAGAAAAATAAAAATAAAGATTTAGATTTTGAAATAGGATAGATAAAAATCTAGGAGAAAATTTTCCAATAAAAATTTAATAAAATTATAAAAATTTAATAAAAATTATGAAAATTAATAAAAGTTAATAAAAATTATAAAAATCATAATAAATTAAGTAAAAAATCAATAAAAATTTATAATAGTATAAATGAGTTGAAAAATAAAAAAAATGAATTTTTATCACTTAGAAAAATCATTTTCTTAAATAAATCCAAAATTGGTGTTTTTCCTTAAAATTATCATTTTAAAAAAAAATCAAATTATCAAGCCTAGGCTTAGATTTTTTAGAAAAATCCTAAAATGGTAAAAACATAAATTAAAAGAAATTTCATAATTAAAATTCACAAACACACTAAAGTTTTTCAAGAAAAGCAAACTACAGTTTATTTGATCCTGAATAGCAGGTACGTAAGCACCCATTTAGGGCAACCCTAAAAAGGAATAAAAAAAAAATTCCTAGCATAATTCACTTAAAAACACAATAAAAGACGACAAAAATAAAATAAAAGATATTTTGAGATAAAGTAAATTTTAGGAGATTAGGTGGTAACCTTAGGGTTTTAATAGGTTAGCCTCTAAACTTAGAAACTCCGGTTTTCCCCTTTCCTCTTTTCACAAAAAAACGAGAAGAGGAAATCACGACGACTAATGGTCCAAATTAGGACTAATCCGCTCCATTAGTTTTAATTCAATCTTTCCCAACAACAGTTAGGTGGCGACTACAAAAATAAAACGAAATTCTTTTTCCTATAATATTTAATATAATATATTAAACTTTCAAGTCATTTTTTTTATAATAATATCAAATATATATAAATAACTATGATATAAATAAAAGGGAAAAATTGTCAATTTTACTCTGTCCAGTTCAGTACTTTGTAATTTCAAATACTACACAACACAAAAGCCTTCTCTAGTAATTAAAAAGGGCAAAACTGTCAAATTTACTATGTCCAGTCCAGTACTTTGCAATCCAAACACTAGACAGCACAAAAATCCTTGTCCAGTACTGAACAAACCAAACGTGGTACAAAAATATTTTTTGTCCAGTCCTTCTTTTTTAGTACTGTCCAGTACCAGTAACCAAACGGTACCTAAGCCATTCATTGGATCTCAAAGCTCTATCAATTCTCTCCGCCACTACTCTATCATCCTCCCTCTTGCTTAACTAAGTGAAATTGGGTCTTTAAAAGGCTAAATCGTTGAGGTTAGCATTCATGATTATGGTGCTAAATTGTTCCATTAATCAAGTGCATTAAGGATTTCTACCCTCCTTCTCATACCTGAATAAGATATCATTAAAATTCCCGATGCATAGCCATGGATGTCTATTGTATTCGCTAATTTACTCCAAATGTTGCCATAGGATGTAATGAGGTTGTGGATCCAAGTTAGCGTATATCTATGAAATGTGAGCAAAAGGAGAACCACCTGCTAAGTACATAGATGTTTTGATGTGATTCTTGTTGAAATCCTTCACTTCAACTATTATATAATCAAACCACCATAAAGCTAATTTCCTTGATAAACTAGTTGAAGGAATATAGAACTCATTCCCAAATCTCATTATACTTAAGTTATTTTTTATCTACTTCAAGAACATAATACTCAAGTAATACTACTAGATGTGGTCCCATAAATGCTGAATTGTTAAGCAAGGCTCCATTCCTTTATAATTTTGAATGATAAAAATCATGGTTTTCTGTGTGGTTGATTTTAGCCAGCCACCACAACCATCTTGTGATATTTTAGTGAAGGAGATAAGGATATTAATTAGACCTTCATAAGAGAAATCTATTTAGGTGTAAGTTGGTGATACTTTTTGTGCTTTTGTTTGACCTTTTTTAACCTTTCCACCTCTTTTAATAGGTGCTTTATTTTGCATTGTTAAAGTATAGTCCTTAACATCATCAAACTTTAAATGTTTTGATGGCCCTAAAAAAATCTCATTAACTTCTCACTTGATTACTAGCATTTTTAGAGTTGGGATAATGATGGGAATCAAACTTCTGGATCCAACTTTGGGAAGCCTACTTGAAACAAATGAAACCAAGACATTCACATATTGTCTTTATTTATTTTATAATAATTGTTTTTGCATTTTATCAGGTACATTTTGTCAATTTTTACAAAAAGACAACCAAACACAACAACAATTGGTTTGTGAATGGGTCATGGTCCATAATGAACCGAATTGAACCAAGGGAGAACCGGTTTTGTGTTCCTCTTCGTGACCGTGATTGAAGCTTGAAGTGACCGGCCATGTGTACTAGTTACTTAGGTTATTTTTCCATAATTGTAGTAAGGTATAAATATTTGTTATTTAGGTTTTGTAAAGGGATTTTTGTTTTGAGAAATAATTCACATGCTATTGCCGTAAGGAGGCTCTCCTTTCACCCATAAACTCTTATCAATTCTTTTAGAATTATGGTGAGTTGGATTTGATTTTTTGTTGTGCATAATATCAACAATATCAAATCAATCCTAATTCAAACTAGTGTGTAACATCTGGTAAGGAATTAGCTCTTCTTTTCTCTCTCTTGTTCACGCAATTTAAGATTCATACAAGTTAGGTTTCATGCCAATTGGTGGGGAATTGTTACTTTGTTTGTTCTATCCTTGATTTATATTGCAATTGCCCTTTGAGCACATCAAATAAACTATGCCGGTGAAGCCTTAGTCATTTGTGTAGGCTTTGGAGAGGTTAGTGGCAAGGGTGGGAATTCGAAAATGTATGGGGGTTATGGTCTTGTGTGTTAGTTGAAGTTAGTGAGGGGTAAGAGTGGAGGTAAAGGAAGGGGACTGGTCCAATATTGACTTTTTGCCAAATTATATGGGATTCTCATTTTGAGAAGTGGGATGAAGCTTCATCAGGTTAGTTACTTCTTTTATGGTCACCTATGGTAGAAATGAGTTAACTGGGTATAGTGTAACTTGAGGTTTCTTGGGTAAGCATAGGACAAGGGGATGGGGAAGTAACATGGGAAGTATTAGTGTTTAGTGGGTTGACACTATAGCTATTCAGATTCCTTTTAAAGGGTGGCACATAGGGTGTATGGCTTAATTTTGTCATGGTTTGGTTTTGTGTAAGGGGTTCTTCTGAATTGGAGCTTGATGATCCTCTAACTCTTCATGATAGTAGAGTTAGACTAGTTTCACGGGAAGCTACTTCCATTAAGGAAGATTGGGCTAGTGAAGAAATACCAGGCGAACCTTCTCTAGTAGGTAAAGATCTTATTACATTAGCTTTGAGTTAAGAACTATAATGCAGTCCATCTCCCTCTTGGTTATAGCTTGTAGTTGAGTGTTAAAACCTCCCACATTTAAAACATATATTAGGCAGTTTTTCATACTTGAAGCTAATGAAATATATTTCTATTATATTTATGCTTACTTAAGTTCCCTTCTTTAAAGATTTGGACCATTCCAAATTAACTTTTACTTGAAGAAATCTCCACAAAGCACTACCTTTGAATTGTACATGTTCCATTTCCAAAACATCATCCACACATACTCCAAGTTTAGTCGCATTGCTATCCATAATTTGGTTAAGTTTTAATCCATGGACTTGCATCCAAAAAGGAACTTTATCCAACTTGGCATTTTCTAATGTTTAAAACCAACACCTTTCCCATAAAACTCTAGGGTCCATCCTTAACAAGTTTTAACACTTGATGTCTTTCTCCAAATGTGCAACATACTTACATATTTTGTTTTGTATATTTTATTTCACATTTATTGTAACTCCTCCATGACTTTTTCAACACTAATATCATAATCGCTTTATTTTCTGTCTTATTTAAAATCACCTTGCAAACCATAACTGTCCTTCCTGCTAAGTTCACCTTAGGTCAAGTATCCAAGTCAACAATGGCTAGGTTTTTGGCAGCACCTTCACTGACATTTGCATAAGTATCATACATGGTAGATGAGACCTGCTCGACACTAAGAAAAGGATTGGTGTTAGCCTAAACAAACAATGTCTCATACTCAAATGCAAATGGATTAGATCAGAATAGAGAAACACTATTAGAAAATTGTAAATACAACTAAGACCTTAGAAACATAACAAGACAAAAACAGAACAACATCGCATGATAGCAACCATATCAATAGGAAAAGACATAGCGGCGACAATCCATAAACAAAGAGATTAGGAATAGACATAGTCCACCTATAAACATAAGGGCATATAAACCATAAACAAAGTGAAAGGAAGAAAGATTGAACTTGTTTAAAAAAGCATAAAGGAAATCCACTTCAAGAGACAAAGCATATACACGCTGGAAGACATCTCAAATCCATCCAAAGCATAAATTGTATGTGTGCCTATTATGTAGAATAATAGGGTTTAAATTAAGAAAGTGAAAGAAAGGAGGGAAATTGGGAGAGGAGTGGGTTTCAATTATGAAGGGAAATGTGTAAGGGAGTTAGGGTTTTGAAAGAGAATGGGATTTGAAGAAATTAAGGTTTAGTTTATGAGAGGTTTTTTATGAGAGAAATAGGGTGTAATTTTAGACTTCGATCTACTAACAAGAGGTGGTTTAAGAGAGGAGTAAGAGCAAAATGGGATTTTACGGGTGTTCCTTGACATATTGGTATGACAAAGGGTAAACCCTTATTTACGGGGTGAAACTCTTGACAAAGGAAAGGAAAACCTCACTAAGAACTATCACTTCTTAGTGGTTAAAGATTTGAAATAAGGAACCTCTAGTCTTGAAATAGAAATTTCTAGTTGTAGAAGATTTGAGAATCTTTCTTTGAAAACTATAGGGATTTGAGTATGAGATTTAGTGAGTAATGAAAATAGTCTAAAAGAGAGAGAAGGAGAGAACTTAGATCAAATTTTTCATCTTGCCCTTAAAACATTTAAGTTGGATTATTATAATACATGCTTCATTTATTTAGTTTAATATTTACGAGTAAAATTGTATTGGAAGGATGTGGAAATCAAAAGAAGTAATATTGCTTAATAATATAAATATAAATTATTCTTATATGTTCAAATCTTGTTAATATTTTTGGTAAATTACAAACAAAGGTGGCTAGTGTCTTTGGTTATTTACAAATAAGTTACTATGTTTGGTTTTTTTTTATAAAGAAGTAACTTATGTATTTTAATTTTGTATTGATAATAAAGAGTAACACGTAGAGGTGTGCAAGTGGATTATGGTCCGTGAGCTGACTTGTTTAACCCATTTTTAAAACAGGTTAAGGTAAAAAAAAATTAACCTATTTAAAAAGCAGGCTAAAATAGCCCATCCCGTTTAACCCATTGGTTAAAGTGAGTGGGCCCGTGACGGGCCGGCATAGCTCGCATGCCTAAAAAAAATAACAAAAGGAATCAAGATTAATGGCACACAGCATAACAGCAGCACTCAACACAGTAGGTTTTGGTTTTTCTTTTTTACACCCAAGCCACAGCCACATTGTAATTTACAATTTATGCAATCCGCACTCCATTCTCCACAAATCTACTAACCCTAACCCCTAAGAAAAATAGAAGAAACATTGAAATAGTACACTTAGGTACCGTTTGGTTACTGGTACTGGACAGAACAAGGAGTACTGGACTGGACTAAAAATGAAGGACTGGACAAAAGAAATTTTTGTACCACGTTTGGTTTGTTCAGTACTGGACAAGGATTTTTGTGCTGTCCAGTGTTTGGATTGCAAAGTACTGGACTGAACATAGGTAATTTGACTGTTTTGCCCTGGAGAAAGCTTTTGTGCTGTACAGTGTTTGAAATTGCAAAGTACTGGACTGGACTAGACAGAGTAAAATTGATAATTTTGTCAATTTTGCTTATATCATAGTTATTTTTATATATTTCATATTATTATAAAAAATATAATTTGAAGGTTTAATATATAATATTAAATATTATAGGAAATATGTTATATTTAATGAAATAATACATTATTTATGATTTTGAATATGTCACTGAAAACATGAAACACTTTTACACTGAACCATCCACATATCCATCAACCACTTTAAACAAGTCATTGAAAGACTTAAAAATTAGAAAATCTATCCACAAATTAGATCGATTAGATTAGAAAATCAATCACTTTTATATTTCATAAGGACAAGGCATAAATGACATAGATAAGATAATAATCATATGCTTCGATAGTCAAAGTAGTTTATATGATTATGACCTATCAACTACATCTGATAGAAAACCTGCCAACTCTGTTGCAGGAGATACATAAGGTTACAACTTCTACAAAATCCAAAAACTGATTTAACCATAGAAGGTACTAAACGAGGATAGAGAGGTTTGATAATACAAAGCCAATGAAAGAAGTCTCAATTACATAAATACTACAAACATGTTTTATATCAACCAATAATTCGTCTAACAAATGCTAGGCGTTGTTCTCCTTCGAGCTTCCAAAAAAACTTCTCATACTGTGGATTTGTCGCCATTTGCATAAGCACATCCAACTCTTCATTTTCCGACAATCCTAACGTTTTCAACTCTGCAACAATATCGTCCCTAGGAGGATTAGCAATTTTTCCTGCAAGTAAAGCAAAATCATTCCTAACATCTCTAATGCTCTGTTGAAACGTAGATATAAATTCTGCAGCATATTCTGCCATCGGACGCTTGCGAGTCGGTCGCACAGATGGATCACGTGAGGCATAGCTGGAGGCTTCAGTAGACTGTGGCACTTGTTCTAACTCCATTTCTTCATCAAAAGCATCCTCACCATCAGTTTGCATGTCCTGTATCACATCTGCTGGTGTTTCAGCTCGTTTGCCAATTGCTCTATCCTTTCCAAAAATTCGTTGAAGTTTTTCAAACTCTTTAAATTCCTTGTTGGCATGATTAGCAACCTTTGGATGTTTCTACAAAACAATAGAAATGGTTATTATAACAACAAAGAATTAACGTATAAAAAATGAGCTTATTTCAAAATAAACATTATGTTGATTTTACCTCTATGTATTCAGCAAGAACTGCATCATTATCAACAATAACACATTTTTTGGCATCATCCCACCCAAATCCATTAGTATTTATCATGTCAACAACCTCTGCCAGTTTCATTGCCCACCTCTTCATTTTGTTAACAATTTGCCTGACATTGAGATTGATTTCTGGAATGTGGCTTTTCATTCTTTTTAAAGCTTCTTCATGCGCCCCATTCTTAAAGCTGCCATTTTCTCCTTTGTATCATTCAACGACTAATTCCTCCAGCACTATCAATAACGTATCTTCCTCAACTTGGCTCCAACAACGTCTAGTTTTTTTATCTCTATTATCCATAACTGTAAACGAATGCATAGTGTAAGGCAAAAACCAAACAAATAAAATGTAATTCATGCATAGAAACAGTGGATAGAATATTTCAAGTTACATTACAACATAAAATTGAAAATTGGACAACCAAATGATTTCAATAATATAAAAATAACGAAAAATCAATACTGACACTGATCCAAGATACATAATCAAAGAAAGTACAACAATCAGTGACATTCTAGTTCCTATAGCGGGCTCTCCATTCATCGTACATCTCTTGTGCTAAGGTATTCCTCATCTCAGTCCATGCCTCAGTAGGTTCTATTGTTTCAATTGCATCAATTCCATTTTCTCCAATTGGAACTTCATCTCCTTCAATTACTGCGTGCTCGAATGGGTCCAGTGGCATGTACATTCGAATGAAGTTGTGTAATAGACAACAAGCCAAAATCATTCGACATTGTATTTTGATGGGATAAAATGATGGACTCCTTAGAATACCCCATCGTTTTTTCAAAATTCCAAAACATCTCTCAACAACATTTCTTGCCCTTGCATGTCTATAGTTAAATAATTCCTCACGATTTTGAGGCCTACGTTGACTTGTAGCCCACTCTTGAATGTGATAACGCCTCCCTCTAAAAGGGGAAAGGAATCCTGGCGCATTGGAATATCCACCATCGACTAAATAATATGAACCTACAATGAAATGTAACCGCATAAATTTACATGAAAAATTTGAACTGGATAAATAAAATGAAAACATTTTTCTTTTTTAAAATGCTTACCAAGTGCAACTCTCAATCCATTAGATCGAATGACTGCATCACGTAATACTCTAGAATCTGATGCAGACCCTTCCCAGCCAGCTAATATGTAGATAAATTTCATGTCACGATCACATACACCCATGACATTCGTTGCAAGATGCCCTTTCCTTGTTCGATACCTAGGTCTATCTGCAACTGGTGTCGTAACTGCAATATATGTACCATCTAATGCTCCAAGGCAACCCTAATATGTTCCCAAAGAAACAGAAATAAATTTGACATTGTAATATAAGTAATCATGATCATCATTGATTAACTGAAGGTACCGAAAAGATTAATTGTATTACCTTAAACCATTTCCACCGTTTGTCAATGCAATCTTCTGGTACTAGGTTGAGTTTTGCAAGTAGGATATCTTGTAACCTTAACACAGTAGCTAACACTTGATGGCAATTTCTACTAACAGTCTCACCTGATCTACGAAATCTGACTTGAATACTCCTATTTTTTGTATGATGTGTAGGGACGTTTACAAAAATCGCAACTTGTTCTTCAACTGTTGCTCGTCCATTACAATGCATTCCCCCTTGTACTCTAATGAGTTCACAAAGATGTGCAAAACTATTCCTACACATCCTTAACTCCCATAAACAATTTGTATCACTCCCACTAATGAGTGAATCAATCACCTCTCGACGTGTTTCATATCTAGCTATTGCTCGCTCATTCAATACACCCCTCTCTACTCTCCTATTCAAAACAAAGTTTATATAATAGAAACCAGCTGCCGCCATTGTAAGCATATTGATATAGACTCTCCATCCAAGAAGACAAATCAGAAATCCATGTTGATCCATGATCTATAGGAAATATCAAAGGAACGACCCATAAGTGTAACGTTGGGGATGGAAAGATCATTTTCATAATACAAAACATAATGGACAACATCATATGCTACATAATATCAATAAAGTCAGGATGGCGGAGTGGTCCATTGAGTGTATATATGTTAATTGGGATGATTTAATGCTCTTAAAGTAGGCATTGTATCTTCTAAGCGAGTGGTCCATTAGTGCCTAAACTTATTTAATTTCCAAGCAAAGCAGTCATGTATGTTGGCTGTGAGATGAAAGTAATAATTGATAGAATAAGAACTACTTTCATTTAATAATAAGATCATTTATTTTTTGTCGGAGAAAATAAGATCATCTATTCTTCTGGAAGCTGAAATGATCTCCACTACTGATCTACATCTTCTAGCTGCTACCTGGAAATACAATCCTTTCCATTTAAGGATTCTTCAAAATTGCCTAAATTTTAAGTAGGGTTGACAGTATCTCCCCCATACCCGGTCTTCTTTCTGGTTCCTTCTCCAAGCAGCTTAAGCTCAACCTCACCATCTGGAAGCTAATTTACTTCTGCAGTTCTGTAATCTCGGATCAAGAACACAATGAAGCTCGTATTATGCATTTTCTAATTCCATGATGGATGAAATTTCTTCTGAAAGCAGCACTTCGCATCCATCCTATGGAAAAACAGCATTCTTCCCTGTAATTAGCTCCAACACCAGTACTCCAAAAGCATAGATGTCAATCTTTGGCGTCACAGCTGCCGGCCCTGCCTCCATGTATTCTGGTGGTGTGTAACCTCTAGAACAAACATGACTTGTCATGAAGGAAGACCCAGATGTTTCCCTCCTTCTTTCTAGTGCAAGAGTGAAATTTGTAATTTTTGCCCTGACATCACCATTCAGTAGTATATTACTGCTGTTAATATCCTTGTGCACGTAAGCAGGTTTGGTGAAATTGTGAAGATAGTGGAGGCCATTCGCAACATCCAGTGCTATTTGGATCCATTTGACTAAATATCCCCAAACTCTACATAGATGCAGAGCTTCCTCTTCCTCTTTGTTTAAGACGTGGCACCTAGAATCATTCCAAGTGACCCTAATTCTATCCTCAGCTCAGAGAACAAAATCAAACAGCAACACCCAAAGAACAACCTAATTTCAAGATCCTATCATTTTTACCGTTCTAGTCAATAGAGCTTTCACATTAAATCCATCGTAAAGAAGAAGTCCATACCCATTACTTCCGAAGTGGATACCGTTGCTCATTAACCTAAACCCTAAAATCAAAATCCATTAACCTAAACCCTAAAACAAAATCCATTAATCTAAACCCTAAAATCAAAATCCATTAACCTAAACCCTATCCCTTAAGCAACTTAATTAACCAGCTAAACCCCATCTAAGCAAGAAGCATGCGGGAACATACAAGAAGCGACAGAGAAGGACCAGCGACAACGACATGGAAAAATCGAACAACCATGCGACGGACATTGTTAATGAATCAACGATTTCAGAAGAGATGGAAGCATACAAACCTGATGGTGGAAGGATCGGCGCCGATAAGCTGTCGTGGTTCCTCGTCCGAAGCAGTTGCGCGATGAAGGGAAAAAATTAGAGAAGAAAGAATGAACGGAAAGTGAAGGCAGAACACTCGAGTAAAACAAAGAGGGAAAGTAACACGCGATCGTTGAGGGGCAAATTGGGAATTTCGCAAAAATTGGGTTGTAGTCCAGTGCCGAATTTTTTGTACCGAATTATACACGGTACTAAAATATCTGATTTAGTCCAGTACCATATTTGTGTTTAGTCCAGTACTTGCTTCAAGGATGGCAACCAAACGGAGGACAAAAAATTTTGTCCAGTCCAGTGCCGAATTCCAATGCCAACCAAACGCTACCTTAGTAGCAGCAGACTACAACCACTTCGTGTCCGCATGCAGTCATAAATCTACGGCAGCAACCGGAAGGAATAGTAACAACACACAGCACTACATTACAGCAGCAGGTCTCAATCTCAATAGTCAGCCTTTGCAGTCACAAATCACAATCGCAGACTACTCATCCGTCATCCATCTCGTTGTCCGGTGCTGGTCGTCTAATTCGTCGCTGTCATCTTTCGGTCATCTCGTCGTTGTCGTCTTTCGATCATCCCCTTCTCGCTTGCAATCTTCCGGTCGTCCTCATCCCTCTCTTTGCTATCTTCGTTTGGTCATCCGCATCCCTTGTCCATCTCCTTGCACTTTGCTCACAGTCACAATTGTTCGATCTCTGATCGTCCGTCTCCTCGCTAGCGAGTCATCTCATCCCTGGTAAGAATATTGTTTTTTCCCTTCCTAGCTAGATTAATATTTTCCCTTCCTACTCTTGGTCTTGGTGGTAATTTCATAGGAGAGCTACTATAGTATTTACATTACATCTAGTAGGTGTTAGATTAGATGCACAATAGTTTTTTTTTTTTATAGAAACTTGGCTATCCCACGAATTATTTCACAGATGGGTTCTTCAATTTCACTTGCTTGTAATTTTTTTTTTTTTTGGATAAGACTTGCTTGCAATTTTAATGTTGGGAATTGAATAAAATATTTCCTAAACTCCATGTGCACTTGAGATGATGATGCAATTACTAGTGAAGTGGCAAGATGTTTGTTTGTATCTTTGATCATGTATTTTTGTGTGTTGTCCAAAGATATGCTATTAAACAGCTAAGAGAAATGCAATTGCTCCAAATAATGGCCCATTAGAGGCAATGTCATTACTCATAGAGTACAAATCATCAAAGTAGTGGATGTACTTCTAAAATGGGTATATTGTTGCATTATTTTAATTATTAAAATACACTTAGTCTTTTTAGAAATTGGAGTACAAATATAAAATCCTATCCTTGCCAGTAGGTAGTTTATTATGTAAAATGTGAATGATTTGGTTTTTTTTTTTTTTTTTACTCTCATTCATTGTAAAAGATGTTAATAGCTTACATCTTCCTTTTTATATTTTCAAAATGGATTGTACTACTTGTACTAGTGAGGACAATACCATTCAATGAATTAATGTGGACGCCGAGTCAGACGCTCATGGGGGTGATTTCATTATGCCATCCAATACTATCGCAGGAACATCTCTCGACTCCCAAGAACTTAAAGGTAAGAGACTTAAAGCAAACACTTCTATAGTTTGGGATGTTTTTACAAAAATAGGAGTAGGAAATGATGGTAAAGAAAGAGCAAAATGCAAATGATGCAGGAAAGCGCATGTGATTGGTGGTTCCAAATATGGGACATCAACATTAATTCAACGTATGAATAAGTGTTGTTTGCTTCCCAAATATCTGGATGTGGGTGATATGATAATTGATCAATCCGGAAAGTTAAAGTCAAGAAAATTAAATTACAAAATTGCTCGTGAAATCTTGTTGATGGCAATAATTAGGCATAATCTTCCTTTCTCATTTATTGAATATAGAAGGATTGTACAATTGATAAAGCATTTCTGTCATGATTATATTCCCATCCTTAGGAAAACGACTACATCTAACGTTTGGAAATTATACTTGGGTGAAAAAGATAATTTGAAAAAAAAAATGCGAAAAATTCATGGTAGAGTTTGCTTGGCATCTGACTTATGGATAACTTCCACGAGTAAGGGTTATATGTGTTTAACTGCACATTTTGTAGATGATAATTGGAAACTTCAAAATAAAATTCTTTCTTTTTGTCATGTGCCCCCTCCTCACTTAGGAGTTAAATTATCAAGGAAGATGTTTGATTTTTTGAAAGATTAGGGTATTGATAAGAAAGTTTCCAGTCTTACTTTGGACAATGTATCTGCGAATAATTGCATACAAAATCTCTTGAAAGATCAGCTTATGTTACAATGTAGTTTGTTGTGTGATGATGAATTTTTTCATATTAGATATTGTGCTCATATTCTTCACTTGATTGTAAAAGAGGGCTTAACAGTAGCCAATGAGGCTTTACATAAAATAAGAGAGAGTGTAAGGCATATAAAAGGGTCAAAGAGTATAATGAAACATTTTATGGGAATGTGTTGAACAAGTGATTAATCTTGACACCAGTGTTGGTTTGTGTTTGGATGTGGCTATTATATGGAATTTTACTTATCTAATGCTTGATAGTGCTCTCAAGTATCAACGAGCTTTTTTTTTACTTTCAATTAAATGATTCAAATTATAAATATTGTCCATTAATGAAAGAGTGAGAAAGAGTACAAAAATTGTGCAAGTTCTTAAGTCCTTTTTACACCATCACAAATTTGATGTTGGATTCTTCATATCCAACTTTAAACTTATATTTTTTACAAGTGTGGAGAATAGAATATTTATTGAATGAGAATTTAGCGAGTGAAGATTTTGTCATAAGACATATGTGTATTAAGATGAAAGAAAAAATTGACAAATATTGGAGGGAATATAGCATTATCTTTGCACTTGGAGTTGTACTAGACCCGCGAATAAAGTTCAACTTTTTAAGGTTTTGCTTTAATAAGATTGATCAACTTACATGTGAAGAGAAGTTGGTTAAAATAAAGGGCAAGTTGTATAAACTTTTTAAAGAATATGGCAAGAACAAGGTAAAGAAAACACATTCTAGTATCTCTCAAGTTGGTTCTTCTCGAGCTCAACAAACATATGGAAGCGAGAGTTTAAGCAAAGGACTTGAAGGAAGCATAGGATTTGGAAAAAAGTCTAGGTATTGATTTTGCTACTCTTGATGTAAGTTAAACACTTACTTTCAATTATTTGTTTATTTATCTATTTATTTTTTGATAATATTTCACTTTTAATGATTAATTATCATTACTGTTTTTTTTTTTGCCTAATGATGTAGGAGTACTGTTAAGTTGAGGTAAGGACAATTGATAAGTCATCCTTAGACCTATATCTAGATGAATCGGTATTGGATATGAACTTTTATTCAAAGTTTGATGTGTTGGATTATTGGAAGACTCAATATCAAAGATATATAGATTTGTGTATAATGACTTCTGATGTGCTTAGTATTCCAGTTACTATAGTAGCATCCGAGTTTGCATTTAGTATTAGCGCTCGCGTCCTTACTAAATATCATAGTTCCATGCTTCCTGAAAATATGAAAGCTTTAGTTTGTACTCGCAATTGGCTATAAGGATTTGATTGGGAAGGTACTTATTTTATTTTTATAAAATTTTGTCATAATTTATTATTTTAACCTTTTAATAGTTCAATCTAATTATGTTTGTTGTTTGGTGAATTGTAGATGAAGGTGAACAAAGTCTTCAAACAACATTGTTAAAGGAAAATTTAAATGTGATTGTTGATGTAACTAATTTATGGCCATTCATATTCGTATTTGACATGAAATTTCTGTAATGGTTGTCTTTGTTATCTTGAATTGACTATTTTATTTTTGGTTTGATGTTTGAAAATTTTAATTTTAATATTCATATTTAGTGTATGAACTTGCAATTTTACTTAGTATTTCAATAAGACTTGTGGTTCTTTTTCTTTATCAAATGACAACATGTAATATATTTTTTCTTTATTTGCTTTTTTTTTTTTCTCATAACAGATAGTACATAAATGATATAATATAAGGCAATGGAAGAAAATTTTTCAAAGTTTTGCTTTTGCTATTAATTAATTTCGTTTTCTTTTATATAAACTAGTTTTATATTTTAACCCATCAACAAAAAAAAAGGGTTAAACGAATTGGGTTAGTGGGTTGGCTCGTTTAACCCATCAATTGGGTTGTGAAAGTAAATTAAACAAGCTATAAAAGTGGGTTAAATGGGTTGAAAAAGTGGGTTGACCTGCGTTTAACCCATCAAATAGTAAAAGTGAGTTAAACGAGCTAGGTTAATGAGTTAGCCCATTTGACCTACTAATCCATATGAGTTGGGTTGGGCCAACAAATTTTGGCCCGTTTAACCCATGGGTCAAAGTGGGCCGAGCTGAGTTGACTTGTTTAACTCACTTGCATATCTCTAATAACACGTGTCAATGGCAACTAGTTACTATTTTTTTTTCCTTTTTTTTTGCTTCTTTCCTTTTTATTTTCTGATTTTTTTATTTTATTAAGTTATACAATTTATTAATATAATTTTATTTAATTAATTATTTACTAAATAGTAGAAAATTGACATATATTATTATTTATTATTGATATAAAATTAAAAAAAAATCATCTCTTTATTAAGAAAATAAAATACGTACGACCTATTTATAAATGATAAAATATACAAATCATGTTTTTTAAATAATTTACTCTAATATTTATTTATTTACCACTGGAAGCCCTAAAACTTCAATTGGAATCGGAATGGGAGGAAAGAAAATACATATAATCCCTGGAGAACTGACAGAAGGCGAGTGGTTCCTGTTCGACATGCTTGTGGAATTTTTTAATTATTTGGTTTTGCACTTTTATGTCCTGAGCTTGATGTACGACCAGATCTTTATCCAGTATGATATCAGCCAACCAAAACGCAAAAAGCCCTTTTATAAACCAAACCCACCACAAGAAAAAACCTAAACAAAATATACTACTATACTGAGCTGAAACAGACCCATCACTGAATTTAACATAACAAAACAAGCAACCTTAAACAAACACGAAGATTTAGAACTACCCGGAAGAGCAAAGAAAATAAAAAAAAGCAGGAAAGATGTATAGAGATGTTTCAAGCTGCAATACATATAATTATGGCGATGCTTTGTATTGGGATGCGAGGTACATGCAAGAAGCAGAGATGGGTAACTTTGATTGGTACCAGAGATATTCAGGACTTAGACCTTTTGTTCATATGTATATACCCGTCTTCTCTTCTCGTGTACTCATGGTTGGCTGCGGTAATGCATGTATGTGATTCTTCTATCTTTTTATTGCTATTATTAATGATGTTTAGTGTTCATAAAGTTGTTGGCTTTTCGGTTTGTATCGTGCAAGTTTCTGTTTTTTTTTTTTTATTCTCATTGATTCGTTGAATTGCTAGAGTAACTTCATTTAGGTCTCCTTAATGGGTTTCCGGCACCAAGAAAAGGGGGAGAAAGGGAAGATTTTTATTTTTCAATATCCATTGAACCCTTGCTGACGGGGAGACTATGACATATATAGTTGCGCTTGCCTTCCTCTTATCCAAAAGTCGGTCGAATCGGGCAGCTATTCTTAATGCTGTCGGTTTTATTTTTTGGGTGAATTTCGTTGATTTGTTAAGTTGCTGAAATAATTTTACTTGGGTCCCCTTAAGAGTACCAGGAACAAGATACAAGTTATCCAAAGAAAAAAAAAAAAAACTTTCCAGGATTTGTTCTACACGTTCCAAAATTAAAGTGCACGGTAAAGATGAAAAATTTCTTTATTTGATTTCTCAATAGGTGCCTTCGGTTGCCCGCTTCCTTTCTTATATGATTGGGTTGTTTGAAAAACTGGATTTAGCGTTGATGTGTTGAGAATTGAAGCGATTTGTGTACAAAGTGAGAGATTTAATTGGTGTTTTTGACCTGGGCTAAGTTGGATATTTCGAATGTATTTGTCATAAGTTAGGATCTCAAAGTGTGAGATTTAATCTGTGCTTTTGACTTGGGCTAAGTTGGATTTTTGTAATATATCTGTCATGAGTGTGAGTTAAAATTAGGATCTTGCTGTAATAAACTTCTTTGAGGTGGTTTAAGGAAATTACAGACAATTAAAAAATTGGTTCTGGTGTTTTCATTTGTGAGGCTACATTGGTTTTACTTGGGATGTGTGCTAAACTATGTAGCCGGTCTTACAAGCCATAATTGTGCATTTTCTTTTGTGTTGATAACTTATTATATGTCTAGCAAACATGGATGCACTTTCGGAAATCAGGACTAGAAGATTTCATAATTTTCTAATTATACTTCACAATTGCAATGGTTAATTTATAGCAAACCTAACATTTTCTGCAAAACAAACACATCCTAGAGGCATGAGCTTTTCACACGCATGGTCATTGCAGAACAGCCTTTCATCTGGTCATGGTTGCTCCAAGGTTCAGCCTA
Source organism: Laguncularia racemosa (assembly GCA_037954665.1). Classification (NCBI taxonomy): domain Eukaryota; kingdom Viridiplantae; phylum Streptophyta; class Magnoliopsida; order Myrtales; family Combretaceae; genus Laguncularia; species Laguncularia racemosa. Next base: position 974,069 of record JBBMOL010000013.1, on the reverse strand, counting down.
GAGCCGGTTCCATAATTGGTCAAGGATGATATAAGCCAAGAGCTTCAAAAGCTGAATAAGGATTAGCAGAAAGGTCCAATGCATATGTTAAACAGAGAACATAAAGTCTGTGCAATAGTATTAGGAGAAGAAAAGTTGATTTACCAACAACTATTTTCCAATGGTACTGGCCCTATGAGGCTGGGTGAGGGAGAGGTGTTTAATCCCTCCGCATTCCCTCCCATTTGTGAAAAAGTGAAAGATTTAAGTTGGGTTTTCAAATTCTAGAACACTGGTCCTTTAGACTGCTCTGCAGAGAATTTTAATTGTAGAGGTTTACTTATATCTGTTCTTGATGAGTTTATAATGTCTCTGCTACTTAAAACTCAAAAACTTGCATGGACTCTGCTGCTTTTTTGTCTGCACCATAATTTATTACAATATATAATTTTGGAAGCTTTTTTTTTCCTTTTCATATCCTACAATTTCATCCTTTACATTTGTTTATGAGATCATTAATTTTCTTTCCTTATATTTGCCAGTAATTATCATCTGTTAAAGTTGCCATTAATTATTTTTATTATATTTCCAGATTGATTTTTGGCATGCATAAGCTAAACAAGCCTGAACTGTTTTTGCATATAGGTTCTTGCCGTCCCTATCAATTTTTGAATAAATGGAAGAACCTTTCGCTATTTAAAAATTCACCATGGATATTCTGTAACTTTTTGAGTTCATCAATCACCATTATCTTAACTTAAAACCTTATTTTGGCACACAACATGCATTAGGATAATTTAAGTATTAACCTTGCATATGTGCTAGTTTCTCTCATTATTATATCTGCACATTACCATGCTGGTGAATTTGGGTAGCCAATTAAGGAATGAAGAATTAAACGCTCTACTCTTAACAAGAGCACATATAGATAGCACCCAATTCCTAATTCTGCCCAAAGCAACTAACAATTCATGTTCATATGCTTACAATTCAATTTTGAAAAGTATGCTATCGTTTATCATTCTCAGACTATATTTATTCAAATCCAATTGTGAATCAACTAGGATAAACACAATGTTGATCTGATTGTACCTGAGTAATCTTCTAGAACAATGGACAAGTAACTCGCCTAATGTGGCACTTCTCTCTCTAATAGGATACTTGCTCAGCTAAGGACCAAGCAGGATTCCTTCTTTCTGACTGACCTCAATAACCACTTTTTCTCTCTCTGTAACTCACTTTTAATTCCCGCCCTATGCTATTTATGCCGTCCCCATGCAATTCCTTAGTCAACAATTACAAAAATACCCCCCCTACACAAAACTAAAACCAACACTGTACCGCACAACCAACCACAGGTCTAATACTCCACACTCTCTACACAAATACTCCCACAAAACTAATGAACACGACACCACAACAGAACAATCACACACCAGCACAGACACAACACTGCAACACCCACAGCACAATGACATACAACACACACTGCACATTGACACACTATACAGTTACATAAAACACATATTACACTCAATGAGACAAATGCCTCTTATAAACCCTTAATAAGGGTTTATGTTCTTTAGGATATGTTGCAAATTGGAATAAAAACCGACAATTGTTTACTATTCGAGGCATGATGAAAATCGAGGACAGCTGTTGTAAAGGGTTGCTCAATTGTTTTTGAATCATACATAGTTGAGCAAAAAATACGCGATGATAGGGAAAAAGAACACAAAACTATATTTCCATTCATTTGATGCTGTGCATGTCCGATTTGATATAAACAACGGGAGGAAAATGTGGGAGAAAGATGTTATTGCAATTATTTAGATATTTGGAGAACTTTTATATAATACTAATCAATGTTGCACTTTACAATTGATAACATATTTTTTTTATTATTTTGTTGACTAAGTAATGAACAGTTGTTGATCAAGAAAAGCTAACATATTCTTTCGGTACTTTTTGTTCTTAGTATAAATACAATATATATTTCAGTGTAGATTTTTATATTAATTTATGTTTCGTTTTAGAGAATTTTTTTGTGTCCTTTTTTACTGTCTAGGTTCTTAACTACTTAAGTAATAAATCCAAAGTTCAAGCTCCAACATTCTATGTATTGATTGGCCCTCTCCTCTGAAGAAATTTCCTTTCATGTAAGAAGATTATTAGATATAATTCTCAACCTCCTTGTTAATTAATTGAAACCTCTGTGTTTCCTGTAGTTTCTAGGGTCATTGTTATATCATTTTCGTCCTCTGTAGCTCCTTTTCTTCTCTATCCTCCTTCACTTTGAAGTTACAGATCTCACTAATTTCAGAATTTGTTTACCGAATCTAGTGAAGCAGTAAACATACGAGTACTTTACATGTTACAAGTACAGTAGTTGAACTCAGAAATGAAGATCAAAATGATACCAAGAGTTTATGTAGAATGCAACAGATTTTAAGGCATGAATTTGATATAATGACACATCCGCCAAAACCCACTGAGTTAATTCTGTTAGCCAATTTATATTGAAAAACTTGGAATTCTCTGGGTAGATCTTAGCAAATAAAATCTTTATCTCGTCAGGACCCACCTGTGAAAACCAGTTCCTGAGTCTTCCTCTGGACTAGTAACTATTTATATATTGTTTAACCTGAAGTTAAGATATGTTGATCAGCTAACCAGCCTGCCACCAGAATCATCGTTATCAACACCAGCATGCTAGTTTTAACAGTCACGTATCATTGGTATACACGCTATAACTTGCTATTTACAATCATATTTGTGACATATTGTGCTATTGATTCCAGTTACTTACTACACGTTTGATTTATTGAATAGAGGGGGAATGAAATGGACATTTCATTTCCCCTCTCTTCTTTACTGGAAGCACATTACTGCATTGACCTTACTTAGGGGAATGGCTATTTGGCAGGGCAAGAAAATCCTGCCACATTGGGAATAGCCATTCCTTCTTGTGAACTAACAAATGGCTGTTTTTTATTGCTGGCCTTGTTTCATGACTACCCTTGGCCATGAGGCACCACCAAACTTGCTGTCACCATTACTTGAATCACCACTTCCACCAGCCTACTTCTACTGCAGGACCAACTAAACCCACCAGATGCACCTAGAGCCATGAGGCACAAGCTACCAAACCCACCATCCAACAACCTGTGACCCACAGCCCATGAACCACTAAACCACTGGACCTATGACCTATGAGCTACCAGATTCACCAGCCACAACCATTAATAGGGTTTGCACCTAGTTTAGGTTCATGCATGCATTGTATATGAGTTAGCATTTGGTTTGCGCTTGGGATTTTGCACTTGCAATCCAGGGTTTGCAACTGGGATTGTCAGGTTTATAGTCACGCTTGAGGTTTGATTAGGTCCACAGCTCGTGGCTAGGTTTGCCTGGCTTGGTTGGGTGGTCCGGGTGGCTTGGGTGGTTTGGGTGGCTTAGGTGGTGGGTTGCTGAGTGCAAGAGAGGTAGGGATAGAGAGGCCGGGGTTTCACTGGGATCTGAAGTCCTTTTAAGTCTATTTTAATGTATTCCTCATTGTATATTTTGGTCTAAGCAGCAAGCTATTACTTGCCTATTACATTCCTAAGGAATAGGAATTCTATTATGACTTGATTCTATCGCATGTCATTATTGTTTGTCACTAGGGTTATTCTGCAGGAGAAAATTCAAATGCCTAAAATTAGCTTCACATAGCTTCATATTTTCCCTGTATATTGTCTTCACAACTTCTGTTGAGTTGTTCTGCAATGTTTGTTGATGAACAGGCATCTGGTATTGTGGCAACAATTTTCATATCCTTTGTTATGCTTATTTAGGCTTGTTTCTTATAATTCTGTAAACTTAGTATACCGCATTGCAGAGAGTAATAATTTAAATGTAGAACTCCTATTTCTTCTTAAAATGTTGCCACTTCACTGTAGGGCCTTTTGCCAATACCCAACACCATGGGAGAGGGGGATTTGTTCATATGCATGTGTATGCATGCACAGATAGGAAGAGAGAATAACCAATTATTTTCATACACCGAACATGATGGAAAATATGTGTGTGTGTGCATATGCATGTACATGCATGTCTGCTTGTTAGAATGAGAGAGAGAGAGAGAGAGAGAAATCATAATCTATTTTTCCACGAGTGCTCAAGTACGAATTATGGACCTGATGGGAGTCGATGAAGATAGGTTAATGTTTGAACATTAGGGGAACTCCTGTTTCTTTATCCTTGGTTCTATGTCATATTTTTCTTCTAAAAATGTGTGAATTGGGTGCAAGGACGTGAATATTCTGTAAACATTTGAAGACAAGTCTCTGCCTCATGTCACCATTATAGTTCATGACATAGTATTGGCTTTAGACTTACCACAAAGGCAGTTTGTTTTTGAGAAAAATTTTGATGCTGGATTGCTTCGTGATACAGTGATGTCAGAGGACATGGTCAAGGATGGCTATGAAGAAATTGTGAATATCGACATTTCATCAGTGGCTGTTGAAATGATGAGAAGGAAATATGAAGGCATTCCTCAGTTAAAATGTATTGTATTTGAAAGCTTTTAAAATATCCTCAAAGATTCTTGTTTTCAGCCCTCCGCTAGTCTATGCAAAAGTTTCTGATTAATATCATATGTTAATCTTGATAGACATGCAGATGGATGTCAGGGACATGAGTGTCTTCCCCGACGAGTCATTTGACAGTATCATCGATAAAGGTAAAAATTGCTTCTTCTTTTGGGAAGCTGTTTGTGAAAATCTGCATAAATCTGATGTGCTGATGATGTCTGTTGTTGCCGGAAAAATTTGCACTCATGTCGGTTATTGATGTGGATCTAGGGACTCTCGATTCCTTGATGGTACGGTCCTTGAATCAGTTGATTACTGATTGTGTTCTGCCTGTTTTATGCATTACAATTTTCTTTTTTATGTGTCTGTTGTTCAGTGTGGCACGGATGCTCCCTTGAGTGCTTCTCAAATGCTTGGGGAAGTAAGCAGGTTGGATAAGTCTTGTCCTGTTAGACTCATTTCATGTTCTGATGTGTCTTTTATTCACATGTAGCTCACTTGATGTCCACATGCCTTGCTTGTAGGCTTCTTAAACCTGGAGGAATCTATATGTTGGTAATGAGAATCAAACAGAAAATGTAGCAGTTCTATTCATTCTTCTTTTTGTTACATTACTGAAAGATGATATCTTATTTAATTGCTATGTTCAGATAACATATGGCGATCCATCTGTGCGGATGCCTCACTTAAGTAAGCCAGCATACAATTGGAAAACTGTACTGTACATCATCCGTAAGTTTCCTTTCTGTTCTCCATAATTAAGTTTATGGTGACTAGAAGATAAAACAACTTAATCATCATCATGTGTAATCTACTGTTCCCTTCATGTAGGGTCTAGTCACAACATTTGCCCTTCTCAAGTAATGAAGAATAGCTCTTATTCGTGGATGATATCCACCTCTTTGCTCCTTTGGAGAGTTTACACATAGCTTCATCATGAATATTAACTGCCACAACATGTTTGTTTGAACTCCCCATCTGTCGTGTGGGAAGCTCTAGGGTGATTCTTTTTTCCAATACTTCTTATTTATTATTATTTTAATTTTTGTAACTTCACCAAAGTGAAAATCTGCCAAATATGGGGCTAAGTGTGCTTTTTTGGAAGTTAAAGGGGGGTGTTGAAGAACATATTTTTAACAAAAGGGGCAATGTGCATTTTGCACTTTTTTGTTAATCATCCCTTTTTAAGGAATTCTGAATTCATGATTACATGAATCGGTTCACAAGCTCTTTTGGATAGTTCTTTGCAGGATTTGTTAACATCTGGCAGCATTTTTTTACAGTTTTTTAAGGTCAGTAAATTTGACTCAGTTTGTGGACTCTTTTAACTGCCATGATGTGTTAAATCTATACTGACACCTTAAACCTTAAGCTGCCTCCACTTGAGTAAAGTTCCACAGATCATCCTATTCTATGTGCATGCTGAACAGGCAATTATCTATGTACCATAATTTATTGTCTCGATTCTCCTTCATCTTTCCACAATTCTGCTGGTCCTTATGATAAATCCTTTGGAAATGGTATTCAAGTTTGTCATTAGTTATTCCTCTGCAGCATTGGGTCATTCTTGTCAGGAGTTCTTAACATGAGTTTTTTAAGGTGTCGTCAGTATTTTAAGGAACTTCTTCTATAAGACCCTCTTCTCACACCCTATCAATAGTTTTGGGACTATGTTTGCATTTATCCCCAAGCATATACTATTGTGTTCATTCTTACAACTTAGAAAATGGATGTAATTTCAAGGTTTGTCCCTTTATTAGGATAGGTCCCTATTTACAAAAATGGCCTTTTATTCATATCTCACTTGCTATTATTGTAGGGGAAAGAAAAGACAAGGTCTAATTGTTTACCTTGTAGTGTAGGAATGTGTTTGCTTAATTATGTCATAATTGAAGATAATGATATTTAGCATTCTCATCTTTTTACAGCTAGACCGGGATTCCAGAAGCCAGCAAATTCTAGTTCAACAATGAGGTCGCCTTTGGAACCCGTGCCTCTAACTGAAAAGGGTTTGCTTGAACCAACTTTCACTCTGGACGACCCAGATTCTCACTTTATATATATCTGTAAAAAGATGGACAGCACAGGGCTAAGCAACACCTGCTTATCCATTGAATGCTGATCTTTTGTAGCATTTGTCACAAGGAAGTGCAGGTAGTTATAACTTTATAAATTTCAACATGCTTCAAAATGGACTGGACAGACATCAACTTCCCCCCCTTCCTTTTTAAAAAGTAGGATAAGTAGGTAGGAATTCTTGAATTAATCTCTGTAGCAAAAAGAGGATGCATTGGTATGCTTTAAATTGTGGAAACTAAAACTCAGTACTAGGACTTAATCTGGGAGACATACAATGTAGGAGAGGTTCCGTTTGTACCAATAGGAGGATGTCTATATCAGTTCTGTGTTCATGCAAAGTACTTTTATTCCTGCATAAACATCGTGAAGCATGGTAGTAATGTTCCTGTGCCATATGAATAAGAAAAAATGCCTCTAGGTTCTACTTTGATATTTTTGGAGAATGTAATGAGTTGTTACTGCATGATCTTACTGCTGTTGGAAAGTGAGGCTTTGGTTTTGATCTTATTGTGCCTCTAGGTTCTACTTTGATATTTTTGGGGAATGTAATGAGTTGTTACTGCATGATCTTACTGCTGTTGGAAAGCGAGGCTTTGGTTTTGATCTTATTGTGCCTGTAAATATGCTTGTTGTCTCTAAGCTTTGTTATATGCAGGCTCACATCTTTTGCTTTGCCTTGAAATTACCATGTTTTTACTTGCTTAATCTACTCCTAAATTTCTAATGAGAATGGTTTATTATATGAAAGGCATATGATGGAAGCTATAGTAAATGTAGGACTGCTTGTTCTAGATATGTATTTACAGATAGTCATTGGCAATTCTTTGATCGACAAGAGTATGTAGTATCTCAGGACTAGAGGGCAAAGAGGTTGGATAATGAATGAAGCGTTCTCCCTCTTTTGTTGTTGCATTTTAGCTGTACCTCTTGGTGGGAGTGGTGGTTCTAAAATTTTGTAAGAGTATGGATTGAGGGATGCTTAGTAAAACACTCTTCATCTCATTTGAGGTGGAACTAAAAGAGTATGGAGTATGATGAAGACTTGTCTATTGAAAATTGGAGAAAAGGTTATTGTTTGGAAATTTTGCAAGAGCATGGAATGAGGAATGCTTCTCGACAGGGCTCTCCTTATTTTCCTGTAGGTGAAGTCAACTTAAATAAGTACTGAGGATGACCAAGGCTTCATCAAAATTAGGGTATTTATAACTGCTTATGGTGCTTGGTGATCCTTTTTCATGTGCACCAAATTGTTCTTTTTTTTCATCTACAATAAGTTGATCTTTGACTGCTAATGGCACATGGAAAAAGAAAGGTGATTTTTATTGTATTGCTTCTGATCATGGGTAGGCGAAAAAATGACCAGAGACTGATTGTATGCAGAAATATGTAGAACTTCTATTAAGTTTTTGTCTTATGGGAAAGTGGAACCTACATGGGAACCTATTTTTCTATATGTGGGTCCCTAAATCCTATATGCTAAAAAATTAAGGAAAATATACCTAAGATAGGCGTGAAGGTTTGCACAGATCATTCCTGTTGTCTTCTGTCTTATGTTTTGTTGTAGACCTTTTTGTTGAGTAAGGATGTGCAAGGACATACAGGGTTTAAGTTGAGATTTGAGCATTTTATTTTATGTGAACTATTGGATGTTTCTACTGAGTACATTGCTTAGGTGGTATCATGTTTTCCTCTTTAGTTGGAGCTTACTATGTATGTGAAAATGTGGAAGGGGGATGCAAACTTAGGGCATGATTAAGAGGAAATGATGTCAAATAACCATTTATTGTCTTCCTACATTTGGCATTTGTTGAGTTTTTCAGTGGCGATGGTGGTGGCAACTACTAATGCAATATTCAATTTTGAGGCTAATTGGATGGATCTGCAATGAGCAGAATGTGCTACACGCGGCGCACATGGGGCGAGGACTTTCCCTTCAAAGTTAAATGCTTGAAACTGCTAGAAAGAAATCAAGATTGTGAGCATTTACTAAAGAAGGTAACGTTCTAGGCATGAAATATGGGATGCATAAAATGCAACAACAAAGAGCAATCCAAAAGGCAAATAATTTATTGTGGGAACAACCATATATTTTTGCACTAGTGCCTAAATTGGGCACCCATTTGAAAGATCTAGAAAAAGTTGCCTTTCCCCTTCCATACCAAATCTTCAAGAATTGATGCTATGTAGCAGTATGGCCAATGTAGTTACTCTTAAATTGCTTCTTTGGGTGCAAGTGGCTCTAAATGTAGCAATGCCAACTCTGCATGATTTTCCATAAGGAATGGTACTAGTCAATGCACAGGAAAAAAGAAGGAAGAAAGAGAATTCATTACACTTCCTAATAGGAAATTTTCCTTATAGCTCACTTCCTGTGCACCGTTAGATCTATAAAACACACTTTTTTTTTCAAGGTTCTCTAAATCTAACGGTTGAAAATACATGATCTATATAAACCTAAGTTTGGAAAAAGTTCCTTTCAAATATGACAAAACCCTCTAAAGGTACAAAGCAACAAAGTTTGAATTCCAAAATGACTAATGCAGAGACCAAGTGTCAAAAATGCATTTGCTCGATGACCATATGGCAAGCCCAATTGACTAAAAATGGCAGTTACTTTAATGAGTGTATCAGATAAGAATTTACTAATAAGGCAAGAAAGGAAAATCAGAAATTCAGAGGACTGCAAACGCCACACCGACCCTGTGGGGGGACCCCCCAAATTTGCCCTAAAAAACTCCAATGGTTTCATGCACCAAATAAAGCAGCCGAGCCAATAGACCTTCTCTAAATATGGCATTGGAACTGCCAAATGTGGCAATGCATTTACTATATGTGGCAAAGTGGAAAATTAGTTTCTAAAACCCATGAAAACAATTGTGTATATAATTTATTACTGCTTGGAGTTTGGTTTTGCATATTAAATAAATAAACTGTCTATTTCTTTTCCATTTTTCTCCCCACTTCTATACCTATTGGGTTTCCATACTTTTTGAACTTTTCTTTCAATAGTTTGGAATAACATTTTTGTAATAAGATAATACCAATCAGAATTATCGATTAAATTAAACTTACAAGATTTTTGACTTAAATTAATATAATGTTTAATTAATTTCATATGTTTCAAGTATCAAATTTCTATATGATAACACGGATTACAATCGATAGAAAAAATTATAAGTAATAAGTACGATTACACAATATATCATGAAATCTAACAAAATCACTATATTTGTAATCCTTTATAAATCATATCAACATAAACAACAATTAAATGATTAATTTATTATTTGGCCAAACGTTAAACAGGAATGGGGAATGGGAAATGGGGAATCCAATATGTTTTATATACGTGGGAAATCGGTGTTAATGCCGTATGTGTTACAAGGGTCTTGGAATAAAAGAATAATTAATTGAAGGAAACAAGTGAGAAAGTATTTATATAGTAATATAATTAATGTTTTTAAGAGATTATTTATTAAAGAAAAGAAAATTAAATGTGAGATGGTAAGTAAGGTAAGGCAATAAAGTTAAAAGAAGTGGGGGCCCCAGGGAACGTAGGGGGCTGAATGGAAGAAGAACAGAAGAGTGTAATGTGTCAAAAAGTGAAAGAAGGCATGCACAAGTCTTTCTTTTTAATCTTTTCTAGTAAACAGAGCCATGCAAATAGTAGACTTGCCGTTTTCACCCTATTTCTATTTAAACTTAACCTCTCTCTTCCTTTCTCAATTACTCACGCCCTTTTATCTTCTCTATATCCATTTTAGCAATCCCTTTTTCCTTGTTTAGCACACTATATTAATCACATGAACAACCCAGTAGAAAATAATAATAATAATAATAGATAAATAAGACTACTTTTGTTTATATATATATATATTTTTTATACGATGCTGGCATAGACAAAACTTGATGAGAGGCATATCTAGCTTGATTTGAAAGCACTTTTTTTACGTTTAGTTTTGGTTTTTGGTTTCTGGGTTGTGATCAAAACTCTGTCTCGTTTCATACTTAAAGATTTGATCTTTTGAAAAGAAATGGGGAGAGGAAAGATCGAGATAAAGAGAATTGAGAATGCAAATAGTAGACAAGTTACATTCTCAAAAAGAAGAACTGGGTTGCTTAAAAAGGCTCAAGAGCTCTCTGTTTTGTGTGATGCTGAAGTTGCTGTCATTATTTTCTCTAATACTGGAAAGTTGTATGAATATGCTAGTTCTGGGTAAGTGGTGTTATTTATCTTGATAATCTTGTTGCATGTCATGGTTTACTTTTCACTGTTCCATTGTCAAGCACATGTATTTATTAAATTTCCTATGTCAAATGTATATATGTTGTAAAAATGTAGTCTTACTTTGATGTTGTCTTGCTTTGTCGTTCTTTCCTGCATATACATGAACGAATGCTGTGTTTTGATTTATTTGATTTCTATGCATTATAAATGCCTTCATTACTTGTTCATGAATCATAATATTAATTTTCCTCTTTTTTTATTTTTGAACATTTTTGGTAGTTGATTAGAGAGGGTTGGGGCTTTCCCTTTTTTTTTTCCCTTTTATCTTCATCTTTCCATTGTAGGACGTCATAGTCGTATACTCCTAGAAACTAGAAAGAATTTGGTTGAGGTTCCTCTGTTAGGCTGAATACTTTACTCATTGCAAGTTCAAAGGTACATGGCTGTACCATGATTTTAGTAAAATTTTGAGAATTTTCAGCAGTTAGTTTTTGTTTTTCTGGGGGGTGTAAGAGAAGGACTCTACCAGGATACTCTGGTAGGTGTAAGTAAATAAAAGTCAGACAATTTGTAAAATTTATACCACTTGTGATAGTTATCTAACATAGTTGAGGAAGCATCAAGTTTTCATTTGATTTTGCCTCGCCAAGCATTACATGTGGTATTTCATTTAAAATGAATCTTTCTGTTTGGTTGAATGGACCTCGATTCTTCAAAAATAATTCTGCTGCCATGGTTGGCATGGTTCTGTTGTAATTGCCTTGTATATAGACAAGCTCCTCAAGTCTATGTACTTTATGAGCCCATGATTGAGTTTACATAAACCACGAACTACGTGCTTCCTTGTTGATTGATTATGAACTAAGGATGTCAATGGTCCATGGTGCTTTTAGATTAGGCTATCCAGTTTCAACAATGTAGGCCTTGCAGAAGAATCTTTTGGCTGGAAACTTCAATGATATAAAAGAGCAGAGACTTAAAGACAATTTACTAATCTGACTACTTGATTAACACACACATTCAGCTCTTGCTAGGACATGTTTTCACTCTTGAGTTTTGTACATCTAAAGGTTGTTTTGTACCCTGGTGATGAATGTATGGCCTGAATTAAGCTGATCGTCCATCTTAAAGTATTATCTAAAAAAGAATGCGCGTTGTCACTAACAATTGGCATTAAATGGGAGAAAAAGAAATGTCTTGCTTATCAAATGTCTCTCATCCATATGCTGTTGACATTGTTTCAGGATGAAGCATACTCTTTCAAGATACAATAAATGTCTTGATACATCAGAGTCCACTGTTGTTGAATGCCAGCCAGAGGTTCTTCACTTCATCATGCATTTTAATAAGCTGTTTATATGCTGTTCTGTGCTAGTGGTGGTTCTTTCCTATTGTATAGTCAATTATTGGAGCATTTGGAATGAATTTGCTTTAATCTTTTGTTCAAGTTTTTGCCAAAGATCAAATTAGCTATAACATCTGTTTGGTTAGAAGAGCAAAGAGTAGTGCATATAAAAAATTATGTCGGTTAAATGCAAGGACAGTGATCTAAAAATTGGTATAACTTATTTTTGCCTGCTTTTATGTGGACATGGTTTGAATTTCTTGTCTAAGCTTTTCAATTAGTAATGCCACCCTATTCAACATCTTATTAGGATGTGAAAGTCCAACTTGCTATGGTGTCTTTTTGTTTATGCTCTTCTTTTGAAAAAAAAGATGTTCCAAGTCAAAAACTCTTCCGTTGACGCCCTGAGCTTTTTGAAGCTCTGTCATTGCATTATCCAATGTGTTTGTTTCGTTATTCTTTATCTAACTTACCAACTTCTTTACTGCAGAAGGAAGATGATAATAAGATCATAGATTCCCTAAAAGAAGAGATCACAAAGTTACAAGTGAAAGAAAGGTACATTCCTTATGGTTCACCTAGTTCTCTTTCATGAAATAATTCCTAAGTTTCTTGTAAAATATATAAAGATTTGTATCTTTGATTTAATAGGAGGCTGCTGGGCAAAGACTTGACTGGTATGAGCATGACAGAATTGCAGCGCTTGGAAGAGCAACTACAGGAAGGGCTATCATCTGTGAAGAAGAGAAAGGTTCTAAAGAGAATTGATTCTTCCCCGTCAAACTTTGATAAAAAAGAAACACTGATGCAGATTCCACATTACTTCAGCTTATAAGGCATTAATAGAATTTTTAACTTTCTTTCAGGAGCAGTGGCTGATGGATCAAATAGAGCAATCGAGTTTACAAGTATGCCATTTGAAGGAAAAATTATAAGATAAACCATGGCTTAGAGCACAATACCTGTACTATGCTCTCACATGTGGTCTATAGACTGGGTCTAGTCAAGAAAAAGTTCCATCTTAGCTCCTTTTAATATGTCAGTGTAGCTTTTAAGTAACACCATTGTCAATTATGTTATTTTCAGGAACAACGAGCGCTGCTGGAGAATGAAACTTTACGTAGACAGGTAAATATATTTAAATTGAAATTCTTTTAGCTCATCAAGTACTTTTTGCAGTGAGTCATGAGGCATAATTCTTTCTCTTTTCTTTTTTCATCCTTTCCTTTGTGTTCTGATTTGTGCAAACTAATGCAGATTGCAGAGCTTCGTGGCTTGTTTCCTTCCAACTATCTTGACTATCGTTCCCATAAAAGGATGGGTATCTTTGCAAACCATAATGCTAACATTCCTAATGAGGCACATAGTCACACTGATGATAAGGATTCTGATACAACCCTGCAGTTGGGGTATGAATATATATTTCTTTTGTAATCTAACAGCTCTGCCCATATTGTCCCCTGTTTATGTGTTACGAGTAGTAAGGGCTGTCTACGATCTAGTAAAAACCAGAACGTGAATCGGTCCAACCATCAAGATTAAAATTTAAGGGGAGAACATAAAGACCAATCTGCTGTCGGTTACTTTTTGAAAAGATGTGAATTGTTGGTTCCATTATGTCAATACTTCTGTACTTTGTTCTACTTTGGGTAAGTATTGCATAATGTTCACCTGATCCTGATGCATTATTGTGCTTGAAACCATTTGACTGCACTACCATGCCACTGTAAATGTTCTTTAGGATGAGAACATTGTGAGAGACTTTAATGTTTTGTGGATAGATCTTGTGTTGTGTTCCCAGTTCCTTTTGGATTATCTGTTGCTTGTATTGTTAGAAAGTGAATGTAAAAGAAGAAGCTAATTAGGTGTATTTGTTTTGCAGAAAATATCTTCTAGACTTTTCTTGACATTTGTTTGAATTAAAATTCCATAGTTATAGAATATTGTCTAATAATTTCAAAAGATTGTACTCCCTAGTAAAACTTTTGCTGTCCCGCAGGCTTCCAAATGATGTTCACTGCAAGAAGGTTCCAACAAATGCTGATGGCTCAAGGACTCCGATGAAGTTACTGTAATCCGTTTTCAAGTTTTACTTCATCGTAGTAGGTAACCTGCTGACCAAGAATGTTGCATATTCACAAAAACTTAGCAACTTTACTGAAGCGTTGTTTCAGAAAACATGAAATTTTGAAATTCAGGTCCCCCCTGTTGTGGTATATCTTCCCTTCTTTCAGTAGTTTGATTACTAGGGGCTATGAGCGTTGCATCCTCTAGGATTTATTTTTCGGCTGTACCATTTTGCAATTGCTCTGTAGGCTGTTTCGGTTTTTGGTTTAAGACTGTATCTAACTATCGTGACCAGTTAATCTGCAGTTCATATTTAAGTCGTATGTTGGCAAAATTCATTTGTTTCACCATATGCCTGTTTGTTCAAGTTCTTGCGTCGTCTCCTGTTAGAGAACAAAGCAGTATAGCTGGCTGCATTATATCTATTCCTAGATGCAACTAATATCAATTTTTTGACATATATGGGAAAAATCGGTTGACATGAGTGGAAATTATATCTATTTCTATGTATAGTCCCATCTACCTATTTTTTTCCCCTTCCGCTGATGTTGATCATTCATCTTGGATTCATTCAACAAAAGCTGGCTACTTAGTATCAAAATACAAATACTTGCTACAGCTGCTGCTGGTAGTACCTAGGGGAAGAACAACCAGTCAACAAGTTGCACGACTGAAGAGTTTGTAAGGGATTGGCTCACAAAAATGCACATGGAAATAACAACTAGTCAGCTTTTGTGTTTGATACGCCTTTTTTTTTCTTTTCCTTCCCCCCTCAACTTTTTCTTTGGCCTCTATTATAATCTAAGTTTTGAAATCATCCAATATCATGGTACGAGAAAATGATTTTTGTTTTTAAAAAGAAGAAATGGTTTTCCTCTATGTTTCATCAATGCTTTTTATTGTTGTTTTTTCATTACCATTTATTGTTAAAAATCATGATAAAGAATTTCGAATAATATTTGACGTGATAATGTTTCCACAGCATAATCTAAAACACATTGCTATCTACCTCATTGCCTGGATTGATTGTTCATATGGATGCTGTCCTACTATGTGGTCAAAATCAAGTATTCATGGACAAAGTCAGAGGTCCAATATTTTACAATCAACAACAAAACAACGATTTTTTCCTTTTTTTTTTTTTTAACAAACAAGTATGTACAAAATCATGAATTTCAGAAACCTTCTATTGCTTGCTATGTCTCAAGCAATCAATTAACTTGCTCCTGCATGCCATAATATCAGTGAAAAACCTATCAACTTCCCTATTCAAACCCTCCATCTGCTTCTCGAATCCTTCTAATCTCTCTTGCAATTCTTGAACTTCAGCACTTTCCTTCCTTTCTTCGATTGCGTCAACCACTGAACTCACCAAATCGTTAATCTCTTTTACTTCCATCAAAGCACTCCCTTTCTCAACAATCATTTGGTGAATTTCTGAACCCATGCCCTCCATTGAAGACCTGATGAATTTTCCTCTCTCCAAATACGAACTCGCATCACCACTTAAAGCAAACAATACAATTCCACATACCCTTAAACCCAGACCCTTCATAAACATCAGAGCTTCATGAATCACCAATTGCTTGCCACAGAAAGCCTTTTCTTCTTCTTCTTCTTGATCATCTTGAAGATTATCTGCAAGTTTCCATTCGTAGCTAGAACTTTCTGGCTGAAAATGGGTTCCCTTCAAACGCGCCAATGCATTAGGACTCGAATCCTTTGAAACCTCCACGAGTGATACTGCATGAGATAGAGAAAGCCTGGCATGACCCAGATGAGATATGGATGAACTAATAGCATTCAAATGATCAAGCAAGCTCAAAGTGTAGTTAAGATACTCATCGATCAAGCCAGCTTCTTCCCATTTGCTCATAGGGTAGTCTATTTCCACAACCAGCTTTGAAAAAGCCTTGTGCATGTTGGGTAAGACCTCAAAGCATTGTAGAATCCAAGGTAAAGAAATGGTCTGTGAGCTGGTTCTTGAGTCTGTGAAGAGATTTTTGAAGGAAGTGGAAACATGGAGCTGAAAAGCTTGTAAATGCGCCTTCAAGGACTCGTTTTCTTGAGATCGAGTGTGATTGTGATCATGATGGCGATGAGATACATGATCTTCCATTGTGGAATAGAGTTTGTTGAATTTTGCTACCAATAGAACCATTTTTCAATTAACAAGAGGCCGAAAGATGTGCGGGACAGGTGTTTTGGTTTTCGTTTGAACATCTGTTAGGATAGGCGTGTTTCTTTATATATCCCGAATTAGTATCTCTCCATTTTTAATAATTAAAATTAAAAAAGAAAGTTATTATAATAATATTTATTTTAAGATTCTATGTAACTCTGGAGAGCGCGGATGTCGTGTTTGGATTAGCTTGAGTGAAACGCAACACGGACATGAAACATAAGGAAACACGTCAAACACAAAATACAGCTTTGAAAAACGGCTGGCCGGTGTGATAAAAAGAAGTGGTTTTACTCGATTGCGGCGGTCAAAGTCAAAGAATGCTCATCCGTTTCTTGATGAGTTCATTACTTCCCAGTAACGAAATGCTTTTCTACAAGTGGATCCACTTGTAACATATTTTATAATTAAACTTCAAGCCCTTTCTTCGAAATAAAGTAATATATATATATAACGATAATATGCTAATATTAGAATAAAGCATTAAGTCGAATCAAAATATAAAGCGAGTTCAATCAAATCAAGTGAAAGACGGATTTCTTTATTCTATGTTAACTTTTTGAAACTTTATGTTCTATATAAATATAATTAGCAGCCATATATTACAGCTAATAATAGCAAAAGCTGTCGGCTGCACATGTCTAATTTGGATATAAAACGAATATTTCAAATCAGTATTTTCGAGGAATTATAATTTCAGTGCATAGTTATTTATTTATTCTTAATGGGTCGAATTAGTAATAAATGATCATTAAAAGAACAAATATTAATATTTAACTAGGATGCCTGTTAAGATAGACCATTAAAATAATGTCTTTAAAAATATGCATGATCTTATATTAATTAGTTTATAATTTTAACTTATTCACAATGACTTTTTTCGCATAAAACAAATGGAAGCGTATTGTAGTTTCCATTAGTTTGAAAATGCATTGGATTTAGTAATTAGGGGCTTTGACATATTGGAATATATCATATGTCATGCGTGACTCCTTTCCTTATTCTACCAGAACATCAGACCCATGTGATAGGATGGTTAAACTCACATTTTTAGTTGGGCTTGGCTTTTCCTTCTCTCTCCCACCTTAATACATTGTAGGGAAAAAATTCAAAGGAAGGATCCATATATTTGTAAAAAAAAGTTTAAATTTTAATCATACATTTAAAGTTTTATATTTATAAAATACCCTCATTTTAAAATATTTATCTATTCATCATTATTGGAATTTAATATGATAGGGATGAATACCTTAAAATGATTCTAGCTTATAAATATAAGTTCTTAAATGCATGATTAAAAAATCTAAACCCTTTTTTACAAAAATTCACAAATACAAGTCTTTCTTTTATACTTTTCTCTTATTTAAGTATATACAATTATTACATATAAAAAATTATTATTATTATTATTATTATTAATGTGTACACATATGAAAGTATTATCTTGATTAAATTCTTTTATACATAATTTTAGTTTTTAACCTCATTAAAACATATGCAAAAAAAAAAATCAAATCTCATATTTCAATGGTATACATCATGAGAAGTAATGTTTTATTTTATTTTTCCAATATTTGTATTTTTATTTTTTTTGTGTTCATTATTGTCAAGCCAACTTCAAAATAATTATATTATTAAATTCAATATTTAATTACCTCATTAGAAAATGCATCTTTTTACAAATGGAAACCACAATATCCATCTATTAGTAGATTGGTTTTTTTTTTAATTATTATTACCTAGAAAAATAATTATAGAAATCTAAAGATAAAATTTTTAGTTCTAAATTTGAATTAATATATATTGTTATTTATCTCACATCATGTGTGACTTGTGCTTTAAAACACATACAATACTATTAAAAATAATTATTTAATTTTAAAAATCATCATAATCAATATTCTTATAAGGTATATTCATTAGTTGTTACAAATATAGTTTTAATATTATTATTTAATTATATTTTATCTAGAAAAAAAATGCAAAGAATGACCTATATTTGTACAATTTTACAAAAAAAAAATAACTTAGATTATTTTATCCTACACCTAAGGGCTTATATTTATAAATTATACCCATTTTAGAGTTTTTCATTTATGTTACATCAGATTTCATTAATAGTAGATGAATGAAGGCCCTAAAATGAGAGTATCTTATAAACATAAGTCTTTAAATGCATAATTAAAAAATTCAAGCCTTTTTTTTTTTTTACAAAAATGTACAAATACGAGTCATTCCTCTGTATTTTTCCCCATATGTAGAGATAACTTTTGTTCAATAAAAAAAAATACTCTAATCAAACTAATTTTAGAGAACTTATAGGCGAAGAGTTGGAAGTATCAAAGCCTAAT
Source organism: Laguncularia racemosa (assembly GCA_037954665.1). NCBI lineage: Eukaryota > Viridiplantae > Streptophyta > Magnoliopsida > Myrtales > Combretaceae > Laguncularia > Laguncularia racemosa. Next base: position 955,261 of record JBBMOL010000013.1, on the reverse strand, counting down.
TAGATAGATTGATATATCTCTTTAAAAGTCAAGCCTTCCACATTAGGGTACTATTATTTTTCTTAAATGAACAAAATCACTTAGCTAGAAAAATTATTGATAAACCAATACCCCAATAGCCACAATCTCTTTAGATTAATTAGATTTGAGGAAATAGACTTTATTGTAATAATATAAGATCTTTATACCCATTATTCATCTTGAAATCTATATTCTAAGGTTTATAAGATCCATATCTCAAAGTATACATACTATGTATAAGTTATTAACTAACAATATTAGATATGATCCAATATTATGTCAATAGTTAGTTTTTTCTCCTCCACTTATATCAACTCCATTGTATTATTCTATACTCTATGCTTAATAACTTGTTATTTCAATCTTTTACGTTTTGAATATTGATTAAAGCGAATAGATCAATTGCATTATTGCAAAGATGTGGATGCTGATCGAGTGGAAATTATTTCAAACTTTGTTTATTTTATTGTATCATGTTTATATTTTATATCAGATATTATTGTATTTGTAAACTTATAGCAACAAATTTGATTTTATTATTTATCTTAAGCAAGTGAACTATATTTTATGATAGATTATAGTTTTATAATAGTAGTTACATTTAATTCGATTGGCGGATGAGATTGAATTTCATCTCATGGGAGAGGAACATTGAATTTATCTGACGATACATAAACAATATTGTACAAATGGAAAGCAGACAATGAAATCAAAATCTCATTTGTAGGATCATCGCACGCGTCTATTATGGTGGGCTGGGCTAGAACATGAAAATGATTAGTAAGTACTGCCTAAAGCTAACCCAGAAAACATTCCCTCGGTCCAGTCCAAACAACCCACCCAATTGTCAATTAAATTCCTTTTATGTTGAGTTCACAATAGGACAGATAAGTAATGATTTGTAACCAAATTTAAATAGGTTTATGTTTCAAAAAATCTCAAACCACAATGCAATTCATTTGTTAATCATGTTTAAAAATCTAAACTCGTAATTTGACTCTGTTTAATAAGTGTATTTTGTTTTTTGATAGAATCATTTATCAAAAAATTTAAAATAAATATATTGCAATTATCAAGATTTTATCTAAAAATTATGCTGATGTTAACCAAAAAAAAAAAAACAAACAAACATTGATTTATCCAATTTATTACGTCATTTTTGGAATATAGATTATTATTTTGAAATTTAGTGAATATAACCAACTTCATTTCTAAACTAGAAACAAGTTATAGGTAAAATACCACAAAAAATAAGTTTACCTACTATAAAGGGAATTTTATATTGTTTTCCAATTTGCTAAATACTTATAAAAAATTGAATGCATAAAACATATAATTGGATTGTGCTGATTCATTCATCTGTAAATTTTGCAATAAATAACATATGATAATCAGAGTACTAAATACATATCCAAGTATATCAGTTTTATATATTGTTATTTTTTTCCTTTTTTCTAATACATTTCTGTGTATAGATCCCATTTAACCTTAAATATTATCTCCTTTTTTTTTTAATTCTTTATTTCTTGTTACTCCATAAACTTTTTAGCATAAGAAGAAATGCAATAGACTAAAAACTTAAAAACTTGTGATTTACCTTTTAAATTACATGACCAACGATTAAAAAAAAAGTAATACATAAATAGAACCCACTAATAAACCTATATTAATAATGCAAAACCCATATATATAATCAACAACAGCTAACATGAGATTGCCCGAAATTTACGAGCATCTACCTTAGAATTTACTTGGGATTATGTAAATAGACACTAAGAAGAAGAGTTTAAAAATAATATAACTATTGTTAGCCAATTTAAATTACTCAAAGATTGAATAACTTGGAAATGTAGAGAGAAGGGACTATAATCATGTCAAGTAAAATGAAATGATATTAGATGAAAATTGCAATATTTTATTAATGATTTATGTATATATATATGTTACAATTTATTAAAAATACTATTAAAAAAAGTTTGGCCAATAAAATTGAAATACATATGAAATTGTGAGCACATTGAAGAATCTTCATGATTATGTTATAAAAATCATATCTAACAAAGTTTCATAAAAAAGAGTCATATTAACAAATAAAGGAAGAAGAAAAATTAAGTTAAATCCATTTTTAATAAGATAAATGCATACACTAAAGTGAAGGCAAAAAAATAAAAAATAAAAGAAATTGTACACTTGCATATTATATTTATATATATATATATCGATAATTAGACCTACTTATGTTAGTCTCATAAACATATCAATGAACATTTGTTAATGAATGTTCCAAAATCTAAGCAACTTATAGAAGTTAAAAAAGACTCCGAGTTTTCATCATATTTGGCTAAACCACAATGTTTATAAAATGGTTTTCATATAATGAAATAACCTGAATAATAATAATAATAATAATAATAATAATAATAATAATAATAATAATAATAATAATAATAAGGTGGTTTAGTCCCCCACCCTCCCATCTAACCCCTAAATATATAATATATTCAAAACATCAACATTCTTCTTTCTCTTTTTTTTTTTCCTATTAGCTTACATTAAACTTTGGCAATTCCATCTGTAGTAGTTGTAGAAATTGAATATTTTCTTAGAGAGAATTAGGATTCTACAAAGGGAAGTCTAGCTAAACTAACAATGATAAGCTATTGAGATTTTGAATGTATAAAGATGTTGCTAGTGAGAGACTTAATGTTCGAAATTCTAGTGTTTAATGTTATCTTGTGTAGATTTCTTCAAAGTGCACGAGTATGATGTGATTTCACTAGTTTTTGGTAAGTTTTACGATCCTTGATTTTAGTTTCCTTAGAGTTCTTGTATGTATATGGTTAAGTTGTAGTTGGAGTTGGGGGTAATTGTTGTTGTGTGGATGTAAACGATGGATTAGTAGGGAATTAGGAAAGGATTATGAATTGACAAAGGGTGTAGACTGGAGAAGAAATGAATTAAGGTTGGATTTTGGGAGCAAAAAAGGAGGAAAATTGAATAGGGGGAACACGTTCAGGTACACAGTCATATACCTAATTGTGTTCACATGAATGGCAAAAAGAAATTTGAGGATAAGTGATACACAACTAACTACACAGCTGTGTACTTGGTTGTGTACTTCTACATGCCCCATGGACATGGCCGTGCTATTTATTGCCTTCGTACAAAGTGATACATGGTATAAGAACACAGTTGTGTTCTTAATTGTGTACCTTGTAATGGGCCTTTTTCTTCTTTTCCCTAGGCTTTTTTCAATCTAACTAAGGTTACTATAGCTTCTAGGTCCCGATTTGAGATTGTTTATATCTTCATTCAGGTAATAGTTGTGTTTTAGAACAAGAATCGGTAGAGTTTACCCATTCAGGTAGGTGATACCATGCTTGCTACTTGTGTTTTGTTAGGTTAGCAATGAAAACAAATTTAATAACTATTAGATGAATGCTAAAATGATGTATTGATTGTATGTGGTTTGGCCTAGTGCCCAAAGATGGTAGAACTCAAGAGAGCACCTTGATGATCGATATGTGACGTTATTCGTAGTGGATCTGTATATCAAAATGATTAAAGATAGATATAGGGATGTTGGGGTCGGTAATGATAGTGGGTCCTCCACGACTTGGCCTAATGCATATATATATATGTGTGTGTGTGTGTGTCTTATTATTATTATTATTATTATTATTATTATTATTATTATAGTTAGGGTTTCGAAATTCCTAATAAATCTTTGCGCGTGTGATAGTATTTGTAAATTTTGAAATTTTAGTATTTTATTACGAAACTTTACATTTAAACTAATTTGACTATTTCGAGCATAAATATTTACTCGGAATTTCTATTTGACAATCCTAAGTCTATGATTTTAATTTATTTTATCGTTTATTCAATAATTTTTCATGGTTTACATTTCGTGTGATTATTTCTTTTAATATAATTTCATGTGGGGTATGTTTAAAGCTTTTAGTACGATCTTTTAATCATTCCGATGTTATACGTAACTAAATTTTTGCGAATTTTACATGCTACTTGTGTTTTGTCAGGTTAGTGATGAAAATGAATTTAATAACTATTAGATGAATGCTAAAATGATGTGTTGATTGTATGTGGTTTGGCTTAGTGCTCGAAGATGGTAGAACTTAAGGGGGCACCTTGATGAATGATATGTGACGTTATTCCTAGCGGATTTGTATATCAAAATAATTAAAGGTAGATATAGGGATGTTGGGGCCAGTAGTGGCAATTCCTAACATTAATTAAAGGCGCTAAAGGTGGCAGTTTCTACCTTATGATTAAATTATATATATATATATATATATATATATATATATACATGTGAGTGGAGCTATGAGTACCCCTTTATTGATTTGTTGACTTTAAGTAAGATAACAAAGTGGTTAGTTGATTTTTCTATTTGTATTAGTTGCATGTGAGCTTATTAGTATGCTCATGTGCTTGTGTATATGGTATTATGTATTGATCTTAAGCTCACTCTTTTATCTTTTTTCAGTTATAGGTGGTTACGATGAGTCTACCGCTTACAATGAATACAAAGATGCTTATGACTATTATTAGAATGGGGAGAGCGGTGATTGCTTTTATTATTATAAGGATGATCGGTAAGACAAGTTTCGTAGGAGTAGATGTTAGTTTACCGTATGACTTTGTTTGTTTAGAGATAAGGCTCTAGGTGTTTTTTATGTTAAGTTTGTTGATGTTTTAGTCTCATAAGATTTAGATTTTAGTTCTTTCTTTATACATACGTGGTTTGGAATGATTTACTTTTGAGTTATTTAGTATAGTATGTGGAATTATGTTCAATGTTATTTTGTTCTTGTTGGAGGTAAATTTAGGTATTAATGTAGATAGTAGATTCAATTACTATAGTCTTAACATGTCATTAATTGATAAGGATACATAGTGGATTGTAGCATTTGGAGTTTGAGGCATTACATATAATAATGTACAAAGCACTTAGCAGTAGAAAACTAAGTTTTCTTAAACCGTTGCATTTGTTTCATTAATAGTGAGTAAAGGATAATGAGTAAGGCATGTGATGCAATTGTGCTTTTGAAACCTGTGTTTTGTCGTTGAAATGAGATGGTAACTTAGAAAATGAAAGAGAGAGGAATGTATAACCATATTGGGTGGTGGGTGTTTTGACGTTGAAATGAGATGGTAACTTAGAAAATGTAGAAAATAAAAGAGAGAGAAATGTATAACCATATTGGGTAGTAGGAGAGTAAGAGGGAATAGTTATTGTTTGTAGCGGGCAATTAACAATTGCTTTTGATTGTTTTATCTGTAAGTAGAGGACTGTTTGAAAAGAAATTCGGAGTAATCTTGTTAAGTAATAATGATACCATACAATTTCCTGAAGTATATTCATTAAACTTTTCGGGATTTTACAGTGAAGAGAAGAAGAAAAACATTATTAATCCTAAAATTTCTTATGAAATTATGAATCACAAACAAACAACGAGGAATCCAATTGTTTCCAACTCACCTTCTAGGAAAACACATGAGGACATATGGCATGGGCTGCCATACCATTATACACTTCAAAACGACATACAAGATTCCCAACGTGTCGCAGTACTAATCCTTGCAGCACATTGATCCAAATTTGAACTCAATTATTAATGCTCTTTCTTTACGATCTTTGTTTTCTTTGGACCCACGAAGAAAATGAAAAGCCAACCAATTTAATTGGTGACTAGTTTTGACCAAAGCATTGCTCGGTAACGACAACACTTGGATTTTTATAATAAATGCTTTTAAATATTTGGTAAGAGTCTAAAACAAATAAAATTTATATTATTTAACATCGATTAAACTTCAGAACCCAAAAGAAAAACCATCCATTAAAACTTTACAAAAATCAAGGTATGTAAGGAAGGAAAAAATCTTTATTTTAAATCGTATGTAAGTACTCGAATACCCATTAATAAATCCGTTTCCAGGAAAGTATTCTTGAGTAGGGCCAAGGTTGAATGTCCTTGTTGGCTAGATGGAATCGTGCATATGTACATGGGGAATGGAATAGTACTCTGCTTGTCCTCTTCTCATATCACCAAACCTTTTGTACAATCTAATTTATCCAGATTTATTACATGGAAAACGGTCTAAATCAGTAGTTCCATGACAGTTCTACCGTATGGGATCCATTATAATGATGGTATAATCAAATCAAATCGAGAAGATATAATATTTTTATTAAGTTTAATTAAAAAATTTAAAAGTTAAGCTTGACGTGGCTTTATTAGATGAGCTCCAGTGGCTCGATTAAGCTTATTTGCCTGACAAAGAATTATATTTTTTTTCTGATTAAAATTATATTGTAATTCGAATTTGATTTAAATTTAATAGATTCATTATATTTTTAAATTAGATGTTTTCAATTTTAAACTATACGAATAGCTCAAACTTGACTTTAAGCTAGACTAAATTAAAATCAAATTAAATTTAAGTAAATATTAAATTGAATTATAATAACAACTTCTTCTTCATCTTCTTTCTAACAAATGAGTCCTGAATTTACTATGTAAAATGTCCAAATTGAAAATATGCTAACTTTAGTTGATCTGTCGAAGCACTATGTGATAGAATCTTCTCAAGATCTGGCCGGAAGAGCTGAACATCCTCCATATTCCTGTCTATGTCGTCCATGACTTTTCCTTATCTGCATCCTGTAAATTTTAGAAATAAAACAGACCGGATTGGTAAATGTGTATAGCTCATTCAACGCCGAATTACCCGTGACCAAAAAAACATCAACTTCAAGACAGACAGACAGCAATATCTTTCTAGTGTTGTGTTGATACAGGAGGAATGGCACGACAGATCTAGTCAATCATCCCCACTATTAACTGGTGTTTTGAGACTTTCACGTTGATAACAGCAGCTAAATTTGGATCTAAATCTACTACAAATCCAATCCCCCTCCCCACTTCTCTTTCCCATAGCGTGAAGAGGAACAGGAAGAGAGGAAGGAAAAAAAAGACCAAAAAAAAAAAAGAAAGAAAAAATTTACAAATGGGGAGAAAGAGTATGTACAAGCACCACCATTTTTATGCTCTCTCTCTCCTTCTCTTTCTCTCAATTTTTTGGGCCACGAGCCATGCCAAGACGAAACATGAGATCCTAGGAAAGTTCTATCGTCCGGAAATCCTCAACAAGGGTGCTCGTACTGCTGAAACGAGCTTACTCAAGCCGAACCTCGCGGAAGACGATGGGGTTAATTATGATATGAATGCACTTGGAGATGGATTATTAGCTCAAAAGGGGCTGAAGGACGGTGATAAGATTGATAAATTGCCGGGACAATCATTGCCGGTTGATTTCGATCAATATGGCGGATACGTCACGGTTGATGAGAAAGCCGGTAGAGCATTTTACTACTATTTTGTTGAAGCGGAACGTACTTCCAAGGATTCTTTGCCTCTTCTTCTATGGCTCAATGGAGGTATCTAAAAGATTCCTTGTTTAATACATTATATATTTTTATAATATATTCTTCAATGTCTGCTTATGCTTCATATATTTTTTGTTTTATTTTGTTTTTCAAATTAATATAAAAAATTATTAAATCGAGATTTTCATTTTGCAGGCCCTGGTTGCTCTTCTCTTGCTTATGGAGCAATGCAAGAACTTGGACCATTCCGCGTCCACAGCGACGGGAAAACATTATTTAGAAATATATATTCTTGGAATCATGGTATAGATATCTCCAAAATGGAATTATCATGTATATTTTTACCTTTATTAATTGCTCTTAATGATCTTTTTGATTTTATTAATGAATAAACAGCTGCCAATGTTTTGTTCTTGGAGTCCCCGGCTGGTGTTGGGTTTTCGTACTCAAATACATCCTCGGATTTATCTCAAAACGGAGATAGCAGAACAGCAGCAGATAACTTTGCATTTTTAGTAAACTGGTTGAAGAGATTTCCTGAATACGAGAACAGGGATTTCTATATTTCCGGCGAGAGTTATGCTGGACATTATGTTCCTCAACTAGCACACTACATTCTTAGTCAAAACAAAAAATCAAACAAGACTATCATCAACCTTCAAGGCATCATAGTACGTATCTTCCTCTCTCTTTTAGTACTTACAAACTTCAAATCATAGAATTGCCTCAATCAATAAAAATCTGGAGTTAGAATTTTTAGCATTTATAGGATAACCAACGTTGCATGGTTTTTTACCACCATTTTTTATTGGTTGTTTTGTCCATCTTTTAATTAAATCTATATATAGAAAAATTGAACTCTCATATAATCTCGATATTCTAAAAAATTAATAGAAAGACTACTTATATAAATGTATGATCTCTAAAACATCTAATTATTTTTCCATAACTAAAGGCCTAATTGTGTAAATATAATACTCCTCATCGTAATAGCTTAATATACATTCATGTTTAGGTGCCCAAAACTTATCTAAAAGCATAAGACTAGTATTCTTCCTTATATGAGGCGTTTGGTTACTTGATTGACTTTAAGTTTATGATTACGATAAATTTGATATTATTATCTAACTTATCTCTATAAATGAAAATTCTCAATGCCTAGATCTACACTAATGGACTAGATAATAATTTTTATTTTTTATTTTTTGATGATGAGAAGTTATAGAAGCAAAGAAAAATCCAATAATTTCTTCTACAAATTGCAATATTGGCCTCTACCGTGATCTTATCCATTGAAAATTCGAAAACACGATTTATTTTTTTTTAATTTTGTAAATTGGTGATAGGCGTTAAGAATTTTACCTTCAAAAGCTTTTATATTTGTTTAACAATTGAAGCAATTGCCACTTCAAGAAGTGTGGTGATGGAGTCATGGTTTTCAAGCCAGAGGTGTATCCATCAAAGAACAGTCTGCATAACACTGTAGATGTCTTGTGACGCACATTAATATATATAAAGATCATTTCTATTTAGCATATAAACAAACGTCATGAAAGCACCCGTTAATATTCTTTACGTATTTATTTTTGTTTGTCAATAATTAAATCTTTTGGCACAAAATGGGGCCTAGTATTGTTGATTTGAGTCTCAAGGAATGATTGAAAGTAAGACGCAATTATCAATCGTGAATGTTGATTTAAAAGCAATTGTTGGATGCAATGATATAAAAGATAATAATTGCAATTTGATTTATCTGTACACATGATTTTTACCCAACATAAGTATAGAACCTTCTATCACAAAAAAAATTCACTGTTGAAAATATTCGGAAGCTTACACTTTTTTTTTTTTGGTGGGGGTGGGGGTGAGTGGGGGGTGGTTTATTTTAACAAATCTAATTTATTTTATATATACAGCTTATTGTAAACTATAATCTTCTTAATTTTCTTGAGGACTCAGGAAAAAATGGAGAGCAATTGACTCAATTTCAATTATGTCATATAGATAGGTAATGCCGCAATCAATGACGAGACTGATTCAAAAGGGATGTATGACTATTTTGCAAGTCACGCTTTAGTGTCTTATGAAACTGTGGATCAAATCCAAAAGTTCTGTGACTTCTCCCCAAAAGCCTCCAGTGATAATCAAAGCAAGGAGTGCCAGGATGCTGAGGCAAAACTTGATGCTGAGTTCGGTAATATTGACATTTACAACATTTATGCTCCCTTATGCTCGTCTCCTAACATCACTGCCAAACCCAAGAAGGCTACGGTAAGTTTATCAATCTCAATATAATTCTCTAATTTCGATTGAATTAAGGATTGTTGTTATGTTATAATCCAACATTAAAACTTCACGATTTGTGGATCTAGCATATGAAGTTTTTAATACTTCGAATCTTAGTATTTTCTTTTTGTGTCTAATTGGCATTTTGAGTTTATAAAAGTTTAGTCACTAAATTATAAAATAAAATTGGTGCATAGATGTATATGTCCAAGTTTTTTGTTTCTTATAAATTAGTATATAAGCTTATAGTAATAATTTAAGTGCTATTTTAACACCCGTACAGCAAGTGTTCCAATCAAATTAAGTTAATCAATTTGAGTTTCTTGTAGAACCTATTTTAATTAAGGGAAAAGGGATTCAAACTAGTTCAAGTATTTATATTATTAGATTACAAGCATTTTAATACGTGTTCGTGAGTCTAACGTTTAATACGTTGATACAGATATTGCAAATGGATCCATGCAGCGACAAATATGTATACACGTATCTAAACAGGCCGGATGTTCAAATGGCCTTACATGCTAATGTGACTAAATTGCCCTATGATTGGGAACCTTGCAGCGATGTCATCAGTAAATGGGTTGACAAGGCTCCCACCATCCTTCCAATTCTCCAAGAGCTCAAGGCCAATGGCCTTAGGGTTTGGGTATTCAGGTCAGCATCATTCATATTTTGCTTCTCTTTGCAAAAATTAAGTTGTTAACGGGTATTCAGGATGCACGTATGGAACAATCAAAAGAAAAAAACTTTTATACATTTTTCATGCACTTGTTACTCCATGAAGTTGTAAACAATCATTGAATTTTTTTTTTTTAATCATCATGGTGTTTAAAAACCTACTGTTTGACTTGCAGTGGGGATACTGATGGAAGAGTTCCAGTTACTTCCACCATTTATTCACTGAGGACGATGAAGATGACAGTAAAAACCCCATGGCATCCTTGGTACCTCGATGAAGAGGTCATTTTATACATTTGAAATTTAGAGTTATATCTTAGGATTAATAATGTTTGAGATGTTCCTCTTTAATCATCACAAATACTTATCACTTTCCATAGACTAATCACCTAATAATTGGCAGCATAACTACTTTTTTTTTTTTTTTTTGTCCTTTTATCTTTTTTAGGTTGGTGGTTATACTCAAGTGTTCCAAGGAGACTTGACCTTTGCAACAGTGAGAAATGCAGGGCATCAAGTGCCAAGCTACCAGCCTAAAAGAGCACTTTTATTGATCCATCACTTTCTTAGCGGGGCACCTCTCCCAGATACAAAGTCCATGAAATTATGAGTATCTTTTAACCTAAGCTGACTTTGAATATGAAGATGTGTTCGATGAGGGCCTTTGATTTTTAACCCTTAATGTGTAAATATGGTAAAATGTAATACCTTCTAGATTAAAGTTGAAAACAAAAAAAAAAAAAAAAAAAATTCCCCTTTATAGTGAACCAAATGGTTTGGCATATTTATCCCCATATGAGTTTAATTCTTTGTTTTGTTGATAATAAAGTGTAATATTTTTATGTAGCCACTTTTCAAATATTAAAATAATGTTAATAAAATGCTATTGCTTGGACTATTTCATGCTCAAAGCTTTCTCATTCTACCTTTGTGTCTTTCTTAAAGTTGATCATAGGTAAGTTACCTATTTAGTACAATCAATATATACTTATTTGATTATTTATAAAGATTTAATTATCTCTTTTAAAGTGATTATAATTTTTATATTGGTCAAGAAATAAAAATATAAAATTAAAAATAGTAAGTTATTTGATTAAAATCAAATAAGTAACTTAACATCCTCGTTATTAATCATATATTCCCTAGATTTTTATCGTCATTTTATTTATTTTTTAGTTCTTATGATTTGTAATTTATTCAAACTTAGAAAAAATGATTTGGTTTAGTTTGTAAATTTTTTGAACCTAAAAAACAATTTGGTTCAATTCGTAAATTTTTTAAACCTAAAAAATAATTCAAACCTATTTATCGTTTAATTCGATTTAATCTGGTTTAGTTTGGTTTGTGGTATAGTTGATTTTTTTTCCACCACTATTTAATACTATGTGTAAACCACAATAAATCTCAAAAACTTTTTTCTTGGTAAGACACTAAAGAATTATTCTCATAATAAAGTTTCATTGGGGGCAATTTTATGTTGTTTATCAGTAGATTAAAGCTAGACAATTGAGTATGTTTCGTTCCAAAATCATCATAATCCAACTGTTCTATAACTTACTCCTACTTATAATCAGAATGTATAAAATTCAAAATTCATTGATTAATATTCACACGTAATTTTTTGAAAATATATTATCTTTTAGATTCTCAAATCATATAAAAGGAATCTTGCAGCAATAATATCTTCAATGGATGGGATGGCAACTCTTCCAACATCATTTCATTTTTCCAATAATGGCCTCAAGGTTTGGTCTTCATGTAGGCATCATCCGGTTTCTTTGTGGATGTAGAAGGTTCAACGATTGCTTTATTTATTTGTCTTCATTCGCCAAAAAATGGAAATGTTTACTGAGGAGGCACATGTGGACAGACCAAGAGAAAATAACTTCCAGACATTTTTTTATACACTTAATTCTTCATGAAACTAGTCAAGAGTTTGAGATATGTCCGCAAGATAATTTGAGTTATGATTACAAAATCTTTTTCCAAAAACCAATAAATATAACTATGATTTAGCAGTGCATTTGCTTCAATAGCCCAATGCTATCTTATTGCTTTTTTTTTTTTTTATTAACTACTATTACAACTAAAAGAAAAAATTAAATCTTATCGCTTCTTTGAAAAACTATTTTTTATACCATTAATCTATATGGGCTTTGGCTTATTATTATTTTTTCTTTTTTCTTTTTCAAATCGTAATGATTCAACATTGAAAATTTGCTAAAATAACAGTTCAAAAACGTCAAAATTATGTTTAAATTTTTACTATGAAGAATTTGAGAAATTACCATATAAAAAAGAATAACTGTTATTTGTTCCTACACTATAATTTGATTATTTCTATATAGATCTTTCTCATATAATCATGAAAACTATGGCTAAGCAATAAAGTATGTGCTATATAGTAAAATGAGCAATTATTTATTTCCATATGCACGAAAATAAAAACCTTCAATCTTTTAGAGTAAAATTTTGGATATTAAAAAATCTTAAAATCACTAATTATATATTTTTATAAAAGAGTTCCTTAAGCTGCTTTTATATTATTTTTGGATCCACAATATATGATTTAAAATAATATGAATGAAGCCATTGCAAAAGCAACGATTGAAGGAAAGAGAAAGACGTCAAATATGAAGGGGCAAAAGCTCAAACAAAGCTAAACCAACAAAGGGGGGGGGGGGGGGAACTAGTAAGGAATCTATTGACGAAGACTTGATGCAAACAAGTTCCACATGGTGGTCCCTCACCTAGTTCTTTACATCAAGGACTTATTACTATTAATGCAAATGCTTTTGGATAAGTAGATTCTTTGAAACATATGATTTTGTGGTTAAATCACAATTTTAAAATTAAACATCAAGCCCTTTCTTTGAAATAAATGGGAAAAAAAAAGAAAAAGAAAAATTGGATAGATCTTATGTAAATATTTGTAAAAATTTGAATGAAAATACATCGTGAATTGAATTAAATTGAATGAAATATTTAGTTTTCAATTTAGGCCATAGTTTGGTTTGGGGATAGGTTGCATTGTCAAACTAAACTATAATACACTTTATCAATTAATTTTAACTATGAAGCAGTTGTTGATGGCTAAATAACAAGTGATAAGTTTTGTAAAACCCGCGAATTTTAATTTCGTATAATAGCGGAATAATTAAAAGATTTTATTAAAAGTCTTAAAACATTCTTTGAATAAAGTTGTAATAATAGAAATAAGTTTATTAGAGGCAAATCATAATAAAACTTTGGGTAAATGATGGAATAAATCAAAACCATAGATTTAGAATTGTTAAATAAGAATTTTGAGTGGATGTTCGCACTCAGAATAATTAAATTAGCTTAAGCGTAAAAATTCGTAATAAAATGTTAAAATCTTAAATTTTATCAAGATTATCGCGCGAGTAAAAATACACTAGGATTTTCTTAAAACTTTAATCTAATAAAGTATTAAATAATATATATATATATATACGGAGACCATGAGGACCCACGACCATTTTCACACCACACAAAACCAAACAAAAAAAAAAGGAAACAAACAAAAGGAAAAGAAAATCATAACTTGCACATAGACCTTCGATTGATGATCCGAGACTACCCACGTGTTCGTTGAGATGAGCGCAACTCAACTAGACTAACTTTTCGCAAAACGGAATTCTTTTCTAAAAGTTATATATAAAAAATAAATAAGTATAAAAATTAATATTTTACTTAAAATTAGTTATAATAGCTTAGGAAATACTAAATAAAGTGACCTAAATTATATATTTAGTATATCGATATACTCTTTATCAATTTTCTAGGTGAAGAGGGTTTCGGTTCGGAAATACCTGAGGATTATTTCGAGTAAACCCCAGCAAAATAAGACCGAGGTAAGTAGGACTCTGCGACGTGTTGTATTATGTATATATATGCTGTGTTGTGGTGTCTCGTTGTAAAGTGTCGTGGTGTAAATATATATATGCAAATGTAATAACGTGGTTGCTGGACCTATTTCTCTTTTGCTTGCCGTAAATAGAGGATGGCGAGGGAGTAGCAACAAATATATATATATATACATATATATGTAAACCTTTGCAATTGGTGGAGCTGTTTTGCTGTGCGAGTAAAATTTATTTATTTCTTTTCCATGTCTTCCTCCCCTACGGCGGCTGAGTAGTAGACGCATAAGATGTTGGTGGACAGTGCTGGACATGTTTCTCCTTTGCTTGCCGTAAAACAAGGAATAGGCATATATAAGTAGTAGGAGTTGGACGTGTTGTGAAGATTGATGCTCCAGTTGTTGCTACTGTAAATGAGATCATATAGATACGTATATATATATAACAAACATCGTAGTCTTCTCGATTCTTACCCCATTGTGTGTGGAGCGTGTGTATGGCGTGTTTTTTTTTTTTTTTTTTTCCTTCTTTTGCTGCCAATAAGTTGCTGGACAGTGCTGGACCTGCTCCTTTTAGCTTGCTGTGAAGAAGGAATACATATATACATATATATAATAAGTGCTGGACATGTTCCATTTTGCTTGTCGTGAAGGAGGACTAGATATATATATACAAATATGTGTGTTTATGTGTGGTCTGGCAAGGAATATGGGCTGCTGTAAGTTGTTTACTGCATGTATATATATGTGTCCGTCATAGCTGGAAGAGTGGCGCTGTTGCCGTATCCTTAGTGTGTCTATGTTCCTGTCGATTGTTGTTATGTTTGGAGAAAAATGGTTGTTATAGGCGATCATATATGGGTGTGGATATATAAGTATTTGGCTGGAATAGAGTACGGTTTAATCGCCATAGTCCTTTGTTGATGCTTGTCATTGGTGTAGTTATCTCCCCTGCTGCAAATGGCGTGTAGGATTGAATGTATATGCATGTACTCTAATGAGATTGTTGCTGAAAATTTGAGAAATCATCCTTCCATGAGCTGCGTGTATGGGCGAGAGTATGTAGTGTTCCATCTTCTTCCCTTTGCTGGCCATCCCTGCATCTTGTTTCTTGTTGTGTTGTTGTGTGCGTAAATCACTTGGGAACAGGGAATGGCAGGACGTTCTTCATTCCCGCTGAGGTATGGAATGATACATATAAACATAGGTGAAATAAGCTAGCTGGTCAAGAATGGAGGAGTTGGAAAATTAATATTATATGACGTCTTGCTAGATGATATATATGTTCATGTCTATATGTGGTATGATGAGAAGAGGAATAGAAGTTAGACTTAAAGATGTGATACATAAGATGAAATGGAAGTGTGAGTTAAGATTATAGTGTGTTAGTGGTCTTGTAAGCTTGTGTGTTAAGGAATTTGAAGAAGAGTGAAAACCCATGAATAAGACTATGAGACAACATGTATGGGTATATAAATATGAGTTAGGAAGATTGGTATTACATGATCTCAATTACAACATGCATAAATCCTCCTGAGATGTATAAGCCAAAGGAGGCATGGGAATCAAATTCAACATCTATACGCCTATGGTATTGATGTAGGCATATTCAAGGATAATACATGAAGTTATAATCATGAATATAAGTATAGAGAAGAAATGGGAAAAGAGGAGTGTAACGATGGAAGTGTATTGGTACTCCTTACCTTATCAATATATCACGTCAACCATATGTGTGTTGTCTTCCTGTTGGGTTAAGTTATGCCTTGCTTCTAGAATGGTTTCATGTGTTATGATCGGTTATTCATTTGATTGTCAATTTCACTTATACTTGATTTGATATGATCACCCTCAAAACTTTATTTAATTATGAGGTTTAATTAATAAACTAGCATGCATTGCACGAGACATTGCATGAGATTGAAGGCCATCACTGCTATAGGATGCATCGGAAGTGATCAAGAGGATCGTTGTTCCGCCAAGTGTGAACTAAGTGATTAGGAGATTGTTATGCCTTGACAATTTCGAGTCCGACCTGTCTCTTGAGAATATAATGCTTGATGTATTGAGGCACCTCAGCCTAAAACATTAAAGCTAAGACACAACTTAATTAAGTAATAAGAATAATAAAGATGTGAGTAAGACCTAGGCACTAATGGTGGCTTCGGAATTCCCAACCCAAGGTCAAAGGGGGCGTAAACCTTAGACTTCATGTCGGTTACCGGAAGACCACGTGAGATGCTGCATTCATGTGATTGTTCATGCATAGCACTTGTTTGGTAACTTGTTTGAATTTTGTTTGTGTTTGTTGTAGCACTGAGAGATTGCACCCTATCTCACTAAGCTTTGGCTTACCCACCTATAGATTTTGTCTTACAGGTAGAGACTACCTAAACTTCACGATAAACCGACGAACCAAGGTGAGTACTCGTTGCGCCATTGGTGGGCATGGTCATGGAAAGGACGTGAGGCCTAGATTGAATATAGATATCTTAAGGATAGATCTTTTATTTTGTAATTGATGAAAATGTAATTGAGTGGCCTGATATGGTATTGGATGTACCTGTTGTGGTGAAATGGGACCCATCTGAGGCCTAGTGATGTTTTACGTAATTAATTATCTTGTGAGCAGGGAATATGATTACTCTGATGAATAGGTTAATGTTAAAGATAAGACGTTTCGCGGTCGCTTAACGAGAGGTTAAGCGATCATAGCGGGTTATCACAAAAGGCCCTTAAAGTGGGGCGTGACAAATTTAGTATGAGATAATTACTTTATTGTCCCCCAATGCTTGCAACCTCTAAATGAAAGAGGCTAGAGGTATTGAGAAAAGATTCATTGATTGATATATGTCACGTGTTATGTATACATGGTATATAAATATCCATAAAATTTTGACATATATAATTTGTATAAAATATAGGTGGTAATTATTTTGAAAACTACTTATTTTACTGTCATGTGTATTAAAATTTTATTGGTATTTATACTCCATGTATATATAACATATAATGTATATCAACTAATGAATATTTTTTTAGAGAGACGATCTTCTTACTTTTTCTTTCAATAATTTTTTTTTCTTTATTGAAATTACTATTTTTCTTACCACCATACGATGTTGATTTCAATTATCTTGTTGGCATATGGCACATTGCCATTTGTTGAAATGGCAAGTAGGATGTATATTGGGAGGAGACGTGTTGTTTTGGAATTTTTGTTTAATATTTTGATGTATCATGTATCCATTAGATGAGAATTAGACATAGGATGAAAGAGAGTGAGAGAGCTAATTGAGGTAGTAGCATTAGTAACTAAAGTTTCAATTGGGTGTGCAAAGTTCTAATAATAAATTTAGTGTCGTCCCTAAGATTTTTATCCTTTTGATTTTATGGAGAAAAAATCTTCATAAAAGATATTTAAAATCTTTTAATAGAATTTTCAAATTAATACTTCTCGTCAATCTTCACCATTATCGCTACTACTACCACCATCAGTATTATCATCTCGTGATCACTACCTATGCCTTTCTTCCATTGTTACTTCTACTATTCATTATCGCCATAATTACTATCAATACAACACTGATACTAAATTAATTATCATTACCTTCACTATCTTACCAAAAATGCTCACACCACCACTAATCTATTGTCTTTTCTATCATTATTACGACCCCAAAAACCTTAAAAATGCCACCTTTCTTAATTCTATCAAACATACTATCACTTATCACAAAGTACCTAAAGCCATCCCCTTCGGCGCCTCTTTCATCCCGTGTATCGCATACAATACGACTTTGTGAAATGATAATTGACTTCCAGTTTCAGTTCTCATTGCAACAAAATCAGCGCCAATGTTTTGTTGGGGTGTGACTCATACTCCACTATGACAGGAAAGCACGTGAGTCCCGCTCCGGCGGGGGTTTCAAGGGGGCAGCGCCCCCTTGACGCCACGAGGCTTTTAGCATTTAAGCCTATGTTTATTTATTAAAAGTTTGGGCTTTAGCCCATGAATAGTTATTCTAGATATTCTCTTTTCACTTGTAATTGAGTGACGAAAAACAAGAAAGTGAAGTGCTAATTTTAGTAGAATACTCTGCTGGACGTAGCCCTAATTAACAGGTGAACCGGGGTAAAATCTTATGTCATTATTTTCTTTCCTTTTTTAACTTACTTGTGCGGCTGATTCTAACATGTTTGACCTTGTCCCAATTATATAAAATTAAGTATACATGAAAATCAGAATTATACTTTCCAAGATCGCAAAGTGATATAGGTTCTCTCTCATTATTATTCTCCTTACCAGTTTTTTTTTTTTTTATTCTACATGATGGTATGTGGAAGATTCAAGAATAGATACAAAAACCGAGAAGAAAAAGGAATCAGTTGAGAGAAGCCATGACAAATTAGACATCCATACCTCCACTACGTTCATACAAGCCGCCCAAGTAACATTCTTATTTTGGGACCCCAACTTTTCTTATGAAATTATCAATCACGAACTAACGATGAGGAATCTAAATGGTTACCACCTACCCATCTTCTAGAGGAGGACAACATATATAGGACATACGACACCAACTAGCATTATATACTTTAAAAGGACACATTACTCTGCGTGTGGCCGCTTTAATTATTGCAATCATGAATAAACGATGAGGAATCTAAATGGTTACCACCAACCCATCTTCTAGAGAAGAACAATATGTATAGGACATACGACATGAACTAGCATTATATATTTTAAAAGGATACATTACTCTGCGTGTAGCCATGTTAACTATTGCAACACATTGGTCCAAACAGGCGCTACATTATTAGTACTTTTCTTCACCACTTTTGTATTTTATTTGAACCCACAAAGAAAATGATAAGTGAACCAACTTAATTGGTGCGTTAGTTTCAATGGAAACATTGTATCACAGCGAGTACAAAGTTTCACACTATTTTTTCCATTAAATTTTTACTGGTTTCTTCGATAGCTATCATTTTATACTTAAACACTTAAAAGAGGGTTAAAAAGTTACTATTTATACTTTTTAACATTAAAAACAGACTTTATCAAAAATCAAATATATAAAAAAAGGTGAAAAAAAAAAATTTGTAATCTTAATAAATGTGTAGATATGCACTAACGATTCTGTTTCTAATAATGTATTATGAATAGGACTAAGTGGTTCAATATTCCATGTTGGTTAGATTGCATTGTTAAGTTTCATCCCTACAACTTGGAACTTACCGAGAAGGATCGGTGAATGTGTACGGTTCATTCAACTCCGCAATACCCGCAACATAAAGTCATCGACTTTTAGAGAGTCAGCAGCATCTTACCGGACTACTTCCGTGACTTATGTTTACTATGAATGAAAGACTAAAGGGGAACGACTTCGGTTGACTAATTAAAGCCAAAAGGGGTAATTTTGAAAAGCAGATTATATCCCTGAGAAAATGAAAAAAAAAGTATGATTTAACCACCTAATAGATCAAGTAAAGTGGACTATTTTACTAAATTTACATATTTAATTCCCCAATTCACATTCTAACGGATATTTCTAATCTATATACAATATCCACCAAGAACAAGCGACAATATGATTCTTTTGGCTATGTTATATATATATTAGTTAGGTGCTAAAACGGACATATATAGTATATGTGGAGTAAAATAAAAGGACTCAAAAGACATTTAGAATACATTTATGAAATAGGGAATTGTGGTACTAACTGGCTACAAGGAATGAATATTCACAACATAAGTCGATAAAATGCATATAACACATACATTTGACTAAACACACACGTGTTTCGTTGTAAATACTTCTTATATTGAGGTCACTTCCATGATTGTGATTTGTGAAAATCAAATCTTAATTTTCCACTCACTTTACATCTCAACCTCATCGCGTGCAGCCAATCATCCCCAATATTGTGTGGTGGTTGAGACTTTCACGTTGAACAACATATTCTTCTTTATCTACTTGTGAATACAAACAGCTAAAGATTTGGATCTAAATCTATTATAAATTAAACCCCACTCCTCTTTCCCTTAGCGTGAAGAGAATCAGAGGAAAGGAAAAAAGGAATCAATGGGGAGACAGAGCATGTACAGCCATCACCATCCTTTTGCTCTCTCTCTTTTTCTCTCTCTCTCAATCTTTTCGGCCACGAGCCACGCCGAGACGCAGTCCGAGACCCTTGGAAATTTCTTCCGCGCCAAGATCCTCGATAGGAGCGTTGGTGGAGTCGACACGAGCTTATTCGAGTCGAGCCTCGTGGAGGATAATGAGGTTAATTATGATTTTGATGAATCATTAGTAGCTCAAAAGGGGTTGAAGGAGAATGATAAGATTGAAAAATTGCCGGGGCAACCAGTTCCGGTTAATTTCGATCAGTATGGAGGATATATCACGGTGAATGAGAAAGCTGGTAGAGCATTTTACTACTATTTTGCAGAAGCCAAACATGGTTCTAAAGATTCTTTACCTCTTCTTCTATGGCTCAATGGAGGTACTTTCAGATTCTTAATTTAATAACTTACGTTGCTATGATATATGTTTATGTCTCTAAAAGAATTTAATACGAACTTTTGTTTACATTCTCCTATGTTTTTATTCATGCTATGATAATAGGAGTAGTATGTTATAATATGAACTCCATTACCGAGTGTTTCTGAGCATTTGAGTTTTTGGTACCATTTGTTCTTCTGCTTCACTCATAAGACACCATTTTCTCTTGATTTTCATTAATTCTATTTCTCATTTTTCATTTGTTTATTGACATTGTCGTTAGGAGGGACTTTTTAATACTGAACAAAAGAATAATCCAATAGGTTAGTTGAAACTATATGACTTTTATATGAATTTAATTATTACACTAAGAATTTCAATAATCACTCTTTCACGTTCTGTACAGCCATATAATATTAGCTGGCCCCCCTTATGCCCATTCTTAGTGTGATTTGGCATCTCTATTTGTATACGGTCAATAACTCTTGCTGAAATACAAATAGAAAAACTTTGTATCTTTCTTTATATTTTATTTTTTTTTAACCTTAAATTGTGTAATCATTTAAAAAGTGTGAAAGTTTTTTTTTTTTTTTTTTACACTAAATAAATTTCTCACATCACGAGAATCATATAAATGTAGGGCGGATTTGATTTTATCTTTTTTTATTTACACCCTCATTCTATAAGAGTTAGTAAGGTGAGATCCATATTAGATATTTTTAATATTATATCTATTGAATATGATGAGCAAGAGAGGATAATTACGGAATCATCCAATGGGATTGGAAGCTTTATTCAAACATTTCCATATTGACAAAAGCGTGGGAACTTTTTGTGGTGTCTTTCTATTGCTTTGAGCTGCGTAGCATCTTAAAATACTTCAAGCTGTCGACTTAGAAATCATATCCTGTCAGACTCTAGAGGATTTTTCGGCATGCAATTCGTATTACATAAATGAATATCGTAAATTGATTAATACAAATAGGCTAATATGAAGGTGCTTATACTTAAATATATTCAAGAATAATATTTAAATAATTATCTTTGCTTCATTAAATGCATCATGTCATGGAGACTTCATGATATCTGCCACTGTCAATTTTATATAAATCGAAGTCAAATGAGTATTTAATAATGTACTTTTTTCCTATCTTGGATTCATTTATTTTGGCGTCCTTTTTCTTAAAAACAATAAAATAATAGGCACAAGGTTCGAGTGATAAAGTACTATCTCCTATGATTCTTCTTCCTCTTCACAAAAATAACTTGTTCATGGTTCCTGTCCTTCATAATCCAATTTAATGCTTTATTTATTTTCATTTTATTTTATTTTTTTCAAATTAATGTAAAAAAAAATTATTAAAATGATGATATTTTCATCTTGTAGGCCCTGGTTGCTCTTCTCTTGCCTATGGAGCAATGCAAGAACTTGGACCCTTCCGAGTCCACAGTGATGGGAAAACATTGTTTAGAAATAAATATGCTTGGAACCATGGTATATTTATATGTCTTTTTTGTTTTAAAAATTAAAAGCTGAACGATCTAATTATTCTATATTTTTTTCTTTTCTTAACAGCTGCTAATGTTTTGTTTCTGGAGTCCCCCGCTGGCGTGGGGTTTTCATACTCAAATACAACATCGGATTTATCTAAAAATGGAGATAGTAGAACAGCAGCAGATAACTTTGCATTTTTGGTTAACTGGTTGAAGAGGTTTCCTGAATACAAGAACAGGGATTTTTATATCTCCGGTGAGAGTTACGCTGGACATTATGTTCCTCAATTAGCACACTATATTCTTAGCCAAAATAAGAAAGCAAGCAAGACTATCATCAACCTCAAAGGCATCATTGTAAGTGTCTTTCTTCCTATTTTTAGTACTCACAAACTTCATATAGTAGGATTGCTTCAATTTATGCAATGTCCTATTAGAATTTTCAGCATGTATAACCGACAACAAAGGTTGTATGGTTTTGAACAGGCCATCCTTTTACCTATCATTATAACAATTGCCAACTTTTAAGAGTTTTCGTGACAAATCACAGTTTTCAAGCTAGAAATGAATCCATCAAAGAGTAATTCTAGCGGTATTCTACTCCTACCTTTAATTTGAGAGAGAGAGAGTTCCATTAATAAGTTTCTATAATTCGCGTTTTTTTTATATAATTTTTTTATTTTTAATTAAATATCTTAACAAATATTTTAAGATAGTTATCGATAATTTTTATATCTAAAGTATTTTGTTGGAAATAAATAAATGATGCCTTGTTTTGTTGATTTTGAGTCGCAAGGAATAATTAAAAAGTGAGAAGCAGTTGTCAGTCATGAATGCCTCTAGGTTGTCGCTTTTTAGCTTTTTCACCGAATTCCAATAAACCAATCACATTTGATCTAAAAGCGATTGGTAGTTGCACCAAATAAAAGATTATAATTACGATTTGATATATTATATATTCGTGTACACGGTCTTCACGTAAAATAAGCAGACAATATGCTATTACGAAAACAATTCAACGTTGAAAAAGTGAGAAAGTATACTAACCTTTTTTTTTTTTTTGACAAATCATTCTATTACTCATCGCTTAATTTAATTTAATTTAATTTTATTTGCGATCATAAATATAATATATTATTAATTTCAGGAATTGGGTCTCTCCTGGTCTATTCATTTATTTGTTTGTTTTAATAGGGTTATTCGTAGTTTATTAATGGCAAGAAAGTTGTGGTTTCGCTTTTAGGAACAATCATTTATAATAATTATGAATGGTTGTCAGAGTCAATTAAGAATCATTTATAATAATTATGAATGGTTGTCAGGTTCAGTTAACGATCTTGCATTTTGAAATGAGCAATTATTCCTTATCTTTGTTCTACCTTACTAGATCAAAAGATTTAAGCTAGAGCCTATTGGCAACTAATTGGATATCTATATAGCAATGCTCTTATAAAATACATTAAATTATGTAATATAAGCAGCACATTGTACATAATGTATTGACTGACTTGATGTTTATTACGTCATACAGATAGGTAATGCAGTGATCAATGATAAAACTGATACGAAAGGAATGTTTGATTATTTAGCAACTCATGCATTGGTATCTTATGAAACTATAAATCAAATCCAAGAGTCCTGTGACTTCTCACCGACAGACTCCGATGATAACCAAACCAAGGAGTGCAATGATGCTGTGCTTAAAGCTTCTATCGATATCGCTAGTATTGACCTTTACAACATTTATGCTCCCTCATGCTTCTCTAGCAACCTTACTACCAAACCCAAGAAGGCAACGGTAAGTTGATCACTTTTTGTAAGTATATGAATTCTTACAACTTCAACCGTTAGTATATTTTGTTGGGATACTAGAAATTCGATGTTGAAAAGTTTATTCGCTAAATTGTATCATAAAATTGATGTATAACTGTATATGTGACGGCTTTATGTTTTTGTAATTTAGTATATAAAAACTTATTGTAATATTAAGTGCTAATATCTTTTTTAACATTGTTGTAGATGGACATATAAGCATTCAAAAAAGTCTAGATAATTGATTATAGAAGGGGAGTTTGATGACTCAATGATGACGTGTTGGAAAAATGGCTTTACTTATTAAATAACTACCACATATTGTAATAGTGGAAAGAGGGATTTAGACTTTGTTATATTTTATTAAAAAATAATATTTCATGCTATTAAACAATAAAAACCTTACTATGATGGGTGGAATTGACATTTAACATGCTGATGCAGATAATGAACATGGACCCATGTAGTGATTACTACGTCTATGCATACTTGAACAGACCGGATGTTCAAACAGCCTTCCATGCTAACGTGACCAAATTGCCTTATGATTGGGAACCTTGTAGTGATGTCATTAATGGATGGGTTGATAGCCCTTCCACCATCATTCCACTTCTCCAAGAATTCATGGCTAATGGCCTCAGGGTTTGGGTCTTCAGGTTAGCATCATCCAGTTTCTTTTTTTTTTTTTTTTTATGTAGAATGGAAGAACTGTAATTTTCTTTGTTTATTTGTTTATCTTTACAAAAATGAAACATTAATGGGTGTCCAGGAAGCATGTGTTAAAATGGTTAAAATGAAAAACTTTTATATTATATGAAGCATGCAGGCAGTTTTTAGAAAATAAAAATTTGTAAGTGATATTTTCATTTAGTTGATTCATGAGATTTGATAAAAGTTTATAACACTAATTCATTTTTTATTTATACAGTATGATGTCAATCCTTGAGAAAATCACACATATAATACTATATGATTTTAGAATGTGCATGACTCTGATGAACATTACACGAAACCTAAAATTAAAATAAACATTAGCTACCATTCTCATTATAAAAGTTACATTTGTGATTTATTCCTCTTTTTTTTTGTTTGTTTTATTTTCCCGTTAATTATGCTACAACTATATGTCAAAATAGAATAAAAGCAATTAACATAGAAACACATTTCATTCATTTACACGTTAAATTTAAATATATTATATACCATTTTTGAAATATATGGAGATTCTATTTTTGTAAGATGTTCTATAGACAATTACAATTTTCCAAGAATGAAATTGGTATGGTGCTAACTAATTGCTTATTATTCGACTTGTAGTGGGGATATCGATGGAAGAGTACCGGTTACTTCCACCCTTTATTCACTCAAGGCGATGAACATGGCAATAAAAACTCAATGGCATGCCTGGTACCTTGATAGAGAGGTAATTTTATATTTCAACATTGAAAAATAACAGTTTCATAATTCAAAAAAGTTTGCTAGCACTCTAATAATTTAATAGCATAAATATTAGTATTATATTGAAATGGATCAGATTCAAAATTTTCATTTTATTATGCTCAATGGAAAAAGAAAAAAAAAAAAAAACAACACACACTCACACACATACACAAAAGGAAAACTTTATAACTACATCTTAGGGTTAATAATATTCAAGAAGACCCTTTTACGTCTCCACTTATCAATTTTAAAAACTCTGTATATTTTTCCCCAACTAGATGTGTAAAAACATAACATTTTGATTTTGAGAAGGAGCTTAATAATCAATAATTTTCTAAAGAAAAATTTGAGAACTGTCTTATACTAACTTTGAAAATTTTAAATAATGGAGCGACCACAATCACCCACCTTTTTCCATATCTAAAAACCATCAAAAAGAAAGAAAATAATAATAAAAAGATAAATGCTAGAAAGTAAAGTAAAACTATGATAAGTATCATTTGATGTTTCACATATGAACAGAACTCATACTTTTAAAAGACATTAGCACATAGGATCAAGTTAGTGAAAATGTTAACCATGTGAACAAAAGATGAGCATATTTTATCTATATACATATGGATATTTCAAATTCCCCCCTATATTTTAAAGAACAATCACATCGTTAATGGTTATATGAGTAAAATAATTCTCTTTTTTCCTTTCATTTTCTAGGTTGGTGGATATACCCAAGTGTTTCAAGGAGACTTAACCTTTGCAACAGTGAGAGATGCAGGACATCAAGTGCCAAGCTACCAACCGAAAAGAGCACTTTCATTGATTTCTCACTTCCTCAACGGCACACCTCTTCCAAACAAAAATCCCATGAAATTTTGAGTCTTTTTAATTATAGCGCTGTTCCTTCAAGCTTTCATCATGAGGGCCTTTGATTTTATCTTAGCTTAGCTAATAATGTGTAAATATGGCCAATTAGCCATCAAGATTGATAAGGAAAAAAACCCTTGTTGACCGAACACAATGGTTTGGCATATTTATACTCATCAAGGTAGTATTGGAATAAATTTAAGTCTATATATCAATAAATTTGTAGTTGGTGCACAATGCTCTTTTAAAAAAGATTTTTAAAAATTATCACAATTGCGTTGAATCTTTCACTCTAGTAATAAAAACTAATGAAAACCGGTTGTCTTTAGAGATTGCATAGTAAGTATTAGATAATAAGAATTCATTATTAGCTAGGCAATCAAATTGTGATGTACAAGCAATTAATTATCTAAACTAATCTTAATTCAAGATTAAATGTCAAGGCAAGACAACCAATAAGCTAGATGCCTAGAATTATCACTAAGCTATCCTTTGAAATTAACTTATGGCTCTAAGATGTACTATGATTAATCAATTGGTTTCTAAATAGATTCACAAGGACCTATTTCAATTTTAAGTTATTTGTATTATAAAAATCAATATTAATTGTATTAAGTACGTAAATCCTAAAAATAATATAACTTAACCTATATGTATACAATATCAAAATCAATATAACACTATTATATTCCTTAGTTAGGATGAAGTACCTTCTAAAGGCACATCTAAAGTTTGGACTTCATTGGAATAGCTAGAGAAATCTTCTCAAATGAGGTTAGGAAGGAGTGGTTCTACTCTCTTCTTAGTCCGGACTTCATTTAGATGCCATATAATACTATTTATGATTTATGAATGAGTAAAACTCAACGCGTCTCCAATTTAAGGCTGGCTATTTAGACATAGGAGAAGGCTAGTTTAGGCCCTTAAAGCGGCTTGAATCTAGAAATGGCTCGGCAGGTAGGAACCACTAAGCCGACGATTCGAAGGCCGAATTGCATTGTGCAACTCGGCAAGCTAGCAGGCCCCAAATCGGCCCATGAACCCGCCAGTTTGACCCGCCAGTTCATGTATGGATTGAATCGACAAGTTAGGCTGGCCCTAATACAACCACCTATTAAAAAAATCATGGCTAAAAAAAGAATTAATAAAAAAAAAAACTTCACAAGGCCAAGTTAGAGGAACTAGCATGGCCCTTCCTCTCCTCAACTGGTTCCGATTCTACCTTCTGCTAGCCCTTGACTAGGTGATTTCGAGTCGATTCTGAACTGGCCCCATGTTTATGGCTATTTATCATTTTCGATCAATGAGTTGAAAGGCCCAACGTCAATCAATATTTGAGTGATATTAAATCTAAAAATAAAAAAGAAAGAAAATTTTGATAATAAAGATCAATGGAGGCCAATATTATATTGTTGGTTAATGGAATAATCCTTGACAACTAAGTAGATATCTGTCGAGTCTAATTTTTTATTTCCCATTCTTAATCCGATCTATACTAGACCTTATGCTCATCTAATGTAGACCCTCGACTTGAGTTAGGAATTTCATTTTATTTGGAGTCGCTACCAAACTATTGTTGGGAAAGATTGAATTAGGACTAATTGAGCGGATTAATCCTAATTTAGACCATTAGTCGTCATGATTTCCTTTTTCATTTTTGTGAAAAGAGGAAAGGGAAAACCAAAGTTTCTGGATTCGGATGCTAACCTATTAAAACCTTAAGGTTACCACCCTAATCTCCTAAAATCTAAACATTTTCCAAATGTCTTTTATTTTATTTTTTATTATCTTTTTATTGTGTTTTTGAATAAGTTACTCTAAGAAAATGATTTTTTATTCTTTTTAGAGTTGTCCCAAATGGGTGCCTACATACCTACTATTCAGGATCAAACGAGCCGTAGTTCGCTTTTCCTGAAAAAAATATTTAGTGTGTTTGTGAATTTTAATTATGAAATTTCTTTTGATTTATGTTTTTACCATTTTAGTATTTTTCTAAAAAATCTAAGCCTAAGCTTGATAATTTGATTTTTTTTTAAATAATAGTTTTAAGGAAAAACCAATTTTGGATTTATTTAAGAAAATGATTTTTCTAAGTGATAAAAATTTCATTTTTTTATTTTTCAACCCATTTCTAATATTATAAATTTTTATTGATTTTTATTAATTTTTATTGAAAAATTTTCTCCTATATTATTTATCTACCATAGACTAAAATCTAAATTTTTATTAATATTTTTTTTCTAATATTTTTTATCATTTTCTTTATATATTTTCACATTTTTATTACTTATTATTATAATTATTTATTCTTATTATTATTTATCCTAAATTAATTCCTAAAAAAAAAACTAATCTAAATTCTAACATTTTTTATTTTTGAATAATATAACAAATAAATAACTAAAGAAATTCGAAAAAAAATAAAATAACTAAATAAAAAAATCGAAAAATCCGACTTACTTGGATCCGGGTCGGGTCGAAGCGGGTCGGGTTGGGTCAATCGGGCACGGCGACTGGGAGTGCTTGTTGACGACGTTCCGGCGGCCTTTCGAAGAGATTGAGGAGTCGGTTCCTAGGTTCTCAGGGGTGGAGAACTCAACCGTGGTGGTGGATTTCTCCAAAAACGCCTCCTGGTGGCAGCTCAATGCTTGATCGGTGGTCACGGCTTGGCAACTCCAACGAGGCTTCGATTCTCTCTCTTTTCTCTCTTTTTCTCACTTTTAATCCGTGATTCTGCTTCCTCCCTTCATCCTCTATTTATAGGTGTAAGAAATCGAGTTGGATAAGCTCGGATTTCCACCGATTGAAGCAAATCGGATTTGCGGTTAAAACCCATCTTTGATTTGTGCAAATCCATCAATCTGTTGCGATTTGATTTTAATTGGATGATGTTTATCTTATTTCTATTGAAGATCTGTTGGATTTGTGCAAAAAATCGAATTAAAACGGCCGAAATTCGATTTTTCCTCCTCGCCAGCGATCTCGGACGAAGGTTGAAGATGATCACGCGCTCGGCGCGTGCGTCCGCTCCAGCCAATTAGCTGCTGCCACGTGTCCAAGGCGATGAAGAAAAAATGCAAAATGCGGATTCTGCCTCCCCCCCCCCCCCCCCCCCCCCCCCGGGGGGGCGTGCCTTAGGCCATGGTCCGGACCAGCTGGGCTAGCTCACTTACTCAATTTTTTTATTTTCACAATTTGCATATATACAATGCGATTTTTTTTTGTATTTTTTTTAATTTAAAAAATTTGTAAAAATTATTTAGTCTCTTTTATTGCCATTTCTGCAATCATTTTCTAAAATTGATGTATTTTTCCTATTTATTTTATTTTTTGAATTTTTCCTATTTTTGCTAAATTAAAGAAAAAAATAGAAAAAATTGGAAAAAATGATAATTTTTTATTGTTGATTATTATTGATCATTAGGGGAAAAAATGGGGTGTTTACAATATCTAATAAACTATTTTTGAGTATTGCCAAAGTGGATGAAAATTCCTTATAATTGAACGGTTAGATTGTGCTAGGTATATTATATGCATAAGGAATGTAATAGTGCCATATGTCCTCTTAAAGTATATACCGAAACTTTGTGATGAAATCAAAATTGTCCGGTTTACATGAAATGACTATATGTATGTTACATAATTATATGAATATGTTACATAAAAGATTACTATTCACTAGCTAGGGCAAAGGAGTATTAGTTTATGGATTATAGTCTAAATCATGCCATCACATGACAATCCTACAATTTTGGGGATCTATTTCTTTAATTGTGTGGTCCATATTAAAGATATAGTTAGTTGATATATGGCACTAAATTATTTTCTAGTTTGATTTAAAAAATTCAAAAGTCAAACTAATTCAAACTTAATCAACTTGATATGTTGCTTGAGAAATTTAAATAGCTTAATTAAGATCAATTATTTGGGAAAGAAAAAAAAATACCTTTCTTTTAATTTAAATAATATTATAACTCAAATTTAACTTGAATTCAATTGATAGTTGAACTCGAGTTGAGCTAGATTAAATTGAAAAATTCTTTAAGAAATTTTCTTTAGTTTACAAGTTTGACAACTTTGATCTCAAACTTCATTGATCCATAGTTACATTGAATTTGAGCAAATATTAAGTAAGTAGCTTCATTGCAGGTTTAATATAATTATAAACATCTAAGCATAACATTTTTTTTTTAAATGCAATCTTCAAATTACTGTGTAAATTGTGAAATTAAATTTGCTATCTCTAGTTGATCCGGGAAAGAATCATATTGTTGAATCTCCTCAATTTTTGGTCAAACAACTTGAATATTCTCCATTCTCCTGTCCAGTTCCTTTCTTTAGCTGAGTCATGTAAATTTTAGAGACAGGAAAGACAGATTGTAAATGTATATAGTTCATTCAACTCCGACGTACCTGCGGCATAAGATTATCGAATTAAAGTAAGATTTAGCCACCTAGTAGACCAAGCAAAATGTAATATTTTACTAGACCTACATAGTTAATTCCCCAATTCACATGCTAGCAGATACTCCTAATCCATATACAATATCCGCCAAGGTTAAGATTAGGCCGCAACTTAAACCTTTTAGATAGAGAAAATATATTTTAATATTTTTCTTGTCCATTTAGGTACCCATGTTTTGTCATTACACTTTTTATATCTATCTTTAGTTACATCCTACATGTGGAATGTAAGTGGAACAAAATTAAGAAAAAGAAGAAGATAAATATTACATTTAGTACTTTGACCGTTGATCTTGTCAATTTTTAGCAATTAACTATATAAAGTTTAAAATTTTCAATTTATTATATATAAACTTTTCAAGGTTATTTACATTACTTAGACTAATTTTATATAAGTAGTCAATTGTATGAATGTGCAAAATTTAGGTAGTTAATTGTAAAATGGATAAAATTCGAGAATTTATTACAAAAATGGATAAAGTTTAAGTATTAAATTAATAGTTATAAACTTTAAGTAGTTAATTGTAAAAATGGTAAAAGTTTTAGTACTAAATATAATATTTACTCATTTAATCCGAACGTTGAGGTTAACAAATGAAAGAGAGAAGAGCTTTGGGTATTTCTTTTTTACTCAACATGCATTTGCATACTTATTTTTAGCTTCTAATTAATATTTTCTAAATTGAAAATATATATATATATAGATATTCAAAGTGCAAAAACCATCAACCATAAAGAAAAAAAGTGTTAAAAAAAAATAAGCATATAAAGTTAATAAAAAAAGGTGAAAACACAAATACATTTTCTATAAAGAACCCAATGTTTTTCTTTTTCTTTTTCTTTTGTTTTTTGGGAAAAAAGAGAGAAGAACATGTTTTGCACTCGTAAGAAAACAATATTCATGTGAATTGGGTTATAATTTTTTGAACTTTGAAAGAGAAAATTAAGACATGCATATGACTGAGCATGCGTTTCTTCCTAATCCAATGACTAACTACATCTGAGACTAAGTCACATGGTAGAACATGATTGTGATTTGTGAAAACCAAAAATAAAAATAGAAATTCAAAATTTCCATTCACGACCTTACTTCTCAATCTCATTACACATATTAAATCATTTCCAATATTGACTGGTAATTGAGACTTTTACTTTGAATCTTATTCTTCGTATATATATGTGAATAAGAACAGCTAATTTGCATCTGCAACTACTATCCTTGAATCCCCACTTCTCTTTCCCATAGAGTGAAGAGGAAGAGAGAAAAAAAAAAAAAAAATAGGCACCAATGGGGATAAAAAGCGTGTACAGCCACCCCCATTTTCTTGCTCTCTCTCTCCTTCTCTTCCTCTCAATTTTTTCGGCCAAAAGCCATACCGAGACAAAGTCTGAGATCTTAGGAAACTTATATCGTGCCAAGATTCTCAATAAGAGAGTAGGTGGTGTGGACACGAGCTTATTCGAGTCAAACCTTGCGGAGCACAATGAGGTTAATTATGATCTTGACGGATTTGGCGATGAACCATCATCTCAAATTGGCTTAAAGGAGAGTGATAAGATTGGAAAATTGCCTGGACAGCGACTGCCTGTTAATTTCGATCATTATGGAGGATATGTCATGGTAAACGAGAAAGCAGGAAGAGCATTTTATTATTATTTTGTTGAAGCTGACCATGGTTCTAAGGATTCTTTGCCTCTTCTTCTGTGGCTTAATGGAGGTATGTACTATGTTTTTCAAACTTCTAACTAAATATATTATATTGTTTTGATATTTTTAATGTCAGATTATATATGTCTAAATGAGTCAATACGATATTTCTTTGCATTCTCCTTATATTTCCATTCTTGTTGATAGTATGAATGTTAAAAGAGTATATTGATAGAGAACTTTATTATAATATAACTCTGGTTAGTGGATATTTTTAAATATTTATTAAGAGTCTAAATAAGAAATATTTTGTATTTTTCAATATTAATTATATATATTACCAAAATATAAGTGAATAAAAAAGCAAAAAGTTCATATATTTGATATCTTTAATACCTAAATGTATTCTCAACCCTCCATCTTAAAAACACCTTAGCCACAAACTCATAACACGGCCAATATACATAGTGCATAACTAATCTACTAACATATCATATCAAAATTGAAAAAGCCAAAAATGACTAATATACTTAATTCATAACACCAACACCAAGTC
This sequence comes from Laguncularia racemosa, assembly GCA_037954665.1. NCBI lineage: Eukaryota > Viridiplantae > Streptophyta > Magnoliopsida > Myrtales > Combretaceae > Laguncularia > Laguncularia racemosa. Next base: position 922,195 of record JBBMOL010000013.1, on the reverse strand, counting down.
CCAACTGCAAGCTCAAATACCAAATCATAAGTGCAAACTTGAGCAATAAACTTAGCCCCAATTGCAAATGCAAACTCCAAAGTCTATGCACAAACTCAAACCCAAACCCAAACTCCAATTACATATTTTCAATATCAACTATGAATGATATATAAAGATGTATATAACCATAAGATACCTAAAAAAAGAAAAAAGAAAAAACACGATGTATATTTATATCCATCAACTTGGATAAATGTGCATCAATGCAAATATGTTTGCTTACAATAGGTAGTTGAAAGTTTAAATATAACAAACTATATCTACACATTCTAATCCTATCACCTTAAACTACTCTTCCTATGAAAGTGCAATGATGGTGAGAAAAGTCAAAGCTTGCTCTTTAACCTTGCCATTGTGGCTAGTGGGAATAGAATAATCAGTACCATGTGTTTCAACATATGGAACCTATAAAGTGTCATGATGTGAAGGCAGTTCAATTTTTTTAAGAGACACTGGATTCCACTAAGCAAAATGGTGAAATTGTGTGACAACCTCCAAACTCCCCTATATCCATGTCTAGTAAGTTTGAACATCTCTTCTAGGGAGCAAGTTGAGTAAGGACAGGGTCAATATGAGAATTAAGAGCAAGAGCCACAAAGATGCTTATACCTACTCTTGAGCTATCTACAATGTCTTTAGAGACCTAATGTGGACTAATGCTAGAAAAGTAGATGGTCAATAAGGAGCATGATGAGCTGATGTATTGTTTAGCACAACCTCCTAATGAAGGCCTTGGCCATGTGTCCATCTTCATCATCTCACTCTACTTTTATGCTGAAGTGGTGCAATTGGCTCAAGGTGTAGTAGCTTTATGTGTGGTGACTCCGACTGCATGAATTATAGGGTATAAAGTTATCTTGCCATGATCCTTAGCACACTATGTCCCTTCAATGACAATGTGACTACTATTGGCATATTGGACATAATGCCAATATGGCTAAGAGCATCAACCTACATGAAAAACAATGTAAAATGAGTTAACACGAGTCTCATTATTAACACATTATATAAGTGTGGACATTTTAAGTGATCATTCTAAGCATAGCTTCAATGCTTCCTGCATATAAACAATTTTTATGTTCATACCATGAAATATAGTTAGGATGGATTCCATGGTATAGCTATAGTTGCACCAAAATGCATATTTTATAAGCCTATATAAGGTGCATGTAGTACCATCCAATTTTTGTTTGTCTTCCCTTGTAAGTAAATTTGAAGGAAATTTTGGTAAACCCTAATAGAAACTAACAAACAAGAGCACTTTGCGATTTGGGAAGTACTACTTCACCATGTAGAAGCATATGAGGGGCGGTCAAGCTAATTACATGTAACTCTCAACATTGTAATGGGAAAAAAGATCCCTAATGAGATTGTCCATGTAAGTTTGCCATATGACCTAGCATCGCATGAATAAGAGTGAATGTTAACGCATAAGAAATCATATGAAAAATTGGAGAATGGACATATTTTACATGATGCCTTTGGTTGAGTGCATCTTAGTAAGCCTCTAACATCTTTGTAAGAAACTATACGGTGTCAAAATTGATCATCCATTAACACACCAAGAGCCAACATGCCTTCAAAAAACGTCATGATGGGTTTTTTTTTTTTAGGTACTAAGATAGAGAATTTATCTCTATACGCAAACCTTCCATGAGTTATATAATATAGGCACATAAATAATGCCTAATCCTTTTATGGTTAATCCTAGCAAGTAACACTCTTAATGTCTATAAGAACCATGATAAGTTGATTTGCCCCCATCTAATATACCAAATTAATCATCTCATGCACATAGATAATTTGATAAAATCAACCATTTTCAAACTTTTTAGTGTAACACGTAGCAAATCAATCATCCTATACTAACTAAACAACATATATGCTTAAACCCTTATGAAAAATATACAAAAGTTCTTTTTTCTTTTTTTTTCTTTTTTTAAAAAAAGAAAATTGTGAGAAAAATTACCTATGAGATTTGCTGTAGGATTTCTAGTAGATCGAGATTAATATCACAACAAATACATGTAATTCATGACAAAACAAATCTTTGTTATTGTTTTAGGGAGAGAAATTACAATAGAGAGATTAGGTTTTCGAAAAGATAAACAATAGAATGAGGAAATAGAAAAAAAAAAAAAAACTGTGATTCAAAAGTGGCGACAATGGATAGTATTGTTATTGGTAGAGAGAGCATTTTCTGATGTGAAATTGAAAATGACAAATGACGAGGTTATAAAATAGAAAATTTAAGTAAAGACTCATGGGTGTATTATAATATACACCTTCACTTAGAAGTAAGTGAAGAAAGCACATAGATTTTTCCATACAAAACTCTAGCTTTCTGCTTAGGATTTCAAAATATCTCAAGCTGTCAATTTAGAATAATTCAACCAAGTGTCTCAAATTGAGGGAGAAGAAAATAAATAAATAAATAAAACCTCACACTAAAAATCATATAGTTTGGAGGATTTTTGGGCATGCAATTCGTTGACAGTTTTTCAACGAATTAGAACCATTATATAATTGAATATCGTATGATAATTAATATAATAGATTAATATGACGATGCTTGTACTTAACTATAGTCAAGAATAAAAAGCATCATATCATGAATATTATTTCATATAAGCCATTGTAAATCGAAGTCAAAATGTGTACATAATGTGCATATTTCCCTATTATGATTTATGAAACCATTTATTTTAGCACCCTTTTTCTTATTAGGAAAAATAAAATAGTAGTAGGTTCAAGGTGCGAGTGACACAAAAGTACTAGCCCCTATGATTATTTTTCTTTTTTTCTCTTCACAAAATAGCTTGCTCACAGCTGTTGTCCATAATTATCCAATTTTATGCTTTATTATTTTATTTTTATTCTTTTTGCAAATTAATATAAACATGTACTAAATTGAGATTTTCATTTTGTAGGCCCTGGTTGCTCCTCTCTTGCTTATGGAGCCATGCAAGAACTTGGACCATTCCGAGTCCTCAGCGATGGGAAAACATTATTTATAAATAAATACGCCTGGAACCACGGTATACATATTTCTTTATTTCAGAAAAAAATAAAATATAAGCTAAATAACATAATTATTATATATTTTTATTTTTCTTTCTTAATTGCTTTTATGTCCAAATTCCAATTAATTAATCTTTTTTTATCTTTTAACGAATAAATAGTTGCCAATGTTTTGTTCTTGGAGTCCCCGGCTGGTGTTGGGTTTTCGTACTCAAATACGTCGGCAGATTTATCCAATAATGGAGACAGTAAAACAACTGTAGATAACTTTGCGTTTTTAGTAAATTGGTTGAAGAGATTTCCTGAATACAAAAACAGAGATTTCTATATCTCTGGTGAGAGTTATGCTGGACATTATGTTCCTCAACTTGCACACTACATTCTTAATCAAAACAAAAAGGCAAACAAGACTATCATCAACCTCAAAGGCATCATAGTAAGTGCCTTTCTTTGTCTTTTAGTGCTCATTAACTTCAAATTATATGATTGCTTCATTTAATATAATCTCATATTAGAATTTTCAGCATGCTGCATGGTTTTGTGCTAATCATTTTTTATTCTTCTTTCCATTTATCTTTTAATAAATAGGATAATTGAACTTTTATATAGTCCAGTTATATTAAAAAATGGAAAGACCACCTTTGAATTTTTCTTTTTTTTTTTTTGCCATAAGGGTGATAGCATTAAATATATAACGATACAAATACATAGGATAGTTCATTACAAAATCCAAATATATAACACCAATTGCTATCATTTGAGAGGATGGTGAGTAACTCATCCGAATAGTCATACAGCCAACTCGATAGACAAAGGCCGAGTTTGGATGGCTACCCAGTTAGCTGCATCAGCAATTACCTGCCTTATCAAATTGAATTCAATAGCTGCAATACTTGAAAGTAGCCCGTTCGGTTGAGCTATCTATTTCTTCGTTTTTTTTTTTTTCTTCGAGAACCAAAAGGTTCTTAATAAAAAATAATTCTTATAGAAAACCTGATTATACATTCATTTTAGATGTCCAGAACTTATCCAAAAGCGGAAATCATCAACATGTTCACTTAATATACAATATATTATCGGATCATATGCATATATATCTAACTTATGTCATATACATAGTGCCTTGTGTACTACGACATTCTTAATTTTCTTGAAAGCATAGAAAAAATGGGAGAAAAATTAAGTCGATTTTATTACATCATGCAGATAGGTAATGCGGTGATTGATAATGAAGATCTAATGAAAGGAACATACGATTACTATGCAAGTCATGCCTTGGTATCTTACGAAACTGTAAATCAAATTCAAAAGTCTTGTGATTTCTCGCCAAAAGCCTCCAATGGCAATCAAACCAAGGAGTGCAACGATGCTATGCATAAATCCTATGTTGATACCGCTCATCTTGACAATTACAACATTTATGCTCCCTTATGCTTCTCTCCCAATACCACTGCCAAACCCAAGAGGGCTACGGTAAGTTTATCGATCTCTATAGGTTTCAATTTTCCAATGAATTAGGGATCCTCGTGCTTTAACTCAACGCTTAAACCTTTGGATTTTGCGATCTAATGTATTGAAGGTTTCAAACTTCGAAATTCTTAGCATTTTTGTTGGGATACTAGTCGAAAAATTGATTCATTAAGTTGTAAAATAAAATTTATGTATAGATTTGTTTATATGTTTGAATGTGATGCTTTTACAATTTAGTCTATAAATAAACTTTGTTGAAATGTTAGATGTTAATATCTTTTTGAACATTGCTGTAAATAGGCACATAAACTTTCAAGAAAGTTCATGTACTTAATTAAAGAAGAATAAAAAAGAAGGAAGTAGTTCTAACACCTGTAGAGCAAGTATCCCTATCAAATTAGATCAATCATTTTGAGTTGATGGCTGGCCTGTGACATCTAAACTAGTTTAATCTTATTGATGAGTAGTATTCACGCTATTGCCTTACAAGAATCTTAACATGTGATGTCGGAATTAATGCTGAACATGTCGTCGATACAGATAATGAAAATGGACCCATGCAGCGACAGTTACGTCCATGCATATTTGAATAGGCCTGATGTTCAAATGGCCTTACATGCTAATGTGACCAATTTGCCCTACGAGTGGGAACCTTGCAGCGATATAGTCTTCAATAAATGGGGTGACAGCCCTTTCACCATCATTCCACTTCTCCAAGGACTCATGGCGAATGGCCTTAGGGTTTGGGTCTTCAGGTATTTTGCTTTTGATGTAGAATGGATGATCCCTTATTTACTTTATTTATTTGTTTCCTTTTGCCAAAATGAAAATGTAACACGTCTCGGTGAGTGAGGAGGCATGCATTAGATAATCAAAACAATCAACTTTTATATATTTTTCAAACACTTTCCTTTCTATGAGGTGCGTAACTAGCTTTTCAAAAATGGAAAATTGCTTTTTTTATCCGGTCAGTTAGTGTCTCGAGGCATTCAACGACAAAATCCTTTTAAAATTATCATTTTAATTCAAAACTTTTGGATCAATTGCTATAGATATTTTCATTTAGTTGTGTGATATGATTTTGGAAATGTTTGTAACTTCAATCCATTTTGTATAAGTAGCATGCCATGTCATTGTTGAAGAAAGTCATATATGCAAATTTGATTACACAAGAATTAAAATTTAAATAAACATTAACTAAAAATTGCATACTAAAACTTACATTAGTGATTTATCATTTTTGGCTTTTTCCTTTTTTGTTTTATTTTCCTATTAATTAAGCTACAACTATTTGCCGAGATAAAATAAAAGTAGTTAATATAGAAACACATTTTTATTCATTTACATGTGGAATTTAAAAATATTACATATTATTTATGAAATATATAGAGATTCAATTCAAGTAAGATGATCTTCAGACAATTATAATTCTTATAATTCTCTTCGGTAGCATTTGGATTACATGCTGGACAATACAAAGAAAATTGGAAAGTATAAAGTAAAAAAAATAGAACAATATAACTCTTTTGTAGTACGTTTGATATACATAATATTGAATAAAATTTTTTATGATGTTTACTATTTTAATATATAAAATACTGTACTAAATATAAGATATATAATATTAAATAAAATTTTTTGTTTAATACCATAAATTTTTAACAATCCAAACAATACCTTGTTATGATGTTTAACAAGCTCAGTATTATTTGAATTGCAGTGGGGATATTGATGGAAATGTGCCAGTTACATGCACCCTTTATTCACTCAAGGCGATGAATATGACTGTAAAAACTCGATGGCATCCTTGGAACCTTGATGGAGAGGTAATTATATATATATATAAAAAAAACAAAAACTTTGAAAAGTGGTAGTTGCAAAACCGAGAAAACTTTACAAATGCATCTTAGTATTGATAATATTGCCGATGCCCCTTTTAAATTACTAAGAGTACTTCTTTCGAAGCGCGCACACACACACACACGCACATATATATATATATACATATATATAACTTAAATTTATAAAACAGAACTATACTTTATTTTTTGGGAAGGAACCTATAGTGGACTTAAATTTTACTTGACTAAAGAAGTGGGATGAGTTGCGAAATTCAATTTCTAGATAGGGTGAAATTACAGATTTCAATAAATCTCTAAAAAACTTTATATTTTTGAAAAACTTTTGAAGTTAACGGGTAGCAGTGGTGACCTTCCCCTTCCCTATCCGCTATTGTCGAGAACCGTAAAATATCTTTCATATATGCACAGAAATGAAAATTTCTAAAAAGACATTAGAAAATAGGACTAAGTTAAATGCCGATCTCATCTAGGTTAAAATATATATATTTTCTTACCAACAAAGGGATATTATCAATTCTAAATTTTTTACATATTGAAGACTAATCACATAATTAACAATTGTCTGACTAAAATATTTCTATTTTTTTTTTCCCTTTTATTTTTTAGGTTGGTGGGTACACCCAGGTGTTCCAAGGAGACTTGACCTTTGCAACAGTGAGAAATGCAGGACACCAAGTGCCAAGTTCCCAACCAGAGAGAGCACTTTCATTGATCCATCACTTCCTCAATGGCAAGCCACTCCCAGACACAAAGTCCATCATTTCATGAGTCTCTTCGATTCAATTATAGGGTTGTTTCTTCATCCTCACAGTGTAAAATTGTCAGCCGATTCTGGTTAGGAAGATGCTTTTGATCACAAGGCCTTTGATTTTATCTAAGCTTAGCTAACAATGGATAGATATGGTAAATTCAATTTCTTCTAAATTGATGGGGAAAAATATTTCTTATAGACTGAACCAAAATGGTTTGGGATATTTATGCTCATCAAGGTTCCAGTAATGAGTTTCATTCTTTCTTTCTTTCATCAATAAGAAAGTGTAAATTTGTACCCTCTTTCTAGATATTAAAAAAAAATTATTAAATTGATATTATTAACTCTAGTAAACCATTCTCATGCTCAAGGTTTCCTCATTATACTTGTTTGTCTTTTTTGAGGTGATGTTCAACTGACAATCTTTCAAATTCCATCAATACGCGAGTTTAGACGTCAATTTCAGGTTCGATGAGCAGGCTCCATCATCATATTCAAGCCCGATTAATTTTAAGTATCAATCTGGTCAAGATAAAAAAAAAAAAAAAAACTGTTTGTCTTGGTAGGCCAAACATATATCTAAAAATATTTGATAATATACTAAATATTATGTGTGAATGTTATTAATTTCTACCAATCTTATATGAAAAATATAAAAAAAATAGTTTTAATAATAAAAATTGGAGGGGTCCAAATTTTATGATATTTTTTAATGGATTAAAGTTAAATCATTAATGATTGAGCTTCAATGTGGATACACTCTCCAAAAAGGATGTGATGGTTAACCAACAAATCCAATATGGTCATCCAAAAAGCTAGATAGTTGACCTCTAAGATTAAGAAGGCTTAAGTTTGTTCTATTTTGTTACTTTTCATCATTTATTTCATTTATTAGGGTTCTTCTTCTACAAACTTTGAGGTTTAAAAACTAGTTAATTCATCACTTAAATCTTTTTTCAAAATTTACACTCTTAGGGTTTGGAAGAGCATGTTTTAAAGTCCTACTAGTTTTACTATTTATGTTTCCATTTTATCAAAGTTAGGGTTTTTGTAGTGATTAAATCAAGAGTAGAAGTTTAATATGATTAGATTAATAATTATAGACTTGCAAAAGAGTTTATTTAATTAATAATATAATTAGACTAGATATTCTAACTAAAAGAGTAAATGTCATATTTGGTACCTTAATTTTATTTATTTTTGTAATTAATTATTTAAAATTTTAAAGTTTCAATTTGTTACTTAAATCTGACTATTTTTGCAATAAAATACCTAAACTTTGCTCTTTTTTTATAAGTAACTGTCTCATCTGAGTATTATAAATGATCCTAAAAAGCTTATAAGTAGTAAATTGATACTTTTAAACTTTGCATAGTTAATTATAAAAATAAATAAAGTTTAAATATCAAATATAATTTGCACCCCAATTAAAACATAGATTTCGCATTTACGTTTCTTAGGCTTCATCATAGAAGTTAGGGTAAGGTTTGATTTTGTTTCTAAATGTTGTATTTTTAACTACACGAATTAGATTTGCAAGATTTTGTTTCTTTACTGAAATTAGAATTGAAATTAAAAAAAAAAATAGTTTATAGCTTACTTAAGATTGATTTGACCGGAGGACTCTCCTTTCTCCGATCATAACTAGTGATCTCTAGGAGTTGGACTTGGAGTATTTGTGTGATGAGAGTACTAAGTGTCCTATTATAATGTTTAGGATGCATTTGAAGTGCATCCCTATCTCATGGTAAGTTATAAACGTTATTAGATATTTTATTAACCCTTTTATTTAAAGATCACAATAACTAAATCTGTATTTCTTTAACAGAGTCGTCTTAAAAAATTTTCTATTTTGTCTAAAAGTTGTATTTACTTTCTATTTAAAGTGTTGAGTATATATGCACATGTATATTGAATATGCATATATAAATATGGATAAAATAATAGTTTATGACAATTGATATGAATCTATAATAGTCAACAACAATTGACTTCAGTCTATAATGGTCAATAATAGTCGACAACATATGACATTAATCTATAATAGCCAACAAGCGAATTGGCCTAAAATGATGGTGTGGTCTATGGCTCTATCCTATATACAACGATCCATAAGCCACTTGATTTGTACAGGGTAGAATTAGGTCACTCTTGGACCTCCACACACCACTATGTAGAAATGATGACCTTTAAAGATGCAAAATGCTAAACAATATATGTCGGATTTTACTATAACTTGCATTAACAATTAGTATGATTATGGATGGCCAATCAATTAGTTAAATATACTCAAAATAGAAAATGTTTAATAAAGAAAACAGACAACAATCATATAATGGATTGATTTCTTGCACTAATTTACTATCCGGCTGCTATTGAATTAGATAAAATAGAGAAGAATTAGCTTTCATTCAAAGTTTGAATCATAATATCCTACGATCATTATAGTTGAAAAGTTCGACTAAGCTAAAAAGATAGATCAAGCTTAGCCCCTTATTGACTTAAGGATCGAAAGACCTCGATAGCAAAGGAAATGGCAGCAGCGCAATGCATAACATAACTGCTTTTATAAGCACAATCTATAGCTATAGCAGTACGATTGCAATTCATATTCCTTATAAATTAATCATAACTCGTACATATGAGTTGGTCATGTGAATAGGTATGTATATATATAGGTGGATACACCTTTAGCTTTAGTAATAATCTGAATATCATTGCATATTTAAAGTAATTATACAATTCAAAGTCTCTGCTTCTCCTCGGTATATATATTTAAGTATGTGTACTTATATGTTTTCTTATTGTAAGTATTCGTGCTTTTATATATATATACTTTAAATCCGTGGACTCGTTTTCTCCAAATGTATATGTATGGACACGCATTATACGTATATAGAAACATACTTTTCCAGATGAATCAAAATATACATTATACAAATCTACGGGAGCATACCCTTTCCCAAAAAATCAAAATATACGTTTTTGTAAAAAGAAATGGACCAGCCCATGTAAAAGCGGCTTCGGCCCACATTCGACCCATATACACACGCACGCACATTTCAGTGAGCAAGGCTAAGCTAGCATCTTATAATGCCAATTTCTCAACATTCCATTCTAACGTTATTTAAGATTTAATATCATTCACAAATACTATTTACAATATTGTTAAATTTTTTTTATACTCAGTTGGGCTGTTTCACCATGTCTTTAACCATCCAAAAATTGATCATGCATGATTATGATGTGAAGCCTAATCAACAAACCTAAAATTAATAATTAGACTATATATCGATCAAATGTAATGAGTAGTTTACCGATTGATATTCTCTAAAAAAACATAAATAAGTAGAATGAGGAAACCTTGGGCATGAAAGTCAAACTATTAATTTTTTTTTTAATGTTTAGAAGGAGGCTACAAATGTACACTTTATGGTTGATGAAAAAAAAAAAGAATTAAACCTATTGCAAGACAATGGGTATAAATTTGGGAAACCATTTGATTCAACCTACAAGAACTCTTTTCCCATCAACCTAGAAGACAATGGATTGAGCATATTTATATTTACACATTATGAGCTAAGCTATGCTAAGATAAAACCAAATCCCCTCATCATGAAACACAACATCTTAACCATCCGCCTATAACATTATATTGTGGGGAGGAAGAAAAAACCCTAAAACTGAAGATTCTCAGAGCTTCATGGGATTTGTATCTAGAAAAGTTGTGCTATTGAGGAAGTGATGGATCAATGAAAGTGCCCTCTTAGGCTGGTAACTTGGCACTTGATGTCCTGCATTTTTTACTGTTGCAAAGGTCAAGTGTCCAAAGTACACTTGAGTGTACACACCAACCTAGAAAATTAAAGGGAAAAAAAAAAAAAGTTAGTCATGTAACCATTAATTTGGGATTACTTTTTATATATAAAATAATATCAAATTGAAAGTATACATTTTTATACAGATTTTTTTTTTTTCACATCTAGAAGACATTTTCGTTGATATATTTAACTTAATCTTTTTTCTGGTTTCTTTTTAACAGTCTTGTTTGCAATGTTCCTATATCAAACGTATATACTTTTTAGTAATTTCATTTTTTTTGTTTTAATTATTTAATGGTTTTAGTAATCTGCCTCAACTAATATTATTTCTTCTTCTACTTCTTCTTCTTAATATATGATGTAATTCTCAGCTTTTAGGTTATGAGGCTACCATTTTTCTGAAGTTTAAACGTATAAAATTACCTCCTCATCAAGGTATCAAGGATGCCATTGAGTTTTTTTTTCTTTTTGTCATGTTCATCGTCTTGATTGAATAAAGGGTGGAAGTAACCGGCACTATTCCATCAACATCACCACTGCAATTCAATTCAAATAATAAGTTTGATAACACAACAACAATTGCATGTTCGGATTGAGAAATGGGCAGAAGAAAATAGAATCAATTTTGATCCTATTTTTTCATATATATGTATTGTAATAACTTATATGTTAAAAAGATAATAGAAGATACATCTAAAATAGATATATTCATTTGCATTTGTCTTCTACTCTATGACTGGCTAGAGATCATCTTACAAGGATAGTATTGCTATATATTTTAAAAATAGTCTACAATGTATTTAAATTTAGCATGTAAAGGAATAAATTGTTTTTCTATATTAATTGCCTTTTTTTTTCCTATTTTGACAAATAGTTGTAGCTAAATCAATGGAAAAAACAGAGGAAAAGAAAATAGAAAGAGATAAATCATAATTGTTACTTTTTGTGTGCAATTTTTAGCTAATCTGTATTTAAATTTTAATTCTTTTGTAATATCCATTTGAGTCTTACAAAATCTTAAATCTATAATCATACAGTTGGCATCAAATTTTACCATTGTGGTTTTCTCCGTGCATGACATTGCATGCTGCATATACAAATGGATTAAAGTTACAAACTTTTTCTAAATCTTATTACTCAACTGATGAAAATATCTACAACAATTGATTCAAAAGATTTTGTATTAAACGGTATATTTGAATGGTTTCATTAACAAGTGTCCCGAATCATTATTTAACGATAAAAAAAATATATCATTTATCAAAAATTATGGCTACACACACTATGAAAAAATAAATACATAAAGAAAGGTATAAGATTTTTATATTTTTATTGTACGCGACTCAACACACATTAACATTTTTATTTTTTTTTTAAAAAGAAATAAATAGAAAAGCCAACTATGGATCTACCATGTTTAAATTGAAAAAAAAAAAAAAGAAATTGGATGATACTAACCTAAAGACCCAAACCCTATGTCACATTTGGTATGCTAAAATGGACCCAGAATGGAATTGTGATTCTAGATTCCATTCCCTTTCATAAGGAATCACGATTCCGGCTTTGTAGTTAAATTACTTTTTTACAAATAACATTTCTTTTTGTGAACATTTCCAAACATAGGAATGGATTTGGCATTTCATTACAAATTCCATTCCAATCCATTCAATTAAGAACCATTCATGTATACCAAATGTGTCATAAGACTAGTGGCCATCAATTCCCGTATACATTGAGCTACATATGTAAACTAAATTAGATTTACATGCATACGTTTGATACTACATTGTGTACAATGTGCCATTTATATCACACAAGATCCATCACCTTAATAGCACGATTACACATAATTCATTGACTACCACAAGCTAGGTTTCCATTTTTTATCATTACCATATAGATACTCAACTATTTGGGTTAGCTATATGCTATAATATGAATTGTTTGATCTAATAAGTCAAAACAAATAAAAGGAATGTTTTTTTTTTCTTGTTTTAAAATATAAGATTGTCACTTAGCTTGCTTAATTATTGATAATTAATTGACAATCTTCCATAATTGTTGACAATTGATTGTTTCATTATATAATGACCTAATCAGAATTCCACATATCGAGGTATTATACACTTTAGCATGGCATGTCTTATAGTTTTGTTCCTAGTGCCATTTTTTTACCAATAGGTCATTCATCCTAGGAGTGTTTTTATTGAGCATGCTTAACCCTAGAGTTTTGATGAACTCTAAGCAGTTATATCAAAAAGCGTTTTGATAATTAGAGTTCCACAATAATCTATTTGAGTTATCACAATCTTTAGCCTCAATTAAAGTTGACATTTTCATCAATTTTCTTACACAAGTTTAGGATCATATTAAGTATAGGTAACTCTAGAAATGCTCTCTTACGAGCTTAAGAGTTGCCCCCATACTATAACACTTTACTCTATGTATGTACTTAGCTCCGTTCCTCCAACTGTCGAACTACTCTAATACCACTTTATAACAATCGAAACCTCCCACACCAAAGTATTATTTATTTTAGTGTAGCATGTCTTATATTTTTGTCTTTGATACCAACTTCTTCCTAGGAGCTTTGTATAAGTCAATCTAAAGTCTTAACTTTAGTTTATCACATACCTCTAAAAAGGAATATCATAATGTAGACAAGATATAAAAATAATTGATTGCTTTCTTTAATCTACACAGTGTAGTAAATTAAGCTTAATTAATAATAGTTTATCCTATCATCACACTTAATTCAAACCTTTCAATGCAAGTTAAAATATAAATAACAACCATATTCTATTTAGAATTTTTACTTATAAAGCTGATTATAGTACCATTTTCACAATGGTGATAAAGTAAATTTAGTAATCAAACCTATTGTGTTAGAATTTTATAGGTGATTGAATCACTTCCAAAAGAGAAAAAAATCAGGCTATGGGCGATGCTAGAGGTTACTTTAGCATGATCACTTTAATGCCAAGGTTGGTATAAGTGTTTGATCACAATATAAAATAGTAAGAGAGTTCAAAGTCAAAAGTCCCTCACCTAATAGCCCCCAACCCTTATAAATAGGGATCAAGGGTGATCCTAATACAGAAAGCATATTAGTAACCGAGATCCTTTTAGGATCTAGTGGAGGTTGTACTTTTGACCAACACCTTTCTTTATTTGCCTCAAATCCTTCGTACTTATCCATTTTGAGGAAGTGCACAACCAAGAGGTCGGGGGTAAGTTAATTAGGTATTGGTTTTAGGGCTTCATCTATTCTTGAGCTTAGGTTGCAATTGGTCATAGGCATGTTTGAAAATAATATATGCTAAACCACTTATATTGATCAAGATTTTCTTGACCTTGAATTTGGCAATCCTTGCGTTGATCACCAGGGCATCATCATGAAAGGTCTACACCCCATCAAGGTTGTCATCTAATAAAGAGATAGATGTGTCTATTCTCGATCTATTGCCATGTAGGCTCATCACTTGCCAATTAGTTGGGGCATTGATCAAGCTCTAAGAGCTCAGCTGGCCTCCAGTCTAGGGTCCCCCCAACGATCATGTTAATCATGCTATTGGGGGCTCGATTAAGGCAATTGTTATTATTGTTGTTGTTTGGCTCATTGCAACCTTACCTCTCCCACCTTCTTTGAGTAGGTCACTCAACAATATTATTGAGTTCAACAATGTACTCTTGGAAATACTCACACTAGACAAGATCTTTAAGAACATTTTTGAGCTAGTAGCATTCATTTTTGTTATGACCCCTATCCTTGTGGAAGACTATTAAGTAGGAAGATGGATCTATAAACAGGGAAACTATACACCCCCATATAGTGTCATTATCCTAGAAAATTAATGTATAAGCCACCTATTAATAGATGGCACATGAACCACCTAATTATTTTTTTATTTCCAAAAGCTTAAAGTAAATAATACTCCTCATTGTAAACTTAATTATACATTCATGTTTAGATACCAAAACTTATAACAAAGCCTAAGACTAGTATTTTTCCTCATACGTGGGTTAAGTGACTCTAAGTTTAACACCATGATTAATTTGATATTTATAAGAAAATTACATCTACAAGTTAAGGTTCTGAATATGATGTGATTGCTAGAACCCTTATAGTCTAGTAACATACGTACCAATTTTCTAAGTAAAATAGATCAAGTTTAAATTTTCCTTCTTTATTATAATCACACAAAAAAAGGATGTGATCGATATTTCATAATTCATCTTGCATGAGAATAGTATGATAGGATAAACTTTTATTGTTTGACCTTAATTAACCACCTTTGATATATAAAATTAAGATAAAAAAGATCTATTTTTCAAGTGATATATGATGATTTTCCGAATAATGAGAAAATTGTATACACGGAAAGAAAAAATCTAATAATTTCTTCCAAAAATTGCAATCTTGACTTGGGCCGGCCTGCCCCGACCTGCATCGGCCCGCGAGTCGTCACGGGTTGACCCGCAGTGGCCTATAAGTCTCGCAGGTCAGCAAAATCGGCCCGGCCCGCCCCGCCCTGCGAGCCAAGTGGGCTGGCCCGCAACGACCCGCACAATTGTCCTCAAATCAAAGCGACCGTCGTCCACTGTGAATGGGGTCCTGATTCAAAACTGCATTCCTTTTTCCGACTTTGGAGCCAACTTAGTTAACCCCCAAGACACGAGAATAAGAAGGGATCGTCATCCGACGACCGGTAGCCTCAAGTGCTGATACTGGAGTTAGCAGAATTACCGTCAGAGCTCCGGATGGTTCCAGACTCTTCTTTGTTGAGAGTTCTACTGGGTTGAGCTCCGAACAACCTCAGAGCTTGAATCAAAGCGGAAAGATAATCTTGACTTCTCTATCAGTCCTCGCCTCGTCAGTCGTCACCGTCAGTCCTTAGTCGTCCTTGCCTCGTCAGTCGTCACCGTCAATCCTCAGTCGTCCTTGCCTCGTCAGTCGTCACCATCAGTCCTCAACCGTCCTCGCCTTGACTACTCCGGAGTCCATCCTCAGTCTTCGTCGGTCGTCACCGACGGTTCAAGAAAGTTCAACCATCAGTCCTCACTCCTCAACCCTCACCATCACGACCCGTTAACGTCATCGTCGCTTTAGCAATTTTTTCTTTTTTTCCTGATCTGTGGGCCAACCCGCGCCCGCAGGAACTTGCCCGCCTCGCCCCGCGGGCGCAAGTCAAAATGGCCCGCAACTTTAGCGGGCCAAAATTTTTGGTCCGCCCCGCAATTACCACCCCTAATCTTGACCTCCAGAGGGAACTTATCCATTTATATTCAGAAAACATGATTTTACCCTTTCCTTTAATTATTGTAAATTGATTTCTAGTATTAAGAATTTTACCTTAAAAACCTCTCCCATTATTTTGACAATGACCAAATATATGAGCTTTAGCGATAAAATCGTTCTTTCAAGCCAAATTTACACGATTTATTTATTATTTTGGAAAATCAATCTATTAATCATCTTTGGCCAAAAAAAAAAAATCTATTAATCATCATTTAAATTTTATCTTTTGCTATCATAACTAAAATATAATATTAATTCTGGATATCATGTCAAGATCTTCGCCCTTTATTTATTTTGATAGAGTTATTATTTGTAGTTTAATAATGGTGTAAAAGTTTGTGGTTTCACTTCCAAAAACAATTCATTATAGCGATAATTATGGAAGGTTCATAAATCTAATCAAGCAAATTTAATGACAATCTTTAGTTTTATAATAAGAAGATATTCCTTTTATTTCTTCTGGCTTATTGGATCAAACAATTAGTGCTACAAATGTGGACCAAACAAGTCGACCCACATTGGCCTACGAGTTCAAGCAAGCCAACCAGTGTTGGCCTACACCTTATGCGGGCTAAGAAAGCCGACCTAACCCATCCCGCAAGCCAATGCGAGTTAGGTAAGTTAGCCCGCCAACTTGTAAAAAATGTAATAATTTTTTCTTTTTTGATTATATATTTTAAAAATCCCTTCACCTTATTCTTGATTGCTCCCCTGCTCCAATCTAGAGAATGAAAAACTAGACCAACCAATGGCTGCCACAACCCAAACTAGTGACCATAACCCACATCCTTGTTAAATTGAAAAAAAAAAAAAAGCCGCAACTTCTTAAGCACTTACCTCATAGTAGGAAACCAGAGTAGGAGTCGTGAGTAGAGGAGTAGAAAGGATAAGGGAAGAGGGTCTATCAGATGAGTGAGCAATGATGACAATGACAAGGGTCTATCTAATAGGGGAAGAACTAAGGACTCAGGAAAGTGAGGGGGCGACTGGAAGTGGATGACAATTGGAGCATGAAGAACTAAAGAGGTCTGTAACTGTGTTGTCTTGTTGTTGTTTGTCCTCTGGTCTAGCTTCTGTCCTCTCTTCTTATCGGTCGAATTTTTTTTTTAAAAAAAAAAATGGGCAGGCCATGCAAGACAATCTGCCTCACATCGAGTTGGCTCGTGTTAACCCATGGGCCACATGGGCACGAACCAAAAGCCTACAATTAATGCAGGATTAATTTTTCTAGCCCAACCTATAAAAAATTATGGATTGGGTAGGCTGGCTCATCTAGTTCACTCCACATTCCTGACTCTATAAACAACCTATGCTAAAGCATATATAACTTATGGCAGTCATACGTGCTCATGGAATCATGTGTAAGAGTATAGGAAAAATGGGAGAGAAATTGACTCGAATTTCATCATGCCATGTAGATAGGTAATTCAATGATCAATGATGAAATTGATACAAGAGGAAGATATGACTATATTGCAAGCCATGCACTAGTATCTTATGAAACTGTGGATCAAATCCAAAAGTTTTGCAATTTGTCACCAAACTTCCCAGATGAGAAGCAAACCAAGGAGTGCATTGATGCTTTAATTGACTCCAATGCTAATACTGTTAATCTTGACATCTACAACATTTATGCTCCCTTATGCTTCTCTTCCAACATCACTGCCAAACCTAAAAGGGTTACGGTAAGTAATTTAATATTTGAATTTTTGAAACTTTAAAGGTTAATATTTTTGTAAATGTCCATTATGTCAATATTATCTACATTTCGAGTTTCTAAAAGTTTATTCATTGAATTGCAAATGTCCATTTTAGCAATATTATCTAGCAACTATTATGCATTATTATGTGGCACAAGGAGAAAGCCGCACATGTACAATTTGAATATCTAGGACTCAAATGAATATTACAAAATATTTAAAATTCAAATAATCATCAGCTAAAAATTGTATATTAATAATTTGTGATTTATCTCTTTCCACTTTTCCCCCCCTTTTTTTTTCCATTAATTCTACAACTATTTGTCAATACAGTATAAAATCAACTAATATAGCAACATGTTATATTCATTACTCATTAAATTTAAATATATTATATACTGTTCTCGAAATATGTAGATATACTATTCTTCTAAGATGGTCTCTAGAGCAAAAGTAGAGACGAATGCAATAAGATATACTTAATTTTAGATATATTTTTCATTAATTTTTTAATATGTATTATAATTTGTATATAAAAAAATAAGATCGTATTTAGATTTTTTTTTTATATATTAAAAAATTTAAAAAATATTAATATATATGTACATGCAACCAATTGTATCTATTTTTAACCCGTCAAAAAATCATAATCTCATGAAAATACTATGGTGTTAACAAACTTTTTGTTTGACTTGCAGTGGAGATCTTGGTGGAAGATTGCCAGTTACTTCCATCCTTTATTCACTAAAGTCAATGAATATGACAGTAAAAACTCAATGGCACCCTTAGTACCTTGATGGAGAGGTAAATCTATACACATAAATTTAGGAAAACTATAGTCTCAAGGTTAGGAAAAAAAGCTTAAAATTACATCTTAGGATTAATAATATTTGAGATGATGACCCTTTTAAATATCCATAAATAGTTATCACTTTCAGAGGCCATGTATATTTTTCTATAAAACCATAATAAAATTAAGGGCAGCTGCATGACCCACCCTCTTAAGTATCTGCTATTAATTAGGACATCAAAAGGGAAAAAATGTTCACACTATTATATGACAAGTACCATCATACGCTAATATATGAATAAAATCACATACTTTTAAAAACACATTAGAAATATGATTAAGTTAAACAATGATGAAATGTCTTTTAGGTGGAAAAAAAAAAAGAGTTTCATCTATATATATACAAATGGAGAATTTCCATTTAAAATATTTTACAAGACTAAATATTCTTTTTCTCATTTATTTTCTAGGTTGGAGGGTACACCCAGATTTTCCGAGGAGATTTAACATGTAAGAAATGCAGGACATCAATTGCCAAGTTACCAACCCAAGAGATCACTTTCGTTGATCCATCACTTCCTCGGTGGCACACCACTTCTAGATACAAAACCTATGAAAATTTAAGTATATTCTAGGGTTTTTTATTCATCATCATAATATGAAATTCCAGGTGGATTCAAGTTAAGAAATTGTGTTACTTGAGTTAGGTCATGAGGACCGTTGGTTTTATTTATCTTAGCTTAGCTTGCAATGTGTAAATATGGTCAATTCAACGTCATTTAGGTTGGGGGGGGTGGGAAATCTTGTAGACTAAACCAAATGGTTTAGCTTTAGCATATTTATACCCGTTGAGGCTATCTCGTAAATTGTAATTAATTTGATTCTTTTTTTCATCAATGATAAAGTGTAAATTTATAGTCTCCAAAATAGTTGATAAATTGATATTGTAATTTCAACTCTTTCCACATGTTTCCATTAGGCTTGGTTAATATATGGATTTAAACCCAATTTCAGACTCGTTGAGTGGGCTCCATTATCGTATTCAAGCCCAGTCAATTTTGGAAGGTCGGGACATGGTGAAAACGCCCAACATCGATCTGACTTGGTAAACCAAACATATAAATAATGATATTTAATAATATACTAAATGCAATTTTCAAGGCAATCAAGTATCGTTTAGTTACCATTTTTTTTTATGGTATAGCTAATAAATTCTTTAATCCATTATCTGATTTGTATATTAACCTAAATTGCTGGATAAAAGAGCTGCTAAGGTAATGGATTAAAAATAAAAGTTTTATATCATATATTTAGTGATAAAAAAAATTATTCACTATATAAATAAACATATCTTCTTATTTTGTATCGTTGTTATAATTCCATATAAGATAATAGTATGAACTAAATGTAATATTTAAATTTAAGCCGTTCTCTCGCTTATCAATCTAATCATTTGGATTGAGCTCTTTGCTTTGACTTGAGTTATGACATTTGATGCTCTCATTAAGAGCCAATTCTATGGAAGAGGCGACTTGGTAGAGCCGGAAATGTGGGGCAGGCTAGCCTAACTAGCAAATTTTTGTAAGGTGGACCAAAAAATTTGGCAAACAGGATACATAAGCTAATTTGGCCCGCCCCGCGTAGCCTACAAGTCAGGGTGGGCCACTTGATGCGAGCGTAAGTTGGCCTACATGCCCACCCAAATTAACTAAAAAAAAAAACAAAAGAGGAAAGAAAAAGCAGCCAACAAAGTTATAGAACGGGAACAGTAAAATTGAAATCACAATTCACAAATCAGATCAAATCCTCTCTCTATGTTACACATCCGCCTTGCCATCACTGGACCCAATCTTCACCCTCGGTCGCCAATCTAGGTTTCGTGGTCGTGTACTTGTGTTGTCATGGACCTATGGTCATGTCGTCGTTGTGTCGTGCTTGTGAGTTGTGACTACTGTTGCTATCGTCGTCATCTCATTGTATCCTCCTCTTGTCGTTGTCTCATCGGTGAGCTTGCATTTTTTTTTTTTTAGCCAATTGTTGAATGCTAATGTAGATGTATGGCGTATAGGTTTGTTGCGGTTGTAGTTTAGGGGTTTGGGGTTTAGGTTTAGAGTTACGGTTTGGGTTTCAGGGGCTCACCGGTTGAACGACCAACAATTTGGGGTTATTGCTTGTTGTTTTGTGCTACTAATGTTGTTGCTGAGCTGCTCTTGGTTGCTGTTGATGTTGTTGGGTTCACCAACCCAACGACCAACTTGTTGGTTGCTATTGTTGCTGTGCTTATAATTTATGCTGTTATGTTGCCTCTTACATTTGTTTGGTCACAACTTTGTCCAATTTTTCAATCAATGTCCCAATCTTCTTCCTTTTTTTATCTGAAACGAAACCTAATACCTCATGAGACTAAAAGGGGATGTCTATGGGAAAAAAGAAGATGATGATGCCTATGTATATTGTATACAAGTGTTTGTCCTTGCAATCTTCACTTAGGAGTCTATTGGTATTTGGAACTTCCAACATCATCATGTTTTACGTTTTGTTTCTAGGTCATATGGACATATTTGTGAATTATGTTTAGTTCAATTGCACGTATTTTAAGTAGAAACTTTTTTCTAAGTTGCCATATTTTTTAAATCTTAGTGACAGTTGATGATTGAAGGAATATACTAATGGAACCTATTAGATGATATATTTTCGTCTTTTTTATATATTCTAAAATAAACAATTGTATATTCTAGGTTTTTTTTTATGTATTTTCAGAATGGATCATATAAGCAATGAGATTATAAATACAATGGAACCTATTAATGTAGATGATGTGTCCAAAGTCGATGGACGTAATGATAATGTACAACCAAGATCTTCACAATCTCAAGAACCTGCAAATAAGAAGGCTTGAGTAAGTAGCTTTTCTTTTGAGGTTTGGGAAATATTTGCAAAAATTGGTGTTAGGAAAGATGGTAAAAGTAAAGCTAAATGTAAGCATGTGGAAGGAATATGTTATCAGGGCACATTCATTTGGAACTTCATCCTTATGTTGACATATAGGAAAGTATCGTTTGAGTCAAATTCCTAAATATAATGATGTTGGTGATATGATAATTAATCATGCTAGTAAGTTAAGGTCAAGAAAACTATATCATAAAGTTGCTCATGAGGTAATGGCAATAGCTATTATTGAACACGATATGTCATTTCCATTTATTGAGTATAGGAGGATTACACAATTTATAAGGCTATATAATCCTGATTATAAGCCAATTTTTAGGAAAACTGCTATATCAGATGTTTGAAATTTATATTTGACTTAGAAGGATAATTTGAAACAAATATTGCAGAAAATTCCAAGGAGAGTATGTTTGATTTTTGATATATGGACTACCTCCACCAATGAAAGATATATTTATTTGATTGGACATTACATAAATGACAACTAGAAACTAAATAATAAAATTGTTGCTTTTTGTAAAATGCTCCCTCCTTACTCAGGGTTTGAGTTATCGAAAAAAGCATTTGAATTTTTGAAAAAAGATTGGGGCATAGATAGAAAGATATTCTCCTTTACATTAGATAATGCATTTGCAAATGATTGTATGCAAGATTTCTTGAAAGAGCAATTGAACTTACAACGTATTTTGTTATGTGATAGTGAGTTTTTTCATATTAAATGTTGTGCTCATATTCTTCATTTAATCGTTAAAGATGGGTTGACAGTAAGTAGTGAAGTGTTGCATAAAATAAGGAAGAGTATGAAGTATGTGAAGGGCTCCAAGGGTAGAACGAAACATTTTTAGAGTGTGATCAACAAATTGGCAACATTGATACCAATGTTAGTTTACACTTGGATGTAGCTACTAGATGGAATTCTACTTACATTATGCTTGATAGCACACTTAAGTATCAATGTGCTTTTTCTTGTTTTCAATTGAATTATTGTCATTGTAAATATTATTTAACCATGAATGAGTGAAGAAGAGTAGAGAAGACATGTAAGTTTTTGAGCCCCTTTTATAGTATCACTAATTTGATGTCGAGATCCCCATATCTAACTTTAAACCACTATTTTTTGCAAGTATGGAGAATCGAATATTTATTGAATGAAAATTTAAGTGATGAAGATCATGTCATAAGGGAGATGTCTATTAAAATGAAGTAGAAGTTCGATAAATATTGGAGAGATTATAGTATTGTCCTTGCACTTGGAGTAGTCTTTGATCTTTAGATGAAGTTTAATTTTTTAAAGTTCTGCTTTAATAAACTTGATCCCCTCACTTATAAAGAGAAGTTAGTTCACATAAAGAGCAAGTTATATAAGCTTTTTGGAGAATATGAGAAGAGCAAAACAGATCACATGTTTAGAACTAGAAGCCATTAGGTTAGATCATCTTCTCAAGGACAAGATACATCTAGAGGTGGCGATAAAGGAGGAGCACCTCGACA
Organism: Laguncularia racemosa; assembly: GCA_037954665.1. NCBI lineage: Eukaryota > Viridiplantae > Streptophyta > Magnoliopsida > Myrtales > Combretaceae > Laguncularia > Laguncularia racemosa. Next base: position 898,999 of record JBBMOL010000013.1, on the reverse strand, counting down.
TTTGCATTTTGGAAAGGGTTTGGCGATTGATCTTGCTACTATGGACATAAGTTTAATAATAACTTCATTTATTTTTTTAATGATATTTTTTGTCGTATTATATATCAGTATTTAATTAAGTTTTCTCTTAATAATGTAGGAATACCATCCAGTAGAAGTATGAAGTTCTGGTAAATCTTCTTTAGATATTTATTTAGATGAGCCAATAATGAAGATGGACTTCTACTCAAAATTAGATATATTACAACATTGGAAGAGTCAAAGCCAAAGATATCTTGATTTTTCCATTATGGCCTCCGATGTGCTCAGCATTCTAATTACCACTATAGCATCTAAGTCGGCTTTCAGTATAGGTGCCCATGTACTTAATAAATATTGCAGTTCTATGCTCCCATTAAATGTAAAAGTTTTAATTTGTACACGTAATTGGTTACAAGATTTTGCTTGTGAATGTGATTTCTTTTTATTCTTTTGGTAATTACTTTCTTTTAACATATTATTTCAAGCGTTTAACATCTAATGATATGTATAATGTGGTAAATTGTAGATGAAGAAAAAGACAGTAGGAGTGGAAATGGGACTACTTCATTAGAGGAAGACTCCAATTTAGTTTTTGTTGTTGTTGATGATGATGATGATTGATCTATATGTGTGATTTTATTTCCTTTATTATTGATTTTGTTTTCATGTATAATTAATGAAAAAGACTGTGTGATAATTCGAGTTCTTCTTTACGTAAATAGTATAAATCCAAGTCCTTTTAAAAGCAAACTTTATTTTGCAAATTTTGAAATTAAGCATTTAAAAAAAAAAATGAGTTAGTTGGTCAATAAGTTGTTCTACAAAGCATTTGGATGAAACACTCATGTCTACAGCGTAACATAGAACCAATTACTAGGAATGAAACTCATAAACTAAATAAGTTTTATATGTCACATAAAAATAGATTCTTTTTAAACAATAATTATAGGAAATCTTTCAATTACCTAATGGAATCTAGATAAGACACGTTTAAGGAAGCTAACTCCTAGTAAATATTTGTTAACCAAAGTTTGAAAGCGATCAAATAGAAGCAATTTTGTGTATAATATATCCTAAAACTATTAATGCAATACTTTAATATATTTTGTAATATAAAAATATATATATATATTGTGTGCGAAGCAGGCCAACTTCTTCGCCTTATAGCATATGCGGCCCATGGTGGGCCAACCCACTTCAACCCATGGGCCGATGCAAGTTGAGATGAGCCAGCTCGCTTTCCCAATTCTACGACTTGGAAAAAGAACGATTTGAGAGAGAATTACCTGAAAGAGAACTACTTAGTGAAGCAAAGTGAGAGCTGCTTAAAGTGAGAGCTATCCAAAGAGAGAGCTGCTTAAAGTGAGTAGTTTAGAGTAAATTAATGTAAGTGTTGACTTTCAAATGAGAGTAGTAATGTTATAATCCTATAATGCCTCAGAACTTGAAACATTACAATCCACCGCATGTCCCTATGAGATAAAGACATGAAAAGGATTCTACTACACGTCCTTTAACCTATTCAACTCAATTATACATTAATAAATGTACTCCAATTATTTAATTAAATTATGCATAGATGAGTAATTCAACCACATTATAGTTAAAATTAAATCAAATACTCCACCTCAAAATAAGAATCCATAAGAAAGACTTCCAAAACACTACTAGGTTTACATTGGCTAAAAATGTAATTACATAGGTAGTTTATAAGAAAATATCAACTAATCTTCTACTTCCATTTCTCCCTACTACTCATCATCATAGTAGTAATAATATCTTCCACTAATGTCATCTTGATAATAATAATAATAATAATACACATCCTCGGACTCATCATACTCAACGAACTCATCATACCCACCAGTAATTGAAAAAGAAGAGGGTTGAGTGTAAGTCTAGTACGTGAATACCCAAATACATACGCATGCCACAACAATATAGGTTACACACATACATAATGCAGTAATTATTTAACAAGCAATCACTTAATTATCTTTCCATTGATCAACAAGTAATGTAAGGCCACTCATGACCCCACCACATTGCTTCTTATATATTTTTAAGTATTTTAACCTTATGTTGGAAATTGTCACCTCTAACCCTAACTTTCGATTAGTATCGAGAGAACTACGACCCCCACCCCTAATACCCCTAAAATTTATCCTAGATCATTTCAGTATGAAACTCTACTAAGGATAATGTCGTATTCCAATCATCTGGATATCCCCTAGGGATCTGCCACCTTCAGCCTCTAGGTTAAGCTACACACAAGCAACAAGCAAGTCATTTACCAAGTTTACTTTAAATTCATTCATTTACTGTAACTAACAAACATAACTAACAAGTATGGTAAACACATACCTAAAAGAGCGGTTTTGCATTCTACTTGTCTACAAAAAACAAGATCCTCAAAGATTGTCATGAAATAGCAAATGATCCTTAGTTCTACTCTATAATAAGGCTTAAACTTCACTATATTGTTCAACTAAGAATTAGTCACCTATTTTCCTTCCCTAAGCTTTATCATAAGTAATATTAACTTAAAATTGAAAAAAACTGAAATAGAAATACTAAAGAAGTATTTTTAGACAACATGGCCATGTACATGGTTATGTAGAAGGACACGAGTAGGAACATGACTGTATATATGGCTATGTACCTTACTATATAAAAAGCCCCCTCGGCACATCCAAGTATATGGTCGTATACTTTAACATGAGTAGATATACACCCGTGTACCTAGTCGTATATAGCCTATCTCACAATTTTTCCCCTTTTCTCTCAACATATTTAGGTACACAACTGTGTACCTTGATCGTGTACTACTTTGAATTCACAATCTCTCCAATCTTAACACCATTTGACCCTTCCTCCATCCTATCATTCACCAATTAAGAAAACATTCCAAATCTAGCATAAAATTTGTCTAATTTTGTGACTTTAAATGTAATTGGAATACTTACTTGTCTCAATTTGAATCCACAACATGAAACATACTTGATTTGGCAACTTTGGTGTCTAATTGAACTGTCTAGAAACATTGATTTAATAGCACGTTGCGCCTTTAATTGACTACCCAAGAGAAATGATAAAACACCAACTTAATTTAAGGTACTTACCTTTGAACGTACGTTAAATCGGAATTCCGTCCTTGTTAAGTTATGAATTAGGGTGGTTAAAGTTTCCTAAAGGACATAGAGGATTCACATTTCAGGAAGAGAAAAAGTGGCATTAGGATTTCACAAGGGCTCATATAGCTTGAGGTAAAAAAGATCAAACTACCCTCATCTTAAAATTCCTAATTACCTTAATGCCCCTCCATTTAAAACATTATTTTATTTTATTTTGTATTTTTACATTATCACCTCCCCCCTTATAAAACCTTCGTTCTTGAAAGTTACTTGTATCCGGGAAGAGTTCTAGATGTTTTCTTCGCATCTCCTTTTCTAATTCCCAAGCTACTTCCCATTCTGTCTAATTACTTCACTGTATCTCGACATAAAGGATTAATCTCGGTCTCAATATTTGTTCCTTAGTATCTACGATTTGGATAGTTTTTTCCACGGTAGTAAGATTCGGTTATACATACAAAGGTTCAAGTGTTGTGACTTCATCCAGATTTACTATAAACTTTTGTAACATAAATACATGAAAAACATCGTGCACTCCTATCCAACTAGGTGGTATGGCTAACCTATAAGCAACGTTACCAATTTTCTCCACAACTTGGAAAAGACGAACATATCTAGGATTTAATTTTCCTCTCAAATCGAATCAAACAACACCTTTAGTTAGAAATATCCTCTGTAACACATGATCCCCCACTTTGAATTCCAAAGGCCGTTACCTTCTTTCAACATAACTCTTCTAAGGACTTTGAGTCAATAGCATCATTTGTCTAATTAACTTCACCTTGCTCATAACCTCCTACATCGATTCAAGTCCCAACACCTTTCTTTCTCCTACCTCATCTTAGTGAAAGAGTGACTTACATTTCCTTTCATATAAAGCTTTATAAGATGCCATCTAAATTGTTGCCTAATTGCTATTATTGTAGACAAATTCAACTAGAGATAAGTGTTCATCCTAATTTCCTCTAAAATCTAAAACACAAGCCCTTAACAGATTTTCTAAAATCAATATAGTTCGCTCTGACTACCTGTTAGTCTGAAGATGGAAATTTATGCTAAACTGCAACTCGATGCCTAGAGTTTATGTAGGTTTCTCTAAAATCTACTTAAAAACTAATATCTCAATCAGAAACAATTGTTAACTGAACTCAATGAAATTTTACTATTTCCTTAATGTATAGCCATGTTAGTTTACCTAAGGTACAATAGATACTAATTGGTATAAAATGTGTTGATTAATTTAATCTATCCACTTCTACCCATACAGTATCATGCTTCTCTTTAGTTTTGGGAGGTGTAGTAACAAAATCCATAATTACATGCTCCCACTTCTATTTTGGTATAGGTAAAGGTTATAGTTTTCCTATCAACCTCTAGTGTTCTATTTTGATCCGTTGGCACTTCAAACACTTAGAAACAAATTTAGCTTTCTCCCATTTCATATTCCTCTCCTAGTAATGAGTCTTTAAGTCTTTATACATTTTAGTACTCTCATGGTTTATTGAGTACCTAAAGTAATGTTCCTCTCTTAAAGTCTCATTCTTCAACTCTGCTAACTCTAGTACATATAACCTAGTTCCATACTACAAACTCCCCCTTGATCAGTTCTAAATTCAAGTGTCTTCCTTTGTTTCATCCTATGCTTAATTTCTAACATATCTCTATTTTCTAACTGAGCTACTTTAATTCTATCCATTATGGTTGGCTGGATACGCAAATTGGCAAGTCTTGCCCCTATCTCCTTGGTAACCACTTCTAATTCCAACCTTCGCATTTCTTCAAGCAATGGCTTATGTGAAGTAAGTAATGTAGTTAAGTTACCCTTTCTCTTTTCGCTAAGAGCATATGCTACTACATTCGCTTGTCTTGGATGATACCATATATTTAAGTCGTAGTCCTTGATTAATTCCAACTGTAAACACCACATTTTTGTCCTAATAATCAATAATAATCAATTTCCAATTTTTCTCTAATTTAGCAAAAATAATAAAAATATTCAAAAAATAAAAAATAAATAGGAAAACACATCAATTTTAAAAACTAATTTCAGAAATGGCAATAATAAGGAATAAATGATTTTTACAAATTTTTGAAATTTCAAAAAATACAAAAAAATAAAAAAATTGCATCGCATATATACAATTTGCGAAGTAAAGAAAATCGGGACATTGGGCCAGCTCAGCTAGCTCGTGTGCGTGCTTGGAATTGTGCGTGAAGTCTGAGGTCCCGAGTTCAAATCCCCCTGCGTGCACTCGGAATTTTTTTTTTCTTTTCTTTTCCCTGGAGCTGCCATGTAGTAGCGCATGATTGGCTGGAGTGAACGCACGCGCCAGGCGCGTGATCGTCTTCAACCTCGGTCCGAGATCGCCGGCGAAGGAAAAATTCGAATTTTGGCCGTTTCAATTCGATTTTTTGCACAAATCCAACAGATCTTCAACGGAATTGAGATAAACATCATCTAATTTGAATCAAATCTCAACAAATCAACGGATTTACAAAAATCGAAGTTGGTTCGTTTAACCGCAAATCCGATTTGCCTCGATTGGTGGAAATCCGAGCTTATCCAGCTCGATTTCGAAAGCCTATAAATAGAGGATGAAGTGAGGAAGCTAAAACACAGATCAAAAGCGAGAGAAAGGGAGAGAAAAGAGAGAATTGAAGTCCGCTGGAGTTTGTAGAAGCCACGACCGCCGATCAAGAGCTGAGCAACCACCATGAGGCGTTTCTGAAGCAAACCACTGCCACCATTAGATTCCTCACCCTCGATAACCTAGGATTCGACACCTCAACCGCTGAAGAAGGTTGCCGGAACGCCGTCAACGAGCACTCCCCGCCGCCATGTCTAACCGATCCGACCCGACCCGCGCACCGACCCGGATCCAGGTAAGTCGGATTTTTCGATTTTTTTAATATTTTTATTTATTTATTTGGGTTATTTTATTCCGATTTAATTTATTAATTTTTTTATTTATTTGTTACTTGTTATTTATTTATTTATTTACTTATGTGTTATTTATATTTCAATAAATAGAAAGATGTTAGAAATAAGATTTTTTTTTGGATTTAATAATATAAAAAGCAAAAATATAATCAAAATAATAAATAATAAAAATGTAGAAAATAATAAAAATATTAGAAAAATGATAATAAGAGTTTAGATGTTAAAATATGATAGATAAGAATCTAGGAGGAAATTTTTCAATAAAACAAAAATTCATAAAAATTATGAAAAATTATAAAAATAATAAAAGATTATAAAAATCATGAAAACTCGTAAAGATTATAAAAAAATTATAAAAAATAATAAAAAAATCATAAAGATTATAAAATAATAATAATAATAATTAATAAAAAGATAAAAAAATTAATAACAATCATAAAAATTAATAAAAAAATAAAAATTTATAATAAGTCAAAAAAATAGAAAAAAATGAGTTTTGTCACTTAGAAAAATCATTTTCTCAAATAAATCCAAAATTGATGTTTTCCTTAAAATTATTTTCAAAAATCAAATTAAAGCTTAGGCTTAGATTTTTTTAGAAAAAAAATCCTAAAATGGTAAAAACATAAATCAAAAGAAATTTTACAATTAAAATCCACAAACACATTTAAAGTTTTCAAGAAAAGCGAACTATGGCTTGTTTGATCCTGAATAGCAGGTACGTAGGCACCCATTTGGGGCAACTACAAAATGAATAAAAAATCTTTTTTCCAGAATAATTCACTCGAAAATACAATAAAAGGCAACAGAAACAAAATAAAAGACATTTCTAGAAGGAGTAAATTTTAGGAGATTATGTGGTAACCTTAGGGTTTTAATAGGTTAGCCTCCGAACTTAGAAACTTTGGTTTTCCCTTTTCCTCTTTTCACAAAAAACGAGAAGAGGAAATCATGACGACTAGTGGTCTAAATTAAGACTAATCCGCTCCATTAGTCTTAATTCAATCTTTCCCAACAACAGTTGGGTGGCGACTCCAAAACAAAACGAAATTCCTAACTCAGGTCGAGGATCTATATTAGATGAGCATAGGGTCTAGTTTAAATCGGATTAGGAATGGGAAATCAAAAATTAGACTCGACACCAACCATCTTCTTTATCTCATATTTAAATCTTTCTAAGTGAAGAGATACTTCAAACTTTTGTGATCTATGTATACCTTGCATTTTTCTCTATATAGATAGTGTCTCTAGAGTTTCAATGTTAAAACTACTACTACTAACTCTAAATCATAGGTAGGGTAATTTCTTTTATACGGCTTTAGCTAGCAGGAAGCATAAGCAATAACTCTTCCATTTTGCATAAAAACACACCCTAAACCTTGGTTAGGAGCATCACCGAATATTGTATACTCCTTTCCACTTTCTGGTAAAGCTAAGACTAGTACTAAAATTAATCTTTCTTTCAGTTTTGTAAAATTGTCTTCACACTGGTCATCTCATTCAAACCTTACTCTTTTCGAGTTAATCTAGTCATTAGTGTAGGTATGTTAGAAAATATCTCCACAAAACGTTGGTAGTAACCGATTAATCCTAAAAAACTCTTAATCTCAATCACTGTCTTGAGTCTTGACCAATCTACCACTACCTTTACTTTCTCAAGATCCACTGCAATAATAACCTTGTTAACTATGTACTCCAAAATAGAAACCTGCTTAAGCCAGAATTCACATTTCTTAAATTTTGCATATAGCTTCTCAACCTGTAATCTCTTTAGTATAACACTCAAGTGTTCTTCATGTTCTTCTTTACTTTTTGAATATATTAGGACATCATCAATAAATAACACCACGAATTGATCCAATAAGTCCCTAAACACTCTATTTAACAAGTCCATGAAAACAGTTAAAGCATTCGTCAAACTAAAAAGCATTACTAGGAATTCATAATGCCCATATCAAGTTCTAAATATAGTCTTCTAGATATCTCTATCCTTTATCTTCAACTAGCGATAACTCGACCTCAAGTCAATCTTTGAAAATACTTGAGGCCCTCATAGTTGATCAAATAAGTCATCTATCATGGAGAGTGGATATTTGTTTTTTGTTAATGATCTTATTCAATTCTCTATAGTCAATACACATTCTCATGCTACTATCTTTCTTCTTTACACAAAAGATTAGGGCTTCCCAAGGTGAAACATTAGGCTTAATGAACTTCTTATCTAGCAACTCTTATATTTGAACCTTCAATTCTTCTAGCTCTATAAGCGCTATCCTATATGAAGCCTTATATATAGGGGTTGTGCCTGATACTAAATCTATGCAGAACTCAAATTCTCCATTTGGTGATAACTTTAGTAAGTCATCAAAGAATACATTAGCATATGTGTTTACCGGTAACACCCCTTCAAGCTTTACCTCACTATCGACTTCTACTGTTATAACAGCCAATCTACTCTTGCCCTACCATTCATAGGTTGGTAGACCCATAGGTCTTTAAACTTCTAGTTTAAGGTTGATAGGATCTTCGTTAAGAGGAATAAAATAAACCATCAAGTTATGATAGTCTATGGTGGTATGAAATTTTGACAACTAGTTCACTCCTAGAATAACATCAAAGTCAAGCATATTCAAAACAAAAAAAATCAGCGAGCTTCACCTACCTTTAGACCTCAATCTTGACTTTTTTACATATTTTCTCTAATTCTCTTCCTACTCTTAATGGAGTACTCACATTCAAAGGATCCTTAAATTTTAAGATATTAGTCTACACATGTGTACAAACACTTCAGATATACAAGAATGTATAGCACCGGTATCTAATAATACATATGCATTATTATTATGCACTGAGAGTGTACCTACTATTGTGTCTTGGTTTGATGAGTTTTAGTTTTGCTATTGTTGAATGACAAATACACGAGTTGGAGCTCTTTGCCTCATACTAGTATTATGGGGTCTACCAGCTTAAGCTCGCCCTTAAGATTGTATTACTTGTGGTATTTGTACTAGTTGAGGCATTGTAGCCACTTGGCCACTTGTAGTTCTACACTCAAAGGCCTTGTGACCCATTTGCTTACAATTGTAGCAGAAAGTTTGGGGAATAGCTTTCTCTATATTGTTTATGCTAGAATGCCCTATCTTGCCACTAAAGAAGCATGCCCCCTCTAGCTAACTACACTAATGCAAATTGTTTGATCCCAGACACCTAGGACATCTTCTCCCTAATTCTTCTTATGGTGGTGGAGGCAATACTAAAAGCATTAGCCTAACTTGAATAGGTCTAAGCATGAAGGACATAGATCTGACTTGATATACTATTGGCCTCTTTCCTTTTTTTACATATTTAGTACTAGAGGCAAACCTTTTTTTTCCCAAAGCAATTCCCGACTTATAGGACAACTACTCATCTATTTACTTTCGACTCTGTTATATGAATTTTGCTTTATCAATGACCTCTGCATAGGTAGGTAGTTGGAAGGACCCTACCTCATACTGGAGGTTAAGCTCTAAATCTCTTACAAACCTTCTGGCCTAAGAAGCATCATCTGCACAGACTACTTCGGGTAAAAATTTAATCAGATGATTTAACTTTGCTTTGTACTCCTCCACCATCTAGCTACCGTGCTAACAATTATAATATATTGCCTCCATCTTGTCTCTGATATTATTAGGAAAGTATTTCTCATACAATAATTCCTTAAACCTTTACTAGTTGACAAGTACTCTTACTAGCTTGGAGATGTTAGCCTACCAGTTTACAGCTAACCCTTTCAACATGAAGGTTATGTAATCCACTTTTATGTCCTCTAGCACCCCGAATGTAGAAAAATTCTTTTCAATCTCTGCTATCCAGTGTTTAGCTTATATTGGGTTATCAACTCTTGGGTTAAATTCCCTTACCAACCTGACAAACTTATCTAGCCCGAAACGGTCCTCTATTGGCCTAGCTGGTCTTATGACTTGTTACTGCTACTGGGTTATCATTTCCACGAAAGCATTCACAATCTCCAACAATTGTGCAATTATGTCAGCTATTGGTGCTAGAGCTCCTTGTTGTGGTAGTCCTAAGGGGTACCTTTCATTTGAGGCATCTCTATTTTGTCTAAAGTTAGATGAGTTAGGTCTTGCAATTCTTCTAGGAGGCATTCTACTTGAGAGGAGACAATAGAATGAACCCAAGGGTTAGAGTAAGTTTAAAATACCAATGATAGTACACACATATGTATACATACATCTACATCTATATATATATATATATATATGAGTAAATTAGAGATTAAATGGAACTGTAAGTAAAGATATAAAATAAAGTAAAATAAATTATTGAATTAAAACAATCAACTCATAATTTTACCCACTCTCTTTATATCTCATCGTCCTAGATTCAAGCCTTAAATTTTTCTAAAGATCATGACCTAAATTCTATCTATCAATACCTAACATTATTAATCACTTACTTAAGTTTTATAGATTATCAAACCTATGTCCTACTGATCATAACCTAAGCTTCAATACAACTTAAGCTGTAACGCCTTAGTACTATAACGTTACAACTAATCATGTGTCCTTATATGATAGAGACAAGCAAAAGCTTCTACTACACCTGCCCTTCAACCCATTCAACTCCATTGTATAATAAATAAATGTACTCCAATGATTTAATTAATCTACTCACAAATGATTAATTCAACTACGTTATAGTTAAAATTAGATCAAATATTCTAGCTCAAAATAACAATCCATGAATAAGACTTTTAAAACATACTAGGTTTACATTAGCTAAAAACATAATTACACAGGTAGTCTCCAAGAAAATATCAACTAATCTTCTACTTCTATTTCTCCCTACTATCCATCATTGTAGTATTAATAATATCTCCACTAACGTCATCTTAATAATAATAATACACATCACTGGACTCGTTATACTTAGTGAACTCACCATACCTACCTGTAACTAAAAAAGAAGAGGGTTAAGTGTTAGCTTAATACATGAATACCCAACACATGTGTATGCTACAACAATACAAGTTACACAAACATAATGTAGTAATTATTTAACAAGCAATCACTTAATTATCTTTCCATTAATCAATAAGTAACATAGAGGTAATCATAACCCTATCACATTGTTTTTTATATATTTTAAAGTATTTTAACCTTAGGTTAAGAACTGTTACCTTCAATCCTAACTTTCTATTAGTATTGGGAACTGCAACCCTAGACCTCAATACCCCTAAAATCTATTCCAAGTCATTTCGATATGGAACTCTACTAGGGATAACACTATATATTAATCATCGGGGTGCCCTTAGAGATCCGCCACGTCCAACCCTTAGGCTAAGCCACACATAAGTAACAAGCAAGTTATTTATCAAGTTTACTTTAAATTCATTCATTTATTATAACTAACAAATACAATCAACAAGCATGGTAAACACATACCTGGAAAACCGATTTTGTGTTTTACTTGTCTACAATTAACAAGATCCTCAAAGCCTATCATGAAATAGCAAATGATCCTTAATTATACTCTACAACAAAGTCTAAACTTCACTATATTGTTCAACTAAGAATCAGTCATCTATTTTCCCTTCCCCAAGCTTTATCGTAACTAATACTGGCCTATGATTGAAATAAAACTAAAATAGAAATATTAAAGGAGTGTTCTTAGATAATATGACCATGTGCATGGCCATATAGAAAAACATGAGTAGGAACACGGCTGTGTATATGGTCGTATACCTTACTGTATGAAAATCCCTCTTAGCACACTTAAGTACACGATTGTATACTTGACCATATACTTTAACACGGATAGGTATACGCTCGTGTACCTAGCTATGTACAACTTATCTCACAATAGCCCCCTTTCTCTTAGCATGGTTAGGTACAAAGCCATGTACATTGACCGTATACCACTCTTAACACATGATCTCTCTAACCTCACTACCATTTGACCCTTCTTCCATCCCATCATTCACCAATCAAGAAAACATTCTAAGTCTAGCATAAAATATGTCTAATTTCATGACTTTAAACGTAATTGGAATACTTACTCGTCTCAATTTGAATCCACAACTTGCAATGTACTTGATCCGACAACTTTGACATCTAATTGAATTGTCCAAAAACCCTGATTTAACAGCATGATATGCCTTTAGTTAATCACCCATTAGAAAAGACAAAACACTAACTTGATTTGAGGTACTTACCTTTGAACGTATATCAAATCGAAAATCCTTCCTTGTTGAGTTGTGAATTATGGTGGTCAGAGTTTCCTCAAGGATACAAAGGATTCATGTTTCAAGAAGAGGAAAAAGTAACATTAATGTTACATGAGGACTTATATTGCTTGAGGTGAAAAAACCAAATTGCCCCCATCTTAAAATTCCTAATTGCTTTAATGCCCCTCCATTTAAAATATTATTTTATTTTATTTTATTTTTGTATTTTTATGAATCCTATATAAAATAATAGTTTGGATTAAGTGTAGTACTTAAGTTTAAGGAATTATGCCATCTATCATATTAATTTTTTGGGTTAGGCTTTTCCCTTAGCCTTGGGTTATAACATTTATTTTTACATATATTAAATGAGGTATAAAAAGATTGTCCTACCTTATTCTCCTTATATTGTATTATTCAATTTCCCATATATTATCTTGTTCTACTAACCAAACGCTATATAAATCTCATAAACAACTTTATGTGAAAACTCTAAAATACTAATAATTAAAATTGCTAGAGGTTACTTCATATGTTATTGATAAATTAAAGTTAGAGAATTGAGTGTAAGTAATTAGTCAATTTTAATTTTAGCAATTGAAATAAAGAAAAATTTACAAACAAATCACTAAACTACTGTTGCTATAGCATGAATACACCCTCTAAAAAGGATGTGGTCATTGAACACAAGTCTAATATGGATGGTCACTAAGTTGAAGTAATTGAACACAAGGGTGAATAAGGCTCAATTATGTTCTATTTTTCACTTTTCATCCTTTATTTTACTTGTGATTGGGTTTAGAATTTTGGTTTGGGATACCATCTGATTTTCTCTATACATTTTAAGGTTTCAAAAAACTAGTTAAGTTAGGACTTACATTATTTTTTCAAGATTCATGTTTTTAATTATTTTTTCAAGGGTATGTTTCAAGTTCTACTATTGATATTAATTATGTTTCCAATCTATCAAAATTAAGGTTCTTGTTTTCATTAAATTGAGACCTAAAGTCTAATTCATAGTTATTGATTTTCCTCAGGTTTATGTTTTGGTGTAGAAATTAAGGTAGAGAATGAACTTGTTTTTAAAGGGAAGAAGAGACTCTACATTGCCTTAAATGTCAATAAAATCATGTGCTCAACAAACAATCTTCTTACGAAGAGGTTAAAGTTGGAAGTCATGTCTTTAACACATGTCATTTCATGTCAATTTGAAGATCTGATTTCACATAAGGTTTTATTAAAGGAATTTATTTTAGAAACAATTTTTTTATATACTTTATTTTAAAGGATAAATTATAAAAATAAAATAGATGCAAATAAGTTATTTTTGTTTTGTCTATTCATAAAGTGATCTATATTTTTAAATTTTACATAAATAATAAATAATGACATATATCAATATTTTATTGGTCATTACATAATTAATTAGATAATATCAGTAAATAGGGGTGGGAATTGCGGGGCAGGTCCGCGAGCTGACCCGCCCCGCCCGCAAAAAGATGCAGAAGCTGCGGGCCATTTTGACTCGCGCCCGCATGACCCGCGGGGCGGGGCGGGGCGGGCAAGTTCCCGCGGGCTCGGGTTGGCCCGCGGACCCGCGATTAGAAACGAAGGTCGTCTCTGTCCTCAACTTTTGAGAAAATAATCTGCAAGCATCCATGCTCAGATCTATAGCAGCAGCTAATGCAACAAAAGCAGCTGCATCCTTCGTGCATGTCATGTGCTGCACACCAACTTCAACCTCAGGCTTACTCTTCTGTTCCACTCCTTTCATAGTACGGACACCGGCAGGCCAAGGTTTGGTTCTCGCCCCAAGAACGTCGTTTTCGACTTGATGACCGACGACAACTTGACGATGTGAATTACAACCGATCAGAAACGGAGGTCGTCTGGAGCTGGACATGGTACGGACATCGGCAGGCCAAGCTTCGGTTCTCGCCCTAGGAACGTCGTTTTCAACTTGACGACCGACGACAACTTAACGACGTGAATTACAACCGGACGATCGACGACAACTTGACGACGTGAATTACAACCGGACGACCGACGACACTGATGCCACCGGACCGCACCTTCTCCTTCGCAGCTTGACCTCGTCCCGGACCGTACGTGCACCGGACGAGGACGACTTGACGACAGACGACGTGACGACACCGATGCCACTGGACTGCACCTTCTCCTTCACAGCTCAACGTGACGACACCGATGTGCAGCTGGCGCCTGGCAGCAGCCCACACAGCCAGCACCTGGCAGCAGCCCACACAGCCACACCCCCGCACACCACACCTTCTCCGTCGCACTCCGCAGCTGGACGTCACACCACCGCCGTCGCCACCTGTTTTACATAAAAAAAAATTGTTGCGGGTCATTGCGGGCCAGCCCGCATGGCCCGCGGGGCGGGGCGGGCAGACTTTCCTGACCCGCTAGACTTGCGGGCCACTGCGAGCCAGCCCACGACGACCCGCGGGCTGGTGCGGGTCGGGGCGGGCCGGCCCATTTGGCCCGCATTACCGGCCCTATCAGTAAACTATATAATTTAATAAAAAATAAAAAATTGTAGAAAATAAAAAGGAAAAACAAAGGAGATATATGTCCATATATAATGCAACTCATTGGACTGAACAAGCTACTCAATTTGTCGGCTGAGCATGAGTGGAAATATGAACCCTGGACCTCCGGGCGATTACTCCCGGTCGTCGACGGCGAAGAAGAAGAAGAAGCCAAAAGGAAGAGAGAGAATCGCTTCCATAGAAACACTCGATCACAATCTTCTCTCCATCATTTTCTCTCCTCTCAGCTTCATCGACCTCGCTCGTTGCTCCTCCGTTTGCAAATCCTGGTAATGGGCACACACTCTCTTATAACTCTCTTCTCTAAATTGTTCACGAGTAATTTTTACGATGTAAAATTTTGAGGTTTAGTACTTAGTAGTAGTCTAGATAGGATTGGATTAGGTATTTTTGTAATGAATTGTAGGAAATGTACAAACTTTGGCTTTTTAATCTGACGCAATTTCAATCTCTTAGAATGTGATGGTGTGTCAAAGAATGTCTTTTCCTTTATCTGTAAAACTTAAGAGCTTTTGTGATCAATTAGGTATAGTATTTCTTGTGAATGTTCTAACATTGAAGCAATTCTCTTATTTTAAATTTCCAAAGTGAATGGCATGAAAGCCTGTAGCTTTATTCTTTTTGATGCTTTTCTCTTTATCGTTCGCTGACATAGCGATTTTTGGGAATGACATGTGGTTCGCTTCATCAAGAAAGTTGATCTAAACGTATACTTTAAAAAGGTTTTTCATTGCAAGATACAGTTTCTTTTTTCTTTTGGGTAATTATTGCACGACACATTTTTAAAAGCTTTACCACTGAATTGCTAATCCGCACAAATGTTTGGAATTTGTTGACGAGCCTGATTGGGTGTCTACCATTTGCTCTTGCAACGCACTTATCCCTGAAGTTTATGAGAAGTCACCAACTTTAATTAAGGAATTCGCAAGTGATTTTTGTTTTTCTTTGCATTGTGGATGTTCAATTGGTAATGAAGGCACGGAATTATCTATCACTCAAAGTTTTTCCAAGATCTATTTTATGAGCGCCGGAATGTGCCTGTAGAGGCAAGGAGACCCTTAAAATTGCATTTGGAGGAACTTGCCCTGAAACAACACTGCCGGTCCCTTGGAGAAGTTCATCATCCTATCATTCACAAATGGAAAGGACACTCTCTTCGGTAAATAAGCTTCTACCGCAATCTGGTTTAAACTTTGTGTTT
This sequence comes from Laguncularia racemosa, assembly GCA_037954665.1. Lineage (NCBI taxonomy): Eukaryota > Viridiplantae > Streptophyta > Magnoliopsida > Myrtales > Combretaceae > Laguncularia > Laguncularia racemosa. The sequence goes on along the minus strand of JBBMOL010000013.1, from coordinate 882,903 downwards.
TAGAAGATATCTTTTCTTTCGTGGTGTCATAGAATTTACCTTATGTTGGTCATGCCACTGATAGTTGCAGTAGTCTAGTCATTAACACATTATTGAATTACAGAAAATACAGTTCCTTATCTATTTATGTGTGGCAACTAATTAGGTGAGGTTATTTCCTTTTTCTTTTAAATGACGAAATTCTTTTATGTGGACTACTTGGAGATGGCAGAAATGAAGCTAACATTGGGTATTATCATGAAAAGTTGCTTAGAGTTTGTTGATAGCATTAAGTATTGTGGAGAGACACCACCACCACCACCACCACACCCCCGCCCCAACCCCCCACCCAAAAAAAAGAAAGAAAATCTGTCATTTTGATTAATAAATGATCAGCCCCATGGCTATCACCCTGTCCACATCTATAGGATAATATCTTGGAACCATCAAGTTATATAGCTGGAATGATAAATTTGATGTAATATAACGATTAAAACAGAAATAATTGTTGATGTATGAATCTAATCTTTCTCTTTCTCTCGTAGACACGTATTAATTGATTTAAAGCATCAGTAGATTTAGTTATTAAAACTTGTCCAAAAAATAAGAAAATAGATTTACTTATTAAAGCATCAGTAAATGTAGGAGCTTATTGGTGGTTATTTGAGTTATGGGTTGCCAGAGTTGTAAATGTGGTAGTGGTGTCTCCATTCAAATTCAAGGTTAGGGTAGGAAAGGGGAAGGAAGAAGAAAAAGAAGGGGTATTTTGGATATTCCTTTAATTGCTCATTGGGTTATTGTTTAATATTATCTTGTTTCTTTTTTGATGGAATAGTCCTAACATCCTTATTGGATGCATTTTTTGGAGTTGGTGAACGTACACATTTTGGGAATTGATGGGGTAAAGTGCACAAATCAATGGGCTAAGCTTATTTTTAAAGTTGAGGAAAGCCAAATCCACATATTGGGAGTTAATGGCGCAAAGTGCACAAATCAAGAAGTTAAAAGGCTTCAAGCTATGGCAAAAAATCAAAAGTCTGCCTTTCCAAGTTCAGCGTTTGGATCATAGTATGTTTCTTTTGGAAGAAGACATAAGATTATGTAGTCATATGTGGATTTACTATAATCTGCAAAACTAATTGCATGACATTTATTTATTTTAATTTTTTTTATGCTAACTCATCTTTTGACTTTACCTTGTAGAATTCATCACAGTTTCCTTCCTTTTCTTGATTTCCCCTGATGCAGTTTTTATTAATCATACTCTTTACTAGGGTAAGTCAGTGCCGAATGAAGTCGGGCTTAATTCTTACCGGTGTAGGTGATAAGGTATGGTCATCAAAATACATTTTTAGATTACTAAGACAAATTCAAGATAATTTATTTCCATTTATCCTTAATATTGTTGAACAAGTCTTCATCAGTATGTCATGTGCCTGAGACTTTTTTTCACATCATGGAGTTTGAGAAGAGTTAGATGGGTGCAAGCTTACCTTCTAACTATAAATTTGATAAGTAAAATTATTTTTTTACTGATAATATAAGAACAATATATATAGAGATACAAAATCTTTTACTAATTTCTACCTAATATTATATTAATTACAACCTAGAAAATATAATTCTAGAAACTATAATTACAATCTAGAAACTATAACATATCATAATACTTTCCCTCAAGTTGGAGCATAGATATTGATCATGCTCAACTTGTTACATATATTATCAATTCTAACACTATTCAAAGCTTTGGTAAAAATATTTGCTAACTGCTCTCCAGTTCTGACATGTCTTGTAGAAATCAAATTTTGTTATATCTTCTCACGGATGAAATGACAATCAATTTCAATATGTTTGGTTCGCTCATGAAACACAGGGTTAGATGCAATGTGAAGAGCCGCTTGATTATCATACTATAACTGGGAAGGTATAGGCACTTTAAATCCAACTTCAATCAAGAGCTGATGAATCCACATTATTTCACATGTTGATTGTGCCATAGCTTGATATTCTGCCTTTGCACTTGAGCGAGATACTGTGTGTTGTTTCTTGCTTTTCCAAGTGATTAGATTTCCTCCAACAAACACACAATACCCAGTGGTGGATCTTCTATCTATTTTGGATCTTGCCCAATCAACATATGAAAAACACTCAATATGATTATGTCTGTGATTTTCATATACTAAACCATGTTCAAGAGCACCCTTTAGATAACACAAAATCTGATCTAAAGCTACCCAATGATCCACTGTAGCAGAAGACATGAATTGACTTATAATACTAATTGGGTATGCAATATCAAGATGAGTTATTGTGAGATAGTTCAACTTCCCAATTAAACGTCTGTACCTCTCTGGATCCTTGAATGATTCTCCTTCTTTTGTAAGCTGCATATTAGGAGTCATAGGTGTATTGCATGGCTTAGCTCCCAATTTACCTGTCTTGGTTAATAAGTCAAGTACATATTTCCTCCGAGATAGGAAAATGCCTTTCTTACTTTTTGTCAACTCAATTCCTAAGAAATACTTTAGTTGCCCCAAATCCTTAGTATGAAATTGAGTGTGAAGGAATGATTTGAGAGAGGTAATGCCAACGCTATCATTTCCTGTAATGATAATATCATCAATATATACAATGAAGATAATTATACCGGTGTTAGAATACTTAGAGAATAACGAGTGATTCAATCTGCTCTTTCTTAGACCAAAACTCTCAATTGCTTGACTGAATTTCCCAAACCAAGCTTGAGGACTCTGTTTTAGTCCATATAATGACTTTCGTAGGCAACAAACTTTACCCGACTCCCCCTTGAGCAACAAATCCTGATGGTTGCTCCATATAAACTTTCTCTTGCAAATTGCCATGTAAAAAGGCATTTTTTATATCTAGTTGATATAAAGGCTAAGAATTAGAAGTTGCAATAGAGATAAATAGGCGAATAGCAGTTAACTTAGCCACAAGAGAAAATGTGTCTAAATAATCCACACCATAGGTTTGAGCATATCCTTTTACTACAAGACGGGCTTTTGGCTGAGCTACTGTTCCATCAGGATTAACCTTGATTGCATATATCCATTTACAACCAATTGCCTTCTTTCCTGTAGGTAAGTCCACTAGATCTCAAGTGTGATTTGTATTTAAGGCATTCATCTCATCAATCATAGCATCTCGCCAACTAGGATGTGAAAGTGCAACATGAAGAGACTTTGGAATGATCATGGTGTCAAGGGATGCAATAAATGAGGAAGATGATGATGACAAATGACATTAAGATACACAAGAAGAAATTGAATAAGTACATTGACGTTTACCTTTACGGAGTACTATAGGAAGATCAAGATCACTTGTAGTCGGATCCATTGAGAAAGAAGAGACTGATGCAGGACATGGAGTACGAGGAACTTGTCGTCGAGAATATATATACTGAATTGGAGGTTGTGATGGTGGGAGCAGTGGTAAGGTACCTAGAGACTTATAAGTAATATGATAAAGTAACAAATCGTCATCCTTTTCTTGTTTTGGAGTTTCAATGGATGAAAAATATGGTGTGTTTTCTACAAAAGTGACATCAATTGAGATAAGATATTTGTCAAGATGGGGACAAAAACACTGATATCCTTTTTGAACCAGAGAATATCCCAAAAAAATACATTTGAGAGATTTAGGATCAAGTTTAGTAACTTGAGGATAAACATCACGAACAAAACAAGTACTACCAAATATCTTAGGTTCAATAGGAAACAATAACTTCGTAGGAAACAATACTCTATAAGGAGTTTCGCCTTGTAGAATAGATGAAGGGAGACGATTAATCAAAAAACAGGCAGTGGAGATTGCATCAGCCCAAAATTGTTTAGGAACATGCATTTGAAATAGAAGTGCTCGTATAGTCTCAAGAAGATGTCTGTTTTTTCTTTCAGCTACTTCATTTTGAGAGGTGTATCCACACAGGAACATTGATGAAGGATACCATTTTGGAGCATATATGATTGAAATGAGTGAGAAATATTCTTTGACATTATTACTTCTTAATGTATGTACTGAGACATTGAATTGTGTTTTTATTTTAACACAAAAGGTGGAAAAATGTGAAAACACCAATGAATGATTTTTCATGAGATAAAGCCAAGTCATATGAGAATAATCATTTACGAAGGTAACAAAATACCGAAAACCAGCCTTAGCTACAACTGGGCATGGACCCGATACATCAGAATGAACTAACTCAAAAGGTAAACTAGCCCTTTTATTGACTCTAGGTAAACTAGACAAACGGTGGTGTTTAGTAAAATGACAAGATTCACAATCTAAGGTAGAAACATTATTAAATTGTGGATAAATGGTCTTTAACATAGATAGAGAAGGGTGACCAAGCCGACAGTGAGCTTGGAAAGGTGTTAAGACACTTGAACATGCAACAAATCTCGGCACTTGTGTATCCAATAAATAGAGACCATCTGATTCATGTCCTTTACCAATAATCTTCTTCATCATAAGATCCTGAAATAGACATGATCAGGATAAAATGAGATACAACAATTTAGTGCATGAGTAAGTTGACTTATTGTTAGTAAGTTAAAGGAAAATTATGGTAAACTTAACACAGACGATAAGGAAATCAAAGGAGTTGGAATAATAGTGCCAGATCCATGGACAAATGACGTAGAACCATCTGCTAGAGTGACATTTGTAGGAGAGGTGTATGGTTGGTAAGTAGAGAAAAGATTAAGGTTACCTGTCATGTGATCTGTGGCACCAGAATCAATGACCCACTTAAACGATAAGGAAAGAAGACACTGAGTTGATTTACTTGATTTAGCAATCATAGATGTATGATGAGATGAAGCCTTCAATGCCTCTTGATATTAAGAGAATTTGGCATATTCATGAGCAGAAATTGTTATTGTCTTTTCAGAAAACGAACTTGATGTGGAGTCAGTGGAGGCAATGAGTACCGACTGCTTCTTCTGGCCACGATTTTGCAATTTCTTACAAGTACGCTTTGTATGCCTTGGCTTATGACAGTAATAACAAATAACTCTTCCTGTTTCCTGCCTTCGAATATGATCTCTCCCTCTCCTATTGGTGGAATTTCAATGTAATTCTGTTATTTTAGTTGTTACTGAAACCATATCTATGATATGTAATTTATTCTCAGCCATCTAGCAATTCACACAACAAACACCAACAATACCAAACAACACTATAAGATTAAATTAAGGCAGATATGCTAACTCCAATTAGAGAAAACACCTCAATCAGCTTATCCAAGTTTTCAAAAAAAAAAAAAACACCTCCGCAACAATAAAACCCAAATCAGAAACCTTAACCTTAGCAAGGAGCGCGTGTCCCAAGATGATTTCCGAAATGGTGAGATTGGAATGAAGAATACTGTTCCATGAAGACCCAGCAAGAACGTGTGGATGAACGGAGGTCACATGTGCCTCCATGCGCAGAAAAAAAGGACAAGTGGTGGACGGTTTATGTGGCACGTGAGCCTCACGCGTCGATCCGTTGGTCGCTGGAGTTGGTCAGAGAAGTTCGTCGGTCGGCAATCTTTCCTCTTGGAGGGGCGGTGAGAAAAAAGAAACACAAACACTCTCCGGGGTATGTGTGAGATACAAACACTGCTCACTAGGCAGCTAGGCCTAAATCCTAATTTTTGTTTTTTCAAAAAAAAAATTCCTATAGTTAGATTACCCTGATACCTTGTAAAGTTGATAAGTAAAATTATTTCTTTACTGATAATACAAGGACAATATATATAGAGATACAAAATCTTCTACTAACTTCTACCAACATTATAATAATTACAACCTAGAAACTATAAACTATAATTACAATCTAGAAATTATAACATATTATAACACTAACAAAAACTTTTCTTAATTTATATACTGAAAGGATGTTCCTCTGAGCACGACACTTTTAAGTAATAGCAATTTGTGGCAATTTACTCTGTCAACTTTGATGCTTATTTGTTGCTCCATGATCCAGTGAGTGGGTCAATGATAGTACTTTCACTCTAGACTATTTACTACATATCGTCAACTCATGGCCAATGAATGCTGTGATGCCTTTGCCTTTGGAGGCTTATGATGACAGGCCACTAATGCTGCAATGTCAACTTGTGTGGATAGTGTGTTGAATAAATGCTACTAGATAACCGTATGGGGCTGCCCATGTAGCTTTATCCTTGTTAAGATAAATGTGGTCTGCATTTCTTCTATGCTGAATCAGTTTATGTGTGTCTCTCTTAAATTTAGAGCCACATGTAATCATTTTCATTTTTTAGAATATTTTATCTCATATTCTTCAATTGTAACATTTTTTAATCATTTCTTGGAGAATTTGATCATCTTATTCTATACTAAAATATAGTCTCTCAACCAAGGTTTGCTATTTGGAATTTGTGTAGGTTATGCGTCTGTGGTCTGTGGAAAGCCAGAAATGTCTTGGACAATATGCTATTCCTGATGCTGTCTCACTGGTTGATTTTGACTTCGATGAGAGCAAGGTAATTCAGAAATTAAATGTACATTGCTAATCATGTACCATATCTTTCTTTGATCTACTTGTTTAAATGCAATGCCAGAATCTGAACTGTTGAAAATTCTTTGTGCAGATAGTTGGGTTGATTGGTACTCGTATATGCATATGGAGGCGTGGTAGGGAGAGAAGTATATTCCCCCCACGTGAGGATACCATTCCAAAGGGCTTATGCATGCGGTAGGTACATAGATTCATAAGTTGATTTCTTGCGGAAGTTGTTTCTGTATTGCCTTTTATGTTTGGATTATTTACCTTGCTATATTTTTTTTTGGATAAGTTACCTTGCTATATTTTTTCTGAGCTGGCAAAGGCAAATACAATTTCTTGCATTTTATAAAACTAAATTGTTTGCCTTAAACTTGTAAATAAGTGGCATGCTTATATCCTGCTTTCTTCATCATGTTTACTGAATTTGTTTCTGTAACGTATTTAATTCTGCATTTCCTTAAGAAACACAGGAAGAAGAGCTATTCAAGCTCAAGGGAGTATATGAAAGCATTGCACCAAATAAAGTTGCCTACTGGGCAGTGGGCTGCAACATGCAATGAAGCATCATATAATCGATGATAATAGTCCTGATTTTGTCTATGATCGTGCATCATGATTTGTCATGCCATGTGTCCTTAACCTCATATTCTTGTATGCAATTAATTTCAAAGGGCAGACTCAAGCTTTCTGCAGCACCTTTTCAATTGATTCCTGAGGTATATGAAGCAGTGTGGTTGGTTTAATGGATTCTTACTTTAAAAGAAACTCATGATTTTACCAATGAAACTCAATTGCTTTTACCATCCCTATTGTTATGCTTGTTTACTACCTTGATTACCTCGATTCAAATGCTGGATTATATGATGCTAGATCCATATGTTTCTTTTATCTTTTTCAGATATGTTGATCCCGAGGCAGTAATTGGGTGTGAGGATGGGACAGTTCGTGTATTTGACATGTATAGTAGGAAATGCTCACGAATTATTAGGTAAGATGACCGGTTTGTTTGTCCTACTTTTTCTAATTGTCATTTTCTTGCTTACAGAATGATTTGACGAGGATATTCTTTGTGTTCGTGTTAGAAAAACAGATGTTCTGAATTATACTTAAGTGGAATCCATTTGCATGCTGAGAAACTAGCAATTGTTTCAAATTCTTTGCATTTGTGTTAGGAAAAAAAAAAAAAAAGCCCAGATATTCTAATTATCTGCAGTATGGTCTTCACAACATACAATTGTGTTTGGACAAAATGGCCCCAATTCTCATTTACATAGAAAGCTCTAATATTCCCTCTAATCATGTCTTTGTTTGGACTTCAGGAATTGCTGGAAGGTCAATCCTTTTCACTTCATGTATAAATGGTTTAGGAGTTCCATATTCTGTTTTTACTTGAACACTGCACCTATAGATCTTTCAGTTTTCTTTGATGAAATTATGGGGAGGGTAAAGAAGGGCCAGCATTAGAACTAAGTTCTTGAGTCTTATCTCTCTCCTTGGAATCACTGAGCAAGCTTAACGTGTTCTGAAGTTCATCATTGAATAATGCTAGGATGCTTGCAAAAGAAATGCCTGAATGAAGATTATATTTCTCATGCTTTTGTTATCGATGTAATCTTTTTTATTTTATTATTATTATTTTTTTTTTTTGGCTAGCGTTATAGATGTAAGGTAAGCATCTGCCTTTGGAGATTCCAAATTGTTGAGATATTTTCGACCCTGTGCAAGATTTAAAAGGGGGAAAGATAGGAATGTCTTGTGTTTGTCAGTATGGTATTGTGGAGAAGTGAAATATTCTTAGTACTTCCATTACCAGAATACTATACTGTGGTACTTGTCTTTCCTTTTAATTGGGAACCTGATTGCAGGATGCATGCTGGGCCTGTAACATGCTTATCTCTGAGTGACGATCAACTGATCTTCAGTGGATCATCTCTTGGCAGCATCACTATTTCAGGTCTTTCATCTGGTGAGCAGATTGCTACGTTAAGGCCAGCAGATCTCACAGGTTGTATTTCTTTCTTAGATCTGTAGCTGCATGAACTAATACCTTCTTATTAGGGAGAAGCATAAATATATGTTTTCTGCTCTCATCATTTTCACTTATCATTCCTTTTTTCTCGGTTTTGAACTAGTATTGCATTGTTAAGCTCTTTGTTATATCTGGAAGTTTGAGGCCAATATCTTATAAACCTCCAATTACACATCTATATTAGGAAGAGTAAGAAAAGGCAAGATTTATCCAAAAAAGAGTAAGAAAAGGCAAGAGAGTTAGCTTGCCAGCTGGCATTGCCTGCAAAATTGACAGCTGGCCTGATTTGGCTGGCCAAGTGACGAAGTGTATAAATACTCATTCAGAGGGAGTAGAGTCGAGAGTTTCTGTAGTTCTGGAGCATAGGGTTTTGTGGGTTTTCATTGTTGAGATCAACGAATTTTCAATTGATTTTGCTCCTATTCGTAACAATTGTTCCTACCTGCTGAATCTTGAAGGTGAAGAATCTTTAGGATGGAAATTTGAGTTAAAACCTTGGAGCAGTGAAGGACTTAATTGAAGATATAAAGTTGATAAAAATCAAGGAGAATTTATGCAAATGAAAGTGATATAGATTCAACAAGAATTGGAGTCCATTGATGGATTGCAACATATAATGGATCCGTGAGTATTCGAGCAGAGTTCAGGAGTAAGCTTAGAATAAGGATTCTGTAAGCACACAAGCTAGAATTTGTAAAGATATGATTGTTCACGATTCTGCAACAATGCAACCTCAAATTCCATTGGAGCACAAAGTGTTAGCAAATGAAGAGATGCAAATAATAGCATGAAGAGTTGATTTGCCAGCATGTATTTAATTGGTTGAATTGCTCATGCGGCACTTCATCTGAGATGAAGGTGCAGTAGGCCTTCATTTGCAAGGCACGCAAGGCCATACATTGTTTCCAACCTTTATGAAGTCAAATTCTCACCTTGCTTGGGAAATGTTGAAACATGATATGCTCATTAAATATATTGGATAAAAGGCACTAAATCCATAATGCCTTCTAGCTATTTGCTGGGAATCCATATTGATGGGGATGTGGAAATTTTTGAATCTCTGCTGGATGCTGGTTCAGATACCTGGTTTACAAAGGAACAGATTCTTGGTTATCTTCTGAATGGCCTGAGAGGTGAGATAGGAGGTGTGTGCAAATGCATGCATCAGTAACAGTGGTTAGGGCTATGGAATTTTCTTTTGATATTGAGGATGAGCTAAAAATTAATGAATTTCACTGGAGTGCTGGACAAGTGGACATAAGGGTGGACTCATTCTTTTGAGATAGTGGAGCACGCTGAGGGTCTTGCACATAAATTTATTACGATCATAGTTTACTCAACCAAAAGAAATGTTCGTCTCATCATTGAACTACTGTTCAACTCTAGCTGCCATCTGTTAAAAATGGTAATGCAACTCCATCTGTTGTGGCCTCTAGTCAATCCTCATCCTCAAATGGCCATGGTACTAAAGGTAGATGTTACTCTTATGCTGAATTTCTGCCTAAGAAAAGGGGCTTTGCTTTCGATGTGATCAGCGTTTTTATCCATTTCATCAATGTCCAAACAAATTATTGTTAGTTATTCTTATGGAGGATGATTGTGAAGAGCTGGAGTTGGAGAGCAATGGGGGATATGGAGAGCAAGGAGCAAATCCTAGGAAAAGAAATCATGGCTGAGGTCAATTCCTTTGAGTTGTTGTTGCTTGGAATGAGTGGCTTGACTGGCTTTCAAAGCTTTTGGGCTATGACTTTACTGTTCAGGACAATAGGATCCCAGATGCCTTATCTCGCAAGTCTGGTTTGTTGGAATGTGGCAGTATTTTTATGCAGAGACTCACTGAAGAAATGAAAGCTGATCTTACTTTAGCTGACATAATAGGTAAACTGATTGCCAATCTCCACATTGTTGACAGCTGTTTATGGAGAATGAGTGGTACCATTGTCAAATCTCAATTGGTTTCTTTGTTCCTACAAGATTTTCGGTTCACTCCTCATGGGGGATATTGTTGGATAGGCTGATAAGTTCTATTTGATCAGTGTGAAAGCAGATGATAGGGTGAAGCCTCTCATATTGCATGAGTATAGGAGGAAGGGTAAAATTGTCATTACATAGAGTGTTAGTAATCATATAGTATGTGTATGGTAGGAAGGGTAAAAGCATTATTAGCAGTGTTGGTGGTCTATTTGTGTTGTTTTTCCCAAACATGTTCTTTTTGTATGCGACTTGGTCCTTTGCAATCATTAGGATTATTCTAGAACTTTCCTAATCGGTGAGAGATAATTTTACTTATATAAATGACATCAAATGTTGGGACTTCTGGGCTCCTTTATTTATGCTTCATGTGGGAATAGGAATGAGCTTGATCTCAACTGAATGCCTGATTTTCCATAGTATAGCTACTTGCTACAGGGTTTAATTTCATCTTTCTTTCTTTCTTTCCTTTTTTTCCCCCTCCTTATTTAAAGGTATAAAGACCTTGTGCTTCAACCCTGACGCTGACCTACTTTTTACTGGATCAACGACTGGAAGAGTATCTTGTTGGGATGTCAGGTATGAAGGTTACATTTCATAGATGTTTACCCTCATTTCTTGTTGCATTAGTCAGATATATCATTAGGGGATCGAGGGAAATAAAAAACACGGATTTAATAGAAAAAAGGATGTCAGAAGTTCATGTTTTTATCATTTCTCAAGGATTGATATGTACTTACATAGTTACAGATACACAATTATAACACACACACGCACACACACATGCACACACTCTCTCTATCTCTCTTTCTCTCTCTCTCTCTCTCTCTCTCTCTCTATGTGCGTGTGTGTGTATTAATGCATATATATAATTATTATATAAATATAAGAGCTAACATTCCTTATATAGCACTCATAGAATTATACATCTAGGAGGAAAAATCTTTTTTTTTTCTTTTCTTTTTAAGTGTGGGAACGCCAAATGATTATGTTTCTCTCATTTTATCTTTTCATATTTGCTTGTCTTATTATGATAGTCATCACCTCCTGTTCATATTGATTGCCTACTTATATTTGATCCAAATGCTAATGGTAGCCTCATGGTTATGTTTTTCTACACTAATATTATGAGGTTATGTTGAAAACTTTTATCGAGGATATAGGTATGAGTCCACTTCGTTTAAATTTTCTTCATCTTTATAACTTTTTATTTTATCTTTTATTTTAATTTATTTTATTTTATTTTTTGGGCACCATCAAAGTACAATATCAAAAGACTAGACAAAGCTTTTTATCTTCCCAGTGGACTAATTCTTCTTCCAAAATTGTCGATTTTGAAGATAAGGAACTCTTGACTTCTCAACTTCTTTTTTCTCAGTCACCATATATGCAATATTTATTATTCTCTTCTACATTCTTCTTCTTTGAGTTTTTTCATGGTATAGGATTTTGAAGAATTGAAATTTCTATTGCTTCATTTAAGAGCTTGATGATGGTGTAAGGTAAAATGACAAAATATTATGTCTCAAGGGACTAATCATTAAGGATTCCAACCAATTAAGGTCTTAGGAAAAGTAATGGAAATTTGGATCTTTAGATTCCTATTCCATGGAAAAAAAAAAAGAAACGAGGCCTACGGTTTTTTTTTTCTTCTCCAATCATATAGCTAATGTACGATATTAATAAGACATATGTATTGAAACACCGAGTTTGGAAACCCAGGGATACCCAGGGATATTAGATATAGATCGGAATATCTTCTAAACATCAAGTTTCAAATAAAAAAGTCACAGATAAGGTGTAGACCAATAAAGACAATTCAAGTGGATCATAGGTCCCAACAAAATAGGATTGTTTATGGAGGTGTACATTTAGCATAATCTTGTCACTGCAGGGCGGTTCCCAGCAACTTATTTTGTTTTTTATTAAGCAACAGTTCCACTTTATGCATTTTTTGATGTTTGAGTTATCTGCTAGTTGCAATCGGCTTTCTCAAGATGAATTGGTCCCTTGATATGGCTAATTCTTGTGGAATGCCTTGAGAACTTGGTGGGTTGTGTGTATGGTAGTCCTGCGACAGGGGAAAAAAGGATTAGTTGTAGGATCTATTTCTTGGCTTTAACATCCTTCCCTGGTTCATTTCTGTTGCAAACAACCCATTTTTTGTCGCATGAATGGGATGTAATACACAAAATAAGACTTGGTTTCATCCATTCTTTAAGGGCTTAATCACAGAAGACATACCCGTGCTTTCACCCTTTATTCACTTTACATACTCTGATTGTGGTTTTTTACACTTTGCATACCCATGTTTAGTAAGACCTCAAAAATGGGACGTGACATGTTTATGGGCGAGAAAAAGGTCCAATAATGTTTTTGATTTTGGAAATGAAGGAGAAAAACATAGGTATTCAAAGGTCCAATGTTTAACCTTTTTTGGGGTGAAGGAGCTTTCAGTGAGCTACTTAGCAAAATTTTAAGGGTAGGAAAATTTCCTCATCAACTGCAACTAGCTACTTCTAGAGTAGTATTTGTGCTGGGGGACTCTGACTCTCTCTCTTCCTTTTTTTTTTTTCCTCTGGCAGAAGAATGAAAAACCTATGGGAGGTCCGAGTGAGCCCAAACGTTATATACTCGTTGGGACACATGAAAAATGACCCTTCAACATTAGTTGTTGGTGGAATTGATGGCTTATTGCGGGTGTTGGATCAACGCACAGGTGAAGTGTTATCGAGCTATGTAATGGACCGTACTGCATCATCGATTTCCTCCGAAGGAATAGAAATAAAGAAAGGGAAAAGGCTGGAAAAAGACGCTTATAATATAGATGACATTCCCAAAATTTTCCGGCCACCGATCACTTGTTTGGATGTTGGAATGAAAAGGGTTGTCACCACGCACAATGAGAAGTACGTGACACTCTGGAAGTTCCGAAGCCAAAGGTGATGGTGTCGTCTTAAACAAAGTTTATGGTGTTTATTCTATGTGTAATTTCTTACTCAATCAGACTGCTGAAAATGATTTGGTTAGGCCATTGAATCCGAATCAGTCTTTGCAATCAAACTCTACAATCAAAGAAATTCAATCTTTGCAAGCATGACACAGCTTTTCTGACATCCTTCTTACATTTTTTATGACACTTGTCCTCTCTTAATCTACTCAGTCCTTTCTGATTATTACCTGATACAGCAAGTCATTACAACGTATTTTCCACTTAAATAAGTTCAAATGGTTTAAATCAGGAAGTATTCCGGTGTAAAACTTCAGAAATATACCTGAAGTTACAGACACGATATACATATAAATGTCGAATGGATCCATAGGGCTCGACTTAAAAATAGATTTAGTGATCCGATGAATGCAATTGAATACATTTGATTGCTTGCGTATCTCTGCAGCCCTATTGCAAGTGACATTTCTCCTGTGTAGACCCCCTTTAAGAAGCAACCATCAATACCCACTACTTCAATAGCCCTATTGGCATTGAAGGCCCTAAGAACTTTTACCAAAATAGTGGAGTTCGGATTTTTTTTCTTCTAAGCTCCGAGGCATAATCCCACAAGAGTGCATATTCCCTTGTTTTCAAGCTCTTGAGCTTTTAAATAACCCTCATCTTAGTTTGCGTACTTTGAGATGCTGTGACAATCATATCCATTTGTTTCAGCACCAACTTTTTCAAAGCATGTATTTAGTCTTTAGTGCAACGCTTACATAGTCGACTGAATTTATTTGGTTAGCATTCCTCGTTTAACCTATTTGTTTTACAAAAAGATTCCATAAGTGTGTTTTTCTATATTTATACTTTCAAGTGTAACTAGGCTTGACAATAGGAACTACAAAATGATTGCCTCAGCGTTCCTTTCATATGAACCATACATTAACCATAAGTTTTTTATTTTATTTTATTTATTTATTGGCACTGAGAGAGAGAGAGGGAGATTCTAAGTTGATTGTTCTTAAAGCCTATAAGAATTTTCGGAAATTGTTTAGCGCAGCCTTTCTAATTTTTCAATAATGGTAGCGGCTACAGCTTATTCACAAGTTATTAGAATTATGTGAGAGAAAGCACTAAATATATAAAGTATATTGCAAATATATATATACATAAGTTAATTGTCTTTTCTAGCTCAAAGGGAACTAATCTTCCACATCCACTATCTAAGAAATAAACAAGGATTATAATCACTGATCACGGATTTGCTTTATCTCATGATCCCAGCTTAGCACTTTCACATACTGCAAAGTCTATCCCAATTTTCCAAACAACTCACAATCGCTCAGAGAAAAGAGCCAGAGCAAATCAAGCACGGATTCCAAAGATGAAATTCCTTAAGTATTTGTAACGGGGAGAAATTGAGTTAGGTCTGCTGGTTAGGGTTTGGAGTTGAGAAGAGAGGAAAAGGGGAAAGTAACGGGAAGTGTTGTGTCAGAAGGAGTAAGTGAACTGGAGAGGGATGCGTGTGCGTACAGAAGAAGGAAGCTGTTTGTCGAGCTGTGGGCTAAGGCCGAGAATTCAATAAGGGCTAGGTTAGTTGCGGTAGTGGGCTGGAAGAGGATAGAGGCCGAAACGCATTGTCCATCATCCACCAAGCCCGCCCATGACCTGGAGCAGCCGAATTAAGCATTACGTATAACAACCCACATGGGTTGTTAATATTAGAACAGCATATAAATACATGTAAGAGAGAGAATGTAGTTTTTTATGAAAATTATGAACAAAATATTCATTTGAATTGCAGAGTGACCAATTTGTATCCGAATTGATCTCTTCTACCCGTTACAAGTGGTATCAGAGCAGGTTGATGCCATGGAGACCCGTGAATCCAAGAAGTTGGACGAAGCAGTGCGTAATGCTGTGAAGGAACACACGGAAGAAGCTTTAAAACCCATCCATGACACATTGAAGAGGATGCAAGAACTGATGGATCAACAGATACTCACCATTGCTGAGCTGAAGACAAATAAAATTGACCGGTTGGAAGCATCTGGCTCCACAGCTATGGATTCGAGTAAGTTACCTGAAATAGATGAAAAACACGGGTTAGCATTAGCTCATACTGTAACAGTAGGAAATCAATTGCAAACACGAGCACCTAGGGTGGACTTTCCATCTTTTGATGGCCACGACATTAAGGATTGGCTATATAAGGCACAACAATACTTTGAAATTGACTCAACCCCCGAGGACTGGAAAATTAGGGTGGCAGCCATGTACTTAGAAGGTAAGGCCTTGAAATGGTATCATGCGTACATTCAAATCCTTGAGGACAACCATGTTGTCACTTGGAATGAATTAGTTAAGGCTTTACAAGCTAGGTTTGGGGAGAAGGCTTATGAGGATCCTATGGCTGAACTTAAAGAATTACACCAGCAAGGAACGTTACAAGATTATTTGGAAGAATTCGAGCACCTAGTTACTCAGGTCAGATTACCAGAAAAGTATTTGATTAGTTGTTTTATGAGTGGTTTACATCCATCCATACAATATCCTATCCGCATGTTTAACCCACAAACCTTACAAGAAACATATTCACTAGCCAAACTGCAAGAAGCTAACCTTTTGTCCACTAATCAGTACCTTAAAACACCCCGCATAACCCACAACTCAAACTCATCTAACCTTAATTCATACCCACCTTCCAGTAAAAACCAGACCTATCTAAAGAACATTCCTACTACCAATTCCAACAAAACACCCATCCATCCAAACTCCAACGGCCCCACCAAATACTACAACCCACCCAAACCCTCCAGTACATTTAACCCTCAAACACGACTAACCAAAAGATTGACACCTGATGAACTAGAAGAAAAGAGAAGGAAGAAGCAATGCTTCTGGTGTGATGAACCCTTTGGTCCGGGGCATCGCTGTAAGAAAAGATTGAATATGCTGGTAGTAAATGCCGAGGAGGAACCTCTCGAGGGAAATGAGGAGGAAGAATCCCAAATCGGAGTGGAGGCTGACCTTGCCAATCTCACTCTCAACGCCTTGGATACAGGGAGAGGAGCTTCCTTAAGTAGCATGAAGATACAAGGGAGTTACAAAAAGAGGAAGGTGGGAATTCTCATTGATACAGATAGTTCATTGAACTTCACTAATGAGCACCTTGCTAAGGGCTTAAAATGTCTTCTTACTGACATCTCACTAATGAAAGTGACCTTGGCTGATGGCACAGAGGTCTATAGCACGGGAAAAATTTCCCATTTTACTTGGAAAACACAAGGATATGAGTTTGTGGCAGAAGTTTACTTGTTAACTTTATCTGGGTGCGACCTGATCCTAGGACTGCCATGGTTGGAGTCATTAGGTACTATACACTGGAATTTCCAACATTTAACCATGGATTTTAAGTTGAACCAACAGAAATACAAATTGGTGGGGAATAAGGAGCAATTGAAGGTTATCAAGTCCTCTGAGTTGAATAGAATAATTGCTAACGGGAGGGCCGTGCAGTGTGAATGTTGGATGGTACAGGTTAAGAATGAGAAGACTCAAATTGGATTCCATCGGGGCTTACACCCACTTGTCATGGACATACTGGATGAATTCTTGGATTTGTTTGAAGATCCCCATGGATTACCACCAATACGGGCATATGACCATAGAATACCATTACAAAATGATTCCAAAATAGTCAATATACGACCTTACCGTCATTCTGCAGTACAGAAAACAGTGTTGGAAGAAATGGTCCAAGAAATGCTTTTGAGTGGAACTATCCAACACAGCCACAACCCATTTGCTTCACCAGTAGTCTTGGTGAAGAAAAAAGACAACATGTGGCGCATGTGTGTTGACTTCCGTGAGCTGAATAGACAGACAGTTAAGGATAGGTTCCCAATACCTATCGTTGAGGACTTATTTGATGAATTACATGGGTCTGCCTATTTTAGCAAGTTGGATTTGAGATCGGGCTATCATCAGATAAGGATGTGTCCAGAAGATATCTATAAGACGACCTTAAAGACACATGAAGGGCATTACGAGTTCTTGGTAATGCCCTTTGGCTTAACAAATGCCCCTTCTACTTTCCAAGGGCTTATGAATCACATATTCAAGGCCTATTTGCGGAAATTCGTCTTAGTTTTTTTTTTTATGATATTTTGGTGTATAGTCCGACACTTGAGGACCATGGACAACACCTGCGAATGGTGTTTGAAGTACTCCGACGAGAACAACTTTACCTTAAGAGGTCTAAGTGTGTCTTTGGAGCAGCACAGATTGAATACCTAGGGCATATTGTAAGTAGGACAGGAGTAGCTACTGACCCTAAGAAGATTGAATCCATTGTTAAGTGGCCGGTCCCTAAGAATATAAGACAGCTAAGAGGTTTTTTGGGTCTGAGAGGCTATTATAGGAGATCCATTTGTGGATATAGTCTTATTGTCAGACCCCTTACATTGTTGTTAAGAAGGGATAACTTCCACTGGAATCCAACTTGCTTACAAGCTTTCGAAAAGCTCAAGGTAGCTATGACAAGTTCTCCAGTCCTAAGCTTGCCAGATTTCACTAAGAGATTTGTGGTAGAGACGGATGCTAGTGGGGATGGAATTGGAGTTGTTTTGATGCAAGAATGTCACCCAATAGCCTTCTTAAGCAAGACCTTATCTCAAAGACAACAAGGATTGTCTGTATATGAGAAGGAATTGTTGGCCTTGGTTCATGCCGTGGAGAAATGGCGACAACACTTTGTGGTTAAAACTGACCATCAAAGCCTGAAGCACCTGTTAGAGCAACGACTAGTTACTTCTAGTCAACATAAGTGGTTGACTAAGTTACTTGGCATGGATTATGAGATACAGTACAAGAGTGGACATTCAAACACTGTTGCTGACGCACTGTCAAGGATGGATCATGCTGAATTAAGAGCCCTGAAGGTGACCATCACTACTCTTGAATTAATTCAAGAAATTAAAGACAGCTGGAAGCTGCCTGGAGGCAGGGAAGATATGCAAGAACTTCACTCTGAACCAGGGGATGTTGAGAAGAAGGGGTAAATGCGTGGTGGGACCCTCTAGTCCTTTGAGGAGGAGACTATTGGGAATGTATCATGATGGGGTGCTTGGTGGACATTCAGGGGGCCATACCACTTATAAGAAGTTAAGCTCTGTATTTTACTGGCCTAAGCTAGAGAAAGATGTGAGGCAATACGTATGAGATTGTGAAGTTTGCCAACGACACAAATTCGAAAATATAGCCACCCCAGAATTGTTGCAACCGCTGCCCGTTCCTAATACTTGTTGGTCTGAGGTTACCATGGATTTCATAGAGAGTCTTCCCAAATCCCAAGGGTGAGACATGGTAGTGATAGATCGCCTAAGCAAGTATGCACACTTTATGGCCTTGGCTCACCCCTACACAGCTCCCCAAGTGGCCAAGTTATATCTGGAACAAGTGTTCAAGCTACATGGACTTCCAGAAGGGTTGACTAGTGATCGAGATCCTATCTTCATTAGCCACTTCTAGCAAGAATTTTTTAAGCTACAAGGAGTCGAATTAAAGCTGTCCACAGCTTACCATCCACAAACGGATGGACAAACAGAGAGGGTCAATAGATGTTTGGAAACTTATTTAAGGTGTATGACCAGTGATAGTCCTAGGAAATGGGGGCAATACCTAGCAGTGGCGGAATGGTGGTATAATACTAATTACCACTCGAGTGCAAAAAAGACTCCTTTCGAGATTTTATATGGATATTCTCCTCCATTACACCTTCCTTACATTCCAGGGGACTCACACAATGCTATGGTGGATCACATGTTAACCGAAAGGGAGGAAGCAATCAAGATCCTAAAATTTCACCTCCGGAGAGCCCAGAACAGGATGAAACAACAAGCGGATAGGAAGAGGACGATTGAGAATTTAATATTGGGGATAAGGTTTTACTCAAGCTACAACCCTACCGGCAAGGAAGCTTAAAGAAGAACCTAAACCCTAAGCTAGCAGCTAAATATTTTGGACCCTACAAAATAATAGATAAAGTAGGGAAGGTAGCATACCGATTAGATCTGCCAGCCAGAGCAGAAGTCCATCACACCTTCCATGTTTCACAGTTGAAACGCTACCATGGCACCGAGGCGATCATCTTCCTTCACTACCTGCAGTAACTAAGGAAGAAGAGTTAGATCCGGTACAAATATTAGACAGGAAGATGGTAAAAAGAGGGAACACCGCAGAAACCATGGTACTTATCTTATGGCAAGATCATTCCCCAGTTAATGCGACTTGGGAGTTCTTGGGGGATTTGAAGCTCCGATACCCCTATTCTCCCTTGTGGACAAGGGAGTTTCGAGAGGAAGGGACTATAACGGGGAGAAATTGAGTTAGGTCTGTTGGTTAGGGTTTGGAGTTGAGAAGAGAGGAAAAGGGGAAAGTAACGGGAAGTGTTGTGTCAGAAGGAGTAAGTGAACTGGAGAGGGATGTGTGTGCGTATAGAAGAAGGAAGCTGTCGGTCGAGCTGTGGGCTAAGGCCAAGAATTCAATAAGGGTCAGGTTAGTCGCGGTAGTGGGCTGGAAGAGGATAGAGGCCGAAACGCATTGTCCATCATCTACCAAGCCCGCCCATGACCTGGAGCAGTCGAATTAAGCATTACGTATAACAACCCACATGGGTTGTTAATATTAGAACAGCATATAAATACATGTAAGAGAGATAATGTAGTTTTTTATGAAAATTATGAACAAAATATTCATCTGAATTGCAGAGTGACCAATTTGTATTCAAATTGATCTCTTCTACCCGTTACAGTAAGTTACAGCAAAAGTAAAGTTGCAAGTTTTGGTACTGAGAACTAGTAAATTGTAGTGAGTGTTGCTGTTTCTTATATTGAGCTTCGTTAAATATTTCTTTTGTTGTATCTTTGTCTTCTTCGTCTTGAAAATGTCATCTTTATAGTCTTGTCTACAACATATACATTTTTTCAAATTGGAATTAGGCGTTGGTTGTTGGAAGCTTCCCATATTCTTCTTTTCAATTTTGGAAAAGATCGCGAAGCTTTCCTTTGTACTTTTCCCTTGCTGAAATATTTCCTTTAGCTTGAAATAATGCACACATCATCTTCTAAAAAATATCACCTTAAATCTCGAAAATCTTTATAACCTAGATTTTCACTTTGTCTTTAAGACCCTTATAGAGAAATTCTTCATCAAAATTTCACATAGAAATTTAATCGATGGGATATGATTAAATGTATTACCTAAATGTATCAAAGAGTTTGGTTTTCATTTTGTAAGCTTTGACATTCTCTCAATAACCCTTCTTCTATTCAAGCTTCTGCTTATGTTGTTGAGCTTCTACATTTATTCTGACTTTTGTCTTAAGCTTCTGCTTCTAGCAATACCTTCTTCAAGTGTTGCTCCGATGGTTTTTTTTTCATGTTCCTTCTAGTGTTTCTTCCAATGCACAATCTGCTTCCTTAATCTACTAAGGTTCTTCTTAGCAAACTAATATTCTTCTTTATATTTTTAGGTTCTTCTTGAACATCTCAAACAACACACTAATAACTTCACCAAAATGTATATAATAAAATAATTTGTTATTATCAAAACATCTTGGAGTACCTAACATTTACTGATGTGAAAGCTCACTCGCTTTTAAGGTGAAGTCAACACGGCTATAACCCTCATAAGACACATTAAATTGCTTTTTTCTTGAATGTTCCAATGAGAAACACAGTAAGGAGCCTCTTACACATTCGCAAGCCTAAAACATAGCAAGGGAGCATTTTTGGGGTAGTACTTGTTCTAATATGTAAGTGAAAGCAGACTCATAATAACTAAAATTTCATGCATCTCAATGCCAAGTTTATCTAGAAAGAAAAGTCCATTTCAAGCCTTAATTAATTTGTGCATAATTTTTATGCAAATTTCCGGTTTGAATTGATGCAAAGTAATTACATTGTTGGAGAAGAGGAGAGGTAAAAAAAAAAAAATAGAGCATTACATTATTTTTTAGGAGTCGAAGCTTACCAAATAAATGAAACTCAATCCTTAAACAAAACCTAAAATATTTATTGTCATGAATAACATTTTATGGAATGAAAACTCAAAACTCCATTCATGGTTCTGAAAAAAATGATAAATAAATGCAATATATATATATATATATAAATCTACAAAAACTTCATAACAAACCTTATAGAGTATATGTGCATTCAGGTTCTTTTGTTCGTGCACTTTTGAAAGCTTCAAAACGTATCCTCTTACGTTATTAGATTTTTTGCTTGCAATGCTTGATATTAACATTTGATAGGGAGTTGATGCAAGTAAATTTGTAACGAATGAGTGTGTTAAAGGAGTTAGAGAAGACAAATATAGGAGGTATGACAAGAAATTCTATGACTCATTCATTCAAAAATAAAATTATTAATAGTAAATAAAACTATCGATAATCTTTATAAAAACTATTGATATATTCTATAAAAAATTGTTGATACTTTTATTTTTTCTCGACATTTTTATTTTTATTGTTAATAAACCTTCTTTACCATAATTTAAGATGATTTATTGTAATCCAAGAGTAAATATATCATATAATCATTTTCAAGTAATTACATCATAAAATCTCTCATGTTATAAATTAATTTTAATTTGCGGTAAATGCATCTAATACTAGGTGCAAATGAAGTCATAAGCTCCATCAATCACGTACTATAAGAGAGGTCTTTCAAGGCGTTGCGTCATTTTGTAGCAATAAAACCAACAAAGGTACCAAGTCATAAGATAAAAGTTAGGTATCATTTGGTTTTCGAGATTTTGTGTTATTAGATTAGACAATTTTTTTTGTTCTTCGTTTTGTTTACATATTTGATTTAATTAATAGACAAAAGAGGTTTTGGAGTACTAAATAAAATATTTAAATTTCATATCATATAAAATAAGGTACAAAAATTAATTTTACAGGACAAAAACAAATATATTTTGAAATTTCAAAAATGTCCTTAATCATTATAATATTAATTAAATTAAATTATAGTTATTAAATGTTAATGCAAATTATTATAATTTAATATGTATTAATTTGTTGTAATATCAATTTAATTAATACTACAGTTATTAAATATAAGATAAATTATTGTAATTTATAATAGAATGATTAATTTTTTTAATACATAGCAAATCAATGGATTTACATTTATTATTTTATTATATTAATTCAATTATGTGAATTAAATAATTTTTTTAAATTATATTTTTTAATAATATAAAAAAATTAATTAAATAATCATGATATTATATAAATGATATAATTATTAAAATAATATATTTAGTGTAATACTTTTTAATATTAAATAATGAATATAAAAAAAATCTTTATCTAATACTAAATATATTAAATGTAATCTAATACTTTTTATACTATTAAAATACTATATTTAGTATAATATTTTTTAATATTAAATAATAAACATAAAAAAAAATTAATCTAATACTAAGTATATCAAATGTAATCTAATAGTTTTTATACTATTTAATATTTCAAACTAAACTCTTCCTTCATGTTTACCAGTTTGCCTTACAACGGTAAGGTAATTATTGGACTTTTGGTTTTGTTTTAACCAATCAATTTCTTACGGATCAATACTCATACAGTGTTTCATCTCAATATATATATATATAATAATTAAAAAAAAGAGCAACAACACAAAACCTTTGACGCTACTTATACTTACTTCATCACTTTCCTCTCTCCTAAACAAAAACCCAAGACCTAACCCTAGAATCATCAAAGATGGTGTGTATACGCAAGGCAACAGTAGACGATCTCTTAGCAATGCAAGCATGTAATTTACTGTGTCTTCCTGAGAACTACCAGATGAAATACTACTTCTACCATATCCTTTCATGGCCTCAGCTTCTTTATGTAGCTGAAGATTATAACGGACGTATCGTAGGCTATGTATTGGCTAAAATGGAAGAAGAAAGTAATGAGTGTCATGGTCATATCACTTCTCTCGCCGTTCTGCGTACTCATCGGAAACTAGGGTTAGCTACTAAACTCATGAATGCTGCCCAGAACGCCATGGAACAGGTATATCGTGTGGTAATTTGTGTTATTGTGTGGTGTCGTTGTCGGAATTACCCGTTTTGTATTGAATTATGTGTTGGAAGTATATAGGGTCGACTTGGTATCATAAATCGGTAATTTATCTGTTATTCAGGTTAATTGGTTTGGCCGTGTAGTTATTTTAGTGTCGTCTATCGCCAATCTATTAATCGATTTTCTTTGTGGTTACTTCTATTTGATGAATTTAGCTGGATATGTGTGAGTGATTATGCTATTTGATATGGGTTTTGCCTTTATTGATTATGTGCTTTTGGAGTTAATGAATGAAGGGTTGTAAGTAAAGTTAGTATGTTTTGAAATACTTGGAATGGAATGGTTGATTGAGTTATATGCATGGTCTAGTTTAATCCTTTATGATATTGGATTGAATCGGTGGGACAGTATTTCATGTCCATTTATGTTCCCAGGAATGAAAGTTTTCAACATATGAATAGAGGAAGCATAAAGTGAGCTCTAAATTAAATAATCATCGTATATGTGAGCATGTGGTTTCTGTGGACATGGATAATCTGCCGGTTAGGACATGCTCAGCAGAGGATCTTCGGAAACTTAATCGATCATTTAATATGGAAGAAAAACTCAATTAGTATGCAGTTGGGTTGATTGGATAAGTGGAAAGATTGTATGATCCTGATTAGTTTTCAGGGTGATGATGAACTTTGATGCCCAATTTGAAGTGTTGTTACCCTATCTGATCACATAACGGCAATCCTTGGTATGGGGAAAGGTTTACACGAGGAATATTAGAATTGGTCCCAACTCCCAATTACTAGCTATCTTTAGAAATCTTGGGTTGGATGTGTTATAGAAGCAATGGCATATCGATCAAGTTAATATCTCGTGGAATGAATTAGGGTGATAGGTTGAAATATTGAGAGGATCTTGCTTTACAGTTAACATGTAGTTTGATTGTTAGTGTTATCATTGTCTGACTACATCAGCAGCTCTGATGTCTATTTAAACATGAATGTTGGAGTATGCTATGCTTGGGTTCATTGTGTGGGTTTTTTCCATGTGGAAAATAATAAAACTATCGGACATCTTCATGGTTGTGATTGGTGAACAAAGGAAGATGGATGCTTGGTTTTCAAGGAAGAATATTGTGATGTTGCAACTTAGGCAAAGGAGATATACACTTACCAAGAAATAATGCCTTGACATATACACTTACCATAGATTGTCCAGTTCTACATGCCAAATTAGAATGTTTATATTCACTTCTAGTTCTTGTTAATGGAGTGATTTCTCAATAATGCTTTTGAGCTGCAACTGTTGAAGTTCAGCGTAATAGCAGTGTTGTCTACTGTTTTCATATTGAGAGTGAGCCCAGATCAAAACTCTTTACTTGTCCTTGTTGATATGGTCAACAGGTCTATGGTGCTGAATATGTTTCTCTGCATGTGAGGAAGAGCAACCGAGCTGCATTTAATTTGTATACTGAAACGCTAGGCTACAAGATACATGATGTGGAGGCAAAATACTATGCTGATGGAGAGGATGCATATGATATGCGGAAGCAGCTCAAGGGAAAGCAAAGTCACCACCACCATCACCACCACCACCACCACCACCACCATCACCACCACCACCATGGTGGTGGATGCTGTTCTGGTGAGGTGAAAAGTGGAGAGCCAAATGTGGAAACCAAAACCAATTCAAAAGGCAATACTGCGAAATCTGGATGACCTTTTGTATTTTGATAAGCAAAATCTGGATGACCTGGATATGTGGCACTGTGTTCTATTTATGGTGATATTTTTTATTGGTTTTTTCTGTAGTATTTTATATTGAAGTCAGTTACACAGCATGTCTTTTCTTGTACTTCCACTTTTAAATTCTTCTGTTATATTTATGCCTTTGAAAGGTATAGGAGATATTTGAGGGGACTATAAAGTTACCTTACCTATTATTTCACAGGCAATCAACGGTAGGAGTTTCGTGTTCTACAGTCTTAGCCTTTGCAGTGCCTGGCTCTTCAATTTTTATGCAGAGTTTGGTGGTGACATGGTGCACATGGTAATTGAATCAGTTCCGGGCTCTTGACATTTTTTGCTGGATTTGATGGTAACATGGTGCTTATAGTATTCAGTCCTTAGGGTTGGCGATCTAAATTCATTAAAGACTCTTCCTCTGGGATGAGTGAATATCGTCCATGGTTATGAAATTGAGTATGCTATTTGTGAAGAGTTGTCATGATTTATCCTACATGTGAAGTAGCGCCGAGGAAATTGTTTTTTGAGCAATTCTTTTGTTCCTTTTCTCTCTGATGATTTCACTGATATGGGTCACCACTTGTTTGCTATTCTGAGGCTTCTTGGAAATTCTGGTTGTGTCTGCTGAGCAGGCGCTTTCTCCCCACAAAAGAATCCTCAAAGCTTTGTTGGTGCTTTGTTCTAAGCTGGTATACAGCTCTCTTGATATTGATTTATAGATCAACCCGATGACAGCCTATAGTTTTGATTTGTCCTGCTGTGGACTGTAGATTGTTTTTAGTTATTCGCCTGGTTTCATTCGAGATTGCCTCGTGAACTTTTTGAGAGGAACAATCGTTCAGTATTTAGGAGCAAGCACCATGAACTCAATCTCAAGGGTGGGCATGCTACTTGGTTTTACAGCCAAACGGGGTCTTTGGCATAAATAGGAATGGTTTCATGAATACTGTGCTTTTGAGGGAAACTTACCGAAGCGGATGATTGATGTCCCACTCCCAGTGACATCAACCCAAGCATTTAATGTTGTGTTCAAATTTAGATGTTCCGTTCCAGTAATGGTCTCTCCTTGCAGGATATGGTAGTCCTAATTTAGAAAATTGATAATTTAAAAGATGAAATTTAGGCTAAATGGATTCAAGATGGGAATAAAAACACAACATATTATCATGCCCTACTTTTGGTGAGAAGATCAAAGAATAGAATTTGGGGCTTGCAAGATGATATGGGTAATTAGACTATGATTTCGCTTGATATGAAAACCATGATCAATAAACGCTTGTTAAAATTATTTAAAATCCATTAGTCTTTAGTGCCTCAAGAAAACCCTAAAATAAAAACTTAGGGGATGCATATTGTTAGATAAAAACATAAAACTTCGTATAGCCGTATGGGTAGACAATGTTATGGTTTGGGTTAGACCTATGACCTAACTTAGAACTAATACAATGATTCTAGCTACTACCACGGTTTTATGGTTGGTCTATCGGCCGGAAGCGACAGTTTTGACCCATGGAGTAAAAAAAAAAAAAGGAAAAAAAATGACAAGAAATGAGCTTAAGTGTGTGTGTTTTGGGGGGACGGGGGCGGTGGGGAGAGAGAGAGAGATCTAACACATATCATTTTATTTAATAATAATAAAATTTTAGTATAACTTTTCTTTTCTATATATATATATATATATATGAGGTTTTTATGTTTTTATTATATGTAAGTATGAAATATGTATATATAAATTTTAAAATGTATTATAAGAAAAAGTTATTAGTAATTACTATAATAATTGAATTTGATGATTTTTAAATTTTAGAATAATAAATTGTATGAAAAAAAAAGAATTAAGAAAAATTGAAAAAGCAAATAAAAAAATTACAAGAAAAAAATATCAAAATAAAAAAATTTAATAAAAAGAAAAAAAAAAATCACGAGTTCAAAACCAACCTATGATTCATCAATTCCTATGAACTAGCCACATAGTTTTGGGCTTGGTTCTCCTAATTTCTGACCTATGGCTCGATAACTCAATGTTGACTCCAAACTGATTTGAAACTATGATGATATCTACTTACTAAGATTCTTTATCAATTGTGTTGTAAAAGGCCTAAGTGAAAGATGGTTTCATGCAAAATTTTTAAACATTGTTGGCAAATCTTAGGATAGTAGGGAGAGGATCTAATTTTCATATCTTTGAAAAATTTAGTGCTCCAGATGAGATTAACGAGACCCTACTTGTCCTAATCCCAAATTCACTTGGAGCAAAACACTTGAGACAGTTTTGGCTTTTTTTTTTTTTTTATGTAATATCATTTATGTAAGTGCCTAAAAGATTCTTGTAAACCAATTAAGACCGGAACCATCTACCCAAAACCAATCAAGTTTCATCCCAGAACGAAAAGCTGCTGCAGATGTTCTCCGAATCAATGTACTTCTTCATAATTTTCATAGAAAAAAGGGGTTCAAGGGTTAAATGATGACCAAGATGTATAGATCTTGAAAAGGCTAACAATAGATTGAATGGAATTTTCTTAAGCCTTCTCCAAAGGCATTTAATTTCCTTGACTGGCGAATCAAGTTGCTAATGTTTTGCATTTCCTCGACTTATAACAAAGTAATGCTGGATGGCCATTGGATAGTTTTTTCGCCAACTAAAGGAATGAGACAGGGTAACCTCATTCCTCCTAATCTATTGATTTTAGTCCTGGAAGTTCTAGCTGGTTTAATCAGGAAATATATATATATATATAAGATGAAACCTATTAAGATTAGGAATCACCTATTCAGTTTTAGTACTTTTTTCTTTCTTGTTTTCTTTTCTTTTTTCTTTTTTTTCCCCTATTTTTGTCGATGATGTTGTCCTAACGGCAGAAGCTAAAGTTGATATTGCAAGGTCAATTAAGCAAACTCCCTAGACTTTTGGGGATTGGTCAATACTGAAGGTTAATCAAGAGAAGTTCTCCATTATGTTCTCTCCATATACTAATGATGAAATGAAATATATCGTTTGTGATACTTTAGGGATAAAAACCTTCTACCGCTTTTTGGTAAATAATTCAGATTTCCATTAGCCAATGGCCTGAGACCAAGATGTAGGGATTTTGACTTCAAGGCTCATAATAAATGGAGTGGTTGGAGAACTAAGATCCTATGTGTGGCTAGAAGAACAATTTTGATCAACTATGTTATTGAACTTTGATCTATCTACTATATGCAGGGTGTTTTTTTATCTTCTTAAAACCATGATATCAAAAATTGACCAAGCAATCTAGAAGTTCTTTTGGAATGGAACTGAAAACAGAAGTAAAATGCGTTGTATTAACTAAGATATCATTGCAAGGAACATGGGGGCTCTTCTCTGATAACTCGTTCCAATTATGGAGGAACATCGTGATGGATCAAAATTGAATCAACCGAGATGTAGACATGATTCTAGGAAATGGTGAAAGTACCAATTTCTGGTCAAATAAAATAATTGGACAATTAGTATTGAGATAAGGAAATTAATCCAAGGGCCTCCCGATCAATATGCGTTAGATCTAACGGTGAATGAGGCCTCGCATCCGATACATCAGCAAAATAAGGTCCTTTCTGTCTCATCAATGAGGAAAGAAGCACTTGACTTGGTGACTACACAAGGGAAGGAACAGTTTAACAAAAGATATCTACAACCAGCTGGGGGGGCCCTAACACTATTTTGTAGACCCAAACGGAGTTGGATTTGGTCAGTCTCCTAAAAAATAAACTTTTTATTTAGAGGGCTTGTACTTGTAGATATGACCTTCCAAAGATTGTTAATCTTCAAAAAGCTGGAAGACATATAAGTCTGTAAAATGCCTGAAATGTTTAGATAGGGATGAGAATATCAACTATATGCATTTTTGGAAAGTCGAAGATGTTCTTTGTTTACTCCTCCAGAAAATTTGAAATCTGTAATATTATAAGATTAATAGTCATGGACCTATTTTAGAAAGGAAGAAGCTCTAGTCTATGTGCATAGGGGAAATAACTTCTCCAGTGGTTGAATTTGTAGTGACGGTTAGCAAATACATTTTCTTTTTTTTTAAAAAAAAAGAGAGTATAATTTTATCTTTTCATAATTTTTGAAAATATACATATACACTTCAAAGTATTGCTAAAATACTAAGTATACACATTTTCAAAAGTTATTATGTTTTCAAAATTTTTAATATTTATCCGAATTTGATCAATATTTTTTGAAATGTATTCGCAATCATCCTAGATTATGTCCCCCATAGAGCAACTTTAATTTACTCCATAAGGCCATTAGAAGTAGATGTAAAAGAAGTTCATTTCATTACATGATATTTGGGTAAGAGGAGTTAGCATTAAATCAAACACAACAGATTATGGAATCAGCATATTAAGGGTCACTCCAAGGGAAAAATAGTTTAGTAAGGGTGCAATGGAGTCAACATGGACAGTATTTAATCCGATTTGAAAATTCAAAACTTATGCTTGATTAAGCTTGACTCAAACTTGCCCAACTAACCCATTTAACCTCATCTTCCTTTGAAAACATCCACTTATACATTTTTGAGATTTCTATATATTTCAATATAAAGGTTGTTGTGCATCCTTTATCTAATTGGACTTACAAAAACTTAGCCGGTGCTATAGGAATTGTTTTAAAGATGTCAAATAAAAAAAATCATGTATTTATGCATTTTTCTTTCTTTTTTTAAATTAAAATATATAATTAATACTAAAAAGTAAAACTAATATCATAGAATATTTAATCTCTTAACGAATGTTCCGAATGCCATAGACAAAACTTTTGACAAAAAAATCTAATTAACACTAAATATATCTAATTAAAATATATACATCAAAGTGCCGGGACTACTAAAATCCCCAGTTCGATTGGCCAGGTTGAGGGTGACGATATGGTTTTAAAAAAAAAGGCCTAGGAAACACCGGCGTGGGCACAGGTTTCAGTCGAACGACCGGTTTATCCTGGGACAAAGAAACCTTGATGTTTCTACCAGACAAATGGGATCAACGTGCTGTATTTTCTACTTAAGACCATTTTTAGAAGCATAATGTTTTAAATTAAAACTGTTACCTGCTCTTTTGTGTGTAAAGAAATTAAGGATAGGAGGAAAATTTAAGTTGTAGGCCACACGTGGAGTAGAGTCAGCCCTTGACTTCTTGGTATCTTCTTTTTTTCAGTGCATGCATTTCATAATATGTCTGATATACGTTTTGATTGGTTATTGGTAAGAAGGGAAGTGGGTCGGTTTGTTTTGTATTTTAGTAATATAAATACTTTTTTGTAAATAGATGTATCGGGTTTTTTTTTTTAAAACATATTGTAAGTTAATTTACCTTTCTCTGTTAGTTTAATTTACTAATGAAAACAACCCACGTCGGGAAATAGGTTGAATAACAAATTAGAAAAGTATAACCCTGAAAGAATATTATTCAGGATTTTTACAAGTTAATTTAAATATGTTGCTCTTCAAAAGATATATTTTGCTATTTCTCCAAACATAATTTGTTATTAGCAAACAGAAAATGTAAAAGGGAAAAAGAAACAATATAATCAAACTTAGGCCCAAGAATAAACAGAACTAAGATACCAATTTTTCCATCACCGAAAAGAAAGATACACTTTACCTTTTTTTTCCTTTTGGTTAATTGAAGATACACTATCTTAAATAAATGAGATCGGCATGATTAAACATGAATGCAACTTGTGAGTTACAGATATGTACAACTTTCACATAAAGAAAACAAGTTCGAATAAAACAACTCCTAGTGGGGTCTCCTCTATAAAAAAGTCATTAAATAATGGGAGGGTCTTTATCCTACAGAATATCCAGCAGTATAATTTGTAATTGCCAGAGAGAATACTCTTGCTTTTCCCTTGTGCATTTTTTGTAGCTTTGTGGGGAAGGAATCTCAAGTGGGGCTCTCTTCATTTCTTCAATAACAACGCGCACCCAATAATGTTTCCACTAGCACATTCCTCTAGTCCTTATCAATGGCTCCACCCCCATTATGAGATACAATTACCACCTTAATTGGTGTAGTTACAAGTCATACGAACACCACTGTTATAAGCGAGCAAAAGTTGTATGGTCTTAGGAATATCCATCCGATTCATTTTCTAACGACTAGGATAATGGATCCACTCAGGTTAGTACATGGATCTCATTATGCTATGTGTTGGAAAATCGATAGGGACCGCTTACTTAAAATGGACGTACTGTTTCCCTTGGAATCTCAATAAGCTTCCAATATCCCTTTTCTTCATTATCTCTCATGAAGCAAAGTAATCAACAATCTACTTCACTTACAAGCCAAACTTTTTGGCTGTTTTAGATTTAACTTGGAAACAAAACACCCGGTACTCATGAGACTCCTAATGATTTTACGAAGATACCGAGCAACCAAATGAGTATTCCGGACACTTGAAAGCCATTAGATTAGTAAAGCACACGTCCGAATACATATAAACCTACTATCTAATGGCTTTCAAGTATATTCAGTGGTTCCAGGGCCCATCGAATTATTTGTCCAAGCAGATAACCTACGCCATTGGTGCCTTCTACCCCCAAGTTGTTAATCTGGACAGACCTAATCCGATAAATCCTGGAATTGCACCTTCAAGATATTGCTAGGGAAAACCGTGTAATGCCTGCAATCTATGCTCTTCTAAATTGAGCAGGCATTCGAGGAGTAGATATAACTGCATCTCGGCCTGTTCTTATCGACTCCTGATGATCTTTTATTGTTAAATCGAAGAGCCTACTCTGGGGATTTTCCGCATAGCAAACATAGTAACAGCTCACACAAGCATGTGGCACTGCCATTGCTATCCGGGTCTGCATATGCAATTGTAATCAGTTGTCTGAATATTTAAACGACAAAGATCACATGGTTGATATAGAGCCTAATAAATAATATACTAAAAGGTAGGTGTAGCCAATAAAGGTGTTACCTACCATTAGGTACCCAATGAAGAATGCAAGGAGAGAAATTGTGGCTGTAAAGGGTTTATGCACCGTGAAGGTCCAAGCAGCCACAACTATAACACAGATAGAGCCACTGCAGACACCGGTTAGGAAGCAAATCGAGCTGGTAATGTCGGAGTCAACAATTGGTATCATCTGTTGCCTCTCAAATAGTTGCCAAGTATCTTGTGATGCTCTCACAAAGCCTTTTCCATATGCAGCAATCTGTAATAATGGTAATAATTTATAAGCTGAGTTAAAATAATACACAACTGGACAAATAAACTAGTTTTAAGATCTTGGGACCTATCAATTGACATGTGAATTGAATGATGAAAACATGTGAATAATATAGGCTTTTCCATTTATTTAAGTCTTTTAACTCAATGTGCTTCAGTTAAAGTCCCAGCTCACAAGCAACGAGAATGTTAGGAATGAAAAATCATATCAAATTACAAATTTTAGCCTTTAAACCGATTAGCTGTGAAATTAAATTAAACATGACCACCTGAAACATCTGAATTTAGCATCCACACCTGAACTTTTAAAGTGTCCAAATAATGCTCAAAAGGAATTTGAACAGACAAATCAATGGCAAATGAATTCTCGTCTCATTACGTAAGACTCTTCAATATAAGTCATCGAGTTAAAAATCAGGTAACAGATCTACGTAAGTGAATACATCTGAGGAATCTATACTGAATTTAAAATGTAGGTGCTAAAAGAATTACCTGGACAAATGCCCAGCCATTCCCATATCTGAAAATGGACTCCATAACCTTGAGACAGCAATGTGCACAAGAAAACATGAATTCATCTTCTCCTTCTAGCAAATTCAAGCCCCGTGCGATGATTCTCATCGTTTCAATAGTCGGAACAAAGAGAGATCCCAGGCAAGCACTTCCCAAATTAAGACTCAAAGCTCTTTGAAAGCAATAATAAGTGCTAGACTGCATCCCTCTGAGGTAATACAAGGAAATCACCCGACTAACTGTGATGTTAGCTATGTTCCTCATTACTTCAGTTGTCCATGCTAAGCTCAACCCAAGTGCAATGATAATCAATGGAGAAAAATAGAAATTCAGCGCCCCAATAACAGCTAATATCCATAAGGACATCCATAGGAATCCTGCTCCAACCATCCAATAAATTGGCCAGTTTAAGTCGGGAAACTTTGAAACAGGCTCAAGTGCTTTCAACAAAACCTTGCAACAAAACTTAATCCTTCGTGTAATCCAACAAGCGTATAAACCATTCCCGATTGCAAAGGCGACCAGGCAAACACCTATGCCATCAGTAGGAGCTGTTTGGAAGCAGAGAAGTAGAATACCAGCAGACAGTGACAAGAGAAATGAGGTCCACAGTATGATATGAACCATAAGTTGAGGCCATGCCCGTACCGCCTTTTGCCAAACAAAGGCGAGAGTAATGCTTAAAAAAGATGCAACTTCAACTTGTGGTAGGAAGTGTATCAACACTCTTTTCTCCTTTCTTTTAGTGCTGTCTGATGAATCTATAAGACCTTGGACTCCTCTGAATATTAGAAAACAGACAAGTCCTACTGCAACGACCATGTGTAGCATAAACAAGAAGAGAGAAAATCTGTTGGTGTAACCCCTTGAATTTAATGTTGCAATGGAATTCTGAAAACCAAAAATGAAAAAGGAAAAAAATCAATCCTACTAATGAAGGCAACAAAGAAAATAAGAAAAATGCACAATTTTTTACAAAAGCCTATAGAGGTAAAAGAATTTAGCAATATAAAAATTTTCCCTTCACATATAAGCAAAACTAGAAAGTAAGTCTTTGAATCCAAGGCCCCTCAGAAATGTGAAAAAAAAAAAAAAGATTGAATAGGAGTTATAAGTCACTTGGAACGCTTAGTAGTGATAAATAGAAAAATCGAGTCAATTTTTTATCTAACATGTTGAGGAAACTACCTAAATTGTTGTTTGAAACTCTCACATGTCAATATCTAACTTTTGCTACCAGCACTGAGTATTCCGTGGAGCAAGCTGCATTTATCTAGCGCACAAGTGCCCACAATTCAAGGATCTAACAGGTGGTTCAGGTGTTGGATATAGCCATAAAAAGAAACAATAACATAGAACACATGTGCTAAATTTCTAAAATTTTCAGGAAAAGGGAGACATCTTTCTTTCTGGATTTTTTTTTTAAACAAAATTCTGTAAAGAAGAACCAGAACTACTAAACAGACATCTAAAAAAATTAAGAGGGAAAGAAAAGTCAGACTTTTTTCTACTTTATTTAACAAATGCGGCCGGTGGCAGAGGAAAAACAGCACTACCAACAATTTGCCTAGTTAAATGAGCAAAACAGGAACACATCTCAAATAATCAAAGGCAAATTAACGCCAAAAAAAAAACACATACAACAACCAAAATAAGAGCTAAACTTAGCAAAATTTATCATGAACCAAAATAAATAAATAAATAAATCAGACTCACTTGAGGGGTAGGTGTGGATCTTGAAACTGATGGAGGATGAGGCTGAGAATGATGATGAGGCTGAGGCTGAGGCTGAGGCTGAGGCTGAGGCTGATGCTGATGAAGAGGATGAGGACGAGGAGGAGAAGGTGATGCAACTCTAGTGTTTGAATTGATTACAAGTCTCAAAGGATTTGTTGGATTCAATCTTTGCAACATTGCTGCACTGAGATCCCTAGTACTTTGAACACTTTGGCCTTGTACTTGATAATAATTATCATTATTATTATTATCAATACTTGTTCTAATATTTTCTTCTCCCCTATTAAAATATCCAACTTCACCTTTCTCTATATCTTCCTCATCACCCACTTTGACTTCATTTTGCTCCACAGCCACTTCTTTTTCTTGCCTTCGCTTCTCTTCTGCCTACAAAGTTCCAAACTTTAAGTTAAAAAAAATGGATGAATTAAAATACATATATATATAGCTCAAAAGTTTCAAACTTTATGTCAAAATATGGAAAATAAGTACAATGGAAATGTTGGTTTTTTTTTGTTTTCCTTACAGGTTCTTCAGCACCCATGTCGGTGGTGGAGGAATAAGTGGCTTTCCGGCAACCGTTGACGGTGAAGAGAGTGTTGGTGCTCTTTTTGGAATTGTAGCTATTCTGACTTTCCGAGCTGCGATGTTACGGTTTATTGGCTGCATTATATTAGCAGTATCGGAATAATGTTTCTCTTTACGCGCTTTACGTTAGGTTTTAGGCTCACGCGCCATTGACCGTTGCGAGTTTATAGAAGCACGTGGGTATACGGGTTTTTTGTTAGGTGCACTTGTTGTATGGACTTTAAATGGGAGGGTTTATTTCAAAGTGCATTTAACAGGCATTAATAGTTACAAATTTTTGAATGAGTTTACGAGAAGTCAAGAACGTTACTTCCTTTTTTTTCTTTTCTTTTTTTTTTTCCTTAGGCTTTGAATTTTTATTACCAATAAAGCATTGAACAAGTAGTGATACAATGATCTAAATTTGGTTCTTGAGCTTTACATCTAATAATGAAAATAAGTTTTTTCCTCTTTTTAGTTAAAATGATAAAATGAAGGGTGTCAAATTTATTGAATTAAAATGATCTAAAAGAGATTTAATATAATAAATTTAGAGAAAAAAACATTTTTCGATAAAATTTATTTACTCAAGAGAAATTTTCCGTTACTTTGGATACAAAAAGAACCCATTGATAAGAAGGTTTATTTTAGCTATTAATTGTTAATGTAATCTAATAAATAACATTTTTGAAGCTCCTCTTCATTTGATATAAGAAGAAATAAAGAAAAATGCCTTCTTGCTATCATTGCTACTATGAAAGGTTAAATAGAAATTAAAATGAAGAACACATTATACTAATCTCAAGAATAATAGGATTAGTGCTATTTAACTATATCTATTATATATACTTTAAATTCCCTAAAACAACTTGCTCTTCTTTCTACCTTTTTTTTTTTTTCTTTTAATCATTATTTTTCTTGTGTCATTCTACATCTCTCCAATCCTTTGAGGTTTCGCATGTAACGTAAGAGGCGCATTGCATGCACATAACCAATAGATTAGGTTTCTTCACTAAAACTTTTAAATTTAGTGTTGAAATTTGATTTAAGAATAATTAAATTAAATAAACAAAATATATATAATATATAATATTAGATGAAAAATGGCTAGTCGTCGAGAATAATATATTCAACATATCATATTCTTTCTAACATTATTTAATATAGCTAGTATGTTATGTTTAATGAATATTTAAATGATACATATTTAAAATTTTAGAATTTAATAAAGTTTATTTGATTCATTTCAAATATTAAAAGTTTTAATCGGGTTAAAACTTTGAATATTGTATAGATTAGTTGCTCATCGATACAAGGATATGAAGCAAAAATAATTGTTTTACTATTCTCATTAATAGCAAATTATGCTGATTTGAACACACACATTCGAAAAGAAACACACATGCTTGCACCAAAAAAAAAAAAAAAACAGAGTATAAAACTGAAAAGAAGCATCCTTTCCTAATAAGGGAACTTCAATTTTCAAAAATCATAAAAAAGTTCAATGACATCATATTACATCTGAAATGGTGCAATGATCCTGATTATAGCATAATTATTATATTTTATGCGAAAATCATGCATAGTTTTCAAATATTATATATATATATATATATAGCCAAACTCGTTCCAATTTTCAATATGGGTAATAATACTAATTTTAATCTTGTATATAATAATTAAAAATGAAAAAACGAGAGGTCAAAGCTGACGGACGAGAGAGATGGATGCCCGGCTGCTACAGCATAGATGGCTGTTGGCGGAGGGGAGCCAAATTGACTACATTTTACAATTGAGTGGACGATAATACCCTTGCCTTATGTTGTACCTTTGTAGACAAATGACAATCAAGTCGTAGTTTGCCTTTTACTTCGCAGGTCGTGCAAGTTTCTATCAGGGAATCCGATGAGGGCATCGGTTTAGATGCCAGCTGCTCTTTTTTTTTTCTTTTCTTCTTTAATAAAAATTTCCAGACACAGAGGTCGAGAACAACCGAGGTGTTGCCCCCTTTTTTAAGGCAACAAAGTGTAGGGAGGAAAAAAATAAAAAAGGCACAAAGGAAAGGAAAAATAAAAAGGGAAAATTAAAATAATCTATTTAAATTTTGATCTATATATAAATTTATTTCTTAAATTATCAAATGTAGTAAATAATATTTTTAAAATTTGATGAATTGACAATATAAAGAATATTTATTTTTTTAGAATTAAAAAATACACTAAGTTAATAGTTTAAAAATATTAAAATACAATAAAATAAGTTCAAGTAATGTTTTCGCACTAAAATTAAAGTTGAGAAGACATGTTATAATTTTTAAGAGTTATTTGTCAATTTATTAAAGTTTAAAAATATTGTTTACCTATTTATCAAAGTTTATGGTGGACTTGAAAAAAAACCAAGTTGAACCAAAAAATCAACTCGGCTCACGTCGGCTAATTCAACCCAACCAATGACCCATTGATTAGGTAGGTTCATGGCAGTTCAACTAGGGAAACTCGCTTGAACTAGCGGGTTTGTTGAGTTGATAGGTCAAATTGCAAAAGTAAAAAGAAAAAAAAAAGGCCTATTTTTTTTTTTAAAAAAAGGAAAAGAATATTGATGTGATATAGGACAAGTATATCATTAACAATGTCATAATTATTCACTTAAAAATAATAATTATTACGTTTTGAAAATTTTAATGTCCGATATAAGATAAGTTTTTAATTTTGAAGCAAATTATTTTCTTCTCAAAAATTCTTTTTTATTTTTTGAAAAGCAAAAAAAAAAAAATTAGGAGAGCCAATTCACAAGCCTAAACTAGTCTAGAGCTGATACACCTTAATCCAAGCCCATTCACCTTATTTAAGCCCGTGAACCAGTGATTCATAGGTTGGTTCAGCCATTTCCTACGTCTGGTTTAAGGAGCTTATTTGCAATATTTAAAAGTTTATAGAGTAAATCTATAGTTAGGTTAAAATTTAAGGGGTTATTTGTATTTTCATATTGAAAAAACTTTTCTTCTTTTTATTTATATAGAAAAGATGAAAAATGAAGATAATATATTGAAAGTAATAGAATAATGGGGCATTTTTATAAAATTTTAACATTACTTTTATGTCTAGTTAAAAAAAAACGTAATAATTTAGTTGTGTTATACATATGGAAAAATGATAATGAATTTGGTAGTGACAAAATTATACCCCTTAGGTTATTTTATTTTAGTTACTCAATGTAAATGATGTTCAAAGGATTTTGTTTTATTAACATAAAAGGCTTTATCACTCCCCACGAACCGATTAACATGGTTGACAAATCATGGTGTTTAAGGTGATTATCTGATGATGAAATCCCTCTCAATGATCAAGGAAGTAGGCTTGATTGATGGAAATCGATGTAGTGAAGGGAGTTCATAATAGAAGATTCTTAAATGATTGAATAGAGTAAATCAATCTATGGCTTCATTACACTCTATACCTTTTGGTTAATCCAAGCAAGAAAAGTAAGCCTATTGACTTTAGTACAAAAGATAAGGTTGAGTGACTTGCTTGAGTTGAGTTTGATCCAAAAAATCACGGTTCATCTAAATCAATTCATATAAAAAAGATACAATTTATGGAAGAATTGGGTTTATGATCTACCGAAATGCTAGTTTTCGGAAATTTCCTTAGCCATGCTTTTAGCTCTACTATTGAGTTCTTGGAAATATATGGGCTTAATTATGTACTCTTAATTTTGAATACTTTTATCCAGGCCTTCCAAACAATGGATTCTTTCTTAAAAACCCAATTTTCTTTCTAACATTTTCTTGTCACAACATATTTTATGTATTCAAAAATAGACTTGGAGGATGTAAATGCTAGCATATATGGGTAATTACAATTGTTGTGTCAAAAAATGCAAAATCTTTCCAAAACTGGCTCCATCATGAAATTGATCTAAATCTAAAAGAGATTCTTATGGTTTATAATAGAATTTGGCTAACAAAACAATGCAATAAAAAGAGAATGGAATAACACAATACAAGGAGGAATACAATATAATATAGTCTCTTATACTAGTTTAATATGTATAATACATGTAAACACCCCATTTTTGCCCTCGGAATCAACAATTCTCAATAATAATTAATTTTTTAATTTTTCCCAATTTTTCCTAATTTAGCATAAAATAATAAAAATGTTCAAAAAAATAAAAATAAATAGGAAAACACTTCAAATTTGAAAAATGATTTCAGAAATGCAAATAATAAATAATAAACAATTTTTAAAATTTTTTGGAATTTTCAAAAAATACAAAAAATAGAAAAATCGCATTGCATATATGCAATTTGCGAAAATAAAAAAATCAGGAAAGTGGGCTAGCTCAGCTGGTCCGGACCATGGGCTAAGGCGCGCACAGGGGGTCGAGGTCTCGGGTTCGAATCTCGGAGGACACAGTTTCCGTGTTTTGTAATTTTTCGACTTATCCAGTGACACGTGGCAGCATCTGATTGGCTGGAAGAAACGCACGCGCCGGGCGCGTGATCATCCCTTACCTCGAGCCCGAGATCGCCGGCGAGAAGAAAAAATTCGTATTTCGGCCGTTTTGATCCGATTTTTTGCACGAATCCAACAGATCTTCAACGGAAATAAGATAAACACTATCTAATTGGAATCAAATCGTAACAAACCGTTGGATAGGCACGGATCGGAGTTAGTTTTTCAACCGAAAATCCGATCAGCTTCAATCGGAGGAAATCCGAGCTTATCCAGCTCAATTTCAGGTGCCTATAAATAGAGGAGGAGGTGAAGAAGCCAACACACAGATCAGAATTGCGAGAGAGAGAGAAAAGAGTGCAAATCGGAGGAAGTCCAAGCCGTGACCGCCGATCGGAGTTCAAACCACCGCAAGGAGACGTTCTGGGAGTAAACCGCCACCACCATCGGATTCAGCACCCCCAAGAAGCTAGGATTCGACACTTCACCCGTCGCAAACGACCGCCGGAACGCCGTGAACGAGCCAATACCGCCGCCGTGTCCGACCGATTCGACCCGATCCGACCCGACCCGCTCACCGATCCGGATCCAAGTAAGTCGGATTTTCCAGATTTTTTATTATTATTTATTTTGTTTATTTGTTTATGTTGAATTTATTTATTATTATTTATTATATTGTCAGCCATTTATTTATTTATATTGTCGATAAATAGGAAAATGTAGGAATTGTATTTTTCTAGGATTTAATAATGTAGAAAATAGAAAATAGAAAATAGGAAATAAGGAAAAATAAAATAAAAATAATAAAAATGATGAAAAATAATAGAAATATTAGAAAAAAAAAATAATAAAATTTTAAATTTCAAAATAGGATAGAAAATAAACTTGAGATAAAATTTTCAACAAAAATATAAAAATTATAAAAATCATGAAAAACTTATAAAACTTATAAAAAACATAAAAATCATGAAAAACTTACAAAACTTATAAAAATCACAAAAATCATGAAAATCATAAAAAACATAAAGATCACAAAAATTTAAAAAAATTCCAAGAATTACAAAAAAATAAGTTTTAACACTTAGAAAATCCTTTTCTTCGAATAAACTCAAAATAGATGTTTTCCCCCGAAATCATTTTCAAAAAAATCAAATTCAAAGTTTATGCTTAGAAATTTTTAGAAAAATCCCAAAGATGTTAAGAACGTAAACCAAAAGAGTTTGCAAGAATTAAAATTCATCAACAAACTTAAGATTTTCGAAAAAAAGCGAACTACGGCTTGTTTGATCCTGAGTAGCAGGTACGTAGGCACCCATTCGGGTCAACCCCCTAAAATAAATAAAAAATCATTTTCTTGAAATAAATTCAAAAACATAATAAAAGTAACAAAAACACAATGAAACACATTTCTAAAGATGAACAATTTTGAGAGATTAGGTGGTAACCGCATAGGTTTTAATAGGTTAGCCTCCGGACTTAGAAACTCTGGTTTTTCCTTTTTTCTTCTCACAAAAACGAGAAGAGGAAATAACGACGACTAGTAGTCCAAATTAAGACTAATCCGCTCCTTTAGTCTTAATTCACTTTTCCCAACAACAGTTGGGTGGCGACTCAAAAAATCAAACGAAATTCCTAATCCAAGTCGAGGATCTAGATTAGATGAGCATAGGGTTTAGTTTAGATCGGATTAGGAACGGAAATTCAAAAATTAGACTCGACAATACAAGATAATTTTTTTTTTAAAAAAAAATATAACCGTTTCGTTGTAACAATTTACAATATAATATCGATGCATGTATCGCTTGTGTTATCATTTGTACCTACCTTTTTAGTATTTTGAATAGGATCCATGCACCCTTATAGAAAAAAAAATGTGATTAGAACTTATAATAATTACCAATAAATAAATAAAAATTCATATTTATTAGAACTTGTTCTGCTTTTAGTACTCCACACGTTATTATTTTAGTTTATATATATAGGTTTATGATTGTGATATCAAGAAAGAGACGGCTATTCTTATTCCTTAGGTCACAAGCGGGTGTTAAGCATTAAATGTTATGTTGGGTCTCTGGGATAATTGAAAGCAATCTTAAGGGAGTGTTAGTTTTTTTTTTTTTGTTTAATTTTCAAGTTATTAAATATGTGCAATTATAAAACTTTTTAGCAGTGATTTTCGTAATATTCTTAAAGATAAAAAGTCTAAAAGGAAACATATAGGATGAGGTAGTTTCCAACACGGAAGTTACTTGAAGGTTTCCACATCTTTTAAATTGCCCCATTCGTATCAACTTTTTAGAAAGATATTCCACTGCGTGCCGTGCGATACTATCTACGTGCGGAGGCTTGAAGAAGCTAACGTAAGAAGATGATGGAACATAAACGAAGCACCCTCTTTTGTAATTAAATTGTAGCATAAAAAGTTCAAAATTTAGAAGTGGCAACAAGGGGTGAGAATCCTCGTATGGTCGGATAGATTTTAGTTTGCATCATGTCAAGTCATCAAATGAATTATTCACTTTGGAATCACGTATATTATCATTCTCCAGCCACGTGAACTTTGGGCAGCCGGAGAAAAAATTAAAATGAGATTCTGTTTTTCTCCGTTCTCGTTGAGTCACTTGTAAAATAGAAATATCGAAGGTTACTCTGATTATTATTATGATGTTTAAGTTAGTATAAACTTAAATATAAAAAAAAAATAATTCTATTAAAATTATATAAAACATGATAAATATGAAGTATAATGAAAGTTTGAATCAAGTAATCTTCATTCCCATTACATTACTAATACCTTAGAATAAGTAGGGCAGTTAGGTGCAAACCCAAATTTGTCCAAATCTTCCTCTAGAACTCTCCCAAAGGTACGTATGACTAAAATAGAAAAAAAGAAAGCACTTGTTAACTTCAAAGGTCTAGATCAAGAAGCAATTGCTATATTTCCACGAAACCTTGCAACATTATTTTAAAGTACTTCCCTCAAATTAAAGAACCATACTTCAAGTCACCGCATAAAACCCTAAATCACAGTCATGATACAGTAAATATAAAATATTACTTTAAGAGAAGTGAGTTTATGTAACACGATTCTAGAGGAAAAGAATATCCTCAATACATGCTTACCTAACCAACGTCCAAGACAAAATTTCCGCTTTGAATACGCGGAAGATATCGGGTAGCTTCTAATGATTACATCCACCTATTTATGACCTTATTTAGTTTACTAAAAATTTAAATAAAACTATAATTTTTTTTTCTTTTAAAGAATCAAATTCCAAGTAATATAAATAAATTAGAAATTCGATTCTGTGAGAAACCTATTCATCAAAATCAATGGAATCATATGATTCTTTTCACTTCATTATATTACAACTTTGGTTCTTACTCATGCGTAATCGATAGCCAACGGTTGTCAAGCAGCCATTCGGTGTTGTCATCCCTGTTTAAATACGAGTACTTTAAGATTGTATCATTTAT
Organism: Laguncularia racemosa; assembly: GCA_037954665.1. Lineage (NCBI taxonomy): Eukaryota > Viridiplantae > Streptophyta > Magnoliopsida > Myrtales > Combretaceae > Laguncularia > Laguncularia racemosa. The sequence goes on along the minus strand of JBBMOL010000013.1, from coordinate 839,644 downwards.
GAGTAATGCCGGTTTTGATGGTTTTTTCCATCGCCATTAATAATGAGCTAGCATTTAAATAAGTTTGGTGACTGGTACTACCATTTGTCGTGACGTGCTCGTTTAGCTTTAGCTGTCCAGAAGCAAGCCTAAATATATTTAATATAAGGTGAAATATAATCCTAAATCATTCGATGAGATACGTAAAAGAAATCTCCTTTTATTTATAAATCAATTAATACCAATCGAGATTGTAATACATACTTTTGCAAAACTTTTTTTTCTATTTTTTTTTCCTCTTCAGTTCAGTGTGCATAATAAGTTCTCGAGTGTTTAGAAGAAATATTGACGGTGGTGCCATAAAATTTAAGTGTAGCATATATTGGGTGTTTAAAGTGTTTTATACGTAATAATTTTATGATTGCAATATTTCAATAAAGATATATCTTTCCTATAAATGATTATCTGCTTCTAATTACTTGCAATAACTATTAATACTATGATTATAGCTATTCTTAATGAATAGGATTATAGAGTAGCCATTCTAAGAAGCCACTTGATTCTTGGTTCTATACGGAATGCCGAATCACATCCAAAAGTATAATAGCGTCGACGATTAAGTATGCCTAAATAGGTACCACTTGGAGTTGGGTTTGGCATGGGTAAATGTTATAAGGAGATTTTAGTTTTATATGTTACGACCTCGGAGATTTGTAACGTTGTTGAATTTCCTGGCTATGCTATGCAAGGAATGAGTTTCCATCCTTTAGCAAACACCAGCAGAATCCCTAGAAAGTTCCATCCATTTTATCCCATGCCCGAAGCCAAAACAGACAAAAGCGTAAGGATGGGGCAGGATTGGCATGGGCTTTTCGCTTCATCACTTTACTGCCTTTTACCATTGATTTAGCGTGTTTTGATAGGATTTTTTTTTTTTAAAAAAAAGCCCACATGTATCGATTTTACAAAATTAAATATCTAACCTATCAATCCCCACAAATAGATTTATCTACTCTTCAATTTAGTCAATTCTAAAAACCAAAAAATAATTATTTTCTCTATTCAATAAACTATATTATTTAAACATTTTTTTTCTCACTTTCCATCTCTCATGTCTTGATAACCATCATCAATGAACCCATGACAATTTATGGAAAAAATCTTCAAACTACAAATTTTGTCTAATGTACGGAATAAAATCGCCTTAACTAATACAGGGGGCTAAACTAAATAGCATTATAAAAAATAAAAAATAAAAAATAAAAATACCTGCATTTTAGGCTTCAGTCCACGATTTGGTTTAGTTCTACAAAACACTCATATCATGCATACCATAGTTTTCACATTCTAAGATCTCTATACTTCCTCAGTATATGCAAAATGTCTTTTTCCTCCAGACACAAAATAAATACCAACAAGTTTGCCAAATATAATTTTAAATCCAAGCAAGTCAACCTAACTTACCGACTGATATTGAAGCCCAAAACTCAATACAACATTTAGGCCTGTTTCCCATATCCAATTTAACATAATATGGTTTTATTACACTGTATCAAATTCTTTTTTTTTTTTTTTTTTGGATTTCAATACATTATGTTTTGGATTTCTGGCAATCTCAATGTCACGTAAATTTTAAATTAAATAACTTCCCAGTTTCATATGCAACTTGTAAGAAGCAGAACATATTACAGTATAAAAGTTATTGAGTAGTTCCAGAGAATTATAAGTCGGTTCCGATTCTAACATATTAGATCCTGTACCAACATGGCAAGGATTCCGCCATATGCAGCCCGTGTCAATTCATTCCTAAACGTAAGTCACAGCAAATATACAATAGCCTGCATGGTGGGCTTGTTTTATGGAAAAACATTTTCCCAACCTCCTTCTTTCTTACACATCGAAATTAATATTTGACAATTGTTATAATTAAAACTCTACAGTAGTTTCAAAAAGTTACAAATACTCAATGGTTTTAGCAGTAATTGACGGGGCAAGACAACTATAGTTGCAAAGCTTCAATGATAACCTCACGACCACAGAAAATATAAATAATAAACGAAAACAACTTTCTCCTTTTAAAAATAGAAAATTCACCACCTGCTACGGCCTGCCGTATACACCACTCACCACCACTTTTTTAAAAGCCACTAGCAACCACTACATAATTTAGATTACAGCAAGTGTAATGTTTTCAATATGACAATCATTGGTCTGGAATAAGTTTTTCCCAAACCAACACGCCCTATTCCACTTGTTCTGGTCTTCCAACTAATAAGAAGAAAAGCCACACTACAATAGCCTTACAGACATTTCATTCTCATATCTTTTTGGCCCAACTTGATGTTTTCTAGGCAAAGGATGTGCCAATACTCATAATTAACAAATCCCTTCCATATACAATCCCTTTGGGACTTACCAGTAACATTGCCCTATGAAAAATGTAGGTGTGGAAGCCAGAAACCAACTTCCCCAGCATAATAAATCCTGCTGCATATCATGCCTCATGCAGAAGTGCACCTAAAAATTACTATTTCTAAATAACCAAAACTCTATAAACCATAGCATAGAACAAACAAGCTTACAAATGTAAGGAGTAGGCTTGGCAAAGCTTCCCACTTAAATATAAACTGATTCATATTGCACAGTGGGGATGCACTATACAGATGAAAACCTCAGCATAACTAGAAATTACTTTTGGGAAGCAGAACAAAAGAATGATAACCTATAGTGTGCAAGTACAAAAATTATATCAAGCAAAATTGGATTACAACTATCCTCAAAACTCATCGAAAATCGTCATTCCGAAGTCTGTTGGTGAATATCATCATTCTGATGTCCGTTGGTTATTGCTTTCCACTACTTGCAGCTTCTGGTGTTGGTTTGACAATACTAAGCTGGCCTCCTTCTTTATTAGCTGCAGTAGCTGCCTTGACCTCATTACAGTAGTTTATAAACTTGGTCATTTCCTGTATCATAAAAGAATCTATGATTTTCTAGGAGATGACATAGATGATACAAAAAAAAAAAAAAAGAAGATTACTTGAACCCAAAAAATGAAGGATTAATGCTTAAATCAGAGTAAAGTAATAATCTCGCAGAATCATCTTCTGAACCTTCAAATATTTGAAGACTTGAAGAAATCTTGGCATAAATCATCATTCCTAATAAACAACTAGAGTGTGGGTAGAATCAAAGCTTTTGATTTTATCTTTTCATGACATAAGGTGTAGTGTCACAGAATGATTTGATGACACAAGCCGTCAAGGCTTCATCATCTGCCACCAAAAAATTTCTCACTAATCCTATTCTGGCTGAGAAATAAGCTCCAGTTGTTATTGTATGCAATTGTAGCTTGCAGATCATTCTCAAGAACTACAATGCATCACACCACTAGATAATTGCTTTGGCTTGTCAGCTCATTTACAGAGTCAATGTTATTATTCTTGTGTAACTAGCAAGACGCTGGCCATCTTTTCAAATAGCAAATATGCTTTCTTACAATGCGATTGAGCTACTTATAAGATCTGCCCCTTTCAGGCAACTTCGAAAACAAAAAACCTAGGCGCACTGAAATAACATTTAGCATCAAGAAATTCTTCTAACACTAGAAAAAATCAAAATAGAACTGTCTCCTTCAGGTATTGACTAGCAATATCAGGGCTGGGGCGGGGAAACAAAAACTTGAGTCTTGATGCAGCTAGAAAATCAACGCAGCATTAACTAAATAACAACCTCATAGTTGGGTCACTTACCAATCACTTTTGAATTATCTTGACCATAAATATAACAACAACGCAGAAGCACAAACCGATAGCATCATTCAAATACTACCCAAATCCAGCTCAATTGCAAAATTTCTAAGCTACCGATTCCTAAATATCACAGTTTTTTTGGATAAATAAAATCACAGTTTTGAGCTTAGAAAACTTATAGTTTTCTATTAAAACGAATAACGCAGAAGATTTTATCACTTTGTTACAACAATTAGCAATTCAAACTACACCAAGAGAAAATAAGGGACAGAATTAAAAAAAAGAAGTAAAATAAGACATACCCGATCTGTTTCCATATCCTTCGTGACCTTATTAGGCTTCACAAACTTTTTCCCTGAATACCCAACAACATATTCAATCAATTCATACTAATAAGACCCTAAAGTAAACCCTAAAATCAGATACATATGTGCCCATAGATCACACACCTTTGCGAGTATGTGCGACTTTACCGTGACGATTTGCAGGTAAAGTTTTCTTCTTTTGTTGTCCTTTGAAAAGATTCGATTTCTGGGTCATCTTCTCCCTACTCGCATTTAGGGTTTGCAATTAGTGTTTTGTAGTGTTAGGTTCTTAGGTTTTTCTTTTACGCGTGTGGACTGTAGAGTGGGTTGGATATGCAATTTCGGGGCTTAGGCTATATACTAACGGGCCTAGAGCCCTCTAACTTTGTTAGCTGGCTTTGATTTGATTAGAATTCTTGTCTGATCATTTTATAGGCGAATTTATTCTTACCCTTAGGATAAACTTAAACAAGCTATTTCAATTTTGAAAATAACATTAAATTCGCTAATGTTTAGTATCATGACAGATTTTTATTAGAAAATTTCAGTAAATAAAAATGTATACATTTAAAAAAAGAGAGAGTATATATCTATGTTTACTTACCTTTTTTTATTTGAATTCTTAATTTTTTTATTTAAATCCTTAATATTTTCTTTCTTATATAAAATTATGACTTCTATCAACTTTGTTAAATTATTCATTTATCATTGACATGAGTTCATATTTTATTCATCTATAATAATTAATTTAATAAAATATGATGTTAAATATATTCAACACATAAAAAATATTATTAGATATATTTGATTACATGATTAAGTAAAAAATAAAAAATAAAAAAAGGGAAAACAAAAATTTGTGCAAACCTCAACCACATTATTGGCCCTAGCAAGGCTAATTAGAAGCTACAAAATATACACATTTTATATATTGAAATCTTCTAATTAAAATTTGTTGTAGTACTAAAAACAATCGGATTTATTGTTATTTTTCAAAATTGATATAGCTTGTTTAAATTATCTATCATTATACAAAATATTTCATAAAATTGCCATATGTAAAAGGAATAGGGACAAGTAAATTAGGAGCTACCCGTGTTTGTGTCAAAACTTAATTAAGATAGCATTTAATTAGTAGAACTAGACAGTATAAAGAGATATGATAGTATTGTACAAGAAAAAAAAATTATAATATAATATTCTTATATCACATTTGGTTTATATAGTACAATATACAAAATTTTGTGATAATATTAAGTTATTTTTGGCATTAGCATAAAAATTCATATGATGATAATATAATTTTTTTTTAGATATACTTATTTTTTCTATTGAAATGAATTTTTGTATGATATATGGTATAAAATTTTTTGGATTTTGTTTAATAACTTGGTTTACTATGCAAATCAACTAAATTCTTTATTCAATATATTACTATGAAATTATGAAAAGTAACATATCTTTTGTCCAACTACAAATATGGAAACTTTTCTTTCTAGAATGGAATCGCACCATACCGGATTGAACTAAGTAAGTACTCTCTATGAAGGTTGGAAGTCGATTAAAAGGAATTTTACTGTGCATGGCCCATTTGGCTCCTGGTTTTCCTATTGTTTTCATATAATTATGACTTATCCTTTAGAGCTAGAAAAGCTAAAAATACACATATTATGTACAAAGCAAGCATAAAATCAAATATAGATGAAAAATGGCTTTGAAAAAAAGATTTCTGAATTATTTAGAAAAATGATCACAGTGATAGATTTAATTTATCATGCCCCTATACGTGCATTGTCATTTCTATCAATATTACACTGATACTTTTAAGACTCAAAGCTCATTTCATGTGTACAAATATGCATATATTGTAGAAATATTCTTTACATATTCTTTACCATTGTAAATATTTTCTTCCTATTTTTGTTCTTCCTATTTTTGGAACCAATTACGTTCCTGATTTGTAGCAAGGAATTGGTGATCTGTTACCTTTTTTAGTGTAGGTTTCCCATTGCTCTTCTTATTATATATTGCTCTCCTGTTGTAATCTCAAGATATATGAATAAGATATATTTATTGAAATTCTCTCATCTCTATTTTCATGTTATATGTAAATCAAATCATACCTAGCAGTGGCTAATCCCATATCTTGGATTATGCATCAAAGTTGTTAGTGAAAATTGAGATAAAATACTTGTCGAAACCAAAGTGTACAAAAAAACAGAGACTAGAATAAAGACAATTAAATAGGGTCACGTACAATGGCTTTAATAGTTTTACGACATTGAAGCTAACAACCATTATAATCCATTAAGTAGTGAAACCTGGTTCCCCTAACTTAACACAAACCACTCTCTCTCTTTTCTACTCTACTTAGTCCTTCACTTCACTCATTTCTTCTCGTCCTAGTGGCTTGTGAATATTTACCCTGGCACTTGAGTTGACATGCTAGCTGATCATATGTAAGGTGTCGAGAAAATAGCGATGCTTTTTCCATGTCGACTTCACCCTCCTGAAATCAACATCACTCTCACTTGTGTAGGACACTGGTTCTTCCAAATAATGTTGTAATTTATTAGCAATGGTGATGAGAATAGGATATTAGTTCAAATTGAACAGGGGTGCATTCTATACTAGAGCACCATGTGTTTATATACAAAGTAACTCCGGGTAGTAGAAAGATTGAGCCAATGAATCATACAAGTAATGTATGATATACATCAATGAATTTAATAATTAAAGGATATCATTGACATTTTTCAAAATTTTCTTGAAAAATGATTTTCATATTAACATTTTTTTAAATTTACCATATCATGCAAGTAATGTATGCGCATATAAAGTTTGGACATAAACAGAAGAGAACTTATGATTGTATTAGAGTTGGTACAAAGTTTGAGCATGAAAACTAGTCCAAATGGACTTAAACTTACTAGATACCCTAGCTTAAACAACGTACATTGCACGAATAATGAAATAAGACATGTGACCATACAAAATACTAAAAAGACCCCATTTAGTGGTGCTAGGCACTCATGCAGCACTTGTGCTAATGAGTAGCAGACAGTCATAACAAATTTGCACCCTGTGGTGGTTTTGAAAAGAATATTGATGGAAGTTTTTTAAACCACCCACTACCATTACTATGTGTAAGAAATCTCGTAGGTAATTGTTCAACACTCCTTGTACCATATAGAGTGCAAGTATCAATGAAACTTTTTTGTATTGTACTTTTAGTTATTGATGAGAAAGCCTTTCTCCATTAAGCTGTCCACAATGTCCTTGAAAGTCACCTCCAAAGGAGTGAAGCTATATTTTGTATGTTGGGATAGAAGGCTTTTTATCGTCGCATCTGCATTGTATGAAAACAAGATAGAGAGACAATTATATGTTATATAATAGGTTTAAACTTTTAAATTAGGTAGTTGTTGGTTTAAAATTTATCATGGTTCTAAAGCAGGAGCTACTAAGTTAAAATCCTTGGATGATCATCATTCAATCCCTAAGAAGTAAATGGTACACTAGACGTATTTCAATTAAAATTGCAATTAAATCTTAAACCTTTTTAATCCTTATCGATTGAGTTTTGATAGATACTTTAGTCCTAAACTTTTTTTAGAAATGCCATTTAAATTCCATCAAATTGTATTTGAAATAATATAAAAAATTTAACGGTTGCACTCATTTAGCATTTTGTTAATGACGTTTTCCCCTAAATACTAAGAAATTAGTTGCATAATAAAGAAAAGAAAAACCCGAAGTTATGAAGTTATTAACAAGGAATATACACAAGATTTAGATGATTAAGAGAAGAACCTTGGGATCTTCTGGAGTGAAAAGTACGGGAGATGCTGTATGGAAGACACCTTCACATCCATCGATAGCAAAATCAAATGATCCCCCTTCCATTAAATTTGCTTCAAAGAACTGAAATCTTTCCTTTGCTCCATCGAGGGCAAGCAAATGTTTGGTCTTTTAGGGATCATCTTCACTTAGAAAAAGAGAAAACATATTCATAGTCTTAGCAAGAATCTAAGTGAAATATTTCGAGTCATAATATATGTTACCTACAACTGCTTAATTAAATCATCTATCTGATTGCAACAAGTTGTCTCCCTAAATTCAAACCACTTCAACAATTTATGCATACAGTGTAGCAATATTAGTTTTCACAATTATAACGATCCCTCAACACATCGACACTTGTAATTTAGAGAATTTTCACTAAAGTTCTCAAGTAGTCAGTTAATCAAATAGGGTTGAAATAGTGATACAAAGATTAGAACTTAGAATCTCCAAGTTTAGCTCCATGTCCACACCATCTAAGTGCCTCTTTGGCTCATCAATTTGTTATGGTTTCGGTGTTCATTTAGCATCGTTTCAAAATGGGATGTTCGGATAATAAAGATAAAATAAAAAAGTAAATAAGAGGATATACAAACATGGAAGTTTTGATAAAAACATAAGAAATGGTGAAACAGATAGAAGATGGCTAGTGATGAACTGACTTGGGTCACGAACCGCTGTTTGACAAGATAGCTATGTTGTAGTAGCAGCTTGAGTAACTAAGATGTGATGTAACCCGATGCTCCTGTTACACAGACCACCTTCCTTTCCATGTCCATGTCTCGTTCTTTTGTAAAACCTGGCTAAGTATTGCAAAGGGATAGGAGTAGATGACTAGAGTGGTGGTCTAGTGTCTCAATTCCCAAAGAAACAAACGATCCAGACTCATTTAGAACATGATAATTAAATGCTATATAACTTGGGTAACACTCTTCACTATTGTGATTTTTTTAAAATTTTAGAAATATTATACTTGTAATAATTATTCCACAAATAGATTTTAAAGATGCAAATCTAATTTACAATTTTTTTTTTCAAAATTTGCAAAACTGAAAGTGCACATCAAGTTTATACCTTCAGTACAATTGTACTATGTAACATTTTTTTGACATTATCTTCATTATCTAATAATGTAATGGAATTTTACGAACCTATAAAAATTACTACAAAGTAATATTGCAAACCCATAAAAATTATTATAAAGTGATACTTCAATTTTGCACAGTATCACAATATGTGATCTCAAATGTATAGGAAAAAATTTTGCACCGATAGCTTATAATATAAATGCAAATTCTCAGTTCATATGTTCATTATTAGATATTTCGATTTTTTCTTCCAATCTTCTTTTTTATCACAATTTCAAAATTGTTGTTTTCTTAATTTCTATTTTAAGCAGGTTTAGCTTATACAACTACGTGTGTAAAAATATTTACAAGACATTTTTCTAACTTCTTCTTCGAAACTATATTTCAGTATGTTTTTCTTGAGAAAGAAATTAATTTTTTTCCTATTATATTACTTTGTATCAATGCATAAAAAAATAAATGCAATTATTTGTATTCTACTATTTTTATTAAAATACTAGTAGTTGTTTATTAATAATTAAATAGTAATTAATTATTTGTTAATATATAATTAATTAACATTAAAAATGAACTAGTAAAAAAAATTGGTATTTTTCATAAATGAAAGGTCTTTATTTGTAGCTGTGAAAATTATTGTAAAAGTAATCATTAATTACTAACTAATTAGTTGTTAATTAGTCATTAGTTAACTATTAGAAACTTAATTAGGAAAAAAATTCGTTTTGATTATAAATGTAATATTTTTGTGTGTTATTGTAGAAGTAACTATAAAATTGAGTTGTTGTAAATTAAATATTAATTAATAGTAATTAGTCGTTAATATGCCATTAATTAATTGTTAGAAAATTAATTAGTGAAAAATTTTATGTTGATTGTAAATATAATATGTTTATGTGTTTTTGTAAAAATAGTTATAAAATTAAGTTGTTGATAATTGACCATTAGTTATCAATAATTAGTTGTTAATATGTAGTTAATTAATTATTAAAAAATTAATTAGTGAAAAATTTTGTATTGATCGTAAATATAATATGTTTATGTTTGTGTGTGTTTGTGTATGTGTGTTTTTATGTAAAAGTATTTGTTAATTAATCATTAATTAATAGTAATTAGTTGTTAATATGTTATTAATTTATTGTTAGAAAATGAATTAATGAAAAACCTAGGATTCATTATAAATGTAATATGTTTGTATGTTTTTGTAAAAGTAGTTATAAAGTTAAGTTGTTAATTAATTGTAATTGGTTGTTAATATATTATTAATTAATTATGAGAAAATGAATTACTAAAAAATTTAGTATTGATTATAAATGTAATATTTTTGTGTGTTATTGTAAAAATAGTTGTAAACTTAAGTTGCTGTTAATTAACCATTAATTAAATAGTAAATAATTGCTAATAAATTGTTAATTAATATTTTCATATTAATGGTAACATTTACTAATTATTATTATTATTATTATTTGCATAATAGATGGAGCTTGGATTCTTCGATCCTTTAGTGTTAATGTAGTAGGAAGGACATTGATCACAAATCGTTTGGGATTAAGAGTAAACGGCCTTTAACTTGTTGATTACTTTATATTTCATTACGAATAGTATAACCTCCATGAAAGACCCCCCTTCACCGAACCTACGCAATGGAAATAGATAATATTAGCATTACACATGCAATGTATAGATAAATGAAATGTGCAAGGTTAAGCCGACATTCATGAAATTATATGTATTGGTATCCATCATTTACCATTTTGCCACGGTTTTCCCTTTTTCTATACAAAGTTTTCCCTTGAGTGGAGTGACAGGAAGTATACTAGCTCCTAATCAAGTTCGTTGCCTATGGGCATGAAGTGTGTCCTATATCAACTCCTGTTGTGTCCACTCATACCAATCGGGTATATAATGCATCATGTCGCGCCAGATTAACACAACTACTGCATAAGCATGGGGGTATGGATTTTGTATATTTGCCACTTTAGGTAATTGCATATGTTGCGGGTAAAGTCAACAGTGTGCTTTCGACTCTCTTCCCTTAACCTGCTCATTACACGATGACTACCAATGAACACTTTAAAAGGTCTATCTTGCTTGCTATAGTCGATGATCATGTGGTTGTTAGCTCGTGAGCTCTATTTGTCAATCTTTTCAGTTGCATATTTGGTGAAAATTCTACCTTTACTATGTTTTTTAAAGCCTTCAAATGCTTCTTGATAAAGTACCCTACACAATTATAGAATGTCTTCTTCACCAAAATAGTCACAGGTAATTCTCGAGCCCCTTTCAACACAAAATTGTAGCTTTCAACAATGTTGGAGGTCATATACCCAAACCTATAGTAACTGTCATGAGCCAGTATCCACATATCTAATGACATGTTGACAAGCCAGTCTAATGTATCGGGTTTAATGATCCTTACCTGCTCCATCACAAAGTTTAGCTTTTGAGATCGTGCTTGTAACTTAGAGTATGTAACCAACCTTTGACATTGCATGTTTTTATGTGCCGAGTTGACTTCTTCTTTAACTGCCAACACAATGCTGACATGTCATGTAATATGAGGCAAATGGTTTCACGGCCTGCATGGTTGTTGACAATATATTTCTTTAATTTCCTAAAAAATTAGTCCCATGTTTTAGCCATTTCCTAATCTACGAGAGTAAATGCCAGTGGAAGTATATGATTGTTGCCATCAACAACAGAAGTAATTAGCAACTTGTGAGTGTACTTTCCATATAGAAAAGTTGTGTCGATGGTAACAATAGGTCTACGGAATTTCTATGATACAATGCATGGCTCAAATGTCCAAAATACTTAATTTAACATGGACACCCTAGGGGTAGTTGATTTGCTCCACCTTCAATTAATTTATGTTTTGAGATTTGATTTTTTTTTTTAGTGGCATTTAGAAGAATAGGGAGTTCAATGTAATACTTCTCCCAATCCCTGTACACATGTTCTATAGCTCATTTCTTCCCCTCCTAAACCCGTTTCCTACTTATCTTGTAGCTAAACTTTTGTTTGATAACAAAAGCAAGCTCCATAACTTTCATATCAGGATTGTCCCTAACAAGGTTTACAAACCGGCTAGCAAGAAGATTGCAATCCAGTTGTGAGTGATTCTGACTAATTAGCAGGTTGTTGCATGTATGTGGACCCTCAAATCTCGTCATTATGAACATGCCCTCTAACTTCTTTTTTTAGGCTCGAAGCCTCTATTTACAACCATTGTCTTTTCTCAAATAATAAATAGACCAAAGCAATGGATTAAATTCTATAACAATGAAGTTATAATGGTTCTTCACATGGTAAGACTTCACTACTTAAATCACATTTTCTTTTATTATGAATCTCATGCCCTTGTACAAATCATTACTGCTGCTCAAACCATTGCAAAAATTATTTTGCTTCTACTTGAAATAAATATAACCATCATCACTACCAGTGTTGTAGTATGGAATAGGATCTCTAACTATTATACTTGGTGGTTCAACTTGCTTTAGTTAATATATTGCTTATGTTGAGTACGTAGGTACGATTGAAGAGTCCTCTTTTGGTACTTTATCTCCATTGTTTTCACTTCTCCTCAAATTCTCCTCATTATTGATACTCGCCTCCTCAACACCCATTCTTACATCGATGTCTATTACAGTTTTTGCTCTAAAACAAACTATATATGGATCACTTGTCTCTGGTTATTGTAATATTAGAGTAACTACTTTATCTACTTCATTTTAAAAATTTATTGAAAAATAAGAAAGTACGTATAATATATGTGTATTTAAGAGTAAAATATAACATATTATTAGACATAGTAAGTGGTAAGGTGTGTAATTTTTTAAATAAAAGGTGATGGGTTTGGTTCCCATTAATGTCATTTTACATTTTTTTCATGTTGCATTTATTCTTATATTGTTAAAATGGCACTATCTCCCTCTTTTTTCTTATTTTTTTTATAATAATTAATAACATTAAATTTCATTTAATATAAAACATAGTTAACTAATAAATTCTCTTGAGTTTATTAATTCATTAATTGTATACCATAAATAATAATTAAATTGCTAATACTATGAATGTTTCAATTTTATCAAATAAAGTATAGAGAAATAGTTATAAGCATATAACTTGATGTACTTTATTTACAAATAACACCATGAAAATAGATGTGGATTATTAAATGATTGAAGATTGATAATTTTTGTAGCATTGTTAATGATATAATCTTATAGAGTCATCATTTAAAAAAAAAATGAAGCATACTTATATTTATATAATTTTTTTCTACTTTATTTGTATTTACTTGTTTAAATATTTTTTATTGTATTCTTGTTAATAATAAAATTTACACAAGTTAGTTTTATGTATTAATTTTTTAATTAATGGATAAATTTCAATATTAATATATATACAACAACAAAAATACAAGACATGTGTTCTTTAACTTCTTATGCAGTGCATTGAGTAGCTTTAATCATTTCTATTAAAAAAAAAGAATTAAAGTTTCCTTCTTATTAAGTATTAGAAAGTGTTGTGGTGTATTTGCCTTACAAAATCATATATATATATATAAGATTATGAGTAATCATAATATTAACTTAAATATAGTAAATTTGCCCCTTTAGTCCTATGGTTTTGCATCAACCCTTGAATAAGAACCATATACTTGAAATAATGAAGACAGGAAAATTACTTTTATTAATTTTACAAATTTTGCTATAGGTTCTATAGATTTTATATATAAAGAACTTGTAATATCACATATAAATTACTCTTTTAATATGGTATAAATTTGAAATTTATAAGAATAATGGTAAAATTTACAATTTTCACAAAATACTTTATACCATGTAAGTTTTATAAGGTATAAACGTAAACAATGATTATTATCCTTCAAGCAATTTTCTTATTACATACAGTCTCTTTTAATGCTTGTGGGATGGTAAGGATGAAATAAAACCATTTTTTTTTTTTTTTTGGTGGTTGTAATGGGAAAGGAGGATTCAAACTGGGTTCATCCAACCTGGAGACCCATATTTATGCTATTAGACTATAAGGGTTTTGGCATTGTTTAGTTTAATTTAATAGAGACAATTTGAATTTGAAAGGAAGATTAATTTAAGTGCAAATATTTAAAATTTTAAATTAAATTCTAAATGAAAGGACATGATTTTAATCCAATTCAAGAGTCATGTTCTAAAATTTAGGTTCAATTCAAATGTATTGATTTAAATTCAAATATAATCCAATGGACATGATTTGAAGTCAAAATCTAAGAGGTCCTAAAAGGAGGGTGTTCCTACTCTTTGCTCAAGGGTCGTATTTATATCAAATTTATCATATCAAATGGGTTAGCAAATCAAATGTAATAGACCTAAACATGAACACCAAGCTAGACATAGTCACGAGGCTAGTCGAAACTGCAAACCGATCCTATGGTTTTGACCTAAAATCGTGAATCGATGAGATGATACTTGACTTCTTGTGGAACTGTCGACTCCACGAGTTAATGGCAAGTCTAACTATCGATCCTATAGGAGCTAGTGGTTCTAACCTACCAAAAAAATAAAAAAATAATTTCCATTCACAACATTTAATGTCTTATTATTAACAAAACAAAAATAAATATATTAAAAGAGTATGTATAGTTAGATATTTATAAAATTTAATAAAAAGAAATTCTCATTCTTTAGTAATGTGGGACTAAAACCAACTTTTATTTTTTGATTTTCTTTTATAGACTTTGTTTCATGTTAATAAGATGACAACTCTACTTAAGTGTAATTTTATATAAATAAATGTAAATCTTTTTCATGTTTTTATAAAATGTTCTAAAAACTATTAAGAGTTTTAGACTTATAATCTTTTTAATATATATATATATATATATAATATGAAACGTTAAAAAAAATTTATAGTTGGTTCATGAGTTTGGAATTGATCCCATGAATTGTCGGATCCTTGAACCAAGTCCAAAACTGAGTCCTAGGATTCCACGACCTATTTCCCATTTTCAAGACCTAAAACCGCCGATTCTAAGTCTGGGTTTGGAGTGGTTTCACCTTGTGATCATGTCAACATCAAGCCAAAGGGTCATGTCAACCCAACAATTATCAAATTTTGCTTGTGTCAATCAATTTCAATTCACTAACTTGTTTCACATGATGTTATTTAACTTGACTCATTTTGCTCAAATAGACCTTAATATAATTTTTTCTTTCAAATATGTAAATAAAGAATTATACATTGATGCGGACCAAATAGCCGAAGACTACTTGGAGAAGTGGGAGAAGGAGAAACGAGCTAAGAAGCCGCGGTAGATTTCAACGCCGTCGGCTTTGCCTTTAACACCGCCGGCCTTGAGCCGGCTTTCATCTTAAGCTGCCGACCTTTTGGCCGGCTTTCATCCTAAGCCGTCGGCCTTTCGGCCGGCTTTCATACAAAGCCGTCGACCTTTCGGCCAACTTTCATGCAAAGTTGTCGGCCTTTTGACTGGCTTTCATTCTAAGCTGCCGGCCTTAGGCCGATTGTCACCACCAGCTTTTAGTTCCGTGATTTTCCTCTTTATTTATTTTTTCATGTAATTTTGTGGGACTATAAATACCTCTTAAGGTTTCTTATAGGGGATTATGTCTTATTCTAACACTTTTTACACCAAATATTGAGAGTTTTTCTCTAATTGAGTTTGCATCCTGCAATTTGTGTGTTAGAAATCAACCGGTGAATTGATTTCTTGTTTACCTTACGCATTTACGTTGTGTCAGATTGGTATCAGACCAAGGCGAATTCCTTCAAAGATGTCAACTAATCAAGGTGATGACGGTGGTCGTGTTCTTGACGGTGTTCAAGATGCGAGATCACAAGGAGCCAATCAGTGGGTTCCGAGGGCGGAGTTTGACGCTATGAATCAAAAGATCGAGTGTATGAAACAGCGCTTTGAGGAATTGATCGAGCGTTTCGACGCCATGGTAGTAGATCCCAATAGGGTTGGGGGTGTTGGCAGAAGTCAACCGTAGGTAGCTGATATCTATGGTGGCTAGATCGTTCAACCTGTTGTCGAAAATAGGTGAGGAAGGGTAGAATATGATGATTCTGGCGATGAATATGAGGTCCTATATGGAGGTAGACAACAACGAGGACAAGGTGGTAACGGTGATGGTTATCGCTAAAATCAATACAAGAACAACCAGAGGGATGGTGGTTATCGGAGAAATTGTTACGGGTATGACTAAGGAGATGGGGGAGATTACCGCCCGAAGGTCGATATCCCATGGTTTGATGGTAGTCTTAATATCAAAGGTTTTCTAGATTGGATTGCCGAAGTTGATCGATTCTTCGATTATATAGAGATTCCTGAAGACCGCTGGGTTAGATTAGTGGCATGTAGACTGAAGGGTGGAACCTCGACATGGTGGAAAAGGCTGTAGAACAGAAGACGGATAAAGGGTAGGCATCCAGTGAGAACGTGGTATCACATGAAACAACTATTGCAACACGATTTCCTTCCTCTAGAATACGAGCAGATATTGTTCCAATAATATCAACGGTGTTGTTAGGGATAGCGATCCGTGCACGAATATACTGTGGAATTCATGAGATTGGCCAAACAGAATGACTTGAGGGAGAGTGAAGGCCAACAAGTCGCACGGTACGTAGAAGGACTAAAGCTCCGGATTAAGGATAAAATAGGGGTCACAGTGGTGAGGAATTTGGTTGAAGCGAAGAACATGGCCCTATGGGCTGAATTGACGTTGCAGGAGTAGAGTAGTAGGTATGGAGGTGGAAGAAAGGGTTATGTCAATGATGTCGTTGGTAGTAGTAGTAAGTTAGGGATTGAGAAAAACAAAGGTGTTGTAAACAAGCTTAATGAAGAAAACACTAAGAGGGAAGATAAAAGTGAGGGGAAGAGACCTATTGAGCCTAGGGGGACCCAGAAACAAAGCAACCTATATGTCAAGCCGATTTTGGGAAAGTGTTTTCGTTGTAATCAGCCTGGTCATAAGTCGAATGAGTGCCCTACTAGGAGAAGTGTTAATATTATTGATAGAGGAGACGGAGATGAGGAATGCTGTGAGCTTGATGGGGAGGATGATTATTATGAGGATGGAGAAGAAGTGGTAGAATCGACCTATGTGATTAGGCGAATGATGTTGACACCGAAGCAGGAGGAGATTACCCAATGACACCAGTTGTTTCGCACTAGGTGTACCATTGGAAGGAAGGTGTTCAATTTGATAGTAGATAGTAGAAGCTGTGAAAATATTATTGGGAGTGAGGTTGTTAAGCAATTGCAGCTACCTGTCGAGAAACACCCAAATCCATACACCATAGGGTAGATCAAAGCTGTAGAGAAAATTGAGGTGAAGGGTACCGTTCTCAATAGGGAAGTACCATGATGAGGCCTTCTGCGACATTGTGGACATGGATGCATGTCATGTCCTATTTGGCATACCATGGCAGTTTGATGTGAATGCACAACACGCTGGAAAAGAGAACGCGTACAAGCTGGAAAAAGGGGGTGTGAAGTATATGTTGTTGCTATTAAAGAAGGAGGGACGTTCGGGGGAGAAGAGAGTGGAGAGCCGTTCTTTCTTGACTATCACCCAGTTAGGGAAGGAACTGGTAGATGATTTAAAGGAATCGCGGGTGGTTCACGCTCTAATAGTGAAGAATGTTACAGGTGGAGGAGATGAGGTGAGTGTGGAAGTTCTTAAGGCAGTGAAGAGGTTACTGGAGGAATATAGGGAGGTGGCTCCTGATGACCTACCTGAGGGTCTACCGCCTTTGAGGGATATCCAGCATTAGATAGATTTGGTGCCTGGGGCAAGTCTTCCCAATTTGCCATACTATAGGATGAGCCCCATGGAGATTGAAATCCTTCAAGAGAAGGTCCAAGAGTATTGGACAAAGGGTTTATTCGAGACAGCCTGAGCCCGTGTGCGGTACCTGCACTATTGACTCCCAAGAAAGATGGGAGCTAGAGAATGTGTGTTGATAGTAGGGCTATCAACAAGATCACCATAGGTTACAAATCCCCCATACCATGCCTGGAGGACATGTTGGACAGGTTGAGCGGGGCTGCTATCTTCTCCAAGATAGATCTGAGGAGCGGATACCACCAAATTCGAATTCGCCCTGAAGATGAATGGAAGACGGCATTCAAAACCAAGGATGGGTTGTATGAATGGTTGGTGATGTCATTTGGTCTCAGTAACGCGCTAAGCACCTTCATGCATGTGATGAACCAGGTACTGAAACCCTTTAATGGTCACTTCATTGTAGTGTATTTTGATGATATCTTGGTGTTCAGTAAGTCTGAGGAAGAACACCTTGAATATTTGAAGTGTGTCATGACTGTGTTGAAAGAAAATAAATTGTATGCTAATTTGAAGAAATGCATATTTTTGTCGAGGCGACTATTGTTTCTTAGGTTTATAGTCAGCAATGAGGGGGTGGTGGCGGATGATGAGAAAGTAAAGGTGATCAAGGAGTGGCCTACTCCAAAAGCTATCATTGAGCTGAGGAGTTTTCTAGGCCTAGCTAATTTTTATAGGAGGTTTATTAGACATTTCAATACAGTCGCTGCTCCATTGACTGAATGTTTAAAGAAAAGGGAAATTTCAATGGGGTGAAGAGGCCGAAGCTAGCTTTGTAGACCTGAAAAGGCGGTTATGTAGTGCCCCTATATTAGCGTTACCTAATTTTGACAGGTTGTTTGAAGTGGATTGTGACGCTAGTGGAGTTGGGATTGGTGCAGTGTTGTCACTAGAGAAGAGGCTAATAGCGTTTTATAGCAAAACGTTGTGTGAGGCCAGGAGGAGTTAGTCGACATATGACAAGGAGTTCTATGCCGTTGTAAGAGCTCTAAAAGTTTGGGAACATTATTTAGTCGGGAAGGAGTTCATACTGTACTCGGATTGTGGAGCTTTAAAACACTCGAGCAGTCAGACTCGGATAAGTAAAGATATGCATGCGAGGTGGATTGAGTTCCTACAAAGATTCCCCTTTAGATTGATGCACAAGTCTGGTGTGCAGAACAGAGTGGCTGATGCCTTGAGTAGGAGGGCCGATATACTACTCACTCTGAGTACGGAGGTTATTGGTTTTGAAAGGTTGAAGGAGTCATATGAAGGGGATGGAGATTTCAAGGAGATGTGGAGTAAGTGTGCCAACAGGGAGCCTTGTGATGATTATCATATTCACAAGGGATATTTAATGAAAGGGAATCAGTTGTGTATTCCTGAGTCTTCCTTAAAGGAGAAACTTATTCGAGACCTGCATGGTGGTGGGTTGGCAGGACATCTGGGTAGATACAAGACCTTGGCTGCAGTTGTCGAGAGGTACTTTTGGCCTCGGCTAAGGAGGGATGTTTATAGGATTGTGGAGAGGTGCTATATCTGCCAAGTGTCGAAGGAGCAATCTCAAAACATTGGCCTATATACTCCCCTACCAGTGCCTGAGAACATTTAGGAGGATTTGTCGTTAGATTTTGTACTTGGTTTGCCTTGTACCCAATAAGGTGCTGACTTTGTTTTTGTTGTAATTGATAGGTTCTCCAAGATGGCGCACTTTATCCCTTGTAGGAAAACCGCTGACGTACGGGCCATTGCACGACTATTCTTTAAGGAAGTGGTGCATCTACATAGTGTTCCAAAGTCCATCACCTCTAATAGAGATAGCAAGTTCCTCAGTTACTTTTGGAGGACTCTATGGTACATGTTTGACTCATCCCTAAATTTCAGTAGTACAACTCACCCTCAAATTGACGGTTAGACCGAAGTGACCACCAGACTCTTGGGAATTTAATTAGAAGCAATTTCCGTGAGAAGCCAAGATAGTGAGATCAAGCGTTAGCTCAAGTTGAGTTCGCCTACAATAGTTCTATCCATAGAACTATTGGAAGGTCACCGTTTTTTATATTGTATACCAAAATGCCACAACATACGCTGGATTTGATCAAGTTACCTAAGGGAGTGGAGGGTAACATCGCTGCTAAGAATATGGCTAAGCAGTGCCAAGCCATCACAGAAGAGGTCAGAAGGAAGATTGAAGAAGCTAATGCCAGGTATAAAGGAGCTGCTGATAAACACAGGAGGAAGAAGATGTTTGAAGTTAGCGATCAGGTGATGGTATATCTTCAGAAAGAACGTTTCCCTGTGGGTAGGTATGGGAAATTATAGCTAAAGAAGTATGGTCCTTATGAAGTGGTGCGTAAGATCAATGACAACGCGTATGTCGTGAAGCTCCCAGATGATATGAACATCTCATGCACTTTCAATGTAGCGGATTTATCTCTCTTCTATCCAGATGATATACTATTGTATCTTGAAGAGAACTTGGGGTCGAGTTCCTCTCTAGTGGGGGAGAAAAATGATGTGGACCGAATAGCCAAAGACTACTTGGAAAAGCGGGAGAAGGAGAAACGAGCTAAGAAGCCGTGGTAGATTTCAACGTTGCCGGCTTTACCTTCAACACCGCCGGCCTTGAGCCGGCTTTCATCCTAAGCCGCTGGCCTTTCGGCCGGCTTTCATCCTAAGCCATCGGCTTTAGGCTGGCCGTCACCACCAACTTTTAGTTTCGCGATTTTCTTCTTTATTTATTTTTTCATGTAATTTTGTAGGACTATATATACCTTCTAGGGTTTTTTATGGGGGATTATGTCTTCTTCTAACACTTTTTACACCAAATATTGAGAGTTTTTCTTCAATTAGTTTGCATCCTGCAATTTGTGTGTTAGAAATCAACCATTGAATTGATTTCTTGTTTACCTTACGCATTCATGCTGCATCATACATCTAATAACACACCATTGTTGCCAAAGGTTCTTCTCTAACTTTAAGTTTTAGGGTTGATTTTCACTTTACACAAACAGTTATGAATCTCTCAATCTCATAGAAAATACTTTTATAGATTAAGTCTTCAAAGACCTGGTAAAAAACTATTAGATAGGTGGTAAATAATTAATATATAAAAAAAATACTAATCATAAACATTGACGCACTTGCCATGTATCAAACAGTTTATAGCCCTTTTTTTTTTATATAATGTAATGACGGTCTTCTTTATAACATTTTTGTGTTAAACAGTATATGTGAAAATTGATGTCATGCAATAATATATCATAATCTATACCGGAGACTTTACAAAATGGATGATATGATATCCTTTTCAAGTTAATAGGATGGATTTTTATGCAAGACTTAGTCCGCATGAACTTTAATACATAACTATCCTTATACACACAGTATGGATATTATATAGATTATAGAATTGCCTGAAAGAAAGTTGAATGAGAAAGTACACATGAGCCTTTAAATCTGTACCGTACCTGTATTTCGTAACCAACACCTGAAGGAAAGATGTCAATAAAGCTTTACGGAATGCAGCTCCAGCACAAGGTCTACCTCCACCCCCAAATGGCATATAGTGCTGCCCCGAGTCACTGGCACTTAAATCCTGATTAAAATCAAAATCAAACTAGCTTACATTTATCATGTAAATCATATCTTGGTTTTCGAGTGATGCTAAAGGGACAAAAAAAATTGACCAAGGATACAAAATGTAATAAATTCACAAACTAGATATATTAAAAAATCGCATTAGTATTTTTTTTAATGAAAAAATGAGAGTACCTTCCATCTGGATGATTTAAAAGTTAAGCAATCATCATATATGTCTGGATTTAGATGATGTCCAGGCCAAGCGACCATAGTAATCCAGCCTTTTGGAATTATGTAACCTGTGAGGTTGATAAATGAATCAAAGAGGATCACTTTTCGGAGGTTTTAATTTGTTATTGGATGGAAATCTTTGTAGTGTTACGACAATTTAATTTATTACCCTTTTTATAATGGATGTCCTTTACTGCTCTTCTAAGTATCCCTGCCGCATCACTTGAGAGTCTCAAAGTCTCTTTAATGACCAAATTGATAAATTCACATATTTAATTATTTATAAGAAATTACATATTAACTGCATGAATAAACTATATTTCAAATCAATTATGTTTCATCAACTCGCTTGTGCAGTATAAGTCAATGATTTATATTCTTCCCATGTCAGATCCGTCTGCTTCGATGTCCAAGCTTCTATTTCGAAGAACTTCCTCATATTCTTTTTATGATAAATAACAAGGAATAACTTTATTTGTGTGTTTGTTACATGGAAAATTTTCATGCGAAAAAATGAAAATAACATATAAATAAAGATAATGACACCGGTCCATGAGGGAAAGCACTTTTTTGTTAAGGAAAATCTTATTCACCATGACGATTTTCTTTAGGGAAAAAGAAAAAAAAAGAATGAGACAATTTTTGTTTCCCTGAACTCATCATTACTTCTCATTCAAACTTACGAAACACAGCACTTATAACAGATCTCCCGCTACTTCGGATTTGGATCATCTCCATTGTGTCTCTTAAGTGGATTGGATCCATTTTTATGGTTGAAGCTAATTCCTTATTATGGCTCGAATATTTTAAATAGAGATTTAAGATACCTAGAAATTGATAAAACTTGTCCTAAAATAGGAAGGTGTTCAATAGGGATCCATCTTTGAGGAGAAGCAACTTTGTGCTGTCGTTTGACCATTGCGGAGATATTTAATCGATCGAATCCCGTAATGTTGAACTGACTGCCTTCTGCGCTTTTTCGATTTCCTATTTAATATTGATGAGTACTTATTTCATATTTTCTATCTTGTTAGCTTGATCTCAATTATAGCTGGGACTCATAAATTGATCATTAGGGTTTTACTTGTAGGTGGCTCAGCCCCAAAGAATCCATTGGTTTTGAATGAGTATTTGAGCCTCTACTAGAGTTTTCAAGCAGAAATATTCTTTTCTATATATACCCATTTTTTGTGGGCATTTTCTGTCTTTTTTAACTCTTATTTCGTTGTCTCTTCTCATCAAATTGCTTAATGATAACAAAAAAAAAAAAAAAAAAAGCATAAACCCCACTCTATCCACATTAACTTTGTGTACCTCTAACTGTTGGACTACTTCAAGGTTCTCGGTGATGAGCTTTACGCTCATTGTCAAAGCTGTAGAAATCGATTCAACAGTGGCAAATAGCAACCCGATTACTAAGCTGACAATGAACTGCTCGGTAATAAAATGCTGTGTCTCCATGTCCTGCGCTAGCTGATCCACGAAGTCGCCCTTTCGAGTATTGGGCGATTGAATTCTTTCCTTTACTATTGCCTTAAAAATCTTGTAAAGCTTCATCCGACTCTGTCGACAAAGTTAAAATTTTTCGGTTTAGATTAGCACGAGAGTCCGATTTAAAGTACCGAAAAGAATGATTCGTTAGAAGTTAATGAATGAATTTCTTTATGCTAGAATGGATTCCAATATATATATATATATATATAAGCCTGAGTGATAATTAGTGCCAGGAACATTAATTGGCTAGGAAATGAGCCTGTTAGGAAGGCTAAGAAGATCCTCTGTCAAATCCTTCGAATTTTTAACATCATAATTTAAGATCAACTTAGCAGCGAATGCAAATATCATCTGCGGAAAAATTTGAAAAGATAATACATATCTAATAACACACAAATACATATTTTTGCTTCCAAATCAATCATATGCAATTATTATTTGGTAAAACATAAAAATAAGTATTCTAGTAGTTAAGGACTCACCTTTGCAGAAACATAAAAAATAAGTATTCTAGTAGTTAAGTACTCACCTTTGCAGAAAGATCTTTCAAATCAACGGATTCTTGGTATGTATATGCATTTAAGTTTTCATCAAGTGGAATATGAAGATGTCTGAGCAGTTTTTGTTTGAGAGGGAGTTCCTGAGATACTTGCGAATGTGCCCATATGCATTGGTTTTAGTCTCTGAATCATCTATATTATCATCATTCCCCATGAGCTTGCTAAAGGCATCTAGATACCACATCTCCACAGATTTACCTTCTTGTAGGAGGATATACTGATTAAATTCTGGATCAGCAGACACTACAAGAGGACGGCCCACAATGCTCGTTTTAAATATTGTTCCGTATCTATGTCACAAGGAAAAAAAAAAATCGATTATGTGAGTATCATAAATAATATTTTTTAGATTATAATTTAGGCAAATTACAAATACATCCTAGCCCAAAAACTATTTATCAAGTATTGATAGACCTATATACTCTCAAGATATGATTACCCCATTCTATAACTTTTAAAAATGTATACATCATACTAAACCATTACTAAAATCTCAACCATCACTATATATAATCAATTGGGCGACAGCTTTAGGGTCATAGCAACTTTTCGGGGATATTTGCATGTCTTTTAAATTTATGGGAAGGTGAGAATTTATACTTTTTTAGAGCCTAAGGGTTTATCCAAAACCAAACCAATAGTTGACAAGGTACATTTGCAGTTATCTAGGATAAATTAGAGTGACAAGTATACGCATAAGTAGGAGTAAAAAAGAAAAAAGAAAAGAAAAGAAAAGGAGTCCTCTTCAATATCATCTTTGTACAATGAACAAATGGTGAATGGATTTTGTTCATAGATAACATACTTTTTGATTCTCTTCTTGAGGAAGAGAGAATGATATTATTAATGACTTGCTTCTAACTCAAGTAACCAAATTTCAATATGTTAAAATGACTGAAGAAGCAAGTTTCAATAATAACTAGCCTGAAATTCATAATATTAGTATGATTTTAGGAGATAGATGTTGAGAATGATGAAGCTTGTCATAACTCTACAGATGATTCAAATCTTAACTTCTCTAATGATGATAATAATGAGGAGAATAATAAAGGTTGGCTAGAGACACTTGTTGAACCACATGGGTTAAGCTGAAGAAATGATTGGTAGCTTGGATTTCTAAAGGATGTTAATATTGTTGGGAGTTTGAAACTTGTGCAGAGTAGAAGTGGACGAAGTGGACAATGGATATGTATTTTGGGATTGAAGTTTTAGTGATGAGTTCAAAGTGGATATGGGGTTTGAGGAAAAAGAGCACTTGATACAAGCAATCAAATTACATCATATAGTAAATCATTGTAATTATATTGTGGATAAATCATCTCCAATGTTTTGGATTGTAAGTTGTACTAATAGTTGCAATGGCAGTTGCTAGCTACCAAATTACATGAGTTTTCTGCATCATCAAGAAAATAGTAGGAAAATTTTTAAAAAATATATATATATAAAATGTGGCTATTGCTAGATACCAAATTACAGGAGTTTTCCTTGTCATCAAGAAATTACACATAAATAATTAATAAAAAAAATGTTTCACAACTGTTTCAAAGGTTAAAAATATTAACTTTTAAAAAATTTAAAAATCTATATAATTTTAAAACTTTTCAAGTAACATTCATATAACTTACTGTTAATAATATGCCCATTTTAAGCAAAGCTTGGGCTCCCGAGGTGATCCTATATATTAAGTATCATAAACTTGTTTCACTTCTATACGGTAAAACGTATAACGAAGGGTACTACATCTATTTAGTAATAACAATGGATATATCCCTATCCAGCTTTGGGGTATCCGGCATAATTTATTTTGACATCTCGTCATTAGATTTTAAGGTTATCCGGAGTGTTTTGGCCCATTATTTAGTTTCTATAAAGATTTCATTAATACAATTACATGACTTGTTTATTTTTAAAATCTTATATTGATATATAATAAGAATATAATTTAATATATAGTAGTATTGTAATTAATTATTTTATGTCTCTTAATTATTGCCATATTTTTCTTTGTCAGATTATAATGGTCTAAACAATATTAATTTTATCAGGAAAAAAAATAAAAAAAAAGAAGAAGAAGAAGAAGAAAAAAAAAGAGAACAATATTAATTTTGAATAAATCTCAAACTCATTAATTTATATCATGAATGCTCTTCAGTAACTTTCAAATCTACTAGAACTTATTATCACAAGATCTTGTCATTAATGTAAAGGATTATTCGAGATTTTCATAAAAATAGCAACAAGATTAATAATTTAACTAAATGTAAATCCAATATATAATACCTTCTATCTTCTTTTATATTTTAACTAAAAACTTTTCATTCGACTCCACTTTTTTAATATAACATTATTTTTGACAAATTAAATAAGAGCAGTAAATCTATAGATGGAAAGGAATGAGAGAGTTTTATACAATGTTAATAGTTGAATCTACTATTGCAAATCTAACGTATTGTATTTATGTTTTATTTTCAATTTAACTTATATGATTTATTTTATTTGTAAAATTGTCTTCACATGCTCTAATTATAATGGATATCCTTCTAAAATAATATGATATCTTATATTTAAACTAGAAACTTTTCATTGGACACCCACTTTTTCAATCAAAGTTATAGTAGGCAAATTAAATAACAATAGTAAATTTATAGAAGGAAAGAAACGAGTAAGAATGCTATCGAGCGAATCATTATAAGATACCCAATTTACTTGCCATACTAAAAGCCTATATGGTTTTAGATTAGGTTTATTTTTATTTATTTATTTTTTTAATAATATCTTATAGGGTTTTATACGGAGTTATAGATTTTATACATAATCTATTAAAAAATCTGATATCCAATTAAATTAAAATATTAGATAACATTTTCAACTAAAATTTTAAATTTAAAAAAAAATCTAAGACATTAATCTATTTTTATTTAAATTTTTTTAAACTTACAAACCCTAATCTTTTTCTATCTTATTCTCCTCTCTAACTCTAGTCTCTCTCGATCTCCATCTCTGTACTCTCTCCTCTCTCTCATCCCACTGGCGTCTGGCTTTCAGCAGTCAGCTCATCTCTCCGGTCAGGTCTCTCTTCTCTCGTTCTCTATACTCTCTCCTCTCTCTCATCTCACTGGCTCGCACTCTCAGCTCATCTCTCTGGTCTCTCCTCTCTCTCCTCTCACTTTCTCAGACTCCGGACGATTGGACTCGGTACATGTTCTATGTCTCATCTCAACTCCTCTTCTCTCGTTGACTATTGTTTGGACTCTGTTGGTGTGGTGTTCTGTCTCATCTCAGCTCCTATGGACTCTCAATGTTGCGCATCGGACGACCTCGACTCCGGCTAGCTCTCAACTTAGCTCCTCTTCTCTTAAGTCTTCTGGAGCTTCTCGGTCAAGTCAGTCACGGTTTTGTGTCATCTCGGTCTCTGGCTCTCGTGTCGTGACCTTTTCTTCATCTTGTCTTGGACGTTGCACATTGGACGACCTCTTCTCAGTTCTCATAAGTTTGGGACTCCAGCTATCTTTCAACTCACCTCCTCTTCTCGGTCAGGTGACTCAGCTCAGTTGGTATCTCATCTCATCTTTGTCTCTCGTCTTCCACTTCAGGTTTTTTTTTTTTCTTTTCTAGGGCATGCCAGGGATTTTTTCTAATATAGTTTTCTTCTAATATATTGTTTGTGCAATTCTCATCTTAGTATAATATTCTTCTATACAATGTTATAGACTGTGAATATTATGTAAATATTATTTATTTCACATGTGGCAATAGTTCATTGCATGCCAAGGGTTTTTTCTAATATAGTGTTTTGTGCAATTCTCATCTTAGTATAATGTTCTTCTATATAATGTTATAAACTATGAATATTATGTAAATACTATTTATTTCACATGTGGCAATAGTTCATTAGATCATTTGTTAATAGATCATTGGTCGTATAGTTTGTTTAGTTTGTTACCCTGTATATATATACTTAGCCAATGTACAAAATATAATGAAATACAAGTCTTTATTCTTCCATAATTGAGTTTCTTCAATGGATGATACTCTCTGTTGAATATTATTTGAATCATAGGTACATCAAGATTACTACTTTTCATATAAACATATAAATAAGAATTCTTTTTCCTTAATTGTTTTCAACTAACTTTACGTTATGATGGATGTAATCATTATTTAAAGTATTGGTGATAAGAGAAGGATTGGTTTATGGATAAACTTATTTATTTTGGTTAGTTAGGTGGTTTGAATATGCAATCGACACTCTCTTTTATCCAATGTAGGGAACATAGATATGAATGAAATCAAGATGAAGGTAGATTTTCATGCTAATAATGATGAGGAAAGTCCAATTCCATTATTTGGATCTAAAAAAGAATTACCATCAACAAAAAGGAGCAACTACATCGGGTTCTCAGGTAGGAAGTAGTGTCGATCAAAGTATTAATTCTAATAAATGTAAGTTGACTTAGTCTGTGTGAAATGATATGGTGAGAAAAATAATCAATGGGGAGGAATATGCTATTTGCAATCATTATAATAAAGGACTGAAGGCGATTAGTAAAAATGGGATGGATCACTTACATAACCATTTAGCAAGGTGCTTGAAGAGCTAAAATCAAAGAGACATAAGGAAATGTCTTTTACCAATTGAGAAAAAACATAGTGAGGGTCAAGGTGGTTTAACAATAGGAAATTGGTCCTTTAATCAATAAATTTCAAGACAAAAACTTGCAAGGGCAATTATTGCTCATGAGTATCCAATATCAATAGTTGAACATAAATATTTTAGAGAGTACATTAGTAGTATCCAACTCTTTGTTAATCATGTGGGTTGCAACACTATGAAGAAAGAGGTTATGAGCATCTACGATAAGGAGAAGAAAAAATTGAAAGTGTTGTTGAAAGAGCTTAATTCTCAAGTTGCAATAACAAGTGATATATGGATATCAAATAAATAAATTAAAAAAAAAAAGAATACACGACTATCATAGCCCACTTCATTAATAGTAGTTGGAGGCTCTAAAGTCAACTTTTGAAGTAAGCTTCTTTATTAATGTGTTTTCTAATTTTACCTATTGAAGAATTATACTTTTTCTTACTATATTTACATTTGTATACAGCTCTTTGTATGTTCCAGCTTCGCATACAAATGAGGTTCTTGTTAATTGCTTATTTAATTCATCGATGGCATGGAGTTTGGATAGAAAATTATCTACAATCACTGTAAATAATTGTTCAACAAATGATACCATGGTCACAACTTTGATGTTCAAGTTATGAAGGGATGACTTAATTCTTCATGGAAAGGTATTACTTATGTGTTGTTGTGCGCACATTTTGAATTTAATTGTAAAGGGGGGTGTAGCTATAATAGAAAACTCAATAGAAAGGATTTGGGCTAATGTCGCATTTTAGTCAGCAACACCATCATGAGTTGAGAAATTTGGTGAGGCATATAGGCAATTAGATTTTTGTATAGTAGAAAACTTTCTTTAGATTGCAAGATTCAATGGAATTCCACATATGATATGCTTGTCATGGCCATTGGATATAAAGATTTTTTTTTTTTTGTAAAGTTCATTATATGGATAGATATTACAAATTTCTTCCAACAAATGAAGAATGGGAGATGATAGGAGAACTTCGCCAAAAGTTAGCCATTTTTTACAAGGTAACTAATCTTTTTTCCAATACTCAATATCTAATTGCCAGTTATTATTTTGAAAAAGTATTTGAAATTAGGGAAGCATTTATTGAGCGGAAGCGTTCTTTTAATGTGAATATTAGTGCAATGGTTAATAAAATGTTTGAGAAATTTGAAAAATATGGGGGTGATGTGCATGATGTTATGACTATTTGTACTATTTTAGATCCCCATTTTAAGATGAAGGATGTGGACTTTGTGTATCCTAATATTTATGGAGCACATGCTTATGTTAAGATACAAAATATTAGGAACACTTTTTATGAGTTAACTCAAGAGTATCAACCTAGACCTAGTTATCGTCATAACAAAAGTATGGGTAGTAGTTCTTCTTTAGTTCTTTTGGTAGGTGGTGATGGTACTCTTATCGATTCTACGAGGAAATCACAATTGGTGCAATACTTGAGCACCATCAATATTGATAGCTACGTAAAATCAGAGTTGGATCCTTACTTAGAGAATACTATGTTGCCTTGGAGTGAGAATTTTAATATTCTTGGTTGGTGGAAATTAAATGGCATTAAGTATCCTACATTGCAAGAAATAGCTAAGGATATTTTGGTTGTTCTTGTGCCCATAGTTCCTTCTGAATCTGCATTTAGTATAAGTAAATGAGTAATTAGCACGCACAAAAGCCGCTTCAATCTAGATATAGGAATTGATGTGTACTCAAAGTTGGCTAAGTTTATTTGAACTTTATTTTGTTGAACTTCAATTTTTCAAATATGATTCAACAATATTCCTACCAGATTATGAGAATTGCATTTACAATTTGTTATGTTTAATTTTACATGAAGGTGTTCTGCAAAAAAAATTATAATAGCGAGGTTAAAGGATTAGGTCATGGGTTTATAGTATCCTTAATGGAATGTCATGGGGTTGAAATAAAAACCTTATAGGGTTTTGGGGCGAGTCATGGATACCCATATAGGATAGCTGGTTGGGTTCAGGTTTTATAGAACCCGTTCTAAACTTCGTCCCGGTGGCATCCCTAGGAATAAGGAAGGTTTATATTATGTTAATAGTCAAATGTGCCATTGCAAATCTAATTTATTGTATTTATATTTTATTTTCAACTTATAAGTGCGCACGGGCTTTTTCCTGCTTTAGAATGATACACAATTTAGAGATAAAAGATAAAATAAGTATTTGAGGAATTACTTACCTTGGCAAGGCATGTTTCAAATCAACGGAATCTTTGTATATCCATGCATTTAGGTTTTCATCCATTGTAGTGTGGAGTTGAAGAAGCAGTTTTTGTTTGATTAAGTGGAATATATTATAAGTAAACTACGGGTTAAATACGAATACAAACTCTCGATATGTGACTTTAATCTTCCATAAATTTTAAATTGTATATATAGACCACAAACTAAAACTCCGAAACTACAAATATTTAATTTATGGTCCTTCTAACGACTATCTAGGATTCTATCAACTTTTTTGGGATTGTTTGCAATTTTTTTTTTTTTTAAGTTTTGGAGAGTAAGCCACACTAAGAGAGTTTAAATGTGTCTAACTAATAGTTAGGTAAGGTATCTACAATTATCACCAGTAACAAAGTGTATACATAAGTTTATTTAAGAGAAAGAAAAGAAGGAATAAAAAAAGAAAAAAGAAAAAGAAAAACTCTCCGATATCAACTTTTGCATTAAAAATTGTTAATAATAGTAGCCATTGACAATAGAATAAACATGTGGTGAATAACTTTTGCTCATAAATAATATAATGTACTCTTTGATTCTCTTTTTGAGGAAGACTTGCTAGGTATGAAGAACTGTATGGTCTCTCCAATCGGCGTTAGCCCCATCGAACCAGGAGGAAGCTGCATTCCATTGAAAGAACCAGCAGGAGGATTCCTCCATTTGTAAATCCAACAGGTGAAGGCGGTAATCAGTAAACTGAATAGGGCTATGCAAATTTCTATTACCACCATTGTTCCCTATATAAAAGAGAACAGGATTTTTATTTTTTTTTTTAAATTAAGGATGGAGCGTATGATTGAAAGAAGAATTCGATGTTAAAAACTTTGGAAGCCCGAATTTATAGTGGGAAATTTCTAACACACATTTGGTCTTCAATTATTTAATAGAAAAGTTGTCTTGATCAAATAAAACACATCATTCCGTTGAAGATTTTGCAGAAAGACAAAAAGTAAGTGCCATAGATGCTAAAGCAACAAAAGCAAAAGACGCCCCATAAACAGGAAAACGACTTTCGAGTTTCAATGTATTTAAAATGAAACCGATTTGCTATTAAATTGTAAAGTGTTTTCCCCCCTTGAATTGTATCTATATCTGTATTTTCACTAATCAAATAATGTTATTTATAAATTAAAAATGAAAAATATATAATATTCTCATTATAGAAGGGATAGCACTACAAAAATAGTATTTGGCAATAATAATTTAGAAGATTAATTGAAAACAAAATATAAAAAAGCTATTTTCAAAAGTGAGGAAATGGTTATTTTCAAGAAAAGTAAAAGAATGACTATTTCGCACTATAGAAATAAGCTAATAATGGACATTTTTAGGAACTACTTATTCCTCAAACCAAATAATAAATTAGTAAGTTTAGGAGGAATATCTAAGTTATAACTTGATATCATCCACGTCATAATAATCATGTCTTATGATCTTAGCGAAGGACTCTAGATATTGAGGAATACTCTTAAATAATATATATTTAAAAAAAATTTATAAAATAGAGTATTAAAAAAAATTATTTAAAAAATAAGTCATGAGCGAGCCCTTCAGTGTATTTTTTTATTGAAATTTTAATAAAAAATCATGTAAAGAACAATAAATTTTCTCAAATTAATTTTTTTGTTTTAAAAAAATAAAAGTTTACATGAAGAATAACAATTTTTTTTTATAAATTTAAAAATTATAAAAATTTATTTAAATTTTATTAAAATTATTGGCACCCCTTTATGCTTTATTTTATAAAATACAAATAAAAAAAGAAAAAAAATTGATGCTAATTTATTAGACAATGTTAATAAATTCATTAGATAATGTTAGTTTCCATAAATAATTTATTAGATAATATTAATAAATTTATCAATTTCACATATTAATTTACATTAACTAGAAAATTCAATGAGAAATATACATATAAAATTAAAAAAAAAATAGAATCATATCCCTTATTATTCTTTCCCTTAGTAAATTGTCTAGTAATTAATGTGAAGGATTATTCGGATAAGCCTAAAACCGTTGTTGTATAATAAATATAATAGAACACTATTGTTGATAAAGATTTATGAAAAACTTTAAGTTTGAGGGTTGATTTGCACATCAACCGTTAAGAAAAGTTTATTGAGCAAGAAACATATTATTCAAACATTGAAATGGAAACAATCATATTTAAGCATTCTCAATCTCACAAAAATTACTAAACTAGACCAGTATATGTAGAACTAGTCATAAACTATCAGATATGTGGTAAATAACTAATACATTGAAAAATACTAATCACAAGTGTTAATATGCATGCCATATAACAAACAGTTTATGGTCCAATCTGCAATAAGCTTTTCCTTATCATTATTGAAAACGACTTGTTGTAATCAAATTATTAACATGTAACCTAAATATGTATCACTGTGGATGCTCCCCTCCACCAGTTAAGGATTTCTTTTAGAGATCTTAATGTGATAACCACCATCCACGTTTAGAAAAGGAGCTCGCGTCAATTTTCCTTCCTTCAGCTTAGTCCGCCTAAAACCATCGCTCAGAGTTAATGACAACTGATTAGATGGAAAATAAAAT
Source organism: Laguncularia racemosa (assembly GCA_037954665.1). Lineage (NCBI taxonomy): Eukaryota > Viridiplantae > Streptophyta > Magnoliopsida > Myrtales > Combretaceae > Laguncularia > Laguncularia racemosa. The sequence continues at coordinate 806,487 of JBBMOL010000013.1, read as the reverse complement.
AGCTAGTACGATGTTTTACCTGTATTTCGTAATCAAGACGTGGAGGAAAGATGCCAAAAAGGCTTTACTCAATGCAGCTCCAGCACAAGGTCTACCTCCGCCGCCAAATGCAATATAGTGCTGCCCTAAGTCACTTGCACTTGTATACTGATTAAAAATTAGAATAATGGATGTCTTTGACAACTCTCCTGAATATTCCTATCCCAGGACTTGAGAGCCTCAATGTCTCGTTAATGACCTAATTAAGAAATTCATATGATCCAATATTATTCCATGAGATATATTGACTACTGCATGAACAAAATTAATTGTATGGATAAAATATGATGTTCATATCAGTTATGTTTAATCGACTCACTCACCTGTAAGGTGTAAGTCATTGATTTATAATCTTCCCACGTCAATCCAGCAGCTTTGTCCATGCCTGTATTTTGAAATATTTCCTCGTATTCTTTCTGTCAATGTAACATGGAAAAACCTTCGTGTTTATTAATTTCACTGAAACTTTCATCGAAAATTGAAATTATAAAATGAAAACCAAACATCGATTTGGTGTACCTCTAATTGTTGAACTACTTCCGAATTGTCAGTGAGGAACTTTATGCACATTGTCAAAACTGTAGAAAGCGATCAACAGTGGGAAATAGTAATGCAATTATTATGTTGATAATGAACTGCTTAGTAATACGATTTTCTGTCTTCATGGCATGCACAAGCTGATCCAACAAGTCATCCTTCCGAGTGTCGTCTCGTGACTGAATTCTTTCCTTCACCATCTGGTCAATAATATTGAAAAGCTTCATCCGGCTCTGCCATCAAAGTTAAGACCTTTCATTAGTAAGAAAGTGTGATTCAATAAAACTAATACGCGAATACATTAATGATGGGTGGTTTATTTGGCATAGAAAATTTTGAAATATTGTAATAATGATGCATAGTCATCAAAAAGCTCCCACAAATGTATTGAATTCGTTCGAATCACTCGAATTGACAAAAATTCACCTCATAAAGACATGGGTTCTTAATAATTTCTTTTTAAAAAAAAGAAAAAAGAAAGAAAGAGAAACATAGGAATTTGTTAAATTGTACCGTTTGACATGTATTCAATATCAGTAAATCAAATAAGATTATCAGGAGATCCAATCCAGGTATACAATAAACTAATAGCAAATGGTGCTATGACTGTTGGCAAAAAAAAAAAAAAGAAAAAGAATGGTGCTATGATTATATATATATATATATATGGTCATATGGATATTAAGAAAGAATATTTCATGCTATGTTAAATTTCAATACCTTTGAGCTTAAGTGGTAATTAGTACCAGGAACATTTATTGTCCAGGACATAAACCCGCTGAGAAGGCTTTGAAGATCCACCGTTAAATCTTCTGAATTGTTAACATCATAACTTAAGATCAATTTAGCAATGACGGCAAATATCATCTGCACAAAAAAAATAAAAAAAGGTCAAATGAACTCATAAGTATATGTATGTGTGTATTTTAAGGAATTACTTACCTTGGCACAAACATGTTTGAAATCAACGGAATCTTTGCTATGCATTAAGGTTTTCATCTATTGTAGTGTGGAATTTAAGAAGCATTTTTTGTTTGATACTCTCATTACCGATATGATTTAAGATTGTGGTCCTTAGAGATTTGTGAATTTGCCCATACACATTGGTCTTAGTCTCTGAACCATCCATATCATCATCATGCCCCATAAGCTTGCTAAAAGCATCAAGGTACCACAGCTCCACCGTTTTACCTTCTTGTAGGAGGACATATCGATTGAATTCTGGATCAACAGATACTACAATAGGATGGCCAACGATGCTCGTTTTGAACAATGTTCAATATCTAAGCCACAGGAAAAATATATTGATTAAGTGGATATTATGAAGAAAATTTTTAGACGATAACTTGAGTAAATTACAAATACACGATGGCTCTAAACTATGAGTCAAGTATGAATACACCCTAACCTCTCAAGGAGTGACTTTATATGCTCATAAATTTTGAAGTAGATGTACACCCAAAAACGTTGCTAAACTCCAAAACTATGGATATATATAGTTAGTGGTCCTTCTAATTACTATTTAAGGATTCTATTGATAGAGTTAAAGAGTCTAACTAATAGTTTAGGTAATGTATTTGTAATTATTACGAGTAACAAAGTGAGTACATATAAGTTCATCTAGCAGAAAGAAAGGAGGAAAAAATCTCCGATTTAAATTTTTGTACAATAAATTGTTAATAATACGATGTGCTTTTTGATTCTCTTCTTGAGGAAGAGAGGCATGTCGAAAGACTTGCTAGGTTTGAAGAACTGTATGGTCTCTCCAATCAGTGGCAGCCCCATCGAGCCAGGAGGAAGCTGCATTCCATTGAAAGAACCAGCAAGAGGATTCCTCCATTGGTAAATCCAACGGATGATGGTGATAATCAGTAAACTGAATAGGGCTAGGCAAATTTCTATTTCGAGCATTGTTCCTTATATAAAGAGAATTCTAGGAAATAGGAGTTCTTTGAGGATGGAGCATCATATATATATATATTATGATTTAAAGAAGAAGTTGGTGGTAAAAACTTTTGAAAATTACATCCTATATGTAGTGGAAAATCTCTTACTAGATTTAGTTCTTCAGTTATTAAATAGAAATATTGTCTTGATCAAATAAAAAGGAAATGAATGTGTAACAGATGACCATAATCTTCTGGAAATAGATTCGGAGTTTCACCAATAGTGTTGGTTATAATAAATATCATCAGATAATTACCATATTAATTTATATATTAATGAGAGGTAAATCTTCTAAAGTTATTTTTCAAATTTTTTTACTCTTTAAGATACTAATGTATAATTAATGATTAAGATCATAATAAAGAGGATAATATCATAATAATATTATAAGATATTTCAAAATTATGTTATTTACTAATATCAATAGCAAAGCCCTTAACAAATAATTAATTTCATTCCAGAGAAATACAAAGCTAATTTAATGAGAACCTAAGGTTGGACGACTATATCCAAGATTTTTTAAATGCCCCAGAAAATAAATAAAAAATAAGAGTCAAAGAGCTAAATTGTCCAAGCCTCTTTTTCTATAAACAACCTAAGGTTGCCTCAAATCCTCGATTTTTACAATACCCACTAGAATTTAGGAGAATAAGACCCTTAATTCTTTTATTGATAAGAAATTCTTGAAACAATAAGTGAAAGGAGAGATATTAAGAAATTCTTAACTTATTCTTAGTAATAATTATTATCAAAATATAATTTTTTTTATTTGTTTTATTTTAAAAAGTAAATGAGTCATAAATAATAATATAAATAAACAATAGATATTCATCAAATTTTTATCTTTTCTTAAGTTAATTAATCACCATTTCACTTGACCTATCACATGTAAGGAAATTTTCTCGAGAAATTTTAAATAGATTATAGCGGAAGATCCTAAAGTGTGTACTTTTGGTAAAGCTGTTTGGTCATACGTATATTCATTTTCAACAGGGGCAAGCTGCAAGCTGCAAAATTATAAATTAAGCAAGTACAAAAGGCAACTCCTCCTTTTGTCCATACATGAAATATATATTATCTTTCATTTTCAAAGCAAGTATTATACAAGAGGGGTGGCCGGGCTTATTTAATATGTTAGCTTTCTAAAAATTCTCATTATTATTAAACACCTTATAATTTAATGAAATGATACCAATCTTTATAAAATATATCACGTATAATAATAAAAAAAATTCTCCTTGATGAGTCGGATGAAATCCACCTTATCATGTGACAGCAGTGCACCTATTCACATAAAGAATGAGTTTTCCTAGGAAATATCATACGAGTACAAATTATCTTTTGTTGGGGAAGAATTCTACGGTTTCATTTTATGTTATAAGAAAAAATTTCCGCTCCTCTAATTGAAGTTTTAATTTTGCAAATTAAATTAAGTCTAACATCGTTGTGATGAAAATCATTTTCTTGTATGTATTGTGTCTGGAAGCTCAGAAACATACACGGTCGGATACACGGCCATAAGGCACGGCCGTGTATTGTGTCAGGTAGCTTTCAGAAACATACATGACCTGATACACGGCCGTATGTTGTGTCAAGTAGCTCCTAGAAACATACACGGCCTGATACACGGTTAGAAGGCACTGCCGTGTGTTGTGTCAGGTAGCTCCCAAACACATACACGGCCTGAAACAAACCTAAAAGGCATGGCCGTGTTACACGACCGTAAATATTGAAATATTTGTTCTGTGATTTATTTTGTAAATATGGTATGTATATTTTGTATTTTATTTTTTTTGGTAGAGGAAGATTTGTTTTCCTAGTTTGTAAGATTTAGTTGCTTGGAAAAGATATGGAAAGATATCCCCCTGATGTATATATATTTAGACATGAGTTATGGAAAAGATCAAAGGAGAGAAAAAGAGTCTTCTAATTCCATTGTTGATTATTTTTTCATGGTATCAAAGCCATTGTAAACACAAAACAATGGTTAGATCACAAACAAGTGAGGTCAAGGAAGAAATCCTTCCTCAAAGAAAAACGATCTCTCCTTACGATATTACCTCATTAGATAATCCGGGGTTGGTGATTACTCAAATACAGTTGAGAGGAGAAAACTATGATGAATGGGCACGGTCTGTGAGAACGGCTCTACGAGCTCGGAAAAAAATATGGTTTTCTTGATGGTATAATAAAAAAACCCGATGATAATTTATCTAATCTTGAAGATTGGTGAATGATTAATTCTCTATTGATATCATGGATTCGTAATACAATCGAATCCTCACTTCGGTTTACTATTTCTCACGAAGAAATAGCTGAACATTTATGGAACGACATTAGGGACAGGTTCTCAGTAGCTAATGGTCCACGCATTCAACAACTGCGAAGTGAATTGGCAGAATGCAAACAAAGGGGGATGACTTTGGTGAATTACTTTGGAAAATTGAAGCAAATATGGGCTGATCTAGCAAACTATGATCAGATTACGTCATGTAAGTGCGGTATGTGTACGTGCAATCTCGCAACAGAATTTGAAAAGAAAAGAGAGGAAGAACGAGTTCATGCTCTGCTCATGGGGTTGGACGGAAATATCTATGGCACAATGAGGAGTAATATCTTAGCCCAAGATCCACTTCCTAATGTTAATCGGGCATATTCCATGCTGATTGCTGAGGAAAGGGTTAGGACCATAACCCGAGCTAAAGAGGAGAGGCAAGATGTCATGGCGTTTGCAATAAGAGGAAAAGGAGAAACAAGAAACAAAAGTGGGCTGTATTGTACCCACTGCAAACGTACAGGACACGAAGCAGATAGTTGCTTCGCTCTGCTCGGATATCCTGAGTGGTGGGGTGATCGACCAAAGGGAAATGGAAAGAGTATAGGATGAGGACGAGGCTTCAACAGCACTCAACAGCACTAAAATCAAGCAAGCTTTGGATGAGGGCGTGAAACAGAAAAGGCAAATAACGTGTCCAGCAGCAGCACTTGCGTGAAGGACAAAGGACCTGCAGTAACAGCAGCAGCTGGGAATGATATAAAGATAAGTCTCGGTCTCGATCAGGAGCAGTGGACCTCGTTGATGAAGCTAATCAATAGTCAGAAAAACACTACTGAAACACTGAGTGGTAAGCTCTCCAATTGGATAATTGATATAGGGGCTTCGCATCACATGACGGGAAGTATGCAGGAAATGAAGAAAGTGCAAAATATCGATCCGTGTTCTGTTGGACTTCCGGATGGGAGTAAGACTGTGGCAACGAAGGAAGGACAACTTGTCCTTGATGGAGATTTGTGTATCACGAATGTTCTCTTTGTTCCTGGACTAGAATGCAATTTGATTTCGGTATCACAACTTGTTGATTCATCTAAATGTATTGTTTATTTCACCAATTCCATGTGTGTAATGCAGGACCCCACTTCGAGGATGCTGATTGGTGGGGGTGAAAGACGGGATGGACTCTACTACTACAAGGGAGTGCCACGAGCTCAAGCAATGAAGATTGAAAGTGAAGGGAGTTTGGAGATATGGCATAAGCGATTGGGACATCCGTCATTAAAAGTGACCAAGTTAGTGTCTAGTGTGAGTCATAATAAAGATAGTGATAGCAAGAATAAATGTTGCGATATTTGTCTACGAGCAAAACAATCGAGAGATCCATTTCCTGTTAATTATCATCATGCTTCAGATATATTTGAACTTGTACACTGCGATTTGTGGGGTCCTTATCGGATTTTGTCCTCATGCGGTGCTTCATATTTTTTTACCGTAGTAGATGATTTTTCCCGTGCTGTTTGGATATTTCTACTGATTGACAAAACTGAGGCAGCTCAAACTCTAAGGAACTTCTTTGCTATGGTGGAAACACAATTTAACAAAAGAGTTAAAATTGTGAGGAGTGATAATGGAACGGAGTTTCAAAAATTAAAAAATTATTTTTGTGAAAAGGGTGTTATTTTTCAAACTTCATGAGTTGGTACCCCTCAACAAAATGGACGGGTCGAGAGAAAACACCAACACATTCTCAATGTGGCTAGAGCCTTGTGTTTTCAAGGACACTTGCCCATTGAGTTTTGGGGAGAATATGTGCTAACCGCAGGATATTTGATTAATAGAACACTTTCTAGTGTTTTAGAAGGAAAGACGCCTTATCATGTGTTGTATGGACAAACTCCAAATTATGATCACCTGAAAGTTTTTGGGTCTTTGTGCTATGCCCACAAGCAAGGACGATTGGGAGATAAATTTGAAAGTAGAAGTCGAAAAAGTGTTTTCATGGGTTATCCGTATGGACAGAAAGGATGGAATTGTATGATCCTGAAAAACATTTTTTTTTCGTGTCTAAAGATGTAAAATTTTTTGAGAACGAGTTTCTTTTTCAAACGTTGTCTTCATCACAAAACCCAGTAAAATCTACGTTTACATGGGATGTAGACCTCACTAATGATGCCTTCGGTATCCAAGAGGGTCTGACCAAAAAAAGGGAGATTATAGACAACTCTCCTTCTAAACCCCATGATCAAGAAACTGCAACCATTTCTCCCAATGTTGAAATTGTGCCGGTTGAGCAAAGTGATAGGACAACAGTATTAACATCTCTCTCTTCTATAACTGAAGATGGAAGTAAGGAAAACAATGTCCCTAATGATGAAAACTTGTTGGGATGTGGCCACCAGAATCGTAAGACTTTAGTACTGCTATGAGACTTTGTTACTCATACGGTTCGCAAATTGAGTCCATCCCTACCGGATCCTACAACACAGCATGCCTCAGGTAACCCCTATCCCATTGCACACTATGTGAATTGTGATAGATTTTTTGTGCGGCACAAAGCTTTTCTTACAGCTTTACATGATGAACATGAACCTACTAGTTATTCTCAAGCAGTTCGACATGAAAAATGGAGGAGTGCGATGCAGCAAGAAATTGATGCCCTTGAAAACAATGCAACATGGCGTATTACTGATCTACCACCTAATAAGAAGGCCTTGAGGTGCAAATGGGTATACAAAGTCAATTATCGATCTGATGGTACGGTGGAATGATATAAAGCACGTTTGGTTATACTTGGAAATCACCAGAAGGAAGGCGTGGACTATACAGAGACATTAGCCCCTGTCACAAAGATGGTTACTGTTCGTGTTTTCTTGGTCGTTGCTGCAATTAAGAATTAGGAAGTTCACCAGATGGATGTCCACAATGCATTTCTCCATGGAGATCTACAAGAAGATATGTATATGCAGTTACCCCCTGGTTTTCAAGTTGCAAGACGAGATAAGGTGTGCAAATTGCAGAAGTCCTTGTACGGGCTTAAACAAGCCCCTCAGTGTTGGTTCGCAAAACTGTCTGCTGCTTTAAAAATCTATGGTTTCACACAATCCTATGTGGACTACTCTTTGTTTACTCTGCAACAAGGCGAGGTACAACTAAACATCTTTTGTTTCTGGGAATGATAGTGCAGCAATTCAGAAGTTTAAGGATTACTTGAGCACCTGTTTTTCCATGAAAGATTTGGGTGTTCTTAAATATTTTCTTGGAGTGGAAGTGGCTCATAGTCCTGAAGGGTTCTTCTTGTGTCAGCGCAAATATGCCCTGGATATTATTTCAGAAGCAGGTTTGATAGGGGCAAAGCCCGTGGGAGTTCCGATAGAGCAACACCATCGACTGGTGTTGTTAACAAGCCTTTTGTTGGATAATCCAGAGCCTTATCGACGTCTTATTGGCCGATTGATTTATCAATGTTTTACCAGGCCCGAATTGTCTTATTATGTACATGTCTTGTCTCAATTTATGCAGCAGCCACGGAAAGATCACCGGGATGCAGCATTACGCATTGTTCGGTATCTCAAATCCAAACCAGGTCAGGGTATTTTATTGCATAGTACGGGCGATCTCACTTTAACTAGTTGGTGTGATGCAGATTGGGCAGGATGTCTATTGACTCGTCGTTCTCTTACTGGATGGTTGGTGTTTTCAGGTTTGTCTCCCATCTCATGGAAGACAAAGAAATAGCATATTGTGTCTCGATCATCTGCCGAAGCAGAATACCGTTCAATGGCCATGACCACTTGTGAAGTCAAGTGGTTGAAGAGTGTTTTATCTGATCTTAGCGTTCTTCATCCGCAGCCAGCAACGCTATTTTGTGATAGTCAGGCTGCTCTTCACATATCTCAGAATCCCGTATTTCATGAGCGCACCAAACACATCGAAGTGGATTGTCACTTCATTCAAGATGCATTACTTGATGGGATGATTTATCTTACTTTTGTTCCTACAATGAGACAACTTGCTGATATTTTTACCAAAGCATTAGGGAAACGCGAGTATGATATACTCTTATGCAAGTTGGGCGTTTGTGATCTCCATGCTCCAACTTGAGGGGGGGTATTGTGTCTGGAAGCTCAGAAACATACACGGCCATAAGGCACGGCCGTGTATTGTGTCAGGTAGCTTCCAAAAACATACACGGCCAGAAGGCACGGCCGTGTGTTGTGTCAGGTAGCTCCCAGAAACATACACGGCCAGAAAGCACGGCCGTGTGTTGTGTCAGGTAGCTCCCAGACACATACACGGCCTGATACACGCCTAAAAGGCACGGCCGTGTTACACGGCTGTAAATATTGAGATATTTATTCTGTGATTTATTTTGTAAATATGGCATGCATATTTTGTATTTTTTTTTTTTTTTTTGTAGAGGAAGATTTGTTTTCCTAGTTTGTAAGATTTAGTTGCTTGGAAAAGATATGGAAAGATATCCTCCTGATGTATATATATTTAGACATGAGTTATGGAAAAGATCAAATGAGAGAAAAAGAGTCTTCTGATTCCATTGTTGATTATTTTTTCAGTATGTTAACATACTTATAACACAAAATCGAAAATTTGTTAGTAGTGGTAATACTTCTTCCGAATTCCCATTTCGACTGACGTTGAATGTGATTTGGTTTTAGGATGCGATAAAAGTTTAACTTTACATATGGTAGGGATGTGCTCGATTTAATTAGTTCAGGACAGTTTGTTCTTTAAATTAAACCAAATTGTATATTATTATTTGTTTTTTTATTATAAATTGAATATAATTATACGACTTGGTTCATAATTTTTTCGAACCTAAATAAAATGATTTAATTCGGTTCAATTCATGATTTAAACCATTTCTATATGTGTTATAAATTTTTTTATATAAGTTAATAAGTTATAAAAAATTATACTTGACTTAAAAAAATTTTAATTCATTATTATTTCTTCAATATCATTCACTATTTTTAATACTCATTTAATATATTTAAAAAGTTTTATTATTTCTTTCAAGATAATTATAATTTTTATATTAGTCAATAAGCAAAAATATAAAATAAAAAAAATAGCAAGTTACTTGATTAAAACTAAATAAAAAAAAAAAGAAATTGAATAGATAATATAGAACCCTCTTTTTAAGTTATGCATTTTCTAGATTTTTATTGCTATGTTCTTTTTCTTTACTTCTTATAGTTCAGATCGGTTCATGATTTTTTAAAACTTAAAAAAAAAAGGTGTGATTTGATTCATAATTTTTTTTAACTTAAAAAGACGGCTCAAAACTAATATTTGATTTAATTCAATTTTGTTCAATTTGTGATTCAGTCTATTTTTTTACTCACCCCTACTAGATAGGATATAGAACCTTACTCGTATTGTATTGTATGGATATGGGGTTTCTAGTTTGGAAACTAAAACTTACCTTGTAATATTTAAGAATCACCTTAATGCCTATGTCCTATAGAAATTATAAGGTATCAAGTAACTTGTAAAATCTATAAATTTTCCTATTACATTTTCATGATATTAAAATTTTAGGCTAAATTAATTTACTTAGGAATCTCTATATCTTAACATTTTGTTCACCACAAAAATAGAATGAAATGCATAAAACAATCCCAATATAGATGATAATTGTTCATATCAACTGTAATGGATTGGATCAAATTCAACCTAGCATAAAGGGAAGCAAGTAGAAACTAGGAGCTTTGGAGTATAATAGGGTTTCTAGTGGATAGATGCACTATATATATTTTTTCTTCTTAGTGTAAGGTAGTAACTATATGTTAAGGTTAAAATATAAATATTGTGTTTATTTTATAATGTTAGTTAACAATTTTTATAGCATAGGCATCGAGTTCCTTGGAAAACATACCTTGTATATCTTAATATACAAGTTCCAAAATGAGTACAATGTATAGAGATACTATACTTTTACCCAACTTTATAAGAGAAGGTTCTGAAAAATAATACTTAAAACTTACATTGTGACATTCAATATTCACTCAAGCCTACACAATCAGAGATGGCAGACAGGGTATAAGTTCCAATAGGATTATCCATTTACCCCTACATGCTAGTGATGGATTCAATTATTAATTACTATACAATTAGGGGTAAGTAGGTAATTAAGATACAAGGTTTTACTCGTATCTTACCATATAAGATGTAAGTTCTTAAAATTTGGAACTATAACCTACTTTGTAAAACCCTAGAGCCATCTTAGAACCTATATCATGTAAAACTTATAGGGTACAAGATATCATGTAAAATTTATAAATTTTATCTTTCTTCCTATAAATTTTAAGTTTGTGTGATATTAAAAAAATAATTTATACATGACATTATAAGTTATTTATATGTAAAACTTATGGAATCTGTAGCAAAACTATGAAATTGAAAAAAAAAAGTTATTTTTCCTACCTTCATTATTTTAAATTTATATAATCTTACTACTTAGTAAATAAAAAAAAATATGGTGAAAGAATTGAAAATGTAAAGTTGGAAAGGAAAATTAAGAAGAAGGGAAAAAATGGCAAATGTAAAGCAAGAGAGACAATATTAGATTTAACCATTTAAAGTTATTAACTTATAAACTTTGCTTGTAGTCATTTCTGGTTGGGCCTTCAGCCCATTGAAGCACTTACTTTGCCTTGACCTTAAGAACTCTCATTTGACCTACACCTTATAAATAGAAAGTAAGTAGGCTCTCAAGGAATCACATTCTAATAAGATGAGTTGAGGAGCCATGATTGGTTCCAATACTTGAGGAAACCACCAAACATCAGGTTTATTTAAGGGTACTCGATACCTATGGACTCAAGGGTATGGGTAGAGTTTAATTGGTTACCTATCCCCTAAGAGCCTATGTAAGTCAAGAGCCCCTTAGAGGAAACAATAGGTCGAGCACATAACTCTCTCTCATTCCTTTCAAATGTTGTTGCCATGATTTCTTTATGCTCCTATATCTTGTTGACTTAAGCATTGGAATGGCAATGCCAAAGTCCCCTTTAGTGCCCCTTGATAGCTTACATGTAATCATCCTTGAAGACTTATATATCCCTAAGGCCCAATTACCATAAGGAGTTAGACAAAATACACAAGGAGTGAGGATTGTGCATCAATAGGCTTGAATTCTTTTTTAGCTTTTACTAAAACATTTATTTGTTAAAATGTATAATATTGTCATTTATTATTCATTTATAAATATTATTTAATAATTTTTTGTAAGATGAATACAAGTACAAGATAAGATGTAGTTGCCTAGCTACTAAGATAAGAACTTTGAATCCATCCTATGAATCTAAAACTTATAACCTATATACTTCAGAGTATAAGTTTCAAGGTAGATATAAAGTTAAAAGACCTTGTATCTTTACTTGTATTCTACCTTGTAGAGCAAGTTCTGAAAATTTTACATTTAGAATCTATCTCATGATCCTTAATACTTATCAAGAACTTATCCAATCAAATAAAATATGAATCGTTACTCTATATAATAGGCTTATATGCTTACTCTTAACTATAATCATTTATTTATAATAGCAATTTTAGTTTTATTAAAGCCTAATAACAACTTTCTTTCTTCTTTTTTTTTTTCCCTTAAGCAATAACTTGCATATTTAAACACATTTCAACAAATTTACAACATAAAATATATCCTCTTATTGTAGTACGTCCAACACTTTAAGTAGTAACAATTTAAAAGCACTCAATATATGCATTAGTAAAGTACGTTTAAGTGGCTTTCATATGAATATTTAAAAAAAATCCCTAATCATCCTACGATCAAATTTTGTTGGTAAGGCAAAGCAATTATGGAATAATTTTATTTTTATTACTATATTATAAATTATTAAAGGAAAATATGTTTATTCAACTCTATAGCCTCATCTCTCTTTTATTATAGTTTTTTTTTTTAATAGGTTTTCCCATAAAATAAGAAATATGGATAAAGAGCTACATAATGGAGGGAGTTTACTGTTGACAAAATTAGGGAGTTAAAAACTCAGTAATTTTTTTTAACAAGTTGTGCGATATTTTAAACACCACACAAATATCCTATAAATAGTGAGTTATTCGATCATTAAATTACAAAATTCTAAGCACCTTGCATTTTTTATTTTTTATTTTTGGTTTTCGGTAGCATGGGAATAAAATTAACAGAAAGCAACAATTACAAACAGCAGCTCTAGCAAGTAAGGCTGGCATTACAACTTTCATTTTTTTATTCCTTTCTTTAACCTGGAACCAAAAGCGTACTAGCATCATTTACAAGATAATCTAATACTTCATCAGAGGAATAAAACAAAAGAGATCACGAAAATCCTCCTTTTATGCCAAAGCAGCCATACCATCCGCTACTCTGCATTGAGAATGAGTGTTTCTTAGGGTGATTATTGAATCAAACCATTCCATTTGGGGTCACACTAGATTAACCAACTTTATTAGAATATTCAATCATTTGCACTTTCATTTGAAACCATATCTCTTTACCTAATCATTTAAATATAAAGTTATATCATTGTAAAACTACTATATAGAGCTAACAAACTTCCAACTATGTCCACAATGTCCCCTCCACTCCTCTACTTCATTGACCTCGCCCATTTCAGCATATAATCTAAAAAACTCCCTGCAACATAATGTTCTTATTTATTCTTCTTCTTTTTTCCTTTTTAGATAATGAATCTCTTATAATTAAATCATTAACAATCCGTCTCATTGTTCTTTAATGATATTATATATTATATATTATATATTATATTATATATATTATATATTATATATTGGGCACATAAAGCGAATGCACATCCTCTAAGTAAAGAAGTTCAAAAGTGCCGAACGACTAGTAAGCAGTTGGGGTCCTCATGAATTTCCTTGGGTAAGAATTAAAGATTTAAATTTAGTGGCAAAAGTAAGGTCTATTCTTTTGGAAATGCTGCATGTGGAGCCGGCACATTAAACACTGCCTTAAACTAGGTCACAATAAATGCAAAAGAGGCAATAGATTCACATTACTGTGCTCTATCCAACCTAAAAAAAGCCCAGATCATGATCCCACCATGAATATAGTACCTAGGGTAACCAAAATATAATACTATGGGATATTTAATCATTGAACGAGTCCATCAAAGCCAAACATTCAACAAAAAGCCCTATAATCCAGAAGGAAATGGAAAAATATAATGACTACTATCCCGAAGGAAAAAAAAAAGGGTTAAAATTTCAATGGAAGAAAAAGTTCAATTATCTCAAAAGAATTCAATGACGTTTTGACAATCATGAGAGCTAGATAGAATTTAATTATAAATAAAAACAAGACAAACAAATAAAAATAAAACAATTGACTTATCTATTTTATATCGAATCTAAGATTAAGAGAGAAAAAGAAGTCAACACGTAAAATTCAAAAATATCCATTCGAGTGTAACGACACAAGTACAAGAATCTCTTAATCACATAGCAACCGTTACTACAATTTAGTCCTATTTGATTTCTGCGTTACTCATACACATACATAAGTGAAACTCCGACGTGATATGACTGAAAATAGTTCAGGTAGCACATAATTACAAACAAGGGAAGTAAACACTTTGGAGTTTCATTTATATCGAATTGATGTTTGGTCGATTAGACATCCTCATTGGTGAAAAGGATGTTGCCAAGGCCCCAAGATCTCCCATCCAACGCCTTCATCAAGCCCAATTCGCTCTGATCCACTGCCCAAAAACTAAAATTTATGAGAAGAATTTAGCATTCGAGGATTGTGGGAGGATTGCCATACCTACTGTTTCTATTACACCATAGTGAATTAATTCATTCTTGTTTATGGTTTTTAACTCAATTCTTTTAGGGTTTCCACATTAATTATATGTCTTCATTTCTCTTTTTACTTATTATATTTTCTATATTTATGTGTTATGTCATCAATAGTAAAAAAATCCAAATTATTCTCCAATAATATATGTCCAAGATGATGTCTTCAATCCGAGATCTAAATGCAGGGTAACGTTAGATAGAAAAGCCTAGGTGCATACCTCATGATGCATATTCCATCTTCTCTTATCTTATTTTATTCAAGGTTAATATTATATTTGATACCGAAATTTCATCCATTTTTACAATTAACTACCTGAGGTTTAAAATTATCAATTTTCTATTTATAAACTTTTAAAGATCATTTATAATATCCAAATAAGCTAATTAATTATAAAAATAAGTAAAGTTCACATAATTAATTGTAAAAAAAAAAAGAAGAAGCAAAGTTTAGGGTAATTAGTTACAAAAATAGATAAAATTTAAGTAGTAAATTAGCATTTTAAAACTTTAAAGTGTTAATTATGAAAATAAAAAAATTTAAAATATCAAATATGACATTAATTGCTTATTCAATATTTATTACTTTCATATGTTCTATCAATTTAAAGATATATCTACTTTTTATATGAATAACTTGATTGCATTAATCGACTGCTCTTTGCACTAAGGTCTACTGTCAATGCAAGTTAAAATCATTGATACACGACAGTAATAGAAACATCATCTCGGTTACAATTCAACTTTACACATTTCATATGCAATTTTATTTAAATGAAAGTCATGACTCAATTAATAATCTTTCTATAACCAACTTTTCCTATATAAAATTCATTGTTAAATAGGTCCAGCCATCATATCTTGCGATAAGTTTCAATTAATTTTCTTTTTTCCTTTCATTCTTTCTTTCTTTCTTTTAAGATTCAGTTCCTTAACAATTAAGCTTTTTGTTTTCATTTAAGTGTAATGTGATAAAGATGCCCCCGAAAAGCAAATACACCAAAGGCAACATCCATGTGTTGATTATTGATTAGCTTTTGGCCAGAAAAGTAAAGGAAAAAACGACACCACTTCCATATAAAAAGAATCAGCTCAACTCGAGACGCCACTTGATTAAGAAGAAAAATACCACACTATAGCAAATAACGAATTTGAAGTTGAAAAAAAAAAAAAAAGGAACCATGTTGCACCGTCTTCCTTTTAGCAATGGCATCCTAGGTTTCTTGAACCTGGTTTCTCTCTTAGCTTCTATTCCAATCATTGGAGCAGGTCTATGGATGGCAAGAAGCAACACAACATGTGAAAGCTTCCTTCAAACACCACTCCTAGTGATTGGTTTTGTAATTTTGGTGATTTCCTTGGCTGGCTTCATAGGGTCATGCTTTGATGTGGCTTGTGTACTTTGGCTATACTTAATGGTCATGTTGTTCATAATAGTGATGTTGACGGTCTTGACTATATTCGGGTTCATCGTCACCGGTAAAGGCGGCGGAGTGGCGGTTCCCGGCAGGAATTACAAGGAGTACCACATCGATACATACACATCATGGTTGAGGAAAAAGGTTAAGGATCCTCACAATTGGAATACTATTAAGAGTTGCATCATAGGGGCTAGAACTTGTGACAAGATTGTGCTTTGGACGCCTATTGATTATCAAGTGAGAGGAATGTCGCCTATGCAGGTAAAATGGTCTCTCTTTTATTTATTTATTTTTTCACGCAAAGTATCTATACTCCTAGTAGGATAGATGAAAGATCAAAAGATTCAATTTTATTTTTTTTTAAATATATTTCATCCAACCGATATTAAAAAAAATCATATAAATTTTATAAAATTATCGTTAATTAGTTTTTTATTTTGAATAACGAATAATTACTTTTGATTATAAAAATCTTTTTGAGCGCTATTTTGATTTGAATTCTTTTATAATCTTTTTAGGTTTTACTACTTAAAAAAATTTAGCTAACAAGTAACAAAACTTGATTAACTTAATGATATGACTGCAATTAAATAACAATAGAGCATTCGACCGGCTGTAGGCAAAATATAGCTCACTTACTAGAGTAGCAGCAGGTTCTATGGAATTATCTATGGTAAAATCAAACTTTTGTATACATTCATATATAATACTCGTATAACATACACATATTATTCGACGATTTATTATAGACTGCAAATACAACTTAATTTAGGAAATTAATCGTTTGTTTTATTGGTGCACACGTATATAGATGACATAATTATTATTTTTATACAAATAATGAAAGACCAAATAAAGTAGGAGAAAAAGGCAGTGCTTGATAAGATGTAAGTCAATTTAGTCTTTTAAGTAGGTTATCCTCCTTTTTATCTCTTCTTCTTTTACTTGGATCCTAACGAGTGGGTCTCTAAGCGGCAATCCCTGCAAAAATGTTGTTAAGATTGGACACATCAAGAGTTTCCTACGGTAAGAAATAAGGCTATTGTAAAAGTCAATGACTAGATAGGCATGTTCTCTATGGTACTTTCATGACCAAAATTTACATGTATCCAAGAAATAGAGTCCCAATATGTTATTGCTAGTCATATGCTGTCGTTTATGTAATATTATATAATGTGTATTTGATTTTTTATATTTTTATGTATACTTGATAATATATAATTGAAGAAAATAGGAATACACACCATTTGGTAAAAAGAAGAATTTAGTCCTCTTTCATTTATATGAGTATCAAATTGAAATTAAATTTATTATATAGGATGTTTTGATAAAAAAAAATATTTTATTTAGGATGTGCAAAAAGCTTTCATACTAATGCTATCTTTATTCCATTGAAAACTTATTCTAGATTTTTTTTCAATATCTATTATTAATAAAGACTTTATTTTTATCAAATATCATTGTAATAGTTTTAAGAAGTTGCAAATACTTATGGCTTGTATTTGTTAGTGATAATGGAAGACAGCAGTAATCATTGAGTACTAGTGATAGTTAGCAATTACTAAAAATCTCAATGGAAAAGAAAAAAAAAAAAAGGAAATCATTTTCTCTATTTTCCTTTGATATCTTTACTGGTGATTAAATTCTATTATTGGCCATTGGAAGTGATATTGACTCCCATTTAAAAGCTTAACTTTATAGATTTGGCATGAACTTTATAATTACTACTATCTCCTTTATTTGTGAGCTAAAATTTTAACTAAACCCCATCAAATAAATGACTTAATTAAATAGGAGCGATGATGTAAAGGTTTGAGCTCAAGAAATCCTACTACAATATTATGTTATAACTAGTACCATAACTATTTGATTTAAAAGTTTAAATTACTAATAGTTGTAGTAGCATTTCGATAATATTATAATAAATTTTAATTTAAGTATTTAAATTCTTTTGTTTAAAAAAAAAAGGTTGAGCCACCAAACAGACACATACTGAGTTTGGAAATAAACATATTATATTCTATTTAAGATATTCATGTAAAAATAGGAATCTATAATTCAAAATGAAGCTACTAACAAATATTATATGCTTTAATGCAAACGCAGTCAGGGTGCTGCAAACCTCCAACATCCTGTGACTACTCTGGAACGGCTGCAACTCAGGATTCGGACTGCTATAAATGGAGCAACGATCAAAATATGCTGTGTTACGAGTGTGATTCGTGCAAGGCTGGAGTTATGGAGGACATCCGGAGGAGTTGGCACAAACTCTCCATGCTTAACGTAGTAATATTGGTGCTTCTTATTGTGGTTTATTCAATTGGGTGCTGTGCATTCCAAAATGTAAGATCACAGGAGCCTTCTTGCTGGTTTAGTCCCGGGAATCAGAGAGGCAAAAGCAGGCGGTCTGGGCCGTACGACAATTATTGGTAAGTACTGGCATGTACCTATGTTCATATTTGCTGTTACTTTTCTCAGTAATATCCATATTAGGTTTCTAATGACATAAGAATTGATTAATTATCACGAATTAGGAATTCTTATTCGTGGGAAGAAACAAATTTTTCTATGGGAACTTTTAAAAAAAAAAGAGGAAAAAAATTCTATATAATATATACAATAATTGTTAAATTGTCTGTATCATGCAAAGCATTTTTTATAATAGGTAAAATTTTTGGAATTGTCAAATATCATCGTAACGTAACAATCTTAAGAGATTGTTTATATAAGTAGCTTTAGCAGCAAGTGACACTGGAAAACGAAGATAGCGGCCAATTCCAATGCGGTGGAAAAACCTCATAAAAAGAAAAATGATAAATAATAAGAAAAGAAGTTAAAAATTTTCATTAAGAATTATATATTTAATAAGTATTGGACTATTTGTCCTTCACTATTTGAATAATAAAATCTAAAAAAATTATTGATTTATTTTGAATTATTTATAGATTTTATAAATTTTATTTCTCAATGATTATCGCTTCTCTCATTTAATGGAAATAAAATAAGAAGAAATGGCCTCTTTTTTTTCATTATCTATGTATATTTTCTATAGATATCAATCATCCAAACTTTACCTGCTAAATTCCTGGAGTTCAGAAATTTAATTAGACAAATCAAACTCCAGTGACCATTCTATGGTTTTCCTTAAAAGTTGGGAATATGATGTGGTATTGGGCCCAAAAATACAACTTCTGGGCCATTACTATGTGTATTTTAATGGGCTTCATGTGTAGAGTAGAGCACTTAAAATGGTACTTTTTCTTCACAGGTGGACATGGTGGGATGACTTAATGAGAACCCTTTTTTAACTGAAAGCCCAATCCCTTCTAAGGAAAACCCAATATGGTCGCTAGGGTTTGGCATGTAATTGAAAAAGAAAAAGAAAAAGAAAAAAGAAAAAAAAGTAATCTCTGTAATTCCATTCCCTCTTTAACTTGTCAGTGTAAATTGTAAATACAAATCCGGTGTAAATGCATGTAAATGTCTTGGGTTGGTGCAATGGTTTGTAGTATGTGATCCATTGATGAATGGAGAGGCATTTTTTACCCCTTTTGGTTTGGGCTCCTGCGGGTCTTTCTTTGTGACTCATTTTTCCTTTAACAAGCTCACTTAAACTTAAGCTGAAGCCAAATTCAATTACTTAAACCAAATATAGTAAAAGTCTTGGATAAACTATCGGAGTAACTCCAGTTTTTAGTCAAATCATCATTTGACTCCCTTATACCTCTACTTGAGACACCTTATGTAACATAATACTTAAATCCTATGAATCTTGTATATTTAATTTAAAAACCAGAGTATGCAATAAATCTCTTTGAATCTTGTATATTCCTATGCGATTCTTAAATCTTATTATGTATCTTTTTAAATTAAATTAACTTTGTTAATTTAGAATTACATATCCACTTTAAGCAATTCCTTTTAATTTACTTGGTTGTAATCTATATGAACTGTATGATTTATCTAGGTACTGTTGTTGACTGCAAGAAGTAAAGATAGAAGATATAACAGGTTATTCGGATCATGAGAAGAAGAAAATTCTAGGAAAACAGAATATATAGATGTTGCTGATGCTATCAAAGAAGAAATTGGGAAATGCAAAGTGTTTGTAAATAATTAGGAGATAAAAGAGTCCTATAATCATTTCTTTTTTGGCAATGAATGTATGATATGGCCACCTACAATAAAAATTTTTGAAATTATAGATTTTATAGTGTCTTTTTTTTTTTATGGGAATTAGCCAGGCTAAATTAAGAATTAGTTAATATATTAATAAAATTTTGATATATATAATTTATGTAAAGTAAGAATAATAATTATTTTAAAAACTCTTTATTTTACTATTATATACATTAAAATTTTATTAATATTTACTCATATCACATATAAATATATATAAAATATAATATATATCAATTAATGAATACTTTTTCGACTATAGCTGGTTTCTAATGACATTCTTTTCTCCTCAATTTAGGGTGTTTGTTTCCATTTATCGGGAACACAAAAGATAGATTTTCATTCATTCATATACTACCAAAACATAATTTAAAAATAAGTAAATAAAAGAAACAGAAGAAGAAGAAGACAAGAAGACGGCGGCATTGGGTCATCAAACGAATTCTTCCTATTATCAGAAACGAGGATAGGAGTGCCGGACTTGTTCGGGATTTCAGATTTTGATTTGGGTTTAAAAAGTTATAAAATTGCTTAAAATATTGTAAATAATTTTTTTTTTCATTTATTGTGATAATTTATGTTCTTTTTCAGACCATATATTGTAGCAGCCTAGAAGGTAACTTCCTAGTAACATCCTTATAGTAGTTATGTGCTGAAGTGAGACTCAATTTATTCATATGTTTATTATACTCAATGATAATTATGATTGTCAAATTTTTAATTTTATAATTTTATGACTTTATTAACTATTTTTTAATTAAAATCTATGTAAAATCGTTTTTATATAAAACCATAATAAAATCACAAATAAAAGCCATGGAATCAATAAAATTACGAATCGATGACTGATTCTACTATTTTTTATACTTTCTCCGTTGTTGGTTACTGTTGCAAATGTAAGTTCAATTATTATTATATGTGCGATCGATTGCAGAAAGATATTTTCTGTTTTGAGTTCTCTATTTTAACATATCTTTATTAACTATATGTATATATTTAAATAACAATTTAATATTTACTTATAGAAATTTATTCTATTAAACTAAGTGCATACATATAATTGATCAAGACACATTAATAGCAAGGAATTAAAGACAACAAACGACCAACTTAATTCGTAAATTTAAAAATTTGAAAGTATTTCTTACTACAATAAGGGGAAAGTTGTTATGTATATATCCGCAAAAAATAAAGTTGTTGCTATACTTGATAATGATAGTTAACTATTTGTAAATCACCATTAATTTATGGTTCTAATTGCTATAGTTTGTCGATTTATATAAATACAAATCTTTGTGGGGTACATAAAGTTAATTATGTTATTACTATGGTATATTTATTATAAGGTAAATTGCACGAATCTCTCTTAAATTTTTTTAAAATTATACGAATTTTCACTTTTTTTTGGTAAGTGGCATGTATACTTCCTAAAAAAGCATGACAATGATGTGTAAAATAAGTTGGTATTGTACTTACATCTCTTGCCATTAGGTGGCTAGTAATGGTTACAAACTTTTTTTTTAAAAAAAATCCTATTTCTCCTTTTTATTTTATTTTATTAAGATATTCTTTTTTATTAATTTTTCTAATATTTTATTATTTTTTACAAACTTTAGTTAATTAAATATTATTAAATTATATACATTTAAGTACTAAATCAGTTTATTTTATACATTATATGCAATATCAACTTTTTTAGGGAATGTAAGTATTGACTTTTAAAAAAAAAAGTCTATACCAATTTATCAGTTTTCAAAGAAATTCACGCAAATCAATCATTTATAATTGGATGTAGTGACAAATTATAAACATGTCAAAAGTATGTTCATGTTATGAATCCTTAGGAACGCCAAAGTGTCTATTCGAAGACTTTCGAGTCCAATCCCCATATCTACTTCAGGGAACAGATAAGTGCACCCATAATAGAAATTTCGATGGAGAAAGCAGTTCTGTCTCTTCCAAGTCCCAAGGGATTGTGATTGAGGCCCCTAATTAATAAAATGGAAACTAATTTTATTAATAATTTGATGACCTCGGGAAGATGCCCCAATAGTTGCATCTTGAAGGCTGGTTTCGCAAGTGGGGTGGCTAGACCAGTTGCCCAAGTTGCCTCGCAATATTGACCATGAATAGTGTGGGACAGCGTTACAACGACGAACACAGACAGTGAAGGATATTTGTTTATTTAAGGGGATTGGGACAAGGGACGAGTACATCTGGTTTTCATGATCGGTCCACGAAACCACTTGTAGCTGTAGGGATACTGCTTCCCCTAGACTTCTTGGAATATTAATGGTTGGCGGTTGCCGACAAACACACTTACCTGCACATGTATGGATAAACTTCCTCAGGAAATCAAAAGGAGAAATTTAAATTGTCTGCAACTCTTTTCCATGGCGATATTATAGTAGGATAATATTATTTTATTTTTTTACTAGCAATTTAATATTACATTTACTAACTGTTGTTTGGGTTAACTTGAAATTTATGAATTTTTTATTTGTCACATTTAATATTTGAATATTAATATCTTGTTTCGCACCATTAGAAGATTTGTACATATTATCAAATCCCGATGCTGCACATAACAATTTTATCACTTAACGCATGCAGGTATTTGGCACATATTTTTATATTAAGTATCTCATTTTCTTTTGCAAAATTGAAGCACTTAAAATTATATGAATACTTAGACAAGTATTGACGCTTAGTGTTAGGATCGCATTCATTATAATACTATATGCATATTGTATAGTAGGAGTTGAATTCTATTATATTTTACTTAGAATAGATACATATTACATGGTAGGAGTTGAGTTCTATTATATTTTACTTAGAATAAAAACATACTACATAGTAGGAGTTGAGATGTATTATATTTTACTTAGAATAGAAATTTATGTTTTTAAGCATTTTGCTATTTCAATAATTTTAATATCTCTCCCTACATGAGCTAAAAATGTCTATAAAGCTTTTTACAAAGGTGTAAGTACTCTTATGGATATACGCTCTTATTCACCACTTAACTGCTTATGGTTAAGAAACCTGCTTAGACACACACTATTTCCCTGTGCACACACTGTAATCCCTTGTACATTCGATATTAAAAAAAGCACGTAGTTATTTATTACAATTTTTGCTTGTGTCTCTTTTCTTATTATTGCCTTTTTATTGTTCTTTCATGTTGCTTACAGATATATAAACCAATCTAGGCCAACTAAGGAGTGATTAAGCTTGCTTACTACTATAGAGATAAGAAAGTAAGTATCACATAGTCTTGTTATGCTAGTGAGAGCCTAAGATCGTAACAGTTGGTACCAAAGTAGGGTTATTCTAGTGGGAATGACCATGACACACCAAGATGACATGAACAGACTTCTTAAGAATTTCAAGGATTGATTCACCCATTTGGACAAGCAAGTTGAATCACTGGTAGCTTTTTCAGTAAGAGTATCGGATCTTAAAGCTTCTAACTAAGATTTAAGTGGCAAGGTTAGAGAGCTTGTTGAAGATTTCGATATTACAATGCACACACTTAGGGACAAGTTACGCTTAGCTATTGAGGATGTGAAGCAAGAAGTTGCTTCTCTTGAATTAAATGAGACTATAGAGGAACTGAGGACACTAGTTGCTTTGTTAACTTGAGCTATGGTGAATTCTCCCACCTAAGCTCCTGTTTAAGCACCCGCACATATGGGACATTTGAAAATACTTGAGCCCAAGGCTTTCACTAGTGTGAGGGATGCTAAGCTATTAGAGAATTTCGTTTTTTATATGGAGCAATACTTTACAACTGTTAGGACCAACGACAAGCAAATAAAGGTCTCAATAGCTATAATGTACTTGAAAGGTAACGTTAAGCTATGGTAGTGCACTATAAATGAGGAAATTAGAAGTAGGCAAGCATATGTAGATACATGGAATGATTTGAAGACAGTGTTGCAAGCTCAGTTCTTCCTTGAGAATATTGAGTGCAACACCCACAAGAAGTTAAGGGAACTATGACAAAGTGATGATATAAGGAAGTATGTTCGAGAGTTCTCTATCCTAATGCTTGACATCAAGAACATAGGTAAAGATGATAAACTTTTCTATTTCCTAAAGGGGTTGAAACCTTATGCCAAGAATGAGTTGTAGAGATAGAAGGTGATAACTCTAGCTAAAACACAATCGATAGCCGAATGCTTGACTGATTACACCCATGAAAATCTAGACAAAAGCATGTCAATAGGGCATGAAGGCAAAAAGTCTTTCAAGTAAGGTAAGCTTAATAATGGGGGAGCCTCGAGTTCTAGTAGCAGTATTAGAGGAGGTCATTGAGGAAATATGGCATTAGTTTAGGAAAGGTAGAGCATCAAGTGGAGGTAGGAAGCCAACATTCCCCTATTTCTTTAGCAATGGGCTACACAAGGTTATGGATTGTCCCCATAGAGCAGCACCCAATGCCATGGCTTAAAAGGCTGAAAGTGTATGCCAAGAGGAAGATTCAAGAAGTTAGTGTGAGGAACAACTTAAGATGGGAGGCTAACATACGTTATCGATTGTGGGAAAGAGTTCCTCAATACAAAGCAAGCCCAAATCTGACAACAAGTTGATGTATGCTCAAATGAACATCAATGGCAAGAGTGCCAATGCCATGATTGATTTTAGAGCCTTCTAAAGCCACACATAACTTCATTGATGTGATTGAAGCTAGGAGACTAAGGTTAGTGCTTATCAAAGACACTGGCTAGATTAAAGATGTTAACTCTAAGATAAGACCAATCTAAAAAGTAACATGAGATGTGAAAGTGAAGGTGGGGGATTGGAGAGGTAATCTCAACTTCACTACTATCTCACTAAATGATTTTAGCATTGTCTTAAGGATAGATTTCTTGAGGCATGCCAATGTAGCATCTATGCCAATAGTGGATTGCTTGTTGTTTATGGTTGACAAGCTATGTTAAGTAACAATTTAGAGAAAAAAAGGTAGGCAATAGAGGTAAAGATGGTAAGAGTATTAGAGAGATGATGTTGTTTGCTCTCAAACCTAAGAGAGGGCTCAAGCACCAAGAGCCAACTTTCCTTACAGTCCTTATAAAGAATGAGGATGCATGAAAGCTTGAGATACCGAGGGTAATACAAAGTCTCCTGAAGGAGTTTAGTTCTGTGATGCCAAACAAACTCTCGAAGGAGTTACCTCCTAAGAGACCTATGAACCATGAGATTAAGCAGGTTTGGGGGGCTAAACCACCAGCTAAAGCTCCATACAGAATATCACCCCCTAAACTTGCAGAGTTGAGAAAGCAATTAGATGAGTTACTAAAGGAAAGCTTCATTCATCCCTCAAAAGCACCATACATGGCTCCTATTCTACTCTAGAAGAAGTAAGATGGGAGTTTGAGACTTTGCATTCACTATTGGGCTCTTAATAAGCTGATAATGAAGAACCATTATCCAATTACTATCATTGTTGATTTGTTTAATTAATCAAGTGCGGCAAGTACTTCACCAAGCTAGACCTTCTTTTCAGTTAAGTCTACATTGCTAAAGGTGATGAGCCTAAGACAACTTGTGTTACCCGTTATAGTGCCTATAAGTTCCCAATGATGCCCTTCGGTCTCACCAACGCTCTTGTTACATTCTATAGTTTAATGAATAATGTATTTAGAGAATATCTTCATAATTTGTAGTTATCTATTTAAACGACATTATGGTGTACAACAAGACATTATAAGACCATGTGAAGCACTTGCAGATGGTTTTTCAAAAGCTTTAGGAGAATAATTTGTATGTGAAGTAAGAGAATTGTGCCTTTGCCGAGAAGCATATCAACTTCCTTAGGCACATGGTTGAAACAAGGCAAATGTAAATGGATATGGCCAAGGTGGAAGCCATTAGAGAGTGGCATGTTCCTAAGAGTGTAACTAAGTTGACATCATTTTTAAGAGTTGACAACTATTACAAAAAATTTGTAGAGGGGTATTCCATATGAGTTGCTTCTCTTATAGACTTACTAAAAAAGGACTGAGCGTGGTCTTAGGATGATGAGTGTCGGGTTGCATTTATAGACCTGAAGCATATCATGACCGAGGAGTTAATCCTCACACTACCTAACATCTCCAAACTATTTGAAGTCTACAAGAATGCATCAAACATCACTTTAGGTGGAGTATTGATGCAATAGGGCCATCCGGTGGCATATGAGAGTAGGAAGTTGAATCAAACAGAGTGCAACCATTCATCTCAAGAGAAAAAATTTCTTGCACTTGTATACTGTCTCAAGACCTAAAAACATTATATGTTGCAATCCAAGTTTCTGGTGAAGACAAACAATTCTACTACCTGCCATATTTTGACTCAACTTAAACTCTCCACCAAGCAAGCAAAGTAGGAGTTCCTTGCAGAGTTTAACATAGAGAATAAGTATCAAAGCAAGTGAACCAATCAAGTAGCAGGCACACTGAGCAAAAGAGCAGATTTAGTTTCCTTGGCCTTAATTGCCCATCAATCTACTAGTCAAGCCAACACTAATATCCAAAACTAGATTAAGGAGCACTTGGGCCAAGACTTGTTAGCCAAGAATTTGAAGCAATTAATTGAAGAAGGTAAGACTCATAAATTATAGATGTAAGGTGATTTGATCTACACCAAAGGTCATCACTTGTACATTCTAAAAGTGGGGAACTTGAGGAAGGCACTCATGAGGGGTGCCATGACAATTGTCAAGCCCAAATTTTTCTCTTTTTTTATATTAAGCCCAACTTACTTGATATAAGCTACTCGACACAATTTAAAAAAAAAAAAAAAAAAACTAACCAACTTTTTGAAATACTGGAGTTACTATCCAATCGAAATTAGGAAAAATGGGAAATTATGATCAAATCGATAGATTGATCCTAATATCAGTCACTAGTTTGCACAAAAACCTTTTTTATGTAAATATTTTTTTTAAACCAAAGAAAATTAAGTTTGGAGACTATCTTATTTAAAACCTTTTGGTTTCCATATAAGAATTTTCAAAAAGAAAAAAGAGGCCTTTATTAAAAAAAATCCTTTTTTTTTTCTCTAAAGATAGTTAGTAAGTATTTAAAAGATACATATGAAGAAAATAATCAAGATAAATAAAAAGACACACTTTTTACATATTTCCTTGCAAAGCTAAAAAAACATTGTTAGGTTTTTACCCCCCAAAAAATCTAAATAAACTAAAAAAGAACAAAATTAACTAAAAGAACCTTTCATGATTTCTTGCAAGAAAGAAAAGGAAAGTCAACACTAAAAATAAATAAATAAATTGAAAAAGAAAGTAAAGAAAACACTATAACTAAATTAACTAAAATAAATTTTAAAAAACCTTTTTATATATAATTTCTTGCAAAAGAAAAGAAATTAGTAATATAACAAAAAAAAAGTAAAAATATATATATATTTTTAAAATTTTTACTCTTTTTTTTTAGTTTTCATTAGTTTTGGGAAAAAATAATATTTTATTTTTTATGGTCACCACGAAAGTGCATACGTATCTACTAGCTATAATTCCTCTTATTTATTTATTTATTATAAAACTTATCCTGTTGGTTCATTTTATTTAATAAAATTACTCAACTTTACATTATTCACTAATTTATTGTTTTTTTATGAAAAAAAAATAAAACCCTAATTTAATGTCCCTTATTTGAAAATTTCTAAAGAAAAACCTTACTTTTGAGGAAAAGACCTATCGATGATTTTTATTCAAGAAAAAAGAAATTCCTCTTTGGTAAAAACAATTTTCAAAGAGAAAAAAAATAATAATAAAGTAAAGAAAACATGTTATTCATTGCAAGAATCCCTAAAACAAAAAGAAAATGTTAGTACTAATAACAATATGATAATATGAATGAGATAAAATCATGGAATTTTTTCTTTTAGAATTTCTTTTATTTTATAAATCAGTAACATATAACATGTATAATATAACAAATATATATTATTAAAACCTAATAAAATAAAATTTATATTAATAATGATAAAAGAAACATAGGGAAAAAAAAAACTTACCTTTAGTATGCAAGAGTGGTAGCCAACGAATGGTGCTTCGATGAGTGGTGGCCAACATTAAATGATTGAAAAGTCTCCTAGTAGCATGGGAACAAAACTCCCCAACCAATTTCTAGATTCAAGTACTCTAACCAATTCAATTTGAATTGAATCGAAATAAGAAGAGTATAAACCCTAAGTTTGATTTTCAATTGAATTGAAGCAAATTATCTTTGGTTAAGCATAATTGATTACTAGGTTTTACTCTTCTGACAATGGGTTAGTGATTGGCAACTTCAATTTCCTTTGATTTTCTCGTGTAAGAAAAATTTGGAGAGAGAGAGTGTGAATATGTGTATATGCACAAGTAAAGCAAGAAAGAAAGGATTGATGTGATTTTGAGTGTTGTTAGTTTGTAATGCCTCCTACAAATAAGCTCTTTTGGTCCATATTTATAATGTCAATTGTCAAGTGATCAACTACAATCAAGGAAAGTGTATATTTAATAAAAATCAAATCTTGAGTGTAAATGGGTATTTTGGTTCAAGAAATATTCAAGACTAAGATTGAACACGAATTTATGAAAGTTGAAAGAACTAAACTATGTATTCATGTCCTAAAAGCTTTATTTGCTCCAAATATGCAATGGGTTTGTCATTTTCAAGCAACAACAAACTCTAATTTGCTTTAGAAAATTTAAATATAATATGCCCTTTTCTATCTATGGTTAACTTTGAGATTATTTTCCCATGCTTTGTTTATGTCCCAGGTCTTGAACTCGTGAGCACTCGCATTCCATACCATGCAGCTTACAAAATGAGCTGCAACTCACTTATGCTATAGGTTGCACGAAATAATATTCAATCTATTTTGGGCCAATTTCAATTAAATGACCCGGATTAACTTTAGGTCTTATAAATCGATCCAAATCCCATGGACTCTTTCTCACATACAGTCTAGTATGCATATGTATAATTATTTTTTTCTATAAATGGCTTAATTTAACAAAATTACGAGTCCAATTTCTTCCATTTTTCAACTTAATTCAAATTTTCAATTACTCATAAAATAAGCAATTTAAGTTCGTTTGAGGCACTATTTAAAATCATGATCAACTTAAATTGTCTATTTTATTATAAGTAAACCAAACCTAGACAAAAAAAAAATAACTCTTTAATAAAATTGCCTTAAAGACTATTATTCTATTAAATTGCATATGTATATTTTGACTCAAAAATTGTTTTTGATCTCGAAAAATTATTCCCAACCCAATAGAGCCAACTGTATCACCTTATGGCTTTTTTTTTTGTGAATTTTCAAATTTTAAATTTTTTGTGTTTTTCATTTTTCATTTTTCTTTTATGTATTTTGGGCCTTTTTTCCTAAAATTATGGCTTTTCTTAATTAAAAGAGACAAAAGATTCAAAGGGAAAAAATTAGGTGTCTACAACACTCTATGGGCTTGATACCTCGACTAGCAAAGGATGATGAGCTTGTTGAAGCAAGGTTGCTACTACTCAAGAATGAACTACACCCACATTTGCCTAACTTCTCAACAAGATAAGATTGAGCGTCAAAGACCTACAAGGCTACTAAAGTCCATTCCTATGCCTTCTCAACCATGGGAGAGCATCACCATGGACTGTATCACTTCACTACTAAAAGTGAGGAAGTACTCATCAATTTTTGTTATTGTTAACAAGTTCTCTAAGTACGTGATCTTCATCCCGACCATAAAGAGCTCAAATGCAGAAGAGATAACCCAACTTTTCTTCAAGCATGTCGTGAAGTTTTAGGAAGTGCCCCAAAACATCATGAGTGACAAGGATGCCAAGTTTATAGGCAAGTCTTAGATTGAGTTGATTAACCTCTTAAGTTCTGAATTGAGTACGACCTCCAGCTATCACGCATAAAGCAATGGCCAGAAAATGAGATTCAACAAGTTGCTAGAGGAATACTTGCAATACTTTACGTCTACCAATCAAAAGAATTAGATTGACTTGCTAGATATCACCCAGTTCTATTTCAATATCCAATAAAGCTCTTTTTCCAACATAAGCCTTATCGAGATCATCATGGGTTAGCAACCACTATTACCCCCACACAGTGGCCACACCTTATATAGGAAGATGCTCTGAAGCTTATCAGTTCACCAAGATTGGAAGCAAATTTCAGAAGTTACCAAAGCTTACCTTAAGATGGCTTTTAAGAGAATGAAGAAGTGAGCAGATCAAAAGCACAAACCTAGAGAATTCAATGTTAGAGACCAAGTCCTCATAAACCTTCTTTTAAAGAAAATTAGATCACTGAGGAACAAGGATATAAGATTGATTCAAAAATATATTGGTCTAATTCCTATTGTTTCAAGGATTAGAAGAGTTGCATATAAGATCGAGTCACCCACATGGTTGAAGGTCCATCTAATCTTTCATATGAGCATTCTGAAGCCTTAATATTCAAACATAGAAGACCCTTCTCATAACATATCAACACGATCGCACATCAAGCTCAAGTTCAATGTTGGTTAAGCCATCAAAGATATCTTTGCCAAGAGGACTATCAAAGACCCCAACACTAGAGAAGAACACACAAAATACTTAGTGAAGTGGAGAGATCGAGGAGATGAAGACAACAACTAGGACACAAAAGATGATATCATGCCAATATTAGAAAGAACATCAACAACACCAACCACAAGACCTCTATCAACAAGTTGAAGCTCTAGCACACATTGATGAATACATCAATAGATTTAAGTGGGTGGGGGGTTGTTAGGATCACATCCATTGTAGCACCATACATATATTGTATAGTGGGGTTAGGTTTTGTTGTATCTTATTTAGAATATCGATTTCTATTTTTGGATTTATTGTTATTTCAACATTTTTAATGTCTTCCCCTATAATAGCTAGAAATGCTCGTAAAGCTCTTTACAAGGGTGTGAGTACTCTTGTAGATACAAGCACTTACTCACCACTTAGCTACTCACGGCTAAGAAACATGCTTACACATTGTTCTCTTGTGTATACACTGTAGTTCCTTATACATTCGATATTAATAAAATTGTGTGGTTATTCATTATGATTCTTGCCTGTGTAACTTTTCTTATTGTTGCATTTCTATTGTTCTTGTGTATTACTATAAGCATACGAGCCAATCTAGGCCAACTAAGTAGCAATTAAGCTTGAATGTTACTATAGAGGCAAGATAGTAAGCGCCACATGGTCTTGTTAAGCTAGTAAGAGCCTAAGACCATGACACTTAGCTCTCAATCTTACCAATTTTGTTTAACTTTTATCAAAAGTAGCCGTTATTTTATTTTATTTTATTTTATTTATCATCGAAGTATTTCATTGAACAATGGCTATATTCTTTTATTTTGGCTATGAAATTTTTTCATTTTGTGCCACTAAACAATGACTCCTAACCATTTTATGTTGTTAAACAATTGTTATTTCTTTTTTTTATTCTATTTAATATTTGGTGGCATTTTTTATTTATCTTTCTATAATAGTGAATATGATATTACTATAATATTAATAAAATAATTTTTCACACTTTAAAAATCTTCAAAATATGTTTAATGTATTATTTAAAAAGTAATGATAATATAAGACATGTAAAAGATTTAAAAAATTAGTACAGAACTTTAAGAAAGTAACTCTTAATAAAGTGGAGAGTTACTTGAAAAGTAGAATTGTTTAAGATGTTGATGTGTCATTCTAAAGACCTCTTTTAGATGCCTATTGATAGATATGACCTTATAAATGCTTTAGGCTAAATTGTAAATACATCATTTCATATTTATTTCTTGTTTAATTAATTTCAATTGTTCTTTTTTTTTAGTGGTAACAAAAACATTACATGAGACTTTACTCATAAGTATATTTTAATTCATTCTTTCGATTATCTTAAGGTTTAAAAAGTTTTATTTTTAATCAATTAAATAACATCTTTGAAAAATTAAGTGAATTATGTCAATCTAATTAGATAAATGGCTGATTAAGTGGTATTTCAGGCTAACATGCTAGATCGAGTTCAACTAATGATCTTACTAGTAGATAATTAGGTCGATTGAATTACCAAAAAGATTGGTTCTTTTTATTTATTATGTTACTTTTATCAATAACCCAACCTATTTGAGGTTATAGGATTGAATCTATGATCTTGTAGGGTATTTTAATCAATTATTCAACTACAAATTTGTATATTATTCTCATTTTTTCTAAAATTCCATCCATTATTGATGAATTTTAGATTTAAAACTAAATTTTGTGAAAACCAAGTGCTTTATTATATAGTTATCAATCTATTCATCGAGCCTACAATTTAATAAATTCTTAATTTTAGGTCTAATGAAATAGTATTTATATCTTCTCAATTGAATTAGATCAATTCCCTTAGAATTTAGTATATGATTTAATATCGTAATTTCAATTTATATTTCCATATTTCTATATGAAGATTTCGGGTTTCAGTTAAATCTTAACAATGCAAAATTTCTATATTTCAATCAACAAAATTCTTTCTAAGTTTCTAAGTTTTTTTTTTTTTTTGCCAAAATGTTCCCCTATACTAAGTTTCATTATTAACAAATTCAAACTTCTAAATTTTAATCTATGAACTAAAATTAGAACCCCAGGGTTTTAGAGACTTACTTCTTATAGCATAGTTTTAAATTAGTTTCTTACTAAGGTGGAATGAATCAAACATGATACATCCTACTTGAAAATCAACATATATATCACTTGGGTAATGAGGGCGTTGGCATTTGGTTTCATCTTTCATATTGTTATGTACTTGTGTCAATAATATACTTACCTAATTTGTTGAGCCCTATATCACTTGACTTACTTTATTTAGAGATACTCATTGTATGAGAAACAGATCTCTAAATTTGCTTTCTTTCAATTTTATTATGTCAAAAATTCAAACAATAAAAATTTAGATGATTCAACTTCATTATGTCAGGTATTCCAAAAATATTAGGCATATATAGGGGGAGCTACTTCCACTTTCGTTTTATTAATACGATTATGTGTTTTATTACATTTCATGGTTTCAGGGTATTCCACGACACACGTCAAGCCGCTTAGCTGCCTAAGATACTGCTTCTAATGGCTCTTATAAGGATGTTAATGTTTGTGTATGCCAATGCTAAGACACTATTGTAAATGAACAAGTTTATTCAATAACCAAAGCTCTTTCTTGTTCATCTATATTGCAATTTTGCCAGCAATTTATTTACAACAAAGTCCTATAAGAATAATATAAGATATCTAGGTGCCGTTGATCATCTATATGGATTCACCGATATGATGTTAATATAAGATAATTTCGCATGTTGATCCCACATCATAGTCACTAATGGAAAAATTTAGGTTCTGGAAAATATGTATGGGGAAATCCTTTAGATGGATGACTTGAACATGATCTGCAGTTTAACGAAGGCCATGACCACCACATCTAAGTCTCATTGAATCTAGCACTCCCATTGAATTCACTTCTATTCTATAGCTGGTTTTACTGTTGTCTAAATATCTAGGATATCCGCTAAAGCAGATTCGAGATAACAAACTTATGGATTCTCAAAGTATTTTCAAAAGCTACTTCAAAAAAAAATAAAATAAAATTTCAAGCTTGATGCTATTCGATGAAATCTTAATTGTACGAATAATAAAACTACGTTGAATCAAGGGGCTATGGAAGTAAAGATTAGAAGCATCACGCTTATGAAGGGCAGCAGGTATTCAATGAAAGAGAATGATTGTAGGGTTTGAAAAGGCTGAGCATGACATGTTATGCTTTCGATTGAGAGAAATGAAGAAAGAGAATATAAATCAGGGTCCTTAATAACAAAATTTCTACATCAGTTAAAGTTATATTTCACAATCCTTCCCAATGTTGCCGTGATCTGATAATAAAAAATAGAGTACTTATTTTTTATATTACCTTTCATTAATATAATAACATAAAAGAAAATGATTTATCTTTTTATATGTTATATCATAAAAAAATATTATTAAAAATAGATATTTGAACGATGAATCTATCTTTTAAACCTAATACTTATGCCATGTGGTGTACGGCAAGAAGCAAATCAAATTTGAAACATCTTCCTATAATTGTGTGGACAATTATAGTTTTGAAAAATCGGACAACAAACGTCTCATCTTGACGGACAACCTACGTCGGTTACCGAATCAAAATAGAACTTTGACCGCAATGTCCTGAGAGTTTAGAAGTACAAGAATATTGCGGTCAAGCAAGTTGTAGACCGTTAAAAAACTAGCAGAAATGAAAATAATAATAATAATAATAAAGGAGTGATTATGTCAAGAGACGTAATACAATTAATCACCTAACTTTACGTCCTTTTTTTTTTCCGATGAAGAACTTTACGTCCAAGTTTAAAGAAAGTGATTTTAACTTATATTCTTTTCAAAAAAAAAAAAAATCGTATTCTGAGCTCTAATGCAAATTTACCTTATCATCTTTTGGCTCTTCTAGAAAAGAATTGAGTTACATTAGATGACGAATAATGTTAAGGAACTCACTTCGATTTTTAGATGCCAGTTAACATTTTAAAGAATTCTAGTTGCTTAAATAAAGTTTTTTAAGTTTTATTTATATTATTTATGAAACTCACAATACAAAATTTAAAATAAAACAATACTTATTGTTTACTTGAAATAATAGAAAAAAAATAAAATAGTTATTTTTAGAATACTTTTTAGGAAAAATATCAAAATTGGTACCTAAACTTTGATAAATTTTGTAATCAAGGACCTAAACTTTAAAAAAAAAAAAATTTACTACCAAGAAGAACTTTCCAGGATCACTAATGTTAATTGTCGTTACTTTGATAAGCTCTATTTGTCTATGTGGATCCCTCAACCAACCAACTCGCTACATGTGTAATTTATAATTATTTTAACATTTCTAGAATTTTTGGTAGGTGTTCACATGTATTTTAGGGGAAGAAAAAAAAAACACATAAGAAAAAAGGAAAAACAAAAGAAAGAAAGAAAGAAAAAGGAATATAGAGTAAAAAAAATTTTAGGAAAAGAACTTGCAAAAATTAGATTGTCTTCTTTGCGAGCTCAATGACCCAAAATTTTTCTTTTCTATAATTCTAATGACACACGACAATATTATGAAATCCATAAAAACCCATCACAACATCTCTTCTTCTTCACCAATCACCATGTAATCCGAAAAAGAAGAAGTCCTTCAACTTAAAATTGTCGATTTCAATTTTACATGAAAATTGGGTCACAAAATGACAAAGATAAATAAAAATTATCAAGGGCAAGTGAAAATTGATCCTACTAGATATGATGTACAAGACAGGGTCGCAAAGGACACACTTTTTATCGACTCCACCCATCTTTATTGTCTTCCTTGTAGCTAGGTTGTTATACTGCTATCTAGATAGAGGGCATTGGTTAATCTGAAGTCTTCCCACTACTTCTCTCTCTCACATTTGGTGGCGAGATTATGTTTAGGGTTTCAAGAATATAAGAATTATGGATATGTGGTCCATTGGTTTTAAAGGGGCACTAAGTTATTTCATTTTATTTTACTTGCTAGAGTAAGTTTTTGTGGCCTGCAATTTTTTCCATCGAGGTAGTGATAGGAGATGGGGAAGGCGATAGACATGGAGGGTGTCATAGATGTAAGGGAGGTGGCCTACTAAATTGCTCCAATGATTGCTACTGCTTTATGTTACACTAAAATGGGCATTTTGTGAATTGGACATAGTTATGACAAGGCTTCGATCACTTTGGCGATGCTACAAAAAGAGCTCTTACATGAAATGTTGAAGACTTGGGAGTCTTTCACTAGATGTTGTTGAGGGTTTAAAGTGGAATATTACTTGAAGTGGCTTTCATTCACCTTCAACTTTTTTTTTCCCTTTCTTTTCTATTTTAGTTGACTTTTTTTTCTATTCATGTTAATCCAAGTCATCATTTATGTGGATGCCTACCTGTATTTTTTTCATACCGCAATACTATATTCAAACACGTGTTAGGCTGTGGTTGGATAGGAAGGCTAGGTAAGCTAATGACCACTAACAAAGTTAAGTCGAGTACCATTCGTGACCTTGCAAATTTTGTTTAGGTTTTAAATTATTCTTTTTAAAGTTTAGGTACTTAATTATAAATTTTGCCAAAGTTTAGGTATGATTTGTAACATTAACCCTACTTTTTATTACTTTGTTTAATTTTTGGATAAGTTATTACTTTGTTTAATTTTTGGATAAGTTATTACTTTGTTTAATTGCAAATAGGGTCAAGGAATTTTTGTTTCAAGTAACTTTTCTATTTCCTCTCTACTAATTATAGTTATTATCTTCTATTGGGTGTTATTTTTTATTTCCTCTTTGCAGAGAATAAAAAGTTTAGGTGATGAATAATCGTACCCTTAATAAATAATTATTAAATATATTTCATAATGACCAAATAAGGATAGTATTTTTAGTCACACTTCTAATTTAATGTAACAATTAATGAGATAAGATAAATATAAGAATGGATATTCTTTGTAATAAAATTTTATAGGAAGTAAACATCAAAATATAAGTTTCTAATTTATAGTTGGCAATAATCATTCTTAAAAAATAACATTTTTGTATTCATTATCTATTCTATTATAAAAAGTAAATATGGCATAAAAAAAATATGGCAAATTTTTTGGGTCCTTAAAAATATAAGAACCCTAAAAAGGGATTCCCTAGCACCGGAAGATATGTCAAATACCTCTCATTAAATATGGTTTTACAGTATAATTAGTAATATAAATTAAAAAAGACAACCAAACACCTCTCATTAAATATGGTCTTACAGTATAATTAGTAATATAAATTAAAAAAGATAATAAAGAGATTAATAAAAATAATTTATCATTCTCTTGAGTTGCTACTAGTATCATACCATCGAAGCTTGATACCCATGTTAAAAGATAATTGGATCCAAAATTACACACATATAAATGTTTAAATCAATTTGCATATTAAGCAAAAGTCAGCTTACTTTTATGCCACATTTTTCAACATTTCAAATATTAAAGTTTTACGAATGTATAAGAAATAGACATAATGTTATATAAAAAAGTTTAAATACATGTTTTGATATGGATAGTAGAGATATAAGATTTCTCAAGATATTAAATTATTAGTTACACGATTTTTATATTAGACCAAGGTTTGAACTTACAAGAAATATTAAAAAACACTAAAATCTTAAACAGAATAATACATTTATAAATAGGTAGAAGATTGTTAAACCCAAGCTCCTATGTATTTATAAACAAATTTGATCTTTTACTTTATTATATCGAATCTTACGATCCAAACACATTTACAATCAAACAATATTTTATACCGCTCTATCTTTTGTGCCTAATACTCCTCATAAAACCCATCAACCATTTTGATCTGGTTGAAGCAACCTACCAAGCATTTACAGGATTAGCATACGTTGCAATGCTGCCACCTAAAACCACACATCCACAGGATTTTTTTATTTGATAAATGATTTTGAAGTATAAATATATGGTTTAATAAAAAAAAGAAAGAGGATGGTATGAATGGATAAAAGCGTAGTTCGATCTTATTCTTGGCAGCCACCTTTCCTTGTAATCCAATTAATTAAAAAACTTTGTGCCGGTACAGTACCTGACCTCGATGCCATTGTTTAAACACTGAACTTCTTCTTCTTCTTCTTCTTCTTCATTTTTTATAGTATAAGGCACTTCATTGGCTTGACTTACCATGGCAACTATTACCTTATCTCTATTGGTGGATTTCAACACATACACGTTTGCCCGAAACCTCAATTCGAGCTGGAAGTTCGTTTTTCAAAACTTTATTGTATGAGTGTAACTTAACGAGTCGTTTCTGCTTATTTTTTAAAACTATATTATATGAGTTTTAACTTAACGAGTTCTTTCTGTTTATTTTTGGGTCAACATCATCGTCTCTTTTTCCTTAAATAATGTCCTTTCTGTTGAGATTCGCCAGCTCATCTATGTTTTTATTCTTCAATTAGCTGTCGCTCATCATCCGACTCAATTTTCTATGACAAAAATTCAACTACTTCTACAGTCAGTCATTCTATCCTCAATTACGTATAGTAACAGACATCATACTCATGTTGCATGTGGAAGAAAAAAAAAATAGATAACTAAATAAATAAATTGCTTATAGGATTGTTTTTTCTCTAGTTTTTTTTTTTCTCCATTTTTCTCAAGTTGATAGCTATCACTTATTGAGGAAAAGTACATATATATTTCTATAAAATCGTCCCGATATATCTTCCATAAAGGATTAAAATTGTCATATCAAAGTATTGGCTAAACCCACTATATTTAATTTAGACTTGACTTCTTAAACTAAGTAATAGGATTCAAGAAATCTAATTCATACTTGTAATAACTTAGAGAAATTTGATTTGGTAGATTTAAAACAAAAATCGCTAGGCTGATCTATCTACTCTCACCTTCTCCCATGTAAGCTCACACATTCAATGGCTACTAGACTTGGACTTATGGTAAGTTCATCAAAATAACCTTGAAATGAGTATATTTTATCTCATTCATCAATCATCAAGGTGATTTAATGAATATCATATGGCTCAAGTGTTTATAAATATTTAGGCATACCTCCTCAATTTGATCTTCAAAAGTTATAGGGATTGAAGAAATAGTTTAATCCTATGAAATTTCTATTATAAAAGACTAGACAAATTTAAACAAAGAATTGGTTAATATTGATCAAGAGTAGTGAGGCTGATATTCAATAACCCATTCATCTGTCATAAGTATACTTGAGACACTAAGCACACCTATTCCTCATTCCAACCACTTCTTCCTTAAGTCTTCTCTTGAAATGTTATTCATACAATACTCTTTTGAGATCACTTGTAGCATGAGACTACAGCAATCCACGTGACAACATTAGTTAAAACTCAACTATCTACAACTTTTTTTCCTTATATAATTTCTCCATAGCCCATTTCTTTAAACCAACCCATCTCTTTTAACATTCCTAAATAACATTTTTAATTGTAACTTTCATATTCTTTTTTTATTCATAACGTAATTAATTATAAATAATTATGAAAAAAATTTCAAAAATAAAAATTATATAGATGATATGTATATTTTAAGAATGATTGGTACTTTACGTGGGTAGATTTAAGGGGTGGGGGTGCTAATTAATTATAAATAATTATAATTTTTTTTCAAAAATAAAAATTATATATATATATATATTATGTATATTTTAAAAGCAATTATTAACAAAACATAGTATATAGTTTAGTAGTAAATATAAGTATTTTTATATTAGAGGTTACATATTCAATTTCCATTATGGTCATTTTAGTTTTTCTTTTAATAGCATTCTCTTTTTTCTTCTTTCTTTTTTTTTTCACAATAACTAATAGCATTAAATTCCATCCATTATTAAATTCTAATAAACTAATTAAATTATCTTAAGTTGCTATTTATTTATTAGTAGTACATCATAAATAACAATTACATTAATACTGCAAACATTTTAGTCTTATTCCAGAAATATTAATAAAAAATAATAATCATATCACTTGATATATATTTTTTTTTACAATTAATATTGTGAAAATGAATATGAATTTTTAAATAATCGATTACATATTTATTCCTTAAATATTAATATATCATTTTCAAAATCTATCTCCATATATATAACATGCATATTATAATTTTGGTTTAAATATAATAAGTATGGTCCCTTACTTTCATATTTCTACATTTGTTGGTAGTCCTTTGCTTCATCAACCATCTTAATTTGTCTCACTAATTCCATAAAACATTTCTACACAATTACTAACATTTTAAAATTTTATTTTAGCTTATGTAGGGATGCTCATGATTCAATCTAGTTTTGTTTGGAAGTTAAATCAAGTTGTACCACATGCAAAATGCTTATGATTTGATTTAGTTCAATTTAACAATTCGGGTTTCTAAATTGAATCGATTAAATTGGAATTCAGTTTAGTTTGAGCTGTATTAAAAACACCAATATATTAATCACATTTCACTATACATAATACACATCTATCATAATACACGTGGAGGAT
Organism: Laguncularia racemosa; assembly: GCA_037954665.1. NCBI lineage: Eukaryota > Viridiplantae > Streptophyta > Magnoliopsida > Myrtales > Combretaceae > Laguncularia > Laguncularia racemosa. The sequence goes on along the minus strand of JBBMOL010000013.1, from coordinate 766,123 downwards.
TATGATAACTAAGAAGACAATCAACAACGACGACAATGAATAAATGATCCAGGAAATGTGGCTCATGCATAATAGCATTCTAGAAGACAAGCAGCAACATTTTGTTTTTGGCAATTACATAGCATATATTTTTATATTGTAATTCGATTTATAAAATATAGTGGCTATTATCATAATTTATTTTACTACAAAACTTTTGAATAAGAAGAATTATCTCCCTCTCACCATTTCAATCAACAAGAATCACCAAATCAGAGTACTCGAGTGCGTTTAAATGCCACTACAATCAATGCAAAAAGAATACAAAGAGTGGGCTCATATCATTGGAGTCACATAGAAATTTTATTCTTCCAAAAAATAATTAGCATGTGCATTGTCCTTCTATATAAAACGAAAAATAAACAAGATTCGCAACAGGCATTTGGAATGAGAAAAAAAGCAGCCACATAATCAAACCATGAGGCATATTGGATATGTATGTATACATATGTGTATATGTATATTTATCCTTCAAACCAAACAGCAAACTATTTGATCCTCTTTTAACCTAAATTATCATGTAAAATAGCCACAATTTAAGGTACAATCCAATTTGATTCGAATATGCTTTGTTCAGCTAAATTCAACCTAGTTTAATCTGGTCTTTTGAACAAACCTAATATAATATTAAAAACTTATGTAACCCCTTTAGCTCATATAGTAATAGTAATCTATGGTTTCAATTTTCTTTTTCTCTCATTTTGGAGAAGATTTTTTTGAGAGTAATACATAATAATTAATTCGTGAGAGTTTTTTCTAATTGTTCATGAAATTTTTATTTGATTCTACCTATCTATCACTAAACATTTCACATAACATATGACATAGCAAAAGTGTTTTCTCCCCTTCAAGGGTAGAACCATATATGACTAATAACTTATTTATGGTAATAGATTTATAATTGAATAGCTATTACTGGGAATAACTATTACAGTAAATTAGTATGATGATATTTACTTTAATATAATAGAATTATAATTATATTGTTTACTTGAGAGAATAAAAAAAAATAAGGATAGAATAATAAAATTATCCTTGAATATGGATAGATAATATTAAAATAATAGTTTTAATTATTTCTAAAACATGCATTAACTAAAAACTAAAACAAAAAAAAAAAGTCAGACATTCCTAAAAAGAAAAAGAGACAACAGAAGACCAAAGATTGTAGCCGGACAGCACAGCAATGGAAATCACAGTGATTGATCGGAGCAACAATGATGGGAAAAAAGAAAAAAAGAAAAAAAAAAAGACAAACTGAAATCAAAAGATAAAGCAAATCGATGGATAGATCTCATGCCTCATAACAGTAGTCCATATCAACATAGCATTGTAAATCACAACAATCGGAGCAATAACAGTGGGGAAAAAAAAAAAAAAAAACCACGAAAGCAAAAGATAAAGCATACCTGAGTGGACGCAAGCTGGGTTGCAAAGGACACGACGATGTTGAGATCCGGCGACATGATGTGGGTAGGCACCTCACGACGGGCACCTTTTTCGGACACCAAGCGACGACAAGATCTTCACGAGAAGATCTCCACAGGCCTCCTTCACCCATGATTTGGGAAAAAAGAAAACGAGTCAGAATAGGGATTACAGAGATTTTGCTGGAGAATACTAATTCGGTCAATTAAATTTAGTAATCGTAATTCCGATCTAAATAGTTATTCCGTGCATTCGTTGAAGTAAACGTTATATTTTCAATTTCATACGTAATAAGATTATAATAAAATTTTAATTATAGCGAAATAGATAGAGCATTAATAAATTAGTAATTTCAACTTTAACATAGTATTTTATTATTGAAATTTTTTTTTTTGTTGTTCTAAACAATAAAAAAAAATTATCGTTGTTGCTACGTCAACTGAAAGATGATAATCATGTCCATATATATATATATATATATATATCAAAGCTTGCTTGACTGCTACGTTTTAATTCCAGTGAAGAAGTTGCTCAATCTAAAAGTAAGCCTAATCATGATTAGATAATTATTGATTTTTGCATAACCGTTAGATATATAGTTATTGATTTTTGCAGTGGATATTGGGAAAAAGATGCCATTAAATTTCTTCTAATTAACGATATTTCTGAAAACTCGTTTTCCCATTTTGAATCGGTCAGCCCAAAGGAAACCGATCTATCATATAACAGAATTGATCAAATCAAAATGAAATTTAAATTACATTTCGAATACATTAAACTTATGCATGGATGGAAATTTCCTCATCTTTCTAGGTTGTATTTAAGATGAATCATTTATCATTTTGAATAATCAAACTTTAACTCCATATGATTGGATAGGTTACGGTTGAGAAATTATATCTCATAAACTATATTATACATCCTCTCAAAACCATTCAAAATCCCAATTTTACAAACTACTAACAAGGCATGTTGTGATTAACTTTGTGAAAATGATTTACAATTTTAATCCTTAGAAATTAAAGCATGCTGGCTTAAAGGAAAATGAAGAAAGAACCTAACTTAATACTGAGCACAATTAAGTTTTGGGTAACAAAATTCAAGACCTAAAATTTTTATTTACAAAAAAAGAAAGAAAAAAAACATGTCCTAAATCTTACAATCACGTCCTAGGTCCTAGGAGATCATTTGGAATTTATGAGCACAATTTATTTTTTATTTTTATTTTTTGGCGACTTGCATATGCATCACAAACAACTACTATATAACTTAAAAGAAAAAGGACGTATTGGATTGAGTCATTGACATTGGGTTGCTCCATCAAATGTGTATAAAATTGTCGATTTATGATTGATTATGACTTACCGTAATAATTACCTTGTTATACCCTTTTTTGAGGGTTAGATGGTGTTGCTACTGCCAAGTAGTAGCATAATCCATATCTAGAATTTTTTATTATTTTTTTTTTTTTTTGCTATGAATTACTTTAATTATTTCACTGTTATATCCATTTTTGTTATGAATTTACTTGTAATTATTGAAAAAAAAATCGGTAGATTTTTATTTTCTTCATAGTTTTCCTATATCTATAGACAACTTGCTTCTAAAATTTATGAACCTTCAGCAACGGGGAGAAATAAGACCGGTATCTTGAAATTGACTAATGAAGGTTAGAAGCCTTTTCCCTTTTTTCCAACCGTGAAGTCAAACGCAGCCTCACTAATTATACTATCCAGTTTGATACCGTCTCTTTTTTAAGACAAGAGGACACCTCCGGATACATTAAAAATATATATTTACGTTGATTCGTTACTTATAGAGGTGACCGATAGATTACTATTAATAATATTTTTATATATGAAAATGAAAATACTTACTTTTTATGCATAACAACTTATTAATATTTATGCGATATTAGTATAGTTATTAAAATTATGAGTTAACCATATAATTTTATAATATTTTTCTTAACTAAAATAGGAATAAATCTACAAATTTCAAATCAATCATTTCATATAATTGTAGATGCATTTTACAATCTTACCTATTAATACCCATTAAAGTTACTCTCACGGAGCATTCCGTGTACGAAAGAAGGAAGCAGAAGAGACTGGCGGTGGGTCAGTGGCGGAGCTCAAACCCAACTCTGGTAAGTTGTGGTTGACTTGGTCTACTGTAAGTAATGAGATGGACTCCCCAATAAAGAATTAGAGAATAAAAAAGAAGGGTGGTGAAAGACACAGAAATATAAAAAGTAATATAATCCATGCAGGTCTACGTAATGGATAGTTTGGCTTGTTGCGCTGTGATCCAAAGTCTTGAAGGCATTTAGAGGTAGCATCCCAATTTGACCGAAACCTTCTTACTTAGAACCTCCCTAGAAATGTCCAGAGTTCTAGGTGGCTGCATAATTGCATCTTTGATAAACCTCTCGTAATTATTGGCTTTCGGAAATGATAAGAGCCGGTCTTCTATTAACATTGAAAACATTCCTTGCTCGGAAATCATATAATATATCTATATTATAAAATTAAATTCGATTTTCTAAAAATAAGATTGAGTATGGAATAATGGTAGTTTTCTTATTACTATTTCCCATTCTAATCCTCTCGCAATTCAAACAAAATAATAAAGTTAATTGCACTAGATTTTTTATATGTATAAATAGACGTAAGCTATTTAAATTTAATATATAGTTTAAAGGCTAAAGAGAAAACGATAAAAGTCGATTCATATATATTTTCTTATATTGAAATATCATATTATTTTTCATCCACTATACCTATATGTTTACTCCCCTATGTATGAACCCACCACGTCTACCCTAACATCCGTGTGATTAAGAAATTGATAGAATATCATTAAAAGTCAAGTTCAAACAACACGTCTATATTCCCATCCCATGTGTCATGACAAGAATGATGATAATCTCTCTCCTCTTCCCAAGGTTGGAAGAGTCAAAAGTCCTGAATCTCGTCCCTCTTACTATTCCTATCCTCTCTCTCTCTCTCCTTCTGCGTATCTCCCTCCTTACATATATAAATACCGACTAGTCATGCATGCTCTCTTATATATAGTCTTATATCAAGCAAACTCTATGCAAACTTCTTTTCTTTTTTCTGAATTACTTCATTTTGTTCTCTGCTAACTTATTTGTAGAATCAAAAGAAGCTGCTTGGTTTGAGTATTTTTAAGCTGCTTGTATCAACGGATATAAGCTTGAAATGTCAGGCGAAAGTCAAATTTTAGACGAGCGTGACTTGGAAAAAACATCAACATGGGCAGTTGCTGTAGTGTGTTTTGTATTGTTGGCCATTTCAATCTTCATCGAACATCTTATTCATCTTGTTGAAAAGGTATGATTTAATTAAACTCAACGCCCCTCTTTTTTTTTCCTTGCTTCATCTTAATTAGAAACATTTGCCTTTAGTTTACTCTAAAATTCGAAAAATGAAAGAATGTTTAACTGCTTATTTGGACCCTTTGTTTTTTCATTTTCGGGAATTTATCTTGTTAATTTTGTTCGTTTTGCTTTCGTAGCTAAAAAATTTATAGTTTGTTTCAAAGTTTAATTTCGAGCTTTTTTTTAATTTTTTTGGGTACAGTTAGCTTATTATATAAGTCTCTTGATTTATGTGAAAAAGAAGATCTGAAATTCTGTACTTATTTCAGTTGTTGACCAAAAAACGCAAGCCAGCCCTTCTTGAAGCACTTGAGAAAGTAAAATCAGGTATAAGATCAAATTGATAAAAAAAAAAAAATGTTTAATAATTTTAATTATATACATGGTTGTTGAATATATCTGATTTTTTTTTTTTTTTTGGGTTTAATGCAGAGCTAATGCTACTGGGATTTATATCCTTGCTGTTGACTGTGTTCCAAAGTCGAATATCAAGCATATGTATTCCAGCGGATGTTGCATCTACTTGGCATCCTTGTCCTGAAGGAAGTACATACACAAAGCCTTATGGTAAAACAGAGACTGAGGGTCGGAGGTTACTCCAATTCGATGAGTTTGATTTCGAAGGCATTCCTCGCCGGAGCTTGGCCACTAAAGGATATGACAAATGCACCAAAGAGGTATCCTATATATTCAATTTGGTATTGGACTGTGACTGGAAAGAATATTTCAGTATCATGTTTGATTCCAAAGTGTATGCGGTGAAAAAAAAAAAAAAAAGAAGAAGAAGAAGATTTTGTAGAAATCGAACAAACAAGTGACGCAAAAATCTTTTACAAAAACTTCCTAGAATAATCAATCCATTGAATCTCCTAAACAGCAAAGATTATGATGCTGTCCTATTTTCCTTGTCTTATATACGGTCTTTTGACATCCAAATACTACTAAGATGGTCTTATCCTGAAATGAATTTTGACTTTTATGATTATTATTGAGATGGCTTTCGGTTTTAATTTTGGTGCAGGGTAAGGTGGCTTTTGTAACAGCATATGGTATACACCAACTCCATATTTTCATCTTTGTGTTGGCCATTTTCCATGTTCTGTATTGTATCACAACCTTGGCTCTAGGTACAATGAAGGTATTACAAGACAACATATTCTTTATATATATATGTATGTATGTATTATTCCTTTGCCCCTTTTCCCTTGTCTAATTAACGGTTTGGATGCAGATGAGAAAATGGAAACGGTGGGAAGATGAGACAAAGACACTTCAATATCAATACCACAATGGTTAGCATCAACTTCTAGCTTACTAGAAAAAATTAATATAATCTAAACGACCGTTCAAAACACTCTTATGACAAATTGCATAAGTTTTAAAATTTGATGAGAACACTTCTTATGTTTGCCTACATAGTAGTATAAGCTGTAACCAACCAGTCATGTTTCTTATTGACTGATTGATGTAAAAGACGCAGCCTGTCCAATTACAGCATTCCCCTTGAGTTGGGGAATAAAAAATATATATATAAACTTGGTATACTTATCTTATCACAATAATGTTGTCAGGACTAAGGTTAAGCATTAAATGAAGACCCACTAGGAAATTAAATTTAGAAAATGAAGGGCCGACTAGGCATTGACAATGCTGCAGTGCAGATGTTGACTTAGATATTTCCGCCAAATATATATATATATAAAATATCCCAAGCATTTATATATCTTATCGTTACATCTATATATGGTGCCAAACCAACTAGATAGGCTGTCTGATAACATTTTCATGCTTTTAAAAATGTGCTTCTGATTTTTGAAATCGTCTCGTCTGTAATTCGAATAGCTTACTAAAACAAACCATCATAATCACATATCATCACAATAATTTGCATAATGCCAGACGACTTATTGCGAAGTCAAATTTTTAGTTGATCATTATGTTGTGTTATTGAATCTTCTGACATTTTAATTCCAATATACTAAATGATGTTCAATGCTGCCATATTTAAATTTCTGCAGATCCTGAAAGATTCAGATTTGCAAGGGACACCTCATTTGGTAGAAGACATCTGAATTTTTGGAGTCGTTCGCCTATTACTCTTTGGATTGTGAGTAAAATGCAAAATTAAATTTCAACAAATTGAATTGATCATATTAGTATTGGCTAAGATTAACCTTTTTCTTTACCATTATCTCAGGTGTGTTTCTTCAGACAATTTTTTGGCTCAGTTACTAAAGTTGATTACTTCACACTGAGGCACGGATTTATCATGGTATTCATAAACATATTCATTTTACCTAAAAAAAAAGGTGAAATGAATCTTTAATTTAAGAAGATTGAAATGAACTAAAAGGATATTTACCAATCTTTGATTTGATGTCAGGCACATTTGACAGCCGAAAGCGACATGACATTTGATTTCCAGAAATATATTCAAAAATCACTCGAAGAGGATTTCAAGGAAGTTGTAGGAATAAGGTTAGTATTTTATCGTGAATCTTAATCAAGATTAGCCTGTGGTATATAACATTGTAAACACGGATTCAATTATTTCTTGGCTTGTGCAGTCCGGTTATATGGTTCTCTGCAGTGGTGTTCCTGCTAACCAACACACATGGTATGTGTAGACCTCAATAAATTGAGTTGCAGCTTCATATATCTAGCACTAATGTTTATATGCAACAACAACCACTTACTTTACTTTGATTATTCTGCCAATTGTTTTGTTTCTATTTGTTTTTAATGACCAATGACTGTTTTTCTTCTTTTAATTTTACAGGATGGTATTCTTATTACTGGTTGCCATTCATTCCCTTGATTGTAAGTACAAAAGCAGGACAATACAAGTTCTACATTGTTTTTGGAATTTTCGAAAATCATGTGCTCACAATTGGTTGAACGCTGTTTCTACAGATAATACTCTTGGTTGGAGCCAAGCTGCAAGTAATCATCACAAGAATGGGGCTTAGAATTCAAGAAAGAGGGGATGTGGTCAAGGGTACCCCTGTAGTTCAGCCCGGAGATGAGCTGTTCTGGTTTGGACAACCGCGGTTTATTCTCTTCTTGGTTAACTTTGTTCTCTTCCTGGTACATAACCGCCTACATTTGTTTTTCCAAGGATTACACTACACATGAAGCCAGTTTTGTTTATGCTGCTCACCTATGTTTCTTTCAAATATTCTTTGCAGAATGCTTTTCAGTTGGCTTTCTTCGCTTGGAGCACAGTAAGTATTGAAATTTGGCTAACTATTTTTCAACATTTCGTGATGAATGGGAGGGCTTTTTATCTTGATATGTGAGGGGTACTAATAGTAATCACTCATCTTTTCTGCTTTCAGTATGAATGGAACTTAAACAATTGCTTCCACAATAAAACTGAAGACATTGTTATCAGAATTTCAATGGGGTAAGTTCCATTTAGCTAAGTCGCATGTCTTGAAAAATCTTTAAATCTAACGGAGAACAGCGCAACGTCAAACTTCTATGAATTTATTTTCTATCAGAATTCTAAGCATTCTGCTAATCTTTTTGACATTGGCGATTTTGCAGGGTCATTATTCAGATTCTTTGCAGCTATGTAACATTGCCCTTGTATGCCCTAGTGACACAAGTAAGTAATTGAAATTAAATTTTGGGTGTGTTTTTTTTGGCTGAAAACATTTCCCTAACTTTTTATTTTGTCCATAGAAATCTCAAGAGACTGTAGATTTCAATGGGTTTTAACAGTAAGTGATGCAGAAAACCTAAATAATGGATAGCTTGAATAGCAGTGGTTTATCACCACTGGAAATACCAATAGTAATAATAAGGAAACTATTTTCCCCTTCTAAAAATAGAAATTGTTTCCCTCGTCTTTTATGGATATTTTCCGTATAGTTAACTATTACCGCTAGCTTTGGTTACCAATTTCTCCTTAAAATAAGGTCCATTACCAATTAAAAAAAAAAAAAAGGCTATCAATAAGCCCATAGGAAATTATCCATAGTCTTCATGGGAATTGCCAACATCTTTTGTGAACAGGTAAATCAACCCCATAGAACGTTCTTCTGCAAAACAAAAGGACCCTGCTTTCCCCCTTTCTCCTAGAGACAACTTTCGTTTAGTTGCAATATTTGCACTTTAACTGTCAAAATAATCATTTCGACTAAGACTACTAACAAGCTTAATAATTGCTGCTCTTTTCTTCAGATGGGTTCGACAATGAGACCGACCGTCTTCAATGATAGAGTTGCAACCGCACTAAAGCACTGGCACCGTACAGCAAGGAAGCATACTAGACATGGAACACATTCCACTTCCACAACACCGTTTTCTAGTAGACCGGCTACACCAGAACGCGGCACTTCACCAATGCATCTCTTGCATAACTTTCCAAACAGGAGTCTTGATAGCCTCCATGCATCTCCAAGGGCATCAGATGTCGAAGATGAACAATGGGTAAACGCCGGCTTAAATAATGTGGAAGGTGATGATTCTCACTATAGTAGGCGTCCAGATAGTAGAGGGCAAGAGGAAGCAACTCAACTCAGGAGCTTAACACAAGCACAGGAAGAGCCTCCTGTGACGCGTACTCAACATGAAATCGACATGACACCATCTGATTTTTCATTTAGGAAACACAGCTAGGTTGCTTCTGAGTCCAATTTGTCCAGCTCCTGTATATGGTATGTACTGGATTAGGGAGGGCTATAGGTTTCTCCGGCTTTACATTCTTTTGCAATTCATATGCTGCACTGTAAACATTTCTGTCTTTTTTGTTTCAATGAAAAGCTATACTTTAGCTTCTTCTAATTATCAAAAGGGAGTGAAGAAAGAAATCCTACTTGGTTTGTTCTCATTACCTCTTTCAAATAGTAAAAAGATCCTACTAGAAACATACATTCGATGGATCGACATAGAAAAAAATAGTGTGAATTAGGAGTGGGCACAGATTAGATTGGTTTGGTTTTTTCTCAAAACCAAATCAAACCATAAAAATGCGGTTTGGTTTTTCATCATTTCAAATATTTTTTTCAAACCATAAAATTTTGATTTGGTTTACAAATTAAATCATATTTTATTTTTTTATATTTGTTTAGTATATAATATCATATTAATAGTATTAAATTGTTTAATAATAATATATATTAATATATATAAGAAATTAAAAATTTTAATATTCAGGAAACTAAAAAATTTTAAATATTTAATATAACCAATTTATTTATCAAGTTAACATATAATAAAAATTTTGAGTTAATCTATATATATATATATATATATTTATTAAATTATGATAATAAAATTTAAATAAATATATTTTTTAATAAAAGTAAATTAAAAATTTTAAATATTATATTACAATTTAAAAAATTAGTTATAAATAAAATATCATTATATTTTTTTTTTTTCAAAACTGTTTGATTCGGCTTTATGGTTTGGTTCGGATTACCCCTCCAAACCAACAATAAATTTTTAGTTTGGTTTGAAAAATTTCAAACAAAAAAAATTGGTTTAATTTGATTTGATTTTTTCTTCACTTTTTTTCCATCCTAGTGGGTATCTTTCAAAATGAACTTTCAAGAGCATGTTTCAAAAGCCATTTATGTTGATTCAAAGAGGCTAACTTTATTAAGAAACACTCTTAAATATTTTTTTTTAATTTTCAAAATATTTTACTCACATAATTATTCTAAAAATAGATTTCCAAAACGCGGACCCAATTTATAACTTCTTTTTTTATTCAAAATTTACAAAATTGAGAGTATACACCAAGACTCTGCCTTCAATATAATTTGTTTGTGCTTAATATAATTTGTATCAAAGACACAAACCCAACCGAATTCATACTTTTAAAACTTATTTTAAGAATAATTATTATAAATTTTTCAAAGCTTTACAATACCGGAGGTAGATAATGAACCAGGTTAGAATCATGCGAAAATGCTCTCTACCGAAAACTTAGATAACCAGTAACCACTGCCCTTTCCCCGTATATATATATATATATATAGATACAGAAAATACATATGTTTTTTACCTTATTTTACTCTACATAGCTAAGTTTAGAATTTTTTGCACTACACATACATATGCTTGTTGCTGTTCTAAAAGTATTTGTTACATGTTAAAAATCGGCAAACGAAATATAATACAACTAAAAAAATGACCGAAAATTCTTCTTTTATCCATTTATCTAGCCCTCAAGTTCTTGGGTCTGTTTTTTTTTTTTTCTTCCAATTTGAGTATCACATGCCTATGTACCAGCAAATCAAGGACAATCTTTCGAGAAACGGTTGGCTGATTCACGAATTTATTATTCATAAAACTATGTTGGTCAAATGCATTACGATGAGTGTATGGACAGAAAATTCAATAGTAACAAAACATTTTCTGAAGTGATTTACGGACCATATTGCTGGCCGTTCACAGGTCCAGAGTGTGTGGAACAATGGTACAGCGGGACCACCTACGAGATGGGCTGATAAAATAATAATTCTTACCACGTGACGAAGAACGATACCGATTTATGGGATGTAAACGGGTTGGATTTGCAACGGATTTATTGAAATTTAAACCCGATTTATTAAAGGATTTATATGTTCAAAATCTGTCCCGATCCAATAGGATATTTTTTTTAACCCAATTCAATTAACAAATGGCACAACCCAAACATGATCCAAATGATGATTAATTTTTTTTTTTTGGGTACCTTAATTTATTTTTATATGTTATTTTTTTAATTTACTATTAATTTACTTATGATGAAAAGAAAAAAAATAATTATAAAAATTAAAAATATAAAAATATAATATAATATAAAAACATACTAATTGAAAATATAAAAATAATAAAATAAAATATATTGATTATAAATTATAATATTAATTTATTTTAAAAAAAAATCAAGTCAAGTTTTTCCATTGGATGTTTTTTAATCCTATACCTCACCCTTAACCCTATCGAGTTTTATTTCATATCCCAAACTTCAATTCAAAACCCTATAAGATTTAGGGTTTAGGATTGGAGCGAATACCCTATTATGATCCATCCCTATTGTATTCATAGTTTTACCCCATTCATTATCATCTACATAGACAAAACCATAGCTAAAATTCAGCAAAAAAAAAAGACTAGTTCATCATCACATTTAATCAAACCAAAAACCAAAGACTTCACTGGATAAAAGCCGCATACTTTGAAACAAAGAGATCTTTCACTTCGTCGAAACGGGAAGCTTGCTGTATATAATGTTTAGTGACCGTCACAGAGAATGGAATATATGTAGAGAACCTCAGAACCGAATGATGTAGATTTTCATTGCCCAAAAGAACGAGAGACAATTGAGTTTGACACTTCCAAGACGAGTCACGACTCTTACCATTCATTACCTTTGTACTAATAGTTCCCTTACACGATAGTGGCAAAATCTCTGAGGTCTCTAAAAACTGTGCATTCTAATAATTCTATACAGGATTCACCTTGTACTATATACTAGTCACATAGCTCAGTGTGACGTGGTTGATTGTTCATACTTTAGCTAAGTGGCCTCTGCAATCACCAAGGAGGAAGAGAAAACAATGGACCACCAGCACGCGAAGGCACCCGCTAGCTGATTCTTTTTTAGGTTAGTTCGAATTATCTAGGAAAAATCTTCCAGGTTATATCTGTCTTTCATGCTCCAACGGCAAATCGCCTGGGGACAAATGACAATGGGCCCAAGTAGGCCTCAAATAAAGTCGCTACAAGCCTATGGCATGCCAGAGCGGTAGCTGTGAAAAATGTAATGATGGAAACCCAGGAGAATTTCAGCATCAAAATTGGTTCTCCCTGTGCAGAGCGCAGTGCCTTCATGAAAATAACTTTTAGCCGCCTATCTCTCAAGAGTTCCCCATAATCAGTTACGGGGATGGGCTTTCTAGAATAGGCACCTAGATCACGGTTGTCCACCCCATTGGATAGTGTTACCTTGGAGCTATATTGAGTTGGAATGAGGCCTCGTCCAATTGCTTTAGCCATCCATTGGTACAGGATATCTGCAACAATCTTGCAAAGTTGCGGTCGGAAGAAGACAGCCTCCTTTGAAACCATTGCCCGAACTAGTGAAACTCCGTCCTGTTACGAATTTAAGCATTTAGAAAGGAGTAACAAATAAGAAAAAAAAGAATAGTTTGCGTTTATCAAAAAGGAGGGATCATCAACTATGTGAAGCTACTACCAGTTTCTAAGCTGCTATTGTACAGAAGTCAGAACCTCGTATTCTTTTTCTTTACCCAATCTATAATTTCTACTTAAAATGCCAAGTTTCACAGTGCAATCATTTGCGAGCTTTATGATTGATGCATATTTTACATGTGCAACGAATTTAGGTAAGTTGGCACTGTGATTAAACATAGGCATATATATTTAACAACTGGCATTTCACCATTTAAACAGTCATAAGTGTAAAGCTTGTAATATTCAGATGAATGATTGTCATCTCAACCAAGATCTACCAAAGAAATGTAAACAATTAATGAAAATAAATTCCAGCAGAAACCACTCACAACAGTCATTAAGAGTCTTCTGAGCACAGCACCATCTTTAGTTGGTAAAAGCCTCAAGACCAGATTGGTAACATCAACAACACCACTACTTCTGTTGGGCACAGCATCAAGTGAAGCCTCACTGTGAGATGCTAATAAACCTTTCATGGTCTTCCTGCAGAAATATACCAGAGTGAAGCATCAATTCATAAGAGTAACAGTTATCTACAGTTGTTTCTAATAGAGGATAGAAGATATAAGATGTGTTCCAGGAAAATTTATGCTGGAAAGACAGCAAAGGGAAATTTGCATGTAGCTGAACTAGAGAGTCAATCAATAGAAACCAGAGGATGTAGGAGTGTTGCTCCTGCTGTACTAATGGTATTTTTCATTAACCACCTTGAAAAAGAAGAAAACAAGAATAAAGAAAGTTGTTAAGTGTATTCTCCATTTTACAACATGTTTGAATCATATTAAAACAAAATGTCTGATTCTTCTTCCAAAGATGGATAAATCCTTAGGTGAAGGGTGGATACTATGCTATGGCGCAACTTATTCTCGTTGGCGTCGCAAAGGGAATGGTAAAGTATGATTGGGGGTAAAAATATATATATAGTAATATTCCAAGGAAAAAAAACATGCATCATCATACAGATGGACCATACAGTGTGTATATACCTAGTTGCACCAACCCTCAAGAATAGAGAGAGCCTCTCCCATCTGAACTCCTTTTTCTTGGTAAGAACCACCTGGGCAACGAATTTAAATGGAAAAGGAACAAAAGAAAACTGAAGGTCAGTGAGATCTATGATAGAAATCCTTCACTTTGCAAATAAAGAAACAGTGAATTCATAGAGTTAAAGGTAGTAATCACATAGTATATAGGATGCTTCACACCAACTTAATATGATATGCATGTTTCATTTTCACTTCATCCATCAGAGTCTGATCAGACCTTTTCCACATCAAATAAAAATAGAAGGCCACTTAAGAAAAAAATCAACTGAAATTAAAGCATCCAAAATGATACTGCACTCATGTGTGTAACTATGCATTAATATTGTTATCAAGAAGAGACTAAAAAGAGCAAATCTTTTGCATGAAAGACACAGCATTTCAGTGAATTAGCTTACCATTCTGTAAATTAATATATTTTTGTCAGCACTCTCTTTGTTGGTCCACATTACTGCTGTACAAGACACCAACACAAGAATAATGATCAAGAAGCATCTCTTACCGAGTGGAGAATTTTTCTTGTAGCTGGCATGTTCTCCGTAAGTAGTTTCCTAACAACATATGGATATGCAGCATCAAATGTCTTAAAATTTGGATCTGCTGCCACTGCCAAACCTGAAAGAACATGATGAAAACAAAATGAGTAATTTTCTTCCCCTAAACAAGTGAACAAACTTTTTTTCCCCTTAGTTTTGCGTTTCTTATCATTGATTTCATTAGTCACCATATCCAATACAAATTTTTCTTTTCTTTTTATTATTTATGATTGAAAGCATAAAATGGATGCTGCAGACAATTCAATCATTCCTACAGAAGGTATGCTTAGCTTACACAGTAAAAGGAACTCCAACAACAGTGATGACAAAATATTTGGAATATTATTTACTAATTCCATGATTAATTGTAAAAGATTATATCAGATGAAGATGCCACATGGATATTCATCATTACAATGGTCTGTTAAAAGACCGGCATCCCATTTAACAGATACAAAATTAAGCCCTTCAATGATGAAAAATCTATAGCAGTAGCATGTTGCACATCATAAGACTCTGTTACCGATGAAGGCAGAACTAAGAAATTGTGAATTTGTATATATAGAGAGCAGTTAAAGTCTCTGGATGAGAATGGTTTAAACTTCCATCCATAGAAGGTGAGATTGACAAGTTGCAGCAAGCAATACCAAATTGCACGAGTCAGAGAAGCCATTGCAACATGGATTGTTATATTATTACTGATATATCAATGAGTGCCATTGTTAATAGCTGCAGAAAATTCTCACTTTTCTCATAATACCTTCCAAACACATGCTGCTACAGGTGATAAACCTAAGTGCATTTGTCAAAGAAAGGAAAAAAACTTGCCGTGTACAGCTCCTGAATACTCTAAGGACACTAGAAAATTACCCTCTTTATATTATTCAAATCTTTGATTTATTTGGATAAAAGCAAATCAATTGTATAAAAAACAGAAAAAAGTAACAAATTTAAATAGTAAGTATGATACCCTGGGTTTTTGAGCTACTCAATTTAGGAATTCTACTAGAATGCATTCCGTTTAAACTTCACAATGTGGCTACAAAAGTTAGACAATGTGACCCCGTAAAGTTCGTTTTTCAAAATGAAGTTTACAAATGCTTTATTTTGATATAATAATAAGCATATTGGTATATTTCGTTATTTATCCAAAACTTGAAATTCATGTTCCGAAATATAATGAGAGCTTAAAAATAAACTATTTGACATAGATCATTAGTTATGAATAAACAGATAAATAAATATATGTATATATGTGTATAAAAAAAAATAGAAGATATAAATACAAGAGTGAGTATGGAAAGTCAATAGGCACATTGTATAATTGATATATGTTTAAGTCTATTAATAAAATTATCAAATAAATACTTATACAAATATATATATATATATATATATATCAAATAAATGTAAAGTTGTACTCCTAAAATGCTGAAACTAATAAGTGTAATCCAACAATACTTTATTGCATAAAATTCCCGCATGGAGGACAGACAACAACTTGAAATGGTGACCAGATGTGTGGATAGCTTCATTGGAGGACACCTACTAGACAAAACAACAACCTGTTGATTTAATATTTCAACACCTAAGATGCAACTTACCCCATCATGGTTGGACCATAAGAGCTCAAGGAAAATTTGCAGGCTGATACATTTCACCAAAACAAAAACCTGAAGGATGAAAAATAAAATAAAAGTAATTCGAGAACTCAAATTACACTCTCTGTTTCACTGGAGTTAAGGAAAAGAAAAATTCTATTCTTATTTTACCGACAACAGAATACCCCAGTTGAAGAATGGGTGTAATGTGCAGTCGTTCAAGGTATCAATTATTCTTCAAGTGGCTCCAGCATCTTGGACAACGCTGGCTCCCTTGTAGTAAGAATAATTAACCCATTCTCATCATTCATATTTTAGATGTACAATAATGAACATAAAATATATACGGTACAGATCTTGCTACATTAAAAATTGTGGATGAAAATATGTGGGAGTACATGGTTGACAAAATCACTAATGATCAAGATACATTATAAAGGAACAGGGTGTAATGAAATCCATGGAGTTTTCAGTTGGTGTTTCTTCGTTTGTCCTAATTGTGATATATATAATTTTTCTTTACTTTTGATCAGAGAGACTTGAAATTTAATAGTTGATATATAAGTTTTGTAATGATCAGCTCTGGTTTGAGTTTAATTTGAAGTAGTTAACTGAGTATTAAGTATAATTTGAGCTAAATACATAATTATAATAACTTAAGATTGGAATCAGTAATATGAATGGGTATTTTAATAATTTTGGCAAAGCTGGCAGGTTTGGTATGTTAGGATAGTCTAGTAGTTCTTGGAATAACGATCGTAACAATATAAAGATCACTAAAATTGGATAAGAAATGAGGAAGTTAATGTTATTCAAAGTTGTTAGTAGAAATTAAAAACAATACATAGTAAGTTTAATATATCTGTAATGAAATAGAATATGATGAAATGTATGTATAAATGTAATAGGTGAAGATAAACCTAATGAATAGTGGAGTAAGCTGCGGCCCAGGTGAAAAACAAGGACCTGCTTTGTGATGCTTTGACATTTGTATCTTATCGTCACTTGATGTGTATACGATGAATTGTTCACAATTAGTCGAGGTGTGTATTTGGCTTGGTGTTTATCATGGATGATTGGCGTTAGGAATGAGCTAATGGAGTTTATGTATTCCCATATTGTGTATGGATTCTGGTTTGCTCACTGTTGTCAAATTCTGATTTCGATTCACATTCAGCAGGTTTCATTTGTATAAATGTCTGGTTAGCTTAATGCCATGTTTGTCTAGTTGCTTTAGATCTCTCTTTAGATTGATTGCATTCATGGCATAGCACGAAAAGACCTAAGGGTCTTATTTTTAGAAAAATCAATTTTCAAAAATAAAAGTGTATGGTTTTAAGAACTTGGTTTTACAACATATAGATTACATCCTTCAAGCCCCTCACTTTTTATCTTTGGAATGAGGTGCCAATTGCTGCTCACTATTTATCTTTGAAGTGAGCTGCTAAGTGCCACTCACTTAAAATCTAGAACTATTGCATTGTCACGTCCATTAATGTGGGCATAAGTGTTTGTTATTGTGCTTGGTTATCGAGTCTTGCTTTCGTTGTTTGTTTTTAGTTTATAATCACCTAACTAGAATTACAAGTTAAGAGTTAGTTATCTAATATCGGGTATTGAAGATCAAACTTGAAGATTAGCTCAAGTTATAGGATGGGAAATAAAAGCATGTAGCAGGTTTTGACATCAAGACCTTCGAAGAGTAAAACTCGATTGTAAGTGAGATGTAAATGTATATGAATACATTATGAAGCTACGAATAGAAGTTATGTTTGAATGTTTCCGCTGTGACATTTCGGTATTGACTATAGGAAGTTTGAAGTGGTAATGATGATTTTGTAGAATTTAGTAAAGCCTTATCCACAACTTGGGGATAACATAAAAACTCATCTTTCAGGCACTAGAGTTTTGATATAGGTTAAACAAATGCTTGGAGACGCAAGACATTATAATGAGTTCCACGAGCTTTTCATTTTACATTATTTACCTAAAAATAATAAAATAAGTAAATGTATTCTCTAAATTTCCAAGCTTTAAAGATTGGTGTATCAGACTTGACATGTAAATGTAAAGAAGGGGTCTATGCAGGAAAAGAATTTGAAAGTAAAATAAAGAGAGGAAGAACAAGATTTCCTTAAGTAAACACAAATTAATGGATCCATATCATGCATTTACATGGTAAGGACACTCTGCACTAGGACATACCCAATCCATATTCAGGTGATTATAAAGCTAAGTGGAAGAATCCATCTTTTGCTAAAACTTTGACACAAAGTATCTACATTAGTGGTGTCGCACATGCCAAACTTACCTTCCAAAGAAGCGAGCGAGCGTAAGACCAGAGTGTAGTATGGAGGCATGCGGAAATGATACTTGAGGGCAATGGACCATATTTTACCTAGAACCTAAAAAGATGATCCTGTTTCAGACATTGACAAGAACAATGCCGCAGACAAAGAGAACATAAGTGATCCCTATATTACTAAGAAGCATTATTACCCGACTGAATTTGACATCGGGAATCCCATCTCTGAACTCTACTTCCCCCAATGCATCTTCCAAATCCTGAATAAACACACCATCTAATTGTCAATGGCAGGTTCAAGGAGAGATTAAGAGATTTGAGTTCATCTACCTATCAGGGCACAAGATGTTTTAAATGCAGTAACAGCCACCTAAATGCATTAAGACTTTTACAAACATTTTATCTCTAAGCCGATGACCCAGAGGAAATTCAGGAAAGGAGTTCTCATACCATAGTAACACGCATTAGATTAGTTCCTGGCCTTACGACATCCATTTCAGTCAATGCCTGGACAAGGGATGCCCAATCCCCATTTACTATGTGCACAATTGAGGCAAGCATTGCAAATTGATGTCTTCTTTCCATCCGGCAAAGCAACCCAAAGTCTAGGAACCTTGCATGCA
Source organism: Laguncularia racemosa (assembly GCA_037954665.1). Classification (NCBI taxonomy): domain Eukaryota; kingdom Viridiplantae; phylum Streptophyta; class Magnoliopsida; order Myrtales; family Combretaceae; genus Laguncularia; species Laguncularia racemosa. Next base: position 746,949 of record JBBMOL010000013.1, on the reverse strand, counting down.
GTAGAGGCAACAGAATACAATATATTCGACAATATACAAAAAGAAATAATAGTTAAAGCATAGATGAGCCATGATTCATGGAAAAACAGGATACCAAGTAAGTTACCCTATTTGTCCTGATGATGTGTAACGCAAGTTTCCAGGATGTGGATCAGCATGCAGCAAACCAGTCTCAAGGAGCTGAACCAGTGATGCCTCCACTCCTTTATTAACCTGGTGGTAATAAAACAACAGATACCTTTTTATTTAAGAAAAAAGGCAAAAAACTCCAATCAAATCAAGGCATCATATCTGTTACTAAGATGTTTGACTAATTGCAGAGCACACATACCATATTAAGATGTCATTACTCTGGAAAATATTAAGAAAACTCATTCTCCAGGTTCAATCACATATAAGAATGCCTTAATATAATTCAGTTGCTCTGCTGACTAAAACAAGGAAACATGACAGCATCCTCACGATTCAGGGGTTTAGAAGTTGAAAAGGTACATACCAAATCCAGAAGACGCCTTTTTGCATCATTCTTTTGCTTCTCCATGTAAGCCAAGTCATTTTCAGCAGAATTCCCAGTAGAAATGGAGAGCAGGTCAGTTGGACTCTCACCAACAATCCACTCCATTGTCAGAACTCTCTTTCGACTGAGATTATCAAAGACTTTTGGAATACGCATAAATGAAAAGTTGGAATGAGCTTCCTGTAATGTTGAATAACACAGGGATAAGGAAGCAGGAAAGCGGTTAAGTAAAAACTGTGATATTGAAGCATGTACTGTACCTTGCTTTGCAATTACAAAGCAGCAAAATGTTACATAGAACTTATTAGCATTACTCTTCCAGATGCTACAAATTATCCAACAATTCTCACTAATAACATAATAATCAAATCTCTGAAAAGAGAATACTCTGCCAATCTGGAAACTGATTCAATAATAGTCAACATAAGCTTTTCATGGTAGAGTTAGAATATTTAAAGCACAACTGCAGAACATGTTCTCCTCAAGCTATTTTTTGGTCAAAAATATGATTCTAAAAACCTAAAACCCCAAGGGTTAGCCTAATGGTTAAGGCTTAGGAATTTTTTATAACAAATTTAATGGCCTTTCTGTTTGGATCCCACCAAGGCTGCTTCTCGGGGCTACCTATGTGGAATAAGCTATCTTTAACTATACATAGATCATGCAAAATGGTACATGAACCTGGAGGCAATGTCCCACTGATAACAAAGATACAAACACCTAATTATCATTTATTCAATTAAGCACAAATCAAAGCTACTACCAAGAACTTGGATGCATTTGCTGCCTCCAAAGTATAATCCAACTCTCCAACTAGTCCTTTTCCAAGCTCATCTGCGTACAGTCGGAGGTCACTTTTCCGCTTGGCAACCTTTTGTAGTATTCCCAGCTGTAAATAAAACCTCTTATAATTACAAGTTTAAGGAAATCATGAAAAAACAAAAGGAAAATAGATAGATGCACACACCCCAAGCCGAAGAATATAGACATCTCGGATGACCACATGAAGCAAATTAGGCCGTTGAACTTTTACGGCAACATCAGCTCCATCAATTGTCTTTGCAAGATATACCTGAAACAGGAGCCCATGGAAGTAGAAGAAAATTAAATAACTTTTGAAGAGAACTACTAGCAAAGAATGCAAGTTTATCCTATCCTCACTGTATATTTCTGAATCAGTCAATAATTTGTCTGTTATTGTGAAGGGAGCAGAACAGAGACCAACATATGCAGGATAGCTCTCAAGAAGACAACCAGACTAGGTAACCAAAGCAAAACATGCATAGAGAAAATCTTGCAGGGAGTATAATGCAGACAAACGAAACTAGAAACAGGGGCTCTCCAAATACCTATGGCTATCCCCCAGTAAAATCTGAACAAAGGAAGCAAATAGCTTTAACAACAAGGAATCACCACCACCTCATAGATTTCAAAGTTTATACCCTAAGTGTTATGACTAAACACGTGACTTATGCAATTATAGGCGGCAAATCTTCCGCATGAAAAGCTTTATTATTTTAAATCCAGGACACACCCCTGTTGTGCTCATCCCAACAAAGGAACTTCCTAGACATACCTGAACTTGAAGACTTGGGGTTTGTGGGTGACTTCTCCACGTGGTCCAATAAGCAAGGGCAAAACCCGATCTTAAGAAAACTGGACAGGGTTCTTGCTAATCACACTTGGCTAGGCGCTTATCCTAGAACTCAGGCAGCTTTCTTCTCTCCTTTGCTCTCAAATCACTCCCAAGCAATCACTTACATGGATTTTGGGAGTGATGGGCATCAATATCCTTTCAAATTTTTCAACTTTCAGGCGAACCATGCCAACTTTAAAGATGTTGTGGCCAAGACTTGGAAAACAGAAGCGAGGAGCTCAAAAATGTTCCAATTTGTCTCAAAACTAAAGCTTCTCGAGGCTTAGATGAAATCCCTCAATAATAGCAAGTTTTCCAATATCTCTACTCATGTGGCGATTGCAAAAAGTGAGCTAAAGAACATTCAATCCGCAATCTTGGGGAATGGAGACACTTCTCTCCTAGATAGGGAGAAGGTGGCTTATAAAAACTACTATTTGATAAGAGGAGCAGAGGCATGCTTCCTTAAGCAAAAGCCGAGAGTAAAGTTGCTGAAATTAGGAGACAAAAATTCTGCTTTCTTCCATAAGGCAATGATTAGTTACCATAACAGGAGCATCATTTATTGCTTGTCCAGGGAAGATGGCAGTGTAGTGAAAGGAGATGTTGAAGTGCACAAGGAAGCGATTAATTATTTCCAGCAGCTTTACAATTAAAGGAACTGGCTGGTTTTGCTAGATGAGGCCCAAGACTTCGTGACCTGGAGGTTGAATCAACAGCAAGTTGATACCCTTAACACCCCGTCCTCAGACAGAGATTAATGCAGCTTTCTTTTGTCAGGCAAATGACAAAGCTCCTGGCCCAAATGGCTACACAACTAAGTTCTTCAAAAAAGTTTGGGATATAATAGGGAAGGACGTTATTGATGCAATAAAGGAATTTTTCCCTTCTGGTCACCTCTTAAAGGAGGTCAACATAACCATTACATCTCTTGTACTGAAAGTGGCTAACCCATCTAAGCTAAATGAATTCCAGCTGATAGCACACTGTAACATGTTATACAAGGCTATTTCAAAGGTGCTTGCATCTAGGTTAAGGAATGTGTTGCCTTTTCTTGTAGGGAGTAGGCAACCTTTGTTCCAGGACGAAGAATTACTGACGACATCCCTTTTGCCCAGGAACTAATGGCAGGTTACCACACTGGCAGGGGAACACCATGTTGTGCCTTGAAAGTGGACATCCAAAAAGCACATGATACTATCAATTGGACTTTTCTACTTAAAGTTCTAAAGTGCATGCATTATCCTAGCCATTTTTGCTCGCTTATGGAGCAATGCATTTCCACACCCGTGTTCTCCCTGAATATAAATGGGCATTAGTGGGTTTTTTTGCAAATAAGAGGGGCTTGAGGCAAGGAGACCAAATATCTCCATGCCTCTTTGCTCTTGGCATGTAGGTCTTATCTGGCATCCTTAGAAGACTCACATCAAACCCAAGATTCTCATTCCATTGGAGATGCAAAGTTGAGAAGATAACCTATCTTTGTTTTGCTGACAATTTACTAATTGCTTGCAAGGATAATGTTGATTCTATCTCCTACATTTATGATGCATTGCACCATTTCCAGCAGCTCTCAGGTATCACAGCAAATGCTAGTTAGAGAATTATTTTTTTGGGAAATGTGCACCACAGAATAAGAGAGCATATTCTGCAACTTACCAATTTTTGTGAAGGATCCCTACCTATACGATATTTGGGTATGCCTCTCCTTTCAATGAAACTAAAGAGGGAAGATTACAATATTCTAAAAGAAAAAATCCTTGGTCATTTCAATTCTTGGACTTCCAAATTCCTCTCTTACGTAGGAAGGCTATAACTAATTAAATCGTACTCATTTCAATGCAAATTTACCAGAGCATGGGGTTCATGATCCCCAAATCTGTTGTCTTGAAAATAGAGCAGCTTCTACGAAACTTCTTATGGAGTGGAAGGCCTAACATCCCAACAAAGGGTAAGGTAAAGTGGGACTTGGTTTGTAAACCAAGAGAAAGCAGTGGACTTTTTATCCCTAACCTTTGTTTGTGGAACAAAGCAGCCTAAATGACACATATTTGGCATTTATACAAGAGTGGTATGAGGGGATTATGGCCAGAATGAATACACTCCACCATCTTGAAAGGCCGATCCTTTTGGAACGTGAGGACACCAACTTGTTGCGCTTGGACATGGAAGAAGATTCTCGAGCTTAGAAGTACATGTCGAAACAGCTTTCAATGGCAAGGGTGTGATGGACTATCCATCTCTTTATGGTCAGATTTTGAGCTCCCTACTGGTCTTCTTGACTCGATCCATAATGCACATACAATTGCAGGGCCAGGACCATTAGCGAATGCGAGATTGTACTGCACAATTGAAGAAAATGCTTGGAGTTTGCCTAGTGGCCCTTTCTGGTCTAGTTTTCGAATACCCTCCACCATCCAGCTAAATCCATCCCAACCTGATCTCTTAAGGTGGATCCACTCTTGGTCAGGTAAATATACCATAAAAAGTGGATATGAGTCCTTAGCACCTCCAAGACCATGTGTCTAGTGGCATAAGATTCAAACAAGACAACAATACCAATACATTCGTTTATGTTGTGGCTAGCATGGTTAGGAAAGCTCACAACTCTTCACAGATTGAATACCTGGGGATTAACAAGTTCAACCTTCTATTACCTTTGTCCGCAAGGCTTGGAGAACCATGCACATCACTTCTTTGATTGCCAATATTCCTCCCAAGTCTGGTTCTTGGTGTGTGACAACTGACAAACTCCAATGCCCTCACTCTTTCAAGAACTAGCAAGGAACAAGTGCTGGACTTGTGGCAACTGCTGGATTGTCAAACTCCATGATCCAAGTTTGGAGGTCATCTTTGGCTGCTGCGGTCTATTGTATTTGGAGGGTTCATAACAAAGTTCATATTGGAAACGCTCTCCCACAACAAAGTCTATAGCCAACCAAATTGCCACCTAAGCTACTCTCTCTTGAAGCTTGAAAAGAGTTTAGTTTCGTTTTGCAGTGTTTTTATTACTCTTTTTGTTTTTGGAGTAGCTGTGATGTAAACCCTTCCATCTATTGACGGCTGTACATCCTTCTTGAATTTAATGAATTACTTATTTACCCATAAAAATCTTACTATTTCACAAACAAAAAACAAAAGAATATATGCATCTGGTAGGCAGAGCTGGGGAAAAAAACGAAAGCTTTAACAACAGTCACCCAGTAAAGGATCACCTGGCCAAATGATGCTGCTGCTACAGGTTCCTTAGAGATGTAGCTAAAGACAGACTCAAGAGAGGAACACAGATCTTCCTCAATAATCTGCATGGCTATGGTCCTTGGAAAAGGAGGAATTTGGTCATGCAACTCAGAAAGAGCCTGCAACAGCAAACATATATTCAAGAAAAGGAACATGAAAAAGCAAAGGGAAACATTAGATGAAATGAACAACAACAACATACAAGTGAACATTTGAAACGATTTAAAGCTATAAGACACAAAAAAACAGTAAACATAGTGCAGAGTATATCAAATGCAAAATAGACAATGCTCCATCATGAACAATTATTTACATCTTTCAACTGTATAAACACAGTGCAAAGTATATCAAATCCAGTGATGTAGAATGAAAAGAAACAGCACATTCAAGCATCAATATGATGTGAACTAAGCTTGACATGTTAACACTAGCAAGAGAACTCTATCTGACCTTTGATATATCAGTACCAATTATATCAGGCCTTGTTGAAAGAGACTGCCCAACTGCATCAGCAAGCAAAGGTATGAAATCAGCACATTGGCAATCTTGTGACTGCAGGAAGAAATAAAAATTCACAGCATGTGATACTTAGAAGGTAATACAGAGAAAAAAGAATATAAACACAGGTAAACAATGGCTGCAAATAATATGAAGAGCTGTAAAGCATTTAATGATAGTAGATACCTTTAATGAAGGTTGGTCCCAAATTCAACATTGTCTCTTTCAAAATCAACCCAAAACTGTACTGGGAATTTTGACCATTAGCATGCTTATCTGATGATGATCCTAAGAAGTTTGTAATTCCTGTTGTTCGAATCTTGACTGCTGCAGCAGCAAACGAGGTGAAAACCTAATCATAACACAACAATGTCAAGCTTATGCAGTCAAAAAGGAATGACCCCTTGAAATGAAAAGGGAAGCCAACAAACCCACCAATGGTCATATAGATGAATCAACCAACCGAATCAAAGATGAAAACTATCTTCCACAATCAACACAAAGTACATATATTGGAGAATAATCAAATGGAGCATACCTATTATGACCCCACTTAAATACCATAGAGTAGATTTTTCAGCAGAAGTACATTAAATAAATATATAAAGAACTTCATGTCAAAACCCACAAAAATAAACTTTAAGTACCGGGGATCCTGTTGGCCCCTCTGCAAGAAAAACTCAAAGGTATCCTTTATTGTTGAAGTTTCCTTGCTTCTTCCCTTGTTTCTCCCCAGAGTCAGGGATGGACTTTCACATCCTCGATTTTGATGTTCTCATCAAGACAAAACATTCTATACTAACCCAAATATAAATATATAAGCAAATAAGGCTAGACAACGTCCTTAAAATTGATAGCTTATATGTAAAAGAATATATAAAAGGAGGAAGAAACTAGACACTTTGGAAGAAGGAATTCATCAAACAGATAGAAATTAGGTATATTTATAAAATTAGCATATCCCAGTGAGGTGAAGCACTTCCCAACCAGATTGGTTATGGGGAGGATGGTCTTTTTGTACACAGCCTTACCATCGAATTTCGCAAAGAGGCTGTGTCCTTGCATCAAATTCATGACCTTTCAGTCATTAAGAGAACAACTTAACCAGTTGCTAATGCTCGCCCTCAGGTGGGTATATTTTCTACAAGGAAAATTTTATATGCATTGGAACATATTCTACTCAAATTAGAAATAGCACATTATAGTGAGCATTGTAATTTAAAATAGCCATTTTATGTTACATTAAAACAAGGAATCCACAAGTGATCATTGTCACGGTGTTATATATAATGAAGGCAAGAAAACTACCTCAAGAAGTCGGAGGGCCACTATATGAGGCCTGCAGCCAAAATAATCTTCAACTTCTTCTGGATCATATACTTCAGGAAGAGGCTTAGACCACTTCCTGGATATGTAATAAAAATAAAGAACGTAGGCCTCCAAGGCTTTGAGATCAGCCATGAGTAAATCTAGCCCAGAAAGTTCTGTGACAAGATGTCAGAAATCACAATTAATACCACTTAAAAGCAGCATAGCACCATGAACAAATCCAAACAAGAGAGTGCTATGACCAAATGACAAAAACTTCATTTGGTAAGTAGTTGATATTAGCATAGTCAACATTTACATGGCATATCATTTCTATCTCTTTTTCTTAGCTGCTCAATTCCTAATCAACATGATTTACAGGTCTCCGGCAACAGACTGGCACAAATTTTCATTGGCAAGGGACAAGTAAATTAAAAGCCATTTAAAAAAGAAAAACTTGATGGCCTTGAAGAATTGAAATGAAGATGACTCCAAGAACTGGATTCATGTTTTAGCTTTTCTTCTAATGCAATTAGGAGGCAGCTCATACGAGATAAAATCCCATCAGGAAAATCCCATGGATAAGAAGAAAGTAACAGTGACACCCACCAGACAAACAACAGGGAATGCTTTTCAACATGATGAGCTTACCCTAGGTCAAAAATGTTGCCAAACATATAAAGAAAGGAGTTGGGCCACAACGAGCCAATCCCTAGTAAAAACATTGCCAAAAGTATAAAGAAAGGAGTTGGAACCATGATGAGCTAATCCTCAGTAAAAACGTCAAGAGAGAAAGTTAGAGATTAAATGCTTTCTACACTCACACTCATAATGCAACCCCCCCCCCCCCCATAGCATGACAATCTTTAAGAAGAGGAGAAACTTAGCATGGCTGCTTATTCAATAATCAATCGATTCTCTTAGTTTTAATGTGAGACCTCTCGATTTTATTTTCCTCAAAACCTCTGCCCATGTGTGACTATGACAAGCCTAGTACTAACAGTTATGAGTATTAAGTGCAAAATATAAAAGCTCACAACTTAGATTAGCAATTTGTAGAGCTAAAACTTAATATATTATTGGAGAAAAAGTCTTGAGCTCAAATCCATGCCACTCTTCAAACCCTATTTAATTAAGTTGTTCACTTCATCAACTTCATTACAAAAGTCTCAACTTACAAGGGGATTGTTTAATATGAAATATAGAAGCCCACATCAATTCAAGCTTAATCTTTTACATTAGTTCATTGTGGAGTTAAAATTTAAAAAAGATAATGCCATGATGAGGGATAAATATCCCATAAGGAAAAGGACAGAGAAGGATAAAAAAAGACATAAAGTTCACTACTAGCTTGAAGACCCACGGCCTGGGGGGGAGTGTTGTTGCCGTGGGGGTGGGGGAAGATAGAAACCTAGACTTACGGCCCGTTAATAGGAACTGAATAAATATATGATAATTATTACACATCAATTACTTTATTTAGTTAACATAAAAATGAAGATAGGAATAAAAAATAAATTGTCCATTATACCCTAAAATCACTAACCTTCTCTACCTTCCATAACCAATACAAACTCAATACAACTTATAAGGATAAGACATTTATGAAAAAAATAATAAATGAGCTATTAAATAGTAATTCATGAATTGAAAATATAAATTACTATTCAATATTTTGGGTAACAATAATTCATTAAGAGTAGCTATTCAGGGTCTAAAATTCAACTAAACATCATAATATCAACTTTATATGAAATAGCTATTAACCCTAACTGAACATATAGTTAAAGACAAATGAATCTAAAACCGAACCACCAACAGGAAGGGAAGGTGGAGGCCATGAACATCAATAGGAAATATGATATGATAGAGGCTAGTTTTCTATTGATTACAGAGAGAAGGAAAAGAATAAGACTAAATTTTAATGTAGAAGTTAGTCTCCAAGAGCAAATTCTCTGTCATTATGCAATCAAAATATTTAACAAATGCCAATATGAATCTTCCTATCTGGCTACTGCTACTAACATTCCCTATAACACAAGTCACCCTTGCCGCATTGCCCAATGAGGACAGTTACTTACAAACAGACTCCACCTTACTATCCACTAACTATTGGAATCTATTTCCCCTTAACTTTCCTCATCTATATTCGTCCAATGGGGGACCTATGGGCCTCTAGGCCTTATCCACAACTTGCATCAAAATGAGATTTGCTAAAAATCAAACGTTCAAGATAGAGATCATGCCTAGCTAACCCAGTGCTATTGGTGCAGCACCTTAACTCTTTTTTTTTTTTCTCTTAATCTTGAAAAGCAAATATTAAATTTCAAATACAGAGAATTAAATACAATTCGACATTCATAATTGGCAATCACTTCCTTGCATTAACTAGGCTTGATTCCTTCATGATAAAAGGTCTAAAGCACTTGTTTGCCTCCTTTAGAATGTAATTAGCATCATAGTGAAATGACATTCTTATACAACACAGCTGAACTATGATTTCTATAAAAATCAGATCAATAAATAAAATTGTGCATTCCCCTTCCAATTCATTAGCTAGATTTTCATGCAATCACCTAGTGCTTTAAATCATAATCGTTTTTTTTCCCCCTTTAAATAGAAAATGTCCTCTCATGACCGTAACCCTGGCACTTCACTCATTCTCAAACATACCAACCATTCCAATCTCTTTCCTCATACTCCACCTTCACAGTCTCATCCTAGTATCCCACTAATACCACATATGCCTCATAATGCATAAACATTATCACTTTAAGAACAATAAGCTCCATGCACACATATTATTACACAAAATGACCTTTTTTACCGATGCACATGTAATGATCAATTAACACGTTCCTTTTTCTAATTAGGCGGCAGCATGTAAATGGTGGAAACCAAACAAAACAATTGCCAATTGCCAATTTCAAGCTACTACACCACATCAGATATCACATATCTAATAAATTACATATAAACATTATAATCACCTCGGTATGAAGGCCGAGGCCAGGGATTCGAACTCTGACCCTCCATCTTCTCCGAATATTCTCTATCTTCTAAGACTCTAAGCCACAACACATCATCTACGCTTCTCTTAACCTCCGGGATTCGAAACGTTTCATTCGCCCACTCAATGCCCCTACTTATCTTCTTCTTTAGAAAACTCACGTCCTTCTTCACCACTTCACTGAAGTGACTGAAGTTCCCGATAGCGCGAACTTGATTTCGCTTGAAACCTCTTGTGATGGAGAGAGAAGCCGCGGGTAACGGCAGCGCCGCCGCTAGTGCCGTCATCACGTACGGCGGCGATGGAATTTAAGCTAAAATGGAAATTATCAAAACCTTGTTATTTGTGGTCAATAAGATTATATTTCTTGAAGAAGTTCTTTTTGTTGTTTCTAAATTGTTGTAAACGAACTAGATTTTCTTCTATGGAGCCATGGGAATAGAATGGAAAGCAGTCCCACTAGTAACTGAAAGTAGTTAGAGAAGAGAGAGACAGACAGGGATTCGTATTGTATGGCTGAGAGGGCGGTGGAGTAATCTTGTAATCTTGTGGTTGTTGAATAGAGCTTAAACTAGGAAGTGAGAACCACATGCTGCTTTCACTTTCGGTCAACATAAACAATTTTAAATTAAATAAAATAAAAAATTTGTAACAGAAAGATAGGGAATGATAAATAGTAAAATCAACTACAGCATCTCTAAATTTTATTATTTAAATAATATAAAGATAAATATTTAATTTTTATCGAATATATAATTTTTTATATTTAAAAAATTTATTATTTATTATTTTTTATGAAATACAACAGCAAGGATAATTGTCATGTTTAATATATAAAAATAATTTAAAATAAAATTAATTAAAATATAATGAAATAGAATATATTTTAAAAGCTGCTTTTTAAAAATATTTTTAAACATAAATAATAGAATGAAATCCTTGGGAACCCATTCTGATTCTGTGCCTGTGTATGAAAAGGCTACTACCCCAACGTTAAAACAGAATCATTGAATCTACCGTATATTATTTTTTTTCTTCTTATTTTTGCATTTCAACTTTAAACTTTATCACGGTCACTGCTCAATTTTTATTAATATCTACTAACTTTTCTCACTTTTGTTATTCTACATCTGTATTTTAACCTATGGCATTGTCGCGAGTACAGGGAAAAGGGGGAAAAAATTTATACATCTTCATATCAATGCCAACTTGATAAAATAAAACTATTTTTTAAATTTCAATTGAATATTATCAAAATTGAATTAAATATAATATTTAATAAGAGTAAATTACTGGTATATTTATTGCACCTTCTACATTACTTTATACTAGTCGCTCTACTTTACGTTTTACTTTTATTGTACTAAACTTTATAGTTTTTTGGGCAAAAAAATAAAACCTCATAGTATTTTTGGATTAAAGAATTTCGTTAATTAGCCATATAAATATTAACCCAAAATTTGCGAAATCCACCTAGGCACACTATGTTTCGAAATAAGGAAATAATTAGCAATGAAAGAAAGTAAAAAGAAGAAATTAAAGACAAAAGAAAAAGGGGAAAAAAATTGTTTGGATAAAAAAGGAATGGGAAGGGGGGGGAAATTAGGAGAGAAAGTTAATTATGTATATTCTTAAGTTTGTTATAGTACCAATAAAGGTCTCGAAATTTGAAATTGTTTTCGCATTTAAAATATATCCAAATAATTAAATTAATTTTCCTTTCAATTCTAAGAAATGATTTTTTTCTTTTTTTTTTAAGAAAATTTTTTCTTTCTAAATTCTATCTACTCTTTTTTCGAGGCTATTCCAAAATACACAAAGAAAATTTTTTCACTCAAATTCTTTCATCACAATTTTTTTTTCCTTTTATTTCGATTTGTTTAACTTATTTTAGCATATTTCTCCAACATTGTATAAAAGCAATGAAAGATATAAAGGAAAGAGCACTTAAGTGTCGTGGAAGAGATGGATGTAGGGGAAACATAGGAAGAAGACACAAGTGAGGCGTTTAATAGATTGTGAGGAACCTAATGCCTTCACTATTAACGAAAGTGGAAACGAAGAGAAAAAGTAATTATATAAATATTTGGTAATAAAAATATATATATAAAGAACATGGAAGAAGAGAAAAGCTACTAACATGTCCCATGCTATGTTAATAAATTAATAGAAAATAAATATTAATAAAATTTTAAATTATAAAAATATAAATAATATATTTTTAATTTATTTACTATTACTAATATATATTTAAATATCATTGATATTCACTTCCTACTTATTCAAATACTTACTGATAAAAAATTTTACCATATAAACAATGCAGTAGAAAGAAAGGAAAAAGTTTGTCTCGAAAGAGACATCGAATGATGACAAAAATGTATGCTAACAATATCACTTAGGAGGAGTACAATGCGTAGATCCTTATGTAGAGAAGAAAACCAATAAAAAATAAATTGTCACACTTGGTTTATAAAAATAATTTAATATGAAATAAATTGAAATATAATATTATATTTAATATATTGGAATAGACTTAGAATGGAATTGTAATTTTGGATTTTATTTCGTTTTCTCATATTTGAATACATTTTAAGTAACTAGAATCACAATTACTTGAAATTTTCAATTCCAGCTTTAAAATAGAATGCGATTCTGATTTTAAGAAAGTGGAATTGCATATTTACAAACGTGGACATTTAATATATAATATATATTTATTTCATTTACAAATTATGGGAAATTTTTTCTAATTATTACTATAATAATGATTGAAATCTGAAATATCCAAAGTCAACAAAAAATAATAAAAAATAAAAAATATATCAATTGAATTCAAATGAATTGATTAAGTGGAATGAGGAGGTTAAACTAAAATTTTGGAAGTGTAAATATGATATTATTTGGTATGAGTAGAATAGTGATTAATATAAGTTAGACATTTTAAATTCAATTATCTAAATTGCTCTCAAATACTAAAGAGTTAGCGAAGGGAAGGGTTTAAGAGTAATTAAGGGCAAATGCTAATAAGAGTTAATATTTAAGGGCAAATGCTTTCTAGAACTCTCATTTTTTTTCCTCTCATTCTCTCTCTTCCATTCAATCTTTCTCATAACCCTCTCAATCCTCCTTCTCTCTTTTGTCTCCACCTCTCTCTCTCCCTTCTTTCCATCTTGTTGAATTCCTCTTATTTCCCTTTCAATTAAATTCACACATTATACTTACAATTTCAAAGAGAGGAAAACAAGCTCAAATCAATAGTATTAGATCAAATTTAGGCAAGAAGTGGATTTAGAATAAGTTGAATTTTGATTTCGAAACTCAAATACTCTAATATCAAGTTAATTATAGATTTATGCAAAGAATTGAATCAATAAGTTGAAGAATCAAGTAGTAGAGTTTCATTCCAAGTCTAAATGTGATATACATAGTTGGTAAGGATTAGAATTTAAGTTTGGAATTTAGATATATTATTTAGATTCATTCGATCTATAGTTTAGTGCATTGATTTAGTTTTTTATTTGTTATTTTTGCAAGGTAGAAGTTCCATCAGAGTATTGAGGTTTAAGGGAGCAAGGTAACGGTATTTGAGATTAAGATATGTTGTAAAACATCGATCAATCTATAAGTTTTGTAAAAATGTTAATAGGTAATTTTTCGTTTGTGAAGATGAATTTAGTGTTGGAAGTCAAATCTAGAAATTCAAGAAGTATTAGAAGGTTTTAAGTGCTAAAGAATATGGTTAGTACTAAATCTCTTATTTAATTTAAAATTTGAACTATTATTGATGGATAATTTAAATGAAAATGGGTATGGGTATATGTATATGTGGTGTGTGATATGTATGTGTGTGTGGTTAATATTTAATTTGTTAAATTATGATAATTTGCTATTAATTAGTTGATTGGTTAATTTTGTAATGGATCTGGATAAGTGTTTAGGATCCTTGTGAATTGTTGATCATGGAGATGCTCTGTTTGACGTGGAGATGGTTATGGGTTTAAGTGTGTTCTTAATTAATTGTGGTGAACTAATGATAAGAAATGAGTAATTGGTGTATTAGAAAGATGTACAATTAATTAGAATGTATTATTGAAGATAAAATCAGTTTTATGGATGTAATTTTGTTATGGTTGAATATAATGATGTTAAATGGATATTTAGAACATTAAAAATATTTTTTTGATATTTTAGAATAAGTGATCATCGGTAAATTTTAATTTGAGAATGATAATAAGAAGTAAGGAATTAGAATGATGATAATTAATGAAGAAATGAGCATAGATAGGTGAGCTGAAATTTTTAATTCATTTTTGGAAATAATATGAAAAATTGAGGTGATAATTTGATTTTAAAATTAAGTTAAAGTGTTGATTTGAAAATAAGATGAGATTTAGAAAGATTTAGCTTTAGTTTAAAGTAATTTGAAGCTAAAATAAATAAGATATAATATTTTGAAGTTGTGATTCATAATTGAAAAGTTGTAGTAGTTTAGGAATGTTTAATCTGCATAAAATCTGAAAAATTTTAAAGAAATTGATAGAGAAATGATATAGGAATCAATTCGTTTTTGTTTGATATTATTTGGAGTTGAAATGAGTGAGTTATGCTTGATTTTGTAAAGTATGTGTAAGGAAAACGAATTCTCAAAATTTTGTTAATTAATCCTAAATTATAGTAAATTTAATGGAACTTGAATGTTGTGTGATGAAGTTGATAAATATGAAAAATTCATGATTGAATGTTCATTTTTTAGTATGTTTAATGCATTATGATGATTGATTTAAAGATAGAATTTGTTTAAATGAGTTAACGCACTATTTGACATACTAATTTATATTTGAATGCCTTTAAATATGTTTTTGTGTTTTTCATGATATTTAAACCATTCTTTATGAAATTCAAGCTTGATCTAATTTTTTCATCTAAAATCGTCAAGGACGTGTTTTTAAATGAGATTTGAGCTAATCACTTTTTTATGTAAATATTTACTTTGAGATTAGAATCTCATAAAGTATTTTATCAATATCAAAACTATTTTTACCCAACAAGAAGTTAAAGTTTTAGATCAAGATTGTTCTAAGAATTCATTTGACCTTTGTGAGTATAGTAATCATTTCCTAAAGATGCTTATGGGCTTAACTTATAATTTTTTAACGTAAAAATCATAATACATCTAATAAACAAATTGGGCCTTTTAATAAATAATTTATTTAGGAAAATAATGTAAAGGACTAGGCCACCCCTTGGGGAGGATCGAACCAGTCCAAATTTGGTTCCATCGAACCAAACCGGTTTCCTCCGGATTGGCTCACTTAAACCAATTTTAACCTTAAATTTAAGAAAAATAAAATTAATTAATAAATTAAAATTAATTATATCAGGGTCAAAACTGTAAAAGATGAGCTGAGTTTAATTATCCACAATCGGTTTAATCTAATCTTAATTAGTTCACAACATTTGAACTAGTTTAATTAATAAGTCGAATCAATAATCAATTAATTAGAAAATTGTAATTGGGCTAAAATTGTATGCTTACGTAGATATACTACATGAGCTCACTAGCCTAAAGAGTTATACTTATTTGCAAACTAAGTTAAACCTAATAAGCTTAAATGGTAGTTAAACTCTAATTGAATTGGTAAGCATAATTAATCAAATTAATTTAATTTACATAAATACTAATCAATGTTAATTATGTTTCTAATTGCGTATAAATATCTATTTGAGCTGGAGGAATCTTTTGATTGATGGTTTGCGATGGCTTATGGATTGCAAATATGAAATAGTTATGTGGTAAGTATTAAATATAAGATAATTAAAATGATTAATATTTAAACTCGATCTAAGTTTCTGTAATATTGATTATGCATGGTCACCTACTCCAATGGGTGACACCCTTAAACTAAGTTCTAGACTGCAATTCATAATATTAGGATGATATGATAGTTAGGTATCTAAACCACAAAGATGGTGCAACAAGTAATTGATAAGGTTAATACTCATATGAAGTGATCATGGAAGTGGAGAAAAGTCAACCGGACACTGTATAGAGTGTGGGTCTTGTACGAAATGTTAAGAATGGATGGCAAGCCTAACATTTAAAGCAAACTACTTTTATATCGATTGATGGTTTTAGTATCGATTATGGTTTTGATCACAATAGCTAGATATGCCGTGATAGGCTCATGATGCCTATCAAGTAGGATTAGACCCCTTTCATTCCCAAGAGTATCTGAAGTTATGAATACTCTTGTACCATTTGTCTCACTTTAATTTAAATCACTTAATAAATTTATACTAATGTATTAGATCTAAATATGCGTAACATGCAAGAATATGCTTGGTTATTTTATATTGAGTCATTGTGGCTCATTCCCTACTCTCTTTTTTAGGTATTGATAAGTTTACTGATAATTTGTTAATGCAACATGGGTTAACTACTGCTTCAAGGATTGAGATATTGCTAGTTGAAGAACCACAATGATAGTTGTCACTTTTTTTTTATGTAAAACGATTTTATAAGTTCTATAAACATTAGATTTTATAAACTTTATAAAGGAATTACTTTTCTAAGTTAATATTAATAACTCTCTTCAAAACTTTATGGATTTTCTAGAGCATTTTGAAGTAACAAAGTGTTTTACTAAACTAATGAATGATTTCAAGGAATAAAAATTAGTTTTGAAACTTAGTTTTTTGTGTGGTAAACTTTAACATATTCTACTTAAATAAAATACGTAACAAGCTATAATTGCTCTTAAAGTCTTGATGTATGACAAAATCAACGATTCAATTGACGTTTCCAAATATTGGAATAAATTTATTATTCCTTTATTGATTCTATTCCTTTTGATATTATTTTGAACCATTTTTGCATACTAAACATAACATAAGGGAATGCAATGGAATGGTATCAACAATAGTCCATTCCTATATTTAGAAACATCCATGGAATTGTTAATTTCATTCCTATATGATATTTGATTGTAACATATTTGGAATGAAATGTCTTAATTTGTAGATACAATAAATATATTTTAATGAGATTAAAAAGGTTATATAAATAAATATTATTAATTAGATTGAATGAAATTGTGACTTTACCCCTTCAAAAAAGGAATCGAATTCTCTTTCAAAGCCTAGAATCAATTATTATAAAGAATTATGATTCTAACTTCTAAAAATGCTTCTAAATATGGAAAAGAAAATAGAACTCAAAATCATGATTCGATTTCAAGTCTATTTCAGTATACCAAAGATACCTTAAGGATTACTAGTCTATACAATGTAGCCTACACATTAGAATCGACTAATTATACTAGGATGAAGGTTATGTAATTTATTAAACATTGTTTGCTTTGCTATGTTAGTTAGTAGTCTATCCAAAATGCTACTAAACTTACCAAAGTTCCTATATCTCTATGGATATTGATCTTGAATAGGTGTATTTTAATCCTAATAACTACTAGATCACACAATCAAGATTGATACTATTGGGTTGTTATTACTCTCCAAGCCCAGCCCACTACTCAGCCCTTTCCCGTTTTAAGCCCGTAACTACTTCACCCCCGGTGTATGCTTTATTCCAGAAGTTTCTCTCTCTCTCCGTATCGTCCTCTCTTCTTCGCGTTTAGGGTTACAGATACTCTCTCTCAACTCTCCTCTTTACTTTGTTCCTTCTGTAACTTGTTAAGGTAATCTTTACTAGTGTTTGTGAATGTGTTATGTATGCAGGTGGGACTTTCGAGCAGCCCTAAGCTCCACAGATTGAAAACCGATTTCAGAAGGGGGGTAAAAACCCTTTTCCCTTTTGAGCCGTTTATTTATATGCTCTTTGTTTGTTACATTCCGATCTTGTTATGTAAACTGATTTATAGTTATACAGTTACATGATGTAATCTTGAAATCTAGTTGGCACTTTGTGACTCTTTCTAGTATTCCTAGCATGAGCTGTAACAGATACCCTCATTCTGTTTGTCATTATGGTGTATTTTAACTTAACATTGTTATGAATTTGTCTCTCTTCTACCTCCACAACCACAAATTAACTACATAAAACTAAGTGTTGTTAAGCACATGAAATAAACAATTCTAATATAATGACGCAAAACCTAACCCATATATAAATCATATCAATCCCTAATGCTTCAAATATAAATGTAATAGCATATACAACTAAATACATGACATAATATACATTAACATAATAATTTACTAACAAGTTGTAAATTTATAAATTTAATGGGATGACCTAGATGGTATTGTATCAAATTGAGAGGCATGGAATAAGGCTTGTTAGAGCTAGTTTGCCTAATCCTACTTTTTTCTTAGCAAGCCTCAAATATTAACCAGGATCCCTTTTAGACTCTAGGATCTTTCTCATTCACCAAGCTTTGTTATAGAATTTTGAGCCCATTATAATGCTTCTAACGCCTTACAATTGTTATAGGCATAATCTAGTTTGATGATCATTCATCACTTTTTATAAAACACTCCTTAGTTCCTCTTGTAAGGAGACAATATTCCAACATTTAGCTTGATTGGTTATGAGCTCAAAATTTGCTAATCATAACTCTATATTACCTATCACAATGATACCATAGTCTATTGAGATTGAGATTGCTTAATCCTCCACTTTAAGTCCTTTCCATTTCATCCACCATCATTAAGAATTGGAGGCGTAAGGCTCATTTCTATCATGTAAAATATGAAATGCACATAGCACGCATGTGATGCACACTAATAAACATTTCTATACCATAAGAAAGTATATATCTTCAACGTAAAACAAGAGAATTCTATTATGAAAGGTAAGAAAATTAGAACTTTAATTTTTAAAAGCTAAAATAGGTACACGAAATAAAACAAGCTAATCAAATATTAAAAATTAAGGTAGGTACTATAACAAACCAAACTAAAAATATAAATTTTGTTTTCAATTTAGTTTGGAAATTTCCCAAAATGAAGTGACCAAATTAAATGGTTGGTTTGGGAGGGTGCACCGAACTAAACTGAAAAGGTCATATTGAACCATTACAGAGAACAAAGCGTTATTTTGCTTGTGACTAAAGAATTATTTGTTGTAACATAGTTTTTAAAAGAAATTTAAATCTATACATAATGAAATGTATATATACTCGAACTTCAATGACCATAGGTTATTAGAATGAACATATATAAATTTATTATATATGTTGACCCAAAGCACATACCATATACTAGATTATAATTAAATTAATTATCAAAACACCTTTAAAATTTTTTAATTATGTAAATATCGGTTTCATCAACCTCTTATTAATGTCAATATAAATTATTACTAAAAGGATTTACTATTTATGATATTAGATTACATATCTTATATGTAAATTTCTTACCATATAAGTTATTGTTCAATTCATGAAATGAACCAAACCACTAAAGTTTTATGGTATAGTTTGATTCAAATTGATAAATAAATAAATAAACCATATAATTTGATTTAATTTAATTCAGAAAGAAAATCATACTAAATCCAACCAAGCCCATTAGTAAAATTACCTCCTTATTTGACCCTTATCTGCTGACAAAGCTGACGGAATATGGCGAAGATAACTTCCTTTCACTCCTCCGGGCTGCAAAGGAGACTTCCTTTCATTAATATCAATTAATGTTCTTAATTGATATTACGCATGCAGCAAGATAAATTTATGTAATTATAAGATGGGAACACACTCGTAAATTTCTAGAATTAAATAAATTAATCACATTTTCCCAAATTTAGCCTAAATTACATAATTTATTTCTAATAACTGTAAATCCGGGTCCAATTATCAAGAAGCATAAATAACATAAATTGTCAATAAGAACACGAAAATTTCACCAAAAATCTCACTTTTATCTAATTTTCACTTATATTGTCTATTTGAGCCATAAATAGACCAAAAAAAAAATAAATTGGTGATGTGACTTCTTGCACACTAAAATTAGGGGAATAAATAAATATTAGTATTTTTGAAAATATCCCTATAAAGATATCAATTGAAAAAATAATCTCATAAATATATCAGTTAAAATTGGCATTTGAAGTGCCGATTTCAACTTAAACTAAAATTTATATTTCAAGTATTGATTTTAGTTAAAATTTCAATTACAATCAAATATCAAATGTCGATTTTAACTTGAATTGAAATCAGTACTTAAAATGCATATATTATCCTTATATTGAAATCAACATCAGAAGTGCGATTTTAATTGGTATATTATTAAGATTATTTTTTTAATTAATTTATTTACAAGATTATTTTTAAAAATACTAATATTTATTTTCTTTTCTCCCGAAAATTATCATGGCAAGGCACTGTACTACAAAATGTTATATATACCTATGATGAATACGAGAATAATCATCATCGAACGACAAGAATGGAGAAAAATAGAGCAAGGTACAATTTTTAATGATTTTTATCTTTCCTTCGCTTCACTAGGCGTCCGCCGTCTCCAAGGCGGAGATGTCGGTGGCTCCACGGCGCAGACAAACGACCGCATTGGTGGTGGTACCTTCTTGGCAGCCTTTCATTGGATGGAGAGATTGTGTGTTTAGAATTTCGTAATCTATGGAGTTCTGGGTAAATCCTAGTACAACTACTATGTTTGATTTAGTTTAAATTAAATTTTATTTGGTCCCCCTCAACCTATCAATCCAGCAAAAAGCAGATGAAATTATAGTATTCCTAAACCATTAGAGGCCACAGTTTCATTTGTTGGTTTTGCTAGTTATTTGGATTTAATGTTTATTATGTTTATTAGTTATATTATTAGTTTTTCTATATAATATAATATTTGTACTAAATTATTAGAGTGTACTACACGAAATATACTTTACCTTTTTATTCTTAGGATTTTTAGCCAGATTAGGATATTTTAGTTTTTTTCTTTTTTCTTTTTTCTTTTTATTCCGTTATTAGTTGTTTATTACGCTACACTATTTAATGTGACTAAAGTATATATGTTATAATGGATGGGCTTTAGAGTTGGGCTTTGTATCCTACGTTTTAAGAGTCCTTTAAATGGGCTAGTATTGATTGTTAAAGCCTTGTGTTTACTTAATAGCAATTTGCACTTACCTATTAAGTTAGTTTAGCTTGTTATTTTATTAATATACAATTAAGTAAATGAATTTATGTAAGCGTTTATTGGGTTAGTGGGTCGGTGGGTCTTTTCAATAGGTTATGATTGATTGTCCAGGCCCCAATTTAATTATTTGTGTTATGTTATAAATCAGAGCTTGAAATCAAGTTTTCAAATGATGACATAACAATTTTTAAACTTGATTTTACAATTATAATGTGGGTGAAAATTAAATTATTTTAGAAAAAGTATGGAGTTTATAAAAATTTTAGTGCCTTATCGTAAGGTTCAAGCTACACTGAAGGAAACTTTTTGCTAAACCTAAATTATCGTATTTCTTTAAGTCTACTTATAAAGGAAAATTGACTTCTGCTTAATACTTCTGTGTGTGAGCCGAAACTACTTAGACTTTTAAGTGTATTGTTACCTAATCATATATATGCATATATTCTCCATTTTCTATACGTGGGAGACATAACAATAACAATAATAATAATAATAATGATTTATTGATGACTCATTAATGTAGAGATGAGCATATAGAATATAAAACTCTACATATATCCTACCTTACCACATACAAGTTTTTAAGTTTTGAAATTAGAACCCATCCTATAATACTTTGAAATCATTATATACGTTGTACCCTACAAAACTTAAAGGCTACCCTATAAAACTTGTAAATTTTTTCTTTCGTCTTATAAATTTAAAGTTTAAATAATCTTAAAAAATTAATTTATACATAATATTATAAGTTCTTAATATACAAATTCTATAAAACTTATAGCAAAACTTATAAAATTAAAAAATAATTTTCCCTTTCTCCATTATTTCAAATTCATGTGATTTTACTATTCAGCAAATTGGAAAGAATAAGGAAAAAGAATAGAAAATATAAAGTTTGAGAGGAAAATTGGAAAGAATAAAGTAAAAAATGGAAAACATAAAATGAGAGAGATGATATTAATTTAGCCGTTTAGGTTATTACCTTATAGACCTAGGCTCTTTTATTTATTTTTTATTAGAACATTTATTAGCTAAAAAATATAATAATATTATTTAATATTTTTTTATAAAATGAGTGTAGGACACCTTGAATCATGTATCCTATCCTATGGAGCAAATTCTGGAAAATTTATATTCAAAACTCACCTTGTAATCCTCAATATCTATTTGGAATCAATCAAATTAAGTAAAGTAAAGATAGGTATCCTATAAAACTAGGTTACCCGCTCTTACATTAATAAATCATAATAATGGGTGTGTATAAATGAAAAATAAATAAATAAATAACTCATTAATTGACATGAAATAAATATAAAACTACAATTGAAAATGAAATTGAATTAAAAGGTTTAAAGATAGGTTTCACTTAAAACCTATCCAAAACCCTATAAGCAAATTCTTCGTCTTATTTTCACAATTTATTCCAACGTTATTGTAAAAGGAGAAGAAATCTACACTTACCAAATAAGTATCCATACTATAAATTTTTTTAATTCCTAATATAAACCTAAAAATAGATTTAATAGCAATGGAATCACAATTTATAAATTGTTCTCCTCCTATAATGGAACAAGTTTAAATCTCCCCTTCTTTAAGTTGTGAAACATGTAGTTAGCCAATAAATAAATATATATATATATATATATATATATATATATAGTTATAAGGTTTGGGGAAATCCATATCAACTATTTAAAACCCTATAATGATTAGGAAAAAAATTAAGAATGAAAAATCTAAATCTTAAGAAAAAAATGTAAGATATTGTGCAAGAAACCATCTTTATAATCTATTTGACAATCAAACTAAAAGTGGAATTCATAAGAACAACAAAAGTAACAGGCTTTCCCTAAAAAGAGCTAGATTAGAATTTCAGGTTCTAGAGGAATTGCGATACAACTAAGATACGATTAAAAAAATTAGAAAAACATTAACCAATGAAGCGACAACAACTTGCAGGAAACCTTAAATTAATAATCCAAATAGTAAGCTTGAGGAAAATCTACACTTGGGAAAAAAGAGAGAACCGAAATGTAAGATTCAACTAAACCAATCAACCTAATTTTAAATAGGTCAACAACTTTTCCATTTCACTTAATCGAATTGAGCAATCCAGAGTCTCGATTGTTTCTCTTTAAGTAATGAAATATGGGGATTCATAACCCCCTAATCGAGAAAAACCTAAAATTTGTTTAAAACTTTAAAGAAGTGGCTGTCTATACTACCGATTGATGGCTATACTTATAAATATAGAAAAATAAATAAACTTAAAACTAGTAGTCACAAATGCCATATTTGATATACGAGAATGAACTTGAAATGGAATTGTGATTGTGGCCTTTTTGGGTATCATTCTCTTTCCCATGTTTACAATGACTTTTACAAGGTGGAAGGAATTGTGATTCCACTTTGAGGGGTGGAATCATGATTCTATTATCCTTTATTAAGAATAATTACTTAAATAATCTGTATAATTCATTAATGCATATTTATCATATTTACTAACTAAGCACAATTTTGGTAAGTACCACTATATACAATTAAATTCCATTCTATTCCATAAGTGTTTCCAAATATAGGAATGGACTTAGCATTCTATTGCTAATTCTAATATATTCCATTTCGGATCATTCATGTGTATCAAACTTAACATAATAGATATTGTGAGTGCATCATGCTATGTATACTAAGTGTATTGGAGTGTTGAAAGTAGCAATCACAAACTAGTAATTATATCGTCTTGTGGGGACAATAAATTGGGATGAAATGTGTATAGATTAGGCACTGAACCAGCACATGAGGGTAGACGCATTATTGATTAGTTAATTATTGTAATATAGGTTGGTCTTATGAAAGAAAGTTGTAACAAGGTCGCATTGATAGTATGGGTTGCCTTTATCTATAGTTATGGTAGATAGATTGTATCGGTGATTAATACCAATGGCTAATATTAATGGTGAACTTAAGATGAAACATGCAACTAGTTTTTATTTGAGTAATAGAATCTATAGACCCTCTTTGGTTATGTTATTATTATGTACATATATATGTGTATTAGAGAGTCTAAACTACTTTAAATCTCAAGACATCAAAACTATATTGTTTGTTACACTTACATTTAGTGCATAGTCTTGTTTGTGAAATCTATATGTGATGTGTGTATTTGATGCAATATAGAGTACTTGTTAGGCTTTTTACTCATCCTGTTTGGATTTCTTTTTTTTTTTTGGCATAAGTAGGTAAGTAGGTAGCGGATTGATTATAACATTCTAGTTTGAAGCATAATAAGGTCCATGACCACTACACTAGCATGAAGCTAACTAGTGAATGCAAGAGTCTAAGGAGACTTGTTAAAACATACAATGGTAATGAATGCTAAATCAAGTGAAGAGTGAATAGAGATGAGTAAATAACACAGGAGAGGCAAGAGGATTTATAAAATCAATTTGGTTTTGTCCAATTAGGTATTGTTTAGTTATTAAAAATTTGTGGTATTGAACAAGACAAAACATTTTGTTCTTTATTTGGTTTGTATATTTTTTTAGTTATTAGACAAAACTAACCTTAGAGTACTGGACAAAATACTTATTTTTTTGTACTATCCAAAATATAATATAAAAGTTAAATTCACTAGACAAAAAAATAAAAATACTTATTTAATACTTTGTATATTATGTTTAATATAATATTTTATATATCCAAATAGTGAACATCACAAAAATTCTTATTTAATACTGCACACATCAAATATGATACAAAATAGTTGTACTGTCATATTTTCCTTATTTTGTGCTATCCAATTTTCTTTGTATTGTTCAGTACTGCAATTCAAACATTGCCTTAGTTTAGTTCAGTTCTATTGTTAGAAATGCAAACTAATATATTGATTGCAAATCAAAACATGAAATAAACTAAATTAAAAAAGTATTAAATTCCTTACAAGGAACTTCTTATAGGGGTACCCTAGTGAAAATAACCCAATAGAAGGTAAATGGAGAAAGAAAAGTTAAGTAGAAAAAGTAAAAGTTATTAAATTAAACCGTACATGTTTGATGATTAAAGAATGTAAAAATTCATACATAAATGGCAATACGAGTATGGTAAAAAAAAAAAAAAGGAAAAAAAAAGAAGAAAAAGAAAGAAAGAAATGTAGATATTGAAATGCCCCATAACTTTTTAAGGGCATTTAGTAAAAACCTTTTTATTAATTTGGTAATTATTAAAGGTTAACTCATTTTAATTATAAGTTTACATGTTTTAGTAAAGACAACTGCACCGTAACTAATATGCATCCTACCGAAACCTTATAAACCTATAAAGATAAAAAGAAAAGAAAGGAGTTGTCATTCATATTTTTACTATGCCATTAACAAAAGGTTTTGAAAGATCAAGTGGTTCTAATAAGAAGTCTTAGATGATTGGAGAGTTATGGGTTGAAGCATAATAGGTTATTAATATTAGTTTATGTAGCAATGGTGGTGTTAGGAGGATTAAGATTCACCAATTCAAATCAGGTAAGGATTTATAACATTAATCCGACCCTTTTACCAATGAAAGATTTTAAAATTTGGTGCTTAATTATTAGGAAAATTTAGATTATATTTGAAAATGCTAGTTGCATAAGGTGTTCCTAAGGTTGGTTGAAGAAGTGATTCAACAAGGTAATGCTGTGAATTTTTATGTAAGTTTGAATCTTTATAAGACTCCTATTATGGTTGAAGTTGTAGATTTATGAATTAGCCTTTTGAGAAATAATGAAAAACAAGATAAGAATCATGAAAAAGATGGATTGAAGTGTTATTGATGATTTCCATTTTTTTTAATTGGATTTGATATAAGATTAAAAGGATTCATATGTACATATTGGAGAACAAAAATGGTGCTATGTGGATTATGGAAAGAGGTATGCTTTTGTACTCATTCAAAAGAGAGAGAGAGCGACAAAATTTTTTGTGGAAGTATTAAGGCGCAAAAAACTAGAAGTTTTCATACTTTGATATTTAGGAATCAAGATTGTGAATAGTTGATGAAAATGAAATAAAGAAAGAAAACATTTAATACTTGATGAGCAGCTTTCGTAATAGCAAATATGTTTTGGGAAAGAAGAGAGGTTGATTAGTGAAATTTAAAGGTTTATGAATTTTAGCATTTTATATGTTATTAGATTTATATTGCTTAATTATAACATATTGAATTATTCATGTAACATGTTAAGTAAAAAGTGAAGCATTGTTATGAGATTTGTTAAGAAAATGAGAATTTTATTATTAGAGTTTATACAATATATATAAATATATATATATTAGTGTATATATAAAAAGATAAATAAATAAATTAAAAGTTTTTATTAGATAAGTTTTTTGCTAATTATTTTTTAGATTTAATTTTTAGTAATAAGTTGTATAATAACATAAAGTATTAAAAATTTTAAGGTAGAATTAAAATTAACAAAATATCTTTCTAAATATAAACCTTTAGGTAATTAATAAAAAACTTAGCATTAGATTATGATCATAGTTTTTAAGTAAGTATAGATTTTTTAGAATGTGAATTTGGATTAAATGATATCAAAGAAGTGAAAAAAGTTCAATAACATAAGATGCAAGTACGTGATATTGATTGATGTTTTGTGCTTGTTATACTAGTAAAATAATAATAATAATAATGATAATTTTTAAAATTTGTAGATCGAACTTTCGTATTGAAAAATGTTAAAATTTTAATCCATTGATTAATATACACTAATTAAAGAGGTGATTTTTGGTTATTTGCGCTAAAGAGAAGGCCGGAGAACGTGGAAAATAAGGGAAAAGTGAAAAAGGTGTTGTTGCATGTAACACATGTTGGGGTCAAAGAACAATGGAGTAAACAACATTTCTACGGCAGTCATGTCATGCTTCTTTTAGGTTAAAGCATGAAAAAGATGATCGTAATCATCAAAATTCTCTCACCGTCTTCTTCCCTCAAGTGGAAGCACTCATTATGCCTTTCTTCTTTCTTTTTTTTTTAATAAAGTGATGGTGTCCATCCTTCTTTTTAGGACGGTTGGTAGGGCAATTATTAAAATAAGTTGCAATTTTACTATTGTAAAAGATTTAATAGTGTAGATTTAAAAATAATAAAAAATTTTAATGATAATGAATTGGTTTATATATTATTTAATTATTTTAATTAATTAATTTTTTTATTTTTAAGTTACTAATAAATTATTTTTCTCGGTACTGACGTGACCTGTGTTACATCCCTTTTTTTCTGCCCCCCTTATCTGGCTTCCTGTTTTGCCTTTTTGACTTTGAAATTGCATTGCATCATTACAAAAAAAGTTAATAGCTTATTGAGTGCGCTCTTCTGCACTGATTTCGCTAACTATAATAAGCCTTTTTTAGGCAGCCTTTTATTTTCTTAAATTCACATCTCATCTATATTTATTCTTAGCTTAATCTACATTTGTCTGAAGTATAATGTTCAAATAGACTATCTAATCTGTTTGGATTTTTTATTCCATTTATCTTAGTTGTAATGAAGAGATGGTGATTAGGAAATAAAAGTTAGGAAGACAAAATTCTTTTTTTTTTTTTTAATGAAAAACCTTTTTAAAATATAATTTATTTATAGATACATCAAAAAATTATTTAGTTTCTTCTTTTTTAAACTAAATAAACTTAAGACGAAATAAATATAATTTTATAATAATTTATTAGATATTTAATTTGTTCAAAAACTATAATTTTTTTTATGCACTTAGTTATTAATAAATTGTTTAATCAATTATATAAAATGTAATAATTTTTTTAAGATCTTTAATAAGTATTTTAGAACACTAATATTATATTGCTTTGTAAGACTAATGTTTATGCTAATAGGGTTGCAAAGCCTCAGCCGCCTATAACCAATCAATAATGACTGAAATAATAAACTGTATACATTTTACAACATTGTTTTTTTCCTCATAAAATTATATGATGAGACACATCACATCATAAGAAAACATACATGAGTTTTGACAAATTTTTTCAATTTGATGACACACTTTTACCTTTTTCTTTTTCTTTTTTCTTTTTTTTTTTTCACTTTACTAATCCGAATTTTACTCCATTACACAAACATTACTGTACCATTAATTTAATAGACGCGCAAGCACTACACCTGCGTGATGTCGAAAGCCCCCCAAAACCCTCATCATTCTCCTCCATGACTTTCTTCCGAAACTAAAAATGACACAAGCCGCTGTTACTTCTTCAACCGTGAATTACGTAGGTCGTATCTCGTAATCTTGGAGCTCATTGAAGTCATGAGAACCTTCCTTCTTCTTCAGCCGCTTAATAATTGGAATCCCTGTTTTTTACCTCTTCGTTTGCATGGAGCGTCTGGATATGTTGACAAGTTTGTTTGGGAAACATTGCTGCTTTTCAAGAATATTAGGATGCTATCAAAATTTAATTTCTCAACTAATTGTCGGGGCACTTGTTAATGGTATTTTATGCAGTTAATTATATGACATTTCCATGTATAATACTAGTGAATGTGTAAACATTTTGCTAATATTGTAATAACCGTTGTCTATTGATTTCAACAGATAATGGATTAACCTATAAGACACAAAGAATGTGCGAGCTATGGGGATGTTGAGGTTGTCCGATGTTACCACTTCGATACTCAAATTAGAAAACTTTACAGAGTTGGACAATGATTAAAAATACTATAATAAGGCTTCAAAGTTCAATCGTCCTACTAGTAGGTAATTTCAGGCATTTATAGGTAGTATCGATGTGTAGTTATCTTTAGGGAATGTGGGACACACTTGTGGTTGCATGTTCGAAGTGTTCAAGTAGCGCGAGAGTGAGCGACTCGATTTACAATATGCCTTTTTTTCAATTGACTGGATCAAGGGGTTATAGCTAAGAAGGTTGAAGTCTCAAGTGGACTCATGATCGAGCTTTTTGTGTAAGACAAAATATAAGCTTAGATTGAGCTTGAGCCTATAGTTGAAATGGCCATCAATAATAATTATAATCTTTTATTCGAATTTTTAATTATAGGAAAAGTTATATTTATCCACATATGTAGATTTAACCATCTTCTCACAGAGAAAAGATTTAATGGCTATTATTCGCCATGTGTATGTACAATTGGTAGATAATTATCAATAGAATTTAAATACATGATTACATGGATGGTAGTTTTTTAAAATCTAACTATTGCTACTATCATGCATTGGAACATTATTAGTATTTATTCAACACATGTATATACATTAGTGTATAATTATGAAATGAATTTAGCTTAGTGGTAGAGGAAGAGAAAACTACAATGTAAACGCTCTCTCATTAAAATAGCATATTTTCATTTTCATTGTATATAATTTTTTAAAAGCTATTGTATACATTATTATTTTCTTAAAAGAAAATGTTATGTACATCAAAATGAACCATCCACTTTAATAATGCTTAGTGGGAGGAAATGTAGGTAGCCCTTATTTGAATTTGACAATTGAAATGACGTAAATTTGGAGGTACTTACATAATTAGAGTTAGATGTGGTAGGTTGACATCCAATGTGTGAAGACTACAAAGAAAAATCAAAGATTTGGAACTGGTAGGTGTCAATTTAACATAATCTAACTAATAAATCATTTATGTATGCGAAAATTAGACATAGGAATGGGTTGGGTTGAATTGCCGACCTAACTCGAACTAGCCTATGTGAGTTGATTTGAACCGGCTTAGTATTTGTCAGTTCGGTGGGTGAAGACTAGGTTAGCCTTGCTAGCCCGTTGACCTAGCTTAGTTTAAACTAGCGAGTCAATCCTCCTCCCTTACCCCCCACAAAAAAAGAAAAAGAAAAAGATAAAAGAACCATGAAAAAAAAAATCTAGTTATTTTCTTATACATCCACTTCATTTCTATGCTTTTATCTACTCAACTCTTCACTTAGCTCATTTTTGTGCTTTCAGATTTTTCAATTTATTTAGCTTGTGAGTGTTTTTGTATCTAGATTATTTTTGCTGCCTATATTTAATTGTCTGCTCAAGTGTAATAGGTTAGTATTTACTTTTTCCTAATGAATGCCATAAATATATTATCAATGTTGCTTAAAGCCCAAAACGACCCATTTCTTAAGGTAGCTGTTGATGAAATGGTTGCAAAATGATTGCTATATTATAAACAAATTCTTATCATTTATCTTATTTCTTTTATTTTGGATCTCTGTTGTAAGAAAGACATTCTTTTTAAATATTTCAATATGTATTATCAAATTATTGACACATTTTTTGAGACACAAGACATTGAAACCATTACTGTGGCATAAAAATTAAAATGAGTGATTCAAGTAACAAAAGATTTATTTTTCAACTTTTTTACTATATATGGTGGTCAAGTTCCCACTATTCCCTCACTATCTCTTAACTCACATGGTGCCATGTATGGTCATACCTCCTCGTGCAACAAATGATCACACAAAGGTTGAAATGGCAACGTGCCAGTTCGAGTGAGTATATGGAACTTGATAACTATTTCAATATAAACTTTGAATTTGGTAACAGTAGTTTTACAAACTTTAACAACTTGGATTGGCAGAGAAGGCATAGGAAGACTTATCCGATTTTTTCTCGAATGGTTTGCTAAGTTTTTACTACTTTTGCATCAACAGTAGTTGTTAAACAAGCTTTTAGCACATTTGCCCTTATCTCAACACAACGACGATTGAGACTGTCACCCGTTAATGTTGAGGCGCTAGCTTGCATAAAGGATTGGTCGAAGGTAAAAAGTAGAACACAAGAATTATACGGGATGTATAGTGAAGAAGATGAATACTTCAGCAACTTTGTATAATCGGGAAGAACCTTCGTTGGCTCAACTCCTGATCTCACATAAGACGCAATGGGTTGAATAATATTTATTTTTATTATGTAACTATAGTGTAAGCAAAATTAATTTACAAGGATAGTAGTACTTGTTTATTTATTTTTTTATAATTGGTTGAGATAATTTATAAGATGAGTAGTATTTTCTTATTTATTTTTGTTATTTATTTATAAAGTTTAAGAATCGTGTATAAAGGGTAATGTCAAATGATCTCATTTTTTTTTCTATAATATTTTTAATCAATCAATAAAATTTAAAGCCGATATCTCCTTATGTAGGTTTGCCAATAATTAATGAAGCAAACATTATTTATTGTTGCAGAAAATATTGAATTAATTTTTATGTGAATAAAATTAAAAAAAAAAACTCACAAAAAAATTATAGATAAATAAAAAAAAAAGGTCAGTTCACGTGGATTGGCCTGACTCTGGTTACCCCAGGCCGATTCCAATTCATCTCAACTCTGACCGGATCCAAGCTGATTCCAAATCGGTCCCGTGTCTAGTGAAAATATAATAAACTCAACATATAGAAGATTTTTCTTCACGTTAACCATGGAATGACTACAAGGATAAAGATAAGGCTAAGCAATCGAGCCTCCATATGTCTAAAATTTATTATAGAGTAAATATATTTAATTAACTGAACATTTAAGAGAGTCTTTATTTCCCGAAGTTCTGATATTTAATTCATAAAAAGAAGACACTTTCAAGATGCAATAAGCTATATTTTTAATTTCGAACAAAGCATATCATGTGAAGGTATTATTACTCGATGAAGATAATATGCGGATATAACTCACGGAGGTTGGATTTTCCTCTTTTCCTCACAAATTCCACTGCAAAACAGTAGTCGACGTCATTTCTCGTATAAAGCTATTAAAACCGACCATCCATGTTTACTTCCTTTATTGACCATATTGGTCTGCATGGTACAACGACAACCTCTACTGCTTCTTTTCTTGTTTAGATGCATACTGGCCATATATTGTAACTTTCATACTAAAAGTAGCCAAGTTAACAAATGATTGGTGGACATTTTCAATTATTTTATTGAAAAGTTTTTAATTAATATTCATTTGATACTCTTTAACTCTTTCTTATATATAGCATTCGTTCACATAAAGTACCATAATCCAAGTAGCGCAAGATATAGTCTCAATAACATTACAAAACAAGGAGTTCGATGTTCCATGGAATAAGTTTTTAGGAAACACATTATTTTAACTGTTGACTTGCGGAAGATGCTGGATGGAAGGAACGAACAAGGTGCCCTCACCAAGTTTTTTAAGCACTAAACCTTCATTAGGGGTTTTTGCCAATGATGTCAGGGTGAAGTCACAAGTATGACAAGCAAGTCATTTCTGGTCTATAGTTTTTTATAATAATAATAATCTCTGTTGATAAGGAAAGTTATTTTTTTGTCACCACCAATAGTGTATCGGATTAAATCAGTAGGATCGGACAAGTAACCAAGATTTTTAGTGCCACTTTCGGTGTCATCTTTCATTTCCATTTCTTCATTCATCACATTTCCAATAGTGAATTGCAATAATTTAAAGGAAAAATTACAAATAACCCCCTTAATTTTGATTTAAGCGTAAATATACTCTATAAAATTTTAAATATTGCAAATTATTCTTGTAAATTTTAATAACTTGGTTATTTAAAGGATATTTATTTATTTAGTTTAAAAACAATACATTCAGGTCAAAGTTTAGAAGATGTTAAAGCACATTTAAATAAGTTTGGAAGGATATTATATATTAAGATTAAAGTTTAGAGGGATTATTTACAACTTTGGAAGGTTATTTGCTAATTTATTAAAGTTAAAAAGGGTAATTTGTATCATTTGAAAGTTTAAAGAGTGTATTTTTTTGCATTTTTTCCTAATTTAAAATTCATATGTAGATGGATTTACCTTTAGAAGATTCATTAGACTCCAATGAAATGCAAATGCTACAAGTTGATGAAGATGGAGATGTAGTTGAACTTTTGGCAACGACTACAAATTCTAAACGATAAAGAAAACTTACTTATTCGGTTTGAACTTTTTTTAGCCATACTATGGAAGGACCAATCGAATGAATTAGTTATTGTAAAAGCTATATGCAAGTCATGTAAGACCATTGGCGCTATGGAGAAGAATGTAATAAAATAAATTATTTTTATAAAATTTTCAATTTTATTTATTTGTATTAATACATTTGTTTATGTATAAATTTTTTAAACGTTATGCTTAAAGAACTAATAAAAAAATATGGTGAATTTGGAAATCGTTATTGATGATAAGTCCATTTGGGCCATGTTTCAACTTGATTCAATGATGTTAAGTATGACTTCACATTCTCATAACTTTTAAAAATGTGCATGTGCATCTTAAATCATCTTTAAAACCCTAAAATAGATGCTCTTTATTGGTTTTCTTTTCCTTCTTTTTCTTTTTCAACTTTAAAATAAAAGGAGCTCATCTATTAAGAAAGAAGCCTAAGGTTTTAAGAAATCTTCTTACGCTTTAAAAGAGGCCCAATAAAGCACATCGAGGCCATAGCACTCTTTTTTGATCTTATTTTTCATGCATGAAAAAACTATGCTAAACTATTAAGTGTTAAAATTGGTCAATTAATCCCTATTTCAAACCTACTAAGTTAGATTTTCTTAAGACTTTTTAGTATTAGGTTTGGTTCTCTAGATTTTATCACTAATCTAAGAAACAAGTAATGACATTAATTTGGACCAAAGGCTAGTTACCAAAATGACCCTTTATAAAACTATCCCAAATATATGGTAGTCACAATTGATATTGCCTTTTTAATTGAAAATAGGATAGATAAGAAGGATGGTAGCAACTATCAGTAAAAATAATAGAATATGAGAAATTTCTTCTTTTTTTTTTTTCTTAAAGAAAACAAACTTCTCATTATAATGTAATGTTCTTTTTTTTTTTTCTTGGAGTTGAACGATATATTATATTAATTAATATTTTTATGAAACAAACTCCCTAAAATTTTCCTTGAAAAAAGTACGCTGCAAGTTAAAATTTCTTTCTTTTTTTTTTTTTTCAGTTATATAGTTGATATGAAGATGAGTAGTCAAAGCTGGTGGCTGTTGA
Source organism: Laguncularia racemosa (assembly GCA_037954665.1). Taxonomy (NCBI): domain Eukaryota; kingdom Viridiplantae; phylum Streptophyta; class Magnoliopsida; order Myrtales; family Combretaceae; genus Laguncularia; species Laguncularia racemosa. Next base: position 712,645 of record JBBMOL010000013.1, on the reverse strand, counting down.
TAAAAAGTATGTGTGAATATAATTCTAAAACTGTTGAAATATAATCATCTGAACCAAAAAAGACGATGAAGAATAGAAAAAGGTCATTAATTATTCTGTTACTCTGCTCTCTTTTTCTAACTTTAACTCCTTTCTTTTTCTTTTTCTTTTTTTTTTTTTTCAGATTTAGCGAAGTTGCTGTAAGGATAAGATAAGGGAATCCACGCGTTCCGAGCACCTAGTGACAAAGTGAGCTTCAGGGAAGCAACCTTTTGCTTTATATGAACCAGAAAAAGGAGATTTCAAAATTTAGCTTAGAAATTTGCGTAAGAAATAGTCTTTGCCCCCCCTAACCCCTCCTCCTTTCTCACTCGTTACTTTCTCATTATAAATCATGGCACCATAAATTTTTTTTGGGTAAAATTGGGGGATCAACTGTGTTAAGAGATCGCATTTGTTTCTATTTTATGTTAAATTTGTAGTTAAAAATACGTAAAATTAAATTAAAATAAAAAATAAGTTTATATTTGAATCGTAAGTATTTATATTATAATCAACATATTTTGTATCATTTTGTATGTTTTTCATACGTAATTATAGCTAACCGTGTTTAAAATTGTTACTCTACTCATAATATTTGAATAGACAATAAACAATTGAGAGAAATATGAAGGATGCATCCATAAGTAGCTATCAATGTACTGTTAGAAAACCACAAATGTATATTTTTTTCCATTATTTTATAATTTTTAATAAAAAAATTTATGTTCCATATTTATCCACGTAATCTACTTAAATGCCGGTCTTTTTCTCTAACGAGCAATAGCTTGTATATGTTGAAGGACTTGTCTTCCTGAAATTCTAAATTATATGGCTTCATACATTATACTAATCGACAAGTATTCATGATATATGTATAAAAATTAAATATAATGGTAGAATAATTTTTTTATAGAAAATATTTTTAAGATAACATAATGGAGAAGCTGCAGTTATCTTGCAGATGGCCGGTTATTTTGTGGTGTTGATTTTGTAACGGTTAGTTAATGAAGAGGGTGAAAGTTATATGTGATAACTTTTAAGAAAATTGGCTGAATGCTTTTATGTTTTGCTTTGCTTTCATTCCAATAAATAATAATATGTATAATCTATTTTAGGTAATCTAATACATATTTCTAATCTAAATATATTCAGTTGTAAGAAAAGAATATGTACAATTAACAAGAGAGGTAGATAAGGAGAGAAAAATTGGAAGCAATTTAAATAAGGAAACTCCTAATTATAGCTACCTAATTTCTGTCATTCTTGATTGATATCCCCCCTCAAATTGATGCTGATTGATTAAGAAACATCAATTTGCCAACAAAAAACTGATGGCGCTGCCGAGAAAGAGGCTTAATAAATATATCAGTCGTTTGAAGATTAGAAGAGATATAAGGAAAAGAAATAACACCATTATCATAAGCTTCCCGAATAGAATGACAGTCCACTTTAATATGTTTCATGCGCTCATGAAAGACCGGATTAGTAATAATTTGGATAGCACTAGTATTATATGCATAAAGAGAGGTAGACTCAAGTTGAGGAAAACCAAGCTCAGCCAATAAACCTCGAAGCCAAATGATCTCAGAACAAGCAGAGGACATAGCACGATGTTTGGACTCAGTAGAAGACTTAGACACTCGATCTTGTTTCTTACTCTTCCAAGAAATTAAAGAGTTGCCAAGAAATATACACCAACTAGTAATAGATCGACGTATATCAGAACAACCAGCCCAATCAGCATCACTATAGGTTGTTAAGCGAATAGGAGACTTCGCAGAAAAGAACAAACCACGATGAGAAGTACCTTTCAAATACCTAACAATACGTCAAACTACAACTAAATGAAGATGTGTAGGTGCCTGCATAAATTGACTAACTTGTTGCACAGCAAATGAAATATCAGGATGTGTAATACTTAGATAATTGAGACTCCCAACAAGTTGTCGATATAGAGATGGATTAGATAGAAAGTCACCATCATTCCGTTGATATTTAACATTCACTTCCAAAGGAGTATCAACAGGACGACCTTCTTGGAGACTAGCCAAAGCAATGAGTTCCTTAGTATATTTATGCTGATGAAGAAAAATACCAGCGGGAGAAGAGTAAACCTCAAGACCTAAGAAATAAGTTAAAGACCCCAAATCCTTTATATGAAAAGAACCTTGAAGATGCTCCTCTAACTGAGACATTAATCGAGCATCAGATCCTATGATGACAATATCATCAACATAGACTAATAACAAAACAATTCCCTTGTCAGTTTTGCAAAGAAATAATGACGAATCATACTGACTTTGAATAAAAGAAAAGCTAAGAAGAGTATTACAAAATTTTTCAAACTAGGTCCGTAGAGACTATTTCAAACCATACAGAGACCGTTTGAGCTTACAAACATCATGTGGGGGTGTAGAAAACAAGCCTGGAGGAGGAGTCATATAGATATCTTCCTTGAGGTCCCCATGTAAAAATGCATTCTTAATATCTATCTGTTGTAAGAACCATCCTTTAGATGCAGCAATAGATAGAACAAGTTGGATAGTTGTCATCTTAGCTACATGTGCAAAGGTCTCTTCATAATCAATTCCATATTCCTATCGATTGCCAAGAGCTACCAATCTCGCTTTATATCTATCAAGGGAACCATCAGATCGAAGCTTAAGAGAATAAACCCATTTACAACCAATGGGTTTAACACCAGCAGGACATGGAATAATATCCCAAGTGTGATTGTCTTGAAGTGCTTGAAGTTCCTCTTGCATGGCTTTTATCCAACAAGTCTGTTTAGCAGCCTGAGAATAAAAGGCAAGAACTGTAGTATTATTTAAAATTGCAGAATAGCCATATTTATCCGGAGGACGAATGTGTCGAGTTGATTGTCGAAGAATCATTGGAGCATTTTCAAGAGCAGGGTCAGGAAGGACTGGAGACAAAGGGACCAGGTGTCATGTGTAGACAAGGCCAAGCTTGAATCGTTTATTAAAAGGAGAATCATCAAAGTGAGGAAGTACAACAGTATCAGATGTTGAATAGTGATGCTGAAAATAGTGTTCAAAGAAAATCACATCCTGAGAGATACGCCATTGATTATTAATCGAATTATAACGCACAAAACCTTTATGATTAGAACTGTAACCTATAAAGGCACATCGAACAGACTAGGTTGACAACTTATGACGTTCATGAGCAGGTAAATGCACAAAACAAACACATCCGAAAGTATTTAGCATATGATAATGAGGATGTCTACAAAAAATTCGATAGTAGGGAGAATCAAACTTCAATTGTTGAGATGGTAAGCGATTAATTAAATAAACTGTTGTAGATAAAGCTTTGGTCCAAAACTTAGCTGGAATAGAAGATTCTAACAACAATGTGTGCACCATATCCAACAGATGTCGATTTTTTCATTCGGCAACTCCATTTTGCTACGGTGTATAAGGACATAAACGTTGTGAAACAATACCCTTATTATGAAGAAATACTTGAAACTCATGAGAGATGTATCCATCACCATTGTCAGATCATAAGACTTTAATACAAGTGGAGAACTGAGTTTCAATATATGTCACAAAGGTTTGAAACACGGTAAACACGTCTTCTTTGGAATGCAAAAAATAGATCCATATGAATTGACTGTAATCTTTAATAAATGTCATAAAATATTTATACTGAGCATGTGAAATAATCGGTGTAATTCCCCAAACATCACTATGAATAATGCTAAAACATTTATTGGCACGACTACCTAAGACAGGAAAAGGTAATGTCTTACTTTTGCCCAATTTACAAGAAGAACAATAAACTAATAAACTCTTATCTGTAGAACCTAAAACACCACTTTGCAACAAATGAGTCAAAACAACATTATTTGGATGACCTAAGCGCCTATTCCAGATGCCAGACTTATTTGCAACAACTAAAGAAGCTAATGACAAAGTCCGAGGAACGGTAAATTGTAATGGAAATAACCTGCCCACTTTAGGCCCCTTCACTATCACCTTACCCGACACTTGATCCTGCATAATACAACCATCACGAGAAAAGTGGACATCACAGTTATTATCCACCATTTGACCAATAGAAAGTAAGCTAGTGGATAATTTAGGAGAAACCAAGACATGTCGGAAGGAGGAGCTAATATCACTGACTGTCGTAATTGGAATATTATTTCCATCAACAACCTGAATATGTTGAGTACCAGTATACGAGCGTTGATTATGCAATAAATTAGATGTGCCAGTCATATGATTTGTGGCACCAGAATCAACAAACCAAGGAACAGAAGTAATAGTCTTACCTTTCCCTTGAAGACTAAGAGCAGAAAAGGCAGAGAGAATCATCCATTGGACCATATTTGGTGTGAGAATAGATTGATTATTGCTAGCAACTGTGGATGTCGAACCAAGATTGCAAGGGTCGGATACCACAGCATGAAAGGCTTGTTGTCTTCTATTTTGAGGCCTTGTAGGACACTCCTTAATAATATGTCCGTTTTGCTTGCAATAATTACAGAACTTCTTACTACAATGGCGAGCAATATGACCAAATTCTTTACAGCTGTAACACTACATTATTCCCTTCCCTCGGGTCTGAGCAGCATATGCAACATTAACTATTTCAGATGATCCACCAGCTGCACCGATAGTGGCTTATGTGGCCAATCTTTGTTCCTCGCGTAGCAATTCACCAAAACATACATCCAAACAAGGAACCGGATCTCTATTCAGCAACCCAATCCAAGCAGCTTCAAATTCAGGTCTGAGCTTCATTAAAAACTGATCACGACGACTCACTTCACGAACAGCCTACAGACTAGGTAAATTCTCCTTTAACACCTTAGCATAGATAATACCAGAATATTCACTCCATAAATTAAGAAAGCCAGAATAATATTTTTCAATTGAGAGATTACCTTGACTATAATTACTCATATCAAGTTCCAATTGAAAGCATCCTGCAGTATTATCTTAATTGTAGATGCACTTCAAGTATTCCCACATTTCTTTAGCTGTGCCAAAGGATCGTAAATTGTTCACCATATGAACCTCAATAGATCCTAAAATCCAAGAAACAATTCGAGCATCCTTTGCTTCCCATTGACCATGATCTTTCGACTCTGTAAGAGGTAGCGAAGACCCATCAATATGACCCTAAAGCTCATTCCCTTTCAAAAACATTTTGAATTGAAATTCTCATACTACATAATTCTTTCATGTAAATCTAATAGCTAAGATTTCATGTGTTTTCTCAGAAGACATTCTAAACAGAATTGTCATTCATAAGTTGATTATCAAGAAAATTGTTTATCGGAATTAATCAACTTAAAAACCAAAGAAAACCAAGAATAAACTAGCAATTTCAAGAATAAACGAAAACTACAGATTCAACAAAGTATTCAGTTGTGTGGCTCTGATACCATGACAACTTTTAAGAAAATTGGCTGAATGCCTCTTTCCTTTGCTTTCATTCCAATAAATAATAATCTGTATAATCTATTTTAGGTAATATAATACATATTCCTAATCTAAATATATTCAGCTATAAGAAAAGAATATGTACAATTAACAAGAGAAGTAAATAAGGACAGAAAAATTGGAAGCAATTTAAATAAGGAAACTCCTAATTAGCTGCCTAATTTAAATAAGGAAACTCTTAATTATAGGAAACTCCTAATTATAGCTGACTAATTTCTCTCATTCTTGATTGATAATATGTAGACATGGAAAACGATCCAAAGTGGCTTAGAACTAGGCTTGAAACCATTGGGTCATGGTTCCAAAAATAACAAACCATGAGTGACTCGTGGTGAGCCGATTCCCGGCTAGTTCAATTGATACTATGATTCATTGACCCAGTTTAATTTTTTTATTTACTTTTAAAATGAATTTAATAAAAAATAATTTTAAAATTGAATATTAAAAAAAAAACTATGAACCTAAAAATTATGTAGATTTTAGCCTAATTTCTAAAAAAATTAAAAAGGATTCACATTTATTTATACAAAATTACACTTAAATGTAGAGTTTAGAAAAAAAAAAGATTAAAAGATAAAAATTAGTTTTAGTCCTACATTATAATGAAATGAGAACTTTCTTTTAGTGAAATATTTAACTAAACATATTCTTAAAGCTTATTTATTTTTTATGTTGCTAATAGAAACACAAGTAATACTATACATGGGAATAAATTTTCTTATTTCACATAGAAATAGTTTTTATTTTCAATACTATTTAAGTTAATGTTATCTAAGTAAATGATTTATTTAAAATTTTTTATTTTCTTTTTTTTTATATAAATATTCTGAACCAGTCTTAACTCATTGATTTAGATAAGTTGATAGTCTTAAACTACCATGACTTGTCTAATTGAGTGGATCATTAGTCGATTTAAAACTAGGTTTTAAGGGTCAATTCTGAGCAGGTTTATGAGCCAAATTGAACCTTTACCTAGGTTTATATATGTGGGGTTAATTTTATAATATAATTTCTTATTGAAAAAATAGTTTTTAAATATTTAAGACACTAAAGTGGCTTTTCCTCTTTAATATTATAGATATATATGCATCTATATCATTTCAAACTTTATTTAACTTCTTAAGCAATACCATCTTGATTGCAACATCAAGCTAGCAACATTTTGAGGTAATAGGTAGAGTAAAACCTATTATACTATATTTGGTTTGCATTTCTTCATATTACTTGACAAATCTTAAGATTTTGTCCCTTTTATGTGGTGGTACAAAAATCTTGGACGAGATAAAATATATATATATATTTTGACAAAACCCAAATCTACATGGCTTTTCAATCGACACCTTACCCACTGCTATTATCACTGCCACCTCACTATCGATCCATCACTACTTTGACTTTACGACCACCGACACCGCTAATGTCTTTACCATCATTTTCACTGCCACCATCAATACAACATTAGCACTAGTTACATACCATCATTATATTATTATCACCATGCCACTACTGCCTCTCACACCACTATTGCTACACTACCTTTGCTATCGTTATTACTACTTAAACAACATCATTGCAACTAATGTTACACCTTCGCTATTGCTATTATTGTCACAATCACTACATTAGTAAAACTTATACCACATACTATACCATCATCACCATTATGACCCTCACAAAGTGGTTACCTTTTCATCACCATCACTACTATTAGTGGATTAATGCGTGCCATCACCACCACAATGGTGATGTTACATTGGTAGTTAGGAGTTAACAATGGTGGCGATATTATGGTTGTGCAATAGTGTTGGTGACAACAAGATAGTAATGTAATGGAAAATGAGGTAAAATAAGTATTAGATAACATAGATGGTACAACAACCAAAACCTTTGCTCTAGTATAATACTTATACATAGCAAACAACATAGAAAAAGTTTTAAATTATACTTAGTGTATAAAATATAGTATTAAAAACTTGTAATACACAAATTTTTTGATATCATACTTTACTGTTCTCCTTATCATTATATACTTTACTAAAAACGAAAGGCTACCAATATAGTTAATTAAATATAAAAAAACGAATAAAGTATTGCAAGAGTCTTATATGGAAAAAATTGTAAATTTATTAAAAAATAGTAACATTTATGTAATAGGCGCTGTGCATGGAAAGAAAATATGCAAAATAGTGGAAATGAATAATTCACATCGAGTAATAATGAAGAATTAAAGATAAGGCTTATAAATAGGATGAGTTCTTGCATGCAAAGAAATAATTTCGCTATTGGAAATAAAATTGACCAAGATTTTTTACTCATATTACGACAAATGTATTAAAATTACCTTATTTATAGCGAGAACCTTGGTAGGGGTCGCATGTTAAGCCCCACATTTCTCGCTCAAACCTACACATGTATCTCCTAAAAAAAGCGGAACTTGGTCTCCCATTTTCATGCCAATTCACAAGGTTTTTATGGGGCTTGCAAACCCCTATTTGATCATTACTCTCTCTCACTCACAATAAATACCCAACTCTCTCCACATAACCCTTCACTCCTCTTCCCTTTGTCTCTCCAAAAATCCTAGTTTTTGTTCTTCTCTACCATTTACTAGCAATATGCTTGGAGACATTCCACCATATCCACGACTTCAATCTACATCTTCTTCAATTTTTTCATTATCATATTGTGGCTTGGCTAGAGACCAATACTAGCTCTACCCGAAAAAAGAATATTATTACTCCCAAGATAAATTCATATTTTGATCTCTCTCTCTATCCATCCATCCATCCATCTATCGATCGATCTATATATATATATATATTTCACAATCGTATTCATGCAATGGTGGAATCAAGACTTTTTGAGAAATTATGTTTTAAAGAAAGTTTTGGGATAAAAACTCAATTTTTTTCATTTTTTTTTTTGGGAATGTCGTGATCGTAAACTTTGAAAGCATGTGCATATATAAATATGCCTGGCTCCCTGTATGCCATTGGCTGAGCTCATCGGATAATCGATGGTCTTCGTGAATGGCGTATGCGGAGCCAAGCGTATTCCATATGTATTTTTCATCTAAATGCATATTAACTTATATATATTATTTTGTATATACTTAGTTTTTAACAGTTTAATATATGTGCCTCAAACTAGAATTAACGTACGTTCATACAATATCTAGCAATATGAAGAGCAAAGCTTATGGATGCTGAATGAGGTAATACTTCGTCTTCTTCATTTTCTGTTTTTCTTTTATTTTTTTTTTCTTTTCCAATTTTTTTCTGCTTTTTTAATAATATTATTTATTCATTCTTAATTTCCTTTTAGTCTTTATTAACACATGACGGTAAGAGAGAGAAAAACAAATAAGAAGGTCCAAGCTACAACTTCCAAAGGGTTTCGTAATTAATTGTATATTGTCAATTAATTGTAAGTCATAATATGTTATCATTGTGTTTGGACATATATCTTGCTAATTATATTGCTGCATTTGAAATAAATTGATAGGTTCTGATTTTGTTTTTTTTTTTTTTTCTGTGATTGATTATTTTACTTGAACAAAAATATTTGTCATTATTTTCTAAGACCGAAAAATGAGTTTACATGTCCATATGTAACCAGAATATATTTCTAGATGAAAATTAAACAAAAATTATTTTAAGGAAAATCACCTCTTAGCACATGTTTTATTCTTTTGAAAATGATATATTTTTATGTGTTTGTCGTATTTATAAAAATATGTTAAAAAATTTCTGGTGTTTGACTCAAGAATATTATGTTACCTATAGTCCCATCTAAATGAATAAATGTTAGCATGTCACAATAATTACGTCATTTCTAATTTTTATTTGAAAGCAAAAGTGTAAATGTAAATGATTTTCAAATATGCATTCTTATAACCTCTTTAGTTGATGTTTATAATTTTTAACAATTCTTTAATTTTTTTGTCCATCATATTCTTTTTCAGTTAAAAATTATATATATATCAATTACAACAAAAATAAAAATAAATATCATTTTCTTGGAGATAAAATGCATATGGATTCTGATTGGAGAATGGTGTTTCGTCTTGAAAAGAATAAATTGTCTTTCTAGAAAATTTTTCCTTTTAATCGATATGTACATATATATATATTTTAACTTGAAGGCCTTTTTCAATATAACAAGTAAGGGAAAATAGAAAAAATATTTTCGGATGAATATTTTCCTTAAAACTAACGAACCCTATATATATATATAGAATTAGCATTTCGTTAGGATTTAGTGCCCATATATAAATACTCGTCAATAAAACCGCTGTATTAAGAAATTATGTAACATTCTTTTCGTTTGTTTTTCTGGTAACATTTTTTAAAAGAAAAATAAAGAAGTATTTCCAATCTATCAAACTATAATTCCTTTATTACAAAGGGATTGATTTGTTATCATGATGTTAATACTTTAAGAATTCCTAGAAAACAACAATGAATTGTTGGGACTTGGCAAAGCAAAATATTCCCTTTGCTTTTCCTGTTTATTATAACATTTTTCTTTTTTCAACGTAGATTTTATAGATCACGTTACAAGCTAAATCTAGCTTGTTACTTTCTTAAAAAATATATTTCGTTTTACGATTGTCTCATGGTGGATGATGTAAATATCCCCTTTATTCCCCCTTCTTTTTCCTCCTATTATAATGAAGCAACTGGAGTTATAAGTTATTTTTTTTTAATAGGTGAATCCTCCAATTACTTATGTGATTCTATAGATATATTATTATTATTATTTCCTTGTATATTCGATAGATAAATACTAAAATGAGTTAAAAACAATCGATTCATACTCATTTAAACAATGTATAAGAAGGATAGAGTTCTCTCATCTCGTATTCCTATATACTTGCAAATGTCTCAACCCCTAAGTCGGGCACTCGCAAATGGTTTCATGTACCATGTCACAAGTATGTTCTAGTGTTTCTTTCCACTTTTCACTTTCTTTGTCTAGTTTATTCTATCCGTGGTTGAATGCGTTACTTATTTCAATGAGTTTCAAAATCAGAATCTCTTTCTTCTACTTGTCTTTGAGTGTTTGGCTCCTTTGTGTGTTTCCTCCTGTCCACATTCCGTATGATTGTTTAGACGCTTTTTGTTATATTTTGTTACAAGTTGTCTCAATTAAAGTGGTAGATATATTATTCTTTTCACTTACGTATATGATCTTTTGAACATTAGCCCTATACGCCCACTAGCAACTTCAGTTATTATATTGTCATTTTGTAAATGTATGTTCAAATGAGAAATACTAGAACTCTTTTACTTTATTAACTTAAGATTGTTCTAGAAATCTTATAATGTTTTCTTCACTTGTATTGAAACAAGCTTTTAGGCTCTAACAATAGTAATATGCCCAATTAATAATACAATGAATTAAGTAAGACAAAGTTTTACTTCAATCTGAACCTACAAGATATGATGTACACATGACTATTTTTACAAAATATAAAGACAAGGGCAAATTAAGGGTAAGCATATAATTCTCGTGATTATGAACTAACGTACAAATAATATTTTTCTAAATTTTCTCAACACCGTTTTTTTTTTTTTTAACTGTTGGTTCTAAAAGATGACTATAACTTTGATGAGACTTAAGATGCTCGTTCTACGTATTTGCTATCTTTGTTTTTTACTTGTTATGAAAAATTGTAATATAAATCTATTGAAGCATATTATCCGTATTGAACAAATGAAGTAATAGCCAGTAAGAGATCTTTATGTACAATATTCAAACTGTGTAAATCACATATCTGATGAATTAAGAAGAGGGATTGGCTTCAAAGTTACATGATGGGGCATTATTTTTAGTAGCCAGATTTATTGGATTCTTCACAAAGCAATGCCTGAGAGGTGAGAGGTGGTCATCATCATAGCTTCTAGCTAGGTAGAGAATCTCAGACACCTTTCGTTTCTTTCTCTATCTCTCTCTACGATGTAGTCAAAGGTGGTCAAAAAGGACATGGGTCTAGCAAAAGATTGGAACCCATTTATTTTGTGATCTCATTATTATCTATAGGATAATATGGTAACTCCCACCCACTAAATTCTTATTTTAGTACAAGTTGGTAAAATACTGCAAGAGCCAGGCCATCAAATGCAAGTTTTGGGGCGTGTATTTTGGGATTCTACTAACGGGTGTATACTTATTAAGAAGGTTTTTTTTTTTAAATAAGTTTTAAGTTACTTATACATAAAATAAATATATAAAATGTAAATAATTGCTTTTTTATCGTTAAAAAGTCATTTTTAGCACCCTATTTTTTACTTGTTTGCGATTTTTGTGGATGAATTTAAAGAATAAATCTATAAAAATTCGTTGTAGAACTCATAATAAGATAAAACCTCTATAAGCTTTTCTTTCGAATAATTTTCTTTACATGAAACTCTCCAATTTGTGGATAGTAAAATGCTTATTCCAAGTGGATTTTGTAATGAGGTGTAGTATTTACACAATCAGTTTTTAAATCCACACATTCTATAATAAGATACACAAAGCTACTCTTAGTAAAAAAATGTAAGATTAATCACATAATACATAAATAAGTTTTTTGTGCTTTTGAACTTTATATAATTGTGTTATATTTTATTTCATCTTACATTTTGGAGTTTTGCACCATTAAGAGTTATATCACCAACGAAAAAGGACATTGTGAATGTGAGTGATGACCATAAGCACCTTCATTCGCCATCTTTGCCTCATTTATCTTCATTCCAAACCTTATATCGAAGAGGGCTCCCAATAATAATCTAAAAATCGACCATGATAAAATTTAAATCAATCCCTAATCATTACTAAAACTACTCTATAAAAGAAAGATGATAATCTAGGGGGATTTTGCTATAAGACATGTCTTACATATGTTTCTATTGGTAGTATTAACTTTTTTGTGATAGAGTAATCCTTGGATAAAATATATGTACACAAAGTAAAATGGCATTAATGATTCAATTATTTTTCTGTAGTTAACCCTAAAAAATAAAATTATAACTCTATGCAAGTGAAAACAAGTATATTTTGGAAGTATAAGCTTTTTGTAATATATTGACTATAACATTCTAGGTGATTCTTTAAATATATCACTGAGTCATCAACAGTATCCATCATATTGGATAGCCTCTTGTAAAAGCCTATTGATTAGAAATAGTAAACATATGTGTCTCTAATTAGCAACTTACATAAAAAAAATTATTGTATATATTGCTAATTATTAAGTTAACTAAGTGTTAATTGTCAAAGTAATTGGTTATTGGATACACTAATACCATGAGTTCATATTAACTTAGGAAAACAAAGTTAGTTGGACAAGAATTGCAAATCATAAGGGCTTCATTCAAACAAAGTTGGTTTCATTTGAACAAAATAGGCTTTGTTTTAGTGGCATTGACTTCATTCAAATGAATCTAATTCTAATATCATGTGAAGTGAAAGCGATAAATTTCCATGCATCATAAAAGGGGGTTTTATTTGACCAATTGACTTCATTTAAGCAAAATGCATCAATGGATGAAAATAAATAAATAAATAAATAAAGGAAAGTGACACTTTATCCAAACCAAGTCACTTCGCTCAAATGAAGTGCTATTTGGTAAAACACTATGATTTTTCAAGTGTTTATACCTTTTGACTGAACTAAATTTTTGAATCCATTTGTTTTGACAAGTAGACACATCAATAGCGTAATTTGTGCCATTTATACTTGAAATAATGGGTCAACGTCTAAATGATGTGATAATTAGCTCAAAAATGAATTAAGACTCGTGATTTATGTTGAATAGGTATCTTTTGAACTAAATGTGTACTTAGAATTTTCTTATTTGTGAGAGAATTAACTATTCTTTTGCAAAATAATCCCCTCCCACTCTCAAAAAAAAAAAAATCTATTTGTATCCAAGCATAGCATCGCCAACCAATTCCCTTGGTAAACTAAGTATTGGAGTTGTAATTTTCTCTCAGAATAGTGATCCAATCATGTGAGCCATTTCATAATATTTTCATTTGTTTTTGTCATTCATTTTTTATATGTAAGGTCCTAACAAATATTAGAGAAAAGTAACTTTCGAGATGGAAAATGAGATAAATATTGTTTTAAGAGCCATGAACCATGATTTTGTCAAATTAGACAAGGTTGTAAAAACCTTGACTAGTGGAGATACTACTTGTATTTACGTGCTTTGTTATTATTTTCTTCCATGATCATCCTCTTTTAAGAGCATTTTGGATATTGGGATCATATGTAGATAAGAACTCAAAGTGCCTCAAGTTTTGGTGTAGTGGTCAAGTGTAGCACCAAAACGACACTAGTTGAAAAGATTAGGATATTTTCTAGCAAATCTATGGTTGCTTTTTAAAAAGGGGAGGAATCTATTACAACTTAACTAAAGATGGAAAAAAAAGTGCCTATTTGGCACATGGACTATATTATAGCATGATAAATTTAAAAAATATGACTTTTTTTTTATACAAAATAGTTATTATTAGCAAATAAATTTGCATTAGGCAAGAAATATAGTTGATAGTAATAAAATGTAACTAAGTCTTTCTATAAATGCTACTAAAACATAATAAAAAGGAAATAACAAGCAAAATTATTACGTTGTGCCTCTCTTTCTCTTTCTCTACTCTCCATTCTAGGTGTATGGGTTACTCAAACATGCCTTGATTCATCTTATTACATCTTGTAGAAGTGATAAATAATTATTTGTTTCATAGATCTACAAACAAATTGAGAGATACTAAAACAAAAGAGTTAGATTTGTTAGATTTTCATTGTTTGTCTCTCCAGTACATTTGAGAGGCATAGAGAGAGAAAAAAGATAATTTATATCATTCTCTAGATCCTTCATAAGAATTGGGCTTGTGTATACAATTGATGCTAAACCATGTTTAATTAAAACTTAGTAGTAGGCTAAAATAGTGTTTAGGCCCTAATAAATCTTGCAACATGTAATCATTTTTGTTTTTTTTTTTTTTTGTTTTTGGGTATAATCAAAATAAGTTGGTTTTACAGAGTGGTTTGATCTCTTGTACTTTTAAATAAGGCTAAATTCCCAAGTCCAACTTCAAGGGTTTGCCTTTTGCATTTGTTTTTCTCATCTTTTATTATTATTGTTATTTTTCATTTCTTATTTATTTGTAATGTCCATAGTCCTATTTCTACTTTTATTATTGTTTTTACTTGCCGTTAAAGTCGTTCTCTTTTTTACATGATTTATTTGACCACTTAATAATCATTTTTATTAACTTTGTTTTCTTTGCTAAGTTTTTAACCTATTAATTTGAAAAATTTAATACTGTTTTCAAATATTTAATTTGAAAAATAATTGTGTGGTAGTTAATAGTAAAAATATGGATTGATATGCTTATCTTATTTTAGAAGTATCATTTAGTTACAAACTTTGGAAGTATGGTATTTAAAGTTAAGCTATGCATAATTAAATGAAACAATTATATGACAAAAGAATAATAAAATGCATGAGAATATTTTTAGACTAGCCATTAGTATAACTAATCCACTACAACCAACTATAAATGCATGCTATAACACCATTTATGACTCAATTACAACTTGTTCTCAATATAATAATATGTATCATAACAACTCAATTATCAATAACCCACTAATTTGGAAAGCATGTATGCAAAGGCATTAATGCCTAACTATACCATCACATCACCTTGAATCATTGCCACATCTAGATGATACAACTAGCAAACCATGACTACCACCTTTTGTACCTAGTACTTCCAATTTGGAAGCAAACACATTTAGCAAAACAATTTAGAGTTCTAGTACTCGTAAGTTCTTTAGATAATAATCTTATGTTTACAAACGTCAAACACTATAATTAAATACTTAGATTGCGCTCAAGAGCCTTTGCATACTCACAAGAAAAAATCAACTCCTAAAATCAAACATAACATCAATCATTAAAACTTTATTTATACTAGGGGATTATTAGTCTAGAAACTTTACTATATTACTTATTTTGAAATATTAAAAAGGAGTCCAAGAGTAAGTTACATAAGCAAAAATGGTTGGGAAAAAATAGTATTAATTGACTTAATATACATTTTAGTGGATTCAAAATTTTTGGTATGCCACTAAATCAACTAAAATTACTTTTTTCCATTGACCGACATTAATTATAATCAACCTAATTGTGTTAAACCTTGTAGTTTTGGATGAAATTCTCCAAGTTTCGACTTTTCTTCCATCTTGATCCAAACTCACCTTAGATTTTTCACCTCAACTCTTCTAAATCCACATTATTATTCATCAATCATCAATTTAACACTATAAACCTATATTCTCCCACGATAAGTAAATTCCACATAATTTAAACTTGGGTTCAACATTGCTTCTAACCTTAATGTGTGTCCAGATTTGAAGAGTAAGCGAGTCTCCTAACAAGTCTCTTTATACCTTCTCGATCTATGAAGTGTGTAACATAGGAATTGATTGAAGAAATTGATTTTTTGTCATGATATCGAAGAAAAACAGCATCAGGAATCCTTTTTGGCGAGAAGTTGGTTCGACTTGGAATTTAGGGGGATAAGATGTAAGGAAGTTATGACATCAAGTACGTGTATACCATGTTTAATGGTTATGCTTGTTAAGGTAGAATAAAAATGAACTTAAGTTTATATTTAACTTATAAACAATTGTTGCTTGTGCTTGGTTGGGCATGAGGGACTGGGAGTACTAGTGATCTTGAGGTGGCATCCTACTTATCAATGTGTGACGGCACCCCAAGTGGAGTAATACATCTAAATGATATGAGTAGATTTTGGGAAAATTGTCACACCAGTGGCTGTACTTTTAAAATTGGGTAAAATGGTGTCTATAGTTGAAAAAATATGAAATTAAGTGATCATAAGTTTGAAATATGAAGGTTTTAGTGTTTTCATCCATTTATGGAAGCAACAGTTGTTAAAAAAATTGTGATGTGGCATTACCTATGGAAATATTTTACACGTAGAGAGGAATAGGTTGGAAATTATTGAAATAACCTGCAGTAAATACAAATACTTCCTTTTTCAAAATGGAAGCTTCCCTCCTCTATCATAATAGGTCCTCTAAGAATTTATTGCCATTTCCTTCTAGAATTAAAACACCACAACTACTTGAAATGTAGATTAGGCAAATAGTAAACAAAAATTTATTCCAAACTTCAACAGGTAAGCATCTGATTTATGAAGTATTTAAGATTGATAACCACTCGATTTTAGATAGGTAGAGGTAGGATAGTAGAGCAATTAGTGTTGTTTTTTCGTCTTCTTCCATTCATTTGAGTGTATACCAGGAATTACAGAAGGAAGAAGGAAAATGGGAATAGGCATTGCGGTCTTTATTCACAAGAATAATCTATCATAACACGTGGGAGGGAACCAAGTTATCGATTGAAATAGGTTTGTGTTTTCACCTCCAATCCGTGACCCATAATGTTTCACTAAGTTGAGGTGGTCCTCACCATTTAAATGTGAATAGAAATGAGATATTATAATGTTTAGTGAATGTTTTTATGGCTGAATCTATTAGTTGAGGTGATAATTGCATGGCATGTGTGTGTGTTTTCTAGTGTACATAGTACTAAGCATTAGCTCACCCCTTATGGTAAACCTTTTTTAGCTGCATATACATTTAGGGAGATCATAGTGTACGATGAGACATGTGTTGACACTTATCAAGATCTAGGAGATGATGCAGACTATGTACACTACTATGATGACTAGAATATTGAAGAAACAATAGTTAATGTATTAATGGTTCAATTCGTGAAATAAATGAGATTTTAGTTCATGTGTAGTGATAGTTGTATTTGTAGCTTAGTTCATGTAAAATATAGAAAAATTTAATAAAAAATAAGTTTTATAAGGCATGGCATCAAAGTAATAAGGTGGTTATGAAAGGGTTATTTTAATCTTTTTGGAAGCAGACTATTTAAAGTCTCGAAAACCCTACTTTGTCATTTCTTCTCCTCCTAAACTATATTTGTTTCTCTCTATAAAGGAAACTCTATCTCCAAAAACTTTCAACAATCCACCTACTACTGACATTAAATTGTTTAGTTCAACAAGTAATTCGCAAGATAAGTCATAATTCTCATTTAATTATCACATTTTCTCATGTTTCTAATGAAAATTTGATAAAAATTAATGAATTCCATTATGGTTTGGAAGAAATTGGTGCAAACGAATTCATAGCATCTTGACGAATTTGGACTTTTGGGAGTTATTTGAGTAATTCAAAACAAGTAAGCGTATTTCGAATTGCCTAGAAGTGGGATTTTAACATTTTAACTAAGATAAGATCAAAAATTGTATTGAAATTAGGAATTTGGAAAATAGGAAGAAGAAAAGTTTTAAATAGGGGGATACACAGTCAGGTACATAGGCATGTACTTACCCATCTTGAGTTGAAGAGAAATTATATGTGGCATGGGTCTACAGTGAGGTACATAAGTGTATACCTACTTGTGTTAAAGTATATGGTCAAGTACATGACCATGTACTTGGATGTGTTGTGTAGCGTTTTTGCACAAAAGTGTACATGGCCATATACACAGTCATGTTATTCTAAAATCTTATGGTATGTTTATTTCTTCCATTTGTTTTGATTTTTCATCAATTTTATGATAATTTTACCTAAAGTAGAGCACTAGGAAAGGGAAATAAAGAACAAATCTTTAGTTGGATCACCCTAATGAACTTAGTACATGTTGTAGGCTAATGTTAAATTTAGTCTTCTGTTACATAACATGTTTTCATAAGATTGATAGTTACAATCAGGATGAATCAAAATCATTCTTCTAGTTACATGTTTACGGTATTTGTTGCTTGTGGTTGTTAATTTAGTAATCTAAATGAACCTAATTGAATATTGGATTTAAATGTATATGTTGCTTGTATTTCGCTTAGCTCAGGGGCCTACAGTGGCATATTCTTAGGAGGCATCTTAATAATCACTATATGACATTATCTCTAGCAAAGTCTTATGCCGAAATGATCTAGGGTAGATTTTATGGGTATTAGGGCTCGCAGTGGCAATTCCCAATACCAATTAGAAAGTTGGAGCTAGGAGTGGCAATTCCCAGCCTAGGGTCTATATATTATACATATTGTAAAGGGATTATGAGCACCCTTATGATGATTGTCCACTAAAATAAAGATAATAAATAAATTGATTGTGATGTTATTGTTGCATTTCTACATGTATGTATGTTGTGAATTAAATGATATGCACAAGTGCTTATAGTATTCATGTATTGAGCTTAAGCTTGTACCTTTTCTTTTTTTTTTTCAGCTGCGGGACTTTAGGAGTGGGTTCAATGTTAGCACATCTAGATATGCAAATGAAATATGTTGTTGTAAGTTTACTTTGATTAAATTTGGTTAGATTTTAATTTATTTAGAAATTTTTAGAGTTATGTATATTATCAAATAAATAGAAAATATTTCAATGTGATATTTAAGAATTTGATAGGTTATTTATACTGTGGAAATATAAGAATATTTGTGATTTTAGAGAAATTAAGAGTTTTAGCAATGATATATGGTGGGTTGTAACTATCTAAGTTTTAAAGTGTCACAATTTATTTATGTATTGTCGATTTATAGAGCTAAACTCCAATTTACTTGATATTCTTGTTATATTTGTAGATATAGAGTGAGATTCTTTAAAGTCGTTCATTTAATTGTTATGTGATTCAAGTTATTATCGATTGTAGTATTTATATAATGTTTTTGCTCTTATGTGAGAGAAGCTTTTGGATCTATCCCAATAAAGTGTAAATACTAAATGTTTACTTAAATCAGAAAGATATAACGAATTAATGAAAATAAACAATGAAACTGAATGTAAAGACAACCCGGATACATTGCCGAAAGGAACAGATGTCGATCCATGATCAGTTAAACTTAGAATGGGTATTGGGGAGGTTTTGGTACATACATACATTGGGGAGAGAGCGAACAAGAAAGGACAAGGTGTAAGAGGCGGCTAAGATGTGGTGCTGTGACCTGTGAGTTGTGTGCATGTGTCACACGGCTGTGTTACTCCACATTTTATATTTTTACCATTCATTTATTGATGTCTATATAAATATTTAATATATATATATATAAATATTTTTTCCTTAAATATATATTTGTATATTTTTTATATGAATCACGATACCTTACGTATATGAGATATATATTAATTTATTTATATATTAATAACAATTCACGATAGATATTTAACACATATAACAAGGAAACCGTAGATTTCTGTGGGCATGTGCATAAGTTTTGAAATTAAAAGTTATAATAGAGGGTTGTTATGACAACCAATCGGATAATCTGTTGAAAATATAATGATACTTTGGTATTCAATAATCGCATTGATTACCGAACAAATAAAGAAATTGGTGCATGAACGACGTCGTATTATTATTATTATTATTTGTGAAGGAGGGGCGCTTTTTACTCACTTTTTGGTCCAGAGAGAAGCAAATATGGACTGTCCATTTCGTCATGGGCGTAGGTCCCAGTTGATTCGAACCTCGTCTTTGCCTCTTCACCACCTCCACCGAATCTCGCTCCAATCCTCACCCTCCTCTTCCCTCCCTCTCTCTCTCTCTCTCTCTCTCTCTCTCTCTCTCTTTCTCCCACTAACACGCACAAATAAACATTGTATACATGTGCATTAGCATGAATACTACATATACACGTACCTCCATGGAATAAGGCAGCTAGCTATGCTCTGAGGTAATACATCTCTCTGTTTTGTTATTTGTTTTCGTATTTAATGTTTGATTTTGTATTTGGGAATTAAAGTTTCGAACTTTCTTTTATTGCCGCATGTTTGTATTCATTTATTTTTGGAATGATTGTATTGGTGGCGTTAAGTTAGTCGTTGTTGTTTGGATTCAGATTGTTGGAGGGGAACATAATGTGAGTTTGAATAGATGTTGAATTGATTCAATTGGGATCTTATAGAATTTGATAATTACATTGAATAATTGGTATCTGTTTAGTTAGTTTGTTTATTTTATATTGTTTTTTATTCAACACATTATTATAGTAACATAAGGAAAGCTTTCGTTCTGATGTAATATAATTAGTCAAAGTTGGAGAAATTGTTCACTGGTTTTATTGATATGTATATTTGGTTCAGCAAGCTTGTATGACTAGGCACTTTTGTCATAAGCTATATTGATTTCGATCTGTGAGTTGCAGTAGTTAGCAAGAAGGCTATTAATTCCCAACTGTTGAGCTGGATTACATTGGTTGTGATTAGATAGAAGCACAGGAATGGCATAAATGAAAGTGGGAATGCCATAAAATGGACTGGTCAAGGAGTCTATAACAAACGGATTGCTCTAGATAATGATATATAATTGAGAGATCATGTGGATGCAGTTGCAGTCTACTGCTCCCCCATCCCTTCTTTGGTCTTAAGGCATGTATTAACTTGAGACAGATTGGAAGTAGTGCTTCCTTTTTCCTAAGAGACTCGTTTAACCCAATCTACAAATCGCAAAAGGTACGTTACCTTGGAGCGCTAATTAGCCCCAACATCCCTACTTTGCTTGCATAGCTCCTTCACTTTTCTCAGACTCTCTTCCCTAAGCATAAATCTAGTGGCTAGCTTACATAGCCTTCTTTCCTTGCTGCACCCTTTTGTAAGTCAGTTCTTTCCTTTGCCTAGATAGAGTGGAGTGAGGAGCCAAGTGGTAGTAGTAGATTTGGTTGATTAATGTGTTGGGACTATAAAAATCAATTTTACTATTGAAGCAGAAGTGGACCACCGCTTCACTGAAATGACCTACCTAAGCACCAGCACCATGATTTTTAGTAGTTACCTAATTCCTTCAACCGCACAAGCTCAAGCTAACGAAGCACAGGAAAGAAGCAAGGGAGGAGTGAAGGAAACCCAAAGAAGTGACTACTGTAGTTCATAGTGTTATGTGTACTCCTGCTCTGAATTTCCATAGATAGAATACCCTATATGAAGAAAAAAAGAGAGGAGATTCTTAGTTCTGTAGACCTACTTTCAACTATCCCATTACCTTTCGTTTGGTTTTCACATTTGCCATCTTGAAGGCTTTTTATTTCACATTGCCACCGGTCCCATATATGTCAATGAGTACTGGTAGTAATCACGGAGCTAGGATATAGCCTAGGTAAATTGTGATTGCAATTAGTATGGGAATCCAATGAATGTGCTTCTCATGAAAAGAGTCTATACAGAGCATTGTGAAAGCATTTGTATTAATATGCTTCTAATGTACTTCTTAGGTTTAGTCTCGACACTATTTAAGACATATTTAGTTGAGGAAGCAAGTGGATTTTTTGCTAAGTCTCTAACTTGGAAAACCATGCCCTTTTCTAAGCTTAAAAAAACAAAATCCTATAGCAGGTGGTGGATAACTAATCATTATTTTCTTTAAATCTTTGCGTTTCCTCAGGCTACTCCACTAACTGAGTACTAAAGGTTTGTCCAGCCACCTTTTGTACTCTTGATAAAACATGAAGCTCAGCACATGCTCATCATCTTCAGAGATTAAATTTCCTTCCATCGAGGGTTTGCACCATTTGAATGCAATGCAGAGACCATCTATAAAGACCAGTAGTTGCACATGGAATGGTTCTTGCAGGGGTAAGAGATTGGTTATATGTAGCCATTTGATGCCAGGACATTTGGATGGAGCTTTTGTTGGAAAGAAAAAACTGGATGAGCCTCATAAAAAGCTGGAATATGTAAGGACATTATTGATCGACAACTATGATAGTTATACATACAATATTTATCAGGAATTGTCGATTATCAATGGAAGTAAGTCTTTTACAGTTTATGAGTAGTGTTACATTTTTTTAGGGGCACTTCAGCCTCTCTGGCACGAATATGGAATAATGCTATAATGTTTGCTGCATAGTGATGCCTTTGCTTGTCAATATGATGGCAGCACCTCCAACCGTGATAAAGAACGATAGTTGGACGTGGGATGAAATTATCTATTATTTGTATGAAGCAAAGTCATTTGACAATGTAGTCATATCGCCTGGACCTGGTTCTCCTTCCTGCCCTGCAGATATAGGTATCAACGAGATGAATTTTTTACTTTACATTTGCTTTACCTTATGCTAAATCCAAGTGATTTTCCCTTTGAGCTTTACTTTCTACAAGTACAGAATTTTGTACAAAATAGAATATTGTATTATTGAACTTACTATCAGAGTAGTGTACAATATATATTTATATTGTAGAATTAGAATATGTAACCCTTATACACAAGTAGAAAAGACTGTTTTACCCCTATACAATAGTGGTACGATAATATACCGCAATAAAATTTTCATAATTCATTCCCTTAAGATGTTAAATTTAACTTATTAGCAATGAATGAATTATACTTCCTCATTTTTCCTCTTTTTTTTTTTTTGTTACAACATGGTCAATACATGTGATGTCCATTAAATTTCACTTATGCTTATGGAAATGAAATATTGGCAACCCATGAAAAATGGAATGAAAAATTGTGTAATGCACTTAATGTTTTTGCATGGTGTGGGAAACTCTTTCTGTTGAAAAGGAAAATACTTTACTTGACCACCTAAAATCTGAGGTATCAAAATAGCAGAGTTAGAGTAATGAAAGAATCATCAATGCTATATTCTGTTTGTCCTCAGTAAATTTGCTGCATGAGAAAAAAGACTCCTTTGATGTGGATTGCTAGCTTTGACATGAGCAAAAGGTTGGCTCACATATCCATTATGTGATGACTCTGAGAATTTCAGATTAAAGACATATACTTAGAGAATTGCAGTATGGCTACAAAACATAAAATTGAATCTTAATGGACTTACCAGGTGTTGAGAGCTTGTGCATAACTCTGGCATTTTCTATTCAATCAATTTATAAAAAGGGAGTTAGTGAATTGGGATGGTATTCCTAGCATTTGACTTAAAAAAAACAGATAATTGTCTTCCTTTGCTCCTTGCACCTTCTTTCCCTTCATCATTTCTTTGGATGGTATATTGTCAGATTCTCATCATTCATTATGCTGGTACTTCTATGGTAATATATTGAAAATCTTACAGGAATTTGTCTTAAGCTCTTGGATGAGAGTGGGGATATCCCAATTTTAGGTGTCTGCCTTGGGCATCAGGTACGTCCAATTTGGCGTCTAATTTTTGCTTTTGTTCTATTTGTCACATGTGTATATTCTGTTTAAGAGTTGGTAAGGCATTAACTACATAGATATCTTCTTCATCTTCTTGAGAGCCTAGAATTGGATTAATTTTCTCTTCTGTCTATATTTTAATCGTAGTAATTTCTATATCCATACAATCTGTTCTGTGCAGACCATGTTCTTTAGGTTTTTCTTAGAAATTTTGTTTACTCATGAGTTTTGGAGAATCATTATGATCTTTTCTTGAATCAAATGTGCCTGTAAAGACACTGCAAAAGGGACGAGCTAGTTGTAAGCTGCCCTTTTGGCATACTTAATGATATGAACTAGGAAATTACAGTAATTGAAAACTAAAATTTTTATTGATTTTTGTAGGAGAGAAGTACAAACCCTATATACATTCAATGAAGGTCCATGAGCATCTTTGCTCATACAACTCGTAAACTCTTGACAAAATATCTAACTCCCTCTCAACAAACTAGCTACTCCTATTTATAGTAGATAAACCTTAGAAAACTTCATACTAATCACACAATTGCCACTATTACGCATATAGACTCTATACTACACAAACAACACTATATAATAGCATTACATACATGTAACAATACATCAGGACACTAACTACACACATACACCCATGGGGTTGTATCAATTACTAACCCCTTGAAAAAATGTCCTTGCCCTTGAGGAAAGTCTGGAGAAACAACAATCCTATCCCACACCTGTGGCTTAAAACTCAACATTATTTGTTGTGCAATCCTTAATTGATTCACTGGCCATTGATGTACTGGCTCCCACCATGGCGAACTCATCAACTG
The DNA here is from genome assembly GCA_037954665.1 of Laguncularia racemosa. Taxonomy (NCBI): domain Eukaryota; kingdom Viridiplantae; phylum Streptophyta; class Magnoliopsida; order Myrtales; family Combretaceae; genus Laguncularia; species Laguncularia racemosa. The sequence goes on along the minus strand of JBBMOL010000013.1, from coordinate 688,117 downwards.
ATACATGAATTAAAACCCGTTGCCCCACACCAACCAAGCACTGCAAAAACTGTAACCAAGGACATCCCACTTTAAAAGTCTCATCAATTTCAGTATAAGCTGGAAAACTAAGCCCATAAAACAAATGATGCCCATGAAGCAATTGTGATATGAAGGAATTGTGTGTAGCCGAACCCACATGTAAAATAGGAACCAGACCCTCAACTATTACTAGAAACTGATGTTATGTCTTCTTAACAAGCTCTAACGGCAATAATGGACAATAATGCACTCTCCTCTATTATCCACACTATTATAAAGCTTTTTCCCACCAGGCCAATGAAACACCTAAGGCGTTGGTCACATGGATACCAGGACCCTCGCAAGTGTGAGCATGAACAGCTCGCTCATTTACAATCACACCATAGTGAGTATTCACAACAAAATTAACTATATCTCCATTGCTAACAGGCAAGAAATCACTAACAAGGTATGGAGATTGGTCATGAGGTGGAAGGTCTTTGCAAGGAAGAATTAGGCCATGAGAGACAGTCCCTGGTTGAAATCAAATTTTTAGTCTTCAACGAATCTCTGGCAAAGTTATTGGCGCATTCCAATCAACATTCTTTAGCAGGATCTCCTGTTCTAGTTGATCAATAGTCTCTAGTGAGTCTTCTTGTTCATCAAATTTGACAAGTATTGGCGAAAAGTTAACATCGCTAGGATTAGAATGCTCCTTGTTACTGCAGTTAACCATCTCAGAGTTAATAGGAGTGTCTTTACAAGCACTAGAAGTGTTGTTGCAAGTGCTCATACACTCACCAAAAGCGCCTCTATGATCTCCTTATTGAGCAGCGGAACTATCTTCCTATTGAAACATTATGTCGAACACCTGATAAACATTCATCAGAACCTGCACCTAGATGATGGACAACAGAGCAATCACCTGGTCGAAAAACTACAGTGGCCTAAGAATAAGATGAAGTATTGGCAATGGCTTTTGAATCTTTGTGCACTTTCTCATTGCATTCATTGGATAAGTTGCTGGAAAATTCACCGCAATAGCTGCCACATTGACACAAAAGCTCCTATGTAAACATCTCCTAATCCAATTGAGGTAGTTGTCTTCTCTACATCTTAAGCCAATAAATGGTTTGCTTTTTTTTAGATAAAGGTCAGATATATTTTCATTAAATCAAAAAAGAATGTATACAAGAGGCAAAGCACACAAAACAAAAAGTACTACAAAAAACCTAAAATCTCAAACTAAGCACCAAGAAACAAAAGGGTGCTAAGGTCGAAATCTTGCCTATACAATCAAAGAGTGCTAAAAGGTCCTTTAAGCATTCAAAAAAAGGCCATCACTAGCAAAAAAACAAGAGAGTATAATACGGGTCACATCCGCAACCAAGTGAGTGCTAAGGCCTAATCTCTTCTCATTCCTTTCCTTCCAAATATAATAGACAACTAAACCAGTTAGCAGCTTCCAAGAGGATATCAACCGGGGGCCTAAGGAGTTACCCTTTGTATACATAGAAACAAATGGAATCTTACAATCAGCTCTAGTTCGATGGATCTTGGAATATTTCTCTGTTAGCATGATCCAATGAACTGGATCAACTCCTTTGGACACCAGCAAAGTAACATTCGCAGCATTCATAGGGAAATCCTCATCTACTTTAGGTATTGATTGTTCGACAACACCAATTCCACCTGCTACAGTGAATGAAACATTCTATGCATGTGGTTCAACAGTTGCTGTTTGCCGGTCATAGTCTAGTTGCTACTACAATGATGGTTGATCCAAGGAAGACATCCCTAGGTAGGAGTCTTCATGTGGCTCCTGCATCTCTTGTTGTGCCTTCCAATCAAGCCACAAATCATACACCATTTGATGCATCTCCAACAAGCGCTGGTGCAATCATTGACTGATAATGAATATAGAGTCATCTGCCATTCTTATCCTTCCCATTGGGATTTCCCACTGACAGCATCAATTGATATGAATTAGGAAATTACAATAATTGAAAACTAAAATTTTTATTGATTTCTGTAGAAGAGAAGTAAAAACCCTAATATACCTTCAATGAAGCTCCAAGAGCAGGCTCATACAACTCACAAACTCTCAATAAAATATTTAACTCCCCCTCAACTAACTAGCTACTCCTATTTATAATAAATACACCCTAGACAACTTCACGCTAATTACACAATTGCCACTATTACACATATAGACTCCACACCACACAAACGACACTATATAACAGCACTACACATGTGCAACAACACATCAGAACACTACTACACACATACACTTGTGAGGTCGTATCAATTAAGGTAGATTCACAAGTTAAATTCGAGTGTGGTTTCAAGAGGTTTGAACTTTCATGATCTGGAATGGTTTGATAGTTTCACAATACAATCATTTGAAAGAATAATTCTCATAAAAGAGCTCAATGCTTATTGATTATGCCTCAGCAAGATGTCACCCATTTTGTTATATATCAAAAGTGCTTTGTTTATTTAAGATGCTAGAAAAACAGCTATATTTTAATTCATTGTTCACCTTGGAGCATTATGGACTTTACTGTCATCCGTAATTTTCTATCCTATCACACATGCAAGCACTTTTAATGTGCATGCATGTGTTGAACTTCTAATTACCAAGTTAATAATGCTTCTTTTAAGGAATTGCATGTTTCAAGGTCCACAAATGGCATTGAACTGCTTCCTTGATGATCTAACGCCAATTGTTTCTTAAGTATTATCCAGCCCTTCTGAAATTAGTATCATATAACAGCTTGACTATCTGAAAATTTTGAATGCACGTCTTCCCTAAAATGAAGTTTCTGAGGCAAAGTAGCATCCTCTGCATTTTGTTACTAATGATGGAAGCTTTTCCTTCACAGGATCTTATTATATGGCCCTAAAAAACCTATAGTATTGTAAATAGTCGATACCTAGGATTATCTGTTTCATCAACTTTTCATTTTTTTTTGGCTCTTGATTTTGATTGGTTTCACTGTGCCTATGCTGATTTATCCTTGTCACCATCCAGAGGGTTGGAGAAGCTACTTCAGTATTTCATGGTCAGAATAGACTACGGGGGACAAAACTTTTGTAACATGACTTTTAGCATGACTTGCATCCACTATATGAATTATCTTTTTTTATGATGAATATTTTTCTCATGTGGTTGATAATATGAAATGGTTTATTGTTTTCTAGGCTTTGGGTTATGTGCATGGTGCTCAAGTTATCCATGCTTCGGAGCCAGTCCATGGCCGCTTGAGGTACTTATAGAGATGTGTGCAAAGTGCATTTAACTTTTCAACTTATGTTTTTCGATGTAAGGTGGAAAAGTAATTGAACAAATAAACTATGTGCTATATCATCCTTGCCAAGATGTTAAATAATGGATTTTTCTTATTGTAAATATGCAATATTGGGACATCATTCTTTGTTCTGATTCTGTGTACATTCTTCCAGTGAGATTGAGCATGATGGAAGCCAGCTGTTTAGTGATATTCCATCTGGTGGGGACTCAGGATTTAAGGTTTGTTTGTCCATAAGTAGTCAAGTGCTGAGCATTTTGTTAATTTGACTTTAGCTGTCATCTTACTCAATGGAACATTCTGATTATATGAAACTGTCTACCTTTGAGTAATGCAGGTTCACCCATAACTTATTTTGTTCACCAGTTTCCTCTTTGGGTCATGCAATCACATTTTAACCAAAGTCTAATGGAGTCAGTGAACTTGATATGAACAGAATGTTTATATTGATGGGAAAACACATAAAAGATGATTTCACTCATAAGAATATTGATTCCCTCATAAGAGAAATGGGAGGCTTGTCATAATCATGTATGGAATGGAATTCGCATTTAATCATGAAATAGAAAATTGTATTTATGGTTTTATCATGGGACTTCGTTATTTGGCGGTATAAATGAGTATATACATGTTTTAGTTTTTGGTGCTTGCAGTTTCCTATAGGAATGATATGTAGAATAAATAAGTAGTCATGTACGTATGACATTGTGGCTCTTACTTAGGCAGTTGGGTCCTTGGAAAAGGAAGAGGAAAAGGTTGTTATCCTAGCATAGGTGTTTAGATTTGCAGTTAAGTGCTGACAATACAGGGGCAAAAGTGGCAGCCTATTAGGTGTTTAATAAATAACGAGTGACATGTTTCCTTTTTTGTAAGCATGATGGCAACTGATTAGAAAGAAAATTATTACATTAATGATGAAAACTGAGGGTGACAACTTAGATGTTGCAACAATTGTTGGTTGGTCTTTTGAAATTGATGCTGTACATAGAGTTGGTATGATTGAAAACCTGTTTAAACCTGGAAAAGAAATGTTCTATGCCGATAAAAGATGCTTGCATAATTTGGCTAGAAGTGGATATCTATTGTTTCATTGCCAAGCCTAACAAAGGAAACAGCTCTAGGAATGCTGGATTAATATTGCATGAAAGGGTATAATTGCTTTTCTCAATATAACATCTTTGCCTGGCCAAAATAAAAGTATATCATCTTTGCTTTTCTACGTTTACTTGTCTTAAGATGATATCTTACCCTTCCTCTGTCTCTTTATATATGCAACTGACATCTGGCTCTCATTATCAATTATGTGAAGCATTGATTTATATTTTTCTTACAGGTTGTTCGGTATCATTCTCTTGTCATAGATGCAGAGACGCTTCCTGAAGAACTTGTACCAATAGCATGGACCTCTTCTGGCGATGCCGTTTCTTTTTCTGAGACTCAGAATACTGATGTAGTTCTAGATGCTTATGGTCACTTGAGGCAACAAGTATGTGGAGATTCGTTCTCAAAAGTAATTAATGGAAAATCTCAGCCTCTAAGACATTCTGAGGATATACAAAGCAAAAAAGTTCTAATGGCAATTAAGCATACAAATCGACCTCACTATGGAGTGCAGGTGCTATTTCAGGCCATTATTAGCAGTTAGTGGTTCACCATTCATGTCTCCTCTTTTATTTATAAGCTGTTCCTATTCCTCTTGCAGTTTCATCCAGAAAGTGTTGCAACATGCTATGGGAGGCAGATTTTCAAGAATTTTAGGAAAATCACTGAAGATTATTGGTTAAAGTCAAGGTCATCTATCTTCAGAGGGAAAAGTGCTCAGTCTATTGGTAATAGAAAATTCCATGCTTTTTTAATGTGTTTTTCTACTGTATGAAGCATGCATATCTCTTTCCCTTACCCTTGTAGTTATGGTATAATTTCATGCACTGGACTTAAAGTGCTGTCAGGGCTTTCTACTGTAGGTGCAAGTGTGGCAACAACCTAATTGCATGATGTTTAGTTGCATAAAGCTTGATGGTTAGCTTATCTATCTCTTGAGCAGTAAACTTCTTTTAGTACGCCTGCAGGTGTCCCATGCTGATCATCTCCTTCAGCAAGTTCATTTAAGAAATGAGTCATTTGGTGATCGTGATATAAACAGTGACCGATTATATCAAGAGGCCCCTCGTAATAGGTTGCTGGCATATGGCATGGATGACAGGAGTAGCTTAGGCTTGTCCAGTAGGGAATCACATGCAAGAACTGCTGTCAAATTTCTCAAGTTGAGATGGAGAAGATTTGAGGGCATAGCTACCAAAGTTGGTGGGGCTGAAAATATATTTTGCAAACTTTTTGGGGATGACAACGCTGATAACACCTTTTGGTTGGACAGTGCCTCAACAGAAAAGGTCAGTTTTTTATGTGTTTTTCATTTTAATATTATGCCAAATAGGAAGGTCTTCTTGTTTCCTTTTTATTTATGTAAGATTGCATGGTTATCTGTTCCTATAAATTTTTCCAATCTCTTTCAACATTGACACTGCTTGGGGAGATAGAGCATTTTCCTCTGTTGATTTGGGGCACTGTCACTACCTACCATATCTCGTTCATCCAAAGGTCTAAAGGTATATCCATGATTTATAATCATAGAGCAACCTAAACTGGGGAAATGTAAACACACTCACACAACACAGCAACCCAGCCCAACCCACCCCCACCCCCCCCCCCCCCACCCCCACCAAAAAGAAAAAAAAAGAGAGAGGGAAGAAGAAGAAGAAGAAGTTGAATCACCTCTTACATAAGTTTATTTATGCTATGCTTTTTGTATTTTCTGATTAATGCAGCCTTTCAAATATTCTCTCATTGAGGACTTTTCAATTACTATTAACAAGTTATCTCTTGATTTCCATTTCCTCTTCACTTATCAAAATGGTTTATATTTATGTTACAAACCACTAGAATTGAAAAACTTGGGTTTATTGTGTGTGAAACGTAACACTGTAACATCAATGTTATTAATGATGTCAAGAGCCCCTTTCAAATCTGTAGTGGGACACTATTTCTGTTTCTCCTTCCCCATGTTATTTCGGATGTTCAGGGAAGAGCTCGGTTTTCTTTCATGGGCTGTAGAGGTGGACCCCTTTGGAAGCAGCTGACATTTAGGCTCACAGAGAAAAGGTAGGATCAAAGTGTCCATGCATTTATACAAGCTTGTTTCATATTCATCTCTAACAATCAGTATCCAATTATATCATGTTTCTGTTCATTATTATACAAGTTTGAAACCAATAAATTTTATCCAATGATTCCATCGAGTTGTCTTATGGATTTGATTTTCACAAGCAGCAATGAGGGTTCTGGAGTTGGAGGCTATTTATCAGTAGAAGATGCTCAAGGTTCCATCACTACTGCATTCTTGGAAGGAGGTTTTCTTGATTTTCTAAACACGGTATGATATCAATGATCTCAATAGAACCTTGCATGAATTATTTGTGGCAAGTATCATGAGGAGCTGTATATGATGTTTCGTAAGAGTGGTGTGGTGATTATTTCTTTGTTTTATTTAATCAGGTATCAGTAAAGCAGGTTGCCATGGTGTGATGTCATATTCCTAAACTCAAATTTACAATTTGAAATTTTGTTGCTTGTTATGAGAATCTTGTGATTTGACTTTCAACCTTTTCTTATTACATGTCTTTGATGACATCTCTATAAATTTTTCTCAAATTAAATCTGATAAGGCTATGTTTCTTGATCTGCATCTGCTCTATTTGGAGTCTTGGAGCTCTGTTAATCACAATCAAACATTCTATTAAAATTATTGCATTATTTGAGCTTCAAATTTCTCTAATATTCAGAGCTACTCATTTAGCTTTAGGTTGGACAGCCCTCACTATATAGGATTTTGATGATGCTTCTGCTTCTCTACTGGGTGCTGGCCTCTCATGGCTTGTTCCTATGCAACCAAAACTCCAGATTTCCGTGAATAGTTCTTGTTAGCTTGTTTTTGGTCTCTTTCATTGAATCTTCTCTTGTGAGTGTATCATCTACATGGCCCAGATTAATAAATGCAGTTTGTTTCTCCTTTATATTGCAGGAGCTTCAATCATATCTTTGTCAAGAAAAAGATTACGAAGGATTGCCATTTAGTTTTTATGGAGGATTTGTGGGTTACATCGGGTGAGGTTTTCATACATGCTGAAGCCACATACTCTAGAAATAAATCTTGGACCTATTTGGATCTGCTGCTTCCTCTTCTCTCATTCTTCTATGCATGCACTTTATCTACTGATTTATCTTTATGATATTATAGCAATAAGACTTGTTTGATTACTACTATTTCGTGCCTTTCTTTGTTCAATAAATTTTTTTATTTCCTTGCTATAAATTTCAAATCATGCTTTCTTTTATGTGAAAGAATGCATGTCTTGACATTCTTTGGCAGTGATTGATCTGAGCTTTACTTGAACAGTCACCAAATCTAAAGGTATCAATATTGCAATCAAATAAGTGTTAACTTAGGGCACCTGTTTGCATTCCCGAGGGATTGCATGATTACTATTTACATTAATGATGCATTTTATGATATTATGTGCTTTACTTCTTATATTTCCAACACATGATATGCCTCATAAATGTTAAAAAGTTATTTTTTGATGGGTACTTTTTGGGCACTGATTAAGGAATGGTTTTAGTAGATGTCGGATTAAGGTCATCCCATGGACCATTTGACCTATAATAATTTTGAAGATCTTTTAGTTACAATATAATTATTCTTGGAATAAGGATGAAAAATCTAATAATCCTCTGGAATGCATTAATTTTTTATTCGATGTTTATTGATTGCATGAGATAAGGTTAGTGCTGATTTGTGTTGCCATTTAATCAGGTACAACCTTAAAGCAGAATGTGGAGTGACATCTAATTATCACAAGTCAAACACTCCAGACGCCTGTTTTTTCTTTGCTGATAATGTTGTTGCCATTGATCATCTCAACAATGATGTTTATTTGATGTCAGTCCATGACGGAAACACCAGGGAAACTTCATGGTTGGATGACATAGAGAAGATGCTTCTTTCATTGGAAGCCTCATCAGTAGTAAATTCAAAGGACCAAATTGAAAAGCCACCTGTTGTGTTGCCAGGTGAAGCAGGTTTTCTCTGTGAAAAGTCCAAAGAGGAGTACATGAAAGATGTTGAGAAGTGTCTGAAGTATATTAAAGATGGAGAAAGCTACGAGTTGTGTCTCACAACTCAGATGAGAAAGGAGATCGGAAATGTTGATTATTTGGGACTTTATCGTTATCTTAGGCAGAAAAATCCTGCACCCTATGCTGCTTGGCTAAGTTTTCCAAAGGAGAAGTTATGCATTTGCTGCTCTTCTCCTGAGAGGTTTCTACGGTTGGATAGGCATGGTGTCTTGGAGGCAAAGCCTATCAAGGGTACTATAGCTCGAGGGTCAACTAAAGAGTTGGATCATCAGAATAAATTGCAGCTGCAATACAGGTGATATGATAAAACTGTTCTTAATTATTTTCCTTTCTTGCACACAATAATGTCCATCAAGGCTGAATATGAAACTTTCGGGTATTCATGGTGCAAAGTTAGTTTTTGTCCTCGACCAGTTTCTATAATATTTAACAATATCGTGGCATTACATTTAAATTAACAAATAGATATTGAGGATTTTTAACTCTTTTTCCTCCTCCGACACGCACAGTGAAAAAGATCAGGCTGAAAATCTAATGATAGTTGATCTGCTCCGGAATGACCTTGGTCGCATCTGTGATCCTGGTTCAGTCCATGTACCCCATCTTATGGATGTCGAGTCATATGCAACAGTCCATACCATGGTCAGTACAGTCCGTGGAAAGAAGCAGTCTGGTATAAGTGCAGTTGACTGTGTCCAAGCTGCATTTCCAGGTGGTTCAATGACAGGGGCTCCCAAGTTGAGATCAATGGAACTACTTGATTCTCTGGAAAGCTGCTCCCGAGATATTTATTCAGGCTCTATAGGGTTTTTCTCGATTAACCAGACTTTCGATCTTAATATTGTCATAAGAACAGTCGTAATTCATGAGGGCGAAGCTTCGATAGGTGCTGGTGGAGCCATTGTTGCTCTTTCAAAACCAGAAGATGAGTATGATGAGATGATCCTTAAGACACGTGCTCCAGTTAATGCTGTCATGGAGTATGAAAATCCTGTATAGTGTTAATTACCTGTTTCCAGTAGCTTGTAATGTTTTTTCTCCCTTTTACAGTAATTGAGAGCAATTGGTTGTTTGATTGTAAAGTTACAGATCCCATTTATCACAAGTTTGTCATTTCCCATTTTACATCTGTGTTAGCTTTTGCGCTTTTGTATGTTCAACAGTTTGAAGCAGCAAAACATAATAAGATCTCATTCATGGTTGTGTTATAAACGAATTCGCATTACTAGAGGCAACTTATTGTTTTATATGAATTAGGTTACTATATATGTCATTGCTAACTCGAATACCATGCAAGTCTTAGTTAACGGGTAACCGAATATTGTTTTTGAAATTATGTTTAAATTTTTGGACTTTTTTTTCCAAGGACAGGGAGCTGGAGATGAAATTTGACTATCCCAAATCCTAGTATCTACTTCTACTTTTATTTGGTTAAAGAAATTACAAAGAATGCCTGGACGATGTTGTTGCTAGATTCCATAGGGGGACTTCCAACGTGACTTTATGTTAGTTTTGGATTGAATTTTTCAAAGCTTTGGAGGAGATGTTGTTGCATCGAGTCAACTGCATCCCCGCAACCTCAGTAGGTGGAGGTTGGTGGATGTATCTTTTCGTAACTTTAAAGGCTCTGTTCAAGCGATGAGACCTACCAACCTTTTTAACTACAAAGGTTTATAAAAATCGTGGGGCACATGGTCCTAACTATTTTTAATCCCACTGAGTTGGAATTTCAAATTATAAACACACAAACTTGTGAATATTTTGGCTCGGGTATAAAAAATGATGTATGTTTTTAACAATATAAATAGATGATAGATGTTGTATAAGGTGGTATAAAAACTTGATATATCTCTTTGATGGTACAATTGGTTATGAACATTATACAAATAATTCGTACAACATGCTAATTTATTATTGTTTGTGCAACTTAAATGTACCATTTTGTGTAATATTTGTCATCTACATGCATTACTAAACACTTACATTTTCTGTTTACACCATTTCATGCTTATCAACTATTTGCGTACTAAAGACATATCGCCTTTTTGCGCTTGAGCTGTCGTGTACGTAATTGTTCAATATCTTGCCTAGATTTAGTATGCACTTCTAATTAATTTAGTGTCGGTACACGTTTGTTATCGAATGCTGTTAGAACTAACATAGTATAGAGCCTTAACTTCTTCTTCAGATGCTCTCCACGTCTCTCTTAATTAAGTTTTGGTGTTGAATTTAAACCTTCTCCATAAACCCGTATTTATTCTACTAAATTATAAGGATTTTTACTAGAATTTTAGTGTTTCATTTCATTTCATATTGCAGGTATACGAAACAAATTTTGGTTCTTTATCTTGGCTAGTACTTCTATTCTTACTGTCATGTCAATTATACTAGCTCCCCTTCTCCCACTTTACATAATGTCTCCTTACTCCCAACTTTTCAGTAAGCTTAATTTGTGTTATCAACAAAGGTATGTTATAAAAAAATATTTAAATCAAAAATTACAAATGAAGGAAAATGGGTACCATGATAAAAATATAAGTATTCAACAATTTCTTTTTATGATAAGTATGCAAGATTATTTCATTAGTAATATTACAAAAAAAAATAATTTTTAATATAAATAATTATGATAATAAGTCGTTTAATAGTTACATTCATTTTCATGATATTAATCATACAAAAAAATATTAATACATCAAGTTATATGGTTTTTTTTTCTTTTATTCACTAACACTTATGTGATAAGATTGAAATGATAGTACGAATGTAATATTGTTTATGGTATACTAATAAATGAATAAATAGCAATTTAAGCGAATTTATTTAATCAATTATAACTTAATAATGAATGAATTTAATATTATTAGTTATTTTACTCTTAAATTATATACATAATCCTTATTTTTTCTTTTTTTAAAAATAAATAAATAAATTATAGTAAGTAACATGCATTCTGCTCAATAAAATAAACTAAAATAATACGGATACATTATTTTGCATTTACCGAAGCGTTTTTCATGTTTTCACCCCCCACCCACTACTGAAATAATGTCTTTAGTTGACTAAACCAAAAGGGAAACGTGCAAGTCGTTTGTTGTATATAAAATAATGAAAAGGACCCCATGCATTACCAAACCCTATAATAATACAATAATAAATAAATACCATCCACGCCAGTCGCCAGTCGCCACCATCCTTACCGACCCCTGGGTTCTCAACAAACATACATACGTAAAAACCTCCCATTCATCCAGCTTCTTGATGGTAAGTAAACATGTCAACATTCATCCTAGGGTTATTTAAATCATGCGTTATAACCTTGTGTTTTTACCCTTTTCAACTTTGTTTGTCAGTGCTTATCGCTACTATTTAGATGTACATATATATTAATATGTGATTGATCCATAATAAATAAGTTAATGAAATAATATTATTAAATAATTAAATTATTCATTGCAAGATCCCAAAAAAAAAAGAAAATTTTTACATTTATTTGACAATCAAGAAAAAAAATGTGTTACGTTTACATTTTTAGTAATAACAAATGACATAGAAGTAGTTAAGGCTTATACTTACTCAACACATTTTTTCATGTCTAGCTCTGGCCATTTTTATTTTTCCCTTTTCCTTTTTGTTTATCGTTATGTTTATTTTGTATGATTCTCAATAATATATTTCTATTTTTTACTTTCTTCTTCATTTTTTTTTATAATTCCATTGTTCTTAAGTTATAATCAATCTAAATACTTCCAACATGATTTTTTTTAAACAATTTCAGTAATAGAACTATTTGGATAATATATACAATAAGTTTTCAAACAAAACTTTCATTAAAAGGTATTAATTATGAAATAATTTTCTCTTAAAATGCAAGTTATCAATCAGTAGTTATAATATAAATTATAATTATAAGTGTTATTATTTTTCTAAAAATTTATCCTATTTATATTACATATTCAAAAAATTGCTCAATACAATTTTTTTAATGAAGCCTTATATATATAAAAGATGTATCATAATTATTAAGAATAAATGAATACACCTTTGTTTATACTCTATTATAGTATTCCACCATGTAGAAAAATAGGTTTTGAGACTTTGAAAGTAGGACCGGTATTAGGACATGCAACTGAAGAAACCATATAATTATGCTTTAATCCTACAATATGTAATAAGATCTGCCGAAAATCCTGCTTCATAAGTATCTATTACTTGCACTTTCTTTTCTTTGAACTTACTGACTCCAATAAATAAAATGAAGAATAGCATAATGGTGTTGACTCAGGGAATGTTTTTTTTTTTTTTTTCTAATTTCTTTCTACAGTTTTTATAATGAATTTTTACGGTTGCCATATACTATTGTTAGCTAGCCTTTTAACGAGAAATAGAAAAGGGGGGAGAAATTGAGGTATAAATTATTCATAAACTCCATCATTAAAATAATTTTTAAATCGTGTACATCATTAAAATAACAATAAATAACCACTAATGGTCATGATTAACAATGATGGAATATATTAATTGGAAATAATGAGAATATTTTTTTAAGGAAAAAAATTTATATGTTTTTATAGTAAATTACAAACATACTAATATTTATTTCATATACTCTTAACCTCTTATCTTTTATTGGAGAAATTTTTAAAAAAAAAAAAACCCTCCTATCTCTAAAATTGTGCCTTTACACCTTACATGATAAAAAATATGTATTTGGACTACTATATGGCCATCTTGTTAGGTAAATGACTAAATGTGACATTTTGTATTGAAATTTACTTATTTTTGCAATTGATGTTTATATTTGAGAAGTATCAATTTAGCACCTAAACTCTATCTATTTTTACAATTGACTATCTAAATAAGAATTACTTGAGGTATTATAAGTGGTTTAACAGTCTATACATAGGTTATTAACACTTTATGTAGTTAATCACAGGCATAAATAAAATTCAAGTATTATATGTGATATTTATTCCATTTTGCTCTTATACAACTTTTTTTTCTTTAATTCAATTTTTTTATTATTTTATCTTAAGGAAAAATAATAAAATAAAATTTAAATGCACTTCTTTCTTAAGATTTTGGATCAAAACTCACAGCATCTGATACAAAAGTTAACGTGCATACAACAACTAAAGGGGAAGTATCAGTAATTTTTTTTTTTTTTTATTCTAACAAATATATAAAAAGAATTCAACAATCACCTCTTTGAATTAAAACGGTCTTACTTAGCTAACTAGCATAAATATTTCTTAAATAAATAAATTATGTTCGAATCTCTCTCCTGATAAGTGGTATGGTTTTACCTAAACACAAAAAAGATCTTAACTCGGCCTTAATCCTTTAGTTCACCGATCAAGGGGCAATGAACTAACCCTTCTCCATTTTTTTTTCCTTATTCATGTGTAATTTCGCACCCCCCTCCCCTTTTTTACCTTTTTTCTTTTGAATTTTTTTTTTCATGTGAAATATCAATCCACCATTTTTAAGACAATTTCTATTTGTGAAAATAGTAATGATGAATTGTTGTCCAATTTTATCATGCATAAAAAAATAATGTTTGTTTTATTAATTAGTGGCAAACCTTGTATATTGGAGGATGCTGATACCAAATTTTATTGATAAATTAAAGAGATTATAGAAAAAAAGAGGATTGAGACATTTAGCTTTACCTCTTGTACATAATTTTAGACCCTATAAGTGAATAACAAAAATAGATAATACTTCTTTTACAAATATATTTAGTCTACTATAAAAAAATAAATAAGATAGTATTATTACCCTTACATATTAATTTTGCTTACAGTACAATTACACAATGAAAATAATATATTATTCAACCCGTTATGTCTTACGTGAGATTTAGAGTTGAGCTAGCAAAGCTTCCTCCTGATAAGACAAAGTTGCTAAATTATTTATCTTCTTCACTAAACGTTCTGTAAAACTCTTATGTTCTACTTTTTTGCCTTAAATCAATCCTTCATGCAATCCAACGCCTCAACATTAACGAGCGATAGTCTTGATCGTCATTGTACTAGAATAAAGCTCACAGTACTAAATGCTTATTCAAAAACTATTGTTGATGTAGGAGCAACAAAAAATTGGCAAGCCATTTGAGAGAGAATCAACTAAGTCTTCTTATGCCTCTTTCACCAGCTTAAGATATTGAAGTTCGTGATACCACTGCCATTAAATTCAAAGTTAGTATTGAAATAGTGGTCAAGTTCTGTATACTCACCTGAACTGGCATGACGTTGCTTTAACCTTTGTGCCATTATTCGTTACGCATGGAGAGTATGACCATATGTAGCATCATGTAAAGTGAGGGACAGTGAGAGAGTAGCGGGAACTTGGCCATCATATATAATCAAAAAATCAGAAAATAAGTCTTCTATTACTTAGATCACCTATCATAATTCTTATGCCACAGTAATGGCATAAGTGTCTTGTGTGTCAGATAATGTGTTAACAATTTGATAATAAAGATTAAGATATTCTAAAAGCATATATTTCTTACAATGTGGATCTAAAATAGAAGCAACAAGATAAATGGTAAAAAATTGCTTATAATATAGCAATCGTTTCATTAATAGCTACTTGAATAAATGGGTTGTTTTGGGTTTCAAACAGCACTAATAGAATATTTGTGACATTCATTAGGAAAAAGTGAATAGTGACTTAGTACACTTGAGAAAATGTTAAAATACACTTGTTAAAAACTTTAAGCAAATTCAGCATTTTGGTGCATACATCTCAATCGCTGGGATGCGATTGAATGTTTAGGACGTTCATTGTAGCAAAAGAAAACAACGTATCTTTATAAAAGATTGTACTTTGCATAAATCAATAAACTAAATTCCACCTATACTTGATGTTTTTTCTAAATTTTTTAGGTTACATTCCATTATCAATGCAAAATTTCCTCCATATCTTATGTATAGGTAGATGGTTAACTAAAAAAGTAACTACCTGTCTTATAAAGAGCATTTTAAAATCTAAACAATTTAGACTATCTTTAACATAAAGATTTAAAATATAACATGAACATTGTATATGAAAAAAGGTCTCACCTGGCATAATGCTTCAATTTCATCGCATTGTTAAAATTGATTGAAAAATATCTTTTTTGTCAATGAGTATTCATCTAAAATAATACTTATTTTTCGAAAAAATATTTTACATTGTATGGTGTTTGTTAAAAATCTTAAGAGTTATTAATCTTATTTGTATTTGCTACGTATTATCTATCAAATGACATGTAATTCCCATATAAGAATCATCCTGCTATGGATCGGTTTATATGCTCATACAAATAGAAATTTTATGCATCAAGAGAATTAGATATAGCAACTAATTTATGCTTACTGGAGTAATGGAGTTTTATAGTGATTTGTTGCATAGTTTTCGGCTTGTACCTTTGTGAGCTCAAATTCAAAGTTTCTTATCCATATTCCAAACAGTGAACAAAAGATGCATGACTTCATGATAAGTGACATTTGACAAAGTATTATACTAGTGCAATTTTTACCTCTTAGTAGATTACCGAAATAGACTTGACGATTTTAAACCACCAGCTGAGATATTTGTTGCTGTAACTTATTTATACTAAACTCCATTCAGTGCTTCGATCACATGTACTTGTTCAATGTCTTGTAACCTTACCCTTTTTTTTCATGTATAACTTGACTAATAATAGTTGTAATATGCATGAGTATTCCCATCTTTCCTTGCAATTTTACAAGAATGTTTAATAAATATATTTAAGTGGTATGGATGACTTACAATTAGAGCCAGTTTTACCATGTATATGTCTTGATACTTCTTCATTTGATACTTTCTAGACATCATCTTCCTCTTTCTTTTCTGCCTTCTCCTTGCTGCCCTCTTGTGACAGCAATTCACTTTATTCACTAGGATCATGTGCTCAAATCCTAATAGAGGCATTATTAAATCCTCTATGCGATCACCGGTGAAGTCGTGGAAGTTGTAATCTTTCACATAAAAAAATAGCTTAGGTCTACGTCAAATAGATTTTCTCTTGTCACTTTTTCTAGAATCCCATTTCTTATTAAAAGATAAACCACAAAAGAAATTTATCATTTTTTTTATTAATATGAAAACAAATACTAATATGAAAAAATTGTAGTTTGATTATATGGCTATTGGAAAAAAATACACTCGGGGGAAGATAATTATATGTAGGTAACAAAAAAAAAAGAAGGATAATAAAAGTATTCACAAGCTAAACAAATTGAAAAATGTAAAAGCATAGAAATGAACTAAGTGAAGAGTTGAGTAAATAGGAGTATAAAAACAAAATGCTTGGAGAAGAGAATGACTATTTTTTTTTTCTGTTGAGTGGAGAACTCAATGAATGCACATGTAACATATATGCAACCTCCTCACAAATGTTCAAAATTTTTTCTTACCTCACAATGTTTCAAATTAAATTTTTTTCATTTGTAACTTTGGCAAAAGCTAAAAGCATATTAGTCACAAAATTCTTTGTGCTCTCCATTGCATTTTCTAAATACTACTAAAGTTAAATTAAAAAAATTTTCACATTTGTATTTGTCAAGGGCTGTAAGCCTACTTCATCCTCCTTTCTGCCTACATTGAGTTTTTTTTCCAAACTTTGCAAGTTTGCTCTTACTTCTTCTCTCTCTTTTTTTATTTATTTTTTATTTCTAGTGTAATAGGTTAACTTACTGGTTTAGTTGAGATTCAACTCGATTCCAATTGAGCCAATGAGTCTAATACTAGTTCAAACCAAACCCCACAGATCGACTTACTGTTTGTGAACCAATAGGGTTGAGTCAACGATGGGAAAATACTCTTAAATATTACTTTTTTTTTTTCAAAATTTGCAAAATCGAAAACGCATATTGAGATTGTGCTTTCAGTAAAAATTATACTAAAAATATAGAGTCGAATTGAGATTTCTTTTTTTATTTCTAAAAATTATAAAATTGAAGGTGCACATTAAGTCTGTATCTTTAATACAATCTGTATTTAATTTTATAAATTTAAAAAAAATCATAAGTATTCAAAATTTATTTTTGGAATAATTATTATAGATATAATATTTTAGAAACTTTTTTAGAAAATAATCAATTCGACCAGATCCAATTAAAAGAATAAGGAAATACTGGAGAGGTAGGTGGAGCTGTTTTTTCCTTCCAGTCAGCAAAATCACATTCAACACCCCCCATCCCCACCTCCCCACCACCCCCATAAACGACACCCCACGCAACACACACCAACAACGACAACTACAACTCCTCCACCAACAACTCATCTCATTTCCACATTTTCTCTCTTCCTTCGTTTCTTCTTCTTCTTCTTCTTCTTCTTCTTCTTCTTCCACTGCTATTTGTTTTGATTGTAGGAAGAGAGAAAAAAAAGCAAGCAGCCTCTCCAATGGCGTCTTCCCTCTCTACTAAGCCGTCATCTTTTCTTGGTGCTTCAAATTCCCAACTTTTCTCTAACCAAAGTCTTCTCCTCCCAGATCTTCGTAGACCCTCTTTGCAATTCACCATCCGTACTCCTACACCCAAGACACTACGTATCTCTCTCTCTCTCTCTCTATATATATATATACACGATGGGTTTATGTATTTACATATATTCGTCTTTTTGGATTGATTATGTGTGTGAATTTTAATTTTAATGAGATTTGTGTTGATGTCATTTAACTCCATGTTATTAAAAGCTTTTGCGTTTATGTTTTTCGATTTATAATGTCATATACAGGATCTTTCAGCCGTAGATTATGAGTTTAATGTAGTATCTTCATGTCTTAATATCAAAAGGGATCCTAGGAAATTTGTAGGTACATGGGGACATATTACTGGGAAACTCTGATTGATTTTTCTGTCCACGTCACTACGATTTGTGTACTGGTAGTGTGTTTTTCACATAGAAAATCGGTAATTGTTGTAATTTAATCTTTAGAGCTGTTGTAGTTGTCAATCATACTATTATTATTATGGTATTAGTCTCATGAAGTTGAAACTAAGTGGCTAATGGCTGATGGTGATTAACGTTCCTGGAAAATATTAAATGAATCTTTCCTTTGATCAAAGAGTATCTCATTTTCACCATTATTCATCGGAATTCCAAGATTTTTAACCCCTAACTCCGAAAGGTGGCTGCTATCGTTTCTTTCCACCACCTCTTTCCTCTAAAACCCATTAGTATTTGACTACAGTTATGTTTGATGATTGCGAAACTTTTTTATTATGACCAATATTGAACAAATTTTGGAAAACCTTTTTGGTAAAACAAACACTCTTTCTCCATTCTTCAAGAGATTGGGAAGCATGAATCCCAACAAGCACATACAGTATGAATTGTTTCCAATGGAAATGGAAAAGTGGAAAACTTTTGTTGAAAACCAACTAAACCTTATTAAAATTCTGTCCTCTTGAATGCCATTGTATGAATATATGGACGAAGTCATATCGCAGCATGCGCTTTGCGAATTGTGTTCTTTGGTTGTGTCTTTCTCTTAGAGAATGTTTTTATGGTGAAATGCTATTTCGGGTGATTGGTGTCATATAGGGATAGTAATGGTTGCATCAGGATTTTATCTTTGATTATAGGTGTCGTTAGTGTGTGAATCTCTATCAATGTACTTGCAATCACATACCACTATGTAATGAATATTTAATGCTTTAAATAAAATAATAATAATAATAATAAGTGTAATGCAGTTTCTAATTTTTGTTTTTATTTTATACATACCAGTAAGTGATTGGCAGGGAATTCAATCAGGGTAGGGAAACTTTTTTCTGGGTTGTTCTTGTATGTTGTGGCAGTAGATGGTGTGTAAATTTACAAAATCCAATGCACAAGGAAATTTACTTCAGATTCTAAAAGGAATTTATTGTTCTCATTTTATAGAATTGCATGTCGGTTTATTCTTCTCATTTTGATGGACAAAACATCATGAATGTCAGTTGACAGATTCTGTGTGTTTTTTAGATGTAAATCTTGCATTTGTAGTGGATATAACTCTATTGTATAGAATAAGTGCTTGTAGATGGCATGGTTATGTCTAGTTGTCCTAAAGTAAAATGTTGTCTAAGGTGGTTGGATTTCTGGCTCTTCATCCATAAAATGTTGATTATCTTAGATATTAATCTTTTGACTTGTAATTACGGTGAAACAAGTAAATTGAGAGCCTGTTTTGTTCACACTATAGTAGCCCATACTGGCTTTGCTGTCATCTTGAGATGTTCTTAATCCAATGAGCTTTGTCTTGTAATGTGAAACTCCTGATTCATGAAAGCTTAATGTCATTTATTATGCTGGTATAATTATTTTTTTTCTTTAGGATAAATTTGCCTAGTACCAATCACAGGTTTAATAAACAATGTAAACACTTTTTTTTTGGTTAATTCAAAATTTCATTTAACCAAAAGAAAGGATATACAACTACAAAAGTAGGAATGGAGGGCGAAGCCCACTATGTACAAGCTTGAAACTAGGTCAAAACCACTAGGCTATCAATCAAAACAATTACAATAAAACACTATTAGCCTTTGTTTAGTACAAAAATATAATTCAAAATGAGTCTTGCTAAACTGTTCATGCTAGGGATGTGTTGTCTCAGTTGAGTAGAGTTCCTTGCACATCAAATGCAATAAACTGTGGCAGAGAGGGGTGATTTTCACTTGTCTGTCAATTGGTTTGAAGGAGAATGGGATAGTCCATCTAAGACACCTAGCCACGAACTGTAAGAAGAAGGGCACCCTAAAGTTGAAATAACTTGGGTCCAAATTACTGATGTGAAGATACACTGGAAAAAAAGATGCTGGTGGGATTTCATACTCTAGTTACATAAAAAACAGTAGGAGTGTGTTGTAATTCCCCACATGTTTAACTTGTGAAGAGTGTATAGCTTGCTATTGATTGCTAGCCAAAGAATGAAGCAGTCTTGGAATAGATTTGTTGCTCCATACTAATTTTGACCAAAACACAGCACTACTGGGAGGAATAAACAACTTGTACGTGCTCTTAATAGAGAAAATACCATTAGAGGCCAACCTCCATAAGGGCTCGTCTTCCAATGATGGGTTGGGGAGCACATTGGGTGGAATATTGAAATTATTCCAAAATGGAGCATGAGGGAGAACCTACTCCCCATCTTCAATTGGACAACAAACTCTAGCATTCGAGGGAAGCCCGGAGGAGGCTATCTCCCAAGCGTTAAGGATGCTATCAAGTGTACCTTGCAGTAGCCAATAATCTTATCCAAGGGAAATCGAGAAGCCATTTCCCACCTTCCATTTGAACAAAAGCCAAGCATTGTCACATAGCTTAAGGAGTTTTCTCCAAGCTCAAGAGCATGATAAGGGGGCTTTAACTAACTAGAAACTTCGTCCTTTCAGAAAAATGGCATGTATCCAATCCTCCCAAATGCCTTTAACACTACCGTTACATAGATGCCATATGTGTTTTAGCTATGCAGCCTTGTTCCAAGCTACTAGATGGAGTAAACCAAGGCCCCCTTCAATCATGGGTGTACAAACCTTTTTCCACCTTACTTTTGCCTTTATAGCAATATTGGATCTTCTACTTCAAAGGAAATTCCTCATCATTTGTTCTATCTTATCACTTTCTTTGAAAGGATGAAAATAGAAGCCCAAAAAATTTTTATGGAGAAGATGACTGATTTTAGAAGTTAGAGTCTTTCCGTGTATGAAAGAAATTTGCTAGTCTAAGATTTCAAGCATACTGAAATTTTTTATACTAGTAAGTCACAATTTTCCTTCTTTAATTTGGATGAGATTAGAGTTACACCCAAATATCAAATGGGTAGTTCTCCCTCTTGAAAACCAAAAGCTTCTCAAGTGCTACCTACTTAGTGGGATTGTCAACCTTTGAAAAGAAGAATTTGCTCTTGGCCATATTTGCTTTGAGTCTTGAAATAGCTTAGAGTTCCAATAAAACCTATTGAACAAGCAAAATAAAATTATGATCACCTTTGCAAAAGACCATCAGGTCATTGGCAAAACAAAGGTGGGTGATCCTCTCCTCCTTGTGTCTCCATTGTTAAGAGAAAGCTGGGTTTTGAGCCATCCTCTGAAAGAGACTTGAAAGAGCTTCCATTGCTAGCACAAAAAGGTAAGGTGAAATAGGGTCACCTTGACATACTTCAAGGTGGGTTAGGAATATAGCTCTCCAGTTCACCATTTAAATTGAACGAGAATTTTGATGTAGTGAAGTATTGCACCAAAAGATTTATAAAATGCGCTGGGAAACCCATACACAATAGCACTTTTTCTAAGAAACTCTAGCTCAAGGTGTCATATGCCTTTATGATGTCCACTTTAATGGTTAATCTAGGAGGATCACGGTGATTATGGTATCTGTTGACTAGTTCTTGTGCAATGAAAATGTTGTATGTGATTCGCCAATTTGGAATGAAAGTGAATTACTCTCTCCCAACTAGAGAACTTAAATCCTCTTTAAGCTGTGAAGCTAAGACTCTAGAGATGGCTTTGTAGATGATGTTGCAATAAGAGATAGGTCTAAAATCTGATAGCTTAGAAGCATTACAAACTTCAGGAACCAAAGACGTGATGGAGCTATTTACCTATTTAAGGAGAAACCCGAAGCAAAGAAATCTTTGATGGCAGCAATGATGTCTATCCCAATTATCAGCCATGCAACCTTAAAAAACTTTGTGGAATATCCATCTGGACTTGGTGCTTTACTATTGGATTGGCTAAAAAAGGCTGCTTTAATTTCTTCATCCAAGAAAGGGGAATTGAGGAACTCAACTTGCTGATCGTTTAGTTTCCATGTGACCAGATTTTCCACATTCAAGAGATTGCACTCAGTTTCAGGTTCTCCAAACAGGTTAGAGAAGTAGGACAATACTTCTGATTTAATTGCTTCATAATCCAATGCCCAAGAACCATCTACTCACTCCAAAGATCAGATAGAACTTCTGTTGTGTCTTTGCAACATAGCTTTATGAAAAAAGGAGGTGTTTTTGTCTCCAAGTGTCAACTGTTTGATTTAGGATTTTTTCTTAAAAAAGCACTCCTCTGCGTTTCTCAAGGTATAATACTTTTGGAATGCTTCATGCTCTTCTTGCAAGCAAGCCAAGTCCCCTTGACCTATGGAAGATTAAATAGAGCTTAGAGTTTGCTTGGCTTGAGAAACTCTATTCGAAATATTAGAAAACTCTCTGTTGTTTAACTTCTTTAACTCAACTTTAAGGAGTTTTAGCTTTCTCACAATCTGGAAAAGTTTAGAGCCTTCCACATGGGTTGCCCAAACAGTTGAGACCAAGTTCAAAAACCCATCTACCTTGGTCCAGAAATCAAAGAACTTAAAAGGTGATTTTCGACAATAGGAGGAGAAATCACCAAGGACCATACAAACTGTATGGTTAGAAAGCAACGGAGAGAGGAGACATTTCGGAAACTTATTTAACCATTCCATGTTAACTAGAACACGATCAAGCTTCTTTAAGATGGGGTTTTGCACCTATTTATTTGACCAAGAGTAGAAATTTCCTACATATCGAAGATTATCCAACTTTGCAAGGTCTAAGAAGTGTTTGAAGTCAAGGATTCCTTGATTGAATCTCCTACAACCCCCTAAGTTCTCCAAAGTAGATCTAGTGACATTGAATTTCCCTAAGATAACTCATGGACAGCCAACCGTGGTGGTGGAAAGGCTCTCTAACTAATTCCAAAGCTATTTTCTTTCCATAGCTGAATTTGAGGCATAAACAAAAGTGGCTAGGAAAGAAGTGTTAGCTCGAAGATTAGTATAGGAGCAATGGCAAAACTGAACATGCTCCTTCAAAACTAACACTCCCAAATTCCAGCATCCCAGCAAATCCAAATTTGCCTTCTAACAAGGCCATTAATTGCAAAGTTCCAAAAACAATTAATAGTTTATTTGATAAAATCTTCAAAAGAGTGGTTTACCCTAGTTTCAAGCATTCCCACCAAAGAGATTCCGTTGTTAATACGCACCTTCCTTATATCGGCTATTTTAATTGGGTCACTAATGTTCTGCACATTCCAAGCTGCAAAATTCATAGCAGATGGAGTAAACAAAGTACTAAGTGAAAGAGCGCTTATGGAACTTAAGGAATTTTCTTCTCTTCTTATGGTTAGATGAGCTTTTTCCACTTCCTGATGAAGAACCTGAGGTCTTTTCCCTATGACGTACCCTACTTTCAGTTTCAACCACTGCTGGAGATGGCCTAGGTGAAGATTCCTCCTTGTTAGAATCAGCAAGATTTGGAGTTTTAGGAGACCCTTCCTTTATACCTAGCTCTGGTGTTTTTGAGATGTGATGGCATGGGGTCCACCAGCTGTGGTCCAGCTTGAACAGGGGAACAAGGGACTTCTCTGTCTACCTCCTCATGCCTACTAGTAGTGTCGCTTGCTGCTTTAAGGGGAGAAATAACTTCTTCACTTGACACACGTCCTTGCTCCTGTCTTGATGTAAAAGGGTTGGTATCTTTGGTGGGGGACCCCCCACGATTCTTATATTTTTTCCCTCTCCTTCTATCTCGAGGTGACGAAGGACCTACTTTGGCAGATTTTGTAGGTTTAGACAAACAAGTATGTCAAAAAATCTTGCACATTGGGCAACATGGAGGGAGCCACTGGTATTCAACCGAAACCAAAGAACTAACCCCTTCCTCTCCAATAACTTCTACCTGATGAGTGGGTTCCTCTCTAGCATCTAGTTCAATGAGGACTCTAGCTTGATTTGCTCTTTCTCTAAAAGCTGTGAGAGAGTCCGCTTGTAGAGGTTTCCCAACAGCACTTGCAATGTAGCTAATTCCCACTTCATCTGAGTACTCACATGGGATTTTGGATAAGAGAACCCAGGCTAGTAAAACTGAAGGTTGTAGTTTGTCTAATGACATACCTCTTCTCCACTTTTGGAGAACCAAAAACCTCTGAGCAAAATACCACGACTTAGCAAGTAAAATGCTTAGTCAACTGTCTTGGGAGTAGCCACCAAAAAAGTAACCTTTTTTTTTTCCTAGATGAGGAAATTTGTGGAACACTTTTCAAGGGCTCTCTATCTCCCATCAGGTTTTTGAAAAACCGGTGGGAAAGTGTTCCCCAAGGTAGGAAGGCCAGATTTTGAAACACAATGAACAAAGGGACTAAACTAGTATTAAAAACTCAAATGAACAGAATTGGAAGATGAAAGAAGCAAAGGAAAAGAGTGTTTAAATTTACCCTAAAAGAAGCGGTCTTGCAGGGGGGGTGAAGGCGAAAACTAGAGAGAATAATTTTCTTTGCAAGTAGAAGTAGCCAATTCTCAATAATAATTACTCAAGAAAAAAAAGACTCCGAAAGAAATTTCATACAATCTAGTCACCACAACATAAATATGTATATCATAGATTAAAAAACAAATGCTCAATGATAAAACCTAAGCCATGTTCTCATGAGGTGAGATCAGCTTAATTAAAAATGATCTAAGTAAAGCAATGACATGTGGAGAGCTATGATTAAACCATGGGCATTGAAGCAGATATTTGTTGACATCCAGGACAGTTGTAAACATGGTATAGTGGGATCCTACTAGAGGTTCATTTAAATAACTATAGTGCAGGGGAGAAAATGAAAGGAAAGAAAGTGAAAAAGAATTGTTGATTGTTTTCTTTCAGATTACCTGGTATGTGAATGCCTGCTTGCAAAATGCATAATATGTTCTTTGCTTGCTTTTAGAGATACATGCAGCTGGGAACACATTCGGAACCTTTTTCCGTGTGACTACTTTTGGAGAGTCTCATGGAGGGGGTGTTGGTTGCATTGTTGATGGATGCCCTCCTCGGTTGCCACTCTCAGAGGCCGATCTCCAAGTAGACCTAGACAGAAGGTAATTTACCCTTTTGATTTATCCATCCATAAAAGTTGAGAATGTTGGAAAATTTCTGTGTTGATAAAAGCATCGCATCATTTGACTTTGGCATATGGTCAATGGACATTGTCTTTACACTTGGAGCAATTTGCAATTGTGATATGTAGGAGGCCGGGTCAGAGTCGTATCACTACCCCTAGAAAAGAAACTGACACCTGTAAAATATACTCGGGTGTCTCTGATGGTTAGACCCTTTTTGTTTGCTTATATACTGCTTGTCAACATATTATTTTGATGCAAGATTACTAATAGTGCCTGAGCCTGAAATGATTATTTTTGGTTGCAGGAGTGACCACTGGTACTCCAATCATGATATCTGTACCCAATACTGACCAGAGAGGCCATGTGAGTACCAATTTTTTATTTTTTTTTCTGGTCTTTAGTGTTGAAATGTAATTCTTAATGCGTATTTTAGGCCCTGTTGTAGAAATCATTTTCTTTCGGTTGCTTTTAATCCTAAAAAGCTTTGCTATATTTATCAGGAGGTTTTGACTAGCATCTTCTGTTATGTCTCACTGATCTTTTTATTTTCTTTCTATTGGGGAAGCATCATTGAAAAGTTATTTTTCAGCCTTCCAGGGGTTGTAAGATTCTTGATACTTTGGGAGTGGCTTGTGGTTCATGTGATTGTTCAAATGACTTAATGAACCACCAATTGATGATAATTTATTTGCCATGTAGGATTTTTCTTGTCAGAATAAATTAAAATTTTTTAGTGAATTGTTCGAGTTTTACTTGATATTTTCTTTCTATTGGGGATGCATCAAGAAAAGTTATTTTTCAGCCCTCCAGGGGTTGTAAGTTTCTTGATAGTTGGGGGTTGGCTTATGGTTCATGTGATTGTGCAAATGATGACTGAATGAGCCACCAATTGGTAATATTTTATTTGCTGTATAGGATTTGTCGTGTTGACAGTTTTTGTCTTGTACCATTGTTAGAATTAAATTAAAATTCTTGAGTGACTTGTCAAGTTTTACTTTGTGCTTTTTAGATTCATGATTCTGAATAGCCTGAAGTAACAATCTTTTTCAGGACTACAGTGAAATGTCTATTGCTTATAGGCCATCTCATGCAGATGCCACTTATGACATGAAGTATGGTGTGAGATCAGTGCAGGTAATATATCTTTTAGAAGCTATTGGCATGATAAATCTTATTGGGACTACCTGCAAAGTGTTGGCTTAATCATTGGCGCATGGTCCTTATAGGGTGGCCGATGAGTCTGGAGGTAGCTGGTCAAATAACGGCCATGCCCTCCTTTTTTGGAAATTGCTTATTCTGTATATCGATATGTTTTCTCAATGTACAGGGTGGCGGTCGTTCTTCAGCAAGAGAAACGATTGGAAGAGTTGCAGCAGGAGCTATTGCAAAGAAAATTCTTAAGGACTTTTCCAATATGGAGGTGTGTATGTACTTGTTTTGTCTGAAAGACTGCTTTTCTTCAGTATCATGTTATATTCAGGGAACATAGTTAAAGTTCCAGATTTTTAGCCCAAATCTTTAGTCCAAAGGTCTCTCTGTTAGAATTTGTTGCTATCTAATTTGTATTATATTGCTTGGATTAATTGAATCCTCTGGAATATGCAAAACGTTGCTTGATAAAAATTACCTCAATATTCGGAGGCAGTCCCACTCATATCTCTGTCTTAGATTATATATCAGCCACAAAAGGCGTTTCCGCCAAAAAAAAGTTATGTGATTTGCCTTGAAAGGATTATATCTCATATCTTTGTTGATGATTTATACCTGTCTAAGTTGCTTGCAAAACGACATCTTCCAGAAACAGAGCATATTGTTTCCCAATGTTTATTTATTTATTTATTTATTTGTTAATTTCTCTGCTTTTTATAATCTTTTTTTCCCCCTTCTGTTTAGGTGCTTGCTTATGTTTCTCGTGTCCATGGGGTTGAGCTTCCAGAAGATTTGGTGGACTATGAAGCTCTTACCCTGGATCAGGTGTGATAATTTTTCCAATTTCCCTTCTTTGGCACACCCGAAGAATGAGAAAACATTGAAATTATTGGTTTATTACTTCCTCTTTTTGTTCATTTGTTCTTTTGCCTGGCCACTGGCTTTGACTCATGTTAAATATTTCCAGATAGAGAGTAATATTGCTAGGTGCCCAGACCCTGAATATGCAGAGAAAATGATTGCTGCGATAGATGCTGTACGTGTTAGAGGAGACTCTGTTGGTGGAGTAGTCTCATGCATTGTTAGGAATGTCCCACGTGTAAGAGTTCTTCCTCTCATTTATTTTACAGGAAATAAATAAAAGAAAAGTAGACCATCCATTTTCCTCTAGGAAGGCTTTCTGTTCTTAAAATCCAAGCTATTGGAAATACTATATAATATTTTAGTTTTCTTATCTCCTGTTTGATGCTGAAGCTTTCTTTAATCTTATCCTAGGGACTCGGTACCCCAGTTTTTGACAAACTTGAAGCTTTACTGGCTAAAGCAGCATTATCATTGCCTGCAACTAAAGGCTTTGAATTTGGTAGTGGATTTGCAGGTGCCACATGCGTGTATTGCTTTTTTATGGGTGGATCAATAATTAACTGAAGTTCTCTACATTCTTAATTATTATTCAATTTTTCATCCTTGTGAAATCTCACAGGCACTTTATTAACGGGAAGCCAACATAATGATGAATTTTATATGGATGATGGTGGAAGAATCAGGACAAGAACAAATCGCTCTGGTGGAATACAGGTATTTTATCAGGCGAGCTAATTTTGAGATACAAGTTGTAATAATGTATTGTTTATATTTTATTCAAGCTTCAATTTTTTCTCTCTTAATTTTCTATAACTAGGGAGGAATATCCAATGGGGAAATCATAAATATGAGAATTGCTTTTAAGCCAACATCTACAATTGGAGTAAGCTCTCCCTCCCTCTCTCTCTCTCTCTCTCTCTCTCTCTACCTGTGCATGTGAACACATGGAATATGCACATGCTGCCATATCAAGTAAACTTAGTTCTCAGCAACATATTAATTCTGTGGCCTGTTCAATGTTCTGTTATCAGTATATTGTTTATGCTTTCCCAAAATTGATGAATCATTTTATAGCGACCTTGCTTCTTCGATTCTTCATACATCATTAACGGAAGTTATAATAAGGCACAAGTTCACTCTACCTTTACTGTATGTAAATTGACTCTAATATGTAATCATTATGCAGAGAAAGCAAAATACAGTTACTAGAGAAAGAAAGGAGACTGAATTGATAGCCCGTGGACGTCATGATCCTTGTGTTGTCCCTCGAGGTAACTTCCACATAATTATCTCTTTCACTTTTATCAATTATTTAGCCAGTGTGCTCTGCTATTTAAGCACTAGATGTGTTTCTTGTACTCTTCTTTAGAGACTATTATGGATTATAAGAGTGGGAGTGTCCTTAATCTTTCTAAAATTATACTTTACACTTGGGCCATTTGTTGTTAAGGCATGTTTCCTGCTTTTTAGTATCAAAATGCATTTGTGATTTTACTGAACGATTTTATATTTTACTTGAAATATTTTTAATCTGTTCTAGAATGTTGAACACACATCCCATTTAACTTTGTTGGTCCTTTCAAACGATAGTTTCTCTTTTCTAATGAGCTTTGTTCAAGTTTCTACAAGTAGAACCTCATTTGAGTAAGCTGAATATCATTGTAGAACTCTTGAGTATCTATACAAACCACAAGGAACAGTGCTTGGACGATTTTGAGGATATTGCATTCTCGTCCAATATCATAGTAAGCTTGTTGGAATGATATTAAAGGAGATGGAGACCGTTTTTTACCAGCAACAGTATCAATTTTAGATAGTTGGTAGTGTAGGCATAGACGAGTACTGCATTGCGCACCCTACAAGTGCACTGTTAGTGCCCATGGGTGCCCACGATGAGTGTTCCGTGAGCGTGCATAACACACTAGTGCATGTTTAGTGCTGGCTTGTGCAAGAGCACTAAAAGGGAGCACACAGCGAGTGTGTTCGCTATCACACTAGAGCTCATCGAGTGCTGGTTCATGCATGCTAATGTAAGCACAAGCAATTCCCTAATGCAATATCAGCAAAGGAATCTTCCTAGTACACCCAGTAGAAGCAAACCATCTGAGCACAATATTTGCGGATGTGAAACTTACCCCTTTGATTTTCTTTCTTTTCTTGTCATCAAAAAGTTCTTCCATAATTTCTCATCTTATGACTTATTCTGGATGGTTGTGCAGCGGTTCCAATGGTTGAAGCAATGGTAGCTCTAGTATTGGTGGACCAGTTGATGGCACAGTATGCACAATGTAATCTCTTCCCTGTCAACCCTGAGCTTCAAGACGCAATGTCATCACCAGATTTCTTGAGAAACAACCAACATGTTCACTTGGAAGAGATTGCCGAGAAACTGTAATATCGTAGTTTTAGTCTACTATTTGCAGTGTAATATTTTTTATATTTATCAGTCTTTTGGGTATTTTGATATCTGTTATTGGGATGTAAGCCTGTTGTAATTTTCTTTCTTTCCTTTTTTGCCCCCCTTTTTTGAGTTTACCATTTGAAGCCGAGCGTACTAACTTTGTAATAATTCATTAAAGGCAAGCTTTAATGTTTGGAACAGTTTTTCTTTGCACACAGTTATTGTTATTGTCATCACTGTTTTGATTCTTCAGGTAGTAATCTTGCATTTTAAGCTCTGCGAACAGATCATGGTATGTAACTTCAACAGGAGGTTCTAAACGAAATGTGATAAGAGCATTAAAAATTGATGGAAGTACTGTGGCTCTGAACGGTAAGTTTTTTACAGATGTCCATATGGGATCCTGTACTGTTTCAAGCTTTGCCATGGCAGGAGCTCGAATTGGCTGGTGATTGCCCGCGACGGAGACATATCTGGTGGAGAACGAGGAGCCGGAAGCTTTGCTATGGTGTTTACTCTCAAGACATGATTACCATTCCTGTTTTTCTTTGCTGACCAATGGACTTATGAATCACTTTTCTCCTAACCAAGCCATCATGGGTAACATTCTTAAATATTATTGTTTTTTTTTTTTAAATTAGATAAATATTATACTTAAAATAATTATTTTTAAAATATGTTTTAAAAGCGTGTATATGATTTGCGACTTTAGAATAAAAAAATTTAAAACTAAAGGCATAGACTCGGTTCGTGTTTACAATATAATTATATTGAAGGTATGAATTTTGTGCTTTTAATTTTAATTTTTTTTTAATTCTAAAATTGCGAATCGTATCTATTTTTTTTAAATTTATTTTAAGAATAATTATTTTAGATACAATATTTATGTAATTTTTAAAAAAAAACTATAATATTTAATAGTGTTATCCCATCATGGATATTGACTTCCTAATCTAAGTGAATAATAAATTCTATCTTGATTCATCCTTATTCTCCCTACACTTCATCTCATACTTATTAACCATATTATTTAGAGCTTTAAATTAAAAATTGCTTAATGGCATTCAAGTTCAATGATCATATATAGGATACATGAAGGTTTTAAGGATTATTTACACTTGTTCACATAGACAAGGAACCCATGATACATATGGTATCCTCTATTAATAAATACGTTGCGGTTAATGTATCTACTCAACTTCGAACACCCACTTATACAATTGAGATTTTTTTTCCTTGGTGTGGTAAACAGACCTTATTCGTACAATGTGTAACAAAATGTCCATGTACCTCTGCACATTTATCAAATAATTTTCAGATAATAATCTGTCACGGATTCTCACGAATAACAATCTTTATTATTATTCCAAACGTACTTTAATTGATTTGTCATACTTTAATATAAAATATATAGGAGCAAAAGAATATTGCATGTACAATAAATACTTATCTTTTATTAATAAAAATTGTATATAAAGGTGGTAAATCTACTAAAGTTTGTGACACTTTGTCATTTTGGCAAAGTTCATAATTTACTACTAAAAGTGTAACTTAGGTACCTAAGTTTGTAACAACGTTCTTTAAAATTTCCTGCAATACAATAAAAATAAAAATAAAAACTATCCTTAATAATTTTAATACCCTTTAAAAGTTGTTTTTGCATAGTTTTGTAAAATTGTTTTAAATTCGTATTCTCACTAAAAAAAATGTAAATGTACTTTCATAAATCTACTTTAACTCGTAAAGAAGCTTCAACATTTGTAAATTTTCTTTAATGTCCGCAAAATTATTTAAATGTTCATAAATATAATCAAATTTTTTATGTTTAACTTTCCATGAAAACTCTTAAAAATTCGTAATTTCTCATAAGTTCGTACATTTTACTTTCATAAGTCTTCTTTTATTTTGTAAATCTCTTGATAGGTTTGCAATATGTCTTAAGTTATAAATTTAGATAAAGTTTTGTAAATTGACTCCATAGTTCAAACTTTAACTTTAGAGTTCATACACTTGTATATATTTTGTAACTGGATTGCATGCTCATAAAACTGTTTTATAGTTTGTAATTTTACATATAATTTCATAATTTGTCTGAAGTTTGTAAGTTCACTTAACTACATTAAGGATTTTTCTTTTCTTTTTTTTTTTCCTGTAAAATCTCAATGTATGTCACGAATGTGCTTAAAGTTCATAATTTTAGGCCTATTTGGATTTTTTTTTCTTGTATATGTGTTTATATTTATGTTGGAAAACTATCTTATCTACATTATATTTGTTTTCATTTTATATTTATAATGAAAATATTGATTAGGGAACGAGAATTGGAAAGTGAAAATTCTTACACTTTTAAAAGAAAAAGGTTTGGAAAATGTATTTTATGTATTAAAAAAGAAAATTTTAATTGGTATTTTTTAAAAATGAATAAAGTAATTGATAAATAAGTCCAACTTTATAGAAAATTGTTAGGTATTTAATTTTGTAAAGGGGCTATATAAGTATTTATATTTTTTATCTTCTTGTCATTCTTAACAAAAATACAGTATGAGTGGATGGAAAAAAAGATAGCAATTACTTATTTTATTATAATTTATTTTTAACATTTGCAAACTCACTCAAAGTTCCTAATTTCAATAAAGTATGTAAGATACTTAGAAGAAATGACTTCACTCAACTATTTTACAAACCTTATTATTTGTAAAATCACCTTGCATTTTGTGAAATTAGGGGTGATTAGGTAATGCCATTTTATTCTTTTCGCTATAATATCCTATTCAATTAAGTAGGTTCCAGATGAATATTGAAGCTCATAGGGTAGATTTCAGATACAATTTTCCAAAACCTATGCTGCTTCTACTGGATAGGATACAAGTATAACATCTCCATGCCCTATATCTACCACAAAACCTGCATTTTAAAAAATATAAGGTACAAATTCTATGCTATCATGTATTAATCTTATAAAAATTATTAAATAATGATGATGAATGTAAAACATTATTATATTTCTAACTTCTAAGTCTACTAAAAAGAAAAAGAAAATAAACTTATAGTTCAAGTTAATCATTCATAAGAAACCCTAAAAATTTTCTCATTTCATTCTTCTAACTCTCTCTTATCTCAAGTCTATGGTTCTATCTTCTGCCTCTCTTGTCTCGTTTCTTTCTTGGTTCTTCCATTACCTTTATTGTTATGTTTTTATTGCATGTTGTTCTTGTGAATTATATTTTAAGCGATTAGACTAAACTTTTCAATAGATTTTAAGGTTTGCATAAGAGAAAGGTAGATTTTCTTCATTGATATGTTATTTTATCACTTTTGTTTTATAATGTCATTTTAGTCCAAAATGTTATATGACATAGATTTTTTAATGTCACTATTTTAAACTCATGGAGAGTTTACTTTTATACAATTTGAATGAATCAAACATTATGGAAATATTGATGGGGTTCATGCCATCAAAAATTTACCTCAAATTTTTAATATTATAAAAATATAATAGAAAAATTATGTAGGCTCTACATGGTATCCCATACCTTATAAGTTCTAAGTATTATAGGGTAGGTTTCAATTTTAAAATTTAGAATCTAATACTTGTAAGGCTGAAATGGGCAAGGCCTTAAACCTTATCCACTTTGCATCTGTACACCTAAGCTTAAGTGCACTGGTGCTTCTAAGTTTTCATTTTTTTTTATTAACTTTTGTAATTTTCATTTATTGTTATTCAATCTTATGTATTTATATTATTATTTTATCAAAATTAATTATTGTAAACTTATAAAAAATTAATACATGTCAAGACTTAATGGATCTTTGAGCAAAGTTAAAAGAAAGTACTCGAATAAAAAAAATTTAAGACGTTAAGTACTCAAATAAAAAAAAAAAAGGCTAGTGATTCAAATAAATAATTAAACCAGCATTAAGAAGTAAATATGTATTTTTTTTTCTTTACTAAATGGGTAAAAAATACTAGCATTCTTTATAGGGGAGTATGAAAGAGAAGCGGAAAGTCAATTTAAATGCAAACAATGATAGGATGAATTAAAATATAACTATAAAAAATGGTAAAATGAAAAAAAAAATAGAAAACAAATGCCAAAAGATCCCAAACCCAACCAATATATATATATGAATCATCCTAGAGTGGTTCCATATGCTAACCCAACTATTTAAATTTGTTCCATTTGAAACAGAGTTGGAGACTAAGCCGTAAAATGCGGTTTGGGTTCAATTCCACCACAATCGAATCGAATGAAACCCCCCACCATTAGCTGTGTGAAACTATAAGAAAATTTTTCTATGTGGAGCTTATTGGGATAGAAGTAATCATAATATGTAAGAAAAATTATGAAAATATTAGCTGTGTTTTGGAGTTTTTGGAAACAATTTCTTTTTAATAAACACATGACCTGATTTTATAATTATTTGTTAATGGTAGTTATGGGATACATGTCAATTTTCGGATTGGTGTATGATGATTAATTTAATAAAATAATATTATAAATGTATTTAATTATATGGTTTAATAAAAAAATAAAATAGAAAAAACGATGGGGTGATCACGTGTTGATGGATGAACAGTATTGACGTTAGGACTTTTCACTTTAGAGGGGCACCAAGAATTTACTCGAAAACGATGAAACATACGTTTGTACATTACCCATCAAGGCATCGACTCTTCCATTTTCAGTCGTTGGGGAGGGGCCTTTCTTAAGTTGACAACACGTGATACCCTACCTTATTCATCCATATCTCTCTCTCACTTCTTCTCTTTCTCTCTCTTTGTTACAGCTTACTTGGTGTTGATACTTCTCTACCAGCAATACTCATCCTTTCTTGCTGCATGCAGGTGCCATAGTCTCTTAGTTCACATCAAACAGTAATATTGTTAATCATTAAGCTTGCCCGTGAAGGGTGGGTACAATTTGATTTGGTATAATAGCTTGATTCCTTTTTTAATTCAAACTTGACCTACGATTTAGGTTGTAATTTTTTTTATTATTAAAAAAAATGGGAGCAAAGGGTCGATTCAGTTTGTTTACAATTCAAATCAAGAATATTAAAATGTTTAAGAGAGATGCTTACATTTTATCGCAAGTTTTTTTGATCATTAATGAAAAAAGAAATATTTTTAATGTGGTTTCGACACTAAGAAGTTTAAGCCTTCTTTAGAAGCGATATTTTTCACATCTTACATAATCTATCAAAACACTATATATTGGAAACAAACATTAAGTTAAATTATGATTTAGTTAGTATTTTAAAAGTTAGATAGTGTCTAAATCAATACTAGAAAAAAAAAAAAAAACTATTCTTTACTTATTTTCAAAATCCATAAAATATAAGTGGAGTATTTAGAATAATTAACTTTACACCATTCATTCACATTTTTATTTAGATATGAAAATACAAACAAATGGACAAAAAAAAATCCATATTATTTGAGAATGGTACTATCATTAAATTTTAACAATTAGCATAATAATTATTACATTTTTTTTATAATTTTCACAATTTAATTTTTTCAAGCCTAAAAAAAAAGATTTTATTTGGTTTGTATTTCTTTCAAACTTAATAAAATATTTTAAACATAATTTACAATTTAATTCGAATTGATTCGGTTTGATTTCTTCACAATCCTTTCGGTTTTTACTCGGTCCTAGCTATTACCATAGATTTAAGCTCTCTCAATGGCGGCTACTTTCGCTTGGCAAGCAAATATATTTAAATGATAGATTTCTCATTAAACTCCAACCAAAGATACAATTTGTATATTAATTTTCTTAAATTAGAAAACATAAAATAAATTCTAATATAGTTATCAAGTCTACACAATAAATATATATATACATATAAGGTCTTACATCGTGTCTTTTTCTACATAAATCAGGACTTTAATTCACTTAGAATTCATTTGTAGTTGTTTTTAAAAGCTAGACATTTGGGGCCAAAAAATAAGTGTCTTTTAACTTCTTGATTAGGTTTGGGTTGAATCAAGAGTGTCATGAATTTGACTTTGAGCTTCTATATGATTCCTTCTCTCTTTTATGAAAATTTGCGACTAAATGCCTAGATCTCAATTCAATAAATCATTCCTAGGAATTTATTTTGTTGATTGACAAGATAGTCTTTCTCATCAATCTAAACAGAAAAATAAAAAAAGTTTGTTTTTAGATTTGAGTATTTCAAAGTTTTCCAAACTAAAATTATAATAAAAAATGAATAAAGTTTCATATTTTAATGTGTAATTCATAAGGATAATACTTTTAAATATAGTAATTTTTAAAAAATATTGTATTCGAAATAATTATTCAAAAAATAGGTTTTGAAGGTACGAATGCGGTCTGTGTTTTCATAAATTTGTACCGAAGGCGCATATGCCACTTACACCTTCAATATAATTTTTTTTTTTACTAAAGGCGTGAGTGACGTCCACACCTTTAAAAAAAAAGTTTTTACACTAAAGACACATACAGTATCCGCGTGTACTAAAGGCGTGGGTGATATTCGTGTCTTTAATGCAAAAAGAAAGAAAAAAAATTATATTGAGGGCACGGGTAGCCTCTATACCTTTAGTGTAATTTTTTTTTTTTTGAACTAAGACACGAATGTCTTATGTAGCTTAATAACCTATTTTTGAAATTTTTTTTTAATATAATATTTATGGAATATTTTTTAAAAAATATCATATTTAAGAGTGTTATCCTAATTCATCATGCCATTAAGGCATGCTACTTTCTCCTTTCACAATAAGAGTTTTTTTTTTTTTATTAGAGTGACTTGTGAAAAAGGATTTAAAGTCCTATTTATAGTATTTGAATTGAGTTTAAGGTTTACTCCCACGTTATGGATGCTTTTAACATGCTATTTAATTTCTCTATTACTTGGTTTATCAAATGCCTTCCATTAAATTTAATCGTGTGGTGGGGTTTAGGAAGTTAAAGTGAATTTATTAGTTAAATATACTTATGTGGTTCAACGTAATGTTACAATGTAAATTTATTTTGACATGTTGTAAACGTTTAAGTGCTTCTACCGATCATTAAAGTGAATTTATGAAATTTCTTTTTTCATTTCCCATTTTATGAATTCTTTAATTGTCACGAAAATCAAATCAACACCACTGAATTCTTTTCTGATTTTCTCCGAATTTTTTTCTCTTTTTTCTTCCTCTTATTTTCCGGTATATTGATTATGTATGAAAAAAAAAAAAAAAAAGCATCCCCCGTAGAGAGGACCACAATCCACCTATCTATCTATTGTTACCATTTTAAAGCTGCAGGAGGAGGGACCAATTTTAGCACAGGCTGTAGATCTTATCTCTATGCATTTTCACTTCTTCTCTCTCTATTCATTGATGTCCTAATTATTTTATTTTTCCATTCAAACTCTTTTAATTCATTTTGTTGATATAAATACCGATTTTTCAACGTGATAGAGCTCTATATTGTACTCCAACATTATTGAAGTAAGCACTTAAGCTTTGCCGCCATTACAATACTATTGCAGCAGGAGAAGAAAGTAAAGCTCTCTCAATGGCGGCTACTTTCTATGCCAAGTCATTCCTCGGTGCTTCTAAATCCCAGTTCTTTTCTACTTCCAATTCTCTCTCCCAAGATGTCCGCAAACCGTCTTCTCGGTTCTTCGTTACTCCACCAGCCAAGAAACTACGTAAGTTGCTGTGTTTATACGAACAGAGCTCATATAGTGATAAAACGTTTCTCTTGGCAAAGGAACAGTGACATGCATGAACATGAACCCAACGTTCAGAGTCATATATATAATATAAGACTAATTTATAGGGAAGGCATAGTAATATTATAAATATCCTAGCATCAAATGTTGGTAAATCCACCTAAAGTCATAAGAGTTAGACCTAGTACCTATACAATCATAAATAATTCTATCTTTTTTACATTAACAGTTTCACTTTGATCATGTCCATTTGTTTATTTGAAAAAGAAAAAGAGAATCATCTAGGAATGGAGTAAATACCACCAAATCACCACCGTTCAACAAAACCATCCAATCACTTAGCACCAATGTTAGGGCTAGCAATTTACTGGGATGGCATAGAATGATTGCAAATAGGTTTTCACGGGTAAAAATCGACATCATAGATCAAATTTGTTTTATGAAACTTGTTTAAGACTGGTAGTTTACCATTGGGTCCACTAATCAAGACATGACACAAAATAATTATAAATAGGTTTTGATTGGTAAAAATCAACTCAATCAATAAATAAATCAAATTTGTTTTATGAAACTTGTTCAAATCCCATCAACCTATTGTTGGGTCCACCAATCAAGGTATGACATGGAATGATTATAAATAGGTTTTGATTAGTAAAGATCAACATAATTAATAAATAGATCAAATTTGTTTTATGAAACTTGTTCAAATCTATCAACTTGTTTAAGATTAGAATTTGTTAATATCTCTACATTCTAACTTAGATAAACATCTTGATAATTGATAATGGAGTGCCTTAAGAAATCATATATATATATATATATATATATATATATATATATATATATATATTCTCATTTAAAAAGTATACCTATCTTTCCTATAATTAAATACTTTTCTTAAATTTTTTAAAATTTATTCCATTAAAATGATGTAATATACAATCAATATTTGATATTACAATAAAGAAAATGACATCATAACAATGCCATAAAGCATTTAAAAACTTAAGATAATTTCAACAATTAATTTCTAAAACTAGAAAAATTCAAGGAAAGTAAATTTAAAAGATCCATTTCCAATATTACACCTAAGTTTCTTAACTCTTTTTTAGACCATATTTTTAACATATTTATACTATAAAGGACTTGCTTAGATTACCTTTTTTCCCCCTATATGTTATTTGTATACGTTCTTTGGAAAACTATCTTATTTATATATTTATTTTAGTTTTGTAATTATGATGAAGATGGTGATTAGGGAATAAGAATTGAGAAGAGAAAATTTATGTATTTTTAAGAGAAAATGCTTAAAAATATACTTCATAAATTG
This sequence comes from Laguncularia racemosa, assembly GCA_037954665.1. NCBI lineage: Eukaryota > Viridiplantae > Streptophyta > Magnoliopsida > Myrtales > Combretaceae > Laguncularia > Laguncularia racemosa. The sequence goes on along the minus strand of JBBMOL010000013.1, from coordinate 649,272 downwards.
GAAAAAAAAATTATTTGGTATTTTTATCAAAATAAATGAAATAAATCATAAATAAGTCTAATTTGTTTTGCATTTAATTTTGTAAAAGGAATATATATGTATTTATATTTCCATCTTTTTAATATTTTATTCTTAGTAAACATGTGGTTTGAACACAAACTTATCTTGTTTCCACATAGCATTGAATTGTTCAAACATATAATATGCAAATAAACTTACTTATGCTTAATTTGCTGGTACAAGTAGATTTTGATAAGCAATCTACACCTATTTAATTTGGAAAGGATCATTGTCTAGGGTTTTAGAAGTACATATTTTTTGTCTTTTTGTTTTACGAGTACTAGAAAAATAAAAGAGATATGAACAAATCAATTAGTTGATAAGTTGAAAAAAGCTACAACTAATTAATTTGAACTAGATTATTTTGTTTAATCTAATTAATAAGCTATAGATGAGGAATCCCAGTAGGAGTGGTCACGTGCATATCACGTGGGTACTGCACTACACGTGACCTTAGAGAAAAGCACAAGTGACAAACAAAGAAAGAGAGGCAAGGAAGAGGAATAAGCAATCTCAAGTGTCTTGAATGCACAAGTGACAAACAAGGGAGCTAAGGGGACCTCAAGCATCAACCTTGCAGTTCTTGGACAATGGAGATCGTTCACTACCTGATCTCTTATTTGATCTTTGAGAGCAGATAACTCTTGGTGGAACACCGTTTCTCTAATATCTGGAATTCAGGAAAAAGATCCTATAATGAAGAGAAATGACTAAGTATTTATAGACTTTTAGGCTTGATAACACCCGTTAGATCACTTTAGCGATCAATGGGCAAGATGGAATCTTCTCAATTTAGGATTATCTTAATGAGTTTGCCATAGGCCCAAAACCAGTAGTACCCTTCCTCATAAGTACATGAGCCTGCTTGAAAAAGGTTGAATGCGGATGAATTGGTCTAACGATCCATGTTCTAAGCTCACTAAGCCAATTCTCCCTAAGTTATCCCAATAATTAGACCGGACTCATTAGGCTTAGCCACGTAGCCTAATGAGTTAAGCCAAATAATCAAAGGACTTAGCCCAATATATTTATATAATATTTTTAACCCTCTACATTAGTCAATTGAATGCCATAATTAGAATAAACGAAAAGGGTTTGTTTGAACACCACAATTTAACAAAATTAATAAGTTTGAAGAGAGGGAAAACTCTCAATTAAACCAATCATTGTTTAACTAAAATAAACTAATGATGTAGTATTTATGGGAGGGCAAAATAAGGAATTGATTGCAAATATTAAGGACTAAAACGTAAATAAATAACAATAAAATAATTCCTAACTAATTAACAAAATGTCCTAAAATATCAAATAATATAAAAGAAAAGAAAAAAATAATTAAATTATTGCTATGATGGATTGAAAATACTAAAAGTAGATGAAGAGGATGATAAATTATTTTCGTTAGTATTCTTAGCATCATTACTCTTTAACTTATATATAAGTAATTTTCTTAGTAGGTAGACTATTTAGGTATCTCTCTTGAAGAGCTAATGTGGTGAATTTGGAGGTTGATACTAATATTCGAATAGGCTATGAATTAATCTAACACGTATAGTGTTGTATAGTAAATAAATGATTTTACTTATTACATTTAATTAAACTTTAACGTGATCAATTTTTATTGTATTGTAATTTGTTACGTGGAAGAGCATAATAGTTTGCTTTTACATGCTGAAGATTTTTGTTTCTTTGGGATTTTTTAAGTAGACTTAAATAATTAAATGTGGATTTGTTTTAAATCTTTTGAATCTAAAATTGACTATGACTCTCGGTGAGAGTCCCTTGCGAGGAACACGCTTTACCAGTATACGAGACTCGAGAGAAAACAGATTAATTTATCTAACTCTGTGGATCCTTGTTGTGTCTAGAATTTGTTTTATAAGATAGATTGTGGGTGGATTTCTATTGTTTTTGTCAGTGAGATCCCTTGTCGACCTTATTTATGATTATTAACTAAATGGATTTTTGCCCTTTTCCCACCGTGAATATTTGCCTTACATTTTGGATTTTCATGTCAAATTATTAGTATTCATCTCTTCTCTTTATCTTGTTTGTCATTTTTGTTTTCTTTGATTTCATGTAGAATATTTTTACTGCAAATCTTAATTAAGTGTTAGGGTAATTTGGACCAATAGGGCTTGGGTCTTGTAATTTGGACACGAATGTAGCTCCCACGGACACGACTAAATAACATAAGATACATAATACCCTTAAAATAAACATATAAAATTCTAAAATTAAAAAAAAAAGGAAAGAAAAGTCTATTTAGTATGCTGCCAAGTGTTTTGCAAGACTATTTAAAGTTAATTTGCTATGTATTATCATTTAAATCATTTAGCTTGTAAGTATATTCAGTTTTATGCATCGAATTATGAATTTTGATATAATTCAATTAATGTATATATATAAGTGTGGATGTATGTATGTGTCAAGAATACATGTTATTAATTATTAGTATAATGCATGCCTTGTTAAAAAAATAAAATAGAGCTAAGAAGTTTTTTTCCTTGTTTAAAAGTGATAAAACGACATCTTGTTGCTCTAGTAAAAGCAATAGAATATTTTATTATATTATCACTTTAGACCTTTTACGTGAATAATATGAAAACAAGCTACATGTCATAAAAAGTTTTGTTAGATAAAGTAAATATTGCTATAGTGTTGGTTTTGTTCAAGATGAGTGCTAACTGCCCTGTAGTGTTTTTGCTCGGTGATTAGGAATATGTTAAGATACCCTGTATGACTTAGGACGAATCTTATGAGTTATGACATGTTACTTGCTACTGAGTTTAGCTAGGGTTCGGTTGGTCAACATAAAACTCGATCCAATTGCATCCTTATTTATTGTGTTCTTGGTAGATTGAATCCATTTTTGGTGGCTATGGCAAGGTTTGAAATTGAACATGCTTGCAATTTTGATGGCCGAGGCAAGGTTTTTAGAAAAGGTGGGTTATTAGCATCCATACCATGGCAAACTTATAAAGAAGAAGTTACCTTTGGTAAAATGGGGTCTAAGGTGGAGCTTTGTTGATTATAAGTTGAATTCATTTTAACATTTTGGCATAGGTTGTTTTGTGTAATTTCCTTTCTTGGTTCTCGTGACTGGCTAGCCTATCCACATTCTCATGATCAAGAACTCTCAACTTTTCATAGCATCTATGTGCGCATATGATGTAAATTGAATCCTAGAATTCGTTTGCGTACTTTGGGATCATAATGAAGGTAATAAAGATCATTCTTAGAGTTAGTTGTTGAATGCTTTTTATTAGATATTCAAACAGCCGGAAATACATTTGGGGACCTCTTTTGTGTAACTTCTTTTGGCGAGTCTCACGAGGGAGGTGTTGGTTGCATTGTTGATGGATGCCCTCCTCGGTTGCCCCGAAGCTGATATCCAAGCAGAGCTTGACAGAAGGTATTCCATAATTTCTTAACCTTATGGCTCTGTTATGTCCACTAGGACATGTTTTTCGATTTTTTTTTCCAACATTATTATAGACAAAGGTTCAATAAGTGAAATATCATCATAGCATTATTAAAAGGTTTTAGTTTTAAGTAGATTTTAGTAATAAGTGATGGTAATATGAAATCGAAGATAATAATTAATCATCACTGAAAATGGTCATGAAAAATGATGAATGATTTTCATTTTATGGAAAAGAAGTGATGCTATATTGTATTTAAATACACAATTAGTTGATCCAAAAGTTAAAAATTATTTTTAGATGTATTTAAATTTTTGTGATTTTTTTTAATTTGAATAAAAGCCAAGTATTATAATTTTTTTGCACATGCTTCTAAGCTAATGTGCATTTACAATACATAGGAGGCCAAGTCAAAGCCAAGTCACCACCGAAAGAAAAGAGACCGACACTTGCAAAATATACTCCGGAGTATATGATGGTTAGATCCACATTATTTGATCAAATCTTGTTTATGAGTTAATATTTTGATCAAACTTGTTAGAGCAAATTATTTCAAAACTATTGATCAGATACGAACAAGCAACCTGACATCCTCAACATATTTTTACTTTTTCAAAATATGTATATATGTTCAAATCATTACTAAAAGATGGCTTAAAAAACCATATAGCTGACAGAGTGAGTTAACATGACAAACAAGATCAATTAGTGATTGGTCTTAGAAAAGTACAAGAAAGTGATAGAGTCTCACTTTCAATCAAGTTTCAATTCGTAATGTGTGATAAAACTAAACTAAAAATAAAAAGAATATTATAAAAACCCTACAATATAGATTAACAAAGCCTTCAACACAGGTGTGTAGAAGCTTATGTCGCATTTTGTGGGAATTTGCCCTTCGCCCCCTTTGGCACACCCACTTGCATGGGCATGCAAGGCCACATGCCACTCAACACACCCATCAACATGAACATGTTTGAGGGCATGTCAGCCACCATGCAAGCGACCACACTTCCCCACTCTCTTCCTTGCACGAATGTTCCATCTTAGGTTGTTTCTTGGCCTTTAGTCCATATCATTCTCTCCTACCTAAGAAGAACTCGACCCCAAGTTCTCTTTTGGATATCAAGGTACATCATATGATAAAATGAGAATATATGAACCTCGTTGGACATTTTTTAAATGCCCATACTATTAGGCAATCCAAACACATAGGTGTTATCATTTATTCTCTGCACTATTTGGTACAAGCTAGATTTCCTAGTTTGCAGCTTGTTGTACTTTCCCATTGAAAACCTTTCTCTTTGTATGAACACTATCACTTGATCACCCACTAAGAACAATTTCTTCTTACAATGTTTATCCACTACTGCTTTATCCTTAACATCTGTTTGTCTTATCTTTCCTCACACCCTTATTGTTAGTACTTACCTTACACTCAACGTATGTACAAATTTAGACTCCTTTATAGGATCATCCATCCTTTTTCAACTGCTTGATTGTAAGGAATGAACACTACTCCACCTTAAAAATTTTAGCACCATTCGCTAATTTTATAGGCGAGAGAGTAAATTTCATCCCATCCTTCTCTAACCTGTGCATATTGTCCTTACCCACATGTTAGGCGTTATGATGGGGATCAAGTAGCATCAAGAGTTCACGAGCCAAAGTCTAATGACCCGCTACATGGTATTGGAGGTCCAATGACAAGAGCTAGAGCTAAGCGAGTGGGAGAAGCCTTGCAAGGATTAGTTATGGAACTCCAAGAGCAAGAAGCAAGTCGACACAAGTCTAATTCAAGTCCAAAGTTAGTAAACATAATATATCAAAGCACGGACGAAGCGGAGGCCATCAACAATGGAACGATACCCTTCAGCAAAGGGAAGGTCGCCGACCTAGAGGCAAAGGAGAGCCGGCCTTAAGGGAAGCAACGCCGGCAGGTTAAGGCCGCCGGCCTTGGAATCTGCACCGCCGACGTAGAGCCAGCCTAGACATTCTTAGAACGTCTTTTCTTTTTTCTCTTTTCTTCCGTTATTTCAAAGCCGGCCATATATGCATTTAGGCTGCCAGCTTATGTGATATTTCGACTATAACACCTTGTTTTGTCATTTGAAATGACAGTTTTATCAATTTGAATGAAAATTTTCCTTGAGAGAATCCTCTCTTCTTTAGTTCTTACGAATAGAACTTCCTTCGATTTCTTCATCCTAAACGCTTGGAGAAATCTATCCGGATAGCTTAGGTTCTAATCGACGGGTTCGATTGAGGTCGGGTTACATTTCGTTTTTTATTCAATTTCGATTCTCGGGTTTGAATCCTTCTTGAACGTTGGGTCTTAGATCAATATCTAGGGTTTGCGTCATTTGGTATCAGAGCCAAGGCTCATTGAATCAGGTAATCTCTATCCTTGTTAATATTTTTGTTTAATTGATTGCATAAATTTTCCGTCGTAGTTTAAAAAAAAAAAGGAAAATTTGTTGTTGTTCGTGGTATTTTATATATGTAATTCCATCATTTCTATCCTTCGTTGATTCCATCATTTGCAAAAGAACCGAGAATATACATTTTGCTGAGGATTCCCATTTGTCAATATATATATATCTCTGCCATAGCTTTTGATTCTCATTGGTCAATTCATAAACACAATTGTCTACTGTCATTTTTGCCGAGGAATTGACATTCTTTTTAAGAGTCTTCAATTCGGCATATATATATATCCATTGTTCTGTCGAATTTGGCCTAAGAGAATAGTTACGTTGCTGTCCATTTTTAAGAAGGAATATCAATTCCTTATTTGCATTCATACGGTCACGAGATTGAGAAAGGCCGGTAATTATATAAAAAAAAAAATTCTAGTTTATATTTTTGTTTGTTTGTTTAATTGTTCGAGTTCATTGTTTTCTATCAAATTCACTATATTCCATATTGGTCAATCATAGTTATTCATTGAGTCGTCGTATTCTCGTGTTGTTGGAATTCTGAGTTGTTGGTTGATTTATTCGAGTGGTTTATTTTGGAGAAAAACTCATTGAGTTAGTTCTTGAGCAAGGATTTGCAAAGGAGAGTGGATTGGTGAGAATTTTATCGTGGAAAATCAAATTGTGAGATACACGAGTGTATACACATCTTTGAGTGTAAACTGGTGAGGGAGTGAATTGTGAGGACTTCTTAATTTGTTATTACTAACCTTTTTCTGTTGCAGCGATATGTCTGATCAAAGTCCAACTGGTGGAGAGAAGGGAGAAGTAAATAATAAAATGATGTTTGATGCTTTAATGAGTGAGATGAAAAGAATACTGAGTAGTGAACTGGAGCAAATCCATGTAAGGATGGATAAGATTGAGCAAGGTAGGGAGCCCACGGGTAGTACTTCTGTAGGGCGAAGAATTGAGAGGCTTCTAAGGAGGGGAGTGAGAATAGAAGAGGGAGAAGACACTGAATTAGGAGAGTATAATTTCGTGATGGGGAGAGAAAATACCCAAAGGAGAGATAATAACTTAGGTAGCATAAAGATAAAAATACCTTCCTTTCAAGGGAAGAATGACCCAGAATTATACTTGGAGTGGGAGCAAAAGGTTAATCACATATTTGAGTGCCATAACTATTCAGAGGACAAGAAGATTAAACTTGCAGCAGTTAAGTTCACTGACTATGCAAGTGTATGGTGGGATCAACTGGTTAGGAATAGGAGATGGTATGGAGAGGAGCTTGTTAGCACTTAGGGGGAGATGAAAACTATTATGCAAAAGATGTTCATTCCTAATCACTATTATAGGGATTTGCATAGGAAGTTGCAGGGTCTGACACAAGGGTCCAAAAGTGTAGAGGACTATTATAAGGAGATGGAAATAGCCATGATTAGAGCTAAGGTGGAGGAGGATGATGAAGCTACAATGGCTAGATTTATTAGTGGATTGAATAGGGAGATCACTGATATTGTTGATCTACAACATTATGTAGATATTGAGGAATTATTGCATAAGACGATCAAGGTTGAGAAGCAGCTAAAGGGAAAGAGTACTTTACGAAAGGGAAAGAGTACTTTAAGGTATCACCCAGTTTCAAGTTCTTCCAGGTATAATTCAACTTCTAGTTCTTCATGGAAATCGAATTAGAAGAATAACAAACCACCACTGAAAACTAAGGAGGAAGAGAAGGCTAAGGCACCGGTATCCTATTCGAAAGGTAACACTAAAACCAAATCTACTTCTAGATTGCAGGATATTAAGTGTTTCAGGTGCTAGGGATTTGGGCATATTGCATCGCAGTATCCAAACACTAAGGCGATGATCCTTTTGGAGAGTGGAGAAGTGGAGAGTGTGAGTTCAGGGGATGATGATGACATGGCCCCATTAGAAGATTGTAGTGATGTGGATTTAGAAGGGCCTGTAAAGGGAGAGATGCTTGTTACCAGGCGGGTTCTTAATACTCAACTTAAGGATGAGGGTGATAAAGTGCAGCAAGAGCATATTTTTCATACTAGATGCTATGTGAATAACAAGGTGTGTAGTTTGATTATTGATATCCGTAGCTATACAAATGTTGCTAGCACATTATCGGTTGATAAACTGAACTTGAAAACTGTGAAGCATGAACAGCCTTATAAGTTGCAGTGGTTGAGCGAATGTGAAGAGGTTAAATTGACCAAAAGGATACTGATTTCTTTCTCTATAGGGAAGTACCGTGATGAGGTATTATGTGATGTGGTACCTATGCAGGCTTGCCACATATTGTTGGGATAACCTTGGCAGTTCGATAGGAAGTTCACTCATGATGGTTATCACAATCGGTATTCCTTCATTTTGAATAAGAGACAGGTGATTTTGACACCCCTCAACCCTTGGGAGGCTAGTGAGGATCAGTTGAGAATTGCTAGAGAATTTAGAGAGAGAAGGAAACACAAGAGTGAACAAGAAAAGAAAATTGAGACTGTGAAAGAGAGTGGCAAAAACACACTAGTGAGTTATGAGAAGAAAGAATTAGAGGGAAACACGAGTGGCATTGGAGAGGCAAGTGAGATTAAAAGTGCTTTAAAGGCAAAACGACACTTGCTTGTACTGATGTACAAGGATGTTTATCTTTCCACTGACCATATTAACCCTTCTTTGCCTAAAGTTGTTGTTTCTCTTTTACAGGAATTTGCTGACTTATTTTCTGAAGAAGTACCAAGGGGATTGCCTCCACTAAGAGGCATTGAACACCAGATTTATTTTATTCCAGGTGCTTCCATTCCTAATCGACCAGCTTATCGGGCCAATCCAGAGGAAACCAAGGAGATCCAGAGGCAAATTGATGATTTGGTAGAGAAGGGGTTTGTGAGAGAAAGCCTCAGTCCATGTTCAGTTCCTGTCATCTTGGTTCCCAAGAAGGATGAAACATGGCGAATGTGTGTTGACTGTCGAGTAATCAACAAGATCACAGTTAAGTATAGACATCCTATCTCTAGACTTGATGATATGCTTGATGAGTTGCATGGTGCTTGTTTGTTTTCCAAAATTGATTTAAAAAACGGCTATTACCAAATTTGCATGAAAGAGGGAGATGAGTGGAAAACGACTTTTAAAACTAAGCATGGTTTATATGAGTGGATGGTAATGCCTTTTGGATTAACAAATGCGCCTAGCACGTTTATGAGGTTAATGAATCATGTTCTTCGTGCTTTCATTGGGAAGTTTTTTGTTGTATACTTTGATGACATCTTAGTTTACAGCAAAACTTTAAGTGAACATGTTCAACATTTGCAAAGTGTGTTTACTGTTTTGAGAGGAAACAATTTGTATGCGAACTTGAAAAAGTGCACCGTTTGTATGGAAACTGTGGTTTTTCTTGGCTTTGTTGTAAGTGCGAAGGGGATTGCTGTAGATGAAGAAAAGGTGAAGGCGATTCGGGAGTGGCCGACACCAAGGAATGCAAGTGAGGTCAGGAGCTTTCATGGGCTAGCAAGCTTTTACAGAAGATTTGTTAGGGACTTTAGTTCCATAGCTGCTCCTCTAAATGATCTTGTTAAGAAGAACACCGAGTTCAAGTGGACTAAAGTGCATGAGCAAGCTTTTAAGACTTTGAAAGGTAAGTTGACTAATGTACCTTTACTTGTTTTACCTAATTTTGAAAAAGTTTTTGAGATTGAATGCGATGCTTCCGAGAAAGGTATTGGTGGTGTTTTAATGCAGGATTCCAAGCCAATCGCTTATTTTAGCGAAAAGCTCAGTGGTGCTACATTAAACTACCCAGTCTATGACAAGGAGCTATATGCTTTGGTAAGGACCTTGTAGACTTGGCAACATTACTTATGGCCTAAGGAGTTCATCATTCATTCTGATCATGAAAGTTTGAAATTCCTGAAAACTCAAGGTAAGTTGAATAGGAGGCATGCGAAATGGATGGAGTTCATTGAGACCTTCCCATATGTGATCAAATACAAGCAAGGAAAAGAGAACGTAGTGGCTGATGCACTTTCTCGAAGGTATTCACTTTTGACTTCTTTGCAAACTAAATTGCTTGGGTTTAAACTCATTAAGGAGTTATATGAGACTGATGCTGACTTTGGTCAAATTTGGGCTGCTTGTGCTGAGTCTGAATATTCTAATTTCTATAGGCATTATGGGTATTTGTTTAAGAAAGATAAGTTATGCGTGCCTAAAAGCTCTGTGCGTGAATTGCTTGTGAGGGAAACACATAGGGGTGGTTTAATGGGACACTTTGGTGTTAAAAAGACTTTGGATATTTTGCATGAACATTTTTATTAGCAAAAAATGAAGCATGATGTGCAAACTGTGTGTGACAAGTGCATTGCATGTAAATAGGCCAAATCCAGAGTAATGCCCCATGGAGAATACATTCCATTGCCTGTGCCTAATCAACCTTGGACTGACATTTCTATGAATTTTGTGTTAGGATTACCACGATCTCAAAGTAGCAAAGATAGCATATTTGTTGTTGTCGATAGGTTTAGTAAGATGGCTCACTTCATTGCCTATTCTAAAACTAATGATGCACAACATATTGCCGATTTGTTCTTTAGGGAGATTGTACGGTTGCATGGCTTGCCTAAATTCGTTGTGAGTGATAGGGATGTGAAATTCTTAAGTCATTTTTGGCGTACTTTGTGGAATAGGCTAGGCACTAAATTGTTGTTCTCTACCATTGCACACCCTCAAATCGATGGTCAGATAGAAGTAGTCAATAGGACTCTTTCAACCTTGTTACATGCTGTGATTCATAAGAATTTGAAACAATGGGAGAAATGTCTGCCACATGTAGAATTTGCATATAATAAGACTGTGCATTTCACTACATCTTATTCTCCATTTGAGGTGGTGTATGGTTTTAACCCTCTGACTCCATTGGATATTTTGCCTTTGCCTGTTAACGAATTTGTTGATCTTGATGGAAAGAAAAAGGCAGAGTTTGTGAGGGAATTGCATGCTCAGGTTCGCGCCAACATTCAGAAGAAAAATGAGCATTATGCTCGACAGGCCAATAAGGGTCGTGTGAAAACTGTTTTTCATCCAGGAGATTGGGTGTGGGTATATCTGAGAAAAGAGAGGTTTGTTAAACAGCGGAAATCTAAGTTACACCCTAGGGGAGATGGGCCATTTCAAGTGTTGGAGCGCATCAATGATAACGCTTACAAGATTGACTTGCCAAGTCACTATAGTAATGTAAGCGCAACTTTTAATGTTTCTGATCTTTCTCTGTATGATGCAGGTGATTCGAGGACGAATCTTTCTGAGGAAGGGGGGGAATGATGGGGATCAAGTAGCATCAAGAGTTCACGAGCTAAAGTCTAATGACCCGCTACATGGTATTGGAGGTTCAATGACAAGAGCTAGAGCTAAGCGAGTGGGAGAAGCCTTGCAAGGATTAGTTATGGAACTCTAAGAGCAAGAAGCAAGTCGACACAAGTCTAATTCAAGTCCCGAGTTAGTAAACATAATATATCAAAGCACGGACGAAGCGGAGGCCATCAACGATGGAACGACAGCCTTCAGCAAAGGGAAGGCCACCGGCCTAGAGGCAAAGGAGAGCTGGCCTTCTTGGCCGGCCTTGAGGGAAGCAATGCTGACAGGTTAAGGCCACCGGCCTTGGAATCTGCACCGCCGGCGTAGAGCCGGCCTAGACATCCATAGAACGTCTTTTCTTTTTCTCTTTTCTTCCGTTATTTCAAAGCCGGCCATATATACATTTAGGCCGCCAGCTTATGTGATATTTCAACTATAACACCTTGTTTTGTCATTTGAAAGGACAGTTTTATCAATTTGAATGAAAATTTTCCTTGAGAGAATCCTCTCTTCTTTAGTTCTTGCGAATAGAACTTCCTTCGATTTCTTCATCCTAAACGCTTGGAGAAATCTATCCGGATAGCTTAGGTTCTAATCGACGGGTTCGATTGGGGTCGGGTTATGTTTCTTTTTCGATTCAATTTCGATTCTCGGGTTTGAATCCTTCTTGAACGTTGGGTCTTAGATCGATATCTAGGGTCCGCGTCACGTTAATATCATACTGCTAAGGTCTACCAAACAATAAGTGATAGGTATTCATATCCACTATATCACAATACACCTCATCCGGTATTTATCAATGAAAAAAGGTACTTTTTAGCACTCTTTAATTACAATCTTCTTTGATGCATTGATCCATCCAAAGGTATATGGATTAGGATGTTTGTCTATTGGTAACTGCAGTGCTTGTACAACTTTTCTACCTATAATATTTTCACAACTACCGCTAGCCACTATCGATTCAAAAAGCAACCCATCAATTGTATACCTAGTGTGAAACAATTGATGCCGCTGAGTCTTATTCTCCCACTTCGGTGCCAGCATCAATTTCCTAATTACATAAGCTTGCTCACAATATTCATCATCTTCCTCATAGTACTCATCACCCCTATCAAGCTCACAACGAATTCCATACTCTTCATCCTACTCTACTAAGTTAACCCCTCTTCTGTTAGGACATTCATTGGATCAATGCCCAGGTTGATTACAACTGTAACACTTTCCCAATATAGACTTTGCATAAGAATTACTCTGCCTTTGTATGTCTTTTATCTCAACTAGTTTCTTTCCCGTTACTTTCTCTTCTTTGTTATCACTAATCCCTTCTTGCGTTTCTAAGGTGGTCTTACTTTTCTCAACCATAGATTTATTCAAACTCTTATCCCTGAATCTACTACTACTACCATCAAGTCTACTACTTCTCTCCTATAACATCCACTTGGCCCTAAGGGCCATATTTTTAGCATCATTCAAAGTACACAAAACATATACCCCAATTTTATCTAAAATCTGCAATTTCAAACCATCTAAATATCTGGCCACCTACTGACCTAAGAGAGTGTGAAGGTCAGTAGGTGAATGACCTTCACTCTCTCTTAGGTCATTCCTCTTTGCCAATCGTATGAATTCCACAGTATATTCATGTACAGTCTTCTATCTTCGGCGACACCTCTAATATTGCTGAAAAATGATCTACTTATAATCGGGAGGCTAGAAATCTTAATGGAGCAATTGCTTCATTCTATACCAAGTTCTCACGAGTTGTTTACCCTCACAAAATCACCTATTATGGAGCCTCTCTCACCAGGTTGAAACACCCCCTTTCGGTCTACAAGCTACTAATTTCAGTCTATTTCCTTTAGGTATTTTCATATATTCAAAAAATCTATCTATTTCAACATCCAATCAATAAAATCTTCAATATTTAAATTATCATTAAAGTTGGGAATGTCAACCTTCAACTTAAATTCCTTGCTATCTTTGAAGTTGCACCTACCATCATATCTCCTGTATCTACCACCATCACCAACTCTCCTGCATGGTCGTTCTTCCTCAAACAACATCTAGTCTTCCTCCTCCAAATCATCCTATACATCTGTAACCCATGATTTGCGACTACAAGTTTGATAACAGGATCGCCACACACATGCTCTACCCGAGGTCGCATCCCACCACCATTCTTGTCTCTATTGGCGTTGAATCCCATCACATAGAAATGCTTGATCAATGTCATCAAAGCGTTATTCTAAACGCTGGAATCTCTGATCCATGTTATTTAATACCGTTCTTTGATCTTGCAATTTGGTTCACAAGGCTTCCACATCCCGAGCAACGTCCGAAATGTGACCGCCCACTAAACCGCCACCTCTTGACATCATCGCAAGAGTTTCCCACTCTGATACCAACCAACGCAACTAGTTAGTGTGACAAACAAGATCAATCGGCGATTGATCTCAGAAAAGTACAAGAAAATGATAGAGTCTCGCTTTCAGACAAGTTTCAATTCGTAATACGTGATAAAACTGAACTAAAAATAAAAAAATACTATAAAAACTCTAAAACGTGAATCAACACGGCCTTTAGCATGAACTTATAAAAACCTGTGTCACATTCTATGAGAATTTGCCCTTCACCCCCTCTGGCATGCCCTTGCACAAGCATGCAAGGCCACATGTCACTCAGCATGCCCACCAACATAGGCGTGTTTTAGGGCATGTTAGTCACCACACAAGCGACCACGCTTCCACACTCTCTTCCTTGCACGAGTGTTCCATCTTGGGCACAATTTCCCTCCCTTATCCTGGGAAAAGTTCGAAAAAATTATTAAGTTGTGTTTGTTTGGCCGAAAATGCCATACTCTCTAATATTTTGCGTGTGATAAGCTTTGCAGGAATACCAGGAAATGTTTGCTGCGTATAGACCGTCTCATGCAGATGCAACTTATGACATGAAATACGGTGTGAGAGCTGTGAAGGTAATAGATCTTTCTGCAGCAATTGGCATATTACATGCTAATTATGCAACTAATGATTATTGCTTTTCAAATTTTTAGGAAGGTGGTAGACCTTCAGCAAGAGAAACTAGAGGAAGAGTTGCCTCTGGAACTATTGCTAAGAAAATCCCGAAGGAATTTTCAGGAACGGAGGTTTGTAACAAATTCGTAGGCCCTGAATGCTTACTTTCTTTCTTAATGCTTGAGAAAAATGGTCATGCAGCATAGTAATCGATACAGTCACTGGTATGGATCCACAGATTTGTTCTTCTTGGTTTAGCGTTCGATCTAGGACGGATTTTGAGTATATTGTGTAATTGGATTGGAAGAGATCTCACGAACAGAGCAGTTCGAACTGGGTGGAGTAATGTCCATCTACCCTTGATTGGGATTTCTTGAGTTTGGAATGAAACTAGTCCATCTCTAGAGCTTTGGCCTTGTCTTTTGATGCTATCCATATGTCTGTCAAGAGGTATTAGAGCAAGTGTTTGCATCTGTGAAGTTTTGGCGAATGATAATGAAAGCGTGGTTCTATCATCAGCGAAACAGAGAATTTAGAATGGTGACAGAGATGAAATGCGCTCCCTTGTGCACCTAATCCAATTTGGTTCCTCATAATTACGTACTCTTGCCGGTTCCTCCCTTCAGGTGCTTGCTTATGTCTCTCGAGTGCACCAGGTTCAACTTCCAGACGAGTTGGTGGATCATGAAGCTCTGACAATGGATCAAGTATGATACTTCAGTGCTCTCCTTTGTATCATCTTTTCATATTCTGGCTTCTTTTGGCATACCCTTTTATTTTCTATTTCTTCTTTACATGGCTTGAGTTTGACTTGTCTAAACAAATATTTACCCAGATAGAGAGCAACATTGTTAGGTGCCCTGACCCTGATTATGCTGAGAAGATGCTCGCAGCGATAGACGATGTACGTATGACAGGAGACTCTTATGGTGGTGTTGCCACGTGCATAGTGCAAAATCCCCCTCGGGTAAGAATGACCCTGACAGCAAATGTTAAATTTAGCATCTAAAATGTCCATCTTCGAGGAGATTAACAAGATCAAAAGAGAACGAGATGTAGTATGCATTATGTAAAATTATTTACAATGAACACGTCTAGTAGGGGAAAATCGTGAGTACAACCATAAAACTATTAAAGATGTAAACAGATCTCCTAAAACCCGCTTTCATCTCTTCATAACTTTTGAAAATATGTAATTACCCCCTATCACATTGCTAAAGCTCCCAAAATCTTCGCCAAAAGACCCACAACAGTCGCGGTTGCTTTAATAGCAGTTTAAGAGGAAAGTGTATATTTTAATGCTCTTTGCCTTGGAATACTGAAGTTTTTCGTCCTTATTTTAACATCAGGGACTTGGTTCACCGGTTTTTGACAAACTCAATGCTTTGTTTGCTAAAGCTGTATTATCACTGCCAGCATCTATCGGCTTTGAAATCGGCAGCGGTTTCGCAGGTAGATAAAAATAATTAGGTGCAATCCTAGTTTTTTTTTTTTTTTTTCTACTGCTATGCAATTACTTTGATCTATGAACAACATTGCAGGGTCTTTACTGAGGGGTAGCGAGAATAATGATGAGTTTTACATTGATGAAACTGGACGAATGAGGACACGAACAAATCGTTCTGGTGGCATACAAGTTTGAAAATTGTATTGTGATATGTAGGGTGAAATAACATGTTATTTTCTTTTGGGTAAATTGTAAGGACACCTAATGCAAACTGTTTAAGTTATATAGACATTCAAAATTTTAAAATAATTCACTTTTACTCATCGAAAAATATAAGCACCACATAAATCTTTCCATCAATATAGTATTAAATCAATTTTCTGTATCAATATAAATTTATAATTTATTTAGATTGATTTATAACTTCATTTTAGACATACTCATCACTATGTCAAGAATACGATAAACGTAGATAATGAGTCAGCATGAAAAGAATAATAATCAATGTATAATTATATAAGAGACCGATTATACATTATATTAAAGGGAAAATTGTCTTGGTATTAATATTTTTAAAGAGATATGAGTCTTGCATATTAAAAATTTTGAGTTGTAGCTCTAATTTATAACTTTTTCACTCTTTTCAAATTTCTTTTCTTTTTCTTTATTTCCAGGGAGGAATATCTAATGGGGAAGTCATAAAAATGAGAATAGCTTTCAAGCCAACACCTACGATCAGAGTAAGCTCTCTATCTCCATTATTATTATTTTTTTTTTTTTTTATAGCCGAAAAGCGTATGCATGTATACGTTAAAGTGAACTTGAAGTATTTTGTGTAAGTATTTTGTCTTATCTTACGTACACAAATAGATACAATTTCGGTGTATAGCCGATTCTTATTTGGTGATTTTTTACATGTAAAGTAATAAAAATTTGCTTGAGGGTTTTGCAGAAAAAGCAGCGCAGAGTCACCAGAGACAGGCAATAAATTGAATCGGTGGTCCGTGGACGCCAGGAACCTTGTGTGCTGCCCCTAGAGGTAAATATGCTTCTACAATTTGTGTAGTACTTTCTCAGATAGAATTTAAGTAAAAAAAAAAAAAAAAACACTTCAATGATTCTATGCCAATTCCATTCTATTAGAGCATCTTTATCAAGATAGTTGGCACAATTTCCATGCCAAAAGCTCCTATTTTATAGATAGAACATAAGTAAAATCTTAAAATGTAGTCATTGCTTAATCCATGAGTACATTGTCATGCAGCGGTTCCAATTGTAGTAGCCATGGTAGCATTGGTGCTTGTAGACTAGTTGCTGGGGCAGCATGCACAGTGTAACCTCTTCCTTATCAACTCTGAGCTTCAGGATTCCATTTCATCACATACAATAAGCAATGCTAGATTAATGACTCACTAAGGCGATAAAGTTTTAATTATACTAACACGCGCATGGATCAAAACATTGTTTAAGAAATAAGGACTCAGGACATCCAAAGGGGATTTCATTTTTTCTTCCTTAATTTTCGGTTTCTCCTGAGTTTTCAACCTGATTGCATCCAAAGCTGTGTACAACTGCCAAAAAATAAAACTATGTCAAGCTCCATAAGGAACTAAGTAGCCACCTTCATATGTAAATGATTGTAAGTTGTCACTTGTATGGATTACCAATTATCATCAGTTTAAATTCACAAATAAATGTATTTAGCTAAAGAGTTGAATAGCTTGGGCCTAACCATTATTAGCCTTTATATTTCTAGGCCCATTAACTCTAGCCCAATAGTACATATAGCTTGTAAAACTAGCGCTGGAATATACACGGATTTTGCTTAAAATATATGGATTAATGAAAATAATAGATTATTCAATTTAAAAACTATCATAATTATACATGAGGATGTATATTTATAAATTGTTTCAAATATGATGCCGTGCCAATTATAATATTTATATATTACATATTATAGTTTTATGCAACTATTATTGCCTTGATTATAAGAAATTACGTGGCTTTAAAAAGAGTTATAATCCTTTAATTTGCAGGAATGCAATATTATATATCATAAATTCTGACATCTTGTATTAAATTATGTAAAAATTGTAACTTTTTCATAAGTAATATTGCTTATTTCTGTGAGTAGTTACAATGTAGATGGTATATAAAATCATTCTCATACCTTACCTTATATTTTCAAGTTTTTAATTTTTTTAATTAGAACCTATATTATATTGCCTACTTTATAGGTGTAGGTTTTAAAAATTAGAAATGGAATCTATCTCTTAACACATAATTAAAATAATATAATTATTAATGACAAAAAAAGTATTATAATGAAAATCTATAAGTAATTTTGTCAAATATAATAATGATAATGAAAAGATATAACCGGTATAAACCTACAAAATTATATATATATATATATATATATATATATATATATATATATATAGATTCATAAAACAATTACCGAAACTAATGGAATCGTGGTATTTGCTTTTGCTTTTCACATGGCTTCCTACTATATTCTATTTTCCTATGAACGCCAAACATAATTTTTTGTATTAATCGAGAAACAAAATAAAATAAAAATTGTATGTCCAGTACTCTGCCTTTTGCCTTCCAAGTTGAAGATAAACATATCATCTAATATTATTATTATTACTAAAAAAAAAAAACAGCAAAAAGTTGCGAAAGAGAAGCGACAACAAACGACACGGGTCATCATCACACATTTGGACAATTTTTTTTTAATTATAATGTTTACAAAGGAGGATTAATCTAATTATTGGTGGTAGAGTACTTGAAAGAAATTCCAAATTAGAAGACGAATCTCGAACGGCTATCTAAAACAGTGCTACATTTATAGAAAAAAAATAATTATTGGAGAGAGAGAGAGAGAAACGGGCCCAAGCCTATCTAACGGACGAAATTTTATTGTATTGAAAATACTATAATTATGCATTTTAATATATCAATATATATACACAATAAATTTTCATTCCCATGTAATCATCATATATATAATATATATATCAATTGCTTTATTGACTTTACTTTGGGCGCTGATCTCATCAAGGTTTTGTCTCAAATCATGAAGAAAAGTAGGATGCTTTAGTCGTAAAAATGTGTGGTTTCCTAAATACACTGTTGGGGTGGATCTATTACAATATATATAGGGGTATTAAAAAATATATAGTTCTTTTACAATGTAGTTTATGACTAAATTAAACAGTTTGACAGTATCAAAATGCATTACTAAAGAAAGAAAGAAATTTCTTAGAATTATATGATAGAATCTTCATTCCTCACTTTTATTACTTTTAGTAGTCTTCTTTTTTTTTTTTTTCCTTAAATGGTTGAAAGGATATTTGCATTTGTGCACAATAATGGATGATTAAAAAATAAAAAATCCAATTTAATTGCAAATAGATATAAGATATATAAAAATAGAATCATGAAAAAAAATGATAAAAGGGAAGAACATGTGGTTTGAATTGAATTATCTTAAAATGGTTCCTTTTAGCATCCCAAATTGTTAAAATGGTTCAATTTGATGGTGAGATTGCAAATCGAATGGCATATTGACTAACCCATTTCGACTTGTATCCTTCCACTTAACATTAACTATTTCAAGTAAGATAGGTTTATTTAGATATTATTGTTTTAAAAGTAAATTCAAAACAACTAATTTGAAATTTTAAACTCATTTAATATGCAAGACTTTATTCTTATATTTTATTATTTTCCTTTAAAAAATGCCTATAACAACAATTAAAACCCATCATATAAACAAATCAATGTAAATAATCACATTTTAACACTTAAAAAGACTTTCATTGTTACTATCACATTAGATTTAATTACATATAAACAATAAGCAAGTTAGAAAATTTTAATGCAACAAATATAGGCATGATAGATCCATCTTAGGGTTTCAATTCTATATTCATGTGAGAATAATTTTAATATAATAAATATAGGCATGATAGATGCATCTTAGGGTTTCGATTCTATATTCATGTGAGAACAATTTAATTATTGAGAGGTGCGAATTTTATGCTAATAAAAAAGAATAACAAAAGTGGTATCACAAATGTTAGTCTATGTGGCAAAATTAGTCCTACAAAAGTAAGAAGGGTGTAGGAAAATGGGCAACAGGCAAAAGGAAGCTTTTTGGTGGAGTAGGTCGGAAAGGAATGAATAGAGAGCTATGCATAGGAGTTGACCCGGGACAGAAAAGAAAAGACACAAAAAAAAAAAAAAGAGTAGGTGAATACACCTCTTATATTTTATTTATGTACGATTAGCTTTTATTTTAAGATTATATATATATTTAGACTAAATCTTAAAAAAAGAAATGCGTCTAGACTCTTTCGTGACATTTTTATCTTGATTTGGTGCATTTTCTTTATTTTACTATTCCTTTATTATTTTATCTAAGAATAAAAAAAAGTAAAATAAGGTATAATACATTTTTTTTAATATCAAGATCTAAATATATAATTTTTAAAATAAAAAAATTAAGTACATATATAAAGCAAGTATGTAATTTACTGTGAAAATAAAGAACCTATTAAATTGACTTAAAAGGCAATAAACTGGTAACTTTAATTTCCATTTGGGAATGAATTATTATAGTGATGTTAATCTTGAACTTTCCTAGCAAGTTGACTCAAAAAGTAAAATAATAATAATAAATAAAATAAAAAGTCTAATGATCCGTTTACTTATAAGTAATAAAAAAGTAGAATAATTATTCTTTCTTAACTCTTTATTATTTTATTTATTTAAAAAAAATAAAACTTTTTTATTATCACTATTACTATATTGTCAATGAAAAAAATAATTATTGGTATTTTTGTGCTTTTATGTACATAAATAAGCCGTGACAATTACAAATATTTTTTCATTGCATGATTTGATGGTGTTAATAAATAGTTTTCAAAAGCTTATTTTTATTTCATGAAAGTTATTGTATATTAAAATTTTATTAATAATTATTTATTATTAATCAAATAATATGATTTTATCAATTGAAACTTTTCTAATTACATCCCGTGTGTAAAAAAGGGGATGATGATGATAACAAATGATTAAGAATTATAAGGCCTAAGCATAGGGATTTCACCCTTATTGAAAACTTTTTTAGTTCAAGACAACAGTGACCAATTGGCCCCCAAATAAAATTTTAATAAATAAAGAACAATTCACCCTCCATTGTTTTTAAAGGTCGGTTCGTTAGGCTAAACAGCACATTTGTGATTACAAGTGATGTGACTGATTGAAGTGATTAGCAAATAGTAATAATCAACTTATTTCTAATCTTCTCCACAATTTTCGGCCAGATATTCCTAAAGAAAAAAGGTAGACCTCGGTAACCTCAAATCAAATCACCCCAATGATTTTCTTTTACCTTTAGATATGCTGCCAAAAGTCTCAAACAACCATTACATCGATTTAAGAAAGATAAAAAATTAAAATACAAATTTTATGAAGTCCAATGTGTTAATTTTATATGGGTTTCATCTTTTCACACATTTTTTTTTAAAGTCATTTATTTAAAGCTTCTATAAGACAATTTATATGCGCGTTGATAAAAAAAATATTTAGCATTTGAATTTCTCTATTTTCCTAAATTTATAAATTAATGATTTCAAGTTTGTATAATTTAATCTTATTGGCCAAGTTCAAAATTAACTATATTATAATTTTTAATTATTTGTCCTAGTGATAGATCCAAATGATTAAATATAATTTGGAATGTGTTAAATGCATTGAATTATTGTGACCCGACCTAAATTATAACTCGGCTCGATATTTTGGGGGCACAAAGTATAAGGGAAGCCCTTTGCATGTGCCTGTTATATATATAAATGGTTTTAAGATTCTTATAATATATACTATATTAATTATTCTTAAGGAATAAGAATTCTCTTCTTACTCGTGACATAAGCCATATTGGACAACTCACATAAATTCGTATGTGTTCTTTATTTTTTCAATTTATTTCTTATTAAATATCTATTATTCGCACAACAATTGGTGCCAGAGCTTGTTTGCATAAGGTTCTTATTCAAATATGGTTATCTAGGGTTTTCCCTTGCTAATTAAAGTTGTCATCCCATAAGTTTGAAATTGAGAAATTTAATGGATCAAACAATTTCACTCTATGGAAGTTGAAGATGAGGGCCGTTCTAATTTAGTAGGGGTGCACAACATCACTGGAAGGAGAAGAAAAATTGCCTAAGAGTTTAAAGAGGAGAAAGCTAAGAATTTGGCAAAGGCACACAATACAATTCTATTAAGTCTAATCGATGAGGTCTTAAGAGAGGTAGTAGATGAAACAACTATGACGTAGTTATGGAAAAGACCTGAAAGAAAGTATTAGAAGAAATCCTTAATGAATCGTTTATATCTAAAGCAATGTTTATATACCTTGAGTATGACAGAAAATACACCAATAAAAGATCATATTGATCATTTTAATCGAATCATTCTAGATTTACAAGGTATTGGAGCTAAAATTGAAGATAAGGATCAAGATATCATCCTTCTTTGTTACTTACCAAATTCATATGAGAATTTTATTGATACTGTATTGTATGGTAGAGAGACTATCTCTACTAGCAATGTGAAAGATGCTATATAGTCTAAGAAATTGAAGAGAAAGGTCTCTAACTCTAATGAAGATGGATCATATTTAGGTTTGGTTATTAACAAAGGTAGGCATAAGGATAAGGATGGTGAGAGTAGGAGTAAGTCATGCTAAAAATCAAGGTCTAAAGGACCTCGATGCTATCATTGTAAAGAAAAGAGGGCAAAACAGAAAGGAATGCCCACAACGAAATAAGAGAAATGAAAAGAAAGAATCAAATGGTAAAATGCACAACTACAGTACAAGAGAGCTATGATGAAGGCAAAGGCAACGATGTTTTCATAGTTAATACTTTAGGTTTTGTAAATACTTGGGTTATGGACATTGATACATCCTATCACATGACTTCTCCAAAGGATCCGCTCATTTCCTTAAAGGAATGAAATGGTAATGTGAAACTAAGTGATTATGAGCTTGGTGTCAAGGGTAGTGGTTATGTGCAAATTAAGATGTATGAAGGGATGGTTAGAACATTTGATGCTTGGTATATATCTTGGTCTATGCAAAATTTTGATTTCTTTAAGTACTCTCGATAAACAAGGGTATATTTTTTCTAATGAAGATGGGTAGATTAAAGTTTCAAAGGGTGCTCCAATAGAGATGAAGGGTAAACTGTAGCATGGAGTTTATGTCTTGATGGGCAATTCGATGATGAGAACTGTGGCGATCTCTCGCTCCTTAGAACAACATAATGATTGTACAAAATTTTGGCATTGCAAATGAGGTCATATGAGCGAGAAAGGGCTTGCAATTTTGAGCAAACAAGGATTGTTAGATGGTGCCAAACTAGGGAAATTGAAATTTTGTGAGACTTGTGTTATGAACCTAAAGTTAAGTTCAATTCTAGTAAGCATACTTCTATGAGTATCCTTAACTATAACCATTCAAATTTGTGGGGTCCTTCTCCAGTTAAACCCTATGGCAAATGTAGATACTTTGTTACTTTCATTAATGACTACTCTAGAAAAATTTTGGTATATTTTTTGAAGTCAAAGGAAGAGATCTTTAGGCGGTTTAAGGAGTGGAAAACCATGGTGGAAATACGTACCAAAAAATAGGTTAAGAAACTCAAAATAGATAATGGTTTAGAATTCTATGATGAATCATTTGATGAGTTTTACAAGAAAGGTATAGTAAGGCATCGCGTTGTATAGCATACACCACAGCAAAATGGTATTATAGAATGCATGAACCAAACACTTTTGCAACATGCTTGATGCATGTGGTTAAATGTTAGACTTTTGAAGTAATTTTAAGTTTAGGCAACTAATACTGCTTGTTATATGGTGAACAAATCTCCCTCAATAGCAATAGATTTTAAGACTCCTCAAGAGGTATGGTATGTTACTCCCTCTTATTATTCTAACTTGCATATATTTAGATGTCCTACTTATGCTCATGTTAATAAGGGTAAACTTGAGCCTAAGGCAATGGAATGCATATTTCTTGGGTATGTTATTGGAGTTATAGGGTATAGATTGTGGTGTACTAAAAAGGATAGAACTACAAAATTTATTATCAACAAAGATGTTACCCTAATAAGTTTGTTATGTTTCGCCAAAAAGAGGAGTTTAGTGATTTTATAGGTAACAGAGATCAGGGTGTTGACCAAAAGTGGAGTTTGAGTTTAAAACTTCAAAAGGGATGGCTACAAATCTTATAGAACAGCCCGAGGATGTATAAGGAGAACAATCACAAAGTATAGCAACAAAAAGAACAAGAAAAGAAATCAAAAGGCATTTGAGGTATGTAGATTGTGTTGGTGTTGTTGGTCTTAATTTTGTTGTATATGCTTTAGTAGTAGTGGAGAGTATTGATTCTAATGAACCAAGGTCATACAAAGAGGCATACAGAGTAAAGAAGCATCAGAATGGTTGATTGCTATGAATGAGGAGATGCAGACTATTTCAAAGAACAAAACATGGAAGCTAGTACCATTACCAAGGGGTGTGAAGCTAGTAAGGTCATTATTTATAACCGGCTTTGTTCTTCTCATTCTAGCTCTTATGTTGTTTATTAATAGTCTACAAAATCTAACGATAATTAACACTCATTACTTTATTATGTAAGCTATTAATGAGAGGAGGCTTTTAGACTGCCTATTCCACCTCTTTAACAATAAATCAAGATTTTGATTTTTTTTCCCATACCCCATTTATTTTTTATAATAGATATTTATATAAGTACATATTATTTTCACTCAGATATATACAAATGATACAACAAGAACATTAGCTCACATATAATATTATTTATATATCTAAAACCTATCATACATAAAGACAAATGTTGAAAAGATAAAAATTACAATATGTTTTAAGGTAAATGCATCAAAAGTCCACAAAACATTTGGAGACTTTGTAGGTGAGTCATAAAAATCTCAATTTCAATAATTAGATACTAAAACTTGAAAGAATGTTGCACAGTCAAGTACTAGATAATTATGTACATACCAACATGATACATCTTAACATATTCTTGCCACGTGGAACCCTTGTGATATGCCATGTATTTTTCTAAATAAGAAGTAACAAGCATCATGGAAGCTAGAAAAAAAAAAACCTTGTTGTTGAAATAAGAAAAGTTTAAAAATTTTACAAACACAATTATGCATACTATGAGAGGTTGGCTAGCTACTAGGGTTAGAAAAGCAAACTAAAGAAGTCAACTCACTTAACAAGTGAATTAAATTTTTTTGCTAAATTTATCTTTTATTGTATGTTAAGCAGATTTATTTGTATTAACCCATAGATTAATAGATGAATTTGTATAAACCATCTACTTTATATATGAATTAAAATTTTATGATCCAACCCGTATTTTTTTACGATATTAAATAAACTGACCTACACGATCCACTTCGCTCAGCTCTGCTAGCTCCATAGGAGATGGCATCACAAGCACAATGGCGATGGCAATGCCCCCAAAGGGAGGCCATTAGCCGTCCTCAATACGGGGAAATCATAGGTGGTATGGGTCACTCAACTTCTGTAAAATAACGACTGGCAATACCACCCCACGATGGTCACTTTCCATTTGAATATATCAATCAAATTAGTGCCACATGGTCGTTTAGAAAATACAATGGGAGTTTTAAAACTTTCACTTTTAGCATTTAAATTGATTATAATAGAAGAATCGACAAAAACTCCAACAGAGATTACTAGTCATTGTAAAATGTAAATATGGTGATTAGGAAAAAGAAGATTATTGTGGGCTGGCGAGGTGGTTTAGTGGTGGAATGCTTCATGGTAGCTGGAATTGATAGTGACATTTCCTCTCTCAAAATAAAAAAAAAAAATGTTCAAAATAGATGGAAATAATATGACAATTATTAAATTACTCCTCATAGTTTATCATAATAAAATAGGGATGACTTTACTAAACACCAACATCATTTACTTTTATTATAATACCAACTAAAAAAGAAAAAACTCTTTATTCCCTTCATTATCCTTCCATCATTTGCAAACAAAGCTGAAAATTATAATTCTTTTTTATTTCCACCCCGTTTCCACGGACTTTTATAAGTGCAAACCATAATTGACAATTTGTCCGAAAAACAATGTGGAAAAGGAAAAGAGGAGTCATTCCACCAATACAACGTATTGAGCATATAGATGCCAGAGAAAGTGGACGTGCCTGATCTACTTTATTAAAAGAGTGGGAGATGGAAAAACATGCATCTTAAATTCAATTTGGACATTCTCATACACCAACCTCTCATCTCAGTATGTTAATGGTTTTAATTTCCGCCAATTGGCCAAATCATAATTGATGAATGGAAAAAGAAAGCCAAAAAAGCAAACGGCAACTACGAGAATACTACTACTAATTCAATACCCACCGAGTATGGAGCCCAGCCACAAAGCAGCACACACCTACTTGAACTTGACATTCACAAGGATACGGAAAGGGGGGCAAATAAATAAATAAATATTTTCTTGAGAAACAATCATTACATAATGAACAGACCACAGTTGCAAATTGTCATACGGAAAATTTTATTGGGACCCATTAAAACTTTTTAGCACAGTAAATATGATATGACAAGTGTTACAATACAACACCTGAGGGAACCGATTTTGGCCTCTCCTTGATGGATCCATTTCTCATGACACAAGGTCGGCAACACAAAATTTAAGTACACACACAATCTAATTTGTCATCTACACCTCCCTAAAAAAAAAAAAAAAAGGGTAGCGGCAGTAAAGATCTTAATCGTAGTGTAGTTCAAAACACACATATACCCCTCTCAAAGTTTCTTGAGAAAAGTGAAAATTGAAATTGAGGTTAAAAAGGCCAAAGAAAAAGAGACAAAAGGTAAAAAGGAAAAGGAAAAGTAAAAGTAAAAAAATCAAATAGGAAAATATGGATACATTGGATTTGAAGATGGAAGTGGCTTTTTTTCTTTTTAATTATTTTGTTTCCCTCCCTAAATACTCAAAATGAGAGGGAGGGAAGATTCAGAGATGGGTACTCGATTTAGCTGTTTTGACTGGAAAATGGTTCACTTTTTGATTTATTGGTCCTTTGCCATTGTTGAAAGGTTAAAGCGGACTCCACAATGCCTGTCCTTGGACAGGCAAAGTATCCCACTAAGATCTTCTACTCCTTTTTTACACTGTTTTGTCCTTCCTTAATTCAATTCCCTTCACCTATCCTTCTACCCTTCCAAAAGTAAAAGCTGCAATTTTCCTGGAGTGTGTTTCTGACTTTCTGTTTTCAATTTCTTTCTTCTTATCCGTTTCTCTTGCTTTCACCTGAAAAACAGAACAGAAGACACGGATACCACATAAATAGTTACATAGAACTCATTAGAGAAAACCGCCGCTAATGTTGCAAGATACATGCAGTATATAGTGTAGTGTAACATGTTCATATGATGAAATAACTTTTAGGAACATTAACAATCTAATCTACCCAGGTCAAATAGACAGGTATTTTCCGCTTTGTGATTCCGGGCAATATCAGTATCATTTCATTTCAGAAAATAATCTTTAATTCAACATTTACAACATACCGAGCCTAAGTTACTTTACATGATATATAAATTAGGACACGTAAGACTTAAACTTCAAGTCGGAAATTTTCCAACCCTTTATCAACACACACAGAATTTTGCAGTAGTTAAGGTAATACCATTAACTTAAAAATTTTCAAAAGAAGGGGACAAAGAAAAAGTTCCTTGTAATGTTCTTCTACTCTAGGTAGAAAACAGGAAATAATACAGTAGTGGACAACTATTGTGGGGCATGCATAAGTCTTTCAATAAGCAGGATTTACAGTTTATTTTGCCCCATCAATATCCTGTTTCCTTTGTAAGAAGTTTGGATTGAAGTGCACCGACACAATGCAGATATTTTCTTGTCTTTCCAGAATAATTTCTCTAATCTACACTAGTCTAACTCATGCATTTGACAAATGTTTTTATTTCCTCTTAATTGAATAACTGGTCCCCAAAGGAAAAAAAAAAAAAAGACCATTATTTTACAAATAAATCACCTGGGCAATTTTCCTGTTGAAAGAAGCAAAACGCCAAAACCTACATGGGGCATATTTTGGAAGGACAAAAGCATGCCACGTTTTATGCTACAAATTCATCTAGAATTTTTTTACCCCATATATCGAAAGGGCACTGCAACCTGACGGTATAATAATATCAATTTACAAGAATCTTCTAGTCTTCTTACATAAAGTTTCTTAATAGGACAAAGGGCCGGTACGTGATTTAATGATACTAAACTAAATGGATTCCCAGAATACAGAATGACCTATATGTCTTCCCCCCCACACCCCCAAAAGCTTTGTCCGTCTGTCTGTCCCTGCTATGCTATGCATTTGCGTGCTTCAAAAGCCAGAATGCAAATTACGTCAATATTTAAGCTTATAAAGTAAGAAATGGCCTAGAAAATCAATCCCTCCTTTAAGAGACAAAAAGAACGCAATCAAAGGGAAACCTTAAAGACCCTCTTCCAAGGACTGACTTTAGGACTTAGGAACCTAAGCTGACCTGATCATATGTAAAATATCCATAATGCCCTCTTATGTTCCCATCAAGCTGTGCATAATGACTATAATGCACTTATTTCATTTCGGGTATAAACTGTCGGTAGGGAACAATCCAGGGCTATTTCCATGACCCCACAATATTTTCAATTGTTTTATTTATTTGGGTAGTTTATTTTTTTAAAAGAAAAAGAAAATAAAAAACATATTCTTTTAGAACCTTGTTGAATAACATCAACAACCGGTTGTTACAGCATTATTCTTTTTGAATCCACCAAGAAAATGACACGACAAGCCGACGAGAGAACAGAAAAAATGCTAAGTCAGCCGTCCACTTGCATGAGGCAGTCACCCAACCCGAGTTTGTCGATGTCTTAAAACAGAACCGTCCAATAAATGCATTTAAAAAAAAAGAAGGAAAAATTCTGTGTATAATGACAATTTAATTACTCGACATATTAAGGTACATGTGTGTCCTTGAATCGATAAAGAAGCCGTAGGACAACATTTGTGTAGCGCATTATGGACGTATAATATTCGTGGTTATGGTCATCCAACAAACATCCACTTCTGCATTCATCATCACTTTAAGGTCCTTTTTTTTTTTAACCTTTATAACTAAACAATACGAAATAATTGAGGATGAGCTCGGAGCAGATTAAGATGTCAGACCTAAATATAATAGCTGACCATAGGCGGACCCAACAATTTATCCTAACAAGTACCCGAAGCACCCCAAAAAAAACCCTCAATTAAATTGCGAGGAGAAGCAAAGGGAGCTAGCCCGGACGGTCGCACCCAAAAATCTAACTTTCCAGCCACCATTAAATAGAATCAACTCAGTAACTCAACATGATTTTGTTCTTTTTTAACTGGTTCCATGCTTATTCACCATGTTCCACTAAGATATTTCGGCCTACGGGAAGAATATTAGTGGGAGAGATTGTCATAGCAGGGGAAGCAAAACACTTACCTCCGCTTACAATGCGGTTTGAACTCTGCCAGGACAAGCTTATTTGGGCTCGGAGGCAGCTTGTTTAAATGCAACAGTGGGAGCAATCCTGGAACTCCTCCTCTGATGCTCTTGGACAAGTTCTCCAGCAAACCAATCAAGTTTCTCGAAATTACTCTGTTCAGAAATCCTTTTGCCCCCGAAGAGCACTGATTCGACATTCTTTTGCTTCAACATCTCTTCTGCCTTTGCAACAAGTGTATTTACATTGTCCAAACACGAGTCAATATTTACATTGGGTCCACAATGGCTGAGGCTGGATCCATTTGACTGCCATACAGTATAAAATGACATCAGTATGGTCGAAATCAGTCCACCAAACAGATAATTATCTCTAGCATCTATTCATGCACATGGGTTTCGGTAAGCTTACTAGAATTCACATTATTTCTATCATTTGGATTCTTTTCTTTTCTTTTCTTTTCTTTTTTTTGTTGTTGGGTAATTCCATCATTTGGGTTCAGTATACTGGAATAAAAACAGACTTAACGGATTTCAGCAAACTTATTAGAAAGATAAAAGCCATTTTCTTACAAAGAAGATTAACTGGAGTAGAGGAATATCTAATCTAGGGAAATGGGAAAAAAAGGGCCCCTACTTAACAATAACTGGTTTATATGCCCAAGTAAGAGGGGACAAAGACGGAGAGAAAATATTCCCATTAGAAGAAAAAATCCTACTTCCTCTCCCTAGGTTTTATAAGCCATGCCAAATAAATTGACTGACGACAGCACACCTAGTGGACTCTCAGTCACACTCTAGCCAGCCAGTCAGCCTCTAATATATAAGGCTAGGCTGATAGTAGAAAGAGGTTTTTCCTTTCACAATGATATGAACGTCTGACCATCTAAATTAAGATTTTAGGACCACTCATTAAAATTTCCATCTGCTTGCAAGTTCAAGGACCCAGCTCAAATTTGCATCCACACCTTATATGCTAAATGAAAAATTGAAATATGATCAAAAGGAAATACATGATAGCATTAGCAGCCTGTTAAGTTTGGCAGGTAAGTCAAACAGGCTCTAACTTACTTCAGCACCCAAATTTAATTGTCTAAAGAAGATCAATCAGAAATCACATGCCACTTGAATCAAAATATAGTTTCAACACATTATAAGAAGAAGAAGAAGAAGAAGAAGAAGAAGAACAACAACAACAACAACAAAAAGAAAAAGAAAAAAAAACTAAAACTACTCTGAACATAGTTGCATGAAGGAACAGAATAGAACAGCAAGCCTTACATCAGGCATTATTATGTCCATTTCAGCCATAGTTCGCATAAACATACCATGATCATAATTCACAAGCTGAACTGGTGGATATAACCAATCATGACCGAGTTTAATTGATTACTGCCATTGTATTAGAAGCTAACATTTGGTGACTAGTTTCTGAGGTTAAAACGGTTCTACCATGGAAAGTACTTGTAATTAAAACTAGTTAGTTGGGAAATCAAGCAACCTAGGCTAAAATTTATTAAACATGGGAGCTAATTTAGTGGGGAAAGGAATGTAATTTAGCATCGATTGCATTCCCATGCACCAAGACATGTCAAAAGAGTCCACCTACCACCGAATTCTCTAAACAACTTAGTTGAACATGAAAAAGCTTCCTTGCCCAAAAGCATATCATTACATACAATCCAACCAAAAAGGGGGAAGAAGAAAACAATGAGAATTTTTTCATAGATTAGACCTTAAATGAGTAATCCACAGGAAATATCAAAAATCATAATTTAATAATACATGTAAAATGTGTAAAGCACAGTTACACCAAAAAAAATGCCCACACTAGCACAAGACAAAGGCATTCTAAAAAGCGCATTTAATTGAAATCCCACTTAAGTCCATATTCCTGAGAGTAATTTCTTATTCGCACCCGCACAAGATCAATTGCCAAAAAAATGAAACAAAAATTTGCCAGGGAAGTCGACTGTTTGATAGATGGCTCCGCATTATATACGCGCAAACAGGGAAGGGGAAAAAATCCAAGCAAAGACAAGTCCAAGGCTTAGCATACACCAGCCTGGCTTAAACTGTCTCATATGCTCTCAGAAACAGGAATCCCATCATGCCAACAATCCGAAACCAGAAACGCCAAACCCAGAAATAAATGCAGAATTGGAGAACCCAAACCAGTTGGAAAGAGAAAAGGGCACATTATAATTGCCTTTCAATTTACTTTCATCTCAAATTACTGTTAAGATGGTCTTTGTTGCATCATTTACAGCATACAAGACTCAATTCACGACTCGCATGAAAATTTTCCCATCTTTTCACAGATTCATCCTCTTAAAAGGGCACATAATCCTGAAGTAGCGTGCACAATGACAAACAGACCTAAATTAAATGCATGTTCTAATCCTACCATGTTATGTTGCATTATATCACGAAAAGACAAAATCGACTACCATAAATAGTATCTTATCAAAAAATTAGCGAAATTAATCAACCATTTACCTGGATCCTGACATAGTTGCTGGACCTAGACTGTCCAAACGCCATGGCAACTGCATGGTCCACCATCTCGGCCGACCCATCAGCCGATATCCTCTTCATAGGTCGAGCCCAATCCTTAGCCTTCCACTTCCTCACCTCCTCATACTCCCCTCTAACCTCAAGAACCTGTCCTGTCCCAAGAGACAACACCAACAAATCCTCCACGCCTCGCACGAACGGAAACTCCTGCTTGTTATGCAGCACGTGCGTGATCGCCGCCGCGGTTGGGTTGCTCATAACCAAACCACCATCCACCCCCACACACCCGGTCCGGCTGTCCACCGATCGCATCATCACCGGCTCGAACGAACCCGGTTCTGCTGACGTGGCACGGCACACCTCCCAGAGCCGGAAGTCAAAACTGTCGGTTTCAAGTGCGTCGGCGCGTGAGAATAAGAACGGCGCCGACGTGGACAAATCGTAACAAGGGATTAAAACTGGTTTCAGCGTGTCTTTTAAGGTTAAGAACCGGTTCTTGTCGGTTAGTGATTCTTTTAGGAATTTCTCGAGGTGGCTTGTTGACGAACCGGAAGAACCGCCAGCGGAGGACGAGAAAAGCCGGCGGAGGAGCCCTCCGGTGCCGGAACTCGAGCGGAATTTCTTAGCATGCTCGACGAGGAACTTCCACGTGTCGGCGGCATGGAAGATAGGGCGGCGGTGGTCCTTAGTGGCAAAGAGCATGGCAGCGAATATACCTCCGACACCTGTGCCTGCAACGACGTCGAAGTAGTCGGCGATTCTGGCGTCAGGATTGCCAGATTTTGAACGGAGTGAGTTCTCGAGGTGGGAAAGGGCCTTTCCGGAGAGTATTCCGGGGCCGAGGCCGTTGGCGGCGGCATCGATGGCGAGAATGCAGATTTTGCCGCGCTGGTTTTTGACAGAACCGTTAGTAGGGTTAGGGTTAGTGTTAAGCGTTTGGGGAATGTAGAGCTTGTGGTCGTCGTAACCGAAGAGGAATTTGGTTTCGAGGATAGAGAAGATTTCGTAGCTTAGCTTGTCGGTGTCGATGCTGGGTTCTTGCTCCAATTCGGTTCGGTTGACGACGTCATTAGTGTTACTGTTATTTATATTGGTGTTAATACAGGCCATTGCGATACGAGTGAGAAGCTTCGAGTGCGTCTAGTCTTATGATGATGTTACGAGTAATGAGTGTATGGACATGATGATGAGTGTTTTTGAGTTGGAGAGAGAGAGAGAAGGTGTAGGAGTGAGAGTTTACACAAGGTTTATGGAGATGAAACGAGGAAGAAAGAGAAAATGAGGGAAGAGAAGGAGACCCGAAAGGAAGAAGAGGAAACAAGATTACCGCAGCTGCGGAGCAAGTCTGTTTGTAATATAGCTTCCCTCTCTTGGGTGCGTATTCGCCAACACGACGTCGTGGCTACATGATTGAATTCTCGAGTCCTGATGGTAGCGCCTTTTTACCCCATCAATTAAATCAACCGGTTGGTGAAAAAAATAAAAATAAAAAATAAATGAAAATGAAACACACAACCAGTACCAGTAGTACGCCGTGTAATTAGAACCGATGTTTTTTCAAATTTATACAAATTGTTAAATTCAATTGAAATATTTTATTATTAAAATTTACATTACTAATTTTAAAATATCATATCCCATTAAACTTTTATTATTATATCTACTATATCTATTATATTTTCTTTTGCTAGATACTATATCTATTATCTTTGGAAAATTATCATTATAAACACCTATTCATCAAAGCATAAGCCGTAATGAAAAATTATGTAGTTAATTTGATAGGTAAATGTTTGATTAAGTGTAAATATAAAATTAAAAAAACAAATTAATTATGTGTATATATATATATATTAATTCATGTGTTATATATTATTTATCATTCAAAAGTATTATAGTAAAATAATAATTTTGATAATCATGCTACTTATGCCATTGTAAAATCATTTTAAGTATATTTTCTTATTACATCATTGCCACCACTATAATGTGTAAAACCCAGCAAAAAGGAAAAAATAAAATAAATAAAATGAATTTATAAGGAAGGAATTCTTAAAATGAGGGGTATTTTTGGAAGTCCAATAAATTTAAAACGTAAAAAGGGGTAGAACATACGTTTCCCTCTCTCTTTTTCCCTTTCTTCTTCTCGCATCGGTTTTCTTCCATAGTTTTTTCTCGCACACTCGTCCATCATGATACTAAATTTCAAGGCAAGTGTACATTTCCAACTTGTTTTCTTATGCTTTCCTTTGTGGAACTTTTGTTAATGCCGGTTAGGGGACTATAGAGTTGCTTCACTCGAAAATAAATGAAGAATAATGATCCCACAGGATATACTAATTCAGTAAGTAAATGTTTTTCATATGAAAATCATAAGTTAATGATTAAGAACGATAGTATACATTAATTTATGTCGGAGGCAATTGAATTTTGCACAGAAAAGTGAAATTATGACCAAGATTGTAACCGTGACCTTCCTCATGAAGTGTATGAACATATACTCATGAATCTCTTCAAAAATATATGACGACTTCATAGTAAAGTTCACAAGCAAAATCATACTTATGATCTTGATCGTAAACCTTCTTATGAAGCCATCATATTATTCTAGAAAGGTTCGTGGGTAAGATCATGATTGTGTTATATAAATGTGTTCTTTTGCTCTATTTTTTCTTTTTTTTCTACACCTTTAACTATTAAAATAGACCAAATTAACTTTGTTTAGATTAATAAGAATCTTAAATATGCATTATTTGCGATATATTTAGGTTCGGAGTTAAAGTTTAAGGACGTATAAAAGTCTAGATTGCAAATATGGATTTACTCAGTATGTTGCTTATGCTTGCTAGACTTAAGAGTTAAATGAACTTAATACCTATATAGTTATTAATTGTTTGTTGATTGTGAGTAGCTCAACCTAAGGATTTGATTTGATAAGACCTTAAGGGGCATCCTAATGATCCATGTACGACATTATCTATAGCGGAATTGTACATTGAAATGATTTGAGTAGATTTTAAGATAACTCATAAGTGTTAAGATTGAGAGTGATAGTTCCCAACATCATAGTATTGGGGTTGACGGTGGCAATATCCTGAAAAATATCATTTATGTATGTATATGGTATAAGAATACTTGTATAAGGTTATGTGTATCTTTATATGTGATTAACCAACTTAATCAAAGATAATAAATCAATTGTGACTTTGTATATGCTATTGCATTCAATGCATGTGATTGTCGTGAGTATGTAACATGTGCTTGTGGTTATACTGTGCATTACCTCATCCTATTGTAGGACTCTTTTTTGGTTGCAAGTATTGTTATAGATGATGAAGTGAGTTATAAGTTTGTCGATTATGAGTATGAATAAGGTGACACTGATGTGGAGTTATGATGACTAGTTGTTGGTTTTAGGAGATTATACCCCCTACTAGTTGTTGTTTTATTTGTGTACTACTTTGAGAAGAGACTTTTATAGTAGTTGGGTTATTTTGTTTTAATGTTATCAAATGTTGATGGAGCCATCTGAGACTCCTATTGTGATATTGTTTCGTTTACCATATATTCTCTTTAGATGTTATAGTTTGAAGTGGACGATAGCATATGCGTCAAGTATGTGTGGACAATGGATGTTTGTTATTTGACTTGAAGTTTAGATAGACTAGTAGCCTTTACGTGTCATATTCAAGTAATTACACGTGGTAGATAGTACATGTCCTAATTTTTAGGGTGCTACATGATGCCACCAATATTGTCAGCTTGTTACCATCATTATAGCACCATTGTGGTGATAGTTTCATGCATCGGTTTGTTGGCAATGCAATGATGATGATAGGTGGAGGTTATGTGAAGGTAAGAGTGGCAAAGAAGATCCAATACATTTGAGGCGTTAGTAATGGAATATGATTGCGTTGAATATGCTAGTAGTAATGGCGATGAAGTTGCATCAATAGTACTAGTAATATTGCGCACTGATGGTGATGGTGGTTGTGATATAAGAGATTTTTAAGATAGCAATAATGGTGATGAAGATGAAATAGTTATGGTGGTGTGAGTGGTA
The DNA here is from genome assembly GCA_037954665.1 of Laguncularia racemosa. Classification (NCBI taxonomy): domain Eukaryota; kingdom Viridiplantae; phylum Streptophyta; class Magnoliopsida; order Myrtales; family Combretaceae; genus Laguncularia; species Laguncularia racemosa. The sequence goes on along the minus strand of JBBMOL010000013.1, from coordinate 613,334 downwards.
ATAGTGATGTGGTGTTAATAATGTGGTAATAATAATGGTGATTTAGTGAGAATGTTATATTGACCATAATAATGATAGCAACTATGAAGGTGTAATAATAATGAAGGCGAAGACAATGTTAATGGTAATAACATTGAGGTGATGAGTGTGAGGTGGTGGCAATGGTGGTTACAGACAGTGATAATGGTGAGGTAATGGCAAGATGGTGATTAAATATATATATATATATATATATATATATATATATATAGTTTTGGCTTTTAGTTAATATGATTTATTTTTATACTAAAGGGTAAAAAATTGAGATTTCTCTAATACTATAGAGAAGTTTTAGCCAATATGATTTTATAAATCAAAATCATACGGTGGGCTTTATAATGTTTGGTACTTTAAAAAGTTACAAACCATACACTATCTATAATTGCATGTATGATGTTGCTAAGAACATGCAGCGAATCAAATAACACGTCTAATGGTTAAAAGTAACTCCATTCATCAATCTTAATTAAATTCACATAAAAGAATACTAGTGGAACCATGCACTTATAATGCACGTGCTTGAAATAAAATAAATAATATAATAATAGATAATCATGACACTAGCATATTGAGAAAGAAAAGTTTTAATGTAAATAAGATGATGAAATGTTGCCAAACAATTTAACATTGAGTAGCTTTTTTCTTTTAACTGGAGTGTATTATTAAAAATAGAATGATAAAAACTGTTAATGACAAAATATAAATAAATAAATAAGTGAAGTAAAAAATTTAATTTTATATATTAAACATTTTTATAGGATGTGGAATTCACAAGGAGATGTATATATATATATGCTCCCCTCTTATGAATAACTTTTTGTCATGAAAACTAAGTTTATCACTAATAGAAAATTTAGCTTTTATATCCAAATATCTTTTTTTTTTCATTTATTTTGTGTGCTTAATTGTACTAGATATTTATGGGGGATATTTCTTATGATTTAAATTTGTTGGCACTTATATTAACATATCTTTTAGGACACTTATAAACTAATACCTCAAGCACTCATTAACAAGACTTCCTATTACCTTAAGGTAAGCAAAAATTCAAACTAGAAAACACAAATCGATAAATTAGATTAAATGGAATTGTAAATATGATTTACATTTGAAGTGGGATAATTAGAACAAAAAAAAACAAATAAAGTAATTTCTTTCTTGTTATCAATTTTGTTGTAATGTATAATTTATATAAAAAAAAAGTTTATTTTATATGTTGAAATGTTTGATTTTTCTTAGCATCGGTACATATCAATTAACTCAAGTTTTAGGACATATATTTTAAAACAAACCCCCACCCAAAAGGGAAAAAAAATTAACACAAATTGTAGTTTTATAGTAAACATAGTGGTCAAGACATGTTTGAAAGTTCATTCCTCATATAAATAATACTTTATTGATCTTTAGAACTAATGTTAGTGGATGCGAAGTATAGAATATGAGGCTCTACCATATCGTTACCTATGTTGTAAATATAAATTTTTAAATCTTGGAATCAAAACCTATCATATAATCCTATGTAAATTGTATCATATGAAACTAAGGAACTTATAAGTTTTACTATTATATTTTTATAATATTAAAATTTTAAGGTAAATTTTCGACATCCTAAAACTCATTAATGTTTTCATGATGTCTTATTCATGCATGCATGAAGACACACTCTTAGATAAAAGTAATATTATAAAACAAAAGCGACAAAATAATACATTTATAAAGTAGGCACATTTTATACCTAATAAACTTTGTAATCTATTAAAGAGTTTCGTTCACTTAAAATATACAATACCAAATTCATTGTATTAAGTTTATAAGTATAATATTTAATGAAAAATACAATTGTATAGATAAGGTTAATAACAAGGAAAAAATGAGACAAAAGAGGAGAAAATGGAATCGTAAGAATGACAAGAGGGAGGTGAAAGAAATATTTTTTTTGAAAGTTTCTTATAAATGATTGGCTCGAGCTATAGTCCATATATATATATATATATATATATATATATATTCTTTTTGGCAAAATTTAGAAAGTATAAATATAATATAATTTTTTTATAATTATTTAATAAATCTTATAAGATCATTTTATATATCTTAGATTATAACTTTCAGAGCATATTGAAATGTCACACTTGTAAGAATGCGTCTTGAAAAATTATGTTTAAAACCGATCATGTGACCTACACCTACTCAAAAGCTATCAAATCATACAGGATATTACCTCACTTATTTTTATTTAGTACATACAATATATTATATGTGGTAGGCAAAATTTTGTCAAGTATGTAATTATTATTATTATTATTATTATTTTGTTCTTTTAGTTTAATAAATTGCAAAGCTGATGTTTATTTTTAACTATATTACATATTACTTTTTTTTTTAAAAAAAAGAAAGATTCTAATATAATTCATACCGTTCAAAAAGACGGGTATTTATGTTATTGACTAGCGGGGTCTTGGTCTTGGCGCTAATATTCAATTCACGTACAGTGAATTACCATCGAAACCTTCCTACCAAGCGTTTCTATCGGCCGTTATCATTACGCTGGTCTAATGGTGTTGACGCAGTCACCGTAAATCATCCGTGATGGACGGTGTTATTGGGACTTAGCTTTGGCGCCCTGTCCGTCACTGCCGCACCGTAATCTTTGGGTAGGCCCGCAGGACATGCCGATAAATATTCTAATTGATTTTATTTTTATTTTTATTTTTATCTTTTTCTCTCTGTTTTTACTTTACCTCCCGATGTAAGAGGAGAGGAGTTTGACTAATTTGCCCATAGGCCATAGCAGTGAGTTGGACATGGAGGAGGAGCACACGGATAGATAATAGGCCTTGTTATTTGTGGGTCAGAGTTAGCTCAGGGCCTCGGAATTGTTGCCAACTGGGACATATCGGGTGAAACTGAAGGTTTGACTGTCGTTGGGTGCAGTTCCATAGCGCTTTTTCTTTTTCTTTTTTTTTTTCAAATAAAAATAAATACCCGTTTTGGTATAACATGATTTAACAGAACACGCCGCTCGCATTCGCTCCTCGATCAAAGGCTTTTCTCCAACCATCTTGGACCATTTTTCTACGTTTCAGAATTTGTTTGATGGATTTAATTTTTTTTTTCATTAAGGAGGAAGGAAAAAAAATTCGTATATAATTTATTCTATTAATAAATCAGTATTATGTTATTAAATTATAAATATCTTAATTTATTTGTTAAAAATTTAATTTTATATATCATGTTTTGATATATAAAAAATTAAATATTATAAAAACAAGATAGTTTGAATCAGAAATATACCTAAAATCATAATAAATAAATAAATAAACATAAAAGGAGGAGATTGAATATTTTTTGTAGTTGTTGTCAAGACGTATAAATTTTGATTTGAGAATGCCTTTTTCAATTAGAATGGGATGTATTTATATGCTTACTTGGGATCATAATGGGTATGTCCAATAAAATTCACTTGGAGGAAAAAAAAGAAAAAAAGAAAAATAATGAGGATGTGGAAATTATAAAGGGTGTGGTTTGGTTTATGTGTTATTACACATTTCTACTAGAATTAGAGGGGTTACTATAGACATGGTTTAAAATGGGTTTAGTAACCAAATTATACCTTCAATTATGCGAATCGTGTACATTTATCAGATGAAAACAAATAGGTTTGACGGCCAAATCGTACTTTGAATTAGGCTAATTGTAAAAGAAAACAGAATTTTTAATGCACTAGGGTTTAAGATGAAAATTTTGATAAGAAATGTTATAACCTAAGCTTAAGGGAAGAATCCAACCAAAATATTAGTATGATAGATAGAAAAACCCCTTAAATATTACATTTGATTCATGCAATTATCTCATGGGAAATTATAACATTACTATCCTCATTTGAAAGTCAATACTTACGTTGACTTACTGTGAACTGCTCATTCAGAGTAATTTTTACTTTAGGTGGCTCTTGCTTTACTTTTTGAACTAGCCATTTTTTAGGTAACTCTTTCTTAGGTCGTTCTTTTTTTAAGTTGTCCATTTTGCAAGGTTGGCTCTTAATGGGAGCACTAAATGTTAAGACTTAAACTTAAGGAAAGAGTTTGATATAATAGATTAGTTTGATAGGTGGAAGAATTTCTTAAACTTAAATATTACATTTAATTTATATTACTATCTCATGTGAAACTTTACAACATAGGAGCCTAGGCGTAGCACCATAAATGAAGGAATAGTACGATGCAATTTTGGTTTATGAAATGCATGCTATACTTACGTAGTTCGGCCATAAAAAAAATGCTTAAGGTAAACATCGTAGCCCGTCGAACATGTCTTCAAGAAAAGGTATGGATCTCTGCCTATTTAAGTGACTGCATGTCAACGTTCGGCCCATATAAATTGTTTGGAACGTAGAATCAACTCTTCTGTCTCTTTTTTTTTCATCACAGAAGAAGATAGAGAATTTAATACGAACCATCCTATTCATGCAACCGAACTATTAAAAACATTTAATATTGAAAACTAACATATAACAAAACAACTTATTCTATGCCAAGAGCTATTTTCAACCGTTCTTAATGGAGAATTATTCACTTGTGAGTGATCAATCAATACAAAATCTGTAACTTTTCTTTGTGAATTCGACTATCAAATATTGCAGGTATTGCCATTTAATTATTTATTTTTCTTTTTTTTAAAAAAAATTGATTTATACATAGCTTATATTGCATGCTAGCATTAAGGGACTATCTTCAAACTTCTATAAACTTCATTTGATATATTAAAATCAACAACATTTTTATCGAATGATGTAAATTATAACATTTGGACGACAAGACATTGGCCACACGCAAAATTGCCCTAAATGTATTACTGTTTACATTTGAATGTTTTTGTAAAGAGTTTTGATATAAAAGGATTAAATTACATAATATCTACCGAAATCTAACTAACTGACTAATTTAAGAAAGATTTAGCTAATGCCCTCCCAATTATCTTTTTGGGTTCATGACAGGTTGCTCCTTTGATAATTACTTACCTTTTAAAGTCGTTTATAGGCAACGAAGATACGTATGGGCGAAAAGGCAGCGGGGGTGGGGGAATGGCACATAACACCAACATCTATTTAATTCAGTTCATCACTTAACAGCACATCATATATTAATTACACTCGTAAAGAATCGTGTTTATATTAATTCTTGATTCCTAAAGACGACGTGGAAGCAGTAAAGAGACAAAAAAAAAAAAAAGCGTATACTTTATACATGGAAGCCTCACAAAAAAATGTTAATACTATGAATTAATGTTGGAAGGACTTTTGTGGTACCTAAATTTAATTTTTCGATTTGATTTCATACTTGTCGGCGCATCAATGTCATGTCATGGAACAACCACACTTTAACTACAGAATTTTGTAATATTAAGAAAGTTCGTAATAAAATCACTAGGTATTTCTAAACCCTAAGAGATAGACAAATGTAAGAGTATATTAAAAAAAAAGAAGGATGTATTACGTATAAAAGTAAAATGCTTGATCCTTTAACGTTAAACATTTGAAGTCCTCCTTATGAATATATTTCGGATGTAGATAGTTTGTTAACTTTTGTTTTACATGTGTTTGTACCATTATAATGGTTCTTGTTTTGTGTTTACTATGTAGATGTACAACTAGCTAGCTAAGTGGAGACAATATTTTCTTTGTTCTCTTTTGGATTTATATTTATTTCTCTATGTAATATCGCCTCAATTATCGAAGCATTTGCAAACTTTTATGATAATCCTCTTTCCTTCAAAATTCAATTATGTTTGTACCCTCTATTTATCTTTTCATTATTTTTTAGTAATAAACATTTAAAATATAATTCCTTGTTTGTGTCTCGTCGCAAATAGCAATGTGATACCTCATTATATGAGTAAAGTGCCACATAAACTATAAGAGATTATTAAAAGTGATTTATAAGGTAAGACAATGAATATCAAATTAATACTTATAAATGATTTTTGGGTCTAGTGGTTGAAAATATGAATTAGTCATTTGTTAGTTTAAGTATTGACTACTTTTAGGTTGAATCATTATATGTAATTTACAAGAGTATTTATTTTATCTATATATCAAATTAGTTGTTTGTATTTTCCTTAATTTATTTCTTTCCTTTCCAAATTCATGACTTTTCTTGTGATTCGATTGACAGATCTCATTTTTTCTTTGTACATTTAATAACTATTTTCAATTGTAAGGAAAGGAAAAAAAGAGAAAATAATATTATCTTTGTCACTCCACAAAACTCACGATCTAACAACTCATTACATACTCATATTGTAGCATAAGTATGCAAAAATATAGAAACCTACTAATTCCTTAAATACATGTAATATCTGCAGAGTTTCTTAAAAGGGAATGTTTATATATTTGTACTAATTACAAGTGACTCCTATGAACCAAACTCCAATCAACATAATACAATCATAATATCAACTAAAACTAACATAAAATCTTTCAAATCCATCATAACTTGAAACCAAATTAGTCTTTTAGAACATTTATTTATTTATTTATTTTATTGTAGAAATATGAGTTTTAAAGTATGTTAATTAAATTGAATTAACTTTTTAGTCTAGTTTAAATGGGTTGCAAATATCCACAAAAGGTTATAAGTAAGATTTTTGGTACATTTTAAAATACTTTATCGATTCAAGACACTTAACATGATATTAGATTGAGTTCAAATTTTAAAGTACCTATCCAAATCTACCCTTTTAGCTCTTGATGTTCCTTTATCATCTTTTTATTTGTCCAAAATTTAATATTTGAAGGTCATTGAAGCGAGTTCTTACATTTTGATAGTTTTAACCAACACTCATATTCCTTCTGATTCATCCAACAGGTTGGCAGAGTTGATATTTTTCTTCAGATTTTACTTCAACTCTTTCTTCCTATCTAATTAAGCAGTCTCCTTTCACTTAGAACAACTAGTTACATATGCCTCTTTATAGTGTCTACAATCATCGTTTCATGCTCATAGAGTCATACTATGTATGTTGATATATTAAGATTCAATCACAACATTTTGAGGCCCTTAATATCCTAAACTTGTTGTACATTGCTTAAATTTATGGAGCCTCAAAGAAGTACATTGGTTAAAAGCGGATTTCGATCAGATACAGCTTTCTTATCTCTAGATGGTATGCTGTTTTTAATTGCATTCTTTTTCATGATATATGAGGGTAAGTAATGGTGAGAGATTTGGATGGTGATATAATTTAAAAGTATGAAAGCACTGATGTACGGTTAAAATGAAATAATAAGTAGATATTGATGAAATAAAACCTCTAAATTTATCTTCTGGTTAAGATTTAAAAATAAATAAATAAAAAATATTAGAATGATATCTTAAAATATTTTTAAAATCTAAATAATTTTAAATATTGAACTATAAATTGAGAAGAATCGAATGAAAGAGATTTTAGAGGTTTGAAATGCGAAGTTACTTGTTTGATAATTACGCACCTTTAAAAGTCGTTTAAATGCAATGAAATATAAATGGAGGAAGAGAGCGAGGTGGGAATTTATATTGTACATAACACTAGCATCTATCAATTCAGCTCATCACTTTAAAGCACATCATATTACACTCCTAGTCCTTATCCAGAGAATTTAAGAATTGTATTAATATTAATTCTTGATTCCTAAAGACGGCATGAAAGCTGTAAAGAGGCAAAAACTTGCATGCTTTCTTTGTACATGGAAACCTCACCAAAATGGTTAGTACTATAATTTAATGTGGAAGGACTTCTTGGTACCCAAATTATTGCGATTTGATATCATACTTGCCCGTCCATCATCCTCACGTATGCCACGGAACAACACACTTTAATTACAGAACATCGTACATCTTAAGTAAAATTTATTAAATGCTTGTTGTTTTTATAGAGGAGGGATTCGATTGTACTCATGTATGTAGCAAGAGTCTCGTGCTATAGAGGAGTAATGTAGAGTGACATGAAATGATATATGAAGATAATTAAAAAAGAAAGATAGGAAGGAGGAGTGCAAGGTCTCAGAGTTATAAGAGTTATAATATATTGATTATACTATTCTTGATAAGATTTAGTATATTTTTTATTTTGAGTTTTGTTTGATTTTTTAAGATATCGATTTGATAACATGATATATCCATTAGATCGTACTTACGGCCAATTGTTGAGATAAGTTCTTTACTTAGTAGATCCCTTCACGAGTTCTTTTTGGATTCACATTGTGCTTCTTTAAGTACATAAGCTTTCTTGAGAAATTACTCTCATACCAAGTTTTCCTATGTCATCTTAAGTCTATATATTTAACTCCTTAAATTCTATCACTTAACTTAAATATTCAAGCCAAGTTATTACAAGGTTTTAAAACTCAAAATTCATTTTACCTCTCCATAGTTTCTAACTTCAACATTTACAAGAGTTAAATTTTGTTGATCCTTGTAGATGCATGATCTAGCTGGTGCCATTATGTGCATGCAACGTAGAAGAGATGAATTAATTAAGAGGGTGAATAACTACTCACTTTGGAAAGAATTGTAGGAAGAATGTAAATATATATATGAAAACGGTCAATTTTAACATGGGAACAATAAAAAAGTGAGTTTTTAGTTTGATAAGTTGTCTCTTATGGGTACCATTCAATCACTTATATAGAGATCTTTAACTCTTCAAGGTGAGTATTTGTTAGTAAAGGATTGTTGGTTATCTAAACTTCCATGGAATTATGGAAAAATGGGTTTTAAATTATCTTTTGTTAATGTAAAAGAAGTTTGCTTTATCTTTCTTAGAAGTAACATTGAAGATGTCCATTATCTTTTTTATCAATGCAAAGTGAACAATATATTGGGGGGATACTTAAGGTTTCATTAAATCAACTAAACATTAAAAGTCAATCAATTCACTTAGATATGGAATTCACACTTTAGTCTTAAGGTAAAACCATTCTTATGGAGAGTTTTCTCTAATAGCCTCCCAACTTCACATAGACTTAGGCACTTTGATATGAGGCAAAATGCTAGTCATTTGAGGAAGACTTGGAGCATGCCTTAAGAAGTTGCCCTACTTTAGTCTTTATTTCCCAACATTTTTGGCCTTTTAGTCCACAAATCTTGAATAGGAACTGTGATCTTTTAGAGTGGATTGAAATGAATGGTTCTATTAAAAAGTGTGAACTAAATGAGACATATACTTCCAAATCAGTTTTGTTTGTGTTTGCTATTTGGCTTACCTAGTTAGACAGAACTAGTTTAATTTTGAAAGTAGTTCTTCCTTTTCTTTGATCCAAAAAATTAATTGACAGTCATTGAGTTTTGGACTTGTGATTTTTTTTTAATCCTTTAGGTAACATAAACTAATATATAAATAGTAATTTCGAGTAACCTTAATGGTTTTTCAAAATGTTTAATTTTTATCATAGAAATATGCAGTTGATGATTTATAAGTTTTTAATTTAATTTGCTTTGTTTTATTATTTAAATGATAGTTTTTAGGATATTTATTTTTAATAAAAGAAATATGAATTTTAAAATATGTTAATTAAATTGGATTAGCTTTTTGATCTAGTTCGAACAATTTTTAGATATTATATAAGGATATGGATTGGATTTAAGCACATATTAAAATACCCTATAAAGGTTGAAATAGATTTTTGAACACTTAGCAGTTTATTGGATTTGGTTCAAATTTAAAAAAACCCATCACAAATCCATCCCTTCAGTTCACATTATCCCTTTATCTACTCTCTACACTGGATGATCTTTCACTTTGCTCATGATATAAACTCAATTATGATTGTACCCTCTATTTATCTTTTCATTATCTCTTAGCAATATGCATTTAAAATGTAATTCCTTGTTTGTGTCTCGTCGCAAATAGCAATGTGATACCTCATTCTATGAGTAAAGTGCCACATAAACTATAAGAGATTATTAAAAGTGATTTATAAGGTAAGACAATGAATATCAAATTAATACTTATAAATGATTTTTGGGTTTAGTGGTTGAAAATATGAATTAGTCATTTATTAGTTTGAGTATTGACTACTTTTAAGTTAAAGCATTATATGCAATTTACAAGAGTATTTATTTATCTGTATGTCAAATTAGTTGTTTGTATTTTCCTTAAAATATTTCTTTCCTTTCTAAATTGATGGCTTTTCTTGTGATTCAGTTGACAGATCTTATTTTTTCTTTATGCATTTAATAACTATTTTCAATTGTAAAGAAAGGACAAGAAGAGAAAATAATATTATTTTTGTCACTCCTTAGAACTCGAGATGTATTACATACTCATATTGTAGCATAAGTATGCAAAAATATAGAAACCTGCTAATTCATTGAATACATGCAATATTTGCAGAGTTTCTTAAAGGGGAATGTTTATATATTTATACTATTTACAAGTGGCTCCTATGAACCGAACTCCAATCAACAAAATACAATCATAATATCAACGAAAACTAAATAACATAAAGCTAGCATAAAATCTTTAAAATCCATCATAACTTGAAACCAAGTCAATCATTTAGAACATTTATTTATTTTATTATAGAAATATGAGTTTTAAAGTATGTTAATTAAATTGAATTAACTTTCTAGTCTGGTTTAAATGGGTTGCAAATATCTGCAAAGATTATATGTTAATTAAATTGGATTAGCTTTTTGGACTAGTTTTAGATATTATATAAAGATATGGATTGAAATTTAGGGACATATTAAAATACCCTATAAAGTTTGAAATAGATTTTTGAACACTTAGCAATTTATTGGATTTGATTCAAATTTAAAAAAAAAAAAACCATCACAAATCTATCCTTTTAGTTCACATTATCCCATTATCTACTATTGACACTGGATGATCTTTCTCTTTGCTCACAATATAAATATTTTAAAGTCATTGCGCTGATTTCCTACATTTTTGAAAGTTTTAACCAATGCTTGCATGCCTTCTGATTCATCAGAAGTTGACATTTTTTTATTCACATTTTACTTCAAACTCTTTCTTTCGTTTTCAACAAAGCACTCTCCTTTCAACTTGAATTGACCAGCTGTATATGTCTTCCTACGGCGCATGCAATCATGGACACGTGGTTTCATGCTCTCACCGTCTCACGTTCGGTATATCGGAAATTATAAGATTCATCGACAACATTTTGAGGCCCTTATTATACTGGGCCATTTGTTTGCTTAAATTTATGGATCCTTCAAGGGTATATCAATTTAAATCAAGTTCCTATCGGATACAATCTTCTTATATCTTTTGAATGACATATTGTTTTTAATAGCGTTAACATCTAGTTAAAAACATACTGTGTATGTTTGTGTTTCAAGGCACGGCCGTGTGTGGAGCTCAACCAATCCACATAAGAGTATACGGCTAAAGTACACGGTTGTGTACACGGCCGTGTATCACTGCCAGAATGTGCACAAAAACGTATACGGTCAAAGTACACGGTCGTGTATATGGCCGTGTATCTCTACCAGCATATGCATAGAAACGTACACGGCCAAAGTACACGGTCGTGTATATAGCCGTGTATCCCCTGTCGGCCAGCTTGTGCTCTCCATAATTATGATATCTGTGATTGTTGTATTTTAGGTAGATAGATATCTATGTAATCTTTGTAATTTAGGTAGATAGATATTGGAGATATACTTGTTATTTTACTTAGCTAATTTGTAGGAGTCAGTTTAGAAAATTCTTTTGTATATATATATTCAACATGTGGAAGAAAGAACAGGGAAATAGAACGAAAATCGATTTCCCAAATTTTGTCAAAATATGAAAGTGTTAACATCTAGTTAAAATGGGACAACATAAAAAAATCGAGGTTACTTCTTTGTATAATTACTGACCTTTACTTCTTTGAGAAGTACTTGCTTTTGAAGTCGTTTTAATGCAATGAAGATACATATGTACGGGAGACAAAGACTGCAAGGTAGGTGACTGTACATAACACCAGCATCTATTAAACAGCAGCACATCATTGCACTCCTAGCTCTTCACCCAGAGAATTTAAGAATTGCATTACTATTATTAATTCTTGATTCTTAAAGACGTCGTGGAAGCTGTAAAGAGACAAAAACATGCATATACTTTGTATTTGGAAGCCTCACCAAAATTGTTAATGCTGTAATTTAATGTTGGATGGACTTTTGTGGTACCCAAACTTTAATTTTTCGACTTGATTTCACAGCTGTCGGCAGATCAATGCCACGGAGCAACACACTTGTGCGGGAACAACGCTGGTGTATAAGACAACTTTGGACCACAAGTAGAGACTTATTTAGATTTAGGGGGGTATATAAATCTCCAGTTATTTCATTCTATTACAAGACTATTACGAAGATTATGAAACTTTATGTCCTCTTATAAATTCAAGTAAATGTGTTTTTTTTTTTTTTTAATCACAAGCAGATTTATATTTAAGAGTTTGGAAGAAATATTCACTTACACATGGATATAATGCATAAAAAATACGTATAGAAAGAATATAAAACAGATTTATCACTTTCTTCAATTTTAAACATGATAGATAGTCAATCATGTATAATATGCCATTATTGGCTATTGCGTACTAGCAATTACCAATCTCAATAATGAATACAAAAATCAATTTAATGTGCCTAAAGGAGTGAAGATGAACATATCACTTTAAGGTTAGTGTCTTCACTAAATTAATCCGGAAAAGAAAAATGCACCTAAATGTATCACTTTGCTTGTGTGTTAGGAGGCAAATTAACTTCCTCATTCAATGGCTTTAGGAAAAAAAAAAAAAAAGGGATGGTCCTAGATTTGTGTTGAGGTCTTTCTTATTATTATTGCCCTAATAGGATTTGCATACATAGGAAACAGTATGGAAGGGGTGGCTGAAGTGACTAGTTAGCTCATTATTTAAACCATAGGATTATTATAGTATTAATAATTGGTAATCATCAATGAGACCCTTTTTGTCAAAAAGAAAGGCAATAAATCCGCGCATGTAAACATGCAGTGCAGTGGTGCTAATTATCCTTATCGGTCGGATTACTGTTACTATGATGCTATCTCTTGCAACTTGGTATTACAAAGTAGGGATTTTCCAATAATAGAAATGTCTTTGGTCTTTCTTATTTTCTTATGAGTAAAATTCTTATTTTTATTGGGATGTGGAGTTGACCATGGTAAGCTTTCCGCTCAAAGTAGTTTTTTTTTTTACAGGTGCTCTAGCAATGATAACAAATAGGAACAAACATAAAATTAGCCCTTGATGTTGGCCACTTTTCCTATTTGAAGTCTTTGCTTTTATTTTTCTTTCTATATTTGAGTCTTCAAATTTTGATTTTTTTTTTTTGTTTCAATCATTCAATTAACTTTGTTGAATATTTTATTAAAGTTTCACACTTGTTACCTCTTTATTGACTCGGAATAAATAAATATATTATTAGATACATTTGATTCAATTAAATCATAAAATATAGTAAAAAGTAAAGCATAAAGAAAATAATATACAAAAACTTGAATCTCTCTCTCTTCCTTTTTTTTTTTTTAATTGTTGTGATAGTGATCTACCACCTAAGTGGCAATTCAAGGATGGGCAAAGGTCAAGCTTTCTCTCTATTAAGTTTATGTTGGAATTATATGTTAAATAAAATGGATTTTTCTTGCAATTATAGTATCTCTATGAATCATTTTATTTATTAGAATCGGAAAAAAATTACATATTAGATAATGAATGTTTGAAGTCAAATTGAAAGAGAAGATAGAGCTTTTAAGTATTTCTAATAGATGATAAAACTTTTTAGCATTTCAAATAAAGATAAATGTTACTATGTAAAATTATGCAAATATAGGATGATATTATGACTCTAGTGTAATAATTTTCAAATCTTAGTGACGTGATGTATCAAAGTCATAGAACTACCATCATCTAGTTCAAATTTTTATGATCTATTTGAATATAATATCATCTCTATTTAAACCATTTTAATAGTATTCATTTCTATTAATATCATTTTAATAATATTTATCCTTTATTCGATCTACCTCTTAAAACTTGACTCTAGACATTGTTTTCTTAGCATGTAAACTTTCCATTATGATTGTAATAAATTAGGCACATGATACTACGAAAAATAACCACATTCCTAATAATATAAAGGGGGTTTTTCAACAGGTTTGCGAACACCTAACAAAACGTCCACACGCAACATAAGCAACCATGTAAGGGGTGTTGCAAATAATGGTTTAGTGTACTTGTGCAACAAGCAACACAATTGTTATTGGACAACAGTGAACTGTAAAAAAAACATTATAAATATGGCGATATTGATTAACAAAGACAAGTTTACCAAGGTAGAATTAGACATAAGCATGGATCTTGATCCAACAAGACCCGCTTCGATCCAGCGAGTTAAATGACAAATAAGGACTAGTCCCACTAGGGGGGGTTCCATGATGGGCCTACCGACTCAGGTCCATGGATTCATTAGGTCCTACGAGTATGGTTTATGAGTTTTGAACTTGTCAAATCATTTTTTTTAATTTTTATATATTTCAAACTCAATAACTTCAAGCCTAAGAATCAAGAAATTCTAATCTTTTTTTTTTTTTAGATAAATTTGAAAAGGATTCACCGTTCTATTTATAAAAAAGAGCTACACACAACTCAATTGTGCTACTATTAGTAATGCAATAATATATATATATATATATATATATATATATATATATTAAAAGTTAGTATCACATTGGTAAGGAAAGAAAATTCTTTTTTGATAAAAGTTTATATATATATATATATATATATAATTGGCACTAAAGACTTCTTTTTATTATGTTATTAATAGTAGTAGAGTAAATGTTGTGGATGGAAAATGTTCTTTCTAAATTCACAAGAAAATAATTTAATTTTAGATTTTCAATTTTTCTTTTCAAAATTTGTGTCCACAAGACCCTTAAAGGACCTGACGGGTCCACAGGCCTTAAGGTGTGACCCATGCTTACAATCGTCGGTTCCATCCATGGGTTAGATCCATTTCTCATGGGCCTAGTCCATGTCAAGGACCCACCGACATGGGCTATGGACCAATCACATGCATATGTCTGGGTATGGTGGTTGAGAACAAAGAATCTTCCCCTGGCTATCTCCAAAAGAAGTACGGCGTCCACAAGCTTGTTCTATAAAGCATGTAGGAAAGGCTTATTGCTCCGACGATGTTCCTAGGTTATATGTTGAAAATGATTGAGTAAATTGTTCGATTTTGTGTCGTTCATTTCTTTAATGTTTGGCAAGGTAAATAAAAATAAACGAATTAAAATTTTATCAAGAATGACCATACTTAAGTTAGTGGATATGGAAATAAAATCAAGGGTAAAATTTGCATGAGGAAATAACCACTAAAAACATTTACAGGAAAAACTCGATTGTTAGAATTAGTTCATTTTTATTATTTCTTAACTAAATGTTTTTATCACTAGATGGGAAAATGATATTCTCTAAAATGAATGCTAAAAGCATGCTTTTCTATCTATAATATTAAAAGTTCAGAGGCAGATTTACAATGTCTTACACGATATTTAAAAAAAAAAATTATTAAACATTTTTAAAAACAATGAAGTAGTTATATCATAAATGTTAAATATTGGCAATGATCCAGAAACCGATAGTGATTAATAGGTGTGAAAATTACATGTTTTCATAATACATTTATGTGTATATCTGAAAAATAAAAAAGAAAAAAAATGTTGATTTGGTAAATAGAGATATAAAAAAGTTATTTTAACTCCAAGAAATATATGGAAAATGTACAAAAATTGAATAGAAGTCCATGTATGCACGGGAAGTCGGCGCTCATGGATACAGACACGTCCTGTTCATGAAGAGAAGACATCACAATGGCCCAATCCACAAAAAGGAAGCAAGCCCAGATGTTAAAGTGCTCTTCTCTTCCACACACACATGAAGCCCAGAGAATTATCTTCAAGTCAAGGTCCAGGCCAAATTAAAGTTTTTCTTTCCATCTTATTTTGTAATATAGGTACAACTTTCAACTTTGGCAATTTTCATTTTTTACGATATCGTATAGAGAAAGATTATTGCTATATATATATATATATATATATATATTGCATTTTTGTATATGTACTTTATTTTTTATTGTATTTTAATATTTTTATTTTAGTTTTGATACATTTTAGTATTTATTCACTATTTAATTTATCAAAAAATATTTTTTGATTTTTCTTAATTGATATATTATTTAAAAAAATTTTAAAAAATATTTATATCCTGAAATTTCAACTGTGCAAAAGTTTTGGCATGTGGTTTATATTATTATTCGATAGATTAAAAAAATTTACATTTTGAAACTAAATGAAGTTGGTTTGTAAGTTATGACTATTTTTAATCTTACCTAGTTCGAGCAATTAGATCATCTGCACTATATCATATTTTCAAATAAAAGTACATTCTACAAATTTCTTAATGGTATGAAATTTGCTAAAACGTACAATGCATGTAAAAGTTATCCATAATGGAAGTTATACATAGAAAAACTATTTTTTATTTTTTAAAATAATTTATTAATTTGGAAAAATTAAATTTTAATTTTAAACATTAATAGGTGATAAGACACTAATTGCATATTCACTTGGGGAATGTCTATTCTATTCCCCCTTTATAATATTGAATAACAATTCTTGTCCTTTAACTCATGAATGTCATTCAATGCTAATTTACTATTTTTGCAATAAATGTCATAGTATTGTAAGTTGTTTAAAGTCTACATTGGCTATAAAAAAGTGGAAAATGATGATAATTTTATGGATATAATGAATAATTTATACTTTATTTTTGTTTTATTCCTTATTTATTTTTTGTATCAATTAAACGAAATAATCAATATGTAAGAACTATGACATGTTTACTCAATTTTTATTGAATTACAATTCAATTCTTCTTATTCCACTTGGTGAAGCGAATATAATATAAGATGCATCAAGACAAAGCATAAACACCAAAATGCACTTAAAATTAAAGTATAAACACTTAAATGAAAAAAGAAAAAGAAAAAGAAAAATTGGTGGTCATTAATTAAAAAAGAAACATTGAATGGCAAAAAATAAAAGCTCAAATATTAAATTGCTAGAAGTTAAAAGTATAAGCACTTTTTACACTTTTATCTTTAAATAGACAAAGTCATCAAATATGCTTAAGGGTTGAGACCATACTAATGATAGCATTTTAATAAATTTCAAAGTATTATCCCTTCAAATTTTATGGTTTTAAGTTTTCAACATGTATTGTGTAGTACTTTGATGATTTTTTTTTTAAATTAGTTTGAATTCAATCTGGGTTTGGATTATGTTGATATATTTATCGGTTAGGATATATATTTTGTATTTATTTAATGACTAATGGAAATATTTGATTGATTTGTAATTTTATATTTATTTATCTTTTTATGGTTTAAATATGGAGTATTTTTATTTTTTGATTGACCTTTGTCAACCTTGAATTGATCTTGGTTCAACCCCTAGACTTTTTCACATTATAGGTCAACCTTCGGACCAATTCAGATAGCATTTGTTAACTGGGCCCTTACAACATTACAAAAGCAATATCACATCCCTTAAATTATAAGAGATTAGGATATCAGGTTGCAAAGCAAACACTTTTCATTTAAGGCGTAAAATGAGTTAAACTTGCTTGCAAATTAATTTTAGTTGAACTCAATTAAGGCTATAAATTAGCCAAATTTATTCACAAGCTATTTGACGACGACTCAATATTTACTTGAGTTTTGCTTGGTAACAGTCGAGTTGATTTTGAGCTTAAACTATTTAAGTAGTTTACTAAGTTATGTTCGAGTTTCTTGATATTCAATTCGGCTAGCTTATGAGCCTAATCAAACTCGAATTAAGTGTACATATATCTTGAGTTTGATTCAAGTTTGGTTAATATTTGTTTTAGATAGATTAAATCTGAACAAGTTTAATTGAATTAAGTTTGAAAATTTTAAATATTACTTTAAGTTGAGCTTGAGTTTAAAATTCTAAGCTTAGTTGAACTTAAGTTAAGTTTAAGTTTGAATTCAGTATTGTATCATTTTGACTCGGCTTGTTTGCAGCCATAGACTTAATTCTTACTTGAGTTTGATCTAATAACAATTGAGTCAAATTTGACCTTGAGCTTTATTAAATTAAGCTCATGTTTCATAATATTTGACTCTACTAATTTGTAATTCTAACCAATTTGAGTAAATATTAAATATTAATCGATTTTGAGTGAAGTTTGCATATTAATATAATTTTAACTAATAGAAAATAATTTATTTAAGCGAACTTAATCAAGTAAAAAACAAGCTAATTGAGAGGCTCTTTGTATTGAACTCAAACTCAACTTTTAAATTTTATTAAGTGGAAATTTGAAATTTGAGTCGAGCTCATATAATAGATATTATCAATTCAATTCGTGTATAGCTCCATTTATTTTGTGGATGTGCTTGTTCAAAAAGAATATATTAAACATAATTTCCTTCCGGAGGAAAGAAAAAAAAATCAAAACAAAACAAAACATGATTTCCTACATTACGTCTACTTCTCAGACAGTGGGGACTGGGGATCCTAAACTGTGTAGACTCCTGGCCATTCATTTCCAGGATTCTGCCATCCGTGTGTGTGTGTGTGTGTGATGCCTTACGGGTGCGAGGTGGTTGCGAATTTCGACCTTCTCCATGCATCCAAGAGGCCAACTAACATCCGAGATGACGGCAACAAGTGTCCTTCAAAATCTAACTAGTCTTGAACACAAACCAATCACAACATTATTATCATCAAGCTGCAGTTTCAGAGTGTAAGATGTCACTTTCACTCTCTTCTCGTACTATCTAGTAGCGTACGACCGATCTTCCTATTTGAGTATTACTCTGATCATGTATTATATGAAGGAAAATGCTACCGTAAGGAAAAGTTGTTAACGACATAAAGAAAATTGTCCACCTTATTGCTTTTGTTTTAAGTGTGTAATCATTTAATAGCTTGAAAAGTTTATTTTTTTGGTGTCTTCCACTAGCGTCCAACACCTCTTAATAGGACCATTTTGTGAGTATATATAATTGGTTGGTTCCATTTATTCCATGCAGTGGCAACAACAAACTAGGCGTTACTAAGAGACAGACCGTTTATAGAAAATGGAGACGTTTAGCATCGGAAGAAGAGAGGCGAAGTAGTAGTAGTAGTACTAGAAGTAGTGGTAGCGTTGGCAAGTTGTTAGGACATGAAGTGTCCAAAGACAAGAAGAAGGGAACAGTTGCTGGTGCAGTTGCCTTGGTCGTTGGTACTAGCATTGGTTCTGGAATTCTTGCACTACCCAAGAAGGCATCTCCAGCGGTAAGATCGAACTGCGAAGAATTATTGTTTGGTTTTGATTCATGGATCTTATTTACATCCTATATTTCAATTGTTTGTGTGTATGTGTGCGTGTGTTTTTTTTTTTTTTCACATTGATTTTTTGCTTACTGTTTGAGTGAAGACTTAGGTCTTAGTACACAAATAAGGCTGTAACTTTTAAGAAAATGCAGATAGGCCTTGGACTTTGTGCAAATAAGGCGCTGAACTTTGTAAAGTGGTTCAATTAACCCTTTTTCATGGTATGTTAGTGAGAATTTGAAACAACTTACAAAGTTGGAGCTACAGGGTTCACCAAAATTTGTGCATCACGAGGTCGAAAATTGATCTCTTTAAGAATTCTTTCAACTAATGTAATTACGATCTGGAGTTTATTTGAATAGATCTTATTGATCAGTGCCCTGGATACTTGTTAAGAGGTTATGCCTTGATGCTTGCCTTAGGCGCATGTATAATCAGTGCATCATTGAATTAATTATTTAAGGTAAGAAGATTTTATCTAATATAAGTTTAGGGGCTTAACTGCATTTGCTTCAAAGCTTTTAGGGATTTGTTTGTGTATTGGTGTTTGAGAGAACTATATTGATTGAGTTGTAAATGGTACTTTTTTCCATTTTTCATTCACAGAAAGTGGTCTTTCAATGAATCATTGTTGCTTTGGACCTTAGAAAGTCTGTAACGAAAAATTCAGAAGCAAATGGTGTTCAAAATAGCAAAAGAAAACATGACAATAGTTTAGCATTACAAATGAACAAAAGAATGTAGAGAAAAAGGAGAGAGCAAAGCCTGTTGTAGTGTTTGGGCATGTGCTTATTTATGATCCAAGTGCTCAAAAAAGTGATTGAATTTTCCGTGAACCTGAGTGCTCTTCATGCAGTAACTGGTCCATACTGGCATAACTGTGTAGAACAATTATGTAGGAGTTATTATCTTGATTTTCTTTAATTTATAGCTTTTATGTGTTATGATGTTGTCAATGGTTCATGTATTACTGGCGGATAAACATCACATCACATAAGACATCTCATAACAGAAGATAGATCCTGCAAGATAGTTGTCATGACAATACGGAAACACTTCCTGAGAATACAATATTAGCATTATTATGACCATTACGATGATAAATAAACAAGAGTTTCAAGGGATAATGCAGGCTATATTAACTTATATAGATCATTATTTCTTGTGACCATAATTTTGAATTTGAGTATATGTTAAAACTTTTTAGCTCCATTCATACATTTCAGGAAAAAAGTTTTTCCCTCATCTTGCCTTTGTGCATGTGCCAGTAGTCATGTTAATATGCACCCCCGTTTGGTTTCACTTTGCAGGGAGTGATTCCAAGTTCTATTACTATGATCATATGTTGGGCTTTTCTCTTAATTGAAGCGCTTTTACTAGTTGAAGTCAATGTGAACCTAAGAAAGAAAAGGATGAGACCAGAATCTGGGGACGCATTAGAGGTTATATCCATCAGGACAATGGCTCAAGAGACTTTAGGAGGATGGGGGGGAACTTTTGCCACTGTCACATACGTTTTCCTGGGTTACACTTCGATGGTTGCCTACTGTTCCAAGTCAGGGGAGATCCTTTTTCATTTGATTAATCTTCCATCTTCGTTTTCAGGTTTCTTTTTCACTATCCTCTTTGCAACGCTTATTTCACTTGGGGGGACTCAAGCCACAGATCGTGTAAATCAATGGCTAACTGCTTCTATGATAGGTAACATATCAAGTGGCTGCAAGTATAATTGAAGTGCAAGTGCAACGAATTGACTGCTAGAATAAGAGACTAGGTTAGCTATTTTGTTGAATGGACTAGCTTAAGGTGTCTGTGCATCTTATTGATTTGTATTATGCATGCAATAGCATCCACAAATGCTGAATTTTCCGTTTGTGTCATGTTTCTTGGAGAAATGAAATGTAGTTTTCAGTAAGTGTGTTTGAACGAAATATATAAAGGAGAAGATGTAACTCCTCTTACATCTTGCAACGTTGAGATTAAGTTATGGCCCTTTATTTTCTTTTCTCTACATAATTCTTAGCATAATAGCAGAATAACTGGTACAAATCTTGTCTTCATCTTCTGACATTTGGCAGAACTATTTCAATTCAGAAAGGACTTAATACATGGTCATCATGTCCCTTTTCCTCAGGTCTGCTGCTAGCCATTGAGGGGCTTGCAGTTAACTTTGGGGGGTGGTCGGGGTTTGGAGGAAATGGAAATTGGGAGAAAGTTCCAGCTACTATTCCCGTAATGATCTTTTCTTTGGTCTATCATGATGCTACACCTGGTAAAGTTACTTCTAGATCCTGTGCAGATATATGAGCAATAAGAGCAATTCACAAAATTAATGACAATTAGTTTACTATAGTTATCTGTGCTTACCTGGGAAGTGATCTCAAGCGCATTAGGAATTCTATTCTGCTTGGAAGTCTTGTCCCGCTGCTAGCTTTGCTTTTATGGGATGCGATTGCACTCAGACTCTCAATCCAGGATAATCAGGTTACCGATCCTGTTGATATGCTGCTGAGGTGATTTTGTTTATTACGCTAAAAGAGCTGCTGTTATTTTAGAATATGGATATATCTAAAAATGGCACAAATACAACAGAAGTATCTAAACTATCATGCTTTCTTTTTGTTTGAGCATTTAGTCTTTGCAGGTTTTCATTTGAGTGCTTGAACTTACAAAAATGCTCCAAATTAGTGTCCCTCTAAAGACAATGACAAAATCAAGCTTATTATGGCCCACACCGGAGTAAATGAGACGCTTCGAATAAGCTGTAGGTCATTATTGTTTCTTATAGAGACATAAATTTGGTACTTTTTAGTAAGTTCAGACATTGAATTTTTAAAATGTGGAGAATAGAGACTAAAGAAAAGAACGTTGTTGTAGCTCAGACACTTTTACTGTTTTGACTTGGTCTCTGAAAAAAGAACCAAGATAATTTCCCAGGTTACACAGCATTAAAAATACTGTGGTTGTATGGATCTGATATCCTGATTTATCGTATGAAAGTGTGAAAAAGCCAGTAAAATTTCAAGAGACCAAGGATGTGACATGGTGATATCACTTAGTAATACATGTGTTTGTGCACATGTACTTAATTTTTCTGAGCAGATGCTCAAGGTTATCAACTGATTAATCTCTCATTCTATGGTCATTTAGGGTGAGATGGAGTGGGGTGCCACTCATGTTTGAGGCCTTTTCACTTCTTGCAGTGGGGACATCTCTAATAGGCACCCTACTGGCGTTTTCCGAGTTTTTTAAGGAGCAACTAAATAATATTTTGCTGCAATCCCTTTCAAAAGAGATTTTGCAGGTTGCAATTTTATTCTTTTTGCTTCTATAATATTTATTATTTAGCTAGCAATTATTTTCCAAACCTATTCTCGTTGAAATATAGTTTAAGAACGAAAGATATGAAACTGATGTCAAAGTTTAATTTTCCTATTCATATTTCCAGCGGAGGCAAAAGGATATCTTTGGTATGAGCAAAGGGTGGGAAAAAAGGAAAATTAACTTCATGTCTATGGCAATGGTGGTTGCTCCATCTTTGATAGTTTCAACTACAGTTCCGGATGCATTTTCCGCTGCTACAGACATCTGTGTAAGTAGATGAGTAGAACATCTTTATTCTTAACACTTTGTCCATTTTGCCACTTTACAGAACAGTTTGTGAATGAAGCCTCGTTATGGTATCTCAACTGTTAAATTTCTCCTGAACAGAAGTCATCTGACTTTGCCATATCTAATTTAATTTTTTGGGGCAAAAGATAACTCAAACTGGTGTTCTAGCTGTTCTCTATGTTTGACACTTCAGTTTTGTTTGGGTAATCATATGCCATCACATCTTTGGTCTAATTTGCATTATCCTAGTAAGAGGAGAGGTGTTTCACTAGTAAGCATAAAAGTTAGAATACTCATTAAACAATAAAATCAGATTTGTTTAGGATAATGATCAACCAACAAGTCGTTTTTCCCTTAGTTGGCTCTAATTCAATTTGGTGCAGGGAGGTTACTGTATGACAATGCTCTATGGTGTTCTTCCACCACTGATGGCATGGGCTATGCATAGCAAGAACTCTGTGGATACTGATCAAAATGTATTGTCTAGAACAAGACCTGCAATTCTTGGAGTAGGATTATTAGCATGTGGGTTAGTGCTGGAACAATTGTTTCAGGATATTTTGGTGCTAAACCCATAGAAAAATTGAACTGAATTCATTGTAGTTAAAGAATGATCTGGAGTTTTTTTTTTTTTTTCACATTTAATATATAATCCAAGTGAAAGAAATAGATGTATATGTTTTCTGTAAATATTGAAATTAGCATACAAGCATTCTATTGTAGATACAGCTTTTACAAGAATAGTTTAGCTAAGTAGCCCCCATATTTATGCACCACTAGTTCTTAAACTAGAAATGAGCCATTAGAATGAATTGTTAATATCCAGTATGCATCATATAAAAATACCACAAGTTCTTGGAAGAAGAATTCAGAATCTTGAGTTGATTTAGTTGTACGCATCTGAAGAAATCATTGCCTGCAGTTGGATTATTAATGTTGATGACATTAATATTAGTCCGATTTGTCTCCCCTACACAGCCTCAAATTAGCAACATGAGCAATGTTCTTTTACAGTTTTAGGACCAAAATGCATAAGGTGCATTGCTAGAAAAAATTTCAGAATCTTAAGTAGGTGAAGCTTGAGTGATCCCAACAAATCTACCTATGCATGTAAGCCTTGTACTTAGATATGTGATCGATTAATTTATATTCCAATAAATGCTGGTATACAATATACACATGAATTCATGTTTACCTGTACATCGCTTTGCTGACACCAGAAAGTTGTGTTCCTTTCATGCATGTGGTTCTCGCTTGAAAGTAAAGAGGTTGCTCATATACTGGCAATATATACCCTTTGAAAAGATATTCACGTTAACTCTGGTGTGCTTGAACTTGCAGTCAATTCTTTTTTAATCAAAGCCAGAATATCTGATACCTGCAGACAAATCAAAGAACTCAGCATCACCACAAACTAGCAAAAGCACATACCCATTGACTAGAGAGAATTGTTCACCAAAGAAGAATTAATATTTCTTACCTCAAAGTGCTGTTGCAACACTGGTGAATATTGTTGGAGTTTCATGTAAACTATCTCAAGTAAACTAAGAAGATTGTCGACTTGATCCCCAAGTAAATCCACCTGCATAAGTTGTGGAGACATCTCAATCGGTGATAAAAAAATTAAAAAATTATCATCAGGTTATTGAGGTGTATAAGCTGTCACAAGAAAATTTAGGCATGAAGTCTGTTGCAGGGCTGTGTATATGAATTGTAGGTGCAATAATATTAGAATTGAACAAGCTAGATTGTTGAGGACCTCAGCTTCTGCCTTCTTAAGATTCTGACACCTCCTGATGAAGGCATGCTTATAAAGTTGGTAATTTTTCTTGAGTGAGCAAATCTCTTCAACTAATGAGCATAATTGGTGTATCACGCCTTCAAGCCTATGATTATGAGATACAGCAGAATTTGAGCAGTTAGTTTTCATGAAAATAATTGTCTCTTTAGCATCTAATTACCATAGAGAAGATTAAAGAAGCTTTCCCTGTAAATTATTTTATGATATATAATCTAATGATATGATACAATGGACAAACAATGCTGAGTATCTTGTAGAGACCTAGCGATTTCATACTTTGAGATACTGTGAATTTTTTTCAATTAAGATGGATTCAATTAGATCAAGTACCTCAAAATTTTGTTCCCTAGATGCTCATGCATTGTGCATTGGAAGGTCTGTATCGATTCCAAGAATCCCTGGAGAGGCAGGATTAGAGAATCTGTGATGTCAAGTTCTGCTGTTCTGGTAACTTCTGGTTTCAACTCATGCAGCTCTTTGTCACGTTGCACGCCTGGAAATCTTTTCTCCTGATCTGGATGGACCTTTTCTGTATTGATGATTGGTTCACATAAACTATATTGTAGGTTGAATACCAGCTCTTTGCTGGAAACCACCTGCTCAAGTGCCTGCTCTAGTTTATCACTTGCAGAATCAAAAGCAATTTTGTCCTCAATAAACAATTCTTTGGTAATCTTAGTCTCATCGTGTTCATTAATTTTCCTTGGGGATTGTTTCTCATATGTTGCTGTCTCTATTTTCTTTGATGACGAACCAAGTTCTCCAATAAATGTCTTCCAGTCTCTAACCTCTACGCTATTAGGAAATCTGCCTGTTTCACTCATAATTTTCTTCAAGGATTCATCCCTTTGCCTGATCTGGGAAATGGCATCTTTCAAAACCTCAGAAATGACAAATTGATACATCTCTTCTGAAGTTACTTTTTCAAAGTTATGAGAATCCAGTATGTTAATCCATTCTTTTGCTTTTTCTCTTAGGTAGACCTTGCAGATATCCATCTTTAATAAAATATCTAAACTAGAAGACACAGTCACCTTCTGGAGGTCATTCCGTTTGTCATGGACAACCTTGGACTCCTGAGAATTCAATGACGAACGTCTGGTGCCAACTAGAGTTTTGATTACCTCATTGGACACCGTACATTCTATTTCTTCCCTGAGTAGGCATTGAGCATTTATTTCCTCCAACGCATCATTCCATTCTTTTAGCATTTCACGTAGGATTACAGCCATTATCTCGTCCTTCACTTTGCCTTCTAAATCGTCCGTGAGGTCACTACCCGTCAAACTATTTCCCATATGCTGGTTCTCATTTCTAGCATCCTTTTCATATGGTAGTGCTGATATTTGCCCAATATCGCAATTCTTTATTAGTTCAACTGCGACTGTAGAACATATGTTTTCCCTAATCCAAGCTTCAATCACACTGCTTTGAGCATCTTCATTTTGCTGAATGATAGCCTTCTTCAATGCAAGTTTGTGTATATCATCTTTTATTAATACCTGTAGCTCCAAATCCAACTTGTGGGTAAGATATTCATGCCTGAAACCCTTCAAAATGGTGATGCAGATCTCACCTAAAATATAGCTTTGAAAATTTACACCATTTTCTTCTTCTGGACATCCACTTGTTTTAACAATTTTGACAGGTTGTAATGATTTTTTGTCTGAAAAACTTCTTTCCTTTTGAACATTGCTTGTATTTGCACTCAACTCATTCACTTTGTCTAGCCTTGACATAACATGCTGAATTCTCCTCTTGAACGTATCAAACTCCCAGTCTTTTTCCGAGTATGAGTGTCCCCTTCTCCTTGCAATTTCTCTTTTCAACCAATTCATCTCCTCACTATTTTTCCGAATGATGGACTCGTGATTCTTTATCATTCTTGCTACTAAATGACCCGTCTCCTCATCCTCACCTTCTTCACCGGGTGTCCCCTCCTCATCTCTACTTTCAATGTTCAATAGAGAATCATTCAATCCTGCATACTCTGCTGCATCTGATAAAGATTTTCTCATAGTATTTCTGTACATACTGCTACCAGAACCAGTCATAGACCTGAGATGCTGACGTAATTGGTTGATCTCATGCATCAAATCTGACCACATTTCACCTAAACCTATAACATAAGCAGGCTTTTCTCTTCTTACCATTTCCAACTCGAGATTCGGTCGAACTTCCATCATGAATCCTTTCACCAAAAGGGAAGTGACGTCCTTCTCAACTGCCCATTTCCATTGTTGCTCCATTGGTCCCATCTCAGACAAGAAAATGGCATTCTGCATCTTTCCAAAAGCCATATCAACAGTTTCCTTAAGGATATCGATATCCATCCCCATTTGCTCAACTCTCTTGCTATCACTCATAGGGCTACATTCTGCCCCGGTCAATTCATCATATTCAGGCTCTAGACTCTGCCTAACATTCATCATCTGCCGATCAACTGTATGCTTAAGCTCAGAAAACTCATCTCTACTCTCATCACCACTCGACCATTCAACTAAGCCGAACTCCTCTACACCCTCATTTCTCTTTTTCATTTGTTGCGAAATCTCGTTCCTCAAACGAGCTAATTCCTTGTCTTTCACCTCCAATGCCTGCCAAAGCCTTGACTCGTTCTCCGATCTCTCTATCAACTCCCTCTCCTTTTCCAGGATTGCTAGCTCGGAGTCCATGAGACGGCGTTGAAGATGGTCTCGGACGTGCTCCAAATCGGATAGCAAACCCTGGTGTGTGGTGTCAAGAATGCTGCAAGTTTCAGCCTCTTCCTGGACAAACTTGAGACAACCTTCTAGCTGAATCACAGCCAATTCATAGAACTTTGATATCTCATTGAGGCGTGATATAGCTCCTTTATACTTGACTTTTTCATGCGCTTTGTTCATTGCATGGTGTACAATCCACATCATGGTTGACTCTGTTGTGGAGATTCTAACTTTGCCATCCAACCCTGTCATAAACTTTTCCATACTCAGACGTGATTAAGAATTAAAAAGTGCTAAATTTTCTTATCACAAACTACTAGGAACTAATCCTGATAAAAGTGCTTTGGTTTGGATTATATGATCTTATGTTTTCTGGGTTTATATTGCGTTTGTTTCAAAGACATTGACATGGTTACTTGTAACCGGTGTGATTACTTACGGTTGCCTTAAAAATTGCAACATCCGCATGACTTATTCAGAGGTTGGTTTGTAACTTATAAGGCGTATTGTTAGTGAACATTCCACGTTGAGCTACGAAAAACCAAACCTAACAGAAACGTTGTTATTATGGTTATTTTATTTTTTTATTTTTGGCATTTGGTTTGGTAAGGTTTTCCTTTCAATATGAAAATAAAAAAAGAAAAAAAAAATGAACCTTTTTATTAAAGAGGATACGGTTATTTTTAGAATAAAGAATAAATGATATGCCATAATGAAACATCGAGGCTTTATATTTATATTACATAAGCTGGTTAATTAAAAAATATTATTATTTTCTTTTTTTCAATTACATAATCTTAATCCATCATCAAACGTCACTCTACCATTAAAAAAATATAACAAAAGTGGCTGTGTAATGTTCTCATGAAGTAGTAACGTTTTTATAAAGGTGTAGTAATGGAATTAACTATTAAGGTTAAGCAACTTAAAAAAAAAAAGAAAAGATAAGTTTGAAAAAAGTGCGAAAAGTGGGATTATGTAATTAGGAAAAGAAAAAAAAACTACATAGATTAACGAAGTAAAAATGCATATATATATATATAATATCGGTGTAAAAATTCATCTTTGAGAGAATAATAGTAATTAAGCTTGGCTCAAATTGTTTGAGTCAATCCAGTAATCCAAATAGAACTTATGTTATATTTACAATACATTTTAATGCTACATGGTGTACCATGTGATATCCAAATGACGTTTGTGAAATTCCATGTGGTATAAGAAATTGAAAAAAGTACTTATTAAAATATAATTATAAATTATAAATAAATTTAAAAAAAAATTAAACATATATCAAGAGTTTTAAAACTTTGGGAATTTTGCAACAAAGTCTTAAAAAATTTGAAATACAAGGCTAATAACGTATCAAGGGAGATAAATTGGGTTTTAAGTGTTTTTATCGAAAACTAAAAAGAATAAATTAATTAATGATGAACGTAAAACAAATAATGAGGCCTAAAAGGTAAAGAAAACACCAAGAGTTTTAAGGTGGAGTTCAGCCTGCCTGCCTAACCTCCTCGATCACAAAGTCAATTTTAGAAACCTTTATACAAAACTTCATTAATTTCTCAATATTAGTCTCAACAGGATATTTAAATATTTAAGTGTATCTACTTTTAAAGAATCTCAAATCTAGTTTTGTTTACTAGATTACAAATGAAAGCTCGCACAAGCACTAGAGTATTCACCCTCTAGGGAGCATTGTACATATTTTAAAAAATGATTCTAAAGGTCTCTTTTCATATATGCGCTTTTGAGAACAGATTTAAATGAGGCTAATGAAATTGATCATGTGATTGATATTAAATGTTACATGTATAGATATTATATTGTGTGTGGTATGGCATTCATTTGAACTTGTATTTAGTTTTTTTGTATTGGGATTTTTAATCACTCATTTGGTTTCATTTGAGGTGATGATTATGAGGATGTTAACTATTATGACTACTTGAAAATATGATTTTTTACTTTGGTGGTAGGAATGATGATTGAAAAAACTTAAATTTCTAAATAAGGTTAATGGAATTAAGAAAGAAAATTTGGAGTCAATTAAGAAAGGTTTTACAAAAATTATGAAAAAAATTTTCCAAAATGACTATTATACTCATGAATTCGATTTATTGAAAATAGCTATAAAATAGTTTAGTAACCTTAAATAAAATTCTAAAGCCCTAATTAGGTGGAAAAAATATTAAGGAATTATTTGAAGTTAATTAGAAAAGAGAAAATTAAGTTGGAGGTCAATTTTGCAAAATGACTATTTTACCCCTAGACTTGATTTAGAGACTTTAAAGTAGGCTGAGATTACTAAACAACTTAAATTAAATTTATTTTGAGTCATTTTAAATTATTGAGAGTGATTTATGAAAGATTGGAGATAATTGACCAAAAAATGACCATTTTTACCCTTAAAGACGGTTTTTATTAAAATTGAAACCGAAATTTCTTAAAAACCTTAAATATGGCCCCAAGACCTTACTTAAGTGAATAAGATCAATTGCAAAATATTTAGAGACAATTGGAAAAAAAATTTAATTCAAAGATCAACTAAGTAAAATGATCAAAATGTCCATAAAATTATCTTATGAAGGAGTAACTAGTTAAAATAAATTTCAAGGGCATTTTAGTAATGAAAAACACTATTTTGTAGTTGGAGTAAGTGGAAAAAAATTAAGGAAAAAATAATACAATATAGGCTAAATTAAGAGGACAT
Source organism: Laguncularia racemosa (assembly GCA_037954665.1). Taxonomy (NCBI): domain Eukaryota; kingdom Viridiplantae; phylum Streptophyta; class Magnoliopsida; order Myrtales; family Combretaceae; genus Laguncularia; species Laguncularia racemosa. The sequence continues at coordinate 583,045 of JBBMOL010000013.1, read as the reverse complement.
TATTGTCATAAGCTACAACCTACTAAGCCTTGTATACCTATGTACTTTTACCCTTAAACTCTTACTCAACCTTACTGTTTAAACCCATTTTTTGACAGAAAATAGCGACCCCTCATTTCATTTTTTTTAAAGAAAACTCTTTAAGGTAAATACTCTAAAAAACTCATTAAGCCTATTCTACTCTTTAAACCTTTAATATCCATTGTAAACACTCCATTTTTGCCATAATAATCAATTATTAATTTTTTCTATTTTTTTAATTTTTTTAATTTAGTAAAAATAGGAAAAATATTCAAAAAATAAAATAAATAGGAAAAATACATTAATTTTGAAAAATAATTGTAGAAATAGTAATAAAAGGGATTAAATAATTTTTACAAATTTTTGGAATTTGAAAAAATACAAAAATAATAAAAAATCGCATTGCATATATGCAAATTGCTAAAATAAAAAAATCAAGTAAGTGGGCTAGCCCAGCTGATCCGAACCATGGCCTAAGGCTCGAGGAAAGGGGTTCGGTCATGGGTTCGAAACACGAAGGAGGCAGATTTTGCGTTTTGCAATTTTTTTCCTCACTTAGAACATGTGTCAATAGCTGATTGGCTGGAACGGTCGCACGTGCCGGGCATGTGATCTTCTTCCTCCTTCGCCCGAGATCGTCGCCAGTAGGGGAAAAATCACATTTCGACAATTTTGATTCGATTTTTTGCACAAATCTAACGGATCTTTAACTAAAATAGGATAAGCATCATTCAATTGGAATCAAATCGCAACAAATTGGAGGATTTGCATAAATCGGAGGAGGGTTCTAACCGCAAATCTGATTCGTCTCAATCGGAGGAAATCCGAGCTTATCCAGCTCGATTCCTTGCGGCTATAAATAGAGGAGGAAGGGAGGAAGTAGGAGTACAGATCAGAAGGGAGAAAAAGAGAGAAAAGGAGAGAAAATCGAAGCTTCACCGGAGTTCCCAAGCCGCGACCGTCAATCAAGCATCGAATCGCTACCAGGAGGCGTCTTTGGAGAAATCCACCACCACGGTTGAGTTCCTCACCCCCCAAAACCTAGGAAACGACACCTCAACCTCCTCGAAAGGCCACCGAAACGCTGTCAACAAGCACCCCCAGCCGCCGTGACCCGCTTCGACCCGACTCTACTTGACCCGCGCATCGGCCCTGATCCAAGTAAGTAGGATTTTTTGATTTTTTTGTATTATTTATTTATTTATTTTTTGAATTTATTTATTTATCTATTTGTTATTCAAAAAAAGTAGAAAAAGATATTAGAATTTTAGATTTTTTTAGGATTTAATTTAGGGCTAATAATAATAAAAATAAAAATTATAAAATATAAAATAATAAAAACATGATAAAGATATGTTAGAAAAAATGATAAAATTCAGATTTTTAGTTTAGGATATATAAATAATATAAAAAAAGAAAAAAACTTTTTAATAAAAGTTAATGAAAACTAATAAAAAATTAATAAAAATATTAAAAATTATAAAAACTATAAAAATTAACAAAATTTTATAATAATAGAGGTGAGTTGAAAAATAGGGAAATAATTTTTTTTTGTCACTTAGAAAAATCCTTTTCTTAAATAAATCCAAAATTGGTTTTGTCCTTAAAATTATTATTTCCAAAAAATCAAATGATCAATCTTAGGCTAAAATTTTTCCAGAAAAATACTAAAATGATAAAAACGTAAACCAAAAGTAATTTCATAATTAAAATTCACAAACACATTAAAGTTTTTCAAGAAAAGCGAACTACGGCTTGTTTGATCCTGAATAGCAGATACGTAGGCACCCGTTTGGGGCAACTCTAAAAAAAAATAAAAAATCATTTTCTTAGAATAACTTACTAAAAAACACAATAAAAAGATAACAAAAAAATAAAATAAAAGACATTAGAATAGGGTTCTGATTTCAGGTGAATGGGGTGGTAACTTTAAGGTTTTAATAAGTTAGCCTTCAAACCCAGAAACTCTAGTTTTCCATTTCCTCTTTCACGAAAACGAAAAGAGAAAATATCCCTGACTAGTAGTCTAAATTAGGATTAATCCGCTCAATTTGTCCTAATTCAACCTTTCCCAACCACAGTTGGGTGACGACTCCAAAATAAAATAAAATTCTTAACTCAATTCGAGGGTCTACATTAGATGAGCGTATGATCTAGTATAGATCGAATTAGGAATGGAAAATAAAAAATTAGACTCGACAGGATGGCGACTCCATTGGGAACCTACTCTCTAGTAGGCTAGCCACCTGAATCTCCTCAAATCGCTTTTTCAATAAATGTCTTTTTTCAGCTTGTTACACTGTTGCTAACCTTTCAGGGAGTTAATTAAATTTAGGGTTCAATTATTTACTTTTATTTTTGAGTCAACGTGCATGTAACTGTGTGAGTAGATACGGTCAAACCCGGACCGTCTTAGGACCCTAAGACGGGGCGGCCATTGTGTAGGTTTCAGGCGAAGTGATATGATCACCGTTCGGGACTGATTAGGCTACCCTACCCAACACTTCGATATGGCATGAGATCCATTTCTTCGAGAATGCAGGAGGCCATAGAGCTTGGGGACCTGTTAGAACCCACCTACCTGCATACACGAAGTCATGGGCTGACAATCGAGTAATGATGTAATACTTTTATTCTGTTCATAGAGTTCAGATACATTTCCCTGTAATGCTGTCATATAGTTCTTTTTGTAATTAGAAATTTCTATTGTAATAGATGGCTAGTTCCACAATCGACCGCCTCCTCTACAAAGAGATCCGAGTTTGCAAACCTCTGGACCCAAAATTGGTGCTGGACCACTAGTTTACTCTCTATAACCCGAAAGAGCAGGCTTTTATTCAACAGATGATAGGGCCTATCATCTCGCTAATGAAGATGGAGATGAACTTACCCTTGATATGGGCCATCCTCCATCTATAGGAAGTAGAGCCCGCGGCTTTCTTCATTGGGCTACACGAGATCACTCCCACTCTGGAAGAGTACACCCAACTTCTACAGGTTGCAGCACCAACCAGCGAAGTGTATATACCAGATCTTGAGGCCAGGCCAACCAGTATCTTTAGCAGACTTCTGGGTATCCGCAAAACAGCACTCAATAAGGCCTTAGCAAATTATAACGAATATTGCATACAAATGGATGAGTTAGAAGCCTGATTCATAGCCTGAGAAGATAATGGGGATAGGAAAGACATATTGTGTGGGGACCCCAAGAGCTATAAACAAATAAGGGTGAGTGCTTTCATCCTGATAGCCTTCGCTACCATACTCTTCCCCACCGGAACTTTTTATGTCCATTACCGGGTTGCAGAACTGGTGGCCCAATTCCTGGAAGGAAAATCTTACATCCCGGCTCTACTGGCTGAATAGATTCGGAACTTAAACTTTATCAAGAAAAAGGGCCACAAGATCCTTCGCTTAAACACCAACCTCATCTTGATTTGGTTTGTGAGCCACCTCAAATATTTCGGGCTGAACCTGGTCCGGAAAACTTTGGCCCAACAGGTGGATCTCGTAGACTCATGCATAGAGAAGATAAAGCTGCTTGACGACCTTACTAGCCACAGTTGGGTAGAAGTACTTAAGGGTTTCAATGCTGACGACATCCTGTGGATGGTTAGATGAAGTTGCTGCGACAAGGTCATCCTAACCTGCAGAAACCTTCAGGCTGTACCTTTAATCGGTATCAGTGGATGTATAGGTTACCATCCCAACTCGGTGGTTCGCCAATTCGGTACTATTCAAGACATAGTTTATCGGCCTTTGTTAGAAGCAATGACATTTGAGTATTAAGACCCGGATTTACTAGTAGCTGAGAAGTTTGCCAAGCTGGCAGAGGTCAAAGCATTATGGGAAGCCTGAATCGAGAGTCCTAATATAGACCTCAGAGAGTTGGATGGCAAAGTGGGCAAGCACTGAGTCACTAGGGATTTCGTAATCCATCAGCTATATCAAATAGGGGAAAGGGCATACCGAGTCCCAGATATCACCCAACCGAAGCCAGACAAAGTAGACCCAGAGTTGAAAACCTATCTGGAGCAAGTTAGGGCTCGGATGGAAGCATATTTTGAAGCTGTAGAGTACAAGAAGGATATCTAGAAGGGTCAATTCAAAGAATCTGATCAAAGGAATAAGGCATTGGAAGCTCAACCGGAGAAGACCCAAGCTAGAGTCAAAGAGTTAAAAGTTATTGTCAGCGGGAAACTGGCACCTACACAGCAGAAGACCAAGAAAGCTAGGAAATAGATTATTATTGTACTTTTTATTTTTAAGTATTAAACTCCAAATTTCCAATATTAATAAAAATAAAGTTTCACTATTATGTCATTAATTAATTGTCGGCCCTCCTTTATTTTAGCATCCATATGACACATGCATCACATTTACATACCTACATCATACTAAGAAAAAATGCGTGCTAGGTATCAAAGATAGCTCCTAAACAACCGAATCTTCCCAGAAGCCCAATCTGGACCTATTCAAAAACCAAAATGGCAAACAGTGGCAACAATAGCGACAACTGCAACAACACAAGTGCTGACGTTGCCTCAGACCCTAGGATCGTATCCTTAAAACAAACGATCCAGCAGCTAACTGCATAAGTCCACCTCTTGACTGAGAACATTGGCCTCCTTCGCACCACCCAACCGACTCAAGAAGAACACTTAGGGGCCAGAAAGGGGAAAGCAGTGGAGGGTCAGCCTCCAGAATATGAAGAAATCGATTCCCACCTCAACCCGGCTTTTGAGTATGAACCGAGAGCCAACCTAGGTCCGACCTCTAATGACCTAAAGAGGGAAATGGAGGACAGACAAAAGGAGATGGAAAAGAGACTTTTTCAGCAATTGGCTGACAAGATGAAGACAATAGAGGAGCTTGACGGTTTCGAATAGGTTAGGATCACTAGCTTGCCTGCTATGGGGGGGAGGTATACCCCGAGCAGTTCAAGACCCTAGAATTTGAAAAGTACGATGGCACTGGATGCCCCAAGATGCACACAAGGTTGTACGTCCGGAAGATGAGCAAATTTGCTCAATATGACCAACTTATGATCCAGACCTTCTAAGATAGCCTTACAGGCCCTGCCTTCATTTGGTATTCCCACCTAGACTTCAATCAGGTCAATACTTGGGAAAGGCTTGCTCGGGCATTCTATGACCAATACAAGTTCAACATTGAAGTTGCCCCCTCATTAATCGACCTGGGAAGTCTTCGGAAGAGGCATGTTGAGTCTTTCAAAGAGTATGCTCAGCGCTGGAGAGCTCAAGTTACCAGGGTAGCAACCCCGATTTCTGAAAAAGAGCTGACATTCATCTTTGTCAACACTCTCAATAAGGCCTACTTCTCACATTTGGTGGGTCAGACGTCATCCAACTTTGCAAAGGTAGTGGCAGCGGGGTGCCGGATCGAAAATGCCATCACAACAGGCAGACTCCAAATAATAGATCCTCTTAGGGTCATATCATCACAAAAGCCCTTAGGAGGTAACAAAGCCAAAGGGTCTACTGTTAGCACAGTTAACTCCGGCAAAGTTGTCGAGTCTAATTTTTGAATTCCCATTCCTAATCCGATTTAGACTAGACCCTATGCTCATCTAATATAGATCCTCGACTTGAGTTAGGAATTTTGTTTGATTTTTGGAGTCGCCACCCAACTGTTGTTGGGAAATATTGAATTAAGACTAAAGGAGCGGATTAGTCTTAATTTGGACCACTAGTTGTCGTTATTTTCCTATTCTCGTTTTTGTGAAAAGAGAAAAAGAGAAAACCAGAGTTTCTAAGTCCGGAGGCTAACCTATTAAAACCTTTACGGTTACCACCTAATCTCCTAAAATTGTCTCTTTTAGAAATGTGTTTCTATTTTGTTTCTGTTATGTTTTTGAATTATAAAAAGGATTTTTCATTCATTTTAGGGGTTGACCCGAATGGGTGCCTACGTACCTGCTACTCAAGATCAAACAAGCCGTAGTTCGCTTTTTCTGAAAAAAAATTTAAGTGTATTTGTGAGTTTTAATTTTGAAATTTCTTTTTATTTATGTTCTTAACTTTTTTGGGATTTTTCTGAAAATTTTCTAAACCTAAGCTTTAATCTGATTTTTTTTGAAAATGATTTTTAAGGGAAAACATCAATTTTGGATTTATTTGAAGAAAATAATTTTTCTAAGTGCTAAAACTTATTTTTTTTATGATTCTTTTATAATTTTTGATTTTTTTATTAATTTTCATGATTTTTTGTGATTTTTTTGTTGAAAATTGTATCCTAAGTTTATTATCTATCCTATCTAAAATTTTATTATTATTTTCCTAATATTTTTTATTATTTTTCTACATTTTATTATTTTTTTTATTTTTCATTATTAAATCCTAAAAAACCTAATTTCTACATTTTCCTATTTATTGAAAATATAAACAAATAAATAAATGGCTAACAAATAATAAATAATAACAAATAATAAATTCAGAATAAATAAATAAACAAAATAAGTAAAATAAATAAAAAAATCCGAAAAATTCGACTTACCTGGATCCGGGTCGGTGCGCGGGTCGGGTCGGTCGGACACGACGGCAAGGGTTGCTCGATCACGGCGTTCCGGTGGCCTTTTGCAGCGGGTGAGGTGTCGAATCCTAGCTTATCGAGGGTGCTGAATCCAATGGTTGCGGTAGTTCACTCCCAGATCGCCTCATGGTGGTGGTTCAACTCCGGTCAGTGGTCGCAATTTTGGGTCTCCTCCGATGCTCTCCGATTTGCACTCTTTCCTCACTTTCTCTCAATTCTGATCTGTGTTTTGGCTTCCTCCCCTCCTTCTCTATTTATAGGCGTCCGGAAACCCTCTTGGATAAGCTCAAATCGGCCGATTTAGATAAATCCAAATTTCTTCAGTTTTTAGATTTGATTTTATCCCGGCGATTTGATGTTAATATCTTGTTTTTCTTTGATCTATCTTATGGATTTGGCTTTATCTTGACAGTAATCTAGAAGACTTGAAAAAAGATGATCGATTCCACCTTCGTCGGACTTGCTCCGACTTCTTCTCGCGTCTGTCCGGGTGAGGAAGATGATCACGCGCGACACGCGTGATTTCCTTTGGCCAATCGCACGTTGCCACGTGGTAGCTCCAGGGAAAAGAAAGAAAAATTTTTGCCGAGCGCACGCGGGGGGGATTTGAACTCGCGACCTCTGGCCTCCACATGCTCCCTATGCGCACGCACGAGCCAGCTGAGCTGGCCCAATTTCCCGATTTTCTTTATATCGCAAATTGCATATATACAATGCGATTTTTCCTTTTTTTTTGTATTTTTTTGAAATTTCAAAAATTTGTAAAAATTATTTATTATTCATTATTGCCATTTCTGAAATCATTTTTCAAAATTGATGTGTTTTCCTATTTATTTTTATTTTTTTGAATATTTTCTATTATTTTTGCTAAATTAGAGAAAAATTGGAAAAAATTGAAAATCGATTATTATTGAGTATTACTCATTCCTAGGGCAAAAATGGGGTGTTTACAAAAGTAGACAAGGCTGGGACTCGCGTGACATTCTAGATTACGAGTGCCCCTATCCAGCAGTCCCCGACAAACCACACCCAGGCTACCAGAGTCTCGAGACAGTTCACTCCAATCCCGATCCCGCTCAACTAGGTCTTCACTCGGCTGCGGGTAGATAATTTGATCAGCTTCGAGATCTCGAATGACCGGTATAAGCCCAGGAATTTTGACTCAAGCCTCAAGTGCGACTATCATATAGGCCAAGAGGGGCATTCTACAGATAGATGTTGGAGGCTCCGAAACAAAATCCAGGATCTGATTGACGCTGGGATTATGCAGTTGGATTTTGTTAACACCCCGGCACCTAATGTTAACACTAATCCGTTGCCCAACCATAAGCCTACTATCAATATGATCACATTCGAAGAGCCGGATCCCAAAGAATCCTCAAGACAACAAAAGGCAACGGAGCTGTGAAAAAGTCATCCACGTCAAACTCCGGAGGAAACCCCTAAGTCACATATCAAAAAGAGATAGTTAGTTGGAGACCCAACGGTCGGTATCTTAGGCGAATCGCATAGGAGATTCGAGTATCTAGTAAATTACTCTAATACCCAATTGAGTATGGGTTGCTTAATGGATGGGGGCCCGAGGTTAAGAAAGAAGATAACCCACCAAAAGAAGGGGAGAAGTCCGTGAACATGATAAAATCAAACCAAAAGTCGATGGTCATAAAGTGCTATGAAGGACAATCAACCGAGGTGCAATTTCCGAAGAAGAGGTATGTGTTCAATGTCCCAATACTCACATAGAGGTATAAGGCGACACCATTTGACTAGCAGGCTCTTAATCAAGAAAGACTCCCTATTGAAGGAGGAATCACCCGTTCCGGGAGAGTTTATGACCCGAAATACAAAATCTCAACTGAGGAGCCCAACACGAAGGTAGGAAAAGAAGAAGAAGAGGGGCTCTCTGCATTTACAAAGATGGTCAAGGCGAGCGGATATAAGATCATGGAACAACTGAACAAGGTTCCAGCCCAGATATCACTTATGGGCCTCCTTACAACCTCTAAGCCTCACAGGGAAGCACTCTTCAAAGTGCTCAAACGGATCAAGGTACCAAGGGGCATTGCAATCGACAAACTGAGCCATGTGGTAGATTCGATCTTCACCATAAACTAGATATCTTTCTCTCCCGAAGAGCTAGGAGAAGACGGAGACCAATATACAAAACCACTGTTCATAATGGTAAAATGCAACGATACAATCGTCTCCCGAGTATTCATTGACAATAGTTCTTCTCTCAACGTATACCCATTGGCTACCCTCAACCTACTGGGGGTCGATCCAAGCATTATCAAACCCAGCTCGACGGTAGTTAGGGCTTTCAACTAGTTGAAGAGAGACATAGTAGGGGAAATAAATTTGCCGGTAAAGATTGACCCGCAGGTGTTCTACATCTCCTTCCAAGTCCTCGACATCCCAAGGTCTTTTAATCTGCTCTTGGGGAGGCCATGGATACATACCGCCGGAGTCATACCTGCAAGTCTCCATCAGAAAGTCAAGTTCATTGCAAATGGACAGATCATCACTATGCTGGGAGAGCAGGACTACGCCATCTATAAAGAAACTGCCATACCTTACATTGGGGAGGATGGTTCCGAAGACTTTGGTCTCCAGATATTCAACGAGGTGAATGTGGTGACCAGCAAGGAAGGCCATCAGTTTAAGGAGGGACAACAAGGGACGTTTGGATTAGGGTACATTCCTACAGCCCAAGAAGAGGCATAAGCTAGAGGCATCAGAGGCAGGAGGAAAGTGAAGCTAAGCAACACCCAGATGCGTTTTCCACCCCTCCAACAATCATTCACACAAGCAACTACCATTTAAGAGCCAAGGATAAGCGAAGCTAACATCAGCAATGGGAGCCCAACCCTTCGTACGTTTGAGCAACATCCAACTCTCAATAATTGGTTCTGTTATCCCATTGATAACACTAATTTAGCTCAAGGATAGGGAACAATTATTAAACAATTTTTATTGTGATTTCTTTTCATAATTCAATAAATTACAATTTGTTTGTTTCTTACTTATATATGTACCTTTGTTTCACTTCACCCAGATTCCCTACAATCGAACGCCAGGGACATTTCGCACAGGTAAGAAATGAAAACACTGATATCGTTTCCAACACTGCTGGGTCAGCCATTGGAGGTGATGTCCTTAACCACGAAATAATACGAGAAAATTGGTAAAAATATGAACAAAGTGGAATTTCAATTGACGAGCCAGTGGAGACAATAAATTTAGGAAGCATTGAGAAACCTAAAAACCTCAAGATCGGGACCAGTTTAAGTGCCGAGCAAGAACGCGAGATGACCGAGCTATTAACTGAGTATGCAAATGTGTTCGCCTGGTCATATGGCGACATGCCAGGATTAGACCAATCAATAGTAGTTCACAAGCTTCTCACAAGGGAAGATGTCAAACCCAAAAAACAGAAATTGAGAAGATTTAAGCCTGACATCTTACTAAAAATTAAAGAGGAAGTCAAGAAACTACTAGAAGTGGGGTTCATTGAAGTATCTGACTACCCAGAATGGGTAGCGAATATAATCCCCGTTCTAAAAAAGAATGGAAAAGTACGTGTATGCGTAGACTTCCGGGACTTAAACCAAGCTACGCCAAAAGATAACTTCCCCCTACCTCACATCGATGTTTTGGTAGACAACACTACAGGAAACCATCTTTTCTCATTTATGAACGGTTTCTCAAGATATAACCAGATAAAAATGGCTGAAGAAGATAAAACTAAGATGACTTTCATCATAACATGGGGGACTTTCTATTACAAAGTCGTGCCCTTCGGTTTGAAAAACGTTGGGGCAACGTATTAGAAAGCCATGGTCGCAATACTTCATGACATGATGCATTGAGAAGTCGAAGTATACATCGACGATATGATAGCCAAGTCTAAAGAAGGGGAAAACCATGTAGATATTTTGAGAAAGTTGTTTAAGTAATTGAGAAAGTTCCAACTCAAGTTAAATCCAGAGAAGTGCACTTTCAGGGTCATGATAGGCAAGTTGTTAGGGTTTGTCATAAGTTAGGAGGGCATTAAAATCGACCATGACAAAGTAAAGTCTATACTAGAGCTACCTTCTCCACGTACTATCAAAGAGGTAAGAGGTTTGTTGGGAAGATTGAATTACATAGCTCGTTTTATCTCACAGCTCACAGACAAATGCCATCCACTATTTCGTCTGCTAAAAAAGAATGTCGCAGTAAAATGGGACGATGAATGTGGAGAAGCATTCAAGACGGTCAAAGACTATCTCATAAATCCCTCAGTTTTGATAGTCCCAAAGCAAGGGAAACCCTTATTCTTATACCTCACGATACTCCTTGAATCCACGGGATGCGTGTTAGGGCAGAAAGATGAAGGGGGAAGAGAGCGTTCCATATATTATCTAAGCAAGAAATTCACAGACGGGGAATAGAGGTATTCATAAGTAGAGATGACTTATTGTGCTTTGATTTGGGTCATGCACTGATTGAGGCAATACACCCTTTACTATCACATTCAACTGCTGGCAAAACATGATCCTCTGAAGCATTTGGCAGAGAAACCCGTTTTGTTAGGGAGAATCTCCAAATGGAAAATGCTCTTATCAGAGTTTGATATCACATACATAAATCAGAACTCGATGAAAGGGAAATCAAGAACCATAAGCCCAATTCCTTGATGAAAATATATTAACAGTGGAAGGTACACCAGTAGAAGACTGTGGGATAGACCGGAACCCTAAGTGGAAGATATTCTTTGACGGAGCTGCCAATATATTCGGTTGTGGGATCGGGGTAGTGTTGATATCCTCAGACGGAACACAATTCCCTTCAGCAATGAGGCTCACATTTCCATATACTAATAATATCGCGGAATATGAGGCATGCATCCTCGGCCTCAAAATGGCTTGTCACATGGAAATCCGTGAATTAGAAGTGTACGGAGATTCATCGCTCATCATATTATAGACGAGAGGGGAATACAAAACTAAAGACCCCAAATTGGTACTATAACATCAGCATTTGACAAAGCTAATCGAGGAATTTGAGGCAATCACTTTCACATACATCCCAAGAACTCAAAATCAATTTGCGGATGCACTCGCCACATTAGCATCTATAATTCAGATAACAGGGGGAGTTGAAGTCTAATAATTGAAAATAGAGATCGAAAATGGGCCCGCCTACTGTTTGGTAATTGAAAAAACACAAGATGATAAGCCTTGGTATTACGATATCAAAACTTTTCTCCAAGAAAGCAAATACGCTGAAATGGCTAGCAAAAGTGACCAAAGAACGCTCAGAAGATTAGCAAGTCATTTCTTATTAAGTGGGTCTGTGCTTTACAAAAGATCGCTCGATACCACCTTACTAAGATGTGTGGATAGAAATGAGGCATGTGAACTGATGAAAGAAGTGCATGAAGGGGTATGTGGACCTCATATGAACGACTACATGTTGGCCCGAAAATCATGAGATTGGGCTACTATTGGCTAATCATGGAATCAGATTGCATCAAATATGTTAAACACTGTCACTTGTGCCAAGTGTACGCAAACCGGATAAATGCTCCGCCTAACGAGTTGCATTCGTTGTTTGCACCATGGCCTTTCTCCATGTGGGGGATCGACATAATCGGCCCAATCACTCCGACAGCATCTAATGGCCACAAGTTCATATTGGTAGCCATTGATTACTTCACCAAGTGGGTGAAAGCTTCATCATATGCCAATGTAACCAAAGGGGTAATAGTCTGATTCTTGAAGAGGGACATAATAGCTCGATATAGAGTTCCTGAGTCAATCATCACCAACAACGGTACCAATCTCAACAACAAGTCGATGGCAGATCTATGTCAACAGTTTCACATAAACCATAGAAATTCAACTCCCTACTGACCTTAGATGAACGGGGCAGTAGAAGCAGCCAACAAGAATATCAAAAGGATCATCGAAAAAATGACAATCACTTACAAAGATTGGCACGAGATGTTGCCATTCGTCCTCATGGCTTACAGGACCTCAATTAGAACATCTACTGGAGTTACCTCGTATTCTCTAGCATATGGTATCAAGGCAATGCTACCAGTCGAGGTCGAAATACCATCATTCATAATTCTGTCAGAAACACAGTTAAATGAATCAGACTGGGTAAAGAAGAGGCTTGATCAGTTGAATTTGATTGACGAAAAAAAACTCACTGCGTTATGTCACGGCCAGTGTTACCAACAAAGGATGGCCCGAGCATTTAACAAAAAAATGAGGTTTCGATGCTTCAAAGAAGGGGATTTGTTATTAAAGAAAGTTTTCCTGAATGCTCAAGATTCCAGAGGAAAATTTACCCCAAACTATGAGGGTCCATATGTTGTGAAGAAGGTATTGTCAGGAGGTGCTCTGATATTAACTCAAATGGACGGTCCAGAATTGAGAGACCCCGTTAATGCAGATGCTGTTAAGATGTACTATCCTTAGGCAAGGGAATTAAAATTTTGTTGATGTTTATGAAAGCCAATATTCAATACAAATTCTGTCGAGTCCAGTTTTCATCTTTTATAAGCAAAGTTAATGTCTCTGAATGATCGATAATTCCAACCAATTCTCATTAAAATAAACATTCCTAAACACATTACCCATCACTTCACCAATGAATGATGAACATTGAAATGATAATGAATCTCAATAAATGTTGTAATATAATTCTACCTGCTTTTGAGCATTGAACCTGGTACATTAGTAGGATAATACTACAACCACAAGCACCATGTGCGTAAGAAAGGAAGCACATCAAGACCCTCAGCCCTGTTTTAAAGCAAAAGTAAGCAAAGGAGAAGCAAACCAGCACGGAGATTCGGTTGTTTAGTTGCTATCTACGATAAATCGGTAAGCATCTTAGAATAAATAACCATCATTCACATATCATAAAACATCTCTTATCAAATCATTTAACTCATTCGTTAGAAGCATTTTCAAAAGCATAAGTTAGTCAACCCATAATAGGGCACTTTCCTAAATATCTCTTCTCAAGGTCAGCCCGTAGGGGTACCTTTTCGAGACGTGTCTTCCTACTATAGGTTAGTCAGCCCACAAGGGGACACTTTCCTAAACATCCTCTCTTAGGTTCAGCCCGTAAGGGCACCTTTTTGAGACGTTTCTTTTTGCCATAGGTTAGTCAGCCCACAATGGGGAACTTTCCTAAATATCTCTTCTCAAGGTCAACCTGTAGGGGCACCTTTTAAGAAATGTCTTCCCCAGGATCGCAAGCCTAAGAAGACGCTTCCCACCATAGGTTAGTCAGCCCACAATGGGGCACTTTCCTAAACATCCCTTCTCAATGTCAGCCCATAGGGGCACCTTTTGAGGCATGTTTTCTCACTGTAGGTGTCGAGTCTAATTTTTGAATTCCCATTCCTAATCCGATCTAGACTAGACCTTGTGCTCATCTAATGTAGATCCTCGACTTGAGTTAGGAATTTCATTTGATTTTTGGAGTTGCCACCCAACTGTTATTGGGAAAAAATTGAATTAAGACTAAAGGAGTGGATTAGTCTTAATTTGGATCACTAGTCATCGTGATTTCCTCTTCTCGTTTTTGTGAAAAGAGGAAAAGGGAAAACCAGAGTTTCTAAGTCCGGAGGCTAACCTATTAAAACCTTTACGGTTACCATATAATCTCCTAAAATTGTTCATCTTTAGAAATGTGTTTCATTGTGTTTCTGTTACTCTTTATTATATTTTTGAATTATTTCAAGAAAATGACTTTTTATTCATTTTATGGGTTGACCCGGATGGGTGCCTACGTACCTGCTACTCAGGATCAAACAAGTCGTAGTTCGCTTTTCTGAAAACCTTAAGTTGGTTTGGTGAATTTTACTTTATGAAATCTCTTTTGGTTTATGTTTTTACCATTTTTGGGATTTTTTTCTAAAAATTTCTAAGCCTAAGCTTTAATTTGATTTTTGAAAATGATTTTTTAAGGAAAAACATCAATTTTGGATTTATTTGAAGAAAATGATTTTTCTAAGTGCTAAAACTTATTTTTTATGATTCTTTTATAATTTTTGAATTTTTTATTAGTTTTCATGATTTTGATGATTTTGATGATTTTTGTAAATTTTGTGAATTTTGTGATTTTTGAGAATTTTTGTTGAACATTTTACCCTAAGTTTATTATCTATCATATTTCGACATCTAAAATTTTATTATTTTTCCTAATATTTTTTTATTGTTTTTCTACATTTTATTATTATTTTTTATTTCACATTATTAAATCCTAAGAAAAAACCTAATTTCTACATTTTTCTATTTATTGAAAATATAACAAAAACAAATAAATAAATAATCAAACAAATAATAAATAATAACAAATAATAAATTCAGAATAAATAAAATAATCCGACTTACCTGGATCCGAGTCGGTGCGCGGGCCGGGTTGAATCGGTCGGACACGGCGGTGGGGGTTGCTTGATCGCGGCGTTCCGGTGGCCTTTTACAGCGGGTGAGGTGTCGAATCCTAGCTTCTCGAGGGTGCTGAATCCAATGGTGGCAGTGGTTCACTCCCAGATCGCCTCCTGGTGGTGGTTCAACTCCGATCGGTGGTCGCGATTTTGGGTCTCCTCCGATGCTCTCCGATTTGCACACTTTCCTCACTTTCTCTCAATTCTGATTCCTCTTCTGGCTTCCTCCCATCCTCCTCTATTTATAGGCACTTGAAACCGAGCTGGATAAGCTCGGATTTCCTCCGATTGAAGCTGATCAGATTTTCGGTTAGAAAACCAACTCTGATTTGTGTTAATCCATCGATTTGTTGCGATTTGATTCCAATTAGATAATGTTTATCTTATTTCTGTTGAAGATTTGTTGGATTTGTGCAAAAAATCGAATCAAAACGGCCGAAATACGGATTTTTCCTTCCGTCGGCGATCTCGGGCTCGAGATAGGAGACAATCACGCGCCCGGCGCGTGCACTTCCTCCAGCCAATTAGATGCTGCCACGTGTCCTGGGTAAATGAAAAATTCGCAAAACGCGGAAAATGCTTCCCCCACGTTTCGAACCCTTGATCGAGCCCCCCTGCGCGCGCCTTCCCCATGGTCCGGACCAGCTGAGCTAGCCCACTTTCCTGATTTTTCTAATTTCGCAAATTGCATATATACAATGTGGTTTTTTTTTTTTTGTATTTTTTGAAAATTTCAAATTTTGTAAAAATTGTTCATTATTTATTATTGCTATTTCTGAAATCATTTTTCAAAATTGATGTGTTTTCCTATTTATTTTTATTTTTTTTGAATATTTTTATTATTTATGGCAATTTAAAGAAAAATTAGAAAAAATTGGAAAAAAATGGAAATGATTGAAAATTGATTATTTTTTAGAATTATTGATTCCTAGGGCAAAAATGGGGTGTTTACAACTGCCCCTCTTTGTGGTAAAGTTTGAAAAACTTAACTACAAAGATAAACAAAAAACACCATTTTTGGCCTCTTAAATAGGTTTTTGGTAGGAAAATGCCCCAAGAGCTAATAATCCCACAATTGAAAATGGTCCTAACAATTTAAGGTAATGTTCCTTCCCAAAAAGTGCTTTAGGGGCTGACTAATTGGCGACATGACACATCTCAAGCATTGTGTAGGAATGTATGAGAAATGATGATATGAAGCGTCTTATCAGACTTGCAACCTTGGAAAGAAAATTTACTCAGGAAGCACCCTTATGAGCTGGCTACCTGTCAACAGAAGCGTCCTGTTAGACTAGCAACTGTTTGGAAGAATATTTCCAAAAAGTGCCCCGAGAGCTGACTAATCGGGAGAGTTTAGGGAAGTGCCCCTCATGGGCTGACTAACCTTGAATTGAATGCCTCAAAAAGTGCCCCCTATGGGCTAACATTGAGGTAGATTTTTAGGAAAATGCCCCCTATGGGCTGACTAACCTTTGATGGGATTGTCTCAAAAAGTGCCCCCTATACGCTAACCATGAGAACAGTTTTTTAGAAAAGTGCCCCCTATGGGCTGACCATGAGGATAAAGTTTTAAGAAAGTGCCCCCTATGGGCTGACTAACCTGGAATTGAATTTGTCTCAAAAAGTGCCCCCTATGGGCTGACCATGAGAACAAGGTTTTAGGAAAGTACCCCATATGGGCTGACTAACCTGAAATTGAATTTGCCTCAAAAAGTGCCCCCTTATGGGCTAACCATGAGGACAAAGTTTTAGGAAAGTGCCCCCTATGGGCTGACTAACCTGGAATTGAATTTGTCTAAAAAAGTGCCTCCTATAGGCTGACCATGAGAACAAGGTTTTAGGAAAGTGCCCCCTATAGGCTGACTAACCTAGAATTGAATTTGCCTCAAAAAGTGCCCCATATGGGCTAACCATGAGGACAAAGTTTTAGGAAAGTGCCCCCTATGGGCTGACTAACCTGGAATTGAATTTGTCTCAAAAAGTGCCCCCTATGGGCTGACCATGAGAACAAGGTTTTAGGAAAGTGCCCCTTATGGGCTGACTAACCTGGAATTGAATTTGCCTCAAAACGTGCCCCCTATAGGCTAACCATGAGGACAAAGTTTTAGGAAAGTGCCTCCTATAGGCTGACTAACCTGGAGTTGAATTGGTCTCAAAAAGTGCCTTTAGGTTGACCTTAGAAGAGGTATAGGGAAGTGCCCATTTTTGGGCTGACTACCCTATGATGAAAATGATGGCTCAAAAGGTGCCCCTTTTTGGGCTGACTACCCTGTTAAAGGGAATGTTCAGACAAGTACCCCACTATGGGCTGACTTATCTTGTGCTTTTGAATATGCTTCCTAAAGCCTGAACTAAATGATGTGATGCCTTTCATGACAGTTATTATTTTTTCATTGTGCTTACCAGTTTTATCGTTGATAGCAACCAAACAATCGAATCCTCAGGCTGGTTTGCTTCTACTTCATTTCTTCTTATCTTGACACGGGGTTGAAAATTTTGATGTGCTTCCTTTCTTATGCGCAAGGCTCTTTTGACGATAATGTTATCCTAATAATGCGCTCAGTTCTAATGCTAAAAAATAGATAGGATTATATCACAAACTATATTAAGATTCATTATCATTTCAGTGTTTATTTTTCATTGGTGAAATGGTAGTTAATGTGTTTAGGTGTATTTGTTGTGAAGAGAATTGATTGTTGATCATTCAGGGATATTAACTTTACTTGTAAAAAGTAAAAACTTGACTCAACAAAATTTATATCGAATATTGGCTTTCATAATCATTGGCGAAATTTCAATTTCCTTGCCTAAGGATAGTACATCTTTACAGCATCTATGTTAATGGGGTCTCTCAATTCTGGACCATCCATTTGAGTTAATATCAGAGCACCTCCTGACAAAACCTTTTTCACTACATAGGGGCCTTCATAGTTTGGGGTGAATTTTCCTCTGGAGTCTTGGGCGTTCGGAAGAACCTTCCTTAGTACCAGATCCCCCTCTTTAAAGTACCGAGGTCTCATCTTCTTGTTAAATGCTCGAGCCATTCTTTGTTGGTAACACTGGCCATGACATAGTGCGGTAAGTCTTCTTTCATCAATCAGATTCAGCTGATCAAGCCTCTTTTTTACCCAATCTGATTCGGCTAACTGAGTTTCTGACAAGATTCTGAATGATGGTACCTCAACTTCAACTGGTAGCACTGCCTCTGTACCATATACCAATGAGTAAGGGCTAGCTCCTGTAGAGGTTCTTATTGAAGTCCTGTAAGCCATGAGAGCAAACGGTAACATTTCATGCCAATCTTTGTTAGTTATTGTCATTTTCTCGATGATCTTCTTGATGTTTTTGTTAACTGCTTCTACTGCCCTGTTCATTTGAGGTCGGTAGGAAGTTGAATTTTTGTGGTTTATGTGGAATTGTTGACATAAACCTGTCATCGATTTATTGTTGAGATTGGTTCCGTTGTCGGTGATGATAGACTCAGGAACTCCATATCGGGCTATTATGTCCCTTTTTAAGAAGCGGACTATTACCCCTTTTGTGACATTGGTATATGACGAAGCTTCTACCCATTTGGTGAAGTAATCAATCGCTACCAGTATAAATCTATGGCCGTTGGATGCTGTCAGAGTGATTGGGCCTATTATGTCGATTCCCCAGATGGAGAATGGCCATGGTGCCGATAACAAGTGTAGCTCGTTGGGCGGAGCATTAATCCGATTTGCGTGGACTTGACACAAATGACAGTGCTTGACATATTTTATGCAATCTGATTCCATGGTCAACCAATAGTATCCTAACCTCGTGATTTTTCGGGCCAACATGTAGCCATTCATATAAGGTCCACATACTCCTTCATGTACTTCTTTCATCAGTTCCCTTGCTTCATCTTTGTCCACACATCTTAACAAGGTGGTATCAACTGATCTTTTATAGAGAATAGACTCACTTAATAGGAAATGGCTTGCCAACCTTCTGAGTGTTCTTTGGTCATTCTTGCTAGCCATTTTGGGGTATTTACCTTCTTGGAGAAAGGTCTTGATGTCGTGATACTAGGGCTTGTCATCTTGTATCCTTTCAATTGTTAAACAATAAGCGGGCCGACTTTCGATGTCTATTTTCATCGGTTGAACTTCGGCTCCTCCTGTTATCTGGATCATAGATGCTAGTGTGGCTAGGGCATCTGCGAACTGATTCTGAGTTCTCGGGATGTATGTAAAAGTGATTGCCTTGAATTCTTCAGTTAGCTCTGTCAAGTGTTGATGATACGGTACCCGTTTGGGGTCTTTAGTCTTATATTCCCCTCTTGTCTGTAGTATGATGAGCGACGAATCCCCGTATACTTCTAATTCGCGAATTCCCATTTGGCAGGCCATTTTGAGGCCAAGGATACATGCTTCATATTCTGCGATATTATTGGTATAGGGAAATGTAAGTCTCGTCGCTGCAGGGAATTGAATGCCGTTCGAGGATATCAATACCGCCCCAACCCCACAACCGAATACATTAGCGGCTCCATCGAAAAACAGTTTCCATCTCGCATTCTGCTCTACCCCAAAGTCTTCTTCCGGCATATCTTCCACCGTCAATATATTCTTGTCTGGAAATTGGGCCTGTAGTTCTTGGGAATCTGTTTCGACAAGGTGTTTCGCCAATTGATCGGCTAAGGCTTGCCCTTTCATCGAGCTCTGGTTTATGTATGTAATGTCGAACTCGGATATGAGCATTTTCCACTTAGAGATTCTCCCTATCAAAGCCGGTTTCTCTGCTAAGTATTTCAAGGGATCATGTCTTGTCAGTAGCTCAATATGGTAGTAAAGGGTATACTGCCTTAGCCGATGCATAACCCAAAGTAACGCACAACACGTCTTCTCCACCTTCGAGTACCTCTGTTCCCCGTCTGTGAACTTCTTGCTTAGATAATATATGGAACGCTCTCTTCCCTCGTCATCTTTCTGCCCTAGCACACATCCCATGGATTCAAGGAGTATAGTGAGGTATAGGAATAAGGGTTTTCCTTGTTTCGGGACTATCAAGACTGGAAGTTTTATAAGGTAGTCTTTGATTATCCTGAATGCTTCTTCGCATTCATCGTCCCATTCTATTGCGGCATTCTTCTTTAACAGACGGAATAGTGGCCGGCATTTGTCGGTGAGCTATGAGATAAATCGAGCTATATAATTTAATCTTCCCAGTAAGCTTCTTACCTCTTTAACGGAGCGTGGGGAAGGTAACTCTAACAATTTCCCCGTTGTGACCCCGAAAGTACATTTTTTTGGGTTTAACTTAAGCTGGAACTTTCTCAGTCGTTTAAAAAATTTTCTCAAGATATCTATATGGCTTTCTCCTTCTTTGGATTTGGCTATCATGTCGTCGACATATACTTCAACCTCACGATGCATCATATAGTAAAGTATGGCGACCATGGCTCTTTGATATGTTGCCCCGACGTTTTTCAAACCGAAGGGCATTACTTTGTAACAGAAAGTTGCCCATGTTGTGATGAAGGTCGTTTTGGTTTTGTCTTCCTCAGCCATTTTTATTTGATTATATCCTAAAAAACCGTCCATGAACGAGAAAAGATGGTTTCCCGCAGTGTTGTCTACTAGAACGTCAATATGAGGTAGGGGGAAGTTATCTTTTGGCGTGGCTTGGTTCAAGTCCCGAAAGTCTACGCATACGCGTATTTTTCCGTTCTTTTTCATGACGGGGACTATATTTGCTACCCATTCTGGATAATCGGACACTTTGATGAACCCTACTTCTAGTAGTTTCTTGACTTCTTCTTTGATTTTTAGTAAGATGTCAGGCCTAAATCTTTTCAGTTTTTGTTTTTTAGGTTTGACATCTTCCCTGGTGGGAAGCCTATGAACTACTATTGACTAGTCTAGCCCTGGCATGTCACCATATGACCAAACAAACACATCTGCATATTCCGTTAATAGCTCGATTATCTTACATTTTTGCTCGGTACTCAAGCTGGTCCCGATTCTGAGGTTCTTAGGGTTTTCCATGCTTCCTAGATTTACTGTATCCACAGGCTCGTCGATCGAGATTCCACTTTGTTCCTGTTTTAGCCAATTTTCTTGTATTATTTCGTGGTCTAAGATATCGCCTTCAACAACTGACCCAGCAGCGTTGGAAACGATATCAACGTTTTTACTTTCTACCTGCGCGAAATATCCCTGATGTTCGATGGTAGGAGATCTGAGTAAAAAATGAAATCATATATATATAAGAAGGAAAAACAAACTGCAATGGAATTCGATAAATAGTCTCAATAAAATTTGTTTAATAATTTTTCTCTATTCTTGAGCTAACCTAGCGCTACTGATAGGATAACAAAACCAATTGTTCAGAGCCGGATGCTAGTTGGACGTGCAGGGGGTTGATTTCCCTTTGCTGCCGTCCTCTTCATTTATCCGTAGCTCTTGAATGATGTTTTCCCTTCGGACAGATTGTTGGAGAGGTGGGATGCACATCTGGGTGTCAATCAGCTTCCCCTTCATTCTGCCTTTGACACTTCTTACTTGTGCTTCTTCTGCGGCCATAGGAATGTACCCCTGTCCAAACGTCCCGTGCTGCCCCTCTTTAAACTGATGGCCTTCCTTGCTGGTCACCATGTTCACTTCGTTGAAAATCTATAGCCCCAGGTCTTCTGAACCTTCTTCCCCAATATAAGGTATGGCAGTCTCTTTATATATGGCGTAATCCTGCTTGCCTAGTACAATGATTATCTGTCCGTTTGCGATGAATTTGACCTTTTGGTGGAGATTAGAGGGAATGGCTCCAGCAGCATGTATCCAGGGTCGTCCTAGAAGCAGGTTAAAAGACCTTGGGATGTCGAGGACCTAGAAGGAGATGTGGAATACTTGTGGACTGATTTCCACTGGTAGGTTCACCTCCCCCGCTATATCTCTCTTTGACCCGTCGAAGGCTCTGACCATCGTGGAGCTAGGTTTTATGTTGCTTGGATCGACCCCCAATAAGTCGAGTGTTGCCAATGGGCAAACGTTGGGAGATGATCCGTTGTCGATAAGTACCCGGGAGACAATGGTGTCATTGCACCGGACCACTATGAACAGTGGTTTAGTATGTTGGTCTCCCTCTTCTCCTAGCTCTTTCGGAGAGAAAGATATCTGGTCCATTGTGAAGATGGAGTCCGCCACGTAACCTATTTTGTCGGTAGCGATGCCCTCTAGGACTTGAATCTGTTTTAACACTCTAAAGAGTGCTTCCCTGTAAGGCTCGGATGTTGTGAGAAGGCCCATGAGCGATATCTGTGCTGGAACCTTATTTAATTGTTTCATAATCTTGTATTTGCTGGCCTTAACCATCTTCGCAAATGCGGCAAGACCCTCTTCCTCTTCCTCCGTTTTCTCCATATTGGGTTCTTCAGTCGGGCTCTTATACTTTGGATCGTATAATCTCCCAGAGCGGGTGATGCCTCCCACTATAGGAGGTCGCTCTTGTTCGAGGGCCCGATAGTCGAACGATGCAGCCTTGTAATTCTCTACTGGTATTGGGACATTGAACACATATCTTTTCCTTGGGATTTGTACTTCAGCTGATTGTCCCTCATAGCACTGTATAACCCTGGGCTTCTGATGAGAGTTGATCATGTTGACAGTCTTCCCCTCTTCCTTTGCCGGGTTGTCTTCCTTCTCAAACTCCGGTCCCCATCCACTAGGCGGCCCTTGCTCAGTCGGGGTATAAGAATGGTTCACTAAATACTGAAATCCCCCGTGTGATTCCCCTAAAGTACCGACCGTTGGGTCTCTAGCTAACCACCTTCTTTTAATGTGCGCCTTTGGTGTTCCCTCTAGAGCTTGGTGGGATTGCTTCTTCTGTTGCTCTGTTATATTCTGCTTTGGGGCTTCTTTGGGAGCTGACTCCTCTAACGTGATCATGTTGATGGCAAGCCTGTGATTGGGCAGTGGGTTGGTGTTGACATTGGGTGTTGGGGCGTTCACGAAATCCAATTGTATGATTCCTGCATCAATTAAGTCTTGGATTTTGTGCCGGAGCCTCCAGCACCTATCTGTGGAATGCCCCTCTTGACCCATGTGGTAGTCACACTTGAGATTTGAGTCAAAGTTCTTGGGCTTATACCGGTCATTGGGAATCTCGAAACTAATCAAGTTGTCTGCCCTCAACCGAGCGAAGACCTGACTGAGCGGTACGGGGATTGGAGTGAACTGTCTTGGGACCCTAACGGCCTGAGTTTGACTCGTAGTAGGTTGTTGGACTGGGGTATTCGTGGTCTGGAATGTCACATGAGTCCCGACTTTTTTTGTCTTACCGGAATTTACCATGTTGACTGTGGGCTCTTTAGCTCCGTTTCCTGCTAAGGGCCTTTGTGTTGGTGCGACCCTAGGAGGCTCCATTGTTTGGAGTCTACCGGTGGTGATGGCATTCTCGATCCTACATCCCACAGCCACTACCTCTGCAAAACTGGATGAGGTCTAGCCTACCAGGTGCGAAAAGTAGGTCTTGTCCAGGGTATTGACAAATATGGATGTCAATTCCTTCTCAGATATTGGGGTTGCCACCTTGGCGGCTTGGGCTCTCCAGCGCTGAGCATACTCCTTGAACGGCTCAGCATGTCTTTTCCGAAGACTCCCCAGGTCGATTACAGATGGGGCGACTTTAATATTGAACTTATACTGTTCATAAAACGCCCGGGCTAGCTTCTCCCAGGTGTTGATAATGTTGAAGTCCAGGTGGGCATACCAAACCAGTGCAGGGCTTATGAGGCTGTCCCGGAATGTCTGGAGCATAAGCTAGTCGTATTGAGCATACTTGCTCATTTTCCGGGCATATAGCCTGGTATGCATTTTGGAGCAGCCGGTCCCATCATACTTTTCGAAATCTGGGGTCTTGAACTTCTCAGGGTATGCCTCCTCCCTGTATGCTGGCAGGCTAGTGATTCCGGCCTGTTCAAAACCATCAGGGCCTTCAATAGTTTTCTTCTTGTCATGGAGCTGCTGGAAGAGTCGTTTCTCCATCTCCCTCCGCCTCTCTTCCATTTCCCTCTTCAGGTCGTCAGAGGTTGGCCCCGGGTTGACCTTTGACTAGTATTCAAAAGCCGGATTAAGGTGGGAATTGATCTCCTCATATTTTGGAGGTTGGCCCTCCACTGCTTTTCCCTTTCTGGCCCCTGAATATTCTTCCTAGGTTGGCTGAGTGTTGCGCAGGAGGCCAATGCTTTCAGTTAAGAGGTGGACCTGGGCAGCCAGTTGTTGGACCGTTTGTTCTAAGGACATGATCCTAAAGTCCAAGGCAGCTTCAGCATTGGCGTTGTTGTGGTTGTCACTGCTGTTGGCCATTTTTGCTCTTGAGCATGTGAGAACTGGGCTTCTAGGAGGGTTCGGTTGCTCGGAAGCTATTTTGATACATGGATTCGCATTTTGTTTTTATTTTAGTATAATGAATGCAAGAATGATATGCATGTGTCACGCGGATGCTAAAAGCAAAAGGGTTGACAACTAATTGACAATGTAATATTGAAACTTCACTTTTATTAATATTGAAAATTTGGAGTTCGATAAAAAATTACAAATAATGATCTATTTCCTAGCTCTTTTAGTCTTCTGTTGTGGAGGCTCAAACTTCTCACTGATGATGGCTTCTAATTCCTTGACTTTGGCTTGGCATCTCTCCAATTGTGCTTCTAAGGCCTTGTTCCTTTGGTCGAATTCCTTGAAACGTCCATTCCAGATGTCTTTCTTATAATCTGCAGCTTCGAAGTACACTTCCATGCGGGCCTTGACCTGCTCGAGGTAGATTTCTGTTTTGGGATTGATCTTGTCTGGTCTTGGCTGAGTGACATCTGGAACCCGGTATGCTCTTTCCCCTATCTGGTATAGCTAGCGGATTACAAACTCTCTGGTGGCTCGATGTTTTCCCACTTCACCATCTAACTCCCCGAGGTCTACGTTCGGGCTTTCAATTCTAGCTTCCCAAAGTGCTTTCACCTCTGCCAACTTAGCAAACTTCTTGACTACCAACAGGTTCGGATCTTGATACTCAAAGGTAACCGCTTCGAGCGAGGGCCGATAAACTATGTCTTGGATAGTACCGAATTGGCGGACCACTGAGTTTGGGTGATATCCGATACATCCGCCGATTCCGATCAAAGGCACGACTTGGAAGTTGCTGCAAGTCAAGATGATTTTGTCACAGCAACTCCACCTGGCTGTCCATAGAATATCTTCGGCACTAAAACTCCTAAGCAGCTCTACCCAACTGTAGCTGGTAAGGTCGTCGGGTAGCTTTACCTTTTCTATACATGAATCCACCAGATCCACCTGTTGGGCTAAGGTTTTCCTGACCATGTTCAGCCCGAAGCACTTGAGGTGGCTTACAAACCATATTAGCAGAAGGTTGAGGCTTGAGCGAAGGATCTCATGGCCTTTCTTATTGAGGAAATTCAAATTCTGGATCTGTTCAGCCAGTAGAGCCGGGATGTAAGACCTTCCCTCCAGGAATTGGGTCATCAGCTCTGCAGCCCGGTAGTGAATATAGAAAGTTCTGGTGGGGAACAGTATGGTGGCGAAGGCTGTCAAGATGAAAGAGTTCACCCTTCTCTGTCTGTAAGTCTTAGGGTCCCCATATAGGATGTCCTTTCTATCCCCATTGTCCTCTCGGGCGATGAACTAGGCTTCTAAATCATCCATGCGTATGCAATATCCATTACAGTCTGCTAGGGCTTTGTAGACTGCTGTTTTACGGATGCTTAGTAATCTGCTGAAGGTACTGGTTGGCTCGGCCTCGAGGTCTGGCATATAGATCTGATCGGTTAGTGCTGGAGCCTGTAGCAACTGGGTGTATTCCTCTAAGATAGGGGTGGTCTCATGCGGCCCGATAAAGAAAGCAGTGGGCTCGATTTCCCATAGTTAGAGCATGGCCCGAACTAAAGGCAGATTCACCTCTATCTTTGTCAGTGAGAGGATGGGGCCGATCTTTTGCTGGATGAAGGCCTGCTCCTCTGGGTTGTACAAAGTAAACCAATGGTCCAGTACCAACTTTGGGTCTAAAGGTTTGTACACCCGTATTTCTTTGCAGAGGAGGTGGTCGACTGCACTACTAGCCATCTATTATAATAAGAAATAGCCTAGTTATAAACAGAACTATTAAAATGTTACAGGGAAATAGTCCTGAACTCCAAGGACAAAATAACAAACCATTACATTGTCATCTAATTGTCAACCCCTTATGATGTTATGTATGCAAGTCGGTTGGTTCTAATTGGTTCCCGAGCTCTATAGCCTCCTGCATTCTTGGAGAAATGGATCTCAAGCCATATCGAAGCATAGGGTGGGGTAGCCTAATTGGTCCCAAATGGTGAATCAACTCACTTCGCCTGAAACCTACACAATGGCTCCTCGTCTTAGGTTTCTAGGACGGTCCGGGTTCGACCGCATCTACTCACACACACACATATGCATGCAAACCCCCACAGTAAAGAAAATTCACAATCTAACTAATCCCTGAAAGGTTAGCAACAGAGTAAAAAAATGAAACACATTTCTTAAAGATAATACTTTGAAGAGATTTTGGTGGCTAGCCTACTGGCATGGGTCCCTAGTGGAGTCGCCATCCTGTCGAGTCTAATTTTTGAATTCTCATTCCTAATCCGATCTAGACTAGACCCTGTGCTCATCTAATGTAGATCCTCGACTTGAGTTAGGAATTTCGTTTGATTTTTTGAGTCGCCACCCAACTGTTGTTGGGAAAAATTGAATTAAGACTAAAGGAGCGGATTAGTCTTAATTTGGACCACTAGTCGTCATGATTTCCTCTTCTCGTTTTTGTGAAAAGAGGAAAAGAGAAAACCAGAGTTTCTAAGTCTGGAGGCTAACCTATTAAAACCTTTACGGTTACCACCTAATCTCTTAAAATTGTTCATCTTTAGAAATGTGTTTCATTGTGTTTCTGTTACTCTTTATTATATTTTTGAATTATTTCAAGAAAATGACTTTTTATTCATTTTATGGGTTGACCCGGATGAGTGCCTACATACCTGCTACTCAGGATCAAACAAGTCGTAGTTCGCTTTTCTGAAAACCTTAAGTTGGTTTGGTGAATTTTAATTTATGAAATCTCTTTTAGTTTATGTTCTTACCATTTTTTGGATTTTTTCTAAAAATTTCTAAGACTAAGCTTTAATCTGATTTTTTAAAATGATTTTTTAGGGAAAAACATCAATTTTGGATTTATTTGAAGAAAAGGATTTTTCTAAGTGTTAAAACTTATTCTTTATGATTCTTTTATAAGTTTTGAATTTTTTATTAGTTTTCATGATTTTTATGATTTTTGTGAATTTTGGGAATTTTTGTTGAACATTTTATCCTAGGTTTATTATCTATCATATTTTGACATCTAAAATTTTATTATTTTTCCTAATATTTTTTTTATTGTTTTTCTACATTTTATTATTTTTTTTATTATTATTTATTTTACATTATTAAATCCTAAAAAAACCTAATTTCTATATTTTTCTATTTATTGAAAATATAACAAAAACAAATAAATAAATAATCAAACAAATAATAAATAATAACAAATAATAAATTCAGAATAAATAAACAAAATAAAATAAATAAATAAATCCGGAAAATCCGACTTACCTGGATCTGGGTCGGTGCGCGGGTCGGGTCGGATCAGTCGGACACGGCGGCAGGGGTTACTCGATCGCGGCGTTCCGGTGGCCTTTTGCAGTGGGTGAGGTGTCGAATCCTAGCTTCTCGAGGGTGCTGAATCCAATGGTGGCGGTGGTTCACTCCTAGATCGCCTCCTAGTGGTGGTTCAACTCCGATCGGTGGTCGCGATTTTGGGTCTCCTCCGATGCTCTCTGATTTGCACTCTTTCCTCACTTTCTCTCAATTCCGATTCCACTTCTGGCTTCCTCCCGTCCTCCTCTATTTATAGGCACTTGAAACCGAGCTGGATAAGCTCGGATTTCCTCCGATTGAAGCTGATCGGATTTTCGGTTAGAAAACCAACTCTGATTTGTGTTAATCCATCGATTTGTTGCAATTTGATTCCAATTAGATAATGTTTATCTCATTTTTGTTGAAGATCTGTTGGATTTGTGCAAAAAATCAAATTGAAACGGCCGAAATATCGATTTTTCCTTCCGCCGGCGATCTTGGGCTCGAGGTAGGAGACGATCACGTGCCCGGCGCGTGCGCTTCCTCTAGCCAATCTGATGCTACCACGTGTCCTGGGTAAATGAAAAATTCGCAAAACGCGGAAACTGCTTCCCCCGCGTTTCGAACTCCTGACCGAGCCCCCCTGCGCGCGCCTTCCCCATGGTCCGGACCAGCTGAGCTAGCTCACTTTCCTGATTTTTCTAATTTCGCAAATTGCATATATGCAATGCGATTTTTTTTATTTTTTTGTATTTTTTGAAAATTCCAAATTTTGTAAAAATTGTTTATTATTTATTATTGCTATTTCTGATATCATTTTTCAAAATTGATGTATTTTCCTATTTATTTTTATTTTTTTGAATATTTTTATTATTTATGGCAATTTAGAGAAAAATTAGAAAAAAAATGAAAATTATTGAAAATTGATTATTTTTGAGAATTATTGATTCCTAGGGCAAAAATGGGGTGTTTACAGTAGGTTAGTTAGCTAAAAAGGGGCACTTTCCTAGACACCTTTTCTCGATTAGTTAGCTTAGAGTAGCACTTTTCGAATCTATCGATTAAGTTAGCTCAAATAAGCGCTGTTCAAATCTATCGATTAGTTAGCTCATAGGAGCACTTTTCGAGTCTATCGATTAGTTAGCTCATAGGAGCACTTTTCGAATCTATCGATTAAGCTAGCTCAAAGAAGCACTGTTCGTATCTATCGATTAGTTAGCTCATAGGAGTACTTTTCAAGTCCATCGATTAGTTAGCTCATGGAAGCCCTTTTCGAATCCATCGATTAGTTAGCTCAGAGGAGCATTTTTCGAACCCATCGATTAGTTAGCTCATAGGAGCACTTTTCAAATTTTTCGATAGCTAATTAGTTAGCTCATAAGAGCACTCTTCGATGGCCTTTCTCCTCAAACAATCGCTAGTCTAGCTAGACGCTTCTATTGACAGGTTGCCAGCTCATAAGAGCACTTCTTGAGACAATCTTCTCTTTAAGGTTGCTAGTCCGATAAGATGCTTCCTATCATCAGCTATTCCACTCACAATAACAACATTCCTACACAATCCTTAGAATGTTTCTCATCATCGATTAGTCAGCCCATAGAGCACTTTTTAGGAGGATACATTACTTCAGATTGTTAGGTTATTTAAGACCATTTCCTAAGTAATACCAATCATCACAAAGTACTCGTGGGATTATTAGCTCATGCAACATTTTCCTACTAAAGACCAAATTCCATATAACTAGCTAAACTAAGGCGTTATCCATTCAGTTAAGAGACCAAAAATGCCGTCTTTCTTGTCTTTGTAGTTAAGTTTTTCAAACTTTATTACAAAGAGGAGCAGTTGTAAACACCCCATTTTTGCCCGAATAATCAATAATAATCAATTATCAATTTTTTCTATTTTTTTCTAATTTAGTAAAAATAGGAAAAATATTCAAAAAATAAAATAAATAGAAAAAATACATCAATTTTGAAAAATAATTGTAGAAATAGTAATAAAAGGGATTAAATAATTTTTACAAATTTTTTGAATTTCAAAAAATACAAAAATAATAAAAAATTGCATTGCATATATGCAAATTGCGAAAATAAAAAAATTGAGTAAGTGGGATAGCCTAGTTGGTCTAAACCATGGCCTAAGGCACAGGGAAAGGGGCTTGGTCACGGGTTCAAAACGCGGGGGAGGCAGATTCTGCGTTTTGCAATTTTTTTCCTCGCTTGGGACACGTATCAACAGCTGATTGGCTAGAACGGACGCACGCGCCGAACGCGTGATCTTCTTCCTCCTCCGTCCAAGATCGTCGTCGACAGGGGAAAAATCTCATTTTGACCGTTTTAATTCGATTTTTTGCACAAATCCAACAGATCTTTAACTAAAATAGGATAAACATCATCCAATTGGAATTAAATCGCAACAAATTGGAGGATTTGCACAAATCGGAGGAGGGTTCCAACCGTAAATCTGATTCGTCTCAATTGGAGGAAATTCAAGCTTATTCAGCTCGATTCCTTGTGGCTATAAATAGAGGAGGAAGGGAGGAAGCAAGAGGACAGATCAAAAGGGAAAAAGAGAGAGTAAAGGAGAGAAAATTGAAGCTTCGCTGGAGTTCCCAAGCCGCGATCGTTAATCAAGCACCGAATCGCCACCAGGAGGCTTCTTTGGAGAAATCTACCACCACGGTTGAGTTCCTCACCCCGAAAACCTAGAAAATGACACCTCAACCTCCTCGAAAGGCCATCGGAACGCCGTCAACGAGCACCCCCAGCCACTGTGACTCGACCCGATCCGACCCGACCTGCGCACCGACCCGGATCCAAGTAAATCGGATTTTTCGATTTTTTTTTTGTATTATTTATTTATTTATTTATCTATTTGTTATTCAAAAAAAGTAGAAAAAGATATTAGAATTTTAGATAGTTTTTTTTTTAGGATTTAATTTAGGGCTAATAATAAAAATAAAAATTATAAAATACAAAATAATAAGTTTTAGATCAAGGATCAAGTGAAATTCTAAGCTAAGAGGGAGCTACTTTCCACGTGATTTGGGTATGATGATAAGTAAAAAAATCACTTGATTCAAGTAAATTTTAGTTTACATATTGTAAATCTAAGTAATGTATGATGCTTATTGTGAAGGATCCAATTGGGAGTTTGGGAAAAAATAATCTTGGAGATGAGTAGGAACAATTGGGAGAATATTTGAGTATTTCTTGTTTAAATCGATGATTTAAGATAGTTCTATGTGATTGAACTTGGTGATTTGATTATTTCTTGAATGTTGAGGATATATTAGAATGTGCTCTTTGTACCGCTACTTTAATGGATGTATTTTAAGTGTAATTTGATTATTAGGGCATGGATTTATGTTGAGACATAATAAATGTAGTAATTGGTATTGGAATTGTAGGTAGAAATCAAGTTTAATATATGTTAATGGAGCACATGCTAATTACTATTCTTTCTGCCACTATTATGATGCGAATGAGGCTTAATTATTTTTGTTAAATCTGAATGGAATGTTAGATAGTGATAAATTAATTATTGGAGTAAGAATTTGTGATACCTAAAATGGCTTTTATGATTAAATGGTGGACATAGCATGTGGACAATTGGAATTTATTATATTAATTGAGTTAATGTTTAGATGAGTTAATCTAATTGTTAATTTATGAATTTTAGTAAGTTACTATGTTCTTAAAGTGATAAATTCGATGAAAATTGGAGTTATTTGATAAATATTTAGTTTGGTGAAGTTTAAGGATGAATTAGAAAATTATAAGAACTTGAAATGTTGATTTCTTGCATGATTTTTGATAAATGTTTAATTCTACAAAAATTTGATGTATTATATTTATTTTGAGTAAATTTGATTAAATTGTCATTTCATTAGAAATAGAAGATAGATTAAATGTAAAATGAGACCTAGAAGTAAATATGTGTATGAGAATAAATTAGAGCGTGCTCTGTTTTGATTGCCCTATTTTGGAAATATTTTTTGCCTTGAAAATGAAAAATAAATGATGCATTAGACACTAGGAAGGAGTAGGAATATGTGAGTTTTGATTTGAAGTGATTTGGATTTAAATTTAATAAATTATAGACTCTTAAAGTTAAAAATTCGTAATTAAGTTTGATATGATAGTTTAAGGGCTTTAAATTGAATAAAACAAGCCTTTTATGTTAAAATGGATAGTAAATGTGATAAGGAGACAAACAACTTTGGTTTCATCTAATTTGAGCTTAAATTAGTAACTTATTTCTCTTTAAAGTTAATGTCTTAATTTGTAATAAATTAAAATTTAGTTGGATAATGGTTTAATTAAATCAGGATAAGCCCAACCCAATCCAAGTCGGCCCAACCAAAATGGTCTAAGAACTACTCTTTTACTCTCCCCTTAGGTGACCCATCTAATTAAATATAATTTTCTTAAATTGGTTTAATTAACTGAACCATCATAATTGGTTTATTATAATAATGTGATAATGTGAACCAAATAAGTCCTCGACCTAAGATCTAAAATTCAAAATGTAATTTGGCTTATTTCTTTGTAAGGCTCATATCTTAAGTAGGCTTTAACACAATAAATGACTCAATTGGGTTTCAAACTAATTCAAGGCCCAAACCAAATAAACTAATTAAAATAAATTAGATATAAGCCTAATAAAGTAGAATAGGTTTACATGAATAAAATAAAAACCTAAATGGGCTAAAGTTCCAAAATTTACTTGGACTCATTAATCTTTAGAGCCTCTACTAAAAATGGGCTTTAACAAATAAATTAGATTTAAATGAGCTTTCAACACTATAAGACCCTAAATCAAATAAGAACTTATAATGAAATTGAAATTGGATGCAATAATCAATTCGACTTAAAATATAACAAATAGGAATAAGTAAACATAATGATCATAGAGTAATTAAAATAAATTAAAGCGACATAATGAGAATTAAAATAGACTTAGTTGAATTAATTAAGATTCCTAAGCCTAATTCCAAATATAATTGATTTTATTATGCTTAAAAAGTCTAAATATTCTAATTGGGCCTAAAACAATACTGGACTTAAAAATTTAATTAATTTATTAGGTTTAATTAACTAAATCCTAAATGGTTTGGGTTACAATTAGTTACAAGCTAATTAGGTCTAAGTAACTTTAATTAGGCTCGTAACTAGTATAGGCTTTAAGTAATTTAAATCAACTTTAGAATAGGATTCAATTACTTATAATAATCAACTGATAAGTTAAAACACATCAAACAACGGATACTGCAAGTAGAGAAAAGGTATATTGGAAAAAATCCGAGGATATGGGTCCCAACAAGCTATACGATATAACTGAATTGTCATTGATGGGGTTGTATAATGGTGGGTTCACTAAGACGAGACTACTTAAGTGCATGGTTTTTGATGAAATGAGGTTTGGTTGCTGCTATCAATGCTTGATTCCACTGTGGTGGAATTAGACTCCTTATCTCCTATCATAATGTTTGGAGTTATTAGTGCTTTTATATTGATATTTACACAAAATAATTAATTAAATTAAATAATTATTTGTTTTATTAATTGTACGCCTGCTTGACATGTGTGAATATGTTTGTGTTACTGTATACCAAGCTCTTGTATCTCATTCCTTTTTCTTTTTCAGGTGAGGACTCCTTGGTGGATATCCTATTCAATTCAATGAATTTCAACCCAAGGAGGAGAATGGAGACAAGAATAGGGACTTGGATTTTGAGGGCTATCATTAATTCTATGTCATGTTTTTGCCTTAGGCTTAGTATTATGTTTTAGGTATTGTATTAGATTTTTATATGAGTCGTTTGTGGCTCTATGACTTATTTGTCTATGTATATATTATGTGAGCCTTTTAGGTCCTGAGATTTTGATTTCTATTTTATGCTTTTACTATATTTTTCAAACTTGACGAACCTCTGAAATATTTTTTAAAATGAAAAAACCATCAATTATTTTTAAAATCTAATTAACAAGTTCAAAATTCTAAAGTAAATTTAGAAATTAACTTAGTAATCGTACCCTTATATATTCCACTTAAATAGAATACATGGCGAATTGTTGATACCATGATAATTTCAAGACGTGACAACAATAGCAGAAGATTATAAGAGTTTAGGTGCTTGAAGGATCGGCTTATTGTATTTATTTATTTATTTTGAAGAGTTTAGGAGATAGGTCTAGTGGGTTACTATTTTTATTTATGGATATTATAGCTATTTTTGTGATTAAATTAAAATTTCTTTCTATAAAGAAGTATTAAAAATAGAGAATTTAATGATTTAATATTGATTTTGTGAACTCTAATATTTATGTTGTGGTATAAGTATGTGGTGAAATTATCGCATTGTTAATTTTAGAACATGACATTTTTGAAGTTTGAAGCATGGATTAATCATTATCACCACTATTCTTTTGTGAAGAAACTTTTATATATTGGGGGGAGGCTGAATGCATTAGAAATGGCTAGAACAAAGAGTTTTAATTACTATCTCCGAAAAGAAACAGAAATAAATTTAACCTCAATTGGAAATAAGTACCGCTATTCTATTACAGTATTTCCATGTAAAAGGGAAGAAGGGCTCATCTTCTCTTGGTGCAATCATGGCATCCAGAATAATCTTACATGTAACTTTCTACTCCTTTTGTGACGATCCAAAACAAATGAATTCAAAAGTTTAATTTTACATGTAACTTTCTACTCCTTTTAATTCTATTTGAACAACACAGGACTTGAAGATTATGTGTATTTCTTTTTTCCTTTAAACAACAATGGAAAAGGTAAGTGGATGTCTTTTATTTCCATTAAAAAAAAATTACAAATGGCTGGAAATAACAAAGTTTAATTTGTTCAGATTTTAACCTTTTTTTGGGTAAAATAATAAATAAAAAATATTTCAATAATTAGACTTGTGGTTTAATTTAATTACATGGATTGACCTTGGAGCTAGTGATAGAACTTATAAAGCTAGATCTAATTTTAGAGATATTTAAAAAAAATCTATCTTACTAAATTGAATCATCAATTTCTCAACTTTACTTTGATATCTTTTATGTGAAATAAATCTAAAAAAGGCTTTTGTTTTCTAAAGAACTCTTCGATAAGCCTTAAGCTTATTTTATAAAGAATTTGAACTTATGCATGTCTTACAAAGAACTTAGCCTTAGCTAGACATTTCCATTAAAAAGCCTATGAAGCTACAAAAGCCTTCAGGAGGATTCGGCTTCGTCATTATTCATGGTTGCAACCATCAGTTCATCTCATTTATCCATTTTACACAATCATCCAACAATCACGATAAGACACCAAAGTCTATAAATAAAGGGATCTTCCTTCTCATTTGGAGTAATGGATGCATCGGCAAGCTTTAGAAAAAGGTTGCACTTTTCCAAGGTAGCACCAAGAAGGATAAAAGCAATTAATCAATGAAGAAAGATCAAGAATATTTAATTTGATTCGTTTTCACATGGGTACTCTTAAGAAATTGTGTTTGTTTATTTCTCCTTTTAAGCTTCTCTCTAAAAATATTCCTCCAAGTGTCATCAGTTTGAGACTTTTTCAAGTTGATTGGGATATACTCTATATATAATTATTTAATTATAGCAATCTCATAGCATAAAATGTAAAATAAAGTATTCAATTAACCAAGAAAAGTTGTTTTTTAATAATATTTAAAAAAAAACAAAAAAGAAAATGCTTTTAAAATCTATTTTGCTATATCAATATTACATAAAATAATTATAAAAAAACACTAAAGTAAGAAAATGCGTAAAATCAAAAGCAAAATGCTTAAAATGCTCAAATCAGACATAAAGTTAAGAAAACTAAACTACTCTTTTGTCCTTTAAGAAGTACATAACCAATCTAATCTTCTCTCATTTTTTTTTATTCCCCCCCCTCCAAATTTTTCCTTTTCTGTGTTTGAGCTATTGATCTTTATCTTTCTTTCTTTCTTTTTTCTTTTAATCCCCTACCCTTTCAAAATTAGTATAAAAAAAATAAAAGTTCCTGATAATAAATAAAAATTATAATGATTTTTTATATTATGAAAAAAGAAAAATCAAAAGGTAAAAAAGGCTTTAACAGCAAAAACATGGATAATTCAGTCAACGAAGGACTCAATCAAACAAGGACACAAGTGTTTGTGATAATTCTCCCAGGAAAAAAAAAAACCCGAGTTCCGTTGCGAGGATTAAAAGACGATGAATAGCATTAGCAAACGGCTCTTGCCATAGCTGGAAAATTTAATGCCACAACGGAAACTTGTATTGGTCACGATAACATCAAGGCAGGGTTGGTTAGTAGGGTTCTTTCCAACCGTATCTCTTTCCCCCAATTATCACACTCTTTCTAGTTTTTGCTATTTCTCTATCCTTTCCTCTCGTTCTTGTCGTCACTTAACCCAACTCCCACTATTTAATGTAAACCAACGCACCAAGAAAACTGAAGAATAAGAACCACCCATTTCACCATTCACCTCGTATTTCTGCTTCTGTAAAAGACAATACAGATACTGAGGTACCTGTGATATTTAATCTTTCCTTTTTTGTTTGTAGTAGATTAGCTTCAGTTTTGTTCCTTTGTTTTAAGAATGTTTGGTTACATTGATTTTGGGGATTGACTGCTTTTGGGTAGGTTTTTGAAATCTTTTGTTTCCTGAGATTATCATGTTGTGTTTGTGGTAGATTAGCTTCATTACTTTTCCCTATTTGTTTTTTTTTTTTTTTTAAGGATGTAATGTATGTATGTATTGTTTGTAGGAATTGATTATTTTTGGGTAGGTTCTGAAATCTTTAGTTTCTTGAGATTATGATGTGCAGACTTTTGTTATGCTGTGTTACGATGTCATTAATTCTGGGTTTATGAAATGGGACCTTTTATAGAAAGGTTGTTTCGATTTAAATTCTCTTTAAGGAGTAAGCTCAAAAAAGAAACTTTTTTGTCTTTTCATCACTAATAGCATATTTTATGAAGAAGGCACTACACGAGAATGCGTACAAGTTTTTTTTTTCCTTCCCTACTTTACAACTGCCTCTCCGGTACTTGTTAACATTTTCCTTTTGATTTTAATTTCAGGAATTTATTTTATTGTATTTCATTGGAAATGTTATGTTATTATGTCATATGCTACTTTTTTCGTTGTGTTTTTCCTTAGAATTCGATCGTTAATGGTGATTATAAGGAACTGATGACATTTGCACCCTCACCACGCTCTCGTTAAAAACAGCAGAAAATTGGATAATGTCTTACATCACAGTCATGGTTTGGGCAAATATAGTAATGCCCCGCAGGCAGTGATTTTTGACAATTCTTCTGGCATTTAAATGACCATAGAGATTTCTCACATTTTCATGTGTGCTTTTGACATCTTTACTGGATTTGTGATTAATAGCCTTTGGAGGAAGTTGCATGAATCGTCATCTTGGTTATACAACGTTAGAGGTTCGCTGGACCATGACTAATTCATAGCTAGAATATGGTTGAATTGCATGACAGGATGACTTCTTCACTTTCGTGTACCAGGGTTGATCTCAGGACTGTTGAGTATCATCAAGAATGTCGCATCCAATAGTGGAGGCCAACGAAAAGAGCCCGTTTGGCTCACTTACTCCTGAAGAATTCTATGCCCGGCATTCTGTCAGCCATGGCTCTGAGTACATGACCAATTCCAGAGGTCTTAAGCTCTTCACTCAGTGGTGGGAACCACTTGCCCCGAAAAAAGTCAATGGGATTCTTGCCATGGTTCATGGCTTCACTGGGGAAACTAGCTGGCTCATTCAGCTTACATCAGTCTTCTTCGCTAAAGCAGGCTTCATTGTGTGCGCAATCGATCACCAAGGCCACGGTTTCTCTGAAGGACTTGTAGCTCACATTCCCGACATCAATCCTGTTGTTGATGACTGCATTCAATTCTTCAGTTCATTCCGTTCACGGCATTTACCATCCTTACCTGCATTCCTATACTCAGAGTCCCTCGGTGGTGCCATTTCTCTTTACATTGTGCTCCAGCAGAAGGGAATGTGGAATGGTCTAATTCTGAACGGTGCAATGTGTGGGATAAGTGCGAAATTCAAACCTCCATGGCCGTTGGAGCACTTTCTTTTCCTAATCGCAAATCTAATACCCACATGGAGGGTTGTTCCTACGCGTGGTTCCATACCGGATATGTCATTTAAGGTGGAGTGGAAGCGAAAGCTTGCCTTAGCAAGCCCAAAAAGAACTATAGCCAGGCCACGAGCAGCAACAGCCTACGAGTTGGTAAGGGTGTGTAAAGAGCTACAGGGAAGGTTTGCGGAGGTGGATGTACCGCTTCTGATTGTGCATGGCGGTGAGGATGTGGTGTGTGACCCTGAATGCGTGAAAGAGCTGCATGATCGTGCATCAAGTGCTGATAAAACCATCAAGATTTATCCAGGTATGTTTCACCAAATGATTGGAGAACCAGACGAGGGCGTACAATTAGTTTTCGGCGATGTATTGGAGTGGCTTAAATCTAGAGCAAAGCAAGCCACTGAAGGGGCAGATGGAGGCGATTCATAGGCGGCGGTCGTGAATCGTGGCCGGCCACCAGAACGGTGTAGTTATATTTTATAGTTGTTATAATAAAGGCCTGTTCATATAATTAGTATTGGTTATTCATGCGGGACATGAAGTGTGCCAACATAGTGTTTACTGGCAAGCTTTTCACTAGCTTTTGAACCTGGCCCTTTCTATATGCTTCTTGTACTATTTGTAAGTTTTTGATGAACATTTCAGCAATAATAAGAAAAAGAAACTTTCCGATAGAACTAGAACATTTCCTGAACCTTTCTTTTTTTTTTTCAAATTTGTAGGAATCGGAACTATAATCGTTGCATATTATCTTACTAAACTTAAGAGGATGTGATCTTCAATGGTTTTTAGCTGTTAGTGATGGAGGAGGTAAAGGGAATAATTAATAATATAATATTTATAGAAAATAAGAAATTGATTTCAATATTTAAAAAGAGGAAATTATTGTTCTCACGTTCATTGATATTTTCCATAATTGTAAACAAACACCAAGATCAAGAAGACTACCCATTATATTTGTCTTCCATTACTAACTTATTAATAAAAACCACTATATATATATAGAAAAATAAAGATGAACATAAAACTAATTATTGCAAGATTAAGATAAGGTGGCCTTTGGTTGAGATATGTGTCGGTTTGCTCTGATGGGGCAAACTTTCTCTTAAAAAACAATTTTGAAAAAAAGTATTTTTTGAAATACTATTTTAAAATCACATATTAGGATTACAATTTCTTTATTCGATGAAAGTTGAATGTTTAACGTGCGGTTTCTATAAAAGTTGTACGTTCCACATGCAATTTCCATTGAATTCTGTGATACTTATTTCCTTATTCATCAGAGCTAAGATTTAGTGAAACTTATGAAAATAAATAAACCTGTGAAAAATAAATCTAGAAATAAACTTATTTTCCAAATTCTATATAACATTAAAAATTTGTCAAAAGAATAAACTGGTGACAATTATGAAATTCATCACAACACAAATCAAGTAAAGAAATTAAATGATTTCATCAAGTCTTTCAAATTGTATAAGCAAAATTACATATTTAAAGCAAATGAAGTTAAAAATACATATACATTTTACAAAAATGAAAAAAGTAATGTATAATTACATAACCAAATATATATATATATATATATATATACACTAATCTCTTTGCCAACATCATCTTTCATAATGCCTTTATGCAGTTCGTGCTGAACTCTCTCCAATTCGAAAAGAATTGCTAGGTCCTTCGATATCGAGATGGGTTTGGGTCTAGAATGGTGGCTCATCTCATGAAATATATCAAGGATCTACCTGCGTGACTTTCTCCCCCATATCTTGTGTACCTAAGTGTCTTTCCTTCTAAGGAGCGGGTGGAGTAACCGTAAACGTATATGGTATGTGGACATTGGGTCAGTAAAACTCCATCGAATCAACACAGAAGGTAGGATTATCATAATATGGTAAAGGATGAGCCACCGATGAGTAGTGAATGGGCAGGGTATCTACAGGAGGGTTAGGAGACCGATCTTGCACTACTTGCGGATGATGACCCTGTCTTCTATCTTGGGTTGCATAAGGTGGAGGCATTTCTTGATGATGTTTTTGATGATTTGAAGAGAATAATATAACACCACCATGACTTTGGAGGAGATGCCTTCTAGTAGATGCTACAGCCTAAGACTCTTTTAGAAAATTCGCAACCTCAATGCGAGCAAAGCAATATGACTACATGGAAATCAAGCATGTTAATAATACAATGTAGAAAAACATAAAAGCACGATGATATGGTTGAAGTGGCTTACCAATACACTAAGCATTGCTCCGATCTAGCTAATGTACAATAATAGAGTGTACAATAATTAAATTCAATCAATTAAATTTACAATGAATTTTTATACGAAATAAGTGATACTTACTTGAATAAAAACCGAAATCATGAGTTGGAATTGCAAAACTACAATTTTCATACTAAAAACCGTGTTTTCTAAATATGTTTTTAAGAGAAAGTAGAGAGAAATGCATGGATTCTACTAGAAAATGATGTTTTGTGTCCATTAGGAGATTTATTTGATGTCCAATTGAATCATATGTATTAACCAATGATTTTAATCGTGAGTAAATTATAGGTTAGTATTGTTATTTATTAAAAAATATATCATATTATTTAAGGATAAATCGTAGTATTCAACAATGATTTATCCACGATTTACTCATGATTGAAATCGTACTTTGAAATCATAAGATTTTAATATGCAATTTTAAAACGGTACTTTGATAAATACTTATTTCAAAATCATTTTTTAAGAACTTATCCTTGGGCAAACTCACACATATCTAGCCTTTGCTTTATTGAAACTGTACAATCCAGCACATCATCCGACATGGGAAAAATGCACCTATTACCGTCTTTCGGTCCAATCACAATTATCACTACCGACAGAGTTTCGCTGTTACATTTTCTATATCTTTTACCTGTCCAATTTATGAAGCATTTATCAGAAAGAAAGAAAGTGTGGGATACATTGCATTGCGAATACGCCGACACTTCAGTCATATGACAAGATGACAATCCATGTCAGCAATTAAAACCAAAATTACTAAAGCTAGTTGTGTTGGTTTTTTTGAAGCTTAAAAACACTCTAATTGACGGTATATGAATCCATAAACAAATGTTTCCAGCTACTAATAATACGTTTTATATATTTCATACGTTAAAGTGTTTTATTTATTTATATGTCTCACCTGAACGATTGATTGATTTATTTTATTTCAATAAAGGAAAAGATAATTTCAAAAGAAAATATAATATTTAGAACTACCTAAATGAAATTTATTTTTTGCAAATAATTTTCTTTTCTTTTCTTTTTTTTTATCAAATTCCCCCTTCCCTTCCTTTCCTTAATTTAGTGCGAGATAAACATTAGGATCCTCTTACATTGTTTCGTGGGGAACACATTTGAATTGGAATACAACAAATATAGAAAAAGAAAAGATAATCGAAATGCAACAAATATTACTTTTTAAAGGTCCACTTTTAAGAATGGACCCAATCCAAGAATACATTCAAATGAAAACCATTCTAAACCCGTTTTGGTTCTTTGAATTTTCGAATTTTGTTTTGTTACTGAGTGCTGCTTTAGATAATTACTAGCAAGTTTATTTTATAAGAAAATATTCAATTTCCATAAAATTGATTATACCATTCAGTTCACTAGAATAATGAATATGTAATTTTTGTAAAATACGTACACCTAAAGCGTTTCTACCCCATTAAACAAATGCATGTGGTAATTAACGAAATCCTAATAATAATAATAATAATAATAAGTGGAGAGAAGAGAAGCAGCGGAAAGCATTAGTATGGGGCCGATACGGAACTGTCATGCAATAAATTCCGGCAATCAATCGTATCAACTGCATATAGATAACTTTACTTTTAAATTTAAAATTTAAGTAATTTAATATTTAAAATTTTATTTTTTAAATTTAATATATATATTTTAAAATAATATACTACATAATATTATATTAAATACTAAATTTTTAAAAATAAAACTTTAAATACTAAATTTTTAAAATTTAAAACGCTCCACGTATTATTTTTCTTTTATCAACCACATATATACTTTTTCTACCATTTATTTGACAAACCAAACTGCCCACCTAATTGCCAACCTTTTCCTTCGTAACTAAAACATAACCCATCGTACCGACAATCAAATAATGCATCCTCTGTGTCATTTTTTCCCCCCAATTTTACCCATGAAATATAAAATTACTATGTGTTATATTCAATCAAAATTTTATTTCTCAAGTTTAATATCTATCATTTGATTTTGTTAGATCTTCTACTTATTAAATTTTCTATCTTTATCATATTTAAAAAGATAATATAACAAGCAATTATTAGTAAAAAGTACAAGTATGGTAGGGTAGTAGAGTTAGGCTTAATTCAATTAATTAAAAATAAATTACATCAAACAATCCAATTTATGTAAAAGGACCTCTAAATGGTTGACATCTCAATGTACCATAGTCTTACCTTATTAATTTTTGGAGACAAAAAAATTTATGCATGCATTGTAGGGTTTGAATATATATTATCCATTTTTAAAATCTTTTCGTTCTTTCCAATTTTACTTGCAAGAAATTATATCCATTAAAAAGTAATAAAGGAATTATATTTTGCAATAAGGTAAAGAGAGTAAGCTATCATTTGGTTGTCATAAATATATGATATTGTATTGAATAAAATATTTTATTACTTATTTGATTCGCATATTTTTTCGGTTATTAGATAAAAACAATCCTAGAATACTAAAAAAAATATTTATATTTTGTATTATTCAAAATATGATATGAAAATCAAATTCATTGGACAAAAACATAAAATTTTTTATCTAATACTTTACATATCATGTTTAGTATAATATTTTATCTATTCAAATAGTGAATATTACAAATTTTTT
Organism: Laguncularia racemosa; assembly: GCA_037954665.1. NCBI lineage: Eukaryota > Viridiplantae > Streptophyta > Magnoliopsida > Myrtales > Combretaceae > Laguncularia > Laguncularia racemosa. The sequence continues at coordinate 540,333 of JBBMOL010000013.1, read as the reverse complement.
TGTCCAATACAGTATAGACTAAATATGATAAAAAAGTTGTACTGTCCTTTTTTCTTATTATATACCACATAGTACTCTATACTGTCTGATAATGTAATTCAAACACTACTTAAAAAATAAGTGATAATGTAGAAATATATTGAAGACATGTCGTTATCTACGTTTTCAACTCTATATTCAATTGAGTGTTATCCACTACCTCATAAATTTTTTGGTAGTTACACTCTCTTTTGATTCCATATGAGAGTAAGTCTCGCTTCCAATTCTTCACAAAGATAATGTTGTCGCTTCTCATTTTTCATAGAAGTTAACCCTTACATACTACAGCAAACTAATATAAGGAAGTTAAAAGAAACTTCGATTTATATGTCTCTAACGGTTGTGTTTTATGCAGATGATCAACACTTCAAATGCTAAACTTGAAATTTTTCTTGAATTGTGTCGATGCTCTCATACATATGTAAGGTATGCATTCATGTACTTAGTAAGTTCTTGACTTTAAATACTTGATCTCCAGCGGGTATGTCAAAGGATTTTTGGGTGCAAAAATCTGTTGAAGGATCCATTGATTTTCGAAAAGACCCTTTTGGTAATTTTGTTTATTCCATCGTAAAAGCAACCGATTTTAAATTAAAACATACTCAATCAATTTAGATAGTGATATAGAATTTCTATGTAAGGAAATAATCTTCTGAGAAATCTCCCATTTTTTGAGCATGTAATATTTATTTTGGAGGTCTTATTTCAAAAATAATTCTTAAGAATTCCAATATGAATTTTGAAGAATCGGATTCCAAGATGTCAACAATTCCAACTTCTTGATTGTCCTTTTCATATATAAGTGTAGAAGTTGTGCGTTGAGCTTATAGTAAGCTTCACTGCAGAACTTGTGGAAGCAAAATCTTATTTCTAAGTATATAATTTCGCAAGATTGGAATACGAAATAATTCCTGTATATATTGTTACTAATCTTCTGAGTTGGATGCTCAACCATAATTCTCTTGTAAGCAACCACTTAACAAACTCGTGTTGAAATTGAAGTTCAATTATTATTTCGATGATAAATATCTTATTGGACTCATGGGTATGCTTAACTTTTCTTAATAGATAGCAATCTTGTGGTCGTAAAGGCTCCTAAGCTGTTTGATTATGATGTGCCCATGAGTCAAAGCAACCAACTAGTCTAGTTTCTAGAAACCCTTCAAGATCAAAAGTCATAGCTCAAACTCAGCAGTCCAAAATCCAGATAAAACTTTCCTATCCTAATAAGGTGCCGTGATGCATTTAGACACCGTTACGGTCTTGATCTGATTTGAAATCAGTTTGAATTTGTTGGGTCATGGATTAGGGATTAGGAGAATTGGGCTCGAAACTGCGTAGCCAATTCATTCTAATCGGTCATAAACTGATTCCTTTATACTATAGCTACTTTTGATAATTTTTATCATATACATACATATATATATATATATATATTGTACACGCCTATGTGGTCATGATCCGTGAGTTTGGACCACAGTTCGGATTGAAACTGCCGCGACCTGGTTCGGATTAGAAACCTTGAGCTTGACCGTTTCTACATGCGTTCCCATCAATCATGTACTTCGGCAAGCACCATTTCATACCTTTTTTTTCCCCTTTCGCCCCTTCATTCATGGCTGTTTGGTTTCTAGACATGTAATTTCATCCCAAAATCCAAACCAAATGGACCACATGGTACAGATAATATATTATTCCATAGCATGGTAGTCAATATGCTGACTAGCCACCCAGAGGAAGGCCTGTGTTATTGACAATTAGGTAGAAGAATCTGCAAATTAGGAATCAGCAATTCAATTTAGCACGTAGGAAAGTATTAATATACCAGATCTCCACAGGCACGGGCTGTGCTAATACTGCCCTCATAAATCCATTGAAACAAATTCAGAGCTGATTGCGTCGCTTCAGTATTAGATGGCTGAGTCTCGCAGCCATATTATGACGACAAGTAGGTTGCGACAGATCTTCACTTGCATAGTAAGCAAGTGGACATGCACGTTTAACCATGACACTACACCATGTGTAAATTTTCTATACAGGTTATAATAATCATATAACTAAAGTCAGATTGCAATTTCAAGGGCTTTGTCAGTGGCAAGACAAGTACTAATGTCTTGCCCATACAAGTGCTTGGGTTCTGTTAAGATTCCACAACATAACTACAGGACCAAAAATTCAACACATCAAATAACTTAGGGATGATAGAGAATTCACTTCTAAAACTATTAATAAAGTACGAGTACACCCCCTAAATCACAAAACATGAATTTCAACTCTCCCTAAAATTTCAAAATATACAATGACCATTGCAAATGGTTGCAAAAGATTCTATAACGTTGCTGAAAGACCATTAACAGCAATACTTCGTGAATTTAAGAATTGGGATGATAGGGATATATAGGGAGAAAAAGTAATGTTTCAGGAGAACCTGCATGATTGTTTTTACAGTGGATTTACAATTTGCAAACAATTTGAAAAACTGCCATATGTTATAGATAAATGGTGCCAAACTATTGCATCCTTCTTTAAGCAGGTTCCTTCAATTTAAACCAAGGGAGATGAATAACTGCATCCTGTGCCACCCCTCTTATGGATCAATGCAAGCTGAAAGTAGAAAAATTCATATCAAGTTCTTCCAAGATAAGCTCACTTCTTTACCATCAACATGCATCATTTTGCAAACAAAATGCATAACATTGCTTACTATAAAACGGCTTAAGGTCAAGCATATTTAACCAGTACTGCACTCGCAATAACTCGCAAGAGGAAGAATACAGTAAAATACCGGGGCAGGGAAGGGGAATAGAATTAAATTGTTCTATTAGACTCAAATGATGGTCTATCAGAACAAAATAGCCTATAGAAATGCCAATCAGCACAACAGAGAAAACAGAAAATAATTAATACATGGTGTTTGAATCAAAATGTTTCTAATTTATGCCATTAACACATGAATGAAAATGTAATAGTAATTGGTCCAGCAAAAGATAGATATTTTGATCATCAACTATCCCAACCATGATGATTGCAAGATGAAAGGAAGGACAACACATTGACACTGGATATTGCAGAAAGGGTTTGCTTGTCTAGCAAAATGTATCTTCCTAATATTTGCTTTAACTTTTCATTTATTTATTTTTTGTTTTCTTTTGTCATATTGCAGGTAATAAAATATCCTACGGAGGAATCACATCATTGTCATCCCACTGTGTAGTTGCTTCAGTTTGTTACTTTCTTAATGAATTCAAAATTTACAGGATAAACCCACTGGCCGCCATTATGTAATGCAAGGAATAGTAGATCCCCCCATTGATGCATGTTATTAAGTTGCCATATGTGTAACACCTATAATTGCACCAAGAATAAAAAATTTCACAAATGGTTGTTCTGGGGACATGAATTGAAAAATAAAATAGGTAGGTCCAACTCCAAACCAGAAGAGTCCTTACTTTTATGTCGAGGATAAACTCAAAAACATATAGGAAATTGAAAAGGATAAGTGAGTTTTAGAATCTTGTATTCTTTTTGCATTTATGAGTGTATCTTCAATTAGAGCAAGAGCTGTACATACAATTTGGCCAAAGGACTTACTGACCAACTAATCTGGCTATTACCTAACTGATTCTTTAACTAAAAACTACAATTAGCATAATTAATACTAATGTTAAAACAGGAATTTTAGTTAGAACTAACTAATGCTCTTACAATCATAAAACCCAACAGCTCATTGAGGGCTTTGATATCCTATAAACTAAATTACTACTATCCTCTTTTGGGTGTGTTCAGCCCTTTAGTCACTTTTGTTGCATATCAAAAGCCAATTCCTCTTGAAGGAGCTAAAGATAAAATAGAAAGAAAAAAGAAAAGAAAAAGAAGAAAAAAGAAAAAAACTCAAAGGCACTCTAAACCAAGTCCACTTGAAACTTGATCACCTTTAGTCCAGAACTAATGGCAAACAAGCTCAAAGGCACTCTAAGCCATTCTGACTTGAAACTCTTAGTACCTCTAGTCCGCAACCAAGAGTTTTAGTCACAATTATTTACTTATCAAGACTATTACAAAATTTGAAAATAGAGATCCTAGTAGTACTCTCATAAACTCTATCCTAATAAATACATCCTATCAGGATTGAAGCTTACATACAAAACAACATTGGAGAAACCCGACACCTTATTCAACTTGTGCCAAGCAGAAAAACACTTCTCCGAAACCAGAACTGTATTAGATGCCACATATTGAGCCTATACAACACCTAATACGATAGACAATTACAATCTTGAGTTATAAAATTCACAAGTGTAAGGGCAACTAGCAAGTTCTCCCAGATATAGAGTCAGGTATGGATGCATATCCTTAACTTTCACATTCTCAGAAGCTTTCGAAAATGTTTACTTCCCTTCCGAACCATTGCAGGGCAGTTTGGAAGCCTTACTAACGGGTTTGGAGGTAAATACACCCGTTTTGCACATATTCAAAGAGTTCAGAATTTATTCGCACATAAGCCATAATTTGGGGTAAATTTGCAATTATCCCGAACGTAAACAAGATCAAACCATCCAAATTAAAAACTGCTAAAACCAACCTAATTCAAATGACCCAAAATTCTACAAAAGCTAAACCAATCAAATAACATAAAGAATAAATGTGTAAGTATAAACAAAGAAGAAGAGAAATGAGGATAATTACTTTCAAAAATGAAGCAACAGCAGAACAAAGAGAGGGCGACCCTCAATTCTCTCCAGAAAGTAACAATCCACGAGGATGAATGAGAAAAAGACGACGACGACGACGACTTGGTGTCATCATCATCCAACAAGCTTTGTTTAAGAGCGGACCGTTTCTTTTTCTCTGTATTCATCCTACGGAGGTTTCTATCGAGGTTATCCAAGTAAGAAACCTTGAATGAATCTCTTACTTTCAGGGATGGCCATAGGTGCATCTTTTTCGAGGCTTCTCAGGAATTCGGGTGTATCAATAGTGTAGGGTACGAGTGTTTGTTAAATAAGGATAGCGTCTGAAGTTCTGAGTTGGAGGAGGAAGAAGTACAAGTACAATTTTTTATTTTCATTTAAATTGGAAGGAAAAGACTGGCCAATGAAGGAAGATGATAACTCCCAGACGTCAGTAAGTCCGGTTGGCACATCTATTTTCCTGGAAGTTTCCACGGATATTTGTCCCAAGTATCTTTCGTTTTAATGAATTTCCCAACATTTTTTCTCTTTAACTTTAATAATATTATTTATATTTATAATATCAAAGTGCTCAATTTTTCAAATAAAATAGTTAATTTAAGGTGATTATATAAAGAAAAGAGCACTAGAGAGATTTTTTTTTGAAAAAAAAAAAGAAAATAGTGAAGAAAAGTGGAAATGTATTTTTAAAATTTATTATTTAAGATGTTGTCATATGTAATTAATTATTGAGATTATAAGAAAAAAGTAATGTTATCAATTGATCGAAGGTTAACCCAAAAAAGGCTAGGAGTCAAGGGTCGAGGGTTCAATTAGATTAAATCATAATCAATAGATTTACTAAAATATTATAAATTTTTCATCTAGTTTTACAAATCTACATTTAGTACATATATTTGCTAGCCATGTATTACAATATTGTGTCTTCTATTATTTATTTTTAAAAATTATCTATTTAGGCTATAATTATTTGGTTTTATAAAGATAATTATAGTATATACATAAAATAAAAATGATGAAAAGGAAATAAAAAGTAGTGACATATCATACTCATAATCTAAACCTGATTCTATTGCTACAAATCTATAGATGGTCATGTTTTTAATTAACCATTATTGATAGATAATGGTACTTAGAAGAAAAATAAAAAACATCCATAATCTATAACAAAACATACCCATTTTTATTGTCTTGCGTTTGGTTAAACTCTACTCTCCATAGCTATTTGGCCTTATATATTAAAGCCAAAGGTTGCATAAGAGTTTCACGTGCATTATTTAAAAATATATTATGTAAGTTTCACCCTTTAAAAGAGAAAGAACATAGATGCCTTTACACTATTATAAATGCAAAATTAAAGTTTTGCATTAAGTACTGTGTTTGCTTTGTTCCATTGAAAGGTAAGTTTATTTATTTATTTTAAATTGAATGCCATTGCATTTTGATCTATTTGACCTGATTAGATTAGTTGGGTCGTGATTGAACCATCCTGGTCAAATTGGGTCAATGAAAAAACGAGCTAAGACAATGGATTGACCCGTTCTCATGGTTGATTCCGGTTGAATTGGCTAGGCCGGTTTAGATTTAACAACACTGGAAAGAAGACAATGATGCCGCAACTATGTGATAATGTGTTTCAAAATCTAGATATTTTCAACAATTAATTTATAACTTGAAATTTTTTTATAGAAAGTTGATCCAAATTCGAAGAGAAGTTGTTTAGGTTGGTCATACAAATATGCATGCGGCCAATTATTATATTTTTTTTTATAAAAAAGAAAAACTATACTTTTTTTAAGCAATTATATGTGTGATTATTTTATTTAATTATTTATCAATTTTTTAGCAACCATAGTACGAGTAGAGTATTTGCTTTTTTATTTTTATTTTTATTTTTTTTAACTACAAGGCAATAAAATTTAAGAGTATATTTATGTGGGAAAAAAATTATCAATTTTTATATAATACTTTTTATGATCTAATACATAGTTGTAATGATTTGGCTATTACGTGATAATTGTGGATGAGGTGTAGGTGGACTTACATTATGTTTGGCAGCTTTTAAAGAGAGTTAAAATAAAAGAAAACCCGTGAAAGGGAAAAAAAAGAAGAAGTAAAATAGAGGAAATACAAGTTTTAATCTTATTTTGATACAAAGAATCAAAATGGAAGGAAATGGGTGAAATGTTTTCTTTTTTCATATTTGGTTAATGAAAGAAAATGAGAAGAGAAACAAAATACCAACTGCACTAAATTACCTTTAAAAAGTTTCCTTCTTTTTTATTTCCCTCTCTATGTAAGGTTATTTTTGTAATTTCGCAAACTTTTCACCCATTTTCTTTAATTTTTTTACAAGTTTAGAGAGAAAATGTTTCCTCTAATTTTCATCTTTGTCAAATACCGGAATTCTTTTCATTTCTATTGATTTCTATAAGCTTCTACCCATCTAAACATGGTCTTTACACCTATTTAAGGCCATTTTAATATGTATGTGCCTTTACACTTCCACCAATATTTGCACCAAGGCACATGTATTATATATACTTTTAATAGATATAATTGAAGATATAGGTGTATGTCCCTTTGATATATTTATTATAAATGAAGATGCATACAACATATATATCTTCAATTCAATTATTTCAAATCAGTTGAAGACATAGTATCTTTACTATATTATTTGCATAATAACTTTTAGAGGAAACCCTTCTTTTTTTTTAATAATGATTATTAAAAAAAATGCCTCATTTTGGTACAAAAACAATTCAAACATAGTGTCGACCTCTTTATTATCTTTTCATCTCATTATAACTTTTGAAAATATGTAAATCATCACTAAAACTTCAAAATTGCTAGTTAAAAGAAACTAGTATCACTTCTAGGGAATTTGGCAATGGTTTAAGGATAGGTAAATATGTTTTAGAGTCACCAAGAAATGAATGCATATAAATTTAAGAAGCCTATTTACGCTAAACCTATCATTTTTATGATATGTTTACAATTTATCCACACATTACTGATATTCTATAATAATATTGCCAACTTAAGGCATGGGTGAATGAAATTAAGAAAAGATCAGATGTGTAACTCAAAGTTAATGATGAGTGGTAGTATATAGGGTTTAATGCACATAAGTTTGGTTTAGTTAATACTCTAATTTCCAAACCAAACCAAACAATGATTTTTTTTTTTTTTATTCTAGATCAAACTAAATTGTCACACTTTAAAGCCATTAGAATACAATTGCTCAATCACATGCTCTCACTAACGATAGAAGCATGCAAAGCTCCAAAACCGAACTAAGTACATAAATAACTTAATTTCATTATTCTCTAATGGTCTCAACAAAATCTATAATTCAAAAGACACAAATTATAAGAAACTTGACTTTGGGCTTATTTAGTAATGTCTTCATTGGTTGATATATGTTTCGTGCTATACACACGGTATATAAATACCAATAGTATTTTGATATGTATAATAATAAAATGGATCGTTTGTAAAATAATTATTACCTGTATTTTATATAAATTATATATATCAAAATCTTATTGGTATTTATACATCCCATATATATACATGTGGCATATATTAACTAATGAATCTTTTAACTTTTTTGACAACAAAATGGAAAGAAACAATAAACACTAAATGTTCTATAACCAAACCAAAGGTTATATTCAACATCCAAATCAAAGATATTATCATCTAGCCCACTCCTATAGTACAAATCATAGTCCAAATCATCATAAGAATCTAATTCAAAAACATCATTAACATTTGAAATATAAACCTTAAAATAGGTAAGCAATAAAGCCCAACATGTAACTATCACGTAAAAGTACATATGAATGCCAACCCACAATTCACATACAAGCTTGTAATTCACCAAATGTACCAAACAAGAGTTAATTTAGATTATTATTTAGGCACAAAAAACAATACATTCTTGCTATTGTAAGATTTTTCATAACTTACATTCAATCAACAAGCATATATAATTTAATGCCCCTAGAACCTAAAATATTATAACCCACCACGTGTCACTACTAAGTATCAATATGTTAAGGCTTTAAATCTCTATTACAAATTCAAACCTGTTCACATCCACTGTAGAATAATACCATTTGAACTTCAATAATAAAAATGAATATCTCTTAGATGAATCATTCCAATCATCATTACTTAAAACAAATATATAAACTCCAAATTCAAGCTAGAGTAAGTGTTTATCAACATATAATAATTAAGATATTTAAAAGTTTGATAACTATCTCCATATTCTCAAATCAATAACCTAAATTTCTATCTAGGAAATCTTCATTGACTTTCACATTATTCTTCGTCATGATAATAGTGGTGCTCTCTTTCATATTTATCCTGATAGTAACCCACTAAATTCCCATTCTCATTATAATTGATATGTTTATCATATTCACTTGCAGTTGAAAAATAAGTTAAGTGAGCTTAAACCTAATATGTAAGTACCACACATACATGCACGTGCTACACATACAACAATTTTAACACACATAAATGCATTGGAAGTACATATCAAAACATCAAGTTATTTATCTTTACTTAAACAATATACAATATTAGGGTACTCATGACCCCATCACATATATAATATTTATACATATATATTCCTAAGTTGAGAATTGCTACTGCGGGCTTCTTTTAATCCTAATACACCCTAGATCATTTCAATATAGGGCTCCACTAGGGACAACATAGTATATCGATCATTAGGTGCCCTCTAGAGATTTGCCACCTCTGATTCCTAGGCCGAGCTAAGCACAAATAGCATATACAATTAAATTCAATATCCAATTATATTTATTTAAATACTACGTTAGCAATTACAAACAACAAAATACGGTAAACACGTACCTAGAGAAGTATTTTTATGATTATCTCTTATGTTTCTAGAAAAAGGATATAGACCTCTTAAGTATAGAGGACTAAGTTTAGTTCTATTTTATAACTTAATCTAAGTTCACTAATTGGTTAATAGTATTCTAATTGTAGAATCCTTTCTCCGTTATATTTTTGTGCGTAATCCTAGTTTAGAAGTGTAGAAAAACAATATAAAATGGAAATATTTGCATTCCAACACAACATGGCCATGTAAGAGGCCGTGTAAAGGAACACGGGCTAGAACACGGCTGTGTTAGTGGTCATGTATCTTTTTGTGTAAATTTGTGTACCTTTTTGTGAATTTTTATAATTTGACACGTTTAAGTACACTGGTGTATCCTTGTCTGTGTACCTTTCTGAATACATTTGTGTTTTAATATGGACAGGTACATAGGTGTGTATCTTACCATGTACTATACTCTTCATTGCGAATCTCTTTTTCCTCTTCTCCTAGTTGTTCTTGAGCCTAATTTCTAGGAATCTAAGACTAATTGATCAATTAACCTATTGATTTTAATGCATTATATGGATCTTGTGTACTTACTTGGTTCGAAATCGAGGATCATCCAATCCCACATTGGTAATAGAAGTTATCCCATCCTGATTTCACTACTGGTATCAACCATTGAGTCATTAATCCATTGTAGACCTCCATAGTGGTGTCTTACACCATTAGTGTAACCCATTTACAATTACATTCTAAGGACCTAACTCAGATCATAAATTAGCTAGTTAACAACCTATCTACTTGTACATGGTAGTTCAATGTGCAAAACAATAAGCCATTTCATACCAAATGATTGCCTTTGTTAAGGCTGTTGGCACCTAGTCCATTTCTTGCTTATTCATATTATGGCTTTAATGTCAAATACAATCAACAAAATAATTATCATTAACCAAATAATTTTATGCCCATTTCACTTCTATAAACCTACATGTGCACACAATAAACAACAATAATCACGTACCTAGATCCGCTCACAACTTTGAAATTTCCTGGAGTCAGGTTCAACTCCTAAAACCACATAAAAATACAAGTAAATAGCAACTTAAACAAGTTAAAAGATCATAAATCTTAAAACTAACATTTGCATTTCCACTAAATAAGTTGATCATACTTAAAATAAATGGATTATGACTCTCTAAAACCTAAATTGGTTAACCTATAGCTAGAAGTGGTAGACTTAGTTATGCCATCAATAGACTTAGTTGATTATGATATAAATTCAATCGACTAAGTTAGCCATTTGGTCAACTTACCAAAAAACTAAGTCAACCAAATGCTTTGTCTGTTCAATCAAGTTAGTTAGGTTGTGCAAACAATGGATTATGTTGCTTCCTTGATCGGTTGAATATCCAATTCAATCAACCAACTTACACTAACTCTCTATAGTTGTGAACTTTAACATCAAGAATCATCCTAAAAGTTGAAACTATCTAAATTATTCTATCACTACAAATAATCTCGTTTTTAAGTAGATAATCACAACAATGTATGAATTTCTTCCCATTTTCGTATTACAATTATAGAATTACAAATATACTAGAAAATTAACAGTTCTCCAATTACTCTTTAACTTTACTAGTAGATTAATGGGTTTTTACAACAACAATAATATAAACCATAATCCGTAATCTATCTCCAAAACATGATTAAATGCCTAAAAAGATATGGTATTAAAATCAACCTAAACGTAGAAATTAATGAAAGGGAAAACATACATTTGACACACATATAATTCTTGTAGCAACCATAACCACACTTGGAAGGCTCCACACTAATGTCCACCTCCAATTGTTCCATTAACATAAAATTCATTCCTTAGTACCCTTTTCACCCAAATTAAATAAGTAATTTCTTATTGATTCCAATGCTATCAATTCCTTCAATGCACCACATCGAAAATTCATTCAACAATACAAAATCCTGTGTTAGAAAATAAGTAGAAAATACCAAAAGAAAATGAAAGGAAAAGGAGCTTTACTTAGAATGAGTTGCTACATGCACAAATCTTTAGGCAAAAGGGAGAACCATGGGATTGATAAAGAGATAGAGAGTTTCGATTAAAGGGAGAAGAAGAGAAAGGTAAAAAGAGCAACTGTTTAGCATTTTCTCAATGTAAATTCCATCAAGATTAATGTTGACATATTTTAGAGTGAGGAGGGAAGAAAGTCTTCCACAACAACAACCACTTGTAACCATTAGGGGTTTTTGGTTGGTAAGTTGATAAGGATTATGTGGACTCAATGTAGAGATGATTATACTATAGCAACTCTTAAAGTTATTAAATTCTTTTTTGAATGTAGAATGAAATAATAAAGTCCTGATTTAGTTATATCTCACTTTATTTGACAAGATTCGATCGAGACAAGCACACAAGTAATTGATATCTCAACTTAGCTTAAAATATAGCTCATCGAGTCTAAGCCCAAACTTGGCCCTTGTATGCCAGTCAAGGGCCCACCATTAGAGGGCCCAAACCCCATGGGTGTCAAAAAAGAAAAAAAAAATGTTATTTTTGAATTTTGGGTAAAGGAGAAGTAGTGGATTTAAAATTTTTGAAAATAAAATTGGATTTACTCAATATCTTAATTCTTAGATGCATATAAAATCATGAAAATATATCAATGATAATCATTAGTAATATAGAAATAAACATATCAACATTATGACCAAGGTGTTTACCATGATCGCTTAGATTTAATGATCACTTTATTGAGTTATGAATGAATTGAGAACATATACTGAGTTGTGCTAGGAGAATTTTAATTAAATAATTAATTCTAACTCCCCAACAACCAAATAATAAAAGGCACTTACAATTCTGACCCCCATATTAATGATCTATTCTATACATATATCAATTTGAAAAGGAATAGGCTCATCTTAACTTTTCACTATCCCTCTCTATCGCTTTAGGTAAAAGCTAATAGCTAGCTTAATAATAACCTATGGAGAAGCCGCATTTAGCAACATGAAAATATGATGATCCATACATGGACAATTTAGATCTAAAGATAAATCACACTGGCTCATCTGAGGAAGGAGTTAATGACTCTTCATACGATATTATTTCCTGAAAGAGCAAGTCATATCTAGTTACTTATTAATTGGAGCTACCATGTATGTATCTTTTATAGACCCAATTATTTGATCAATCAGTATGATCTAGGATCAAATAAATATGATCACAAATCTATGTTATAACCGTGCAAAAAGTACTTTAAAGGATCCATTTCGTATAGATAATGGCACAATCCAGAGACACCATATTAAATGTATCAGTACAAAGCAACCGGAAGAGTGAAAAACAAAACAACTGAAATTAGATACATCTCTATTTAAAATAAGATCCTTTCTACTCTGACAAAACTTTCAAATGAAAAGGAAAGTTAAGAAGACAAAAGCATGGCATCCGAAAATCAAACTATATGAATATTATCATCATCTTCCATTCCTGCAGTGATGAATTTGACCTACAGGTACAAGTAATGCTGCGTTGTTATCGTATAAATTCATGTACATACACACAGTACAGGAAACTACGTAAAGTGACATATTGCATGATTATTAAATCAAGCAAAGACTACATATGATTCAAATAAGCATCGGGACGTCAGGATGCAGAAAACCAAAACCCAAGGAGTAGGCGAGGAGCTGCTGATCATCATCCGAGTATCCATGAGAAGCTGTTAATGGCCAAGGTGCTGCGAGAAAGCAGACAAAAGATACAAAGAAGAAGAAGAGGTTTGTGATGGGTGCCATTTTCCTGACATACGTTAGTCGTAAACGTTTGCTTCGTCTGGCAGAAGTTTTGGTATATGATGTGTCGTGTTAAATGATGAAGCCCGCGGTTGCAGTTGATCCCATGTATCTTTATATATACAAGGAAAATGTTAACAGGTGTCCGAATAAGAATTCTTTATTGGGATCGAGGAGGTAAAAATCTAAACACCATGATGGTGAGTGAGTGTGAGGTTGCTTCTACAAGTGAGGAAAATGATCGCACATTTTCATGGTGCTGGTGGGGGGCTAAAAGTGAACTTGGCTTTGATGATAATTGTAGAGGTGTGGTGGTTGTGGGGTGTGATTAGAAAGGGGATATAAAGTGTGATTGGAGTGGTTACAAAGGGGTTGGCCGCAACTAAGCCATCAGTAATTCAAAGTGAGAAGAAAAGCAGTGTGGACAGTGGAATGGAAGACGTAGCATCATAAGCATGCGAGAAAAGTTTCAATGCTACTGCTCTCGATGTACACGGATGGAATTGGTCGATTTTTTCTTTTTTAAACTAAATTAAATTATAAAAATACGGTTTGCTTTATCATCATTTCAAACCGAATCATATAGTTCGATTTCAAACTTTTTCCGAATCTTAAAATTTTGGATTGGTTTACAGATTAAATTACATTTTGTTTTTTAAAAAAGTATATTTATTTAATATATAATCTTATATGACTAATACTAAATTCATTTAATAAATTGTGATCATAAAATTTAAATAAAAATACTTTTTAATAAATGTAAACTAAAAATTATTATATTGCTTGTTATGTTAAAATGAAAGAGCTTTTTTAATTACAAGCTAAATATTATTATATTATTTTCAAAATAGTTTAATTTGATTTGGATTATCTCTTCATACCAACAAGAAATTTTTGGTTTGGTTTGGATTGGAAATTTTCCAAACCTAATTGCAAAAACAACCATATTTTCAATTTGGTTTGATTTAGTTTACAAATTAGTTCAGTTTGATCGGTATTTTTGCTCACTCCTATTCACTATTGGTCCACATGAATGAGATATTAATTAGTGTATAATTAAGTACTATTAAAATTCTAATATATAAAAATATAAATAATAATTTTTTAAAAATACATATTATTACTATAATAAATATTTACTTATTACTCAGTCAAATATAGAACATATCAATATTAATAAACATACATGCGTAATAGGTATATCTAAACTATTATAGATATCGTTACAATGTGTATTGATTACTGATGGATTATTAATAAAATTTAAAACGAAATAAAGCCTTGGAAACAATACCCATGAATTTTATTTTTAAAAACTATCGATCTCCACTGCCATCAAAACTAAACTACCATAATTGCTCACCACTTGACAATAATATACTTAAGATGTGATTGTGAAAAATGTGAATGCCTTTTCCGCCAGGGCTTTGGATGCTTTCCCTACACGACAAGCAAAAAGAAAATAACTAAAGAAAAACTCTTTTGATGTCAATTACCAAGAGCAAATTTCGTTTGTAATCGCGGTGACCTATGGGACCTATGGGTATGATTGTCACTCATTTAAGGAATTTCAAAGAAATTTTTATGATTATGGGAAGAATCCATTCAAAAGATAGGTTTAATTGATGTGAAAATCTTTTTGATACAATGCTTATATTGGCCAATTCTAGATTGTTAACTTTAAGTAATTTTTATTTTATTAAATAAGCTTTTTTCAAGTTGGTTTTTTTTTTTTTTTAAATCACTTTTTCTATAAGATTATATTCTTAATAAGAGTATGAAATGTTACGATTCAAATTTAAGAGAAGAGTTCATACCAAAAGATTAATTTGATAGATTGGAAAATCTTTTAAATTTAATATTATATTTGATCCATACTATTATTATATATAGAACTATAGTAGTTTTTATTTTCTTTTTCTAAAATGTATATGTTTTATACTTAAGGTGAGATAGATCCATGTCATCAAAGTTAATAATAAGGAGTTAGGTGAAAATAGTTAAACTTATTCCATCTGAGTGGAAAATAAATTTTCATGTTGGAATAATAATTAATTCGTTGCAATTTGCAAATAGTAAAATACTTATATAAAGACCGATTCCAATTTAAGAAACCACATTAATGGTTCAAGGATTCTAAAATGTTCAAGCAACTTCCTCAAATGAACTTCATTGCAGATGCTCTAATAAATCGAAGTAATTTTTCCATTGAGTATATCAAATGAAAAACATTAAAAAATTATGCATTGCACCAAACTAAACTAGACCATTTCCAGCTAAACTAAACCACAAATTTGATTTTTTTTTTTTTTTGGTGCAATGGTTCAAATTACCATCCGTGCATACTGGCTTATAGTACATTTCGGTTCAAAAATAAAATTGAATCACAAATTATACAGTAAAACTAAACATAAAACTGCTAAACTAAATCCAAATGAACAAAACATGTGTTTTTTCATGGTTTGGTTTGATTCTAGTTTATGGTTTGATTTAGGGTGTGAATCAAATAAAAATATACTTTAATATTTAGTTTTATTTGGACTATGAACCAAGTAAAACACAATGATATTAAATCATTGAGACTTTTTTTTTTTAAAGTAAAATTTATTTATTTCCATGCAAATACATTTTGTATGATTGCTATACTATATATAATATAAAGATTTTAGGTTAAGAACCATTACTACTGACCCTAACTTTTAAATAATATCAAGACTTCTCGAGATGCCTCATAGGGATTTGCCACTATAAGCCCTTAAGTTAAGTCAAATATAAGCAGCAAGCAAAATTAATTTGAACATACATTAATTCCATTTAATTAGTTATTTTAGCAAACGCAAATATCAAACAAGGTAAATATGTACTTGGAGAAACAATTTCCGTTTTAGCTTGTTTGCAGCTATCAACTTTATAAAAATCGATCATATAACAAAAGTAGACAAATATTAATATTACCTTAAAATATTGCCTAAGATCATTTTGTTTTGCTAAATTAAGGACCGTTTGGTTATTATTTTAGATAAAATTAGTTTAAAATCGAAGAAAAACTAAGAAAAAGGAAGAAAGAAACATATTACAAAGATTCCATGGCAACATGGTCGTGTACATGATCGTATAGAAAGAGTGTAGGTAAGAATACGACCGTATACCTTTCTATGCGAAAAGACCTCTCAACACGTCCAAGTATATGTACCTAATCGTGTATCCCCCGATTTGAATCTTGTCTTCTCCCTATTTTCCAAACTTTTCCCATCTAAACCCCTAGCCTCTTTATGGGTCAAGATCATATAACAAATCTAACTTCTACAGCAAAAGGCTATATAATCACATAATTTCAAATATAGTTAAAATATTTACTTGTTTTGAATTGCCCCAACTATTCGTTTGTACCAATTACTTCCAAATTGTGATAGGATCCACTACTTTGATCTAACATTCACCAAAAACAAGAAAAGTATGATGTCTAATCAAGAGTTATGACTTACCTTTGTGATTTGTATGTTCAATGGATAATTCCTGTTATTGGAGAATGGATGGTTGAAAGTCTATAAAAAAGGATCTTTCCTTCGAAGAGAGAAAAAGCAGATTGAATGGAAAAAAAAAGAGAGAAGAGTAGGGTTTTGTTAAGGTTTAAATAGTCCATAGTCCAAAAGACTAGAATACTCCCTTTATAAATATGTTATTACTTTAATTTCTCGACTTATAAAACTTTATTTTTTATTAATTTTTTTGTTATTTTATAGTTATGGATAAGATTAAAAGACTATGGTTTTATGCTGCTCAACAGAGATTTAATAAAGAAAAGAAAATTAATGGAAAAAACAAAAATTTAGAAATCTTAGAAGAACTATAGGTATTAAATTACCCAAATCTCTAAATTTTTTTTTCTATTTTCAAGTAAAGGTATAATTTTATTTAGTGTAAAAAGGTTACATCAATCAAATTAATTAATACAAGAGGACCCATAAATGAAGAGTTAGGGTAGGAAAACCCAATCGAATAGATCCACACATCTTTTCAAAGGTCCATCTAACTCACCTAGGAATAATATGATTATCCAAACTGAACAAAATTTATCTAATTGGCGAGTATAATGAATCACATAGAAAAGATAATATAAGCCCATTTAAAGGATGGCAACAAAAAGATGAATACATAAAATAAATCTACTTTTTAAATAATTAATTCTAACTCTAATTAATAATCAATTCTCAAGATTGCAATTCAAGTTCTCCTAATCTCTAGCTAAGTGCTCATTCATTTTTGAATCATATACCAAAACAGTGATTACTTTTTATTTGAAACGTTTATGGCCTATTTGAAATTTGGACCTAAACTTGCTCCTATATGTTATCCACTCAAAATGTTGATGACTTATTTAAACACAATCTTCATTCTAATAGATTTATCCTCTTTACTTAACCCTCAATCCTAGTAGCCAGCCTTTTCATTGAAAGTCATACTTCTACTATCAGTTAACCTGTTGTACTTGCATATATATACAACTTCTTCGTTCCCAGAAGGACAAGAGCAATCTTTACGTTCATCTATGATCTATGAGTATAGTCTATAGTCATCATAAAGATGAGGAAGTACTAATGTTATCCCAATGAAGTACGTATCCGACTACGTATGTTCGTACATTTTAACTCATCGAATGTGTATTTCGCTCTCCACTTTGCCTGCCCAGGGATAGAGAAGCACTCTTTTGCTTCCCCGTGATTAGTTTTGACAAGATTTCATCCTTTAACTACGCAATGAGCAGCCAATGAATACAACCTCTACTCTATATGAATGGGACCTATAAGTGAAATTCAAATACTAATTCAACTTAAGCTAAAATGTTAGTTGAATTTAAGTTATGTTTAGATATTATTAGTTTTATTATCATCATCATCGTTATAAGAAGAAGAAGGAGAAGAACAAATTATATTTTTAGATTAATCAAATCTATATAAGTTTTATCGAATCAAGTTATAGTTCATTAAATATTATTTTGAAATAAGTTTAAGTTTAAAATTCTAAATTCAATTGAATTTATACTTAATATTATATCATCTTGATTTATTTACAATTTATATAGAAGTCGTAACTTGAGATACTGATATTTAGATATAGTTTATGTTCATAGACCTAGCATTGCTGATATGTGGGTCTATTAGGTGGTGAGGTCGGTATAAGGGATAGAAATCATCCAACGGGTGGTGGGTTTGGGAGCATCGAGGTATATTAGTGGCTGAAGCATATGGTGTCTTGATGGACGCTCATGAACAAGGTGGGGAAGAGCTCTCTCAATTAGTAATTTATGAGACTTTGGCAAAGATGGACTGCCCCTTATTTTATGAATTTTTTCTACTTTGTGGAATACTCATTCCTTTTGATTAACACCATAATAAGCCTTTGATTAAAGGAGAGGAAAAATGGACTAACCTATTCATGCAAGGTGAAAAATGAAGTAGGTATCATCTACGTAAATTCAATTTAACGGGTTAGATGATTGATGTTTACGAGGAATTCTAAATCTTGTCTTCATTTCCAATCCCTTAAGTTGACCATCCCCTGTTAACATTTAAGTTAATAAATATAAGCAAAGTTTTGAAATGTATTTTCTTCATAATGACTCAAATAATATTTGCATGAATATATACGTGACATACAATAAATAGGGTGATCAATGAGTATTAACGACAACCCGGTTGAGGAAATTGACCAATACGTAACCCAAAGTCAAACCAAACTTCAGACCACAGTTTTTTTTTTTTTTTTGGGTAAAATCGAACAAAGCACAATAAGAACTTGAACAGAACTAATAAGTATTTGAAACGTGTAAATTTTTATTCTACTTTATTTAAATGTAGTCTTTATTATTTGTAAGAAAAAAAATACATTTTTAGTCATTCACGTTTACTTACTTTTCAATTTAAATCCCTAATCTTTTTTTTCCTTTTATTCGAGTTCTCAAAGTTTTTAAACTTTACATAAAAAGGATTTTCATTAAATCTGTTAAGTTTTTTTTTATCAATGTATAACACATATTAACTTTAAATCAGTCTATAATAATTAAATTAATAAAATGGTAAGATCAAATATATTTATTAACATAATATAATAAAAATACTATTAGATATATGTAATGATATAATATAATAAAATATATAAATAATAATTAAAATTAAGAAAATGGGGTTAGAAAATTTTTTGTGTACCTTAACTATCTTGGATAACTAGTTTAAAACTAATTAGAAGTTAATATATGCTTAAGATAAATAGATAATTTAAAGTATTTAATGAAAATTTTATATATTTTTTTAAGATTTTAAAAATATTGATGATTTAAATAAAAAAAATTGAAAATTCAAATAGAAAAAAAAAGCATAAAAATTTAAAAAGTATATTCTTTCTTAAGAGAAATAACACAGATCATAGCATGTCACGACAATCAAGGCCAAGCCCGAAAGTTTAGCCGTACAACGAAGAGTGAGAAGTGGACCTGGACCGTGCCTTTACTTTAGAAAAGTGGTCGGCAAAGAACAGAGGGGCTGGCTGCACTTTGCATGGTGGTCAGCAGCAAAAAGAAGGTGGGCCGGGCGATTATTGGTCTGAAAATGATTAGTTGGTCCACGCTTTTTTTCACCAAGATAAAGAGGGTTCCTATCTTTTTCCACGTCTGGACCGAATGACGAAATGCATCGTTCAGCTAATGGTTGGTTCAATGAAAACTGGAAAATTAAACGAGATTGGGCTTGTGATCATTCCTTGGAGCTGGATTTAGGAGGCTAGCGTCTGGTTTTGCTGTATCAAAGAGAAAATGGGCTGATTCAGAGTCAACATAAGGTGGCCCGTGCTTCAGGTTTGAATCTGACCGGCTGGTTCGACCGGCCAATTGATCGGGTTAATCCAAGTTAATGCCCATTGGGATTCTAAAGACCAACATGCCGACTTAGGGTCCAATTCTGGGTCAACCCAATTGTAATCCGATTTTGACTATTTATTTTTACTTCAAAGAAAAGATTTATTAAGTATCATATATTATGTATTGTGTAAATACGTAATATGTAAATATTAATAAAATTTTAAAATATATAATTTATGTAAAACTCGAATAATGATTATTTTTTAAAATTATTTATTTTACTATTATATGTGTGTAAAAATTTCATTGATACTTATATATTACATATACGTAATACATGATGTGTAATATTTAATAAATATTTTTTCCTCTACTCCCCCATGCTATACAGTATGCCGTTGGGCTTCGTATTTGGTATATGCCAATGATACACTCTCCCGGTCTACGTTTTAGCTCCATGTTGCTTGGATGCTGATTGCACAAGGGATATAAGGATCACCATTTCATTGCTATCTACCGTTTTCTTTCCGAAGGATTCTCTAGTTTCATGGTGCATTAAGTAACAAATTGTCCTTTTAATGTGTAGCACTGGGGCAGATATCATGCTTCGATTAATGCCGAAGGAATATGGGCTTTGATGGCTGCTTGAAGACTTGTGTTTGCTAACGCAAGACTACTATACTGCGAGTGTCGTACAAAATTGCTAATGATGTATTCATTAATAAGTTAAGTAAATTGAGATCGATTGTCACTTCTTATACCATCATATGTCTAAATGCTTTCAAATATTACTCTTCAAACGCAAGTTTCCATTCAGTATATCTACTTCGCCTCGAGGGTGTATTAGCTGCGAAATTGCTAGAAAATAGTAATTCAATGAATAAATATTACAATCCAGATGGTGAAGTAAATGTTAACCTTAAAGCGCTCATTATCCTTGCTTTGGTGTTATTAGAACTCCGGTAATACACCTTATGACAAACAAGACTGCATTAGAAAAAAAGTTACACTCAAAATCTTGAAATGTAAGAATAATAATATAGCAAAAAATTCGTACATAATAAATAAGTTTTGAAAAAATACATTTGAAAAGGCACTAGTCATCTTTTGAAATGAGTCTCATACGTAATCTTGTGATTACCCTAATAAATTATTTTTGCATTTTAGCAAATTCCATGAAACTACTACCACCTAATATTATCAAGGTAGCCTTTGTCTCGAGTATAGTACACAACCAGATTTTTGTTCCTTTTTTTTTTTTAGTAGTGTATATTGTTTATTATATGGAAGTAATACAATAGATTAAGAACTGTGATGGTTATACTATTTGTGCCATCATATATGTATTTAACTACATTTTTCCATTTTGTCAATGTCATACCGTTGCACTGTAATAACTACTGTCATTACACCAATGCAACCGCCACTATGACACCACCAACGTGTTGACTACTCAAAGCTTGTATGGCATTATTGCAGTGAAGTGACCGTCGCATGCCTTCGTCTTTTGGTAATAGTAAGGGTGATAAAGAAGGGTGGTTATGGGAAAGCGATATAGTATTATAATGGTGCGATGTGATATAATACTATTGGTAAGATGCGATGTTGTTGGCGGTAATGCTAATGATGATTGTGATAATATATAAGGTTTTTAAGATGGTAATAACATAATTTTTACTTTGTTTTGTTTTGTCCATTTTTTAAAATGAGAATTAAAAAAGAAAGAAAAAAAAACTTACTTTCAAATATTTGATATTCTTGGTACTATAGGTTAGTGGTGCATAAACTTAAAATTACCTTGAAAAACATTTAAATACTTATGGGTTTCTTCACATTACCACTACAATGCATATCAACATCTACATATGCACGCCATACTGAAGTACAAACACAAAAACGATACAATTGAGATATTCAAGCATTGAATTGTTATATTTTAATTTAATCATTCAAATAATACAGCTTTGGAGTAATATGAGACCCTATAAAAATACAAATATATTTATAATACATACATATGTATACAACAATTAATACTCTCCAATGTCTATGAGTCTATGAGTTTATGAGTCTTTATAATATATACACATGTATACAATAATAGGTAATCCCCAATGTCCATGAGTCCAAACGTTCTAAATTTATTTGGATCATTTCAATGTATGATTTCACTAGAGATAATATCATATACTAATCATCGGGGTGCTACCCCACGATCATCAATATTTTCTATTCCTCAAGCCTAGCCAAGCACAAATACATAATTACTTAGTTTCCAATTATAATTTAAGTTAATTTACGTTTTTAACCTAACACATATAATCCACAATAATAGCATACGCATACCTGATAAAACAAGTAAGTCACAACTCTTTAATCTCTTGACTCCCAAACCTATTTAAATTCATAAACATATACGTTTACGGATTCTATAACAACTAATTTAACCTATTTTTAAGTATTTGAACATGTTAGGAAAGGTTAAGGATCAAAATTAGGCAAAAAAGTCAACTTTGGAAGCATAGGTTTAGCACGGCCAAGTACATGGGTATGTTCATGTCCGTATACTTAGTATGTTGCGAGTGAAGGAACATGGATAGGAAATGGTTGTGTATCTCATTGTACATTTTTACATCTTTGCATAGGTGTGTAAAACCTCTAAATAATTGTGCACTTGAAGTATATGGTTGTAGCACAATTGTGTTGTGTCCATGTACTTTTAGAATCTCTTCAATTTTTCGAAAACTGATGTTTTCTTCAAAATCTCAAATCCCCTAATCACGATTACCCTCTGGTCCATTCCACCTTTGAAGACTTTTTGTAATTCTATTCTTAATTTTCAATAATAGTACTTTTAATTTTGCTTAAATTACAATGGATTTAGAACATTTACTCAAATTGTTGTCCTTTGAATGATCTCCAAATGCTCGTTATTGTGAATTCCATATTGTTCTTGATGGTTTTCTCTTTAAGAATATTGATATGATTCTTTCGCTAAAACCATTCCTCCATGTTAATCGAAACCAAGCATAGTCACTTAGCTTCATTCAATAGATTCATATGTTGATCTAGAGTTTGGTCTGTTAAGGGTGTGATAGGTTTGAGAGAAGAAAAGAGAAAAGAAAATGCATGTTATTGACTTGTAGGGTTTTAACTTCTTAATTGGATAAATAAATTCTTGTCTGACCCTTGAAATTCCAACATTGCACTTCGATTTAAAACTATTATTTAATTTATTTTGATTATTAGAATGTTAAACTACCATTTTTTAGGCATGAAAGACCAATGAGTAGGTAAGCACATTCTGTAAGTGTACATATCATTCTATGGTTTAAATTTTTTCTATGCATCTATTCTATACAATTGCTTCATTAATGAGCAAGGTCTTTAAAATTTAAACTACTTTCAATTAAAAAATATCCATATTATTTTTATTAAAAATTTTATCATTTAAATTCACATTATCATAATTTAGATTTATAATTTTCTTAATTTACATCTATTTTTGATATAATTCTACATTCATATGAGATATAATTTACTGATTTATAATCTTTCTTTTTTTTTTAAAAAAAAAGTTTTTTATATAATTTCTTTCTTTCTTTTCTTTTCTTTTCTTTTTTCAATATCTCTAAACCATGTAAAGAAGGTATATTTCTATATAAATAGCTTTTATACATTTTTTTTTCTTTTAACACATACATTACGAAAATATTGACTACCACTACTAGTACTTATCTACATTGCTGCAAGTTTCATTTTAAATCATGATTCTTGAAAATTGCAATTTTCATGATCATTAATTTTACACGTTTTACCACATATCTTTTCGTATGGAAACTCCAAAGCACATCGTACACCTCCTGTACTCTCCATTTATCAACAGAAATTACAGGATAATCTTAGGATATCTCTTCAAATATACAATAACATTAGGAATATTGCAGCAATCTGCCATTTATTTTCCCTGATTACTCTCCTTATTCAGTCAACTACTCTACTTGTATAGATAGGAGATCACAGTGCATAGTCTATGCCGATAATTCAATAAACTGTTTTGGCTCGGTTGATTGAACAAGCATGTCGAACTTGACAATAGTTATAGTAGACAAACGAAGAGAGAAAATGTTGAGAAGTCAACTGAACTGAATACAGAAAAGAATTAACAAAGCTTGCTTCTAGGCCATGTAAAAAGAAAGCTTACTGCTGGTTCATGCATGAACTTGGGAAGTTAAAAACCCACCTAGGGCTTAGAACAGGAAAAGGATAAAAAGGGGTGCTTAGATTAGATATGAGGGTTGCTCCTGAATGAACCAAGTGCTTTAGCAGCTCCAGCTCTCAATATGAACTCGTGGTAGAAGGCTGCAAGTAACGCTCCAATAAATGGTCCAACCCAAAAGATCCACTGCAGTACAAAGGATGAGACACCATAAATAAACTACATTGGAAAATCTCCAAGGAATTATCAGAATGACTATCTCTCGATAAAAGTAAAAGGAGGACGATTAATATTTGCATCTTACATTTTTGCAAGTTTAGAAATTGAAGTAACTAGAAGATCACGCACCGATGATGCAAGTGTCTTCAAATGAGAAAATATACACAAAATTTAATTTTAAAAATATATATATACGTGTTTGAAAAGCCACCAGTATCCTATATTAATTCACTTATATTCTTTTATTTATTATTTTTTTCTCTTAAAAGTTCATGTACTACATATTATGATCTAGAATAAACACTTTCGGTTAATAGATAAATAAATAATAATAGAATTAAAAATTGCTAGTATCAGACGATAATTCTTGGCAATAGATAGTAGAAGTGGGCAAAAGGAAAACAACACAACCACTAATCAAACTGAAAATGTGTTTCTTTTTTTCTTTTTTCTTTTTTAATTTGGTTTGAAAAATTCTCAATTCTAAATAAATTAAAAATGAAAAAAAAAAACTAAACAATTATTTTCATGTACCATTGAAAGTAATTTTGGTTTATTCATATTAAACTACACATGCATTTGTTGAGACCTTGTAACCCAATTGACATGAACACCATTCTTCAATTGGGATAGAACATTTAAATCCCCCATCCTCATCAAATGTGTAATATGTAGTTGGCTTAAAAAAAAAATACACATGCATTTGAGTTTTATGACCATAGATTTTATGTAGATAGGTCCATTGAAAGTTTGTATCATATGCTAGATTTAGAAATAAAATTAGTGATCAAAATATAATTAAAATTCCTTCACTATATGAACATTGGATTCATCAAACTCTTGCATGTTGTTAAACAAGTCCACTATATATGATATGGGATTTTACATCATGCATCTAAGCTTTCATAAATTATAAATTATGGTTGAATTTGTGAATAGAATCAAACCAGTCTAAGGCTTTATGGTTGGAAACTTTTCTCAATGGATCTAATGGTGCTTGACTCAAAATGATTAAAAGAAAGAAAGAAAAGAAAAAAAAAGAAGCAATTTTTTATATATTAGTTTGGTTTGTGTTAAGACTAGTGCACACAAAATAATGAAGTAAAGTTAAAAGAGGAAGAAAAATAAAGGCACAAAATTTTATCCAGGTTCACCCGTTAACTAGGGCTACATTCGGTAGATGATTCCACTATAATTAACACATCACTATCTCATTACATGATACAATTACAAGCGAAAATATATATATATATATATATAGTAATAGCTATTCATGAGCTCAAACCCAAACTTTTAATGAATAAATATGAGTTTAAATTCTAAAAACCCTTTGGTGTGTAGAGGGCGCTACCCTCTTAAGACCCCCACTGGGACGGCTTTCCTAAACCTCGACCCTCTCAGCGTGGAGCGGGACTCACATGCTTTTTTATCATAGAGAAGTGTGAGCCATACTCCAACAGTTGAAAGACTCAAATCCCATGTAGAAATAATATAAAAAGGAAAATTTTAACATATGCATGCCATATATTTATTAGAGAACTAAATAAAAGAAGTTTTTACTTTAAATATGCTTTAATTTTTCATAATATGTATAATCGGCATTAGGACATGGAATGTTTCTTCTTTTAGACCCCTAACGTGTGATCCAAGGGCACCAATTATTGAAAATGATATCTGTTTGTTACTTCAAGACAACCAAAAATTAAGGGTATTGACTCACAAGGTCATCCCAGGCAGCCTCCTGTTTGTAGATAATAGCTGCCCCAAGGCTCCTAGCAGGGTTGATGCCGGTACCAGTGATTGGAATTGTGGCCAGGTGAACCGTAAAAACAGCAAATCCAATTGGAAGTGGAGCCAAAACCTTGATAATAAAAAACAAAACCAAACAGAAATCAGACGCCACTGGAATTATAAAATTATTTTGATTCTATCAAATTGATGAGAAATTTAGTTTGCTACTACTTAAAATTAACTATTTAACGCCTACGACATTTTGGCCAACGAAAAGACAAAAAAAAAAAAAAGTTCCTTAAAGACATAAAAAGGCCCTGAAACCCCAACATGTATTTTTTTTCCCCCCAAAAATGAGTCTATTATAGCGATTCAGCTATGGACATATAGCCCGACCATGTGGTAAGTAATCTATAGTAGCCACAGCCACAGCCACAACCACAAGGGAAGATGGATGCAGGACTGTGATATTAGGGTACTAACTACTACAACTTAGTCTATAATATGTCCATGTTGAGATTATCTTTTATAAAGTCTACTCTTTTTATTTTTATTTATTTATTTACAATTATAACTCACAGGAGATGACAAATAATTATCTTTACGTCTGCAAGACACATTACATCTTAGAAATGTAAAATGTAAGTTTGTACTATGAAATGCCTCATAAATGGAAAAAATAGTCATTTGATGCCTAGTAAAGTACTATTTCGAAATTTAAGATTCAATTTGTCGAAGATATAAAAAGAGGAACAAAGAAAATTAAAAAAAAAAAAAACAAAAACAAAAAAGAAGGCACGCAATGCCCAAAAAGGTCCACTCTAATATAAAAAGTAATAAAAAAAATCTCATAAACCTAGAAATGAGATTGTCAAAGGGATAAATTACATAAAGAAGAATGAGAAAGTAAAAAAGAAAATATCTTTAAATAATGAGAAAGTAAACATTTAACTTTTATAGAAGAAGAAGAAGAAAAATAAGAAAATATTCTTTAAATAATGAGAAAGGAAACATTTAACTTTTATTATATAATTATTTTATATATTTTAGGTAACAATAATCCCAGTGTACCGACCCTCCCTATACGTGAAGGAAGTTAAGAGCCTAAGGTAGTAGAAACTTAAGATGCTTGTAAAGATTAGATACGACACCGGAACATGGGAGTCTCTGGCTTTTCTTTTGGGATCCGTGGCAGAAAAAACAGTGTAAACCAACACGAATGTCCCGATAATCTCTGCACCCAATCCAACGACAATGCTATATCCATGGGCTAGCCTGTTGGCTCCACCGCCATACTTGTCATAGTAAGACTTTTGTAAGCCCTTCACTAACCAAACTCCACATACGGCTCCTAAGCACTGAGCCGTCATATACGCTATGGCACGGACCAGCGACACCTTCCGGGCTAAAACTAGCCCAAACGTCACTGCTGGGTTAATGTGACCACCTGCAGATTTCATTTTTTATAATAATCATAAGCAGTGGACACTAAAGAGGCAAATGATTTTGTTGCCCAATTAGGGAAAAAACAAAGAAAAAATACTAATAAGTAGAGTCCTAAAATTTATAGACAATCATGGAAAGCGTGAGAATTTTTCTTTAAAACAGGAAAAGATTGTTTAATGTGGGCTTCCTTTCTCCCATCTCCTTTTATTTCTAATCTTGGTTTAGTTAGCAGGTAAAACCCATAGAGCTTGGATTAAGATGTTTAGTAAGAAAATCTAGAATGAAGGAAAGTACGTGTATTAAAATTTGTAAAGTTTCTTTTTATAATATTATAACAAGTACGAAGGGTTGATGAGGTAGAGAAAATGAATATGTTCCATCTCGATATAAATGAAAATCCAAGCCCTAGTTCTGATAAATAAATTATTTTTGTTAACGCAGACATCGTAAGATAGATAACAAAATTATAGAAGAACCTGAAATTCCGGCAGTACAGTAAACAAGAACAAAAATCATGCCACCAAAAGCCCAAGCGATTCCGAGAATACCAACACCACTGCATGAGTCAGTTTCGGTTTCTCTCCTGTAACCAATCACCGTCAAAACACCGACGCAGAGGAACAAAAGTGTTGCTACAAATTCGGCTATTAAAGCCCTATAAAATGACCACCCCATCAGCTCCCCCCAATCGAACAGTGGAGCTGGTGGCGGGTCATGGTAGTCCTTCGCTGACAATGACGACCCGTGCCCCGACACTTCTTCCTTCGTCATAATTTGAGAGAGAGAGAGTGTGTATGCTAGTTGTTTTGTTGGAGGAACATTAGCGAGGAAGAGGTTGTGGTATCGTATTGGCATAAATGCAGAAGTTAGGTGGAGGCATTGAAGTACTGTCGGCTAATTGGTTTTGACAGGACCATAACATTTATACAAGCATGCTACGATCAGAAGAAGGGTTATATAAGATAAGCA
Source organism: Laguncularia racemosa (assembly GCA_037954665.1). NCBI lineage: Eukaryota > Viridiplantae > Streptophyta > Magnoliopsida > Myrtales > Combretaceae > Laguncularia > Laguncularia racemosa. The sequence continues at coordinate 511,483 of JBBMOL010000013.1, read as the reverse complement.
TAGGCGACTTCCATCCAAAGTTCAAACCAAATTGATTAATTAGATATATTCAAAGAATTGATTAAAGTAACTATTCAATTCAAATTATTAAGTTAAATTTTGTCTATATAAACGTATTGTTTCAACAACTTGATCTTATTCATTCTCTACCATATTATATATATATATAGTTCCAAAAGATTTTTTCATATTAATTTTGCATCTGATGGGTATAACTTAATCTTAAAGGTATATCTTTGAAAAATTATCATTTAAATATTGATAGAAACTAAGATGAAATCTTTAATATATAAATAGATTGAAATCGTGTTTTATAAATTTTTTTGAAAAGATATACTTTATGTAAGAAATGCAACTCTCTTAAAAGTCTTATATTTTACATAAAAACCAACTATATAGATGTGTAATATCAATTCTATGTAACATTAATTTTAATTTAATAATTAATCGTTGCATATACCATTTGAATAGAATGTTTTTCTAAATTTATGCTTTATATTAAAGTCTTTAGATACTTTTAGTGTCTTATTTGTAATTATAACTTCATTTGCTATAATTTCCACATAATTTATCTAAATACATATACCTCGCATCTCACTCCTTCCAAAAACAAGTAATTACTTGTTTTCCTTATCAAATCCAATATTTACTCCCCAGTTTTTTTCTAAATTTTTTATTTTAATGTTTTTCAAAATTTTAAATTCTCTCACTCCTACCTTTTTATTTATTTATTTTTTCCTAAAGTGAACGTTTGCAGTTGGTTCTCCCATGATTTTTATCTCTTCTATAATATTAAAGGAGATGTAATGGGTTTAATGCCATTTAAAAATATTATAATAATATAATAAATAGATGTAGAAGGTATAATTTGGATATTAATGTAGCTTAAATGTGAATTAAGTTTGATTGACTTTACGATATTTAACTTGATTAACTCTAAACTTAATTAGCCTCAAATCGAATTTAAATATAAATTAAAATCTAAGTTACAATTGACGCAGTGTAGAAAGCATAAAAGTACGAGACCAATTCTAGGATTGGATCTCACAGATAAACAAGGAACAATCTTAATTTATTCCTTGAAACTCTCAATTGCGCACAATTGCGGAAACAGAGAAAATTCTCTCCAGGTGTCTATAATTTGATAGATGATAAAAGATAACCCTAAAAATGACCTAGGAAACTATATATAGTTTTTAGGAAAACAGTTAAAAAGGAAATATATATTTACGTGTGGGAATATATAAATACGCACGTTCTTGTCATGCGGCTTATACACAGCCGTGTATAAAACTGTGTATGTTTCTGTAGAGCTTTTAGACTCATTACACGGCCGTGCTTGTAAAAGACACGCCCATGAAACCGGTGTCAGCTACAATGTCCACAGACACGCCCATGAAACCAGTGTCAGCTAAGATGTCCACATCATTCTCTCCCACCAATGAAGAACTCGACCCCGAGTTCTCTTCCGGATATAAAGGTTCGTCATCGAAATAGAATGGAGATAAATCAGCTACATTGAAGGTTTTCGAAATCTTTATGCTTTCAGGAAGTCTGACCACATACGCATTATGATTTATCTTTGCAACAATCTTGTAAGAGCCATACTTCTTTGGTTTCCATTTACTATAAGTGCCCATGAGAAAACGTTCTTTCCTTAAGAACACTATCACCTAATCTTCCACTTCAAAGAGCTTTTCCCTCCTATGCTTGTCTGCAGCTTCCTTGTACTTCTCATTAGCTTTCTCAATCTTCTCTTTCACTTCAGATGCAACCGCCTGATGTTGTTCAGCCATGTGTTTTGCAGCTACATTGGACTCTACAACTTTAGGCAAGAGATGCTAAATCTAATGCGTGAGATGACGCTTTTGTATAAACCACTGAAAAAGGAGATTTCCCAGTAATTCTATGGATAGAACTGTTGTAAGCAAATTCAGCTTGAGAAAGCGCTCAATCCCTCTCTCCACAAATGCTTCGTATTAAATTGCTAAGGGTCCTGTTCGTCACCTCCGTCTGCCCATCAGTTTAAGGATAGGTTGTACTACTAAAATTGAGTGAGGAATTAAACATGTACCATAGTGTCCTCCAGAAGTGGCTAAGAAACTTGGTATCTCTATCTGATGTAATAGACTTAGGAACCCCATGCAACCTGACCACCTCCTTAAAGAATAACTTGGCAACATTCTGTGCATCAGCTGACTTCTTACAAGGGATGAAGTGAGCCATCTTGGAGAACCTGTCTATAACCACAAAAATAGTGTCAGCACCTCGTTGGGTATGAGGCAAACCTAAAACGAAATCCATAGATAGATCCTTCCAAATATTTTCAGGTACTGGTAGTGGAGTGTACAACCCAGTATTCTGAGAATGCCCTTTAGATGTCTGACAAATGTAACACCTTTGCACAATTCTCCCCACATCTCTTCTCAGTTGAGGCCAATGATATCTTGCAACCACTACTGCTAAAGTCTGATCTCGCCCCAGATGTCTTGCTAATCTTCCTCCATGTAGGTCTCTAATCAACTTTTCCCTCAAAGAAGATTCAGGGATACAAAGTTGATTTCCTTTCATTAAGTAACCCTCCATGATATAATAACCATCACTAGGCTCCTGATCAAGACACTTCCTCCATATTTTCCCGAAATCCAGATCCTCCTCATATAGTTCTTTCATTTACTCAAAACCTACCACCTCAGTCCTCGTGGTGATCAATAAATCAGGTCTCCGACTCAATGCGTCCGCCACCTTATTTTGAACTCCAGATTTGTGCATCAAGCGGAATAGAAACTTTTGTAGAAATTGGATCCATCTAGTATGCATATCTTTACAAATGCGTGTTTGACTACTCAGATGTTTTAGAGCAACATAATCTGAATACAGGATAAATTCTTTCCCTACTAAGTAATGCTCCCACATCCTCAGAGCTCTAACTAGAGAATAGAACTCTTTATCATAAGTAGACTAACTCCTCCTAACTTCACAGAGCTTTTCACTATGGAAGGCCACATGTCTCTTCTCCTAAGATAACACTGCTCCAATGCTTACCCCACTGGCATCACAATCTATCTCAAATAATTTGTTAAAGTCTGGTAACGCCAACACCGGCGCACTACACAATCTCTCCTTTAACACAGCAAACCCGGACTCAGCTTCTTCACCCCATTGAAACTTCCTTTTTTTCAGGCACTCAGTTAATGGGGCAGCAACAGTACTGAAATGTCGTATAAAGCGCCTATAAAACCCCGCCAACCCCAAAAAGCTCCTCAACTCAGTCACTGTCTTGGGAGTAGACCATTCTCTAATAGCCCTTACTTTTTCCTCATCCACCGTTATTCCCTCACCACTTACTATAAAACCCAAGAATAGCAACTTCTTTGACATAAATATGCACTTCTTAAGATTGGCATAAAGCTTATTTTCCTTCAACACAGTTAATACACTTTTCAAATGTACTAAGTGCTCATCCTCAGTCTTACTATATATTAAAATATCATCGAAATACACCACTACAAATCTACCAATAAAAGGCTTAAGTACCTTATTTATTACACGCATGAAGGTACTGGGTGCATTACTGAGGCCGAATAGCATAACCAACCATTCATATAATCCTTCCTTTGTCTTGAAAGCGATCTTCCATTTATCCCCAGGTCTGATTCGGATCTGATGGTATCCACTCCTAAGATCCACCTTTGAAAATATCACCGCTCCACTCAGCCTATCCAACATGTCCTCAATGCGAGGAATTGGGAATTTATACCCAATTGTAATTTTGTTGATCGCACGGCTGTCTACGCACATCCTCCAACTACCATCCTTCTTTGGAGTCAATAACACCGGAACAGCATACGGGCTCATGCTATCCCTGATAAATCCTTTGTCCAGTAGCTCTTGGACTTTCTCCTGCAAAACCTTAGTCTCATTGGGGCTCATCCTATAATGAGAGAGATTAGGAAGACTAACCCCAAGCACCAAATCAATATGGTGCTGGATGTCACGCAATGGAGGTAACCCCTCTGGCAAATCTTCTGGCACTACCTCTTTAAACTCTTCTAACACCCCCTTTACACCTTCTGGAACCTCCTCACTACTCACATCCTCTCTAGCATTCTTCACGACAAGTGCATGCATCACCCGAGATTCTTTCAGGTCCTTAACCATCTCCTTCTCTAATTGAGTGATTGTCAGAAAGGATTTTCCTTCAGCTTTTTGTGTCTTAGGTCGTTTATTCGTTAATGGCAGCAATGTGTATTTTACACCCCCTTTCTCCAACTTATACTTATTCTCTTTTCCAACATGTTGGGCATCCACGTCAAACTGCCATGGTCGCCCAAATAACAAGTGGCAGGCATCCATATCGACGATGTCACAATAGACTTCATCTCGATATTTGCCTATAGAGAAGGGAACCTGACACCTCTCCTTCACATCAATCCGCTCTGCCGCTTTAATCTACCTTATAGTGTAAGGGTTCGGATGTTTCTCTACTAGCAGCTGGAGTTGCTTCACCACCTCTCTCCCAATTATATTCTCACAACTCTCACTATCAACAATCAGGTCGAACACTCTCCCACCAATTGTGCACCTAGTGCGAAACAATTGGTGTCGCTGCAAACTACCCTCCTACTTCGGTGCCAACATCATCCTTCTAATCACATAGCTCGGCTTCACCCCATCATCAACCTCATCATAATACTCATCTTCACCATCCGGTTCACAGCATACTTCCTCCTCTTCCTCCCTTTCGACAATATTTATGGTCCGTCGATTCGGACATTCGTTGGATCAGTGCCCCGGTTGATTGCACCTATAACACTTCCCCAAAATTGGCTTAGCATATGGATTACTTTGCCTTGGGGTCTCTTTTATTTCAAGAGGCTTCTTCCCTTTAGCCTTATCTTCCTTCTTCTCTATACCTCCAGCAGGCTTCTCAACTATTCCTTTATTCTTTTCACCAACCACTTGGTTGCTACTGCCAACACTATCATATCCATAATTCCTCTTGCCCCCACTAAGCCTTGTATTTTGCTCTTGAATCATCATCTCAGCTTTAAGGGCCAAATTCTTTACCTCGTTTATAGTTTTAAATACCGTCACCCCAATTTTATCTCTAATATGGGGTTTCAACTCGTCGATAAATCGTACTACTTGTTGACCCTCGGTCTCCCTCAGATCATTCCTCTCCGCCAATCTCATGGACTCGACGGTATATTCATGTACCGTCCTCTGCCCCTGACGGCAGCGTTAGTACTGCTGGAAGAGAATCTGCTCATAGTTTGGTGGCAGAAAATCTCTTTACAGCTGGTTCTTCATACGGTACCATGTCCTTATTGGCTGCTTTCCCTCTCTTTGCCTCCTATTCTGCAATCGATCCCACCATGCAGATACTCTTCCTTTCAGCCTACACGTAACCAACCTCACCCTCCTATCCTCGGGGATCTCCATATAGTCAAAAAATCTATTGACTTCTGCAAGCCAATCCAGAAAATCCTCTATGTTAAGATTACCATTAAACGATGGGATATCTACCTTAAGACGGAAATCACCACCATCTGCCTGATCGTATCCTTGGTAGTTTCTTCGATACCCACCATTATACTCCTGATCATTCCTGTTGTTATTCTCGCGGTATCTTCCACCATCAACACCGCCTCTCCTCTGTTGTTGCCCTCTCCTTTGTAGGAAGTCACCCTCTTCCTCAGAAGAACTCTCACCTAACCGTTGATTCCATCGATTTGCGGCTGCAGGTTGATTGACAGGACCGCCACGAACGACTGCTACCCTTGGTCGATCTCCACCAACGTCCCTGTTACCATTGTGGCCCACCACCATGGCGTCAAAACGCGTAATCAGATCCTCCAAGCGCTGCTCTACTCGCTCGAGCCTTCGACCCATGGCTTCAACCACTGCCCTTGGAGCCCATTAATCGACTCCTTGGACTTCCGCATCCAGATATAGGTCGAGAATGCGACCGCCGTCAACACCGTCGTTAGCCGACATCTCCGCAGGAAAACGCCTTGCTCTGATACCAAACTAACGCAGCGTAGAAAGCGTAAAAGCACGAGACCAATTCTAGGATTGGATCTCACGGATAAACAAGGAACAATATTAATTTATTCCTTGAAACTCTCAATTGCGCACAATTGAGGAAATAGAAAAAATTCTCTTCAGGTGTCTGTAATTCGATAGATGATAAAAGATAACCCTAAAAATGACCTAGGAAACTATATATAGTCTTTAGGGAAACGGTTAAAAAGGAAATATATATTTACACGTGGGAATATATATATACGCACGTTCTCGTCATGCGGCTTATATACGGCCGTGTATAAAACCGTGTATGTTTCTGTGGATCTTCCAGACTCAACACACGGTTATGCCTTGGTACCGTGTATAAAACCGTGTATGTTTCTGTAGATCTTCCAGACTAAACATACGGCCATGCCTTGGTGCCGTGTATAAAACCGTGTATGTTTATGTAGAGCTTCCAGACTCATTACACGGCCGTGCCTGTAAAAGACACGCCCATGAAACCGGTGTCAGCTACGATGTCCACATTAACAATCGAATTTGGATACAAAAGATTATTTTCAAGGCTATTAACTGTGTCTTAGAATGTTACTATTAGTAAAGATTTAATTGGATCATCACCCCGACTTGATCGACACAAGACAGGAGAGTGTGGATCGCAAGCTTCCGAAAGAGGATAGACCCCGCATGCATGCAATGCACGACCGCGACTCAACCTCAACCTTGCAGTCATGCTGGGGCACTACTCTTTAGTCAACGACACTATCCTTCCTTCCCCGTCACTTGATTAAAGTATAAACGTGTATAGCACTGCAGGGGCATCCTTCATCCCAAATCGAATTTTAGTCGATGAAACACTTTTAAAGGTGACAGTAACGTTATAGCTATTGGCTTTCATCGAATTTATCCTTCAAAAGGGACAGAAAGACAAGGTTTGGGGGCATCTCCAGAATCACCGCACATTGACCAAATCATTAAATTCAACCGGCGTAATGTGCACGAGGTATCTGTATGTCACTCACATTGTCACTTGACATGCGGCACATTTCGAGAACTACGGTGCCACCGAATGTACTCGAAACTGATGGAATTCGCCCATGTCGAAAGCTAAATGTGTGTACCATATTATCAACTGCTATATCTCATGTTATCTTGTTCTGGCATTCTGGCTTACTAATCGCCTTCTTGTCATCAACCAATCAAGACAATATAAACAGATAGGCTTGATTCTAGTTCTATGAAAAGTAACTTCTATCTGGATGAGTTTCATCTGACCAGTTAAATTCAGGATGTGTTCTCGGTTTGGAAACATCTTCACGATTAAAAGAGTACAAAAACCATACTTTATACATTAAAAAACTTTTTTCTATTCTTTATCGTGGAAAAACTTCCTTGAAAAAATATTTATATGCGGCTACACTAAATATTTAATTAAAATATTTAATGTTTTATGATGATCAGTAACAAAAATTAATTACACTAAAGAATGGAAGCTAATCACTAACTGCTAACTGGTGCTTTTTTGACTCACTAGTGACCTTATGATGTTTGATCCCTTATTCTAATTAGAGTACTCTCCTTTATAGATGGAGGAGAATAGGAGATGTATTCCCAATGTTTATCGAGCATCGTCTCACTTTCTTCAAGTTCAAGATACTCTGCTGTATTTCAACAGTCTTATTCTTGGCTTTAAACATCTTCCCTAACCATTGTGCTCCTTAGACTTTCAATGTATTTGACATGAATAGCGTCTCGAGATCCTTTTATTTGGGCCTTATATTATTATATGTAATTTCCCCAATTAAGCTCTTGGCCACATATTATTGAGATATTTTGAGGTGATACTTGTAAGTGCTAAATCACTGACTTTCACTTAGCTTACACCATTTAACTATCATGAGATTTAATTATCACAAAAGTTAGATAACAAGAAACATCATGTAAACAATATGATCAATTTTCCCTTTACAGGATGCTCTCATATGTATTAAGAAAAGCAAACGCCCTTAAGATCAAATCTATCATAACCAAATTTCTTTTAACTTGTTACTTTAGCCCTAACTATTAACTTCATCTCACCAACTGAGCACTCACCACCCATAGTCACTATTCCTACTAACACCACCCACCACCTGATCGCACAGCAGCCCATCTCGCCACTACGAACCCGATCTAACATGATCAACCACCCACCAAGATCACCCTATGTTAGGTATAAAACATATTGCCATGTACCCATAATTCGAACTTCAAAAAAAAAAAAAAAGAAAAGAAAAAAAAATCTGGAGTCAATTTAGCACAATAAATTCCTAAAAAGTTGCAAAACTATCATTATAATTGCCCGAACTCCATATATAACGGCTGCTATCATGGCAACATTAAGTGAGACATCCAGTTTCAAATCGGCAAGACGGAAAAATACCTTGTTTTTTCTCCTCTTATCGCTGCTGAATGTTGCGGTTGCTTATGAAACAAAATCCAGGCTTGTTGAGGACGATAAGTTGGGAGAAGAGTATTTATCTATTATTATTAATTCCTTAAAAAAAAAAATAGTCTCGTACAAGTGGAAATGGAGGGAGAAGATGAGTAGTTCAAGGGTCTTATTAGGATGGATTTTATCTCAATCACTGATTTTTCTTATTACAGATGGCAGCATATAAAGTTGGAAATTAAGGAAATGGAGAGGAACGGAACAAGCTCTTTGTATTCAGTGAAATTTATGAAGTGATACAAAATTTTAGGGCAGTATTGGTAAGCTCCCTTTAACAATGGCAGCTAAGAATGGAGTCTATGGATCCAGCCGGGTTTTCCTCCCCCGTTTTTAAATTTTTGTGAAGTAAAATTTAGCCATCTATTTATTGTCAAATTTGGAAGTGAGCAAGTACACGAGTTGGATAGGAAGCCTTACATTCATATCTTATAGTCATACTGTATTTATAGGTATAGATTCTAAAAAAAATGGAAGTAAAATTTATTCCGTATTATCCTAAAACTTGTACTCTGGTAAAATTTATATGCAATTAGTAAATTTTTTTTTTTAATTTCCTTAAAATTAATAATATCATAACCATTCATACCCTAAATAATAATACTTATATTGTAACTCAATATTGCTTTTAAGGATAGTCAGGAACAAATGTACATAGATGAATTGTAATAAAAAGTACAAGATAATAGTAAAGTAGAACAATAATCATAATACCAACTCAAATTGGAGATGCAACACATGCTTAATTGTCTTGCATGGTGTTATGCTAGAATATCGGTTTATAAGTTAAGCTATTTGGTTGTAATTTGCGTTTCACAAACTAAACTGCATCTATTTATGAAATTTTGATCATGTGTAGCAAGTTACCTCGCATATAATGAGACAGTGCATAAGACTCGATGAACTGGAACATACGGAATATATAAAGTATATGTTTTAGGTATGGTATAAAATTACATCAACATCCTAATATATGAAAATAAGTTTTAAAAATTTAAAATGAAAACTTAACTTGTGATGTTTATATGGTTCATGTTTCTACAAGTTCCGATACTCGTCCTAAAATTTAATTTAGAATCAAGTTTTATTTAATCTAAACGCATGAGGCGAACCGATTAGCCTGGAACCTAATAACTTTATCTTTGGTGATGATGAACCCAATCATTCCAGATTGCATTCGCGAAGTGGAAAGATAACTTAGCCAGGATATGAATACCCTAAACAGGTCCACATCTCCTCAACCAAGGCAGCAGAACCTTATTAACTGTTCCATAGCATGCATCACCATAGGCCACCATATCGGAAAGGTATAAACATTATTTCTTGGCTCAAAATAAAAGGTACATGTACATCCTGCTGTGCATTCATTCATTGAAATTTTTTATGATTCCTTGGTGAAATTGATTCAATATTTAATTTTACTATCATTTTATATCTTAATAATAAATATTTAATATATATAATTAAACAATAAAATTAAAAACTGAATTAATCTCATTAAAATAATAAAATTATTCCCTTTTTCTTTTATGCTAGGTAAAAGGACATTCCTAGTTCCCTCATCATCAAGGAAGATGGTCTCTATTGCTGGCAATATAACGGTCCTTAACAGTGACTCTGACATTTATGACATAACCCAGATACTTGGAGAGATGTTATTTGGGAGAGAACATGTTAGTGAATCTACATCTATTTATTATGTCAAAATGTGCTATTCAATTATACATTATAAGATACATGGTTTTTGAAAACTACAAATGATGAAACCTGTAGGTTGATTATAAAGATGATCGAACTTAAAGGTAGTTTTTTTTTTTTTTTTTAAAAAGTACTTAATCCATAAAATAAACATGATAAATAAACCCTCCATATCATATTTGCATGTAATAATAAAATTAAAAAAAAATTGTATTTTCCTTATAATAATATTATGAGCAATCACTTTATATTTAATATTAAATAATTTTACATATTTTTTAATTTTAATTGCCCACATCACGAGTTTATATCTCTCAAATGGATTTTGACTGAAATAAATATAAACAAAGACCCAAAGGGGTGGGGAAATGGAATAGCAAATCTAGTGTATGTTTTCCAAAGGAAAAGATAGGTCCTATGGACATACTATTTTTACAGCATGAACTTAATTAGGCCATTTTTTTTAATTTTTATTAGACTTTTTTAATTTGACCACAATAATCATTTAAATTCATAAAATGCATGAGCTATTCATTGAAAATGAATATACAGCTCAAGTTGAACCCAAAGATAAACTCTAATGTCGCCTTAGTATGATGAAGTCATTTGAAACAAAATGGAGCGACAGGATATGAAGAAATCAAATAGCACGCAATAGAATAAATAATGCTTTTTCCATGCGAGCTTTACTGTTTTATTACAATTAATTGAATTTCATCACCTGTTTCCTTCTTCTCGAGTCAATAAAAGATTCAAAATATTAATATTTCATTGTACTCGTATGCCACGTGAATTTATTGTTATAAGAAAAAAAATAAATAATAAAATAATTATATATTGTTTGATGGGTCTTTATTGCATGCCATGAGGTTAAACATGGTATAAAAATTGCATCACTAATGGAGATGTTGGGAGTCGGTTAAAATGGTTATGTGTGTATAACGTCAATTTTGTGTTTCACGTAGCCTCAAATGAATAATATAAAACCAATATGTGAAAATGACATAGAGAGAGATGCAAAAAGGAGTAATAGATGGATTCAAATATGTAAGTGTTAGGTGGAAAAATTATAGAGTCGTTCTTGAGAAAAAAGTAGCATGTTCTTCTTTTCGACCCATACTTGATCTTTTAAAGTAGCCATTTACTAGCACAACATTGTTTCCATGAATCTCCATTGTCTATGAGGAGAAACTCTTAAATACTTATAGCGTTTGGCCACCAATAATCAGTGTTGTCAAATCCAGGTTAACCCTTATGGTTTGATTTGGTTCAACTTCCAATCAAACCCCATTCTTTCCATAATCGTTGACCCTCTTACATGTTTGGTTTAGTCACCCGGGTCGGGGTTGATAGCACTGCCAACGATGACTATTGGATTGCATTTACAACAAATGGTCAATATGAGTTCTCCTTTTAATAAATCTCTCTATGGACTCTTTTAGAATATAGACCCATGGGAAGTTCCTTAAAGTGCATAAGTCTCCCAAAAATAAAAAAAAATGATAGTAGACAAGCAAGTCTAAGAATTTATATACTTAGTCTATCATACCGAATCTCTGTAAATGATCTCAAGTTTATGAACCTAACTCCTTATGCCTTGAACTAGCTCAAGTTTAAGTCTAAGTTATTACTCAAAGCCCAAACTATTGTACAAACATTATAACCCTCAAAAACCAATACTTAACTTTTTCACATATTTGTGTCCAATTTTTTTTCTTTGTTATGATTTGATGAATATTTCACTATACATTGTAAGCAATGTGAATATCTCGTGTTAAGAATGAAAATTAAATAATGGAACAAATTTTTATTTGTTAGTTTGCACTCAAATATAAAGGAATTTGTAAAATTGAGAGATGCATTAACTCCCCACTCTTAAAGAGTTTTAAGCCTCCCGCACATAAGTTCATCAAGGATAACCAAAGTAACTCTTCCATGATGCAATTAAGTCAAAGAATAATAGGTAGTAATCTCATTGATTTTGTGCACCAAGCTTTTAAAAATTTTGGTAATGGATTAATTATCTAGGTTTTTAAACAAGAAGAGAGAGAGAAAAAATCAACTAAAAAATTAATGACATATAGTTTTCATTGATACTTAAGCAATATAAGTCAACATATCTCTTCAAAGAGATTGAGTTGTTGAATCTTACTCTTAAATTTTATACTTAGTTGTTTGATACATTTGAGGATAAATAGCTATCGTCAAAGATGATAAGACACATCTGTCTTACTTGAATGGATTTGGATCCTCTCAATTTTCCTTATCTCAATTTCCTTTGATTTACAAATTAATAATTGAGATTACTTAAATTTTTTGAATATACCTTATGATGTCATCCTAACATCACCTTTTTATTTGTAATCTTAACAATTGATTATACGTGACAACATCTTAAGGGGGTTAATGGAGAAAAGAGGGTCCATTTCCTAAATGGATAGACACGTTGATTTAATTGGAAAGTCAATGAATGCAAGCTAATGTGAAATTTTGCAAAAGGCACTTTGTTAGAATCTCACACACTTCATTTAAAGTCTCTTTGATGTATTCCTTTTTTACTCTTAGGTGGACTTTATTCGAATCTCATGTAATAAGACTCGACCAAAGTTCTCATCTACAGACATGAGAAATAGATTTTAATTGTTTATGAGATAAGGAAAAACAAAGCACTCCTCTTTGTTTAAATCTCATCAATGAGATTTGAATAATATGGTTGCTTAGGTTCCTTGTTGCACACTTTGTTTAAATCTCATAAACAAGAGTTTAACTCTATTTATAATAGTATATTTGAATTTTAGCTTAGTGTTTGACCTTGTTGCCAGTCTTGATCAAACATGGAGTTACTAATACATTGAAAAGACAATGGTTCCAAGCTCATAATAGATAGTTATGCAACACATTATCGATTGAGTTAACCATAAAAAAAAAATGCATAAAAGGAGGCATTGTTAGATTTGAACTACCTTTTAGTGTAAATATCTCAAAATAATAATAGGTTGTTGGTTAGCTTTATGCTTGAACCCATTTGCTATGTTATAATTGGAGAAATCACACACATTGTCATAACCAAAACCAATTAAGTAAATTTAATATCAATAGTACTTATTATGACCTTGTGCTCAAGCTAGCTTTATAAATATTTACATGAGAAACATCCATTAAATTTTCTTAGAAGTGACACCACTTCTATATTCATATAGTTGACATCCATCTAAGGCATACTTAAACACTCGAGAAATAATTGATTCATTAATAGATGTTAAAATACTTTATCCTCTCAATTACTATGGTATATGGGCTCCCAATTATTATTAATATACTTTACCTCCTTGAACTTCTAAGCTAGTGATATGTGAGAATGAAGTAAGTTTTCATTACTATCAACTAAGAGGGTTTTAGATACATTTAAACGGATGTGCTCTTAATTTAACCTCTTAATAATGCCTTTGTCAATATCTACTAAATTACTTTGGGTCTCCACATACTTATGCTTAATAACTCGATTCCCAATCAATAATCTTGCATACTTATGTCTTAATCCATTATGTCTAAACTTTTCAATATGCATTTTATTATAATCACAAGGTAGATTGGCTATCACAAAAGAGCAAAATTGCTATTGTGGTTATGGGCATAGCTTAATTTATAGCGATAAGTTTTTCAACCATATTGCTTCTTTTTTTACAATTGCCAAGACTATAAATTTAACCTTTATAGTAGAACGCAGTATATAAGTTTGTTTCCTTAAGCTTTAATTAATCGCTCCACTACTTAAGGTATGAATCTAACCCAAAAGGAAATTATGGTCACTCATATTAGTAATCCAACTTGTATTTAAATAACCTTTTATTTAGGAAAAAAATCACTATGGTACAATCTAAGACTCACGATTTATTTCATGTAACCAAATGCTTTAGTTATCACTTTCTGGTGGTATAAACTAGGTTTATTTCTACACATACCTTAACAACTTGCGCACAGCAAATGCATACAACATGAAGCATACATCAAAGTACTTATTGCACCAGCATATTCCAACTATGATGCCATATGTGCATTATAAGGATATTATATTTCTTAAAGCCTAGATTTTCAAACTTATCTAGAATTTTCTTCACATAATGATACTAGCTCAAGAGTATTCTCCCACTATTCTTACCTTAATACATAAAATCATATTTACCTCATTCAAATGTTTCATCTTGTATTTGGAAGTTAGATATTATTTTATTTCCTTAATGCTTACAAGTTCGTCATCCTAAATACGAAAAGATCATCTAAATAAAGACAAAGTAATCACATCATAATTTTTCCTAAACCCATAAGAAATAAACTTATTTGTATTATTACATTTAGAATCATTAGTTAAGATCATCTTGTCAAACTTCTCATGTTATTATTTAGGAGCTTGCTTTGGTTTGTACAATAACTTGATATGTTTACAAACTTTTCTTTCATTTCTAAGTAGAGCAAAATTTTTGCTTATTCCGTATGCACTTCTTCATTGAGTGTACTATTCAAGGATGCACATGAAGCTTATAAATAGATGTCAATGCTAGTTATCCTAATAGTAGGAGCATTTGTATCAAAGTAAATAATAGCTTCATGTTACCCATATCCTTTTACAACTAGTCTAATTTTGAAAGTTTGTAAAGGCCCATTACTATTTTGTTTCCATTTGAAGATCTGCAATATCCTTAGATCTGAGTGATAAATTAACTAGAATCTAATTAATGTTTGACAATATTTAATCAACCGGATGTCAAAATGCAATGCCTCTAAATGATATTGCTTCATTTATACTAAGATCATCTACACTTAAAACTCTAGAATATTTCTTTCAAAAAGAAATTTTATAGCTTGAGAAGTTATAAAATGTAGAACGGATTCTAGCTTTTATTTATTTAGAAAATTAGTTATTGTTTCTTTATTTAAATTAGATATTTTTTCAAATATTGTATAGTTTCCTATTTTGTTGAGATTTCTAATTAAAAGGAATTTTTTTTTTATGAACTGATATGCTAACCATCTTAGGATATATATATTAGAAAGTATATACGTTTTTGAAATAAGAAAAACATAGTTTTCTTCATGGTATCAGAGCTTAGTCTCTAAACCCTAATTACTACACTCCCTTCTGCTGTACTGTCGTCCTCTCTAAACCCTACTTTTGCCATCTCTAAACCCTGCTACACCACCGTCCTCTCTCCTGCCTTTGTACCGTCTTCTTTAGAGAAAGATCATTCCTACCTCTCTAATTATGACCAAATACGGCATGGCCTCACAATCTTCCTCCTTAGAAACCACCATTGTTCCCAATACTTCCTCTCATCTTATCACAAATCATAAACTCCATGGCCGTAATTTTCTTTAATGGTTACAATCAGTCTTCATGTATATCTACGGTAAAGGAAAGGATGGACATCTCACCGGCGAAATCTCAATTGTAGAAGCTACAGATCCTAAATATAGAGTGTGGAAAACTAATGATCACCTGATCATGTCGTGGTTAATCAATTTGATGACCACAGAGGTTGGAGAAAACTTTCTACTCTTTAGGACAACTAAAGAAATATAGGAGGCAGCATGTGAAACATATTCTAGAACCAAAAACTCCTTGGAATTGTTTGAGATTGAGGCCAAATTATATGATCTACGTCAAGGAGACTTGAGTGTTACTCAATACTTAACACTCTCACTTGCTGTTGGCTACAATTGGATATGTATGAGACTCATTCTTGGAATTATACTGAAGGTTTTGCATTATATAGGAAAATTGTTGAGCAAAAAAGGACAATCATTTTTCTTCTCAATCTAAATAAAGACCTAGATGAGGTAAAGGGGAGAATCATGGGAATTAAACCCCTTCATACTCTTCGGGAAGCCTTTGCAGAAGTATGGAGAGAAAAGAGCAGAAGGAAATTGATGATGACAGCCAACACACCTGCTATTGAAGGATCGGCATTGTACACTCACAATTCATCTTAGAATAATAAGCCTAGGAAAGAACGACCATGGTGCGACCATTGTAAGAAGCTTGGTCATATGAAGGAAACATGTTGGAAATTACATAGAAAAACTGCAAATTGGAAGTCGTCCAATAGTCGATATGACAAGGAAATTCGTGTAAATACTATTGTTACAACTGATGATAATGCCGAAGCCATTCCATTCACCAAAGAGAAAATTAAAGCACTTTAGAAAATGTTTAGTGGCATCTCTAGTTCTGGTCAAGAGCCTCAATCTTCGGTTAAGCAACATACCAGCCTATTAACACACCAAGGTATTCTATCCTACATTCATATTGCCTAAAACAGCACTCTAAAACCTTGGATAATTGACTCTGGAACTTTAGATCACATGATTGGAGACATCAACATCCTCAAAAACTACCACCCATGCACTAGTTACTCTACTGTACAAATAGCTTATGGCTTTTTCTCACCGGTGGTAGGGATCGAATCAGTCCAATTAACAGAGGATCTTCACCTTTTCTCCGTCCTTTATGTTCCTAAACTAAATTGCAATCTACTCTCAATTAGTAAAATTACTCATGACTTGAAATGTGTAACTAAGTTCTATTCAAATCTTTGTGATTTTCAGGTAGTGGATTCGGGGAAGGTGATTGGCAGTGCTGAGATGCATGGTGACCTATATTTACTCAAAGATAATGATCTCCTCAGTAGATAAGTTCATCCATCAAGTTATGTTTCTGAGTCTAGTTCAAAGTCAGCTAAGTTTGATTGTAATTCTATGTTTATTACAAATTCCTGTCTAGTCAAGAGTCAAGTTATGTTATGGCATTATCGTCTTGGTCATCCAAACTTTAGATACATGGAAAAGTTGTTTCCTCATTTGTTTTTCAATAAAAACTCCAATTCTTATTAATGTGAAATTTGCTAACTTCCAAAACATACTAGACATGTATATTCTGACCTGAAATACAATCCTTCACATCCTTTTTTCTGTGATATACAGTGACATTTGAGGACCCTCACAAGTAAAAAATATAAATGGGGCTCAGTGGTTTGTAACATTTATAGATGATCATATAAGAACTACTTAGACATTTCTTATGAAGGAAAAATCCGAAACAACAACCATATTTCAATCCTTTCATTCCATGGTCTCCACTTAATTTCAAAGCAACATTCAACTTCTTAAAACAGATAATGCTAAGGAATATTTTAATTCTGTCCTTAGTTCTTATCTTTCAAAACATGGGATCATTCATATAAGCTCATGTGTTGACACACCTTAACAAAATGGTGTCGTCGAAAGAAAAAACAGACATTTACTTGAGGTAGCCCGCGCTACTATGTTCTCTAATGATGTGCCTAAACACTTTTGGGGGGAAGCCATTCTCACAGCCACATATCTCATCAATAGGATGCCTAGCCATGTCCTAAATTTCCAAAATCCTCGTCATGTCCTCATACAAGCATACCTATGTATCTGGTGTTTTTCTTTTGATCTACCATTGAAGATTTTTTGTTACTCTTCCTTTGTTCACATCCACCAATAGCACCGCACCAAACTTGATCCCAAATCCCTCAAATGCATCTTCCTTGGTTATTCTTCTAATAAAAAAGGATACAAGTGTTACTCTCCAATCACTCTAAAAATATATAACTCCATGGATGTCACCTTCTTTAAAGACCAATCTTACTTTCCCAAATCCGACATTCAGGGGGAGAATTCGAGGGAATATCAGATTTGAGATCTCATTCAAGACACTCAACCAAACTCTACCCCAATTTCATTTGAACCAAATGTTGTTACTTTAGTTCCTACTACTGAAGTTGTTCCAATAGTCTCAAATCAACCTCAACCTGATACTAATAATCCTGAACTTCATGTCTATAGAAGGAGAAGACCAACTGAGCATATAGAGGCCACTATGCAAGCCCAGGACTGTCAAGAATTGGAACCAAGTCCTCCCGCATCTGATAATCATAATGGTATGGATTTCTCAACTCATAACTATTCGGTACCGATGGTTGATGACTCTAATCAACCAATTGCACATAGGAAAGGTATCCGAGGGTGTACTAATCATCCAATCGAATGATATGTAGCACATGGGAATTGCTACCTTCTTATAAGGCTTTTGTGTCAAATCTTGATAGTGTGTAAATTCCCAATTCTATTCAAGAGTCGCTAAAGATTCCAACATGGAAACAAGCAGTAGAGCAAGAAATTTGGGCTCTAGAAAGTAATGATACATGGACACTTACTAAACCCCATCACAATAAAAACCCTGTAGGTTGCAAGTGAATATTCACTGTCAAATATAAAGTAGATGGAAGTGCCGAGAGATTCAAAGCTAGGCTTATAGCAAAGGGTTTTAGATAGTTATATGGGATTGACTACCAAGAGACTTTTGCACCAATTGCTAAACTTAATACTGTTCGGGTTCTACTCTCTCTTGTAGAGAATCAAGATTGGCCTCTATACCAACTTGATGTTAAAAATGCCTTCTTGAATGGGGATCTTGAAGAAGAGGTCTATATGAAAATACCATCGGGATATGAAAATAGTTCAAATAGTGGGTTAGTTTGCAAGTTAAAAAAAATCCTTATATGGCTTGAAGCAAGCCCCCCGTGCATGGTTTAACAAATTCACTAAAACTGTGATTGCAAATGAGTACCATTAATGTCAAGTTGACCATACACTATTTATCAAGACCAAACTAGAAGGTATGTTATAATTGCTGGCAACATAATTTAAGATTAAGGATCTTAGGACTCTCAGGTATTTTTTAAGAATGGAGGTGGTTCGGTCTAAGGAAGGAATTATCATATCTCAAAGAAAGTATGTCTTGGATCTGTTAGATGAAACTGGCCTACTTGGGTGCAAACTTGCTGACACACCAATGGATTCCAATAAAAGACCGAATAAAAGTGAAGGAAGCATTATAGTTGACAAGGGAAGATATCAAAGACTTGTTGGCAAACTTATTTATCTATTACACACAAGACCAGATATTGCATACTCAGTAAGTGTAGTGAGTCAACACATGAATAATCCGAGTGAGGATCATTTGGAAGCAATAAATAGAATCATGAGATATCTGAAGATGACTCTAGGGTATGGACTGCTGTTTAAAAAAATTTGAAAATTGTAAAGTAGAGATCTATACAAATGCTAGCTGGGTAGGAGAGTTAACTGATAAGAGGCTAACTACTGGTTACTGTTCATATGTCTGGGGTAACCTTGTCACTTGGAGAAGCAAAAAGCAAACTGTTGTTTCACGAAGTAGTGCAGAATCAGAGTATTGTGCTCTTGCACTAGGAATATGTGAAGGAATGTAGCTTCAAAGACTATTAAGGGAAGTTAAGGTGGAGATAAAAGACTCTATCAAGATATTTAGTGACAGTCAAAAATCCTGTGCACCACGACAGAACAAAACACATTGAAATTGATTGACATTTTATATCAGAGAAGGTCAACAATGGGATTGTTCAACTAAGTTATTGATGGGAAAATTTTCGGTATCGTCTATGCTTTCAGAACTAGATTTGGATGATGATCCAAATCGCTCATATTTTACTTCATTACTTTTTACCTAATAAGTATTTGAGAAATAATCTTACATGTATAATAATAATTCTCTATGGGATGCTGACATGACTTACATTAGTTGATAGCCGCGGAACATCATCATATTTGCATTCAAAGGCCTGTTGCGACTATTTCCATTTCAAAGCCTTGGCTCATGAAGATTTAGAATATTTTGTGCTTTGTAATTGTTCTATGGACTATTTTATGTTGTATTTTCTTTTGGAACACTTTCATTTTGATTGTAATTTTCATTTAGGACCAGCCACCCTAAAAGTGGCATAATTGTAATTTTGTGCATTTTCTAACTCTAAAGGGAGCAATTATAAATACTTGCTTAAAGTAGGGTTTAAGGAGGTCATTTTTCATATTTGAACATACACTTTTTCGTGAGGATTAGGGCTCTTCCTAATTGACATTAGACTCTTATCAATTTCAATCCCAAGAGTTGAAATTATGGCAAGTGCAACACTTGAAATTGTGAGTAATATCAATTTCATTTTGTTGTAATTTCTTTTCTTCTCTAGTGCGTAATATCTAGGGTTGAATTGGAAGTTTCTTGGTCAAATTTGATTGCATGTGTAATCAAATTATTATTACTTAATTGATTGGATCTTAGCACTTATTAATACCATCAATTTGTCATTATACTTGTGGTGTGGAATTTCTTTGTTGTGAGGAGGATCACGGTTTGAATTTGTGTATTGTTGATTGGGATTCTCTTGGAATTTAAGTTGGTTAATTGATTCAATTGAGGATTATCATCTTTGTGGATTTCATCTCCTTGATTTGATCATTTGATTCATCATCTATCAATTAGGGTTCACGCAAATTGTCTCTTTTGTGAACCGAATTTGATCTTGTCATTTTGGAGTTGTTCCATTGGTTTATTTGCATGTGCTTAAACTCCCTTTTAGGCACATCAGTTATGTTCCAATAAAACTTCATATTGCAGATATTCTTACTAAAGCACTACCAAGAGTTAGTTTTGATGAATTAAATTCCAAGCTAAGCTTATATAATATATATAACCCAGCTTGAGGGGGAGTGTAGAAAAGATTCCAGCTTTTATTTATTTAGAGAATTAGTTATTATTTCTTTATTTAGATTAGATATTTTTTTTTCAAATATTGTATAGTTTCCTATTTTGTTGAGATTTCCAATTAAAAGGAAATTTGGTTTCTTTTTTTTTTTTTTATGGACTGGTATGCCAACCATCTTAGAATATATATATTAGAATATATATACATTTTTTAAATAAGAAAAACATAGTTTTCTTCATAAAATATGTGCTGAAATCATTTTCTTTTCTAATTATTTGACTCCTCTTAGGTCTTCTAATTACTTCATCACTTAGATGTTTTGCTTGAATATTTTTAGAATTAACATTATTGGTGGATAATCTTTGTTCTTCTTTATTATATTGAAATTTATTTTTCAATGACATTTAACATCTCAAGCTTCTACAATTATATTAGACACTAAATCTAATATACCATATGTTTTAGAGTTTAAAGCATATCCCATAAAAATACCCTTTTGTCATCTAAGCCTCGATTAAGTTCACTTAAGATCTACAACCTTACAATAAGAAAGACACTAGTGCTCTTTGTAATAACTTAAGTTGGTTTCCTACTTCATATAGAATAAATCTTCACTTGAGTTATTTCACCAATAATGTTTTTTCAAATCCTTATACCTTTTTGTACTGCTAAGATGTATTGTATAACTAGAATAGTAAGCCTCTTGTGAATTCTCCTTTCTCAACTTTGATTTATCTGGTACCCAAAGTCGTGTTTCATACCTAAGTACACTATTGTCACCAATTTTTAGGATTGGTTTCTTTCCATCTACAATCAATTGTTGAATCTTCTTCACTTAAGGGTCTCCCATTTAAGGTTCCTTCATCTTATCAATTAAGGACAATTGTAGACAAAACTTGGCAAGCATCACATTAACTCTTTTAACCATATCCTCAACATCCAGTCTTCTTAAGTCTTTTAGACTTTTCTTTTGGCTTGTAATCAATGTAGCCATAATCACTTGCCATTTTCTACTAAGAGCATTCGCTACAACATTTGATTTTCTCGGATGGTACGTACTAGATCATAATCTTTAGTGAGTTCAAGTCATCTTCTTTGCTTCATGTTCAACTCATTCCAAGTAAAGCTGTATTTAAGACTTATTATCAATGTATATCTTGCATTTCTCACCATACAAGTAATGTTTCCACAACTTAAGATCCAATACCATTATACCTAGCTCCAAATCAAGCATTGGGTAGTTTTTTTTCATATGACTTCAACTGTCAAAATGCATAAGCAATCACCCTTCCTTCTTGCATAAGTACACAACCAAGTTGAAAATATAATATAGGGGATTGGAACTTTACGGCTCGTTTACTTCTCTGAATAGAATAGAGCTATGATGGAATAAAAATTACTACTAAATGGAATAAAGTTGTAATTTGTATTACTATGTTCACTTTATTGTCATTGAATTAGTATTATTTCTATTTAGTTGGAAGAATTGAAAAATGAATGGTGTTGGTTAGTTAATAAAAAGACCAAAATGCCCATTACACGTAAAAAATATAAAACCCACGTTGCAATGAAGATGATTTAGAACATAGTAAACACGAATATCGTTGGTGCACCATCATACTTCATATTGACAAAGAATAATTGCATACTGTGCTTCATGTCGATGAGGATAGGGATGGGGCTTAGATCTCACCGGTGCACCACTATGCTTCACACCAACGAGGAAGAATCGCAAACATGAGGAAGAACATAGTAGTAGTCTTTGAGGTCTGGCGAGCTATAAACTCCAGTCGAAGACTAAGAACACAGTGGTGGTGTAAACTCCATTCGATGACAAAGAACACAGTGGCGCCTTCGAGGTTTGGCAAGCTTGCAACTTTAGTTGACGATGAAGAACACAGTGGCAGTCTCCAATGTTTAGCTGGCTCGCAACTCCAATCGATGACAAAGAACACAATAGCGAGCTTCGAGGTTTGGCTTTGCGAATAGCTCTGGTCAACGACGAAGAACATATTGGTAGGTCTCTGAGGTCTGGCAAGCAACTCTAGTCGATGACAAAGAAGACAATGGCGACGCTCCAAAGTTTGGGTTATCTTTTTCTACTATTTGTCTAGTGAGGTTAGTTTAAGGGAAAATGGTTAATTTTTTGATAGAATTGCAATTTAGAGGGTTGAAAAAAGAATAGCGATTATGTGTTTCATGTAATAAGGATTCACTAACGAATAACTATTCCATATTAAAAACCAACTAAACGTCGTAATGGTAATTCCTCATGAAATAGGGCTATAATAGGTTTTTGGTTTAAAGTAATACTTGGGATTAGGTTTTTCTTCTTGATTTTTATTTAAGTCATAAGAAATGAAAGAGAAATTTAAAAGAAGGAAATGGGAAGGGAAGAGGATGAGAGGCTGGCAGCGAGCGAGTGATAGAATAGTGGTAACACTTTGAATTTTTTTTTCTTATGTTTGATTTTGATGTTTGAGAAAAATCTTGCAAAATTATTAATTGTACTTGTGTTGATTGTCCATGTCTTGAAAGATTTTATGAAAGAAAGTTAAATAATAATAATAATAAATATAATAATAATAATAATAATAATAATATGATGAGTGTAAAACAAATGAACTAAAGGTTATTTACTAGAATTAGTTAGCTTGGCTATTGTGCTTGTAGAGTGATTTGATGGTAGTGGAATCCCTAAAACCTAGGGTACTTAGGATTAAGTTTGCATAATATTTGGGCTTTAGTGTTGTCATTGGCTTAGGAGAAAGGAGGGTTAGTTAGCTTAGCTTGATTTATTCTTTTATTTTGTTAAGGTAATGGCCTTGGTTAGGATAGTTAGTTGTTGTGAGAAGCTAAGATGATTTGGACTAAGGAAGATGAAATGCAACAAGGGGTCACGCCACTTGTAAGGGTAATGTGATTTTTTTAATCATTTTTTTTTATAAAATCAATATTTATGGCTTGCTAGTTGGCAAATAAAAATTGATTTAGGTGCTATTGGATATTTTTAGAGTTAAATAATTTTCAGGGTTATGATGATTTTAGGAGTTTAGTGTTTTATTGCGGAGTTATAAAAAATTTAGCTATGTTTTAGAGTTACGAGGTTTACTAAGTTCCAAATGAATTTTTTAATTCTTATATAGGTGATTGATTTCTATCTCAATAAATCTCAAGTATTACACATTTTCCAATTACATCATTTACCATAATTATGAAATAAAAACAAATAAGATATGAATCACGTAATTTTTTAAATAGATATAAATAAAAAATATAATAGATATAAATAAAATACAAAAAATATCTAAAAGGTTATGAAAATGTATGCATAGCACAGGACTTCAACCACTTATTATGTATAATTTTGAAATCTTTTTATAATATGAATTACATGTCCAATATATATGCCTTTTGAAGGAAAAAAAAAACCAAAAAGAAAAAAGAAATGTATAAAGAAGTTGTAACTTGTATATAATATAGTGTAAATCAACACAACATTATTAATATGTTAATTAAGATAATATTTTTTAAATAAATATTACTTGCATTAATTTAAATATAAGTGTGTGTATGTGTATATATATTTCAAATGGATGTTGCAAGCATATTTTTGCTAGTTTATTTATTTGAATTGTATTTCAATTCATAGGCCACGAGGCGAACGTATAGGAAGAGAGAGAAACAAGATTCAACTGGCAAACGAGTTTGGCTGGAGATCCAATTACCAGAGCCCTTGTGGCGAAACCTTAAAGATCCCCGTATCAGTCGAACTCAACCTATCGACCAACCACCCCGGAACTCTCCAAAACCGAACACAAACATTAGAACTGTACACTGAAACTGATAACACTCTCTGGGAGTCTCTTTTGTCCTGTTTCGGTGCTTCACCTCATCATACTATCACGGTATATGTTTCTGAAAAACTCCTCCTATTTTGCGTACATCCTCTTTCTTGTTTTCTTTGTTATGTCAATTTATGATCCTCTTTTCTTGGGTCCTCCCCTTTTTTCTCTTTTCCTTTTTTCAAAAATTAAAAAGAAAAAGTCAATTGTATTTTTGTGTTTCTGTTATCTTTCATGATGACTTTTTTTTTTTTTCTATGGCTATACAAATATTGAATTGTGAACGTCGTTGTGATAAGAATAATGGTGTTTTTCGAGTTTGGGATATCGATAATGCTTATTGCTTCTGGAAATCGGAACAAAGTTTTCATGTCAACAATCTGTGTTATCCTGTCTGCGTTGTGACAAATCACGTGTTAGCATATATAAATTAAAAAAAAAAGAAAAAAAAAGCAAAAAAAGAAAGTGGGTTGGTACTAAAAGATAATTATTGAGGACAATTGCAAATATACTCCAAAGCCGTGTCCTTCACTTCCCATAATTTTTTAAATATATGCATATAAGTTCCAAACCATTGCTAAAGCTCCTTAAACAGTACTAGAAGGCCCACATAGTAACGGATTCGAAGGTTTAGCAACGGTTTAGAAGGAATGTGCATGTTATAGGGAGGTAAAGACGCATTTAGTAGTTCAAAGGGTTGTAACCATATGACGAATAGTTTTTGATGTGTATTTGCAAATTTCCCTGAGTATTAATTGCAGCAGGTGATCCACTTAACATGGGAACTGAATGGAGAGGAAAAATTCCTGCAATTGATTGTTTTGTATATTTGAACTTTATTAGAATTACCATATGTTATGTTATTGATGAAACAACGTGGAGTTGGTAGTTTGATATAGTGATTAAGGTTCTTATGAGACAGCACGGGCAAAGAGAGTAGACTAATTTACCCATAAAAGGAGAGTAGACTAAGTAACCTATTCACAACCTCAAGGGGTTAGCCTAGTGGTTTAATCCCAACAACACTAATAAAAAATTGGATGAGGTCTTTGGCATCTAATCACAAGATACTTCTTGGTGCTATTAACATTGCACTGGCTAAATTTAATTGTTGCATAAGATCTTGTGGGGTGGTTTATGTCCTAAGAGGTAACCTTTCTAATTATAGCTGTGCCCCTCCATCAACAAAGGAAAAAAAAAGAAGAAGCAAAAAGTAACCAATTCGTGGAACTTTGTCTCAATGTTTTAGTTGAAGAGTTTTTAATATCAATACGTGAGTAAATTATCCAAAAAAATACGTGACTATGTTTGTACTTTTGGTGCACCATCTTTTTCAAAGTTACATGATAAGAAGCTCAATGCATGTCTTTCTTTTCATGCTAGAGAAGTAATCCTTACATTTTTTGAGTTTTGTTGGAGTAGTAATGTTTAGCCTGAATATGGTGAATATGGCTGTTTAAAATTAGAAGATATGCGGCAAAGGCCAGAGGGTTCCTCGAGGAGACCTAAAGCTGCAACTGTTGAGGATGTTGGTGATTCATCTGCATCTAATGAGTCTCATCAAACTGATCCTCGTCTGAAAAGCCCCAGGAGGTCAAATTTTGTGTGGTTAATACTGTTTGGAATTTTAATATATAGCTCATGGGAAGTTTACCATTACCAGTTTGAAAGCATGCCAATACCTCTCACTGCGGAGCAAGCAGGTAAAAGGGGTTTCTCAGAGATAGAGGCAAGGAAACATGTCAGTGCCTTGACTGATTTTGGTCCTCATCCTCTTGGCTCCGATGCTCTTGACCTTGCATTCCAGGTTAGCTCAATTAACACAAAAGCCTTTTTGGTAAATGTAGTGCATGTTATACATGCCTTCTTTATTCATAATATTGGTTTGGTGGATATATGTTACTTTCATGGCCATAGGTTTTGACTGAATTTATGAATCCTGAAATCTGGTTCTTATGTGGGATCATTACCAGCTGAAATGATTAGATTGTGGGCTTTTCTAGTCCCAATCAATATTTGCTTATGATCCTCTCTTTTGCTCGGTCTGCTTTACTTTTTATGAAATGAAGTTGTTTTGCCTTTTGTGGTTACAGAAGAAAATTTTACATTGGGTTTAATCTTTATAGTAATATTCCATCCTTAGCATTGGCTAGTTGCCCTATTTTTTAGAATGTATTGATAGAATATGTTTAACATGCTTTCAATTGTAGTATGTTTTGGCAGAAACACAGAAAATTAAGAAAACTGCTCACTGGGAGGTTGATGTTCAAGTGGATGTTTTTCATGCTAATGCTGGTGCAAATCGTCTGGTTGGTGGTTTATTCAAGGGGAAATCACTTGTTTATTCAGATCTAAGTCACATTGTGGTGAGAATATTGCCAAAATATGCTGCAGAAGCTGAGGATTCTGCGATTCTGGTTTCTTCCCACATTGATACGGTCTTCTCTACGTATGCTTCCTTTCTTTTCAATAATATCTTCAGTTATAAATTGATTAAGAGCATCTTTCCTGCATAGATTATGCTTGGAGTTCCTCTTCCTTTAAGGAAGTAAATGTTGTCTATGTACTGAGCTGCACTGCGACATGGTTTTGTTTATGTATTTTAGTTCCACCAGGAGACTAACTGAGAACGGCGATACCACTTTGCTTTTGAATAATGTCAATTTCAATCCAGTTTTCTGCAGTGTTCAAGAATTCTAGACCTCTATTAAAATCAATCTCTGTAGTTTTCTTTTATCCTCTTAATTACTTGTAAAGTTTTAGTTTCAGATTTGGAATGTCCCAGTGCTATTGCTCAACATGTTAATTTTAAGGAAGTGTGGTTGAAAATTTTTGGTGGGAAGACTCAATTCATAATGGAAGAACTTTATCATTGGAAGAAAATCTTGATTCTCTCCTTAAGGCAACATATGTCTTGATAATCTCATCAGACTGAAGGCCCACTCTATTATTTGTTAAATTTGCTATAATGCAGGGTTTTGACTACATCTATTGAAATTTCACACCTTATGATCTAGAGAAAATGTGAGTAAGGGATCAGCAGAATTTCTTTATCTATCTCTACAGTAAATTTTCATAAAAAAAAAAAAAAATAGCAGCTTTCCTAGTGGATACTGAAAAGCACATGAGGGATTTAGCATCATGATCCTCTATATCCCCTCATTGTTATAAATGCCTTCAGTACATTAACCAATAAGGCTGTGGAAACCTTGTGGTCCACTGGAGGTGTTTGCTTTGATGTCTTGAAGTAGCTTCAGGACTCAATAATCAACCTGGCAAAGAGTACGGTGGAAGAGACTTAATGGATGGAAAAAAGTTCTCAAGGAAGGAGAGATCTGAGAAGTTAACCCCCATCAGGAGTGCTCAATTGTGTCTTTGTGGTTCACAGTTCTGGTTCCTGTTCTAGTTCCCCTTCTCATTAAGGGGAAGTGCAAACCTGCAGCTCTTTGGACATGTCCATATAGAGGGGTTTACTGAGGGGAGGTGTGATGATAAGCTCTGGAATTAAGGCGTTCTAGGCCTGAATAAATCTAACTATAGTCACTGAATTTTCTTATAAATGCACAAGAAAAAAAAAAAATGGAAACAAAGGGAGGTGGAGTTGTTTGTAGAGACTGGTTGCTGGTCGGTTGTAGGGCTGTTTGCTAGCTGGTTCTAGAGATTGGCTGTTGGTTGGTTGTCGGCATGAAGTGTCTGGTTGACTGCTTATTAGGAACCACACACACCTCTTCTTTCAACAAAATATAATGGTGCACTGTTTTTGAAATAGATTACTTTGTTGCTAAATTATGTTTATAGATAATCCTGTGCTAAGTTATATAAATTACACAACAGTGTTGTTTCAATTTTAGTGTTTAATAATATTCCTTAGATAATTAAACCCGACAGAGTCATGTCAACTAAAATACAAGTCCTGCGTATATTCCAGACTGGAGTTGGAGTGCTTATTCTGTCCCATTTTGTCCTATTATTTCTTTCTGTTTTGTCCAATTCATTCCACCATGTCCAATATAGGACCGGTGGATTCTTCAGCAACAATATGTCAATTCCTTTATAAATCATGTGAATCATATGGTTGGAATGTAATAGTAGAGAAGCCTGATTGAAAGCCTAGGAAGAGGCTTTTTGTCTGGCCTTGACAGAATGCTATTTCCATTAGTTGACAATAAATTTCATTTTCCCTAGTCCTCTTTTTTTTTCTATTTTTATTTTCAAATTCCCAATTGTGTATGTTTCCTATGTACCAGAAGAGTTCCTTAATGAAATTTCTTATTTATCTAGAAAATCCATTTCTTTTGTAAAGTGGGAGTCACTTGTTTAATATACAATGCAGAGCTATTTATCATGAATATATATCCTGCACCATAGACTGTACTCAGGAGTGATAAATCTGTCAACTGCAGAAGACCTCTTATTGCTATTAATAGAAGTTAAGGTGCTTTGAATGATAGTATAAATTGGCTTGAAACTTTCGTTTGCAGCTTTTATATATAGAATCAGCAATCATCTGCATTTTGCCTACATTGACAATTAAAACTGCTCTTAGTTTTCTTCAAAACCTAAAAATCTTTCAACACTTGGAAACCATGTCAGGGAAGGGGCTGGAGATTGCAGCTCATGCATAGCTGCTATGCTGGAACTTGCTCGTGCAACTTCCCAGTGGGCTCATGGATTTAAGAATGCCGTTATATTTCTATTTAATACTGGGGAGGAGGAAGGGTTAAATGGTGCTCACAGTTTCATTACTCAGGTAGACGTATTTTCCTTGGTGCCTCTGAAGTTCACAGAAAAGTAAAAGATGAATCTCTCATGTGCTAGTTTATTTCCGAAGCTTGGTAGAATGGCTCAGTGTTCTGCTGTATGTTGTATTGAAGACTGTCGCATGCAGCTGCTTTCTTAAAGTGCTGCATGCTTTCAGTTAAGTATACAAGTACATTATCTGTCTGTTGAGAATCTCCATCGTGCTTAACTTGAAAGCCATACGTATATAATAAGTCATTATTTTTTGTTTTGTTTCATCCGTATGATGGGGTGCATGTTCTTTTGGTATGCACTTCAATACAAATCTCAGGAATGCATCTGTAA
The DNA here is from genome assembly GCA_037954665.1 of Laguncularia racemosa. NCBI lineage: Eukaryota > Viridiplantae > Streptophyta > Magnoliopsida > Myrtales > Combretaceae > Laguncularia > Laguncularia racemosa. The sequence goes on along the minus strand of JBBMOL010000013.1, from coordinate 481,733 downwards.
ATAGTATGTAAATTAAATTTAAAGGCTTTTTTTTTTAACATAAAAAAAAAAGGAAAGAGAATGACAAACCATTTTCCCTTTTTCTGAGTCTTAGAATGTCATCATTTACTTGGGAGTCCTGTGCCATATCATAGGCAAAATGAAATTGTAAGACTTGCATTGATTTATACTATGGTGTATGTAACACAAATTTAGATATGATCTTTGGCTCTTGTCTAAGCAAAAATTTGAGAGTGAAAAATCATGAGGTTTATAAATTGTAGATTCTACCATTAGTTTAACTTGCAAGTTACCAAATTTAGCATCCCCACAAACTTTCTAGATATTCGAGTTCATTGGTAGTTGCACTGATTGTAAGGTTCTTAAAGGAGAGAGAAAAAAGCATGGTTTCATTGTTAGACAGAAAGCAGCAGTTGTGCTGTCACATGCTAAAAGTTAAAACCTGCAATCACATCTATACTTTCCTTGACTTTTGGATGTGCTACCATTCCTTTTTCTCCTATAGCATTGCACGTGGTTCTTCTGTCAATCTATGTTTGCTATCTGTTTTCTTTTATCATATTGATAAGTTCTCTATTGTTCTGTATTTTGGTTGCTCATTTCGATGGTGATGACAATAGCTTTATGCCCACCACAGAATCTGCCTTTTTCTCATTCCTCTTTGAGGAATTGTATTGGATAATGCTTCTTATGTTTGTGTTATGTAAATACTTGCACTCTTATTCTTAGAACAAAACTGCCATCCATTTCCTATGTGCGGGTGCTTGAGGGAACCTTGTTTAAGGAAAGTGGCAAAATGAGACATGAGAGTTCATTCCCTTGACCCTTCATTCTTGCATTGTTTTAGCAAATTGTTCCCAGGGCTAAAAAGAATCTTTTGTTACAGCATCCATGGAATTCAACAATTCGAATTGCAATTGATTTGGAGGCTATGGGTATTGGAGGGAAGTCCAGCATATTCCAGGTTCAATTTTCCAACCCCTATGATTTATTTATCTGAACATGCCTTAAATAGGCTTCACTTATCAATTGCATTAATGTTATATCTTCTAAGGTGATTCCAGAATTTTTAGTAACCAAGTTGTTATATTAGATTAAAGGTAAAAATAAATTTCAAACTTGAATTGATACAACTTCCAATTCATTAGGTTTAACCACTGTTTTCCATCCAAGAGGGAATTTTCTTAACTTGTGGGCCTAATGAGGTTGGCGTCAGATAAAATGTCTAATAATCAATTATGCTCTGCAGAATTTTGAAAGTTTATCTCAAAATGCAGCAAAAATGGAACTACAATGTATCTCCTTACATAGTATTGCCACATGTATTAATTTTGTCAATTGCTCTCTAGTTTTGTTGGCAAGAGCTATGAGGCAAGTTAAAATCCTGTATACTTGCTCAAGAGGATATATTATTTTATCAATCCAGCCAAATCAATGTCTCACAGACTAGAATAGAACCTTGGAACCTTTTATATGCAATGAAACAACAAAATTAGAATTAAAATGTATATGTTGGATTACACCAGTAGTCATCTATGGAATTTCAACATTTTGTCTATACTTGTGTCTATATATATGTGTGGCAGGTTTTTGCTCTGATATCTGCACTTTTCAGTCTTCCATGCCACCCCTGATGGACCCTTCAATTTCTTCCATTTTTAAATAGTCTAATAGGGGTGTAGCATGGGAAACTGAGGAGTTTGGTTAACAGAGTTATTTTGATACATTTTGGGAAAATTATGAATCTTCTATTCATTTCTATCACCTATAAAGTACCTTCAGAAGTGATTTCACCTAGAATGAATCAGCAAAAATATTAGTTATCACTTATATTTGTCTCATTTTCCATCACTAGCTTTATTATTGTTAGTTTGACTTGATGGTAAATGATATATTAATTTCACCATTACAGATTTAAAGCCTTACATGAAAGATCAATTTCATTGTCAATCTCTAAATCCATGATTTCTCAAATCTTGTTCATGTTGTTTAGGTGTCATAATTTGAAATTCTTGGAAAGGTTCTTACTTTTGGAGAATAAATTCTGTTTGAGTGAGTGAAGGAACAGTACAGTATGCTGTTAAGATATGCTTGTGTGCATCGTTTTCTTTCCTATCTTTAAGTGGGGGAACTGATAATTCTGTCTTCAGGACTTCATTTTACTTGAAAACAGCCTACTATTGATATTGTACTTAAAGTTTGACTACACAACTTATGCTACACTTTGTTGCACCAATATATCATTTTATCTATTTTTTGTTTAATTTAAATGCTGACCATCTTTTTTTTAATATACTTCTTCCACGGATACAGACGGGGTCTAATTCATGGGCAGTTGAGAATTTTGCTTTGGTAGCTAAATACCCTTCTGGCCATGTCATAGCTCAGGTTTATATTGTGCACTCTAATCTTTTTTCCTATTTTCTCTCTCATAATTTATTTCTCATTATTGATTAAGTTCATTTACCCAGGATCTTTTTGCTTCTGGAGCTATTAAATCTGCTACAGATTTCCAAGTATATAGAGAGATTGGGAACCTTTCAGGACTTGACTTTGCATTCACAGATCACAGTGCAGTATATCACACCAAGGTTTTGGCTTTATTACTTTTTCCGTAATCTATGCTCAATGCTTTCTTAGAAGCTTCATCTATGTTAATTTCAACTCTGGTTTGCTTGGGGTCTGACATTCAGTTCTCTTGCTAAATACTAAAAGTTATTTTATGATTTCAATGAACAAAGCAGTATATTGTTTTCTCTTTCTTTTCCTTGCTTTTTGCATTTTATTTTTGTTTGGATTGAAACTCTTACCTCTCTTCCATAGAGAGGACAAAATTGGAAGAATAGATAAACAAGTTTCTGTCAGTTGTTATTAATGCTTATTTATTGATAATTTCTCTTGAAATTAGGATGTTATAATTCAAAAGATACGAGAAACATGATCCATAGCCTATATTAACTAACTGAGGAACAATCTAAGTTGGTTGCTTCCTAGTACCTGCCCCAACCCCAAATTGCTGTCACTAAGAGCATCTTAAAGATAGGCGACCTATGTTGCTGCCTATTTCTAACACGTGCAGTATTGATAACTTTATGTGCCTGCCTGTACAGAATGACAAGCTAGAGCTCTTAAAATCAGGGTCACTTCAACATCTTGGAGAAAACATACTTGCTTTTCTGCTTCAGGCTGCTGCATCTTCAGAGCTTTCCACTATGTCGCTCAATGCTCAAGAGAATGCAAAGCCTAGTACTTCTGTGTACTTTGACATTTTGGTATGATCACAATGGATCGTAATTCTTGATTTCACTGCATCCTTATCTTTCTTCTTTAATGTTTCTCCCTAGCCCCTTTTGATTAAATTTAGCACAGTTGCTATGAAAATGGATTTACCAATTTTTTGTCTGATTTTGATTGTAATTTACATTTGCTCAAAATGGTGGTGATTGAATTTTTACGATGAATATTTTCCAGGGCATGTATATGGTCACATATCAGCAAAATTTTGCTAATATGCTTTATAATTCAGTGATAATGCAATCAGTGCTTATCTGGGGTACATCCCTACTTATGGGTGGTTATCCAGCTGGGGCGTCCTTGGCGTTATCATGTCTAAGCATACCATTGATGTGGATATTTTCTTTGAGTTTCTCAGTCATTGCTGCTTTTGTGCTATCCCTAATATCCCCATTACCTGTTCCATATGTGGCGAACCCATGGTTAGTGGTTGGACTATTTGCTGCACCAGCACTTTTAGGAGCATTGACTGGCCAGCATTTTGGGTTCCTCATCCTTCAGATATATCTGTCAAATATATATTCCAAGAAAAAGCAGTTATCAACTGTCATTAAGGATTATCTGATCAAGTTAGAAGCTGAAAGATGGCTTTATAAAGCAGGATTTATCCAGTGGCTTCTTATTCTTATGATTGGAAACTACTACAAAATTGGGTCATCTTATTTGGCTCTTGTTTGGCTTGTTCCTCCAGCATTTGCATGTAAGTGGCCATGCATTGGAATGAGAGATTCAGGCAGCTGCATCTGTTATTTGCAATTCTGTTTTGTAGATGGTTTGACTTTCATTTGTGAAAAGAAAACTGTCACTCAATTTTTTTTTTCTTTTGGTAACCATCCCTCAATTTCCCATCTTTTTAAATGTATATTTTCCCCATCTTTGGCCAAACCATTTGTATGCTAGATTGACATATTTTACCACTATGAGTTGCATCACCTAACCTTTCCTTTTGACTTAATTTGTGTGAAATTTAGATGGCTTGCTGGAAGCAACTCTAACCCCAGCACGGATGCCAAAGCCTCTAAAACTTGCAACTCTCCTAATAGGCTTGGCTGCGCCGATCTTGGTTTCTGCTGGTGTATTTGTTCGATTTGCTGGCACCATAATTGGAATGGCTGTTAGATTTGACAGGTAAAACCCTTATATAAGCTGTATATATTTGGTGCGTTTCAATTCCTAATTTCTCTGCAAACTTAAGAAAACTACGGAAAGTGGCTTCTTCTGAGCTTAATATATTTTGTAAAATTTCAGTCAGTGAAAATTCGAACTAAACATTCTTTAGCTGCCTGAATTGACAAGAGAATATACCTCAGTGTCTACATTCTTTCCCATGTGAGAGCTATGTGGTAGCATGTTGCTTCTATCAATCTTTTTGTGTTGAGTTAGGTATATTTTTCTACCAGTTAGAGAGGGGCGTGGAGAAAAGTTTTCAGTTCGCCAGATAAGATGATTGCTTAGTTAAAAGGGTTGCACAGCATATGAGATTGTCTACAAGATCTTAAATGATTTCTAACCAGGGATATCATATTCCCATGAAAATAAAATGACTAAAATCTAGAGATCATCATCTGGTTGAACTTGAAACCCCGTGAATAAGTGCATGGACAAATTAGAAAACTGTGTGGGAGCAGTGAAATTCATCCCACTCAAGTAAACAAACAGAGAGTCATGCTCCTTCTGAGTCATAATGAGGTTGCCCTTTGTTCAGTTCATAAAGTGAAATTCCAACAAATGCAAGGACTATGCTATCCAGCTATTAATCTTACCATTAGTCACTTGTACTAGTAACTAATAATTTAGATTCTTTATGCTTAGAGAAGAAGATCGAGTGACGTGGTATAATATTACCTTAAAGAGGTGGAGGAGGATGAGAAAACTTTGGTTGAAATTTTGAAAAGGAACCTTTTGTAGATCGACTCTATTTAAGATAAGGTATCAGATTTAACATGGCAGCAATAGTTTACTTACACCATCTCATGCAGTGAATAGGGTTTTCTTCTTCTTGTTGTCATGGCATATCATTAGAAAATCTTTTGAATGAATTCAAGGACAATAGAAAAGCAGCCCACCATCATGTTCATTCTCTTATATACAAAATATGATCTGAATTGGTTGGAGCCAAATAGTAGGCTTCTTGAGGAACAATTTTAGTTACACCCTTATCACTAGCGGCTATTCCCTGTATATCAATGTTTTCAGTAGATGAAAAGTGCAGAATGAACATTAAGGGCAGAAATGAGAATTCAGACATTGTTCAAGCCCTTTTGGAATTTTATTACTTCAGGACAATGAACAGACATTTTATAGATCAATAGAATGGATCTAGTTTCAGTGCTGGGCAAAGAACTATGTACATGAACAATATATGAGGGAGATGAGAATTTTTAGATGGATGCATGGAAACACTCTGATGATAAGATAAGACAATGATGTGATAGAGAGATAGATGGAAACAATTGAATTGGTTTGGCCATGTGTAAAGACGATTTCCAAGAGCACCTGTTAGGGATTATTATTATTATTATTATCATTATTTTTATGGGGAACAGGTGGGCAAAAACTGTAATTGGACAGCAACCTTCAGGCACATAAGCCACCTATAAGATCAGTGCAATGATTAATTATAGATTGCACTATGTAGGCATGGGGTTTGAACTAAGAACTCATGCAAATTGTCATTTCTTGGATTTTATTAGCTAAACGCCCCCTTAGGTTGACACTTTAAGGACAGCTTACTTTAAACTTGGGCAAGGTGATCCTGAAAAAGTCATGGAGATAAACAAGTAAATATGATACGATACATTAAAATATTAATGAGGGTATGGACTACAATAGATTGGAATGGGGAACAGGATTTAGAAATTCAACTCCACCTAGTTGGACTTTACTGCTTTTATGCTACATTGTGTATTGGTGCATTTCTTTAGATATAAATTGCTTTGGTTTTAATATGTGCTTGTTAAAAGCCTCCATCCATTTAATGCATTTGATTAGATGAACTAATACAAGATATCATGCTTAATTTGCTTTTTCAACTTATTGTAGACTTGCACTTAAATTATCATTAAAAGGCTGCATTGTGTTTTTATATGCAGGGACCCAGGGAATACTCCTGAATGGATGCTCAATGTTATTATTTCTGTATATATAGCTTTTGTAGTATGCCTTACAATGGTGTATCTCCTTTCCTATGTCCATCTTTCAGGTAACCTTTATTTTATGCGTTTCCCCTGGTTTAAGGTTTCGCCTGGTTTATTATCATTATTTGGGTATATTGGTATATTTTCCTTTCCAATTTGCTGAGCCTTTTATAACTGTCGATGCAGCATTTTGGTTTACTCTGGTTGGTTCCTTATGGTTTAAAGAATTAGTCATGATCAATAGATTGGTTGAATTCCTTAGTAAGGCTTGGTCATTTCTTTCCCATATGAAAAGTATTGACCAATGATGAGGAATTGGTTGAAGTAAGAAGAATTCTGTCTAAAATATTTCATGTTGAATAACTGAACTGGTCACCTCTTACATGTATAAAAGTTTCTGCATAGTGGCAACTGTTCTTATCACATTTACCTCCCTATTTTCCTCTTCAGGTCATGAATAACAAAGGCAAAGTTACTGTGGCAGCCATTTTCACCAGTCAAATTGTAGAATGCCCCCACAGTTTGATATTCAAAATTTTTTATTGATCTCGCTGCATGTCAAGGCTAATAATGCTAGATATGGAGTATATTTTCCCCCCCTCACCAGTGGCACATGGAATGGGATATCTTCATATATGGCAACTAGATAAAAAAATTACAAGTACTCAAATGATGATACTTCAATGAAGGATAAGAGGATAGAAAATTAAATGTGGGAAGTAAATTTTGATGTACAGAGAAAGAAAGATTGGTCTGATGGTATCAGACCAAGCCCATGTGTTGGAGACTTGGATGAAAATTATGGAAATGATGCTTCAATGATTTGTATTTTTCACTGATAGATACGATACAAGAGTTATCAATATAAATGGACAATATTTACCCAGTAGCTGTACCAACCTCTACCCCAGTACATCATCAATTCTCTACCTAATACTATCAATAAGAGAGAGAGCTATTTACAAGAAGATTACAGCTAGACATATAGCATTCTTTCAAGGTGATTTATATATGAGGGCTTACCCAGTGCACCAAGTTCGCCCAGTTATTGCAGGGTAGGAGGGAAGATGTGTAATATATGCAGCCTTATCCATGCATGCTGCGCTATAAAATATTTCTTCTTTGGGTAGTAGATATAACCATTAGTGATTGCTGAAAGAAAATGCAATTTGGTAGTAAATTTTTAACAGTGGTCGGGGGATACTTAGGAAAAAAAGATTGAGCTTGGAACTCTTGGAGAATGTAGCCTAGCATGCTGTGCTGAAAGATAAAATTAACATATCAGTGCAGAGTAGTTATTAACTTCATCTTGTTTCGTATGATACATACAACTAGTTGAGCATTTAAGATGTTATCTCTATAATTTTTTTTCTTCTTGTGCATTCAAAAGTATAAATTGTTAAGTGATATCAAAATTGTCTTTACTACTCTACATATATCTTTCTTTAGGTTCAAAGAGCTCAATCGCCTTGGCCACATCTTTTCTGTTTGGCTTATCGCTAGCAGCAGTTTACTCTGGTCTAGTTCCTCCATTTACTGAAGATACTGCCAGAGCTGTAAATGTAAGTAACAAAGTGCTATTACCTGGAACAGCTTGTTCCATGTTGACTTATATAATTTTCTATGTTATCTATGCTGATGTGTCCTCATTCTCCTATTCAATGAATTGCTCATGGGTCCTCAAGAATATTGACTGGTAATGTTCAAGAATCTAATTTGTCTGTTGTGGTTTGTAAAAGGGTTCCCATGAACTAGAAAGCAAGAGTCTTGTTCTATGCTATTTCAATTTTGTTGTCCTATATACTGCTTGTTTCTCTTCTTTTAGAAAATGTCAAGGCATGGGGAAGCACGACTAAAGCAGAAACATTTTTGATGATCAAAGAAGAACTTCAATTTGAAAAGTAAATAATATTTTTATGACATCAGGGAATGGAAAGATGGACTATAGAAGCACCAGGGGAACATACATTGATAGAACACAACCACACTAGAATGATGAACCTAAAAATGAAATCAAAGAACAATAGCAGTCAAGAAGCTTGACTAACCTGAGCTCACTGCTCAGTGCCACACATGTTGAACGTAAGGAAGAATAGCCAAGCTGCCTTCCTTTTCTCTATCCTCCACTTATTTATATCCCCAGATTATTCTAGAGCCTTTTTTGTAACTAACTTGCCAACTAGGTGCCAGCTTAGCACTATTATTAAGATTTATTTATTTACAAAATACTACCACTACTGGATTCCTCCCAAGTTCACTAAGAAGTAACAAGCTGACATGTCCTCTTACACATCTTATAGGTGGATGAATGTGTGTCATATCATACACAAATTGGATATGAGAATTATCTTGCATCAATAGGAGAGGCATGCTATTACCATTATGTCAGTATTTTTTGCAACAACTCTGGTAGGAGCATATCGACAATCATATTTCAAACTACCTTTTTCTAATTTAAAACTTACTAAATGCAGAGGCCATATTCAGTATGGACCTTGGGCAGATTCTTCTCAACCTCTCTCCTTGCCTTTGAAACTCTCTTGAGCTCCTGGATTTCTATAGTTCAAGTTCTTGCAACTTGAATGGCATTCTTTCAATATGATGTTTGGTTGTATTGTTATTTTATTGCATAAATTTTAAATACGCCCCTTTATGTATTTCTAATTTTTTTCAGTTCTTTCTTGTGATGGTGAATTGATGAATATGTTTCTTGACTCAGGTTGTTCATGTTGTGGATGCAAGCGGTATTGGGCATGGCCAACATCCTCGCTCATTCGTGTCTTTGTTTTCTAACACTCCAGGACATTTGTCTGAGGAGGTTGAGCTTATCAATGAAGGTTTTACTTGTGGTAGAAATGAAGTTGTGGATTTTGTTGCATTTACAGTCAAATATGGTTGTTTGACCCATGAAGATACTGACATGGGATGGAGTGAATTGGATGTACCAACAATGGTTGGTAGTAGTGATTCTCAGGACATGATAAAAAAGAGAATTTCACGTGTTTCAATTGATACAAAGAGTGCTACACGGTGGATTCTGGCAGTCAATATGGAGGAGGTACGAGACTTCAAGCTTGAAGGTATGCAGATTCAGAAGCAAAAATCTCCTTTCTTTGGGTTTTTTTTTAAATATATAAATAATTTTATTTTTAAATTGCCCATAACTTTGCTATATATTTCTTTCACAAATTTCAGCAAGCTTGAAAATCTAACTTTATACTGAGAACAGATCTTTCTTATCTGAGTTTTGAGCTCCATTACTATCTATCCATTTCTCGGTTTGTCGCATAAACATATTTGGTCGGCATAGGTCGTGTTAAGAGTGGTTTCGTTTCAGTTGAGATTCACACATTAATGCGTTGTTACACATAGTGATCCTCTGCAATACATTAATGCAGGTGATTCCAGAGAGTTAATTCCATTAGATAAGAAAAGCAGTGTAAATGGGTGGCACATCGTTCAGTTTTCTGGTGGCAAAAATTCACCTAGGATGTTTAATCTGACTCTTATCTGGGCAGAAAATTCTGCCCGAGATAGTCAAAAGAAGCGGCAGAGCAATCAACGCCCTCTTCTCAAATTGAGAACTGATGTAGACTCTATCACACCTAAAGTGTCACAAATCCTAATGAAGCTTCCATCTTGGTGTTCTTTGTTTGGGAAGTCAACGTCGCCATACACTCTTGCTTTCCTAAACAATCTTCCTATCGATTTTTAGGATGGATTCATGGCACGGCATATGAAAACTAGATTGCTGGACAAAGGGGGTGTTTTTGGTATTCACTCAAGAACCATTGTTTAATTATTTAATGAGTTCATATTTCACATGTACAGACGCGGTTCTTTTTTGTGAAGGAAAGAATAGCTTTCTTGTATGAGAAATGTTCTGCTAAATATCATGTGACAAGCTTTGTCATGAAGTTTAACCTTTATAATTCTGCTGGCCAATGGTGCATGCCTATCAGATCAACTCCTGTTTTTTACCTAGCCGAAAGGTCGAACACTCGGCCAAACAATCTGGGGGTTGAAGAGACCATGCTATCTGGTGGTGCAGCTGCCGATGCGATTTGCAACTAAAGCTGCAAATCGAATTGGAAGGAGATGATACAGTATTTGCTAGAACTTGAATTTAGCATGAATTCAATTGAGCTCGATCTCAATTTACAGTGCTACCCAATATATTCTAACTCAATTTGAATAGGCTCATTTCAGCATGATTATCAAAGAATTAGTATTATTCTTGACTAAAATATTATCAAATTTGATCCAAACTCAATTGATATTTTAACTTTATTCAAGCTTAATTAGGTTAGCTAACTTGTTGTGTCCAATAATGGAGTCTGAGCTCGATTAATTAAAATATTCTCGAACTTAAGTTCAAACTTGATAACTCCCTCACATAATATATGAGTAAATTTGCCTTACTTATACTCCTATTTGCAACTACAACCGACAGTTTTGTTTGCTAAACATAAGTCCAATTAAGGCGCGGTGGGAATTTCAGTGGCTATAATTAGCCTAAGCATGTGATTGGTGTATATATATATATATTCAAGGTGTTAATTTGACTTCTCTAAATTCAGAGGTGTTTCAAAAGAAAGATCAACTGTTGCCCCCACTATGGAAAAAGTGGTGACATTATAATGCATTTATCTTTTACTCTTACTTATATTGATATAGCCATTATGAACTCAATAAAAAACCCATCGATTTTATAAAAAAATAGTAATTTTTAAGAGAAAACTAAAAACAATCCATTTTATTAATTGTTCTCAATATATATCAGTAAAATATAGTAGTTATCTGTTGTTCTCCTAGAATTTCTCATTTTTTGAGGTATAACTCTTAAAATAACTTCCCACAATAACAATCACGACATCTATACACTTCTCCAGAATACAGATATACAAATCAGCATTTACATTATCAACACATAATACGATGCATCACAACACATTTACACCTTATAAAATCATAAACATGCATGCTACTATAGATCAACTTAGACATATTTGAAAGGGAGTTGACTTCCTAACATTATTGTTCCATCAAACTGGTTAGATTTAATAAAAATTAAAATAAAATGACAAAAAATTTTAACTCTTACCTCAAATAACGTAACATAGTATATACTCGTCAAAGAAAAGGTCATCTAACGTCAATTCTTAGTCAAGGTCGACTACGATTAATCTAAAGCACAAATTATTTGAAAATTACAAGAACATAATTTGTATTTTTAATCCTTTTAAATTCAACTAACCTGTTTTATTTTCTTATCTTTTTTTTTTTAATAAATAGATAATCTGTATTTTTCATCATCGTACATCCGTTAAATGCTCTATTTAATCCTACATAATATGGATATGACCACAAAGAACCCCTAAATCATGCATACAAATGAAATTAAACAAAATAACGAACTTCAAATCCCTCTCTTTTATCTGATTAGAGTTTCTTTACTCAAGGTTTGGAAATGGAGAGATGCATTTGGATTGTCTAATCAAAGATTTAGTAGAATTCTACATATGCTTTGGAGACACTTTTTTAGAAACAAAACAAAAGAAATTTCTTTCCTTTCTATTCACCTTCTTACTTTGGATTTTAGAATTAACGTTGAAAAGTATGAATTTTTTCTAATGACATCCAATGCATTTGGAAAAGAAAACCAAAAAAAATTCTTTTCATTTACTCCTCATAGGGACTTTAAATATATCCATCAAATGGAATCGTGAGCATCTTTACTGCAATCATTGGCTTTTAGGGACTTCTTTTTCTATCAAAATTGCCCTATTCTTTGTGGTGCAACGCCTTCCTTACACAGCATATCATTATGTAGTTACAAATATTGATTCATCTAAACTATATTCAAAATCTGATTATAGTAATAAATTTGCTAATGTTGTTGCTTCTTGTAGGGAAAAGCTGTCTATGGATAATTCAAGATTGTTTTTTGTTTCAGCAAAAGTCATGCTTTTCAGACAGAATGTTGTTACAGAAAGACATATTTTGCTGTTGTTGATAGGAACCATAGAATGCCTATGGTTACTGCTACTAGGCTATATGCCTAATTTTTTATACATTACTCCTTTGCGTTTTCTCTATGCTCATATAATTATATATATATATATATATATATATAGTAAATAAATTATATTTTAGTTTGGCATATTTTCAAACAATAAGGAAAAAGGAAAAAAAAAAAAGGTTTTGATTTGGTTTAGGTTTTCATTTTAAAGCACACCCTTAATAAGTGGTACAATAGCTTTAGTAATGGCAATAGTGTTGTTTTTAAGAAGTATATGTAGTGGTAATGATAATGTTCTATTAATAGTTAGGAATAGTGGTAGTGGTTATAATAATGTAGTGATGGTACAATAAAATGAGTGATAGTAGCAATTAAGCTAACTTAATAAAGGCATCGTAGTTGAGAGACTTGTCGGTAGATGTTATGTGCATATTGTGCTTCTCAATATGAAAATGAGTGTTATGCTTTAAACAATATGTAATATTAAGAATAGAATGGAGAAGAATTGGGTAAATAATCAATGCATTTTCATGTGGAAAAATGGTAAATAATTAGACTACCCTTATTTTACTAATCATCAGTCCAGATCGATTAGGAAATGCACTTAAAATGTCACCCCCAAATAAGACTCAAACCTTAGGAAAGAAACAAAGTGAGATACAATGCCCTTTGTTGTCCCAATCTTGGTTTGAACTATTCTATTATTTTTTTTCTTTTTTAAATCAATTGAAGGAATAGAATGAACTACTTAAAACTAATGTGATCAGTGACATAACCTAACATCGGAGAGTGTGTTTTTCTTTTTTTCTTTTTTATAATTCTATTGGTATCAATTATAGATTTTAGAACACCTAAAAAAAAGTAACCAACATTATAGAGTCGACTTTATCACATGCTTCAAATTAGGCGGCGGAAAAAAAAAAAAAAAAACACAAGTTTTATGAAACGTGACAAGAATTTAATGTTGTTCTCTGTGTGTGTGTGTGAGACACACCATTGAAACGGAGAGAATCTCAGCAACAGTATATAGTATCCTACTGGATCACTGAATCCAATACAACACCCACAACAAGAGAGAGAGGGAGAAAAAAAAGCGTTAGAGAGAGAGAGAGAGGGGGGGAGAAAGGAAATGCCTTCAATACCATTAGGAATAACACAGTCTCCATCTCCATCCACATCTCTCTCTAACAAAAACAATCTCAATTTCAGAAAACTTTCTCCTTTACCATCCAAGCTCCGACATCCATCTAATTTCTCTCTCTCTAAACCAGGTACTACCTCTTCTCACTTCAGTTTTAGCTTTTAATTCTTATATGGTCATGTTGCTCGTTGATTTTTCTTTATTTTTTATGTTCTGTTCTTGCTTACCCACGATGTTTTTAGAGGTTGTTGCTTGATTCAGTAGAAGTAAGTGAAAAGTTCACATCGACCCAGAGTTTATTTTCAATGAATTTGATCAGATTTATGGGATTTATTGGAGTAATTGATGATATAAAGAGATGAATAGGTTTAAGTCATGTCTAACGTTGAGCTGCTAGAGACTGGGTCAATCAATCATTTTTAGCATGGGAAGTGTTTCAATTGTATAAAGCGGCAATTGAGATTTCATATAAGTAACTATGGAAATGTTTCTGCTTGTAAATAACCCATGAAGTAAGCAATGCAGCTTCGCAAATGTCCTGACTTGATGATTTGATTGTGGTGGCATGAGTGAACTCCTTCCATATCTTAATCTGTCGGTGTGTGTAATTAAAAAATGATTTATACATGTACTTCTTTTCATTACCATTTAGGTGGATTGGATATGAATTGGAATTAAATTCAGAATCCAACTTTGAGGTTTGGCTGTAAAAATTGCTACCTCTGAGTTTGGACTTTAACCTCCATTGGATTGCCAATGCTTAGATTAAGCTTGCAAGTACAGATGTGATTCTATATTTATATTTTGGTACTTTTCTACATGGAGGCTAAAGCATTAATTGAGATGCATCACATGAAACTAATTGAGGGTGTTGAGTGATGATTCCAGGCTTTAAACTTAGTGCCTTCCACTTTAATACCGTGTTAAATTTTATATACAAACAACTTATTAACAAGATCAGTGGTACGTCTTGGTCTCTTTTCAAATATACAGTCTATAGAATCTACTGTTGCAAGAGATGTGTTTGGGCTCATAAGATTCTGACAGCCTTTTCCAAATGTGAAATCAGGAGTATGCAAAGCCAGTCAAATTGTCGAACTATTTCCAACAGTATCTCCTGAAATTGTTGTTCGGGAGGCTCGGTTAGAGGACTGTTGGGAAGTGGCTGAAACCCATTGTAGTTCTTTCTTCCCAGAATATTCCTTTCCATTGGATTTTGTCTTGAGATTGGACAGGCTGGTGGCTATGCTAGCTGGATTTTCAGTACCAAATGGGTGCCATCGAATGTGTTTGGTGGCAGTGATTGGTAGTTCTCCTAATGGAACTTTTGTCTTTGGAAATGAAGACTTTAAAATCGGTGGTTTTGATGGGCGAATCAGTCTTAATAAGGGTTACGTAGCTGGTATCCTGACAGTGGATACTGTGGCTGATTTTCTTCCTAGAAAAGGGCCCCTCAGGCAGAGAAGGTGTGTCTATTATTATTTATTTTTATTACTATCACTTGGCTTGTGGGTTTTCTTTTAGGAACTTGGTTGAGATTATATATTTAAACTATCAATAAGATAAGAGGGGTACAGTACTTAACACATTGGGACAATATCTAACCCCATCATTTAGAGGCATAAAGTGCATCTTATTGAAAGTCATGTAAATGCTAGTGATGACCCAAATTACTGTATGATGACTCTTGGATTTTGGGAGTATAGACAACTCATGTGCAGTTTCTTAGATTGATTTTTTTCTTTGGGTACCTAGTAAATCTATTAGCAACAACTGTATTGGATAAATTTATTTCACTAAACCAAGATTCTTCAAATTGAGATAGGTATAGGTATATATGTAGGCTTGGTGTATAATTCAGATTATGTAAATCAATCACAATGGTAGAAGCCGTAAAGTAGATATATGCTCTCTATAAAGTAAAAACCAGTTTCTTGGTCAAGCATCGTTGACCTCTGTTGTCATCTTCAGTTCGCCAGGTTAATTTGATTGTACCAATATTATAAACAAGCTGGTGAAAATCATGCTTCCTTAAATAATGGAGTTCATACACATACCGGTTTCTTCTTTCAATCTCATAATTTAGAAATGCTATGGTCTTGTAATGGAGGTTTCTTTTGATCACAATTCACACCAAACTTTATTTACTTTTTTGTACATTATTTTCTAGCTAATTACTATTAAAAAGATTTTGCTGACTAATTCATGCGAAACCCCTAGTGTAAGGCAGATCATAGAATGTTCAATCTTTTTTTTTTTTCCTTCTTTTTTTTTTTCTGTCCTTTTTACTACCAAGTGCTGATCATGGTGAAAAAGAAGTTTGTTCAAGTTTCCCAGGTCACCTCCAGATCATATAGTCAAAACTCTGTGGCGGTTTAAGCTCCATAACCCTTGTTGTGCTGCTACTTTAATTATATTTGGACTTGACATATATCATTATGAAAAATATTAAGGCATTTTTTCCTCAATGAATATTTAAGACTTATAATCTGTTTGTCCTTGTCAGTAGTGAAAATGATGTGCTCAAAATCAAGTTCAAGCACGATCAATTGACTCAAATAAAACAAGTCTCAAGTCAATCACAAACCGGCCCACTAAGGAGACAATTCACGTGAACACCTTGGAGATTTAGATGGAAAATATAGATCAAATGATGTAATTATAATCCCTATTTGTAACATTCACCAAGTAACCACAAAAAGGATTGAAAACCACGTGGAAATCAGATCAAAGAAAGCAATAAAACCGTGAAATCCACTTCCCCCCTTCAATCCCAAATTCACGCCAATCACTAAAATGATATATATAATTCAAGTACTCAAGTAACAGTCAATCTTACAAGATTGTTGTCCACGAAATACAACCACAAATATGTCCAAGAAAGATTCAAATCTACCCTAGATATGACTCACTAGAGAAGAAATGGACATACTACAAAGATGGAATCGATATGACTCACAATTCCCCTTCGTCACACTCGCTACAATTCCAATTCTTGGATTGAAATTGATAAGATTTTTGAACTAAGGAATGAACCCTAATTCCACACGTGAAAGTGTATCTCAATTATGCAAAAAATGGCCTCCTCAAACCCTCTCTTAAGAAAGTATTTATACTTGCTACTCCTACGATTAGAAAGTGGTCAAAATTACAAGTTTGCTACTTTTAAGATAGCTAGTCCTAAATGAAAATTACAAGGAAATAAAAGTGTCCCAAAACCAAAATACAACCAAAATAGTTCATAAAACAATTATAAGGTACAAAATAACACAAGTCTTCATGATCCAATGCTTTGGAATAGAAAACAATCGCAGCGGGTCTTTGATTGTCATCCTGAATATGTTCTATGTCCATCAATTGTTGTAGGACATATTGGCATCCCATGTAGAATTATCATTGTACCTGTAAGATTATTCTCAAATATTTATTAGGATAAAAGGCATAAAGTAAAAATGTGAACGATTTGGATCATCATCCAAATCGGGTTCTAAAAATGTCGACGGTGTCGAAAATTTTCCCATCAGAAAACTTTGAGTTATTGAATGTATGTCGGTGCAAAGCATGTAGAGTCATGAGTACATATTCAGGCTGTGCCCATTTGTTTTTGTGGAAACATTTTAATGATGGGAAGTTCTAAAATAGTTTGAGCCTTATACACTTGTCTTACTCCTGAACTTGTGCATTTTTAACTAAAAGCAAGCATTAAGCCATCCAGGCTATAACTGAGTGCTGCGTAGGTGATGTCAATCTGGTTTTCTTAACATTAGCCTGTGCAGAAACTCTAAAGTCTAGCAAAGATGTATCTGGGGTTTTGATGAGTCATTTTGAATGTCCTGCATTTACTTGTTAATCATACTCAAAAAGGAAGTTCATAATTTTTAAAACTGTGATTCCATGTTTCACATTAAAGATCTATACATTAATATTATGTTTGGTTGACTTCATAAAAGTGAAATAGAATGGTTATTCCACCCCTACAAATATATTCGTGCATTTGGTTGATGGAATTACTATTATGGCAAATGAGAAATAGCTATGAAATGCAATTCCTTTATAGGAATAAAGAAATAGCTATTCTTTGGCCTTTTCTAATATATTTCTATAATGAGACCTCAAAGGAACTACAAAAAACAACTATTACTTCTCTATTCTAATATTGAAGGATTCCAATTATATTTCTACCTTACTCTATTCCGCAAACCACACATCATAAAAGCTTCCTTCTTTTTTTTTTTTTTTGCTTTTTTGGCCAACAGTACAGTAAAAGTTTAGAGGTTCTCTTTTTTGTCTCATAACAAGTGCCTTGGAAACAGTTGTTAAGATGTGGCTCTTAACTTAACACTCATTTAAGCTGAAGCATATGTATCATACAACCCTACCTTAGTAGAATCACAACTTTGACTTAGTGTTTGATCAGGTAATTGATAATAATATTGCATAAAACACTGTTAAACTTTTGGCAAAGGATAAATTTGTCTCTACGAAAGCCAACTTATGTACTTTATTAGCTCATGATATACCAGATTGGAGAAGATGCCATCAGTGTCATTAGTAGAAACAGATTTCATTGGTCATACTTGCATAAATCCCAAGTTCTTGAATCTTTCTTAGATACTTCTACCATACAAGTTCACATAAAACAATTACTGGAGCTCCATTTTAGCTTTTGTATTAGATCTTGCACCAACAGTTTAGATCTTACTTTTTCATGGGATAGAATCATCACCTATGAGAACACAATATCCAATGTATGCCATCTGTAGAAGAACAGTCTGTCCCATAAACATCAGCATATTGTATGGCACCACTATGCCCATTGTTTAAATACAACAATCGTACTCCTGGAGGATTTATACTGAAGGATACTGATAAGAGCATCCCAATGACATTGGTGTGAGGAACTCTGGAAATTGGTTTACCACTTTTGTTACAGAAGTTATATATTCACAAATCACAGTAAACTATTATCCACCTCATCCATGGTATCAACCAGATTTGGAAAGAGTTTTCTGGTTTCACTAAATTTACGTTTGGTCCATATAATTATCAAATGCTTTTTATCCTAATTTCTTTTGCCTCCACCATCATAATATGCTTTCTTTGACAAATACAGATACCTTTCTAAGGAGTAATTTTATTGCTAAGTATTACCCTCTATCACTAGGCCTAAGAGCCTGTTTTACATGTTCCATTCATTCATGAGATGCATAAACTTTCTAGTGGCTTCATTGTTAAGGGGAGAAAAATGTTGCTACGATCCTTGATAGAATTCCTTGCTTTCGGAATGCATGGGCTATTAGTAAGACAATTCCACCTCTTTCAACAACTCCAACATAAACTTTTTGTTCTGGTATCATTGTGCTTCTGATACTGTCAAGGTGAGCTCTCTGTCAAGTGGACCTCATCATTCCTCTAAGGGCAGTTATCAATCTTATCCAAGAAGCACTTTTAGATGGAAAACATTAATGGATGCCTTAGAAGCACTTGTTAAGTTGCCAAATAAAATTTTTTTCCACCTTTTCCTTGTTTTTTCCATAAAGTTTTAACTAATGTTGGAAAAAGTTTGGTTTTTCTGCCTTTAATAAATACCGCAAGGGGAATGAGCAGAGGCCTAAGTTGAGCTTCTACTACATATTTAGCAAGGGCAAATTTAATCACTGTGACCAACAGCATTGCACACAAATATTAAACAAAAAAAGAATTGAAATAAGAAGTCAAACAATAAATAGTCCGATGAGAAATATGCGCAAGTGACATGGGTTTGTACTGCATGTTTAATCACTGTGTTCATTGTCAGTGTCATATTTTGGGCCAAGAATGACATGGGTCTTGCTTGTGGTTGGGATGTCCAAATTTAACAGTTGATATGCCAATAATTTTCTTTTCTTTAAGTTTTAAACAAGGTTCATTGCCTTTTGTTAAACAAGGTCTCTTCATGTATGAACTGGTGGTGTTTCTGCAATAAATTATGATGGTCTTGTAGGTCTCACATTATTTATCTGGGAAAAAAAAAAAGGAAAAAAAGAAAGAGAGAAGACAGTCAATTCCCTCTGTTATATGAATGAAGTTGTATTGGCCTATGATTGATGGTAATCTTTCACCAACTTGCTTATGTCTCTTTGGGACATCAGCAAAAGAACTACTCAAGGGTAAGCAGAAATTACTAATTAGCGACCATTCCTGTGAAAAGCCTTTTGCCTTTGTTTGTTGAGTTATGTTTGTCCACCAAATTCAGCATAAACTCTTCTCCTGACAACTGATAACTAAATTCACCTTCCCAAAACTGAAGCATTAACATTTTCGATTTTTCCTATCTAGGACTGGAATTGCATACATATCCAATGTCGCTGTTCGAGAGAACTTCCGCCGAAAAGGTATAGCAAAGAGGCTCATAGCAAAAGCTGAAGCTCAAGCAAGAAGCTGGGGTTGTCGTGCTATTGCTTTGCACTGTGACTTAAAAAATCCTGGGGCAGCTAAGTTGTACATTGGTCAAGGGTTTAAATGTATAAAGGTGCCAGAAGGTGCAAACTGGCCTCAACCCAAGATTTCTCCGGACATCAAATTCAACTTCATGATGAAACTTCTAAAAAACTAATATTATTCAGTGAAAGCACTTCAAAGACTACACGAAAAGTTCGAGAGGGAAACAAGAAAACAGATACTAGAAAGTAGCGTAGGATGTAGAAGAGAATGTGCATTTTAAAGTACTTTCTAATTGTACATATGTAAGCTAAAGTTATTAGCAGCTTCCATGCTGCATTAACACTCGATTGTAATCAATTGTTGATGACATTATGGTATGCATGTAAGTTGCATTTTACAGTTTTGTAATTTATTTTTTGGAGTCTTATCCCTCCTAAATTTATAATTTACGATTTGCCCTCTTTCCGGATCGTTGTTCCATTTTTGGATATGCCAATTATTCCATTTTTGACATGCCAATTTATGTCATCCTCATCCTTATGTCCCAAGTCAACTCCAGTGGCATCAATACACATATGTTCGATCTCCCTCTTCCTCCTTGGAACCTTGTCGTGCCTATAGCATTGTTTAATTCACTAAATCACTGTTCACAAGCTCGTTTCATTTCCCCTCCCAACCATTAGAAATCATTCATTATGATGTCTTGCAATCATCCATTAAGTCTAATCCGCACCTCATATGATATGTCCTTTTTATGGATGATTACCATCAATATTCATGGATGTTTCTAGTGCACCAGAAGTTTGAGGTGGCATGTCGTTTCAACCACTTCAGAACCCACACTGAGAACTACTTCCCTATCAAAATTAAATTTTGTCACGATAATGGTGGTAGTGAATTCTAAACAAAGAACGCTCCAAGTCTCTTAAGAGTATGGATCACCCTTGACTTTTATTCCCTGATACCACATAACAAAATGTCAATGCTAGATGCAAATTTTGGCTTATTGATGACGTAGCACAGACATTTCATCTTAATTCCAATATGTTATAGCTTTTTGAGTTAATGCTGTCCTCACTACTGTCTTCATCATAAAGCACTCGCCTATTGCCTCCTCACAGATCTCCCCATGAATTGCTTTATTATAAAATACCTTACTATGGTCTGCTTTACACCTTTACCTACCCAAGTTTTTTCAGCCATACCTACCTCCTCAACCTAGTCAAAATATGGCTGGTAGTACCTAGAAGTACAATATCAAGTGCAACACTAAGTATGGGATGAGCATAAAGGTTCAACTAACACAAATGATTGACTATTAGGCTTTTACGAAACAACCACCTGACTTCATCCATCCAAAATACCTCATCATGTGTGTAAATATTAAAAATCCCTTTATTTGGCTCGATTAATTTAGTGGTTATCTATTAAATTTAGAGCAGTGTTGGTATGACCATGTTTGTCAACCCTCGGGGTTATAACGCTTTTGTTCTCCTTTATTTTTTATGACATCCTCTTTACAGATAACAACCCGGTTTTCCTTTTTTGTCCGGTTTGACTTCTTTTCTGCTAGTTTGCAATTATAGATCTCAAGCATCTTTATTCTTCCTTAGGAGGGTATTCCGTATGTCCTAGGGCCTCCTCCTTCCCTCACGTAGTATATCTAGGACTTACTCAAACATCAAATTTGCGTAGATTTATCTGCATATCCTTTTCTAGAGGCTTCCCACTTTGTACGTGTGGCTTGCTTATGTAGTTCTTGGATCTACTTGGGTTTATCAGCTCGTTAAGGAAATTAAGATCACGATTTAGTGCCCCATCATTATGTGTTGTAGTAATCTTGGTGCTGTCTATCTCTTTATCAATTTGCTCCAGCATGATCCAATAAAATATTAGACACTAACTATCACTTTATGAGTGAGAGAAACTAACCAATGGTGACTTTCTCATTCAGTATATACCCATTTGACAACAGCCTGTTGATGTATTGACCAACGACCACTACACTTCTCACTTTTATCGACCAATTTGCCAATCCATATACTTGCAACATGAGACTAAAGAGACGTATTACCATATGTAATAGTATATGAACCTTTTTGTAACCCTCGATATTTATGTAACATTTGGTTACTGGTACTAGACAAGACAAGAAATACTGGACAGTATAAAATAAGGAGGACTGGACAAAAAAAAAATGTTTGTTCAGTACTGGATAAAGATTTTTATATTGTCTAATGTTTGGAATTGCAAAGTACTGGACTGAATATAGTAAATTTGACAATTATACCTTTTTAATTATATCATGGTTATTTATACATATTTGATATTATTATAAGAAAATATAATTTGAAGAGATTATAAATTATATAAAATAATTCGTGTAAATCCACTGATTGAAAAAATTTAATAATTCATATTATAAATTATAATAATTTATATTATATTTAATAAAATAACACATTACTTACTTTTCTTTTATCTTAAAAATGATGTTCCGATATAGTATATATACATGATAAATAATATATAACATAAAAGAATCTTGACTTGAAATTAGAAATAAACATGGTTAAAAAAAAAAAAACTTATGTTATATTATTTTTCTCATGCTATGTAATTTTCTCTGTTCTTATCATACTGGAAATCAAAACATGAGTTTGGAATCAAGTTGAGACACGTGATGACCTATTTATACATGAAAGATTGATCCACCACCACCATCCCATTTCAACAGATATCTAAACGCACGGCGACAACTAGATAGAGAGCATACGACGAAGATAGAAAAGCAAGCAAGGGAAATCTAAACGGACGACGACAACCACAAGTAGAGTATGCGTGGAACATAGAAAAGCAAGCAAGAATGTGAGAAAGAACCGAAGGATATGAACTTGACAGTGACTTCTAGTATGATGACAGCGACGTTCGAATAACGGTCGATTGCATGATGAATCCCATTGTTGGAGCGGCGTCAATGGGTTTTCCTACTGCACTTAAAGGGCAAGCTAGTGAGGCGCGGATGAGTTCGAATGAAAAGAGTTTGGAGAGATATGGTTTGTTTGTAAAGAAAAAAATATGAAGGGCAAGTTAGAGATTTCGAAAAAAATGAATTTTTGTTCAATACCAGATTTTTTATACTTAATTACATATGGTACAAAAATTTTCTATTTTGTCCAATATCACATTGAATTTTTGTTCAGTACTTTTTTCATGAATGACAACCAAACGCAGGACAAAAAAATTTATCCTATCCAGTAATATATTTTTGTAACAACCAAACGCTACCTTAGGGTTTCTTCTAACTGGAAATATAGGTACCTTATCACAGTTAATAGAAACAAAGCCTATATTTGTGCATTTATTTGCCTTGTATCGTGATGCACTACCATGACCTTAAGACAAATATAGGTTAGAAAACAGGGAGGGGTAGTGAATTTAACTAACTAAATTAAAGTGCAACGTAACAAGCTTGATGATTTCTAATTGAGTATTCTAGTTTGGCAAGATCAACATCCTAAATTAACTAGAAATAAACTAAACATCAAAATGCATGTCCTTATGTGATAGTTGTCATTAGCCCAAATGGTGAGTCCTTGAAGATTGATGCATTAATTCAACACCTTGCAAGGTTAGACACAACATCGCAACCTTATCAAAACCATCCAAAGACCAACGAGCTATCTCTTGATAGGCATGAAATTGAGAGATAGATTGAGTCTAATTGAAGATCTAATTATTGTGTATCAAATACGTTCACGAACTAGTTCAAAATGCTTGCTATTTACGGTTCAGTTCAATTGTTTAGACCGAATGAAGCTATATACCTTTTGGTTTAGTTCACAAGGTAAATTAAATAATCGAAAATCCTATTAAGCCTTCATATAAAACAAAACCAAATTGTAATTCTAATAGAAAATTTGATTTTTTTTTAAAAAAATTAATTTAGGTAGTTTGAACTAATTGAATCGTTTTGTATGATTTGTGCTATCATCCCTATCTTTAAAAACGGTAATAGCATATTTGCTTTATTGAACAGAGGGGGAATAACAACATTATTTCCTCTCTACTCATAAAACATGTATATTATTGTATATAATCGACATAAATAACCATCTGCATAGTAGGAAATTCTGTCAATTAATGAATAACTACTCATATGTTGAACCTTATGCATGGCTATTACAACCCTCATTATTGACATATTCCCCAACTACCTTTCTTCTTTTTTCTACTTTTTTACCTTAGCTACACAACCACAATCTATTCCTACCACCACCACAGCCACCAGGGTTCGAACTTGTAGAAACCACCATGGCTACCTATTCCTCAAACCCACCATGACCTCTATGATTCAAACCAATCAGATCTACTACATCATGCAATCTTGATTTTATTTTAACATTACAATTTAGGTGTTGGGAACCCAAGTCATAAGCTCTATCATCCTAAATTCGAATTTATCATCATATCTTTAACTCTTACATGTTAATACCCTTATAACGACCTTATGTCCACTAAATCGCATTGGCCCAGATTCTTTTGTTAACATGAAACACCTTGTACATCAATTACATGAATTAGTTAAATGACAAAATTTGCAAAATGTGTTTTCAAGACTAAATTTATTAAAAATAAAGCTTTAGATAGCATTTGATTACCATTATTTAATGACACTCGATTGAATAAAACATTAATATATTTTTTGGTTTGTATATTAAGCCAAGCTCAAAAGAACCTCAAAATATTCAACAAAATTTAAAAATTTTATACCACATATTTGATTATGCAAAAATTCATTTCGCAATGCAAAACAAATATATTTTTTAAATTCCCAAAAATAACCATACACCAAATCATGTTCAACATGCATACCATCGCTATTTTTAAACTAGTCAAAGCTTGATTCTAGATTTCTACAATGTTCTCACATCTCAAAATTTTGTATCATGTAATGTACAAACGAAACATGATTAAAAAAAAAAAATGAATTATACTATGCTATCCTATTCTTCTTATGTTGTTCTGTCCTATCAACCAAATGCTATTTTACATATATTTGAAATTACTTTAGCATTGGTTGTGATAAATATTGCCCTAACAAAAGGTGGTCTTGAGAGGTGAAATTATAGGAGACTAAGATTTGGATAATATATTATGGCTAGGGTTTAAATAAAGGTACATGTAATATAAAAATTTACATCATATTATTAGTCTATTCTAGATGTGTTTTAGTACAATTAAATAACACTAGCAAGTGTGCACCCACAATGTGTGTGCATAAAATAAAAAAGAAAAAAAATCATTAATAGATAGCTAACCAAATAAAATATAAAATAGTTCGTAGTAAACAAAAACTTAAGTTTGCATTATTAATTGACATTTATTGAAAATTAAGAATATTGTGAAAGAGTATAATATGATACTGATCATTTTATGTAATTAATTTGGTCAATTTAAATGTTAAACTAAATCCCAAATGTCCCTTTTAGTTATAGCTGTGTCCTTTTAGATAGATGAATGAATAGTAAATAGATAAAATCTAAAATAAATTTATTATGCGTAATAACTTATCACAAACTAATTTTTTGGTTAATTTGGTCAATTTAATTATTATGATAACATCCCTTTTTCTCCTTAAATAATATATATATATATATATCTTCCTCAACTTTGAGCAAGCAATTTTACTGTGACCATTCGAACTTTTAAGTAAAACTATTTTTCTTTTCCTCAAGCAAACGTAAATCTCCTAAAAATAATTCTTTTGTGCAATCTAAAAATAGACTTTATTGATGTCAACGAAACAATTATTTCATTAACCATCAACAGTTCCAAAAAAATTACCCATGGAAGAGTTCATATAACCAAATGGACTTTCTTTATTGATATCAACTAAACAATTTTTCCATTAACCACCAACAAATTCCATAAAAATTACCCATGCAAGTGTTCATATAACCACATAGAGAAGAAGAAATTGACAAACTATTCTTCTCACTACAGTCATTAATCAACTATCTTTCATTCTTTGCAAATGTTTTCTCATAAAATCTTAGTGTAGGGATCTGTCAAATGGGAAATTGTTGAAATCTTCTCAAAGATTTTTACCTCTGCAATGATTATACATGGCAAATAACATTATAGATTGCCAATTATGATGAAACTTTAAAAGCATTTAACAATAGCAAATAAAAAATATGCCACAATTGAGTTTATATACATTAAATATCAACATTGAGGCTCTCTTACTTATTCTTTTTCAAGTGACTTGCTGATTCTATATTAAGGAATAGAGTTCGTCCCTATAATAAAAAGCGCTCTAAAATCAACATCGATTATTTTTTTTTTTAAAAAAAACCCACACATATGTTATGTAGAATTCTCATGTTGAATGTTTCCAACCAATAGCATAGTTTTTTCTCCTATATATCAATCGATCATGGTTGTATTACTAATAATACTAATTAATAAAATGAATGCATTGAAGCACCACCTATTTCAAAACTCTACATAATAAACAAACAAAGGAACAATTAATTGCAAACAATCATCTAATAATAAATAGGAAATATGGAAAAGAGATAAGAAATGCAAAATTTAAAATAAAAAACAATGATTATTTTTTCATAAAAAACATTGTTTAGTGTCATACGTGTAATCGCAATGTCACTAATCTCTTCATTGTATATGTTTATTCATCTGGCATTATATCCTTTATGCGAGCATTTTTTACATCCTAAAATATAGTGATGAGAAATTTTAAATGATGAAAAAAGAAAGCAGCTAGTGCCAAGAAGCAAATGCTATATAAATCATGAAAGCAATGAATATAAGAGTTAATAGCTACTTATGTTATCGTATGTATGGCAAGAACGTGTACCAAAAATGAGAAAATGGGAGGGTGCTTATAAATTATGAAATCTAATCATAAAAAAAGAACAGCTAAAAAAAAAAGAATAAATAATAACAATTTGATTAAAAATAATGGAAAAAGGTGTAACAGTGAAGAACTCTCTTAATAATAATAATAATAGATAACGGGCCGTAAAACATTGAAAAGGGCTTATGGGCTCAATCCTCTCATATATGTTGGGCCTTGTGGGCTCTCTTGGAATTATAGTATCGTCTTTTTTCGGTGTAAGGATTATAGTATTATTGTCAATTTCTCCCTCTTAATTGTCTTTCTCTCTCACTCCTCGATCTAAATCCAACGAATCAACATCCTCAACCTTGGAAAGGTAAATTACATCAAATCAAGTCAAATTAAATCAAATTGCATCTCCATTCATTTTCAACTTGTTCAATCCATTTCACGTTCGATTCCGATTTGATCTACTAAATCGTTTGCAATTTTCTTAGAATCTTGATTCGAATTTGGTTGAATGTTGCAGGAAGTATATTGATCCAGTTGAGGAGAGAGAAAGAGAAAAATGGAGGACGTGAAGGAGCAAGAACAACACGTCGAGGACAATGCTCCAGAATCTTCCGAGAAACCCATGCCTTCTTCCCAAGATGAGGTCAGCTTCAATTTCATTGTAGAGAGAGAGAAGAAATTATTTTGATTTCTGACTCGAAGAATATGTTATTTCATTTGTTTAGATAACTTGGGAGCATCCGAGACTTATCGTATCGGATAGTCGGATTGGTTAGTTAGATATTAAGTGTATATAAAATCTTGTTTGAACCCTGTTCATGTAGAACATATCAGGGTTTGGGTACAATGCACATGGTACCTGTACTTTATACTCACCAACTCTTTTGAGCAGGTCTATATTAGATATTTTCCCGTGTATGTAATTCAATTCGTAATAGTGCTTTCTGAAATTGGTTCTGTTGGTTTCAGAGATGCAACGTAGTAATTAATGGTTTTTATGGGGCTTGTAAGATGATTTATATGATGGTTTTTTTTAATTTGAGGTTCATTATTAAGGTCTGAAGATGCATTTTGCAACTTGATTTATTTAAGCTCCATGGGCAACAACTGCCTCCGTGTGTTGGATGCTTTATGGATTTGTTTCTTTCTAATGCTTTATGGGGCCTCATTTTTTACCTTTCCATTTTTACATAGCAGGTTTAAAGATGGGTACATGAAAATTTTATCTCCTAATAAATATCTCGTTATTATCAAAAAGAAGAAGAAGTATGTACTTTTTTGCCATAATAGATAAGCGGCTACTTTGCTATAGAAGAAGGTCTAAAGCTGCACTTGAAAGCGTTAGGTTCTATATGGGCTTGAGATGAGAAGTTTGGAATAGCTGCAGTTAGTGACTAAAGGTATTAATGTTACACATTTTGGAACTATCATCAAATCTGGGAAAAAATGTTACTTTATTTTCCTTTTCTGTTTTTGGTTATAAGTATTCGCAGTTTTATTTACTAAAGTTAATACAGACAAAAAGCAACAATACTTTGAAAATTATATTGTGATCATAAGAACTAATCTATGAGTTTGAAACAAGAGGGAAATTTCATTGCTTGCATTGGTTAGTTGTAGGATTATGAAAACCTAATGTGTGGAGAATAGCTAGGTCTCTCCTTCAACCTTTCCTTGACCTCCTTGGGGACCAGTATAATTTATGATGCTGAAAATCTTAACTTTCAAGTTTATTTAACATATTATGAATATCTCACTGTGGTCAATCTGACACCTTTGACTCCTTACTTTCTGCTTACATGAGTTACCCGATATGTGGGGGCATTAAGGCCCAAAGTTGGTGTACTTGTATCACAAGTGGATTCCAGAAAGGCAATTACCAGTATTGTTGTCTTTAAAGACTCCTTGGTTATTGCTAAACCAAAGAGTCTTAACAAAAAAGACTCTTAGATTAATACGTATCCGTTTTTCACCAGGAGGCAGCAGTAAAGAAAAAGTACGGAGGAATCGTGCCCAAGAAACCTCCACTCATTTCTAAGGTGATTCTTGGCTGCTTTATTTTTATAATATTTGCATTTCACATATTAACATCTACATTATTCTACGATGAAGTGGATTTATAGCTATGATTTTCCTCTCAGGACCATGAACGTGCATATTTTGATTCTGCTGACTGGGCTTTGGGGAAGGTACTTGAATTTGTCTCTTATTTTCATTTTGAAACATGAATGCGGAGTGATCCTCATGACCTCAATTATCTTTCCAACACTAACAGCAAGGTGTTGAGAAACCGAAAGGACCTCTTGAAGCCCTTCGACCCAAATTGCAGGTATTTATCTGGACATCTGGTTTGTCAAACTTGTATAAAATTATCAAATTTTACTTTACAGTGTTTTAACCATCTTAATAATTTAGCTCTGTTGTCAATATAGAAAGATTTTAGATGGACGTCACATGACTCTTTTGCCTGCTGAATTTAGTGTTGGCTACAGAACTGGAAATTCTGGTTCAATCCCTAGCAGAATTGTTCCAGCTGTTTTTATCTTTATTATTACCTTACAAAAGAGAAAAATATTACGAACTAAATACTGGAGATTAAATGAACACATAAGTCAATGGAGGAGATCAAAGACATTAAGGCTATGCTTCTTTCCATATTGTAGTTCCTGGATGAGAAACAGAATTTAGATTAAATTTGCTAATTTTAGCATTGGTTTGAACAGCAATGTCATCACCTGGGTCCATTTGTTGAAGTCAGCTTGTAGGAACACTCTTAAGATTTTGATGTCAATTTATGCTTAGTGTAGTGGGAAATGACATTCTGCTCTAGATGTTTGGCCTTCATTTTTCCCCGTTAAAAAGACTATTTCTGCAATTTGATAGGTATTTCAATGCTACAGCAAACCTATTAAACTAAAATAGACTTCATCCAAGCATAAAACCCTTATATATATATATATATTTGTTTATTATTAAGCATACTTGTGAAGGAAATCAGATTAATCCTAGTTTTAGAAAGAGGAAGAAATAAGAGAGAAGGCTGTGGGAAAGGCAACAGCATAATTAGCTATGATTGGCCATGATTCTGTATGGTTTAGTTAGGGAATCTAGGTTAGGATAAATGCAGCTTCTTGAACTTCAAAGCGGAGGTGAAGTTACAAGTGAATGCAGAAGCAGAGAGTTGGTGATGAGCCATAATTATATCATTGAGGTTGAATTGACATCTGAAGAACTCCCAAGTACAATTCTTTAAGATGTTTTAGTTTGATAATTGGGAGAATAACCATTCCCATGGAATGACTAAACAAAAAAGCCATTCCCATGGAGTTTCAGCAATGATGATTTCTGTGGTGAAAAAGTAGCTATCATTTCTGTTTAAGTTCATGTGGAAATACTATTGAGAAAATGCTGCCACCTGTCTCCTTTATTTACAGAACACCATTAGAGGAATTCCAATTGAAATTAAGATTTCATTGCCAGTCTATTCTTGCAATTGAATATGTTGGGAAATGAATAGGCAGAATGAGAATGTTGAAATATTATAAGGTCAAGAAATATTGATTAGAAAGTTGATTTCAACACTTCTATGAAATCCAAATCATTACTATGATTGCTGTTGTCTTGTGAAATATTAAACAGCAGGAAGTCATAAATGTCATGTGAACACTCATTCAGTTGTTGGAGTGAAGCTTTAGAAAATTGGAAGCCTCGGGAGGCACCTTGAGTTGCATGGATGGAAAAATCAATTTCTCTTCATATCTTGTTTGTGGCATTTTTGAGAAGCTCCCGTAAACTCTGTTGATGTACCTATCAACAAGTTATAGATGCTATTATTAGAGAATACGATCTGATTAAAAAGATATTGGTAAAAAAGAGTTGTGATAGCCTAGGGAGATTTGAAGAAGGTAAAAGGTGATTAAAATAAACTCGGGGCAGTAGATAATGGGTATGACTTTGAAGAAACTAGGCTCCTTCAAACTAGTTTGTTTAGCGCACCCCTCTACTCAGCCATTCTCAGGTTGGGTGGGAGTGGGGTTTGTTGGGGGGTGGGGTGGGGTACATAGGCGTGATCTAAGGAGCCTAGCAAGCCATTTCTTTGTTTGAATGTAGTTTTACAATTAACTGATAATAAAGTTTAAGCTTGTGGATATTTACATTTACAAATTCACACTTCCCCATACTTGTGGGTTAGGAGTTTTAAGTTGAAGTCTATCAAGTACTCAACTTAATCAGATGAGTTAAAACAATGGCATTTGGATTTAAACTCTTGATAACTTGCTCTATTAACATGTTAAACTTAATATCATAATCAATTTGTCTAAAAGTTTGAACTTGTAGATATAGTATGGTTTTTATATATATTACTTAACACAATTCAAACGAGTGCATGCAATAACACAAATCTCATGCATTTCATAGCATCGATCATTCTTTAATACATTGCCCACTATTCCACATTTGGACAAGTACAACCTACAATGTAATTCCATGACAAACCATTTTTCAGATAAATCATAACCCAAAACAATACTGGTTCATGATCATGCTCCTTACACCATTGATAATCAATATCATTATGCATGTCTACCATGAACTGATCTATTAGTGAAAATCAATAAAGTTTCCACAATTGTCAGTTTCAATCTTTTAGAAGGCTTCTAATGGTAGTCAGTTATCAGGAATTCTTCTGCAACATAAACAGATGATTGCAGCCTCATGCAAAATTTCTTTATAAGTCATTGTTCTAGAACACTGTCGTGTGGCAAAGGAGGGGACTTAGATCTACGAGACCCTGTGAACCAATAAAATATAGGTTATTCTGACTTTAGATAAAAATAGTGGATAGAAAGGCTACATTCACATAGAAATGCCCATTGGGACAGAAATGGAATCAAATGTGTCTATATCATGGTGGTTAAATCGATCTATATGGAGCTTCATGTAATGAGATCCGTTTTGCAGGAAGTATATAATTGGTCGATATGTGCATAAGTCCTTTAATTATCACATGATCTTTGCTAATATGGCTATAATTCGGGTTGACTTGTTTCCATTTCTATATCAGTTTCCTTTTAGAGTAATTATTCAGCCCAAGAAGTGTATATGAATTAAATCCCAAGCATTCACTGTTTGTTGCTGGAAACCCCCACAAACTGCCATTCCTTTTGAATTCTGAGAAAATCCCTTGTCACTCGGAAAAATGTTGCATAATAACAACCATCAATGCATTTTTCTTTTTTGTAGTTACCACCTACACATTTCCCCTTGACCATAATAATCCCCACTGTGAAGTGGAGGAATTCTTGGTAAGGCAGTAGTATTCTACTTCTGGCCCAAGGTTTTTCTCTGCAAAGCATCTGATAGGATGCGAGATACAGGAAAATTTGAGCAAATTATCTGAATAAATTGGGGAGTTCATTGAACCGGACCGAACTGGACCAAGCTGCAGAATACGGTTCCTTTACAACGTCGTTCTGTTCGATACCTTATATTAATCGAGCTGCTTTGAACCAAATCAAAACCATATTGCTTAATAAAAAGAAATAATATATATATATATTCTGCCTTCTATTTTATTGATTTTAATTTGATTAACCTATTCTACTTTATTGCCATTGAATAAAATATATCTAATTTAGCAGAAAAAAGAAAAACAACTTAAATATTTTTTACTTAAAGGTAATGTTTATATTGTAGTATTGAATAGTACAAAAAAATTTGGATAGTATAGAATAAGAAAAATAAAATAGTATAACTCTTGTATTATGTTAGCACTAGATAAATTTTTTTTTTTGTGATGTCCACTATTCTAATATACAAAATACTATATTAAGCATGATATACAAAATAGTGGTTAAATTTTTTTGTATTTTTGTCCAGTAAATTTGATTTTTGTATTATATTTTAGATAATACGAAATATAAATATTTTTTTCAATACTTTAGGATCATTAGTAACTAAGAAGATATGCAAATTAAACAAGACAAAAAGTTTTGCCTAGTCTAGTATCATAAATTTTTTATAACCAAACAATATCAAAAACTCTTTTAACACTTGTACGTCGATATATAATTGTTTGCCATGGTATGATTCGAGCTATTTTGAACCAAACCAAAACCATATTGCTTAATAAAAAGAAATATATATATATATATATATATATATATTGAGAAAGTATTCTACCTCCTATTTTATTGATTTTAATTTGATTAACCTATTCTACTTTATTGCCATTGAATAAAATATATCTAATTTAGTGGAAAAAAGAAAAATAACTTAAATATTTCTGACTTAAAAACTCTTTTAACGCTTGTACCTCAATATATAATTGTCTACCATGGATGAAAATTACTTATATTTCTTTAGAAAAGAGATTTAAAAGTAAAGAGAGTCTAAATGCAAATAAAAATAAAATGTATCAAAATCTAACCATAAAAGAGATGGTAAAAAAAAAAAAAGTAATCAGATCCGAAACTGAATTGAACCACCATTTTAAAGTGGTTTTGTTATGCTCTCTAAACTGCTTAAACGATTTGGTTCGGAACGGGGTTGTGAATTGAATTGTAAAATATGATTCTGGTTTAATTCAACCTTCAAACCAGACCAAACTGTATTTTGCTTACCCCCTAGAAAATAATAAGCTCAAAGCCTCGAAATTAGTTCTAATTGTGTCGTGCTTTGGTAGTATACGGATTGCTTATATGATGCATTCCCTTACTATCGCATTGGATTTCCTGGAGAATTGAATTAGGCATTCTATAACTTTCGGTACATCGGAAAAACTTGACTTTAGTTAATGCATTGCTTATGGGATTTGTGTGGTTCTTTTGTTAGCCAACACAACAGCAGACAAGATACCGGAAGTCGCCTTATGCTCCATCGAACGGTGAAGGTATGCTTGGCTTGCTTGAACTCCTATGATAAGCTACGCACAGATTTTTAGCTTTCCTGTATCAGCGAACCGCAATTCTTCTTCCTTTTTTGTTTATTTTTATTTTATTTTTTTAGTAGGATGTAATAAATTTTGTCTTTTTTGTAGGAGGAAATGCTCCATCTGAGGAAGCTACTGCAAACGAGTGAGGATCCTTATCTAGGCTCATCGGCTCATT
Organism: Laguncularia racemosa; assembly: GCA_037954665.1. Lineage (NCBI taxonomy): Eukaryota > Viridiplantae > Streptophyta > Magnoliopsida > Myrtales > Combretaceae > Laguncularia > Laguncularia racemosa. The sequence continues at coordinate 447,730 of JBBMOL010000013.1, read as the reverse complement.
AGCTCATCAGCAAAGCTAGTCAGTAATTCTTGTTCCCATTTACAAGGGGACGATGCTTTATTGTGCTACAAATAAAAGAGTGAATGTTTCTGCAGTTGACATTTGGAACCACAATTTGTAGCGTTCCTAGATCTTCTCAGTGGAACATAGTTTTGTTGTATGATCTAAGACCACTGAACGCTGATATCGCAAATGAAGTAAGATACTGGTGTTGGGAGTTTTCTACCATTTCATGCTTATGTAGACCTGGTGGATTTGAAGGGCAATTCAATGGTTGCTTAGAAATTAGGAAAGTATGATTTAAGGCTTTGATGGAGCATAATCATACTTTTCTACATTACTTACTAAGATAAAGCTGAGTGAATGAGAATGAATATATATCTGCTCTTAAGACCTCTCATATGTCCTATGTGATGCACCCTTTTGCGGCATTTGCACTGCACTGCACTTGCTTTATAAGATAGAATAAAGTGAGAGTAGAATAAATATTTCTCGAGGATAGACTAAACCAGGAATCTGGTAAGAATTACTTTTTGGGTGATTGGAATGGAATAACAAGTTCTATGTTTGGTTATTTAGGTGGTTCAGAGAATAGTATTAAATAGTTGTGAAAAAAGAAAAAAGAAATCGAAAAAATAGTCTCTTTTGGGCAAAAATTGAAAGTTGTTAACTTTTTGTATTGATAAGGTATTTTCAAACATAGTTAATCAAGTTACTCAAGACTACTTACTCTTGCATTTTCTGAAATTAAATATTAAAAATTTTTCTAATATAGATTCTCATTAATATTATACTTTAGTTCACTGTTCAATTACATTTTAATCCCGTTTCTCATAATTAGATCTTTTTTTTAACATTTCAGAAACAATGTAATAGAAAAACAACTAAATCGAAGATCAAACAATGTAAACGTGTATGTCTAACCCAATTCATTGAAGGACTATTACATTAAAAATTAAATTGTTGTGCTTTATATTGGTTGCGTTGGATGTGGAGGAGCTGGAGCACAAGTTGCTACAAGCCCATGAAGCCAGCCATTTGGAAGGAACATCGTTATTAGTGATGTAAAGGTTAACAACAATTCTTCTTGCCAGAGTTTTGTATAAATGATTTGGTGGAACAATGTTGGAAATAGTGTTTGAACTGTGTAAAAATTGAATTCGCAATATAAACTCTGTAGTTGTCAACATGACTTAATTAGAACTTTCATTGTCAACATTGATCCGTTATCTCAATCATTACTCAAATCAATCAGAGCTTGACATGTGCCCTCCATTTATTGACTGTTTGATTGATGCTTTGTCACCGCCATATGGAAAGATAGATAGTATTTCTAATAGAGCCAAAACCTTTCCTCTTTTTCCTCCTCCTCTTCATACCTAATGTTAATCAAAAATTTTCGCATGGTCTTTACAATCCTCCATACCATTTTGATCCATTAGACCTAGACAAAACCTTTAGCAAACTACAATTTGGTTCACAACCTACAAATTGCCAATAATTTTAAGCAATAAGCTAAGCTCACGAGAGTTAAGAGGTTACATATGTAGATTTCTCAAACCTAGAATTTTCTTTACTACATCTAAATCTTTTATCTCAAATTTTACAGTAAAATTGGCATTCAATTTTTGAATATCAAACAAACTCTCTATTGTAGTTAAATATATTGCAAACATACAACAAGATATATATGTAGGAGCCACTATCCATTCTCTAGATATACACACAAGTCTTATGATTGCTCTACTAAAAATTGTCAAAACATCTATACAATAACTTGAGGATTGCTTAAGTCCATGCAAGTACCTTTTCAATATACACACATGATCCCCCCTTCTTTCAACCACAAACCCTACAACTACTACATTACAATATGCTTATCGAGATCTCCATGCAAAAATGTAATTTTAACATCTAAATATTTTAACTCTAAATTATGCATGGAAAAAAAAAAAAAAGGTAAGGCATATATTGAAGTATGTTTAACAATAGAAGAGAACATGTCATGGGAATCTACACTCTACTTGACTATAGCCCTTAGCTATATGATGTGTTTTTTTCTTGATGTCTGTCTTTCTTCTTAAATATCCATTTATAGTCTTCTTTTTTTTTTTTTCATAAGAGGTGGTTGCTTAAGTTCCCATGTACTAATCCTATGAAGAGACTCCATTTCCTCTTGCATAATCAAAACTCATCTTCCACATAGGGTTACTTTTCTCCTTAGGAAATAGGGATTTGAACACTTAATCCTCTCTACTATCTATAGTGCATAAACTACCATGTCATTGAATCAATTAGTAGTCTTTCCTGATCTCTGGTTGCAAAATAAGGTTGAGATATCTTTAAAGCTGTAGAGGGGTCAATTTGCAAGATATAACTTATGGACTAAACCTAATACCGATTAATTATATTTAAGATTAATCTTTCGTATTCATGGTAATATCCAAATAATTAGATTTATTTTTGAGATGCATCAAAATGGTGGGAAGAGATTAATATAAATATGAATTAATGAAAATATTGTTTAGGAAAATTTTGGGCTAGACACTATCTATAATTCCACATTGCCCTAATATGGGCATCAATAAGGCGTTGAATAAATAGAGGGCATATATTAAGCTTTGGTCAGATTAGAATGATGATTAAGCAAACAAAAGGTTAGCTACTATGTATTAAGAAGTACCACTTTCAATCAAGTGTCACATTTGGCATCTTCAAAGTGCTGATAATCAATTGAATTTTCATACTAAGTCTAGATGAAATTCTCGACATTGTCACCGACCTACTGCCAACAAAGGGCCTAATTTTAACCTACCAGAGAGCATTCCATAATTAGCGCAAAAAGTAAAACACAAATATCAGAAGAAATGAAAAGGTTGGTAATAATTTGGGCATCTTGCTTTCAATATTGGGTGCCCATTTTACCAGACTTATTTTCAGAAAATTCTCCAAAATACTGACCCTAAATTACACATACGCAACAATTACACATCTGGAAAATAGATAATTTTTTGTTTTATGAAATTAGTTGGATAAGAAAGGGATAAAGAAGATATAAAACAAACTTCCAAGACTGGTTGAAGAAGTTAATAAAATTGGTGATGAAAACACAAGGTTCTTTTGTTGACTTACATTATACGACCATTATTACTTATCAATGCTTTTCTCGGATCCTGGTCCATCATTTGAATAAACGACATTATATTAACCGACATTGCACCGATTAGGGTTAAAAATTAAAAATAAAATAAAATAAAATAGGAAGATGATTTTATAATTAAATAGTGACTTTCAATGCTCTGTCCCCTTTAATTTGAAGTCAGCGGTGCATCTCACAAGGCATCACTCCAGAAATTAAAAGTGTCCCGGCCATTTAGACGGCGCAACATCTTCTCCATATAGTGATTGTTCAGCTTGCCTCATGTGACCTATATAACTAGATTATATTAATGTTTGATGGTTAACAGGTATTTTTAGAATACTTATAATCTAGTTAATAAGAAAATTTTTATACTTTTTAACATTAATTATAAGGTAAGTATATAGTTAATGTAAAAGTTTTTATTTATTTTAATTTTTTAACAAGTATTAATGAAATATCCCTTATCAATTTCCTCAATAATTATATATTTATCTCTCCATAAATGTGTTCATATTTATCTTAGCCTATGCCTGTTCTCTCTCAAATGGTCACAAGAGAATAGGAAATTTTTAAGCATTCATTACTAATCCCTAGTTTCAAGTATATATCCTATTCCTCCCTCTCCCTGCTCTCTCTCCTTCTCTATAAAAGAGGCACTATTTTGCATGAGTTCTTGTCTGTCATCTATCTTTGCTGTTTATACTTAATCTGTCATCTATCTTTGCTGTCTATACTTAAATAATAAATTTCGTGATCTGTGATTGAAATTGTCAAAATCAAGAACAATTACACTGCTTTCTGATGGTTTCTTAAAAGTAATAAGATGAACTTATTTTTCTGAATAAATGATGGCATGCAACGTAATCTTTGATTAAATATAGTAATTTAGTTGGATGAAGAACTTAAGAGCTTGATTAGGATATTAGATATTTCAAAGAAGACTATGGCACCATATATAGCGGTTTTAAATTATAATTTTTCTTTTTGAAGCTTTAAATTTTTTAAGGTTAAATAAAAAATAATAATCAGTTATTGTTGAAACCTTCTAAATTAAGATGCAAAAAATAGAACGATAATAATGTATATATTTATATAGAATAACAATAATAATTTATTTTTAGTATTAAAGCTGATATAAAATAGCAAAGTTCACGGTCATGTATATAAAATAGTAATTCATGTGGATTCCAAATTGTCCCTTACATTTTTAGGTTGGACTAAAGTCCTATAGTTAGGTGACATGTGCTTCTGGAAGAAATTGTTCCTAGACTCACGAATCTTTGTCTCCTTATAGAACATGATTGGTTGAAAAGCAAGATTAATTGTTACTATGCTTTGATTAGATGTAGGTAGAGTTTTAAATTTTATAAGCGCGTTTTTATTTTTGATAATTTTTAATGAAGTATGCATATATTTTGATTTATTATTATTTATGATCATTTTAATAATAATTTTAAAATATTATTAAAGAGATATTTATATATTTTTTTATAAGTTATGTGACGATGAACTCATGCTTCGATGTATTATGGGATGATTTGCAATTATTAAAATATGAAATAACTAAATCGATGCCCTCCTATGTGATATATCTCCCGAAAATGAAAATAAAACACTCCTCCCGTGCCCATCCATGCTCAGAAAAAGTGAATAGACCATTCTTTTTAGCCTTTTGACTTGAGTACTTTGCCTATTCGCTAATCCAAACCCTAACCCTAGTTTTGCCAAAATATTTTGAATTATGTTCATAGTGATATTTGCGTCGAAACCAAATAATCATAGTCTATGCCTGGTAAGATGATATAAAATATGGTTTCGATCCCGAGGAGATAATAAATGTTTGCCCAAAATTTGCGGCAGGCACACGAGTGAATATTGGGATGGTTGACAATTTGGAAGCTTGTAGTGTTGCTTATTTGCACTGTCCTTCCTGTCTAGCCTAGTCTAGGATGCCTTTTTTGGTGGCACCTTCGATGCCACTGCCTTTGCCAACTGCTCTTTGAATGGAGAGTTAATGTCAACACCAAAACACACACACACACACACACACACGAATGGTGAATGCACGAGGCACTTGCTTGTTGCTAGCTAGCACGGGTCAACCACGAAACTTTTTGTTTCTTTTGTTTTTCTTTTTGTCTTTTCAACTTTATATTATAGATTTATTGTAACCATAGGAGTAAGGACTTCGACAATTTTTATACTTTGCATAGGTTAGATTTAGCAAAAAAGTAGATGTAAAGGCAAATAAAGCTTTGTATTTCTATGTCCATATTTGTGTATCGACATATATATATATATATATATATATATATATATATCAGAAGGATAAGTATCCCATGACGATATATGTGATCAAAAACAAAAAGAACTTAAAATTAAAATATTTCTACAGTGTGTAATATATGAAAAGTTGTTTATGAATAAATTACCCATTAAATATGTAACTTTTTTATGATTTTTACATTTAGCATTAAAAAAAAAAATTATACCCCTAAGAACACATACCATGTTCTAGAGTGTAATAGGGAGCTTTAACATAATAAGATAGATATTACAAGTAAAAAACTAAGTTTTACGTACATAGTAATGACACTAATGGAAAAAAATTAGGCATAATTATAAATACATTTGATAAACTATTACTTAAATGAAAATAGACTTCTTATACTGCCAACATGCTATTTTATTTCTTTAAAACTTTTGAAAAAATATAAATAACTTCTAAAAATTATTGCTAGGATCCTAAAACAAATGTTAAAAGGATTAAAAATAGTAGATTTTTTTGAGATTTTAGTGGTAACATGAAGTCTATATAGACGTTCTAAAAATTACAGAAAAGTGAAAGTCACATTATGAAAGTTTAAGGATTTATTTCTACCTACTTAACTGTTCAAGAGATGTATTTACAATTTCCCAAAAAAGAAATTATATGTAATAAAGAAGTTATTGCATGTAAGACTTAGTTTGCTCTTAGAATATTGGTAAGTGTACAAAGTGAAGTAAAAGAGTCAAACTTGTTCATTTGTAGTGCATCCTTAATTTATGTCCTAATGAAGGAGTTGGATACATTTAATACTCATTGGACCACTCTTCTTCAATAATTACACATAATGTAGTAGTACAAACTAGCCCATTTAATGAATGAAGCAACAATGTGCATTAATTTTCGTTGATAAGGTTCGCCATTGAATTGGTTTCGTTTTATCACTTTCTAATTTTTGTCACATTGCATGCACCGACTAGAACATCTCAGAGCTCCAAACGGTTTAGCCTTTCGCTAATTAATAAAAGCAATGTTACAAAAGTATTTTAGAAATACATCAATTTTTTTTTTCCAAATTATTATTATAAGAAAAATCAAAACCGATTCATTCCATCAGGAAACTAGTGTTTATGTCATTAAGATATAAAAATCTTGATAAAATATGTACATCAAGCTTTTCAATTGACATCATTAGTATAATGAAATAGTTTTTCCTAGATGGATCATGTTTAGTTGTGTTATAAACAATTTCTTGCTGTTGAGGAGTCGCTGATGAGATGGCCTTAATTAAGTAATAACGGTTTAGTAAAATACAACAGCTTAATCAATGCGTATTTAAATATATACTGGCTAACATTCTGATTTGACGAAACTTGAAATTTAGTTGTTATTATATGGTTAAAAACTCAAAAGTAGACAGCTCTACTACTAACGTATATATCGTTATAAACTAGATGCATGTCTTAGCAGTAATTATTTGAATGAAAAATAGAATCTATTATTTAAATCAAATTTTTGCTAGTTAAAATTGACCACCGTAGTATAATTTCTCTTCATGTGAACTATCCTGTTCGTTGACATACCATATTCAAGGCAAACAAAGCTACTTAAATACACACACATATATATATATATATATTAAAAAAAGAAGAAGAAGAAAGATTTGATAAAGGTTTATAAAAAATAAAATAGAAAGAGAAAAAAGTCTATATTTTTATGCATAATAAACTATAATATAGGAGTGTTTTTGAAAATAAAATATGATCCTAGATAAGGAATCTTTAGATGGGTGATGGAAGTAATATTAATTTCAAGGGAATGCGGCTTTGGTGGGGATTTGACTTTGTCATTGTAAAACTAAAACCCCAAAACATCTTCCCTAAGACCCGGATCCCTCTTTCCACCATGTCACATGAATCTCTCAACAGATATTCTGCAAATCTTTGTGCCCTTTCACACATACACCAGTATTCACTATCTACCATATTACTTAATTTTAATTTCCCTTTATTTCCTTTTTACTTCTCATTCTTTTAATGTTATAACTTACGAATTAGGACCACAATCCCCCCCCCCCCCAATATGATAATTCCAATGTTTTTGTCAATCCAGGGTTTGTTAGTGAATTCCGAGTGAAAAACTTTTCACTTCATGACTAGTGAGTGTTAGGGTACTTGATTTTTTTTTTCCATAAATAATTAAGATTACCAAAAAAAAAAAAAAAGAGGTCTAAGCTATATCTATGAAAAATTTATCTCAATGTACTAAATTCATTTATAAATGTTCAGTTTTTAACTAATAACTATGTTTCTTGTTTCACGATATAAATTATCAAATTTCACTTTAACTTTGAATGTAATTATACTCTATACATGGTTATAGAAATAAAACCCTAATAACCAATTTAAAAATACATAACTACATAATAGTTATTCAAAATATAAAACCTTCTATACTATGTAAATCTTCTTTCACTGTTAAATGAATAAGCTAGGTCTAACAATCTTCGCCTCCTACCAAATGAGAGGAAAAAGAAAATGCTATTACTAATATGGTTTTCTGTGGGAGACATTCATGGTCACGTGAAAGATAGTGGTTATGATAGAAGTCAATCCAACAGAACAGAAGAGGTGACACACGTAGAACATCACCCGTGTTCACACTTTTAACCACAAATATATTATAAACCACTGTCATTGTAATTTTCATTACAACAAAAGTCTTACAAGCAACCTATGCAACACTGCTTGTCGGATGGACCAAGTTGCAGTTGGAAAATGGTTTCTTTTATTTATTTGTTTATTTATATATTTCCTTCAAAAAGGTTACTTTCAATGAAACAATTTCTATAGGAATAATACTGAATATTGAATAAGCCTGTTGCACCATTTTTCTCTTTCTTATGTATAAGCATTGCACCAAACATGATGGCGTTGATTATTACCTTGGTGGTGTTATTTCATATTCGTTTGAGCACATTTTTGCCACATCACCACTACCAGTGTCTTCAGACCCTGATCACCGACACGACCACCATTACAGTACTACTACAACTCACACCATGGAATGAAGGTGTGATGGTAATGACGATGATAGCGGTACATAACATTTTAAGGTGAAATAGTGTGGAAGTGATAGCCGTGATGTGGGTGAACATGGTGGTGGATATGGCGTGAGGATGATAGTGATGGTGTGGTATAGTAGTAGTGATGGCTGTGTTGGTTGTGATAGCATAATAGTGTTATATAGTTAATTCGAGGTTTTGGATGAAAATTTTATTTTCATCTTGTGAAAACAATTCTTATATTATTTATTAAATAGTATAAAATTTTTTAAGTTTTATATTATCTAAATTAGACATGAACTCGAGTCTGAATCGGTCTGAACTCATTGGTTCCTAAGTTATAAATATATGAACCGAGATTGACTCGAAGTTCTTTATTTCCGGTTGATTTACGTGAATTAATCCTATTTTTTTTCCTTCAAATGGCCGGTTCATCGAATCCTTTACGAGGTTAAACTTATGAGCCAATTCAGATCGAATTACTGGTTCGATCCAGTTCTATCCTATGTTTAATCTAGCACCTGCACCTATTATACAAATCAAATATTATACATGTTTCGTCGGTGGTGCATCAATACCTACTATATAAACCTAAAATGGTAGTGTGTTGAAATTATGCAATTCTAAATCAAGTTACTTGCTTCTTCGAAGCAAGGATACTCAAAATAAATAGGCAAACTTGGTTCCTCTGGCTCATCCCGGTTTGTTAGATAGGAATGGGATATGGCTCAAGGATGATTTGCATATGCATTGTTCGAGTACATTTTTTTTTTTAACTCACTTCATCTAGTCCGTGTTCTAAATGGGGGGGAATACATGTTTTACTACAATTCTGAATTGGAATAGAGATATTAAGATATAATAGATCAATTCACTTTATCAATAACCTAAGAATTATAAGGGATAAAACAGTGTTTAAAGAAGGTATTCAACTCTAGGATTTTGTATGAGAAAGATATGGGTAATCGTTATATATTTAGAATTTCATCTACTCAGTCTATTTGTTTTATGGCTGATTGAATTTTCTTCTTCCCTTATTCATTGCAAATCCTTTGGGATGTGCATATTGAAAAACCTAATAAAAGTAGGGGCATTCAGCTTCCCAAGTTCAAAAGCCTGAGCACAGTAATTGTACTAAATGGTGCTTTATCATGTACTCCTAACAATCTTTGCAACATTAGCAAAAACTGGAGAGGCCCTTAACATTAAAGACAAATAAATTTCTTCTTTAGGGGATGAAAAATAATATGGAATTAATCTGCAATAACTGTGCATGACTCTCCAAAATTGGATTACCGGACTTGTCCACAAGCAACTCTTAAGGATTTTAGGAAAGCTAACGCTGAAAGAACTAAACCATAAAAAAAAAGAAGAAGGAAAATTTGCTAATCCAACTATGTACACTTCGTGAAGTTTCTCAACATCTATCTTTATAGATGACCAATGCTTGATCCTGTTGGAATCATCAGTCTCTTTGCCGTCTTCAGAAAGTCACTGCAATCATAAAATGTTTCCAGTAAGATTAAAATCAATGCAAAAACACAGTGACTTGGATCAATAACCGGACAGCGGGCTATCTGGAAGAGAGATGAGCCAAATCAATACCTGAAGGGTTCATCTCCAGTGTGTTTGACTGCGCCAGCAGCATCCCGGTAAAGAATGTTGCTTGGCCTCTCCGGTCCATCAATTCCAAACATGTCGGCTAGGTTTCTGTATAGCTCCTCATACGAGCTGAGTACCGACAGGTCTAGTGTTCGGCCTACACTCTCAGACTCCATGAACACCTTACAGTGACCAGTCTCCAACTCAAGCTCAGTCTTTTGGCTATCCTTAAACCTAGCCAGAACACCCACAGAGCCATCGGAAGAATTGGACATCTTCTCCATGTTCCCATCGGACGAGCTTTTGCCCACTGTATCAGCAGAGTAACAATCGGAGCTCTGCTGCTCAGGGAGAATGAGTTTACCAAACAAGAAAATATGCGGTGACTTCTTTTCACCGTTTTGTTTCAGAGAATGCGTCGAGCCCCCCATAGTCAACAGGCAAGACATATTTTCATTGCCATCAACAGCACCAAAGAAATCGCTTCTAGGAAACCGAGTAGGTACAGAGGAAGCGTAACCAAGTTGTTGGGAACCAACAGAGAGTAGACCTGACTGCAGTTTATTGAAATGGAGATCTGATGAAGATAATCCGAGTTGAGCATGCCTGGCTCCCTGTATGCCTGCAGGAATATTGTCTGATACATAAAGTAAAGGGCCGCTGTGTCGGAGGGGGTTGTTGCTAGGATGTGGTGGCTTTGGAAGTTGGTCCATTAGGGGGAAGTCTCTGGTTGGTGATGCGCGTAACTTCTTTCTGGGGGGTGAGAATGGGGAGAGATGGATGGCAGGCACGTTTGATACCAATTCAACTAACCAAGGACTCACACATTTCACATTTTGGAGTAGATCTGGTTCGTCCCATTCAACCTGCAAATGGTTTGTTCAATAAATCGACTAAGAGCTATAGATTGGAAAAATAAGGATCTATAAATTTAATGCAAGGAGTTGTATTCACATGGTATGGTACACATTAAAAGATTTAATTCATTTGTAAGTTCAAAAGCTGGGAGGAAACTTCCAAATAAAAATAGTACCTCCAGGAGCCTCCAAGGCGACTTAGGCCATCGAATGGGATCGGCGACTTTCACTTTGGATATGGTTCCCATGAACCAACTAATGCGCGATGCATCTTCTGTTTCAAATGGCATTTTGAACCTCATGCCGGAGCACCATTGGATTCGCATAGCATTGGAAACCAATGATGCCTTAACGAAGAATTCTGGAGTGCCAGCACGAGGATAGTACATTACCTCAAATGGTTGTCCATTTGCAGCCAAAGATGCAGCCTGAACAACAGATTCAGGAGCCACCCTTCCCCTTGTATCCCCATCAAAATGTTTTGGCAACATATTGGTCCCGTCCTCCCTCATAAACATCGAGTATCCTCGAAAGGGTGAAATACCATTTCCAGAGGTCGAGTTCCACCCTGAAATGTATTCTGCCCCTCCACCAATCCCCCTTTTCGCCCGTCTTATCCCCACGCAGAGGTCCCCATTTTCTGCTCTCAAGAACACGATTGAATCTCCAGCAACAAGCTTCTTCTGGTTCACAAAATTACTCCACCCTGTCGTCAAAAGATGGCGACGGGGAGTCCCCCTATAGATGTGCCTAAACTTCCAACACTCTCCGTGCACATCTTTAGCAATGATTGTCTGCACCGGAGGTTCTGCCGAGTAATCCAACCGAGGAAATATAGTCTCCGCGCAGTAACGCGGGACAGAGAACCCCCCACCGTTGTTTGCATCTGATTGCGTCAGAGTCTTAGCAAAAGATGCAGCCTTCTCTGAAATCTCCATCCCCTCGATTTCCAAAGGGCCATCATCTTCCAATTCAGACTCATTCTTTCCTAGAGGAATCAACCTAAGTTTGGCGAAAACCTCGTCGGTCTCAGGATCAGCCATGTACTTAATAGAAACAAGTCTACATAAGATACACGGGTCAATCCTACGGTTGCGGAATCCGACATTTCCGTGGGCATGTTCGGCATGACCTTGAGGAAAATAATATACTCTGGAGTTTACTGGTGGCATCTGTACCATCCCGCCGGCGCAGGCATGCCAAAGTTGAGAATCCAAGCACTTTTCTTGGGTATTCTTCATCGTTGCCTCTCTAAGAATCTTAGCAGAAACTCTAACTCACAATTAGTCTTCCTTTTTCTTAGCCAGATCTCGTATAACAACAATCTGTCAACAGATAAAAACAAGTAAGTCATTTCATTGAGCAAATTGAAGAAATCTACTACAAAGTAACTGAAATTGGCTCATTAACGAGCTAACATCTTAAGGGTCAATTAGTTTCAATTTCAATAAATCAAAATGTAACAGCATATTTCACTTCCTCTTCATGTAATACACAAATTAAAGCATGAAACTTTAGTAATAAAAAACACATATAACTGTTTAAGAATTTTTTCAAAAGAACACATAAATAAACAATACAGTCAAAGGTTCCACATTAAACCCAGGATTGCTCCAAAAACTTCCAACTTTAGAAGGTAAACCGGACCAAGTTCTTACCTTTTAAGAACTCAAAACTTCACAATACCAAATTCAAGAACTTGGGTTGATTTAAGTCAGACCCAGAAAGTGAAACTTATGAAACAGTATACGCAAAAAGTGAGAAAAGAGTTAATTCTTATTAAAAAGAAAAAGGAAAAGTTGAAGTCTTGGTATGGTTAGGACTTAAAAGAAAGAAAAAGAATTGAAACGGATTAATCTGTTCTTGAAGAGAGAGAGAGAGAGAGTGGTGACTTGCGTGTATGTGTATGTGTTTGTGTTTTGTGGGGGGGGGGGGGGGGGGGGGGGGGTGGTGAAAGTGGAGACAATGAGAGGCTTTTTAAGCGGTTTGAAAGAGAGGGAGAGAGAGGGAGAAGAGAGACACACTACTGACTTTGTTGTTTAAGTTTAACACACACCTGAAGCTTCCTTGCCGACCAGATTGCTTACCTTTTGACAGAAAGAACATTATATTTCATATTTATAGAATATGTTTATTATTATTTTATGTAGGTTTTCTTTTTTCTTTTTTATCTTAAATGTCAATGTAATTATAGAAACTTGTTCTTGGCTTTGATTTTGCTGTCTCGAATGCACATTAGTCGTTGCATAATCCATCTTAATGTCAAATAAAAATTTAATAATAATTTTAATTGAAATAGGATCGCTACCCTACTTTTATTACTTGTGAAACAGCAATTTTTTCCTTTGATTTGTAAAAAAGTTATGTATATCTATTATATATAATATAGATTAGATTAAAAAAAAAGAAGCTCTTATTTTATTCATCCATTAGAAGATAATCATAAAATAAAATAGCAAAAAAAATATCATAATACCTTTCTAACCTTATCTTATTTCATTAAGTTATATGTAATATGATCATAAAACAAAATAATCATAAAAAAATTATAATTTATTTTTATTTTTATCTTATTCTAATAAAACCAATGTAATATTAATCTATATCACGAGCAGTTAAAAGCACTTATATTACTCTTCTTTTATTTATATATGTATTATATCAAATTTATATCATGTAGAAGCTGGGATGTTTTATGTTGCAGATAGATGTGATCGCAACCGTCCAAAACCACACACGGATTATGGGAGTTTATATTACTTCTTGATACTCTCCTTTCTATTTAACTTTTTAAAAAAAGATAGGCTTTGTGGAAATTTTCCAATTTTTAAGGAGATTTTTTCCCTAAATCAGAAAACCAAAAGAAAATAAATGTGTTTTCCTAACTAAAGTTGGAAAATATCTTTTTTAGGAAATACGGTTTTAAATTTTCTCAAGTTATTACTATGGTTAAAAAATAAGTATTTTTCACTCTCCAAGTTTTCTAACAAAAAATATCAAAATATGAAAAAAAAAAAAAAAGAACACAAAAACATCATTTTCCAGAGTTTGTGCTTATTGCTCTGCATATTAACCCGTTCATGGAGTTGTTAGTTTCCTTCTACATGTGCTTTAGCATCTATTATTAATTAGAAAAATTAAATTTTTTTGATAGACTTAATAAGAAAAATTTAGTAATCATACCTGTATATATATGGATAAATTTATACGATAAGAATAAACTAGAGAAATAAAATAAATTTCATTGGACTTTTATTTTTTAATATCAATTCATTTCCTGCCTAGTTGAATGTTAACATAAAAGATGATTTAAATTATAATAAGTACACTCACGTAGGCATTTTTTCCAATTTTTTGTTTTAAAATAAATCACCTCCTAATTTATATAGTAAATGCATTTTCCAAACTTCTAATTTGAAAATTGGAGACTAAAAAGAGGAAGAAAATTGAAAATGAAAACTAGAAACAGATTTTCAAAAGTAAATAAGAGCCGTAATTTTCCACGCTTATTACTTTTCCATGTAGACACTCCCTTAGATGTAATTCATTCCTTTTTATCCACATAATTAAATCAGTATAATATGTTAGAAATCCCACTATATTTAGTTATAATTCAATACAACCTTTAACATTTTAAGTCAGCGATATAAGTAATCAATATTTATACGTTGCATTAAATAAATCGCACTATTGCTATTCCCCTACAAGATGCCAAAAAGTATTGGTATAATTAGACATAAGATAGATAAGGTCAGGTTAACTGGTAATTCGATTCAAATCGGGATGGTTTGTTCAACCTAACAAATGATTCACCGGTTAGGCGAGTCTAATTTAGTTCACATGGTGAATTAGTTAATTAAAGATAAAAAAATAAAATAAAATAAAATTAGCACCGATTCACAAGCCTAATTGGTCTAGAACCAAAAGGCCTCAAGTTGGTCTAAATTGATACATTTATGATTTGAAAACTAGCGATTTAAAGCCGGATCAAGCCTGAACCAATGACTACGTATCACACACACTACTCTAGCTCTACATGTTTATGGAACTTAAATGACAACTAAATTGTAAATTTGGAAAACTTTAAATTAGATAGTGGATTTGATTTCCTCTCTCTATCATCCATTATGAACTGTATATTTGACAAAAAAAGAAGAAGAAGAGAGGCATGGTTTTAGTTACTTACCAATATAGCATGTAAATGGGAAAAATATAGTAGAAAAGCATGGATTTAATGGGTATATACACTATAAGGTTGAGTATGTGTTTGAGAGCCGATTTTATAGGATATAAAAATCTAAGAGTATTTGTGATAATATCGTTCTATAGTCTAACATACCATTTATATTGTTAAGAAAATTATAAAAAAAAGGATCTATATCTATATGTTTTGGGTATTAATAGAGTCTCACTTTTTTAATATGAATTTAAGGGCTTGTACTTCTAAAAGTTACACATTTGTGAGTGTCTAATATATGCTTATTCTATACCACTATTTTTAATATGACACTCTAGAGTATTTGTCATTATTGATACAATTTGGAAAGTACTGTAGTGAATGGGATATAAAAAGTAGTATTCAGTCAAACCTAATATAATTTTGGCCCAAAAAAATCTAATAGAATAAAATTTAATTTTTATTTATAGATAGTTTTAGATATAAAATAAGACATTCTTGAACCCTTTGTGGTTGTCTTTAAAAATATTAACTTTTGAACGCCTTATTCTTAAATTTAATTATCTAGAAATTATACAGCACCACTAATCGTTATGAAATCCATTTGTTCTATAGAAAATAATATGAAACTTAGACTGTTTAACCAAAATATAATTGAGGAAAAATATTAATACAAAATAGACGAATGGTGATGAATATTTTATGTGTATAGAGCAGAATTTTCAATTATGCCACAAGCATAGATCATATCAATTGCTTTTCTCAATTCATTTACAAAATTTGTTTGTTAATTCCAAGCTAGTGTTTTCCATTGGCTGTCCCTAATTCATCCTCTTTAAACTAGAGATTGAATCCTACAAAATCAATATACTTCAAGATACTCGATGGTGATACGTTATTGTACAAAATAATTCAACTTATGTTTTTTTTTTTTTTTAATTTGACGTAGAAGATTACGGCTAACAAAATTTAAAGCTGTTAATGTTTGAAGGACAATCGAGAAGGTTTAAGAATATTATTTTTATGAAGATCATTTTACGTTTAAGGCTATTTAATATAATAAAGTCTGTTATATTAGATAGGTCATACATTTCTTTTTCCCATTGAAAATAATGCAATTTAGCCACATTAATAGTGACTAACATTATAAATTTTAAATTAAAATATAGACCTTCAATTGTGCATTTTAAAAAAAAAAAATAGATTATTAAATGCATATTCAAAAAATATAAACCTTATAACGCTGAACACCTACAACCCTGAACCCTTCCTTACAAATTTCCTTAACGACATTATTGACACATCAGATTATGATTACACGTATATGACAGAGGCCCTCAAATCTTTACATTCAAATTATTCACGTCCTTAAACGTATGCCAAAATAACATAGACCTTGTATTATATATATTACCATACCAAAGCAACATTGTAAGTGTTGCAACCACGGTTTTAAAGGACGTGAAGGGAAATATTAGCTTAATCACTTATTCGGTGCAATGATATAAATATAAATATAGCTAAAATATTTATTTAAAATAGGGAGGATTCTATTGAATTTTAACATAAATATTATCCCTATTTGGATAAAATTTGTGATTCTTATCATTTTATCACCTGATATATATGCTAACAAGCATTTTATACTTTGAAGATGGTACGCTAAAATATGCAAATAAGTTCAACTGCACAAAATATTTCAAAAAAAAAAATCATTTATTGAAAAACTATTGGCTATACTATTTAATAAATACATTTTGTGGTGATTTTTATATTTTAAAATTTAAAAAGTGTTTTCAATATACAAGCTATTGCTATAATAAGAATATATATATATATATAGTTATAGAAGTACCTAAAAATAAAATTGCTCCTATAAATCAACAACTACAACAACTATTCATAAGCCGCCACTAATTTAGAGTCACAATCATCCTTTTTTTTCCTTGTAGTTATTTGCAAGAAAATTACAAAATTAGAATATGGGATATGCTAAGCTTTTGCTTCTATAATTCACATAACTGAAAAATCTTCCTTCTATTTGTTCTAAGAACATGGCAACCCATGTTCGTTGTAGATTTTATTTAAACCATTCTACAAAATAGATGGCTCATTTATGCATCTCAAAGATAGGGAATCTTTTTGCAGAAAATTTTATGATATAGTTATATAAAAGTGATTATATAATATAGTAATAATATATTATTTTAAACCATAGTATATAAGGTTTATTGATAGTATAAATAAAATTGTTAATAGTTTTTTTTTAATACTATCAATAACTTCTATAAAAAATCTATTAATAGACATTATATACTATAATTTGGAATGATACATTGTAATTATACCATATAATCACTTTTGAGTAATTACACCATAAAATCTCCCATCTAATTGCACTTTCCTAGAAACTTTGGGGCTGTTAGTACATTTTGCCAATTAAAATGTACCTTGAAGATAATGAATTCTACCAAAATGAAGCATTGACATTTTATCATTAATTTTTTTTAATTACATTTTTTTCTATGATTACAATGAAGAGGGAGATTTAAATCTAATTCACCCAACATGAAGATTAATGTTTACACTACTAAATTATAAGGGTCTTAACTAAAAAAATTACATCGATAGGTAAGACATACAACATATTAAAGACTAAGAACATAAGATTATCTTTTTATTTTATATTTGACCTATATTTATTTAAAATTTGACATTTTAAAAACCATCTAATATTATTTTGATTTCTTTTAAATTTGACATTTGGATAAATTGTTTTCTTTTTTTATCCCTTCCCATCTTAGGATTCCTTTAAAGGAGCTCTCCTAGGGAACAACAACTGAAAAAGAAAAGTCAACTCCCCAAATTGTGAGCAACCCATTTTCAAGTTTTACGTTCCACGCTTCACACGAGCATGTCAAGATGTTTCCCAAAACAAGTATTCACATATATATATATATAACGTAGATTTCTAATAATCATATAATTTCACTTTTATATGCATTATAGTACGTATCTTCGTCGTGATTTATAAGGGTAGATTGATTTGGTTCATCAGCATTTGCATATAAAAATATGAGAAAAAACAAAAGCAGGATATTATTACGAATGATATGAAGAGGGATGTAACATTTCTTTCATATACTAGTACCGTTTAATACCCAGTTACCAAAACCAAATGCAATTCTAGAAAGCAATAAATAAATAAAAAGGAAGTAGATGTCCATGATGGTATTGAAAAAATAAAACCTAAATACTGATGTAGCGGTGAAAGGGGGTTTATCGGGGTTCAATGTACTTGTTAATTGTCAAAATACTGCTAGGGATTCAAAGTAAGGACTCTGAAATCAAGGGAACAATAAAAGATTGCATTAACCATAGTCAAAGATCATCTTGTTCAAGGCCCTAACTCTGCGGGCAAACTAGAGTTAAAAGAATTTTTAATTGAACAAATCATTTAATTTAATTCAATGTGTGTCATTGGTCAACACGCTATCGATTGTTTTGTTTGTGTCTTCCCGATTCCTTGGTCGGAAAATACGATCTATTCTACATAATATATACGTAACGTAATGAAACAATCTTGGAGATGATTTATTACAAGCCTGCATTACAATTCTTTCTTTTCCGACGTCCAATACGTTTCCTGTTTCGCCTGTATATTATCATACTCTTGTTTACCGTATAATTCCCCTTTTTGACTAAAAATGTTTGGTTAGAAATTTTAGGTATCTGTATATTCAAAGTTTAATGGCATAGAATCCTCTTTCCTTGCTGCTTCATGTGAAATGGAGAATATGTGCATAACACATGTTCAATATTTTGCATTACAATTATCGAAATATTTTGTATGAGCAGATTGTTGGCCCCCCATTTTTCCCTTAAGAGCCTCCTGGTTTCAATCCTCTGATGATAATAATGATAATAAGAAGGAGAAAGAGAAGGAGGAGAAGGAAGAGGAGAAAGAGATCAAATAGATGTTCTCTAAACAACAATGTTACACTCTAGATCGAGTATGTGCTCTATTGTATATTCATATATAGTATAAATATGTAAAGCTCAAAAACCACTTAAAAGATCCACAATATTTTTATTTGACCATCATACTATTCATTTATTAAGTCCTTGCAAAAGGGAATTCACTCAAATCTTTCTACTACCTAGAGTCTAGTCTACAAAGAGAAATAGTAGGCCTTTGGTTTATTAACTATAGTTTCCACAATATCCTTATAGTCATCACCCGAAATCAAAATCTTGAAATGGTGAGGTAGAATCTAGTATAAAACCTTTGCACACACATACTCACTCAAGATTTGGTTTCAAAAATGTGGATCTATTTTGATCTCATGAATTAGTTTCAAAAAATAATATTTGACAAATCACAAGCATCAAACCATAAATTTAATAGTTTGCCCATTATTAATCCATTTTTTGTAATTCTAGCACACACAAACAACATCTCATAGTACTTTACCCACTTGGATTCTACTTAAAATATTGATAATAATCTAGATAATTTTCTAAACCATGTAAAATTTCAAAAATCAACATCTTAAGCACTAAAAATTATAATTTCTAGGCTTGTTAATTGATTGCCCATCCAATTACTTGGCTAATCCTTAAATCATGTCTCATTCTGTGATTCACATAAGGAGTTCTTCTTTAAAAAGAAAGAAAGAAAAAAAAAAGTATATTTAGATTCTTACATGATTATATTGTCTTTGATTTTATACATTTTTTTAATTTCAAATTTTCTTTTATTATTCTATAAAAAAATAGTAAAATAGAGTTTAAAAACACATTTTTAAAAAATTAGAGAAGGGAGTTGCATAAATATATGCATAATGCAAACATAAAATGCTGGATTTCCAATTTATCATTTTCTGTTGGCTTATTCAGCAGCTTGATTTTGACATTCTCCTTATCGATGGTATATTTTAATGGTCCTTCTACATACTAGGGGCTTCTTTCTTTCTTTATTTTTTTTCCACATTTATCCGTCAATTTTAAAAGTGAATGAAAAATAAATAAATGACAACAAGATAAAGATGTGACCTTTAATTGAATATAAAATAGTGATATCCATATTAATAAAGTTTAATATAGATGGTAGGAGAGTATTAATAGTAAGTTATAAGATTAAGATAGTCATAACAAGTAAATACTAGTTAAGATTTTGAGTCTGATAGTTAAAAATACCTGTTAATTACTTTTAACTTAACTATTAACTATTTTTGAACTAGTTATTTATAAAAACCTTGATGTCACTTTATCTACATTCAATAATTAGAAAGAAAAAAACCTTGTAACTTAGATCATGAAAGGAATTTATTTTTGTTGACACTCCTTATCATACTAAATGTATCGTGTGTGTGTGTGGAATTGTTTCCTATGAAAATATCCAATGATAACAATATACACTAATAGACATATTTGATTGAACCTTTGTTTTTCTTTTTTATTACTATGAACATTGTAAACGATGTACTTTATTTTTTCACTGGTGGGTCTCAACCCCAGTAAGAGACATCGTACTAGAAGCTAAGTGTTGGGAGATAAAAGCAAGATTCTGATTTCGGATTACATAATTAGCCCAGGATTGCGACTGAAATTGGAGAATGTAAACAGGGTAAAAGATTGAAAGCATGAGTAGCATGGAAAAGCCAAAGTAATCGGCAATGGACTATGACCTTTATATGCCCAAGTACATGTTTCGTTTTGAGCCTAAACGGCTTGAACTTTGGGGGCAACTATGGAGACAGTGATGGTTTTGCATTTAAATCTATTTATATGGACATTGGACGGTTTAGACATAGGATATAGCCTGAAAATAAAATACTTCTACGCGGTTATAGCGCTTTCCCGCATCTTAATATATTTTGAAATAAATTTTCTATGTTTTCTCTAATATATGTTTTGTGTACGAGAGAAAAAGTAAAAACAAAAAAATATTGAGATAAGTATCAAATATTTTTCATATATGACAATATATAATTGATTAATACACAAATGCGGTACATCATAGGAAAAAATATTGAATAAACGTAGCTAGTTAAATGCAATTATCACTTTTATGTTGTATAATTAACTGATTCAATGATATTATGTGTTAGCAAGAAAATAAATGTTCTTCATGCCAAATTTGCAAGAAAATATCTCAGCCTTCTATTTGAATTTTTTTTTTTTTAACGCATGATTATTTTTCCGTTTATCTACATCACCATTTCCACATCTCCATAATTGAAGCAGATGATAAAATTTAGGATGACCGGTGGGGATATTCACCTAACAAAATAGCAAAATGTTATAAATTTGGGGAAGGTCCTAATTGTTGATTTATAGTTCAGTTGTATGGAACTACATCGAGTTGCATTTTGAAAAAGGTAAAAGAAAGGAAAAAAGTTACAAAGTTATGTAGGGGGGTTTCCATTCTACCTTTTGTATATTAGTTTTATCTAGATTTTTTTTTAATGATTTTATCTCCATCAAATTTAGACAAGGATAACCCTAATATTTGTTCCTCTCGGTCTTTTGAAATGGTAAAAAAAATTATCTCTATTTTGTTTATAATTAGAGATGACAAACGGAATTGAGAAGTTATAAATTAAAAATCTGATATTAATGATGGTAGTAATATTGAAATCTAACCATAAGAAAAGATAAAAGCAAAGAAGAGTATTAATGTGGATCAAATAATTTTTTGAATCGAATTTAAACTATCTCACCTCGAAACTATTAGAATGCAACAACTTTATTGTATATTCCTATATATTGTAGAGACATGCATGGCTTGAAAACCTAAAACTAAAATATATAATATGTTATCATTATATTTTATACATCTAAACTCTCAAATATGTATGTGTCCGCAAATTTATTGTTCATAATAAATCATACAAGAGGAAATCCCAAATATTGCAAATCCATTAATGGTCTTCAAAATAGAAATCAACTAGAAACCAATAAATCTCCCTAACTAAAACTATGTTCGGGACTCCTTATAATTATCGAAGGTACCATCACTGAACGTGTTCCCACACCATAAATCATAACCAAGGTAGTTATGATGGTCAACATCATGGAATTCATTTGCACTTTAAAACATATATTCCAAGCATGGTCGAGTGGTAGAACCTAGTAAAGAGATATTGTGTGCAAAACAAAATCACATGACATACTGCACACAAAGCCTAATAGAAGTATTAATGTACAAACAATAACAAATAATATACACAAGATCAATTAATTTATCTTACTTAAGCTAGCCAACAAGCATATACCCCGTTGTCCAGGACTACATTCTCAAATCTCTAGTGTCCATGAGTCTAATAGTGATAATGATCTATTTTCTATTCTAGACTTACGAACAAATGCACTTATCGATATTATAGTATAGTGAATATTAATATCAAGTATTAATCCCACAAGGATTATGATTATTAGTATTCATCTTTTTTTTCCTATTATTTAATCGTCAAAATCGAACGAGAAAATTAGCAAGTAAATTAAGAAATTAACAATTTATAGAAGCGCACTCAGATATTGAATCCCCCTAAAATTACTAATGCAATTAAGTAATTATTATTCGATTTCATTATTATACTCTTGAATCATGAGAAATTCTAAATTGAACTAATAATTCTCTCAAATTTACTGATTTTTTTATTTCAAATTGATTAATTGGAATCTCTTCCTAATTAAATCCCTAAAATCGCATTACCTTCAATATGTGAATTCCATTATTAGGTTTAATCTTAATCTAGAAAATTTAAATCACCCTATTTCTAAAATTGTGTGCAACTCCTTCCAGTTACGCTAAATCGATTCAAATATAGAATCTTTCAATTTCTATGAATGAAATCATACTTCAAACTAATACATCAGTAATATTAATTTGAAAATAATAAAATACACTGAATGGAATCACAAGAATATTAATAACTTCATTGAATAATAAATAAGAAATTACATGTTCATTCTAAAGTTTATTATACTCTAGTACATAAGAAAATTAAGGCAACATCATATTAAAATTAAAAGCAAAATTATAAAAATAATACATAAAGAAAAGTATGAAAAAATTCAATGACAATAAAATTCTACGACTACTTTAATTCTAACTCTAAAATTCTACATAATTTTATCTATCTCTAGTTGGACTTTGCACCTCCTCATATAATAATCTAATGTGTCATGAAAAGGAAAGTTATATCTTCTTAGAATGAAAAGTTAAATCTTCATAAAATAAGAAAATTATCTTCAATAGGTAGGAAATTGCATCTTCAATATTATTTGTAAACCAAGTAATCTTCAGCAGCCGTGATAGAATAAGAAAGTCGAAATTGCGCATGACACAGCCTCGACATGGCTTCTTGCATGGTCATTTATCCTAATTTGTTTATAAATTTCTTTTCTGTAGATACATAAGCATTGATATGATCATGTTGGTGACTATGTTGAAGCTTTTCTCATAAACTACATCAACATGATCATATACGTGATCATGTACTTGACCATGTACTTTTCAAAATTGTGTAACTTGTTTATATGAACTCCAAATCAAGTGAAACGTGTGTAATTTATTTTCTTTAATCCAAAATTGCTTTAAAAGACCTAAAATCAAAATATGAACAAAATTAGTGTAATATTTAATCAAACGTGCTTATAAAATAGACCAAAATCAGATAAAAAATTAATTAATTATAAATCTTTTTCAATACTTATCAAACTTCTCTACACTTTGTCTTTACTTGTCTTCAAGTAAAAATATATCAAAGGAAAAAAAAAATGAGGACAAGACCACTACACTAATTAATTTTAGTATATATAGAATCAACACTTATATCGCATCTAACTTGTTGATAGCTTACAACTTCAATTTGCATTCAACAATTTATTGAATTAAAGTACACAACAAAATTTGTATATATCTCACTCAATCACATAACAATGTTCTAAAAACACTAAATACTAGAGTTTAATAGCTAATTCATGTAAATTAAAATTTTACAATGTCATTTAAACAAAAATTTATTAACTTAAAATCAAATTTAACATGAATTAATTAAGAAAGTCAATCACACTTTGTTCACTTATCTAAAATGTATACACCCCTTTTTCCATCTCTTTGAGTGTCATAATGTTAAACAAATGTATTTTACATCTATCCATCTTCTAAATTTCTTCCGTATTTATTTTATTTTTTTAGTTGGGAGTATTGATTTTGAATTTTTTTTTTTTGTAACAACATAAAATAGTTTCATTGGTTAATAATTTTCAAACCAAACAATCTTAGATTATTAGGTTTTAGGATACCCCTTCAAACTTCCACTAACTCTATTTTTTTTTATTGTTATTAAGTTCAATTTTGTCATATAATCCTTTTCTCTCTTACATGTGCATATCTACACACATGAGCATAAAATCAATGGGCATCCCCTTCTTTGTTAAGGGTTACGCAAACAAAGAAGAGATTATAGTCCAATTTTCCCTCAAACCATTTATTTGCTTTAATTAATTATTGGTTTCAAGGAATATCTTAATTAAACTATTGATTCTAGCCTTAAAAAATAAATAATTAAATTTGGAGTACTTTAATGATATAGTTAATTCTAACTCAAAATTAATAAGCAATTCCAAGTTGCTTAATTTAAGGCTCCCCAAGCCTTAGCCATTTAGATTGGATCTTGATTCTCATGCTATTGTATATGATCCACTAGATTGAACTATGATGGCAATATCATAGCTAGACACAAACTTAACAAAATGCTTAGTTATGTTGAACACACCTAAAACTTTAGAAAGAAAATTTCCGCCATCTAAAACCAATACATGAATCTAGGTCTTGATATCTTGAATCAATTCTTGCATGAATGCGCTATCATGAATCGACCTTTGCTTAGTTTACTAGAACTATTCAAATTTGATTGGATCTTACCACAATTGTGAACTTTCAAATCACTTATATAGGAGTAGTGGCCTAATTTAGTAACTCTTTAAAATAGGAATGGATAAATTGCTAATTTAACTTATCACTACATTTTCAAGCAGTTTGGTTCATACCCAATAATGACTTGATGATAGCTATTGAGGAGTTACATTTAATAGAATTAAAACATGATTATATTGATTTAATTAGGGAGGGAATCAATAAGGTTTAAATATGGTCTTCCCTAAAACTTAGGATGCACAACTAAGGCTTTTCCATGTGTATCATTCTCTAACCCAATCCACTGATCAATGAATATGACATAGGATTAATATTCATAATAATCTTGTGCTCATATCTTATTCTAAGGTTGATACAATATCAGTGAATACAAATGACCAACTATGTCCAAATCCAATATCACATATCAAATAATGAGAACTTTTTACAGATTATCGTTAATAGAAACACACTTAATAGATAATAAATATGTTTTTATTGATTAAACTCTTATGAAAACTTTGTTTAATATATTGGCAATGCATGTATACACCAAAAATGTATAACTATAGAATTTGGCATGCATAAGTATTTCCATCTATATTTTAATTGAAAAGAACAAAATAAAAACGGCAAGTAACCACAAAAAATTGACATAATTATAACTCCTTAAATTTTGGGTTAGCCTTTTTGTTTTTTCACCTAACTCGGATTATATTTATATAATTTCTATCCTTTTTATATGTACTAGCAATGAATAATTTTTCTTCCCATTTAAAGGATTACAAACAAAATATCGTTTCCTTTTCATTGTGGGAAAAAAAAAATATATTCTTTCCTGAGAAATCAAGCTAAAGAAACATCGGTTCTTAATTATTAAGATTCAATTATTGTTGAAGAAAAAGCCTTCTCAATTGTTGGTAGTACATCTTGTGAACGACCATCTGACCAAACACCTTAAACAAAAATGGAGTTCCGATGGTAACAGAATGGAGGCCAGACATTGATAAGGACCCAATTATATATACGTCTTTGCCCATCTAACAGCAAATTTGTTCCAATAGCTTTATCTATAATTAATTTCATATATGACATCTCACTTAACATTTGTGGGCATTTTTCTCATTATCCCCCACCATCCTAATCGCTTGGTTATAACACCACACTACACAACACTACTCCACAGATACAACCCTGCCCTACCCATTACTGTAGGGTCCCCTATAAATGGGGGATTGTCTCGTGGTTGTCTTTCCTAGGGTGGACCCTTGAAGAGCACCCCTTTTGATAAAGACAAAAGCTAGAATGTCCTTTTCACAGAATAATTGCTAGTCTATTGTTTGTTAGTTTTCAGTGCATTAAAAATATATCGAGGCACAAGTCAATATTAGTTAGATGAGACGTGGATAAATAATTAAAATCACTAAATGAACTTTATATCGTGTTTTATTATTATATTCAAAATTTAAAGTTATTAAATATTATTTTTAATTAAATTTTATTTTTTAATCCTTTTTTTTTGCTAATCTTTTATTTTCCAAGTTTATTATTCTATTTGAAAATTTCAAGATTTATGCAAAATTAATAAAACAACCAAAATTTCAAGAATTTGTTTATATATTATTAACTCAAAAATAAAAAACTCTTTTGAGAATCTTTTTCAAATTAAAAATGAGTTGCTTAAAGGGAGAAGTCCTTAAGAACCTCATCCTTTATAAATTTCAATACATAAATTAATATTATTGAGATTTTTTTTCATTATAAGTTTGACCCCTGATAAATATGTAACAAAACACATCTAAGGAACTCACTTTTAAAGTGGAGAGATTATAAAGTATTAGACATTCCTTAAATTGCTGATTTAATATTTTAAAAGGCTGATGCCACCATCAAAGAGAAGTATATATGTAGTGTTCAAATTTTGGAAACATTGATTAATGTCATTAGACACTTGTTAAAAAAAAGAAAAAAAAAACTATTTCATTTTTTATGCGATTACATTTTCAATACCTATGTAATCATCCTTGGAAATGTAAAAAAATTCTTTTTTGAACCCATAATTAGTGCCTTATATGTATTAATTAATGGAATCTATTATTATTATTATTATTATTATTATTATTATTATTATTATTATTATTATTATTATCCTACATTGAAAGAAAATCGAGCATTAAGATTGTAAATGACAATTTACAAAAAACTACTTGTCATGTTGTAGTAGCATTTTTATTTTTAGTAAGTACCTATTACAGCAAATTTTTTTTTCTTCCCGTAACAATAGCTTATAATCATAGACACTTTCAAAATTTACAATAGAAGATTGTTGTAGAATCTCTACATTTTTATGTCCAATACTTTAAACCTGCCACCATTTACCAACGGTTTAAAAATGTTAGATGCATAATAATAAGAAAAAGGAGGAGGAGGCATGTTTCATATCGGTTTTTTATATTAGAAGTTAAATGTCATTAATTAATGTACAAACGATTGCTATTGCTATGATATCGAAAAAAATATTGCAATTGATACATTCTGAAATGGAAATGCTGCCATAAATGGACAACCGCAGCACTTGCTTATAAACTGCTGTTAACTTGAAATCCTAATTGCTCTATTTTATTTATCATGATACATGCCAACTAATTTTAAGTTGCAAATAAGTTTGTGCAAGTGTTCAGACACTGGACAAGTAAAAAAAAAAAAATGTTGCTCCAAGCTAAGGGCATGAATGTTTCATGAGCAATGTTATCCATGCCTTTTTTATACTTATTATAATAAAAATTTTATAATCATTAAAAATTATAAATCTAAAGTGGTTATAACATTAATGATTTTTAAAAACAATTAATGATGAAAGGTAAGGTTACAATCCATAATCCTGGTTTTTTATTGTAATTTTTTGTGATTATTAACTGTCATTATCAAGTAGGAAAAATAAATAAATAGTTTTTGAATGTATCTATTTTTTTGAATACTTTTTATTTAGCTTATAATAGATATTTTTAAAAAATTGTATCAGTTTTAATATCTATCACATATATAATATTAAAAAGTTAATACAATTTCTTATTTTTTTAAAGAAAAGAAAAAAAATCTAATAATATATTATAAATGGAATGAAAGTGTTTCTAAAATGATAAGCACCCAAGCAAACCCATGTATTTCCCAACCGCGAATAGTCAGCCCAATATCTGCAAGTTTTTCAAAGCGAGAATGGCTGTTTTTGGCGTTAGCGAACACACAGTAATACACTACGCACGAAATCGTCGTTATCGTGAAGCCGTGGGAGCTTGGTCAGAGAGTCCAATTCGATCGGCATTTAGGAGTCAGAAACTTAAACATACTTACTGACACATGTCAGATGAAACGAAAGAACTACCAGTCAATTTATGAAATACCCAGCTTTTAGCTGTGCATGGCTGCTTTCCTTCCATTATTGATTGGACACGGGTCTAAAATATATGATTATTTATTTGCATTTCAACACAGGCTGCAATCAATGTCAGGTCATCCCTTGTTTTGCATTGAACATATTACATATATGATATACCCCCTGTTTTCATTGGACACGTAATGTAGGATTTAACAAAACTTGATGGGGGAATAAGATTCGTATAATAACAATTATATCATGGTTTTATTATACATAAAATAGAAACTATAATATTTAATTAATTTTTATTACGGAATACACGTGAAATGTAAAATTAGTATTACATTTACAAACCCCAGAATAGTCATTACGTCGTTACCGTAACTTTTTTCTCCCTAAATTACCCTCGTTCGGGGGCAAATGACATGAAGGAAGAAGGAGGGAAAACCGTCCTCGGGCACCCAGATTCGTCGCTGGCAGCACAACAGACGTTCGTGCCCTTTCCACATCTCGTCATCAGCAACATAACAATCGTCGGCCAAATCATCTTCAACTCAACACAACATAGCACAGCAGATCAACAGACGTCGACCGGATCTGCAGTATCGGCAGCACAACGGCACTGTGGACACTGGCACTATACAGTATTGTTGCCATTGTTAGGATGTCAAGCGCCATCGTCTGTCGTCCGTTCGAGCTTGGAGTCTCGCCACGCCATCGTCCATCGTCTGTCTTCCGTTGTTTGTCGGAGTTCTGAGTCACCTCTATGTTGTGTGGGGTTTTTCTTCTTGGCAATTATTCCTTCTTTTAATCATTCAACTAAACATTATAACCTCAATTTTATTACATTCAACTACACAATATCATACCAATTTATTATTTATTTTATTCTCCAATAATATCAATTTTATTTAGTAAAGTAAACGATATATAAAACAATCCCAAGTCACCTCAATATTTAAAATTTAATTTCTCCTTTATAAATAACTTTTGAGATTCTAACAAATTGAGTCTTTGGAATCAAATTTTTGCACTATCAAAATGATAGTGAAACGAATTCTATGAGATCTTATTTCATGAATATCATGATAGCCTAATATAATTAATTTGGTCATGAATATTTTAGTATATCTAAGTCTTAATAATTGTGAAAATTTTGAAAGGATTTAATATAAACTTTGTAAACAAGATCAATACCGTCATAAAGCTTAACCCTTTCTTTTTAAAAAAAAAAAAACTTTTGATTTGGGTTAGCTTTTGAAATATATATATATATATAATTTCCAAACGCAAATTTTAGGGCTTGAATTGCACTTATTTCTTCTATGTGGCCAATCAGCTTTCTAGATTTAAAAAAAATTAAGATTTCTTCTATGAGGTTTACAAAGGTTGCACCAAATTCTGATTGGGAATCTGGCCGAGCATTTTAATAATAAGCTTTCTATCACGAAATTGTAGGATGGGATTAGTATGACAATCACATGAAGGAAAACATTATTATCCCTAACCATAACCATGGTTAGTCCCAGCTGGACCATTGAGGTCACGAGGGTTTGTTGCTTACAGCATTAATTGCCAACACATGGCCCAAGCTGTGTCGTTAGGAGATGCCAATCTGCCGCTTTGCTGGCCGCACCCATCGGTTTCGGCTACGCCTTTGCTTTCGAATGCCTCTTCCTTAGTCAACTCAACATTTTGTCCTATTCCCCCCCCCCCCCCCCCCCCCTTTAAATTTCTTTGTAATTACGCAGAAATGGGACCAATATATATATATAATCCTTCCAAAAAAAAAATCTGGATTAATTATTATTTCATATTTTCAAATCAACCAATAAAATTGTGTCAAATAATCCGTTTGATTCTCAAATCGATACTACAAAAATAACAAGCACTATTGTATTTTACCAATATTATAATTCTTTTTAAATTTGAATGGGACGTTCAACTCACCTATTGTCTACTAAAAAGACATGCCTTTTAGAAATATTAGAAGTTATTTTCCATTAGCTTTAATTTCCTTTTTTTTCTTTTCTTTTTTCTTTTTTACATTCATTTTTTTCCTAATGAAAAGGATAACGTGTCGACATAACATTTGTAGAAGGAAAAATAGGAAAATCTTTATCTTTTAATGCTTTTACATTTTCATGGAACCTATAATTAACCTTAAAAAATATTAAACATTTATTTTCTATTTCTATTTTTCTCTCTCTCTTTTTTTTTTCATTTGACAAGACACTTGTTAAGGAAATACTTATGTGCACTTCGAATAAATGGGACCTACTAATCCGGATGCGTCAACATCAACAACAGATCATGAAAAAAAATTACAAGGGAAAAAGAAGATCCGAAACTTTGTGAACAATGCGGAATCGAATTTATGACACTTTTTATGAATCTATTCACTATTTTAATAAAATTAATTTAATTTATAATCTATATATTAAATTTTTATTATTAATTATCATTAAATTTCTGCCGTTCTTGGATACAAAGATACCAAATAAGATGCATCAAATTGACATGTCTCATGTGTGTGTGGTATTTGAAACTCTCTATAAGATAAACCTCTTAAAAGAATCAAACACGGGCCAGCCCATAATCAGATAAATCAGCCCACCCACGACAAGCCCAGAGGGAAATCAAAGACGGGCCCAGCCCATCATATAAACGTCCAATCCAAGCACAGCCCAAGTCAACACCGAAAAGGGCAGCAGCCCGCATGCACACTTCTGATGTCCAGAGGTCGAAGCCCATTCTCAACGGCACGTAAATTAAGGCAATGCATTAGCAAAGCAGGAGATATATATATATATCTGAGATACGTTTTTCTGTTATTATATAAAAAGGCGTAACACAGGAGACCAGAACAACAACACACACAAAAAGAAAAAACACAACAGCCGACTTTTCATCGTTTTCTTGGTTTCATTATTTTTTATTCTTTTAATCTTTTTTTTTTCTTTTTCTCAATAAGCAGGATCTACAAACGAAAAGGTTAATCTATGCTTGAAGGCTTGAGATTTCTGAAAATAAGATCTCTCTCTTTCCTTTTACTTGATTTTTGCTATGATTCCTTCATTCCCAAGTCACAATTTATTTTCTTCTCTCTCTTTTCCTCTCTCTATATCATTTTGTTTATAAATCAATCTTACCAACTATTTTGTTAAGAGTATATTATACTAATTAAGAAAAATAAATTTCATGTTTAAATATGTAGTTTTCATGCTAATCTCCTCTTAGTTATATGAATAAATAGATCAATACATATCTTTCTTCTCTATATAAATCTTTAGTATGATTTTTATTTTTATCCTTCATTTGATTATATTTGGATTCTTGTTTTTAAGATTTAGTTGGATCGGTATCTTATTTTTAAAATATCAAATCTTTTACTCTCTAACTTTCTTACAATTAATTTCCTTCCAGGTTTCATTATTGCTTATAAATAGATAAAGTATATAATCAATTTATTAGTTATGACAAGATTATCTAATATTGAATAAAATTATTTCATAAATTGTTGTGGTGAGTTCTTCTTTTCATGGCATAATTTCATTAAAATTCTGTTATTAGAGTGATTCCTTTAAGAAATTATTGTGTGAGGCCACATTATGTGTATCTTTTCTTTCATAAAAGGAAAATAATATTACAAAAAAAAAACATATTTTATTTATTTATTGGTAATTTCTTAGCATTCTTATTATATTATTGTTTGAATTACCATTTTCTAGTTATTTCCATGTTTTCCATAATTTTTCGTTTCACTCAAATTAATATTTGCTTTTTTTCTTTTTTTTTCAAAAGACAACCTATGTTTCATCATTATTTGTCAATCTTAATCAAGGTTCATGTGCCAGTTTCCGAAGGTTTTGTAATTTATTTAGATCCTTCAAAATCCCATCGGTGCCTAATTTCCTTGAAGAACAAGAAGAAGAATTGAAAGTCTCAGCTTTGGTTGTGGAAAGCCTGCCGAAGGCACATCAACTGGTAAGTCCAACGGCGAAACTACGATCAAACACCACAAGGAGGTGATCTTTTCCGGCAGTAATACGTCCGGGATCATCCTACTTATATATACACACATTTCCATGCAATAACATATCAGAACTAAGAACATTACTGGTATTGGGCACAGGTGGGGTTTTGAAGGATCTAAAAAAACGAAAAAACCAAAAACCCTTCATCTTCCTCATTCTTCAATCCGATTTTTTTTTCTTTTTTATATTTTTATATTTTCTATTATATTATATTAATTGAATATGTTTAATGATATTCTTTATCTTAATATCACAATTATTGATACACATTTAATATATAAAAATAAATTCGAAGTAGAATCATTATTTTGATTCTATTCTCTTTTTCATATTTAAAATCATAATTCTTTGGAATAGGTGATTTCAATTTTAAGGGGAACTTAATTCCATCTATGCGGAGATAGAATTACAATTTCATTTCACTCTCATTAATAAAAATTTACCTTAATAGCCTTTAACCTACAATATGTATATTATTTATTTTATAGAAATCTCCAAATTATAGGTATTTTCTTATGTCTCTCTTTTCCATTCTTTATCTCATATTGTTTATAAATCTACTTTATCAGCTACGTTCTTAAGAATATGTTAAACTGATCATATCGTTTATAAATCTACCTTATCAATAAGTAGTTTTTGTGCCGATCTTATTTGAGCTTTATCAATAGCTCAACACGTATCTTTTTTCTCTATAAATATCTGTATATTTGATGTGGAATAAGAGAAACAAATACATCTTCTTTTATTTTATGTTATTTAGGATAAATTTGATTTTTTTTCTATCATTTATTTGATTATAATAGTTTTTTATTTTTAGGATTTAGTTAATTTGGTATCATATTTTTAAAATAGTAAATATTTTATTTTTTAGCTTTCTTAAAAATTAGGTAGGTTTTGTTATTGCCTACATAAATAGGTAAGGTATGTAACTAATTTATGAGTTATGACAAAAAAAATTATTATTGAATAAAATTGTTTAATGAATTGATATTATGCATTTTCTTTTTTTAATGGTGCAATTCCATTAAACCTATCTTGTTAGAAAGATTCCTTCAAGAGCCTGTTGGTATGAGACTTTAAAGAAATCCATTATAGTGCAGAGTTGTAACAACAAATCCAATCTAGTGGTATGAAACTGCAAAATATGTCTTTATAGGATATCTTTTCTTTTATAAAAGAAAATAAGGTTAAAAAAAATTATTTATTACTTGAATCCATAGCATTTTTATCATGTTTATTGTTTAGATTACCATTTTTATCATTAAATATATTTTATTAATATAATATGAAAAATTATGAAAAGCAAACAATTCTATATATATATATATATATATAGAATAAAGAATCAAAATAAAAGTAAAAATCGGTTTGAAAATTGAAGAAGATGAAGGTTTCGTATTTTTTATTTTTCAGATCCTTCAAAGTTCCATCTGCGCCTAATTTCCTTGAAGGACAAGAAGAAGTGATTGAAATGGAAAGCCTACAGAGGACGCATCAACCAGTATTCCAACGTCGAAACTACGTATATACACACATTTCCAAACAATAACATATCGAAACTAAGAACATTACAGGAATTGGGCACAGGTGGGATTTTGAAGGATCTAAAAAAAAAAAAAAACCCTTCTTCTTCCTCTTTTTTCAACCTGAATTTTTTTATTTTTTTATTTTCTGTATTTTTGTTTTTTTTATATCTTTATTATATTATATTAATTAAATATATTTAACCAAAATACGTGTTATGTTTTTGTTTTTTTTTGTTTTTATAAACAGCATGTCTATGTAGACATGGGATTTGTGCTGAGTTGAACCGGCACATATATCTATGT
Organism: Laguncularia racemosa; assembly: GCA_037954665.1. Taxonomy (NCBI): domain Eukaryota; kingdom Viridiplantae; phylum Streptophyta; class Magnoliopsida; order Myrtales; family Combretaceae; genus Laguncularia; species Laguncularia racemosa. The sequence continues at coordinate 413,452 of JBBMOL010000013.1, read as the reverse complement.
CTATGTATTACATGTAAGTACCTTAATAATATATTATATATACAATGATATATTATGTCACAATATAACTATATATATATATATATATATATGTGTGTGTGTCATTAGATACTTCTATATAGTTTGATGACAAAATATATATATAGGTATATATAATGTATGCTATGTGGTATGTGTAATAACAAATTCTCTATTTATATAATATGATATTTGTTATTATATATTAAAGGCTTATTATTTGTATGTATATATACATATTGCACACACACACAAACATGTATATAATACAATTCGTTACACGTAAGTATCTTAATAATACATTATATATGGAGAACAATATATTATGTCATAGTATAACAAAACATATATAAAGTTATATATGTATCATATAATATGATAACATAAAATATAAATATATAGACATATATATATACACATACACATACATACTATATATATATATATATATATATATATATATATATATAAATGTAGATAGGAGTTTTAGAAAGAGTAGTCACGTGAGTATCATGAAGGTATTGTACTGCACATGACTTCAAAAAAGTGAAGTGGAGATGGCACGTAATGGGATAATTAGAAAAAAAAAAAAAAAGTGACAAGGAGGAGGATGAGGAATTGATAATCTCAAAAGTCTCGAATACACAAGTGACAAATAAGGGAGCAAAGGAGACCTTAAGCATAAAATTTATAGTTTTTTTAGCAATAGAGACTGTTTTTTACTTAAACTCTTATTTGATTCTTAAGAGTAAAGAGTTATTGTTAGAACACTGTTTCTCTCTGATCTCTTTAGTCCTTGCAATGAGGAGGAATGATTGAATATTTATAAACTCTAGGACTTGATGACATCTATCATATCACCTTAATGATCAACGGATGAGACAAAGTCTGTTCATTCTAAGCTTATCATAATGAACTTGCCATAAGTCTAAAGCCAATAACATTCTTCATAAGTGTATAAGCTTACTCGAGAAAAGTTGGATGTGGACGACTGGTCCAACAATCCATGTTTCAAGCTCACCAAGCTAAACTTACCTAAGTTATCCCAATAATTAGATCAGACTCACTAGACTCTATCACCTAGCTCAATGAGTCAAGCTAAATAATTAATGAGCTTAACCAAATATATATATATAATATTTTCAACTTTCTACATTTTGCCCCTTGACCAAAACTCTTTGTGTGGAGTTGAAGGTGTTTGGACATTTATTGTGAGAGGTGTTGAATTCATCACTATACTAGCGAAATCAATACTTCTTCTTATTAATGAATCGAAGTAAACTGAATTGCCTTCACAGTCTTCTTCATGAAATTCACTTCCTTGTATGCTCTATATTGGTCCCTATAATGATCTTGTTGCCTCTAGGAGATTAACTGGCATTTATAGGACAAATTTTGTAACTCAGAATCTTTCGATTATTTCCTACTTCATGTTAAGAGGTGACGTTGACAATCTTGATAGCAAGAAGCAAATGATACCACGAGGTAGCCAATAAAGCATTCATCACTATTAAAAGTAGTAAATGATTAACTATAATGCTCCCAATGCTTCATAAGAGGAAGAAGATGTAGGTCTTCATATATATTTGTTATTGCTTCTATAAGATGTTCATGTATTTCCCATATGTTACTCCGAAATTCGAAGTACGAATCACATGTCAAGTCCCCAACTTCATTTGATGATAAAATTACCCAAAAGTAAAAGATTCCATTTTCTTTTCCAATTTTTTTTTACTCAAATCATTTTTTTTTACAAGAATGGAAGTCACACTTCCACGTGTTCTCCTTGCTTTTGTCAGTTTGTAGCAATACCAATATTGAAGCTAAGTGACTTGCTAGACCCTCTTTCATTATCATGGGGAGTTCCAACTGAAGTAAGTCACATGAGTATTATATAAATATCACACTACACCTGACTTTAGAGAAATGATGTGGAGGTGGCATATGATGAGATGACTAAGGAGAAAGTGGCAGTGAGGAGGAATAAGTAATCTCAAGAGTCTCAAATGCACAATTGATAGACAAAGGAGTAAAAGAGACCCCAGGCATCAACTTTGTAGTTATTGGGCAATGGAGACCGTTTTTTATCTCAACTCTTACTTAATCCGTAAGAGTAGAGAATTTTCAGTGGAACACTATTTCTCTCATCCTTTCAAATCTCTCTTATTTTTAATGAAGAGGAATGTCTAAGTATTTATAGACTCTTGGGCTCGATAACATCCGTCAGATCACCTTAGTGATTAATGAATAAGACGAAGTCTGCTCACTCTAGGGTTATCTTAATGAGCTTATTTATTTATTTGTTATTTATTTATTTATTTATTCATTTGTTATTTATAATTAAAAAAATAATATTAGGAGAATGTTAGAATTTAGATTAGTGTTTTTTTTTAAGTTTAGTTTAGGATAGAATAAATAATAGAAAATTAGAAAAATCACAAAAAAATAATAAAAAATAAAAAATATATTAAGAAAAATGATAGAATTTAGATTTTTAGTTTAGGGTAGATAGAATAATAAAAATAAATAAATAATATTAATTAATTAATAAAAATAAATAAATAATAAATAAAAACAAATAATAATAACAATAGAGGTAGGTTAATAATAGGGAAATAAAATTTTTTATCACTTAGAAAAATGTGTTTCTTAAATAAATCCAAAATTAGTTTTTCCTTAAATTATTATTCAAAAAAATAAAATAATCAAGTTTAGGCTTTAGATTTTTTCCAAAAAAATACTAAAATGATAAAAAGTAAACCCGAGATATTTTCATAATTAAAATTAACAGAACCAGTAAAGTGTTTCATGAAAAGTGAACTACAGCTTGTTTGATCCTGAATAGCAGGTACGTAGGCACCCATTTGGGGCAACTTTAAAAAGAATAAAAAAATCATTTTCCATAGTTAGAATAAGTTGCTTTTAACCAATAAACAAAAACACAACAAAAAAATAAAAATAAAAACAAAATAAATAACAATGAAAGACATTATGATAGAGTTTAGATTTCATGAGAATAGGGTGGTAACTTTAAGGTTTTAATAGGTTAGTCTTTGAGTCCAACAACTCTGGTTTTCCCTTTTCTCTTTCAAAATGAAAAGAGGATCTCGTTGACTAATTGTTCAAATTAGGATTAATCTGATCAATTAGTCCTAATTCAATCTTTCCCAACTTCAGTTGGGTGACGACTCCAAAATAAAATGAAATTCCTAGTTCTAGTAGAGGACTTATATTAGATGAGTATAAGATCTAGTATAAATTGGTTTAGGAATGGAAAATGAAAAATAAAAAATTAGACTCGACAATGGGGAAGGTCTCTTATATTAGGTAATTCATCCCTACACTAGTTAAGATTTCTTATCCCCTATAATAGCTCATGAAAAAAGGAGCATTATTTGAGAGGGGGCAAAATGTAGAGGATTAGCTAGAGGAACTACGTGTGATGAACTTGTATGAATGGCACCTTACTATGCAGTAATGTTGGTGTTTCGTAAAGCCACACCTTGTTACGTGGCCATAGTGGCAACCAATCTTATCACAAGTGAAATAAGTATGGTCATGTATAGTCTACATCATTTTTGCAGGATCTATCGGAGGCTCAAGTTGTGAATTGCCCCAATCGGTATTCTATGGCAATTGAGGTAGATTCTGCTCTATTAGTTTAGCGTTAAGATCTTATTCTTGAGAAGTGTTATCAAATGGTCCTCTCTTCCTAGGAGGTACCATTACTCTTCTAACAATTAGCTTTAAATCCCCAATGGAGTCGCCAAAATGTAGATGGGGGGTTTCGGTAAGAGTAGTCACGTAAATATCACACAGGTACCGCATTGCATGTGGTTTCAGAAAAGTAATGTAGAGATGACATGTGATGAAATGATTAAGAAAAGACTAGCAAGGAAGAGGAATATGCAATCTCAAGAGCCATGAATGCACAAGTGACAAACAAGAAAACTAAGGGAACCTCAGGCATCAACCTTGTAATTCTTGAGCAATAGAGACCATTTTTTGCTTGAACTTTTATTTAATCCTTGAGAGTAGAGAATTCTTAGTGGAACACTATTTCTTCAATATCTTGAATCCTTGCATTGAGCAAGAATGATTGAATATTTATAGATTATTATGCTTGATAACATTCGTCAGATCACCTTAATAATCAATGAATGAAGAGAAGTCTGCTCATTCTAGAGTTATCCTAATAAGCTTGCTATAGGTTTAAGGCTAATAGTCTTCCTCATAAGTGCATGAGTCTACCCGAAAAAGGTTGGATGTAGATGACTGGTTTAACAATCCTTATTCCAAGTCCACCAAGCCAAATCTCTTTAAGTCGTCCTAATAATTGGACTGAACTTACTAAGTCTTATCATCTAACTCAATGAGTCAAGTTAAATAATTAATAGGCTTAGTATAATATATTTATATAATATTTTCAGCCCTCTAAAATAAATATATATAATGTGTATCTTTGTATCACTGTATGGGTATAATATGTATGTAACAAAATTTCTATTTATATATCACACTTTATAATATATTATACATAAATGCACACACATATATAATATATTACAAATAAGGCCTATATATCAGGTTTTTACTATGTTATGGTGGTATAGATTGTATTATAGATCAATTGTAATTATATATTTTGATTATATATTACATTATTATTTTATTAATTGTTGCATTCACGAATTGAAAACATTTTCAAAAATATTGTTAATTATACACACTTCATCCCATTCAAAATATACTATAACCAAACATAATACAAGAACGGAATTAATGATCTCATAAACATTATGAAACATATTATTGATTTTTCATTCCATTCCTAATTCTATTCAAGACCACTACTACATATCAAATGTAACATAACTTCAATCTAAAATTTAAATGTGATGGCTCTTTATTATTATTATTTTTTTTAGATATTGGTATTCTAATATGTTTTGATTTAATTAAGAGTAGATTTAGATTTTGTATGTTAGTAAATTTTGTTTTGCCTAAATATAAATTAGACTAATATAATTGGAAACTAGTCCTAATCACTATAGGATCAATTTGGTCGTACCGGTACCATTACCATATAGGCAACTTGGAGTACTTAATGGAATAATATAAACTTTTCTTTTATAACCAAAGTTATATAACAAAGGACTAAATCAAGTCAAACAATAATTAACTTGAGTTTGATTCATAGTGCTACTTGTTAGCTCAAGCTTACCTCGAGTAAGATCATTTAAACTTCATTGATCAAAAAATTTTATATTGTTTTTAGTTAATATTATATTAAATCTCAAATTCGTCAAAAATTCAAAAAATCTCTCATTTGGAGCTCAATTAAGTTTGCAAGCTCATTAAACCAAACAAGTTCAAGGTTGAACTTAATTCAATAAGTTAGTTGAGTAGATTGAGATTGAGCTCGAGTCAATGATAATTAAGTCAAATTTGAGGTAATGTTGAGTTGAGCTTAAATAGCTTACAACTTGGTTCGTTTATAGTCCTGGTATCAACGTGATCAACATCCCTCCTCAAAGTTGATAAAATTATGCCAAAAGAGGGGCATCTCAACTAAAAAAAATGGAAGCATTTAAAGAGACCATGAAGCACAAACCAGCTGCTCAACAATTTCACTACAAATGACTGCAAAAAGAGTTCCCAGGTGGCATCTGAGAGCAAAAGGGAAATATCCGAAAAGAATGCAAAATTTGAAGAATGAAATCTAACCTCTAGACCTAGTGATTGACCTTCAAGTCTGATCTTCATGCTTAAATTTGATTCTACTCTTGAATCCTCCCCAAGTTTCTAGTCTGCTCCTCAACTATTCTCTCAACCATGTCCTTGCTAGCTAAAATTAAATCATCTAATACTAAGACTCTACCCAATACTTCCTGTACAAACATCATAAATGCCAAATGTATAGAATACCAAGCAAATAGCAAACCTAACAGAGTTTAGTGGAAATTGTTCTCCACATTACGTCTCAGATGCAATCTACCAAAGCATTGGCGTTCGGGATCAAATCCAGAGGAGTGAGTGGTGTTGATTCAGTGTCGACCTCCGCCACTTTCTCAGTGGCCTTACTCCTCATCTCAAGAACCTTCCTATGGGAATTGGAGTGAACGGATGGAATAAAAGTTGGGCTTGCTGCAGGCCTATATTCCGGAAAGAGTCTGCCCGACTTGTAACGAACACCGCAAGCGTTGCAGAGGGTTTTAGGCCCCATCGGACCAGCCCTCCATTGGGGCGTCTTTGTTATCTCACAATGCAAGCATTTCCTCACGGAATGTGAAGGTGCATTTTGGTTAGCATCCACAGGAGCAAGTGGAATGCTCAATTTAGTCTTTTTCCTCTTTGCTTGCTCCCCATTTCCAGCCTTCGGGATATTGACACAAAATCCGGATTCTGCAGAATTCTCTGCATCCGAAGAGGACTTATGGGAGAAAAGTGAGGGTTTCGTCTCGGTAAAAGAGGATGCTTGTGGGATCAATTGAATAGGTGGGCGTGGATGAAAGGCTGTGGGGCGGGGACGCTTGCTGCGAGCACGACCGCACCGTCCTGATGATGTGAACTTTTGAGGCGCAGTTTTTTTCCCAGAACTGGAACTGCTGCTTTCCAGGACAGAAACGGGACTGCAGGAATGAAATTGTTGCTGGTTGTAGGATGAGTCCTTGGAAGAAACTTCCTTGTTCATTGTCAGGTTTTCTCCTGAGAATGAGTCCTCCACGAAATTCGATAACCATTCAAGCTGAACAATGTCCTCATACTACAAACAATAGAAGGAAAAATCATTTCAAATGAAAGATTATGGATAGAATTCCAGAGAACTTGCTAAGCTGATGCTCCAAATTTCCCAGTCAGAATTAACTTGCAATCATTAAGTCTACTACAGCTCAAAATTGACTTGCAATCATCAGCACTGATAAACATTGCTAGGCTAGATTGCAAATATCCTCGTGTGCTTGTTCGATAAGCATTTAGATCCTATCTTTAAAATTAAGTATTTAAACTTCAAATTGTCAAAAAATGCTTCTGATCCACTACATAACCCGTGCTAACTTTGATCAACGTATGAAAATTCTATAATTAAAACAATAAAAATTACATAAAATCAAGAAGAAAAATAGAGAGAGTTGTTAATTATTATTTTTCAGTATATGAACATTTGGTTATACTTGATATTATTTTTATTTCTATGTTTTTTTCTTTTTGTTACTTAAAATGATAATGAAAGGATCTAAAAGCAGATATTGTTTCTTCTTGTTTGCGTAATTATATTGTCTTCAAATTCAAGTCAACTATGATTATTATTATTATTATTTTAAGTGAATATGTTTCTAGTTAGCTATGGGTCACTTTCTTAAAAATATCACCTATTGCAGGGACAGATCTAGGTGCCCAAAAAAATTTAATTACTTTTATTGAAAAATGAACAAAAATGTATTACATTATAATATAAAGAGTACAATTTTAATAAAATTACTTATAACATAATGGTTAAGGCATATTTTTGTATACATTTGGTCAAAGCTTCAAAATCCTATTAAAATCATCTCACTTCTTCAAGTTGTATTTATCCTTATATAGCCATCATAATTATTATTTCACTTTTATATTTTTTATACAATAACTAATAATCTTAAATTCCAATTGAAAATAAATGTTAACCAAGTGAGTTCTCTTAAGATGCTATTACTTATTAGTAATTAATAAGATAAATCTTCCCCGAGTTGCATGGTTTTGTCCTTAACTTATTGTCAACTGCTACACGTCCTTAGAATTGTTAGTTATCAATAATGTTGAATGTATATTATTTAAGAGGAAATGGATGGCTCTGATATAGCTCTTCAATTTATCAAATTATTACTAATAGTAACACTTTTTCATAAATTTAAATTTTTAAAACAATAATAAGCTTTCTATGTTTTTTTTTTTAATGTAATTTCTTAAAACAAAATCAATGGAGTTAATTTTAACATTTATTCATATAATTTTTTTTATTTTTAAAAGTATTCATATCATTGGTGCTTTGAGTTCTTATCATTCTCATTAACACTTCTACACATAATTATCATTAATTGTATTACATTAACACTTCTACACATAATTATTATTAATTATATTACACTAACTAGGGCAGTTGGTGCAACATCTGTGAGTTAGTAATTGAATAGTTAAGAGACATAATTCTATAAATAATCTTCTTCACTATAATTTTGGCCAAGAAGGACCGCAACTGAAAATGAAGTCTTAACGATTGAAGAAAAGTAAAAATAAATTAAGTAAAACATGCGGGGGTGACCGGAAATAATTAAATCAATATGAACAAAAGAAAAGGTATAGTGAAAGCGACGTCGTCACATGACAAAGTCACATGCCGCCAATCAATGCGTCAATCACTCCATTCACCGACTGTTACCACACATTAAACATCAAGATTTTTGCCATAACCCCAAATTTTTAAATTTCTTTTTTGAAAAATAAATAAATAAAAATTGAAATCTCGTTTTTCTTTAAAAGACGAAAAATAATATTCACGCACGACAAATCAACACTCTCTTTCTCATAATTTGCGCAAGATACACATTTCAAAAATTTTCAAAATCCACAAGAACCCTAATTCCATTATAATTAATATATACCTAAAAAATATCATTTCTTAGATTTAAAGCAAGATGCTGATAAATGTAAGAATCCAGTACTCATTGTTTTTTTTTTCCCTAAAACACCAAGTTATACTTGCACAATAAAATTTTATTTCAAGTAAATATTTTAATTTTAGATTTATTAACTAATAACCAAGAATTAAAAATAAAAAACTAATACTAAAAATACTTAATAATTGATCAATAAAATATAATGCCAAACGAAAGAAAATGATTCATTAATACTAACATACCATATATATATATATATATATATAATAATTAGTAAATATTAATTATATTATATATATAATAATAATAATTCTTAAAACATCTTAATCCATATTTTGAAAAACTATCACATATTATAAAATTTTATCGTATTTATACTACTAGTACCGACAAGGAGGCTGCTATTACCTTCAGCCAGCCTAACGTTCATATTTAAAATGATAATGACGTGACAAGAAAGAAGAAATTTTTAAAAAGGCTACAGGTAATTCAGTGGAGAAATTATCGCGCCACCGACAATTTCAGCTACTCACTGAGTCACTCACCGGAACGGAGAGTTCGGCCGACAGGTCGGGGTTGCAATTGTTGTTTGAGAAGACCGAGTGGGAGTTGGAACCACTACCATCCATCATGGACGCGGCCGGAGTCGACCAAACAGTAGGGAACGAATCGCGACCCGTTTGAGTCAACCCGGACTCAATGTCTTCACTCGGAAAATCCACCAGGTCGAAGAATGTCCCGCAATCAATCTCCTCCATGAAGTTCTGCCCCACCATTGCGATACCGATTTTCCTGAGAAAATATACCTGGAAAATGTAAGAAAGCGCGAGAAAAGCTCGAAAACGGAGCACAGAGTAGCATCAATGTGAAAATTTTACTCCATAAAGTTGTGGTTTTGGCACCAAATTCAACTGAAAATTATCAAATGTCAAGCGTTTAAATTATTAATCGATTAAATGGGAACAAAATAGAAAAAAATTCTGTTTGATTGTCGCAGAACACATTTAAACAAAAGAAAATTTGAAATTGACATTGATTTTGCACAATATTTCCTGAATTGAACTGAAAAACGAAAATGGCCACTTAAATTTAATCGTGGAAACCAGAAAAGATTGCAACTTTTGCGCTAATTAACCCAAAAACAAAGTGAATTCACTTTTTTTTTTTGTTAATATATATATATATATATTGTGAAAGAACGTTTAACGTTTAGAGCAAGTGGGAAGACTGACCTTAAAGTTCAGCTTTTGGTGCTGTAATTTGAAATGGGTACTTAAGAAAAAGAGAGGATTTCGATGGGAATTCTCTTGAGAGAAAAGCTCAGTCTCTGAAAATTTTCGAAAGATATGAAAAAAATTATAAGAAAAGAGGTCCAAGTCCGAGACACTGCATATGAAATGACAAGTTAACAGCAGCACGTACCTAATGTAAGTTGATAAGCCTAAGGTTGTCCACAAAGTGTAGAGTCTGGGCGCTAAATTCTAAATTGGTACCGTGTTGTGTGATAACGTAATTGTTGTAACTTACTGAAGTATGGAGAGAGAGAGAGAGAGAGAGATGTCGAAAGGACAGAGAAGGGAGAAGGAGAAAATTTAAAAATTAAAAATTTAAAAAGTAGGAGTTGGAGCTGGAGTTAATGGTAGGTGAGCAATCTTCCACAGCTATCTGTCGTCTTTTACGCTCTTTCACTCACACTCTCTCTCTCTCTCTCTTTGATTGATTTTGAAGTTTTCTCTTTTCCTTTTTTTTTCTTTTCTTTTTTATCTCTGAAAACTTTCCTCAAACTCATAATTTTCTGATATAGGATTACTCTTGAGAAATTTACAAAATTAATATTATTTTTTTAATTTAAAAATAAAATACTTAAAAAAATTATTCTAAAAATAAATTATAAAGACATAAACATAATTCACATCTTCAACAATTTGTACAAAAGGCACATACCTTATTTACGCATTCAATACAATTTATACTGAAAGTGCAGATCATGTATGTCTCTTTAATAATTTATTAAATTTTTTATCATTAAAAAAAATTATGAAAAATCATGTAAAAAAATTAAAAGTTTATATAAAGCATAACAAAAAAATAATAATTTTTATATATTTAAAAATTATAAAAATTGATTTAAAATTTATTAAAAAAATTACAAGCATTTATGCTCTATGTTATAATATACAAAAAATACAAAAAAAAAATTAATGCTATTTTTTTTTCAACTTTGAAGAGTCATAACTTTTCGCTTATGTAAAGTTATTGAGTTCATAATATATATATATATATATATAAACTAATTTGACTAAAACCAAACTATGTTGCTGTTTGACATTTTTATAATAGTCAAATTGCTATATTTTTATGAACTACTAGCTATCAAATTGATTAAAAAAGGCAAAGTATGACATAGTCAACTCAAATTTTTTTCTTTTTTTTTTTGGTATATTACAAGATAAAGTATAAAAAGATGCAAAAAAAAAATAAATTTTTATGAGTTTAAAATTTATGATTTTTTTTTCATTCTTTATGTAAACTTTTAATTTTTTTTAAACAAAAAATTAATTTGAGAAATTTTTCTTTACATGATTTTTCATTAAAAAAATTCAATGATAAGAAAAAAATTAGCAAATTATTGAAAGTGAAGACATGATCTATGCCTTCAATACAAATGCATTCACAACCTATTTTCAATTTTTTTTGATACACTATTTTACGAATTTTTTCAAAAAATAATATTATTTTAGTGCAAATCCCACGCACTGCCACCTCTCTTTAGATTCATATGTTTTTGCCTAACCTTGTGAAATTGCTCACTATGTTTCGATGTGTTGGGGCTATTGATTTTAGGAATGTAGAAGATAGAATGTAAAATGCGTTGCTACCATATCAATATCATCTCCTCGTTTCACTATCATCACCACCACCATTACAATCTCATACAAAATCCATTGTTCTTTTTACTTTATAGTCATAACTACTATTACTGTACCACTATACCACCATTGCATCATAATATTGAAATACCCTAAACTCCTAATTTAACTAATAATAAATAAAGAGCTATAAGATAAAATTAATACTATATTCTTATATCAAAGATAGTCCAAATGAGTATCTCAACATGAATTAAAATAGTCAAGGTGAATATTAATTTTTAGGTTAGATTGATCATAATCAAATCCCTTCTCCCCCTTTATAATCATGGGGAAAAAACATAAATTAAAATAAAAAATAGAACAAAAATCTAGATTAATAATACAAGTGTATAAAATATAAAATACGAGACCATGTAAATTAAAGGGAAACTAAAATTTAGACCTCTTAAAATCGAACTCACGTCGAATTCTATGAATAGGGTATTAGGTCTTTCCTCACAACTCACTACATTACCAAAAATTACTTCTTACAATAGGGAGAGAGAAAAAGCTATGGTACCATACAACAAGAAGTGAGTTCCTAAATCCTAAGCTTCTTCAATTCTTAAGCCTATAATTTAGAAATCCTAGTAATAAGATTCTAATCATAGAAACATAGAAACTAGGAATCTTTAATAATAACATAATCATAAAGTTTAGGAAATCCATAAATGGTAATTAACATCTAAAACATTACAATTACAACGCATGTTAGAAATATAACATTGGAATAATAGAACATTTAATAAACTTAGTAACATAAAATTTCAATTTTAAGAGATTTAATTAAAACTAAAAAACCTTAGAACACTAATATGAATAATAATTATAAATTATAGATTGTTATGATAACTTAATATGGAATTAATAGGAAATTGGAAAAAACCCTAACATATAAATTAATTGAAAATCTATGAACCTACAAAGAAGACATGATAGAAAATGTTTAATCTTAATAATATGAATCAAAAGATAATGATTATATAATTAAAACCTATTAAATATAAGATTAGTAACTCACATAATGTAAACAAGCTATAACAATGGCAATAGAATTTCCATAGCAAAAGGTTTAGTTTAAATCAATGATCATAGGAGAGGAATAAAGATAAGAAAAATAGAAAATCGAAAAAGTTATGAAATAGGAGATTTGCCCAATCTAGTTTAGGAAATGGTAGACTCAATTAAGGGAAAAGGATAGAGGTCAACCTAGTTAGATAATGGTTGATTGAATTGGATCTTAAGAGATTAATGTCAACTAGTTTTGAGATAAATTGGAAAATTGGGAATAGTAATGTAGTCTTTTGGTAGAAGCAAGTTGTTGATGGATTATTATTATGTAATTATAGGAGTTTTACTGAAATTAAGATTATTTCAAGTTTGTTGAGCAACTATCTAGGTTTGTGATTACTATTACTTGTTATTTATACATGTAGGACTAAAGGAAATGAAATGAATGCAATAATTATTTGGTTGTAATTAGTTGGTCATATACTAGGTGTAGTAGGATGGAAATTTAGGATAATGTGATTTATAGTTTAGTCATCAATGAATAGGTGGATTGTAGACTAACTAACTACTATGATATAAGTTAGGACCTTGCAATAAAGTTGTAAACAAGTAACACTAGTGGTAGTTAAAATAGACCAATGGCTCAGTGGCTAATATTGGTAACAAAACCCAGATAAGACAACTTTGGTGTTGATGTTAGGATTTAATGACCTACACAATTTATTAATATCATTGAGTCAACCTACACAATTTAATGGTATCATGATGGAAATAGATGATCCTCACAATTTATTAGTGATAGTATTGGGATTAAATTGCACACACAAAATATTATAGGAATAATGTTACAAATGATATCTTAACTTTACCCATTTTTATAATTTAATACTTAAACATTAAAAAAAGTCAATTTACTACCTAATTAAACTTTTTGATATTGCTTATGCTACCTATGCTAATACCATTAGTTACTATTAGATGACATAGATTTCTTGACCAACTACAACTTGATACATGGATTTTATCATTAATTTAACATAATAGTAATCCATATAGACATTCAATTGGATTAATTAGGGGAAAAAATTAACATATTAGCAAAAATAATGCAAAAGGTTTCACTATGATTTGAACTAACGAAACCCTTCTGTGATCCTCTTCTCCATTCTTCAAACTTGCATGGTGGTTATTGAAGCATGTAGTTGTGTCAACCAGCTCTTATTAGCAACCAACAATCTAATAGTGTTAATCGTTTATGCTTAGGAGGCGACAACAATAATGGTTTATGAAACCCTTAAAAAGATGAAATAAGACTTGATAATCAATATCTATTTCAATCAAAGTGAAACCAAAGATAGTATTTTTGTGAATCTGGAATTATTCTAGAATTGATCCAACCCAATTTTGTGTTTTGATTTTACCTATAATGATGGAAAATCTAGAGAGAAACTTTTGTGGGTCTTAAGTCTAAGCTAGAGAGAGAAATTGTGTTTGATTTAATTTTAGCCTAATTGATTCTTGTTTATGGCCCTTTATTAATTAAAGATATCACATTAGATTCGAATTAGGAACATGAGACTAATTTGAATTGAATCAAGTTAGATTTGAGTTTTACAACCCTAATCTTTATGGGATGGATGATAGTTTGTATGGTTTTAATAATAAGTAAGAGGTCTAAGATAGATGTAGACATATTGGTTTTGATTTTTTTTTTATATAGTTATTTAGAAGCTTTAAATGACTAGCTCAAGTTTTGAGTTACTCTTTATTTGAACCTAATAGTGGTTAAATGGATTTATGTTAAGAGATTTTATGAATAATAGAGTAAAGTTTATTGTGAAAATCAAATATGGGTTCTAAGCTTTGTATATTGCTACCAAGATATGTAGCAAACTAATAATGTCCATCAATTTAGAGGGATTATGGTTTAAATAGTATTAGAATTTAAGTTTATAATCTTTAAAGGGCCTAAAAAATTGATATTTAGGATAGTAAGAAAAAGAGTGTAAGTAGAAAATAAGTTAAGTAATGACCTTAAATTATAAAAAAACAATTGTTTGTTTCAAGAAATCTTAGGTAGGTATTTACAAAAGAATTATAGGTAGAGTGCATAAACTACATTGATTGATGATATGCTATTGGAGATATAAGTTAATATATGTAATTTGAGTTTATTTGTTCATTGGTTATTATGAAGAACTAAATATGTTACATAGAAACACAAATTGATTGTTATAAAAATTTATATATAAAAACGAGTAGATTATTAAGAAAAATATATATGACAAAAGTAGATACAAGTTGGTTACTCATATGTGTTATTTGGACATATGAGTTATTATGAAATCATATACATTGGAGACATGAGTATGCTCTTATGAGAATTCACATATTGAGGATATAAATTGGATATTATGATATTCATATATGATATGCAGAGATAGTCTCTCCTTGTTGTCTATGTGTAGAAGTTAAGTTGAATAGGCAATCCTCTTAAAACATAGAGTCTACTATATCCTACTTGATTAAGTAGGTTTTAGTTAGAGTTGTATAAGTAGGCGGGTCATGTGGGCTAACCCTTTTAACTTGCAAAAAATGCAGGTTGAGTTGTAAAATTTTAGCCCGCATATAAAGCAAGCCGGCTCTCATTGAACCATGAGTCAATGCTCGTCAACCTTGTATTAGCATGTTTAACTTTAAAATATGAAGAAAAAAAATAGGGGTTAGTTCGTTAGCTTGCAGGTTAATGCGGACCAACTCGCTTAACCCACAAAAAAAATGCAAGTTAAGCAAAAAAATTTAGCCCGCTTGTAAACCAAGCCAGCCTACATTAACCTACAAACCAATATAGATTAAAATGGACCAACTTGTTTAACTTACTTTTCCAACCTTAGTTCGAAGTCAAGGAATAAGTTCCATGCAAAAGCTACAACCAATCAACGTTACTTTTTGTCAGGTTAAATATTTTATAATTCCTTTCCTTCCAAATATCCCATAAAAACATACAAAGACTCACATGCTCGAGGTCTCTTAACTTTACTTTTTTTTTTCTAGTCCTCCTTAACTTGGCATTTCCCTTTTAACAATTCTTCAAAACTTCCACCCATAGAATTTTAGAAACTTCTTAACCTATTTACTTTCCTCCAAATCCTTCATGTCCACTTTTTGTCTTTCAAAACACGATCTCCACTCTCCTCTCCATATCCACATAAGATACAGTTAGTTTCCACTTGCAAGCCTATCTTCTTTAGATCGTCTTGGCTTAAAGTGGTATTATAAAGGCATCTCCATAAGAGATTTTGAGTTCTTAGATTAGTTAGAGTCTAATAAACCCAGTTTAAATCCACATGACTAATTTCCTTGTCCTCCACTTTCAACATTACTTCATCAACCGATTTCACATAATTTCCTTACTAGGTTCCCACTTTTAAATCCTCTCCTTTAACTAAGAAAGATGTTTCCCATTTGTGATTTATTTTTTCATCTAAGGGGTAGCCTATTTAACTTACTTCCCCTTTTTTTAAAACCGATCCAAATTTGATCAAGCTTGATATCATATGCATTCCGTTTTTTCAACCCAAATGACAATCTCTCCAATGGTCCATCACCCCTCCAATCGTCAACCTAAAATGAAACATCTCTCCCATCAATTACTCTCTACCCTCTCTTCTACATTTTGCATCTCTTTAGAAGAGTTTTGATTTACTTATTCATTGTTTTTTTTTTCTATGTTTGCTCTTCTCCTATGTTTATGTCTAATTAGTTTGGTCTACGGATAGAACTTATTTTTCGGTTTCCAAACTACACATGTAAGCCTAGCTTAAGATTCCATATTGCTAGACTACCTTCTTCTTTCAGCTTGGTTATTTTGTTCTAAGCATTCCAATGAATTTTCCTTCTTGATTTAGTGCATCCCTAAAGAACATTCGTACTTAATTTGTCTACTTTGAGTAGGATACTCCTTGGAATTGGTAGTGCTTGCATATAATAATTCATGGTTCCCTCCATTACTGTCTTTATTAAAATTTATCTCCCAACCATATTAAGTAAGTTCTATTAGTTACCATAAAGTTTCTCGAGGACAAAGTTTAGCTCCTATCCATAAATTTTCCCACTCTTGATAGGGTGCCTAGTAATATTAAAAATGTCATCTCTAAGCAAACTTGGAACATTCTTCATGAAAACAATCCTGGACTTCTCTCCATTTACCTTTTCACCCAAACTTTTGCCAAAATAATTCATAACTTCAATCATGACTCCTGCATTTTGTGTTGAAGCCTCTCCCTTAAGATTCAAATTATATGTGAAAAATAAGTAAGATAAAGAGAACTCCATCCCTTTTAGTTTGGTCGATATCCACCAAGAAGTTTTTATAGTGCTCTCTATAAAGTCTACTTAAGACTTCCATAGGTACGATGAATAGGTATGGTGATAAGGGGATTCCCTATCTAAATCCCCTTCTTGTATGAAATTCTCTTATTGGACTACCATTCATTATGATGGATATACTAACTGACGATATAGGGAAATAGATTGAAACTACCCACCAATTCAGGAATTTCAAGTTTTGTAAGGCGACTCTAATGAAGTTCCATTCAATTCTATCAAATGCTTTTGACATGTCCAACTTCATCAATACCCACCTTTCCTTAACCTTTTCTAAATTGCAAGAGTGCATAGCTTCCTAAAGAATAATACTAGGTTATACTCTAAAATATTGTATTTTTTTTAATTTTACAAATATCATACTCAAAATAATTATTTCAAAAATAAGTTGTGAAGGTACAAATTTGATTTGCACCTTTATAAATTTGTACTAAAGTCATAGGTGGCATCTGCGCCCTCAATACATACTCATGCCTTCAATACAAAAAAAAAAAAAAAATTACACTAAAGGCGCGGACACCACCCGCATCTTCGATATAATTTTTTTTTTTGTACTAAAGGCGTAAACAGTTTTAAATAATTTTTTTTTGATACAATATGTTAGAGTGTTGCCTGAATAATAATATTCACCACTCCACAATGACTATAGATAAAACTTGTTTGCACAAAGTTGATGGGTCTATCTAGATGGGGCCTTAGTCTATTCGATATTACTTTATAAAGTGTGCTAAATAAATTAATTGGTTTGAAATCTTTCAAATTAGTCGCCCCTTTTACATTTCGTATCAAAACTAAGATAGTTTAGTTTAACTCAGAGTTCATTAGTCTACTATTCTACCTACAACATCCTAGCAAGCTTTATAAAAGCTTGCATGTAATCTATCAACAATTGAAGTCTTATTTGGCTTAAAACCCAATAGGGCCTTCTTAATCTCTACATTTGACACAAGGGTTTTGACATCACTAGCTCTAACATCATCAATTCACTTAGTCATTTTTCCTACTAGAGTTGCAAATCAAATTAAACTATAAGAAGTAAAAAGAAAAAAAATAATGTTAAAAATCTAGAAATATATAACTAAAAAAGAGAATTTTATATTTCTTATTTAATTCCTCATCTTATTTGGTTTTTATCAAGTAACTTACTATTCTTTTGATTTTTTATTTTTTGCTTGTGGACTAATATAAAAACCATAATTACCTTAACAAAGATAATAAAATCTTCTTAAATATATCTAATGGGCATCGAAGATATTGAATGATATTAAAAAAATGATAATAAATTAATTTTTTTTATATAAAATACAAATTTGCATAATTTATTAATTTGTATATAGAAAAAAGAATTAATAACACGTATAAAAATGATTCAAACTTTAAACCAAATTGGACAAAACTATTTTTTTATATTAAAAAAATTATAAACTGAATCGTATAGTTAGGTTCGATTTATAAAAAAAAAAAGAACTTAACCTTTATATACAACTTGATTCAATTCGATAAATGAACCGTACCAAATCGAATCACACCTACCCTAATCCTACCTAGTTCTCTTGAGTGAAAAGCCTTTCAGAAAATTTTTTCTAACAGTTTGCTACCTCTTCAATCCCCATTACCCAGTGGTCATTAAAGAGGCCAACCATTCTAGACCTCCTAGCTATTACACCGGCTTGGAAAAGTCTCGTGTTCCTCCCCTTAACTCATGCCCAGTCCATTTTACCCTTGGAGGCCCATAAGTTTTACTTAATAGAATATTTTAGGATCGCATATAACAACTTTAATGAGAATTTATTTGTTATCTTGAGATATCATGATGTTCGCCTATCCATGTAAGTTCCTTCACAATTCTTTTTTGCCAATTCTATCAGAATATTGGACTAATTTGTCTCTTCGAAACAATATGATTCTATCAAAACATTTTCCAAATTACATTTTTGAAATCGCATGTTCAATATACGACTTTAATACGATACATAAATTATACATTAGGCATGCAATTTTGTTGCAAATATCGCATGCCCTACATGCGATTTCATTAAATAAACATGATAAATCACATGATCTATATGCGTTTTTTTTTTTTAATTTTCTTGAAAACAAAATCACATGTTAAATATACAATATTACAATGGTATTGAAGGAATTAGAGGTGTGTAGCCATTATGAATGAACAACTTAGTTTTAACTATGCATAGAATTGCGAAAAAAAATCCAGTCAAATAAATAAAGAGTAGAAAGATATGGTGGTCATAAGAGAGAAAGTGCTCTCCCTTCTCTCTAGCAAACCACTAAACCACCATGAGAAACCACTTTTCTTAAGTAACCCATAAACACATTCATTCTCTTTTCTTTTCCCTATCATCCTTGTCCCTTTTTCTTGTTTTATTCATTTCCATTCTTCATCATCTATGGTGAGGGTTCATCAAACCGTAAGCCCACTAGTGGTCTTTACCATATGTTGGGAGCAAGGTTCCCTCAAGAGTTTTTTTCAAAACCAGAATTAAATATGTAAATATCGGGAAACGAGTTCCAAGGTACTTGACCTGGTTGCTAGTTCCAAGGTCCCTAACCTAGTTGTTGCTTTTGAAGTTGACCCTATAAAGGCTACATCAACTGAGACCTGCAAAGTGGGCGAAGAGGACATTGTTGCATTAGATAACTAAAAAGGTGAAGTACTTTTTGGGCACGACAGGAATGCTTTTAATGAAAAAGAAAAAGCATCTTCTGCCAACCTTAAAAGTAATGTCAAACCTCTTACCTTATTTGGAAATACCACGTTGGAAAACGTAAATAATCTGATGGACAATATTAGGAAGCAAAACGACCTGTTTAATCAAGAAATACCACCCAAGACCTTCACCCATGCTTATGGACCTTCAGCGACCATCCTTAAACGTCTGGACTTTAAGTTGGAATGCTACCCTCCTATATCTCATGGTGCGCTGCCTAAAATTAGGCCACCCTCATTAATCGCTACTCTTTGGGCAAAACATTGGGAACATACTCTAGTTGGTTTTTTTTTTTTTAGGGAAAAAGATTCCCTTCTCCTTAGTTCAATCTATCGCGCTAAGAATATGGAAAGACTATGGAATAACAAGCGTTTTGTGTAACAAGAATGGTTTCTACTATTTTCAGTTTGCTTAAGAGCCTTCCTCAACATTATACTGGAAAACCATGGTTCTTTGTGAAGAGACTACTAATACTTTAGAAATGGAAGGCCAGAATGCCCCTTACCAAGCCACAACCATTGAGCATACTAGCTTAGGTAGTCTTCTCCGGAGTAAGTTATATAGCGAGTGTAGTGAGAGAGCCACTCCAAGCGGATATACTCATGGCGTACCAAGTTAGAGCGAACTAGGCTAGGGTGCTAGTGGAAGTGGAAGCCGCTAATGAAGTTGTACCATGAATAGAACTAAAATGGGAAGATGGCACATCCATGTAAATTACGATTGAGTACCAGTGGCTCCCTCTATAGTACTTTAAGTGTAAAGTGTTTGGACATACATGTGTCACTCGCAGGTCCTCTGAAGAACTTCCATCTAAGAAAACTTCAATTAAGGAGGAAAAAATCTGGGTAGAAGTCCAACGAAAGGGAATGAGGAAAAATAATAAAGAAGTAACTAGCCTTCCTTCGTTACCGGTATGGGGAAAGATACATAGATGGAAGAAGGAGAGGTCTAAGTGGAAGACATGGGGTCTAGAAATGATGATTCCACCAACGCTGTTATAGAACATATCCCATCCCTAGCTCCGAAAAAACAACTGCATGTAAGAGGAAACGAGGTTAGCGGAGACAAGGTGGAGTGTATACATAAGGAGAAGGAAGTTGAGGAAACAAGAGAGAATGGAGAGCAGGAGGGAGTTCAGATGGAACAGGCAGTGGATCAAACCACGACCACTCCAGCTAACCCTAAATTAGCTACCTCGCAACATAGGCTTGACACGAGCAATTTAGCCTCATCAAATAGTGGGTAGTCCTCTAGCTCGAGGGCAAACAGAAGAAGAAGAAGAAGAAAAAGGTCTTCAAATGTTAACTACGGTTAACTTAATCATCATCCTTAATTTACAAGGAATCTAGCAACATGGAACATAAGAGGTTGTAATGACTCGTTGAAATGTGCAAATATTAGGAAGTTTTGTGTAGAGAATGGGGTATCACTCATGGGGTTGTTGGAAATTTGTGTAAACCGAAGTAACAAAGATAGAGTTAAGCTCAATCTTAATGCTAATTGGAACTTTGGAATTAACTTTGCAGCAAGGAAGAGGATTTAGATAATGTAGGATTTGAGAACCTGGAATATCATAGTAAAAAAGGAACATGAACAGTTTTACCACAGTTACTGCATACATCTTAGTTCCAATTCTACCTTCTATATATCCTTTGTGTATGCATCAAACTTGGATCAAGAGAGGACATTATTGTGCAAGGGATTAATAGCATTGGCACCATCCTTGGTTGATCACCCATAGGTAGTTCTGGGTGATTTTAATGTGATTAGATTATTTAAGGAGAAAAATGGGGGCAATATGAGACAAATAGCCACTATGTTGGATTTTGTAAATTTCCTAGATGAAGTGGAACTAGATGACCTTCTTTTTGGGGGGAATTATTTCTCCTAGTCAAATAAGTGAGAGGATAACCTAATCTTGAAAAAATTGGATAGATTATTGGTTAACCAGAGTTAGCTAGAAAAATTCCTTAATTATGATGTGAGGTTTACTGGCCTGCACTCCCCCCCACCCCAAAAGCTTTTTAATCATTCAGTTGGAGTTCTATGTATAGATTTTGGTACATCAAAGAAAAGATACCCATTTAAATTCTTTGACTTTTGGATTAAATCGCCATATTTCATCTTGAAAGTAAAGGCGGTATGGTCACAGGTAAGTAGAGATTCTAAACTATTCCAAGTGGTGTCCAAATTGAAGCTTCTCAAGAAGGAACTTAAAAAATTAAATAATTCTGAATTCTCCCACCTTTCAGCTAGAGTTAAGTTAACCAAAGAACACCTAACAACTACTTAAGTTTCAATTTCGAGTGGAAACACATCCCTCCTCAATCAAGAGAAAGAAGCACTTAAGGATTATTACCAACTAAAAGTGGCGGAAGAGAGCCTGCTGAAGCAAAAGTCGAGAGTTAAATGACTAAAATTGGAAAACAAGAATAGTTCTTAGTTTCCTAAAATGGTTAAGAATAGGCAAAATATTAATGCCATCCACAATTTGACAAAGGAAGATGGAATGGAAATCCATGGTAATTCTGTTATTAATGCGGAAATTGTGAATTACTTTTCTAAATTGTTGGGATGCCAGCAATAAATAATCTCTGTTGCGGAGGTGCAAGACTGCATTTCCAAAAGAATCCCAGATCAACAAGCCATGCAAATTAATGCCCCATTCTCAGATGAGGAAATTAGAATGGCTTTTTTAGTCAACTAAATAATAAAGCTCCTGGCCTGGATGGATTTTTTGCTCGATTCTTTAAAGTTACATAGCCCATTGTAGGAGCAGACATAGTTGATGGGGTGAATGAGTTTCTATTATTTGGGAATATGCTCAAGGAATTAAATTGTACAATTGTGTCTTTCGTCCCTAAGGTTGCTAATCCTACTAATGTATCCAACTTCAAGCATATATCCTATTGTAATACCATTTACAAAGATATTTCCAAGCTACCTGCCTGAAGACTTAAGTTGGTTTTACCTTAATTAGTAGGAAAATAGCAATTTGCATTCTTTGGAGGCCAGCGCATTTCAAACAATATTCTTGTTGCTCAAGAACTAGTCAATGGCTACTAGACTAGTAGAGGAGCACCCCATTGTATGCTCAAAGTGGACATCCACAAGACATATGATTCTATTAACTAGAATTTTTTAGAGATAGTGCTAACCTGTGTGAATTTTCCACCTCACTTTATCAAACTAGTGATCCAATGTTTCTCTATCTTAAGATTCTCCTTTAACATAAATGGTGAATTAGTAGATTTCATACCTAGTTCAAGAGGACTTAGACAATATGACCCCATATCACCTTACCCCTTTGTCCTTGGCATGGAAGTTTACTCAAGGATATTAAGGCAATTTACAGGCGATCCTAGATTTTCTTTCCAAGGAGGGGACTCTTCCCATCCACTACTTAGGGATGCCATTACTTGCTTCCAAACTCTGCAAGTCTGATTGTGATGCCCTAATTGAAAGAATTTTAGCGAAAATCAACTTGTGAACAACTAAGTTCCTATCCTATGCTGGACGTCTCTAACTTATTAAGTCTATTCTCTTCTCATTGCAAGTATACTGAGTATCTAATTGTTGTTATTAAAAGACTAATGTGTAATTTTTTGTAGAGGGGGAGGCCTAATATTTCAACAAAAGGCAAAGTAAGATGGTAAGAGGTGTGTTGCCTGGTTAATCAAGGTGTTTTAGGCATCCCAAAACTAGAAATTTGGAATAAAGTGGCCTAATTAAAACATATTTGGCACCTATGTGGAGATTCCGTAAGGGGAGCCTGGGTTGAATAGATTCACTATAACTTCTTTAAGGGATCTTCATTTTAGGATGCTAAAGTGCCCTCTATATATTCTTAGAGTTAGAGGAAATTGTTGAAACTTCACCTATTGGTAAGGAACATATTTAAGTGGGAAATGAGAGATGGTCTGTTTATATCTTTATGGTCAAACTTTTGGTTATCGTCTAAGCCTTTAAATTTGGTGCATAGTCCTAAGGAGATTGCTAATCTAGGACTTCCTATTAATGCTAGACTCTATTCCATTATCTAGGGCAATGACTAGAAGTTTACGCAAAACAACTTTTGGAATGGATTTATAATTCCCTTTGCTATAACCTTACTCCAAATAAACCTGACAAGTTTACATGGAATAAGGACCCTTTGGGAATCTTCTCTATCAAAAGTGCATACAATGCCTTAACACCTCATAATGGCTTGGTTCCTTGGTCAAAACTAATTTAGAACAAGCACTCAATGCCACAACACTCATTTATCCTTTGGCTAGCATAGAAAAAGGAAATTATAGACCCTAGATAAATTGAGTAATTGGGGAGTGACCATTTCAACTACACGTTACCTTTGTTCAACTGGACAAGAAAACCATGACCACTTATTCTTTGATTGCTTTTTCTCTACACAAGTGTGGTTAGAAGTTTTGGTAACACTTAAATGCTCATCATCCTTCTTATCTTGGCAAACCGTATCCACTGCCTTAATGAGTACAACACCTTCAAGCAATACTTCAATCCTAGTATGGAAAGTTGTCTTTGCAATAGCAATATACTGTATTTGGAAGACAAGGAACTCAACTTGCCATGGAACTTCCATGCCTTTACCAATGTCTCTAGATTTTAGCTTTTTCTTAACTTCTTGTATCATGATTTGGTTTACATGAGTTTCTATACAATTTTAAAAATTTTGTGAAATTTTAGTTTTATCACAAAATTTTGCTGTAATCTATTTCTGCGTATATCAGTTGTATATTCTCTTTTTTATTCAATATAATTGCTTGCCTACTAAAAAAGTCTATTTAAAAAAATAATTTTTTGAAAAGGGGCAAATTCGCTCAATACTCAATTATGTCATCTTAAGACAATATATGTCTTCTTGGACAGCACAGCATTTGGACTGATTAAATCCTCAAATCAAAGTCTGAACTGATACAACATATTAAGGAGACACCCTAATCAAAACATCAAAATAAACAATAAGAACTTATACTTCGAGCAAAAAATATTGAGTGTCTCTCTATACCCCCAACAAGAATGAATTGAAGAATCAGTTGCAGCATCTTTACAATTGTTAGACCAGCAAAGAATTGCAAAATTATATTTCCTGCCCCATGAAATGTCAAAAAAGATTATACCTATATACAGGTTAGTCCCTTAAAATGGAAATGCTCTCTTTTTCTTTTTCTCCCCCACGGTCCACGAGTTGCCATGAGTTTGAGGAAAATTGTTCATGGATTCACACAAAGTGATTTTGATGCATCAAGATGATTAAGCCGACATGTTCCAAGCAGGAATTCAGGGAGCTCTTCTGCCGTGTTACCCTGGAGAATTTGACAGCATCGCAGGTAAAGAAACGAATCTCATCCAATTATTTATTAAAAAAAAAAATTAAAAAAGAAAAACTTGTACATCAAATTGATTATGCACAAGTACAGGCATGATTTTCTTGTGCGGAATAAAGCATATGTGATACCTGTATTAAGAATGCCATTTCAATGACCAAATTGTTTAGGTAACCAAGAACAAGACTAACAACTCCTCTTGCCACAGTAGAAGATCCAACATCGATGTCAAGCTGAATTTTACATAGAGATCGATAAGTAACATGGATGACAGTGATAATATATCATGAAGAACTATGACAAATCTTGGAGAATTGTGGTAAAATAAAGTGTGTACATCATAGCCAAGCCCAATGGATCATAAGGGACATGAAAAAGAAATGGATTTCTTTTTTGGAGGGCATGACTTAATGCTTATGAGTGCTACCTCCTTAGAGAAGTAAATTTCCTAGTTCCGAATAAATGGATAAAAAGTATATATTATGTATGTTTCCTACTTTACTTTTAAACCTTTAATTTTAAAAATTTTTCAAGCCACTAAAAGATCTCATCAGTGATTTTTCCAGCTTAGCTTGGGGCAGATACAGGGTAAAGCCTTCCTATATTTAATGCTGGGTAGTTTACCTCCAAATAGTTCCTTCCACGGAAATAATTTATCTCTAGCGCTTGACCCACCAAGCATGCTTTCTTGCCAACACTTTGCTTGACTATCCACGATCCCTGGACACCAGATAGATAGACAAGATCAGATATGTTTTTTCAACAATGCTCAACAATGTCAGCATCATCAGTAACACCACATGCCTTGGAGATGTATGGTATGAGTTTAAATCTTGAATTCCGATAAGCATCATCACCATTAACGAATCTCTGTAGCACAGGATTCTCTTCCAATGGACTTTGCATCATGTAATACAGTCCCAAGTTGTATGTTGTTGTACCAGGAACCTAATTGACCAAGTGTTAAGATGAGCAACTTTTTTCTAAGAACTAGACAACAATATGCTTAGGAAAAAACAAGTCATAAATTACCTGTATATTCACCACGAAAAAGAACTCTGGACCACCTCGTTCAGCAGACATCTGTATTGTGTATAAGGGATGACTTAGTTTGCTGAAGCAGTTTAAAACTGTGTATATTAATGAATTAATCAAAAGTTACAAACCTGAACAATGCTACCAGGGCGGCCAGCAAGATCATCCTCACGCTTGTCAGATCTTAGCCAATCTGCACCAACCATTTGCATCGAGGTTCCTTGGGCCTTGACCTGGGAAGAAAATGGTCAGTCAAAAAGGGGATATAATAACTGTGGCGAGCGTTTTCTACTAGAATAAAGAGGAGAAATCAACCCTTTTATACCCTGTTCTTTATAGGGCATAAAATATAAGTTAATTCTCTCAGTGCCATTAAAGCATGCCCTTTACTTCCAATTGCTCATAAACTTATGCTTGTGTCATATGAATATTTCCAGGACCTTGAAAACAGCAAGAATTTCTCAACATGTACAGTCAGTGTTTACTTAATATGAACCAATTCCTGATTCTTGATGAGATGTCAAATCACATTCAATAGATCATCTTAGTCTTTTTCTTGGAGAATTTTTCTTTTTTAAATCTATCATTCCCTTAGTTCCTTATCAACTTCTATCCGCTATGCATTCTATCACAGCCCTCTGGCATCTCATTAGTTTTGATTTTGACATCAGCGGAGTTTTGCTTATCTTGGCATGAGATGCATAGATTGACTGATTTTTGGACAATGAACTAGTTTGTCTATTTTAAGAGGAGATATTGATATAGTACTAAAAAATCCAGATACCCTTTCAAAAGATTTATTAGCGATACCAGTTTAAGATGGAACTTTTGAGGGCTATAATAAAGCAGAATACTGATGTACCATAAAATAATGCTTGAAAAAAGATGCTCGAAATTTCAATTGTTATACTGGCTTCTTCAATTTGTAGATGCAGAAAAGAAAAATTACCTTATGATTGTCTATTAGATAGCTTGCTCCTCGTATTAAAAATGTAGAAGGATCAGCAGTTGTCCAGGTGCAAGGTAAAATATGATTAGGGTCATTTTGAAGAGTAATTCCATAGGAGCAAAATGAGCTGTCCTCTTTAGCCAACTCTTGCAGATCCACATAACCTTTCTTTTGAACTGGAGCTCAACAGTGAATACCATCTTCCGGTGAGGAATAAAAGTAAAATATACACTGGACAGACCTTAATCAGTTCATGAAGCATTAACATAAAGTAAGGGCCTACCAGCAAGTTCGTGCAACTTCTTCACAAAATTTGCAGCACATGGTAACTTAGACTGATGTGAAGTCTGAATGTTCCATTGGAGAAAAATATCAGAGGATAAAATGTTAGATGCAGTAGGGGAAAAAAGAAAACAGCTTTATTCGCAAGAAAGCAAACTTGTGAAGATACTAACCCGTCTACACTGGTATCTACTAAGTAAGTAAGCTCAAAGAATAAATTGTTTGACCATGTTATGTAAGTTTAATTTGTCATTTGCATCTTATGCAATAAAAAGAGGTTTTCATACAGCAAGCAATCCAATTTTAGACAACCGTGGAAACAACAAACCACGATAACAATAAGATACTATTGCTTTAACATATGTGCTTAAAAACTATCAATTTACTCAGAAACTGTGATTTCCAAAATCAGGTGAGTTTCTTCTCCCAGAATTGAAGCTCCGCTTGCTTTTTGTCCCATCATTTTCCCCGGGAAGAGAGCATACATCACATCAGAGACCAAAAAGAATACATATGAAATAAGTTTCCGATAATAATGCTACAACTATGGTGTCAGTGGTGTGCCGGTGGAAACTAGATTAAGAAAGCACTTGGGCAGGCATTGAATATATTCTAATTGAGATGTGTTTCAGCCCATTTTTTGAAGATCGGATTAATCAAATCTTGATAATGAAAAGCTAAAACACTATTCTAACAAGTACCTGAGAGTGGAATTCTGGACAAAATTCCGGTGACCACACACTTTCCTGGAGTTCATGATCCACTGGTTCAGGAACATCAAAAAACTCATCAGATGCATCATTGAATCCCATCAAGCTTGCAGGTTGAGTAGACAGTCTTTCAGGCTCGTTTTCTGTGAACTTGAGCTCCTCAACTTTCTCTGCTTCTTCTGGTTTCAGAACTTCATTCTTAATAATCTCCTCCCTTTCACTTAAAGGCAACCCAATGTCTTTCATTAACTCCCCAGATAAGTATTCCGTGGAAAAGTTTCCTGCTTTGTACTTGAACATCTCCCTTAGTGCTGTGGAATATAAGATTGAAATTACATGACTAAACTTCTGTAGAATATGACCTTTTTCCATGTAAAAAGTCTCAAAATGTAGTGGAAAGAAGAATAAGCATATCTGAAGTTGAACAAAAGAAACGGTTGTGTAAACAATGCACACCAAAATCACTAATCAGAAAAGCACCTGCAACCCTCTCAAGCATACGAATGGTAATGGCTCTTGCCGATGATGGACGCAGATACAGCTTCCAGAATTTCCAGTCAACAGAAAGCATGTGTTTTACAAGCGACTGCTTCCCTTGGTTGATAGGAGTTACGACATATCCTCCACCTATACATTTAACAAATATAGCAAAAAGTATTATATTAAGAGAGATGTGACTATTTTATCACAAGCAGAAAACTGCACTTTATGTGATGCCCCATTTGTGCCCCATGGGGAGTAATATGATGCAGGAAAAAAAATTGAAACCACGCCTTTAAGCGTACATTACTTTTAAGCCAAGCACGGACATAGCCCTTCTGTGGACGACATTTCCTGTTGAAGACAGAATGGTAGAGGATGACTGCACAGGACCGGATAAACAAAGTTAGGGTCTAACAAAAAACTCCAGCATTGATATACAGGATGTTCGTAAAATAACAACCATAAGTTCCATCATCCTCTCTTCGCCAATATCGTCTTAAAAGTAAGTCTCTCCGTTGCATTCCCCTGCAATGATAAGGATTGGTTGAATGCCTCATATATACAAACAAGTTTTTTCCCAAGAAGTTTCAAATCTCACCAAGGGAGCCAATCGTTGTATAACTGTTTGTGAATGATATCTGTATGTCCATCAATGTGCTCAACCACATTTCCCTGGTAGAAGCAAAAATCCCATCTGAAAAGCACAGTTAAGGCCAACAACAAAACCAATTTCAGTTGAGGAAAGATATTGCGTTTGATTATTGAGAATTGAAGAATTTTCCATAATGATTTCAACCACAGTTCTGAATCACCTTTTAAGCTGAAAAGAAGGGTATGAAATAGATGCAGCTTGGGGATCAGCCAATATAGATAATGCAGTTCTCCACAATGCAGTTTAATAAATTACATGTAGGAGGTTACAAGGTAGACAGCATAAAACTGTAGTTAAACAGAACTTTCACATGTACTGCTTCTGATGCTGTCTTGTTTGGCAATTGAAATTATATAGAGTAGACAAGCAATTGACATTTATCCATCTTTACATGAATATGGTAATGGAATGCATGTCATCCCTTGTTTCCACAATTTCCTCAGCCTGTATCATCTTTTTGCAGATAGGGTTTGAGGGAAAGGTGCAGACTTCAAAAAGCCAAGCTGTCAGCTTGTTCATGCAACCGGACAATTTATCTAATTATAAAAGCAACATGAAGATGAGACCAAAATCAACACATGATTAAACATTTGACTTATCAGAGTGTAAAGATCACATACTAAATCAGATTTTACACTTCAGAAAGTTTATATGGAAAAAAGAAGTTGTAGCAGGTAAACAGAGATGTATTCACCGGTTAAGTTTAATTTTATTTATTTATTTATGCTGGCTCAATTAAAATGCAGCAGGCAATAGGGTCAAGTATCGGATTATCGATTTTCCTGATACCTGGAAACAGACATAAACTGCAACTTCTTTCTTACAGAATGTCTCCGCAATAACCATCAAAAAACACAATTGATTTTTCAATTTGACATGATGGGGTAGATATTCCAGCAATCTTACTCTGCACGCGAAGAACCAAGAGACATGAGAGTCCGGAAAATGGCTTCAGAGGTTCCATCAACTACACCAACTGCCATTATTGCAGGATGATTGTCCCAATGCTGACAATGAGAATTTCAAGTTAGAAAGAGAAAAATAGCTATCAATCAATAAAATTGAGCATAAATTCACCAACCCACCCTTTGCCCAGAGTTCCAGTCTTTTGCTTCTTTGAAAAGGCGTAATCCTTCAAAAATAGGTAGAAATAGTCTTTTACTAGAGCAGGATTGATAAAGGATAGATAAAGCACCAGTAATCCAAGTGAGCGTGTCTTTGAATTTTTATAGTTCAATCATACCATTCTGACAACCAAATATTATCCATGGGGAGGGCGCGATAACATCAGATGTCATGGCCTCAGTGTGAATCGAAGAGCAAGATGTCCAATCTATAGAATGCTTGCGAGTTTTCTTTGAAGGTGTACATATCCTATCAAGATACAAAGTCATTCTTATTATTATCAACTCTAGTACTGACCTAAAACAATCATTTTCAAGCAAACAGAGTTTGTACGCAGGTGATAATCTGCCATGCTTTTAATGATGTACCTCAAGGATGGCCACCTCCTCCTAGAACAGGACACAAAATTTACTGCTGGGTTTGGACTTTCCTGCAAAGTAGTGGATGTCAAGTCAAGCATTCAAAACAAGTTCAGAGTGAAAAAGAAAGTTTTCGCAAAGTAAACCTTTGTTGCAGCACCCTGCAAGGAGCGAATCCATTGAGCTGCTTCTTCTGAACTACTTGCTCCCAACTGTTGCGGAAGAGATGGAACACGGTTACATATTTAATCCAAACAATTTAAAAATTGTGCACAATGAGAACGCTTGCCCCACCTTAAGTCGATCATTCAGATCAGAAGTATTATAAAGGGTGAAGATGAAGAACATCTGCAAGCAGAAGCAAAAATATTAAAGAACACAAGAGTTGCAAAACTAAGTGATGAAGGACACATGAATGGCCAAATACACACTTTTCGGTTAATGTTCTCTCTTCCATTGTCCGTGACCCGAATACAGGCGTCAATTACTGCACTTCGAATGACCTCCTGAGAGAACAAGTAATTTAATTCAGTTTTTCAGGTGTAAAAGAATTCCTAGAAACTCAAACTAACATTGCAAAAGTTCATATTAGTTATCCATATGGGGGGGAAAAACACCGAAGGACACTCCGAACGCAGCTGATCATAAAACTGATTCACAATTTCTTTAGTGACAAAATATACAATTTACAATATCATTCACTTTTGTTGTTTCCAATGTGATAAATGCCGGCAGCGTCAAAACACTAATGAAAATCAATACAGCAAAAAACATATAACGGTGTCAGTACAGGAAATCAAATTCAAAGCTCAGACATGGTTTGGAATTATATTAATCACTTCTGGAGCAGGGTGCCTCTCTTAATTGCTTAAAAGATACATATAGACCATACAAAGGTGACTTAATGTTGTCATAAAGGGCCCCAAGAAAATAGTCTTAACACAACACAATAAACCTTCAACGATATAGAAAAAGTCTAAACCCCAAGTTAAGATAGGGAACCAACTTTTCCCGTTCCAAACAGTATCCATTCATGTTCACAACGATCGCGTGGTGCTATGTATAAACAGCATAGATATATCATATACATGACTATGACAATTTGCAGTTGGAAGGAATTAGAAGGAGGAAACCGGCAAAATTTATGCAGACAAAACACAAGTATAGCAACGTCATCAGCCTATAAAGACATGACAAGGCCATAAAAAAAAAAAAAAAAGAACGAAAGAAAGAAAGAAAGAAAAACTCTAATAAATATAACAAGAAATATAAAACAACATTGAAGATAGTACCTGATCATCGTTCATGGGAATGCTTTTGAAGCTCCTAAGAATATTATCCCTAAGAATATAATATCTTCTGCGTGAATATTGAAGACCAAACCTATTGGAACGTATGAGGTAAAGCCAACCTTCCATCTTGGAGTCACCATCTTCGACTCTTGCTGAATTAATATTACTCATTGCACGAATTTCATTAACACTCCCCATCTTTTTCATGTCTTTTGCTTGTTCTCCTTCTTCCTCTTCCTTAAACTCATCAAAAGCTATAGCCCATTACCAAAGTTTGTATCTTTGAATGAGCCAGTTGGCATAAAGCCAAATGGTGATATGGATATGTATTGAAATTGCTGAATGTGATAGATATGTCACGTAAAGATTGAATTTCTAATTTAATAAAGAGAGATAGAAAGAGAGAAGGAGAAAGAGAAAGCAAGAGAATGATCCTCTGATCCCAGGCAGGGAATCAGAGAATCAAGTTGGAGCAAAATGCTAATCCCTCAAAGATTTGAATTTTTTTTTTGGTTAAAAGATATGTTGGGTTTTTCTCCTGTCTTTCAATGCAAGTGTTTTCCTTCTTTCCTTTTTCTTTTTCTTTTTTTCTTTTATGTTCTGTTTTCTTGAGGTTGTTTGCTGTTGTTTTGCCTGTTATGGGTTGGAGGAAAGTTAAAACTAACTGATGATTTGGTGCCTAAATGGGTCATGAGACAGCTCAGACTCTCAAATTACTGGAATACCCTTTCCTTCTTCCTTACGCCTAGAAAGAAGAGAAAAAAAAAAAACAATTTAATTTGCACTTTTCACTTTATATAATTGTACGCGTAGTTATGTTATATCAAAATAAATTTATGATGTAAGTATAAGAATAAGAATGCAAAGAAATTATCTATTCAAGTATAGTTATTTTATATTTAATATATCTATTAAATATAAAATTGAAACTTTTGTGAGAGTTAAATACTATTCATAATGCATACTTAAAAAAAAAAAAAAGATCCTCTTACTTATGTGGAAAATAATTGAAGTATTTTTTATAAATTAATAAATGATAATTAATATAATAATATTTTCCACCTTCTTTCTCTTACTTCTCTATCCATCTATGTTCAGAGTTAGCTTTTACTTCTTCTTTTTTTTTCTCCATTTACATAATAGAACTTTTGATTTGAATATCTTTTTTCATCTCATATATTGTTGTATAATTTATTAACTATTTTTTGAAGTATCCTGAAGCAGGCAATCCCGGAGGAAAAAGCATATAAAACACAACATCAATCAGCTATATTAATATGGAAGGGTATAATGGTAAAATTGCAATATTAGTAATAAAATATTTTTCATATTAAATTAGTTTGTGAGGCCCCAGGGAAGACAGGGTGGAGTGGTTGGAATAATTTGGAGGGTCCTTATGACTATTAACAATCACGAGCCATCCCGAGTAATTATTAAGTATATGTTTAACAACATAAATAAATATTTATTATTTTAAACCCTTAAATTCAAGCGTGTTTATATTAATTATAAATACACGTTTAAATGGACGGAATAAAACGTTTATAATTATATAATTAACAGAATATACGGTTAAAATAAAATATCCCTTGAAATTTAAAAAATTGAAAACCGACAACCAAAGCCTCGCCTCACGTCACCTAGGTGGAGGTATATGTAAAAGGTTAGGCTGTCTTTTTGCTTAAAATAAGATATATATTTGTAGAGTTGGGGGAGGGGGTTTCATTCAAGTGGATGTAGAATTCCTCGGTCAATTCAATTCCAAAATATTGCTGGGGCTTACGTGTCTATTTTTGGTAAATTGGTCAACCCAAATTGAAAATCACTCTCTCTCTCTCTCTCTCTCTCTCTATATATATATATATATATACATATATATATTGCTCATGATTCATGTACTAGGTTTATGTGCCTAACGTCACAGCTTGGCTAATGGCTGGGACAGCTCTTAACCAAGGATGGGGGAGTTTAAACGAGACAAGAAAAATAAATAAATAAATAAAAGAGAAAAGTGAAAAGGTAAAGGGAGGAGGAACCTTGAGATAACCAAAGTATTCAACTCTAGGATGGTCAATTTACTTAAAGAGGAATCATGATGTTGCTAAGGTGGTTATGAATTGTGAAAATGAATGTTATCATATTTATTGTTAATATTTAATTATTTATGTTTATATAATATAACATTACTTTTAATAGGTGATGAAAAAATTATAAATAATAAGAAAAAAAGTTAAGAAAATATCAAGAATTATATATTTCATAAGGATTGGATAATTTGTTTTTATATTGTTTTAATAATAAAATATTATTATTTTGTTTCAAAAATGGACCCTTTCAACTTATTTTTTCACTGTTTGTTATTTCTCATAAATTATACTTTGTACACTCTATTTTTGTTCATTTTCACTTTATATACTTGTATTTTCATTTTTAATAAAATGCATACTTGCTTTTTTTTTTTATAACTATTTACAATGTTACTTAGCTAAACACATATTAGCATATCATTAGTCCTTAACAACTAATATAGCAAGATGTTAATATTAAAAATATTATTAATTAAATAATATATATTAAAAATTAAATTAAATTAAATTTATAGAAATATTGCTCTCATTCCAATTCATTTCAATCTCATGATGATATATACATGAGGGGGAAAGGATAAAAATGTTAAAAGAAATTAGAATTTCTTCATAAGATGAAAATAGCCCATATATGATACGAATGGGATATAAAGTAACATGATGGCAAAATAAATTATATTCTATACAAATTTTGAATGGTTTTATAGATTTCTTATGAAAAGTTATATGATTTATTTCGATAAATTATAATGTTGAAATAAAGTATAGCATCGAGTCTTCTATCTTACCTAATAGTAGACTAAGCAAAACCCTTTGATGTTGAAAATCAACGAAGCTTTAAAGAGAAATTTCAGCACAATATTGTTGATGTAACCCAAACAACAATTCAACACAGATTTGAACTGTACGTGTATGCAGCTAGCCATTTCCAGTGTGCAAGTGCAAAGAGACTGTTTCACCATGGCATATATTCGATCCCATCCCTCTCCCGTGATGAATTTCTATGAGAATAGTGTCGAGGTGCTACACGAATGCAAATTGGCATGATGTTGGTTTGAATATCTTTATAAATATTCATGTTTGTTTAGCATTATAGAATAAGATAGGAATACAATTGTATAATTTTATTATATTGAAAATAATAACATTTAAATTAGAAGGAAAGTATATGTAAAATAATTGATGTATTCTTATGTTGTATAAAATAAGATATGGAGTAGGATGGAATTGCAATAGCAATGCCCTATGATATAAGAAAAGATTTATTAGATATTATATGTTATGTTATGTATAATATGTGGATATTAAAATATTTTAATATATATATATATATATATATATATATATATATATATTGTTTTCTTTGCTTAGAAAACTATCAGAGCAGCTGGGTTTCTCCTCTCTGGCTTGTGATGGGTTCTCCCTTGGGAAGGCTTCTCTTGTGATGATTAATTTCCCTCAATCAAATCAATTATATCTTCCAGAGTAAAATTATATGATGTCATAGATAATGAAGCTAACTTGTAATGGGATCCAATCACGCAGTCCTTAGGAGTTTTTAACTTTTTCAATTGAATAATTCTAAATATACACTTAAATTATGGGATTGTGTATTTAAAGTGTAGTCAATTCTTTTTAACTTTTAAAATGGATAAATAATTTTTAAATTGTCATTAAACCCTCTAAAAGTCATAGAATTTTAACAAACATTTAAAAATTATTTATATATTTTTAAAATTTATAGGATAAGGATGAAACCACACATTAAGATTTTAATTAAGAGATCCAACCAACACCTTATTGCAATTTGCCCTTTTCTAATTCTCCCGGGGCCATTCTATAAAGTCATTTCTTATCCATCCTTTAAAGTTTTGGACATGAGTAAAAGATTGGCCTAAGATTGCCTAAATGCTTCCTTAAATTAATCACCATTACCTTAGCTTGAAGCCAACGATCATGTTTTATTTAATAGTTTCCCCACCAAAGTATAAACTATTGCCAAATAGGCCAAGTAGTTGAGATACCCCATTAATCACCTAAAATCCATCGCCCTTTTAATGCATCATTTATACTTTATGAGGCAACAACCATGATGAAACAAGATAAGCATTAAGTAGTGTTCAATTTTATAAGCATTAAGGTAGTGTTTAGTTGATAGAACTAAATGTTATAAATATATATATATATCAACACTATATAAGAAAAATAATATAATGTAATTTTTTTTTGTATTATGTTTAGTTTATACGATATAGGATATGATTTTTTTGTGATGATATAGGATTTTTTTTTTGTTAATGTAAGAACTAGCCAGGAAAGATATAGTATAAACACGATAGTAAAAGAAATGATTATCTCATAGGATTAATTTTTGGATTTTGAAAATGTGCTTATTTCATATAGTAAAATAAGTTTTTATATCATAAGATATATGATATATATATATTTTTTAATTTTATCCAGTACTTTAAGTTCCCTTCTATCTAGTGTGTTAGTTCACAATACAAACAAAACAAAATACTAAAGATTTTATTTAGTATAATACTATAAAATGATAACAACCAAACTCTATTTAAGTATTATCTTTAGGCTTGTGTATTTTCGGAAGTATTCTTTCATAAGTGTTATCTTTAGGCTTGTTTTTGTCTTTGTCCTTACTAATAAGTATTTATAGAGTTTGATATTCGATGACCACTATTAGAAAACTCTTTTTGAAATCTTTTATAGGCTTCTTATAGGTGTAAGTTGATCAATAGCTTGTCTTACTGGGTATATGAGCTTGATGAAAAAGGTTAAAATTGGTCTAGCTAATCTTAAGAGTTACTATTCCATATGTACCGATGCAAAACTTGTTAAATCATTCCAAGTTATGTGCCCAATTATCTTGAACCTATTTCTAATTCAAGTAATTAGTTTAAATATGGGTTTATCTCATTTTAATACAAGGATATTTTAACCCTTTACAAGGTTAAATATAAACTAACTAGTTTTTTTTTTTATCACATCCTCCATGCAGTCAATAATAAACTAAAAAAAGTTATTACATAAAATTGAATGCTTTAAAAACCATATAATGTCCTATTAAGTAAATTTGATAGTGTGTGTGAGACTTGTTTATAAATATATAAAACCATATACAAATTGAATGAAAGAATTTTTTTTTTAATTTACGATTCGATTTTGTTTTTTCTACTTCTAGTGCAAAAATTTTGGTTCACTTAAAGTTTTGTTCATATTATGAACCTCACATGGAGTTAAAACATGAACTGAACTCAATGAAAAAAAAAAGAAAAATTAAATCTTTGATTCATTTTGAATCACATTATAATTTAGTTTTTACTTGTGCCTACTAAAAACACTAGTTAACAAGACTATAGAAGAAACTTTTTGTCTTTTTTTTTTTACTAATAATAAACTTCTTAGAAAAGAGGGAAAAAAAATTAAGTACATGAAAATGTATTAAAGTTTTTTTTTTCTTTTTTGGCCGTTTAGGCACCACATATATATATATTAATGAATATCTAAAGGACATTTTGTTAATGTGTTAAATAGAAAAATTTTCAATTTTTTATATACTTGCATTTTTATAGAATGGATAACTAATGGTGGAATTAGTAAAAAGTTTTTTTTTTTTTAAATTCTTAACAAATACACAGAAATACTCTAGTTAACAAAATGGAAATGTATCAAATAAAGAAAAATCTCACCAACAAATAAAAAAAAAAAGTTAAAGACAAGGAAGACTTGCGTAGTAGAAGTGTGAAGATTTAGATAAGGGTGTTGAAGAGTCTTGAGAGGAGAAGAAAAAAGAAACCTAGAGAATAAGTTAACCCTCATACACTTTTAGTAAGAGGAAGAATTGGTTGTGTGATTATTCAATTGGTTTAGGAGAACTTATGATATAAATAAAGCCAGCTATTTTCATTAGATTATCTTCTTCCCGCCGTATACGCCTAGATAAAATGACAAAAGCTTATTATTGCAAAATCTTATCTTATCTAGAATTAAAAGTAAAGTTGGAAGTTCTAAACGATCTCCCACGTGAGCCTACGCGAGCTTGCTTGTGTGCCTACTGCATGCCTATGGTATCGCTTAGGGCTAGATTTCCAAAAAATATCATCTTACAAAGTGGAGATTCGACCTTTTAGAGTTTAGATTATGGCTGGCGAGAAGACTAAGATTCCTAATTTGAAAATGAATATCCATAAAATCCTTGCTCTCCGGGAAAGGGAATCAAAATGGAGAGATAAAGTGTTCGAATTTAGGTACAATGCAAAATTGGTTCGAATTTTGAGTGTCTGTTTTTAGGTTTTAAAATTGTTAAATCTTATGTATCTATATTTTCAGTATTTAACACTTTATATATTTATATTTTTATTATTAATATTAACTAATCATTAATGATTCATTTAATAAAATGAATTTATTAAAGAACATTTAAATAAATAATATAATAAAAATAATAATAATAATAGGCACATAATATTAAGGGAGACAAAATCTTAAAAAAACATCAGCCATGGGAATGTCACGTTGCCCGGATGCGTCATCGTGGACATGAAGGTGATGGTGCTTTTACCTAGATCGACTATGAGACAACGTATTGTCACTTACATTGTTCTTTGTAACTGCAGAGTTGTGGTCCTTAAAAGTTAAAACCGATTGGATCGACAGCCAATCCGATGCTCCAATTAGCTAAAATATTTTGTTTTCTTCTTGTCCTGAATACCTCGTAAGCATGAGATCTGGCGAAGAGCGTAGAGGTTTCAGAGCGGAAAAGCAGATCGGCACTGACACTGAGTGTAGCTGCTGCTATCGAAGAGGTAGCGGTCCACGATGAAGGCGATCTGGACGGGCATGATTTCCCATGGCGAATGTTTTTCAAGCTTTTCTTTTTTCTTTACTTTTCAAGATTTTTAAATTTTTTTTAATATATTATTTAGTATATTTAATAATATTATTTTATTATTATTAAATATGACCTGTCAATCAGAAATTGCTACATGTCATCTACCTAAAAGTGACATATAAGAAAAAAATGAAGGTATGTCAAGTGTTTAAAAAAAAAAAAACATAAATATATAAAATATCAAAGCTAAAAACAAAAGTATATAAAGTGAAATTTTCCTATCATATTAATACTTATCAAATTTATTACTTGAGTATTTTTTGTTTACATTAGGAAGTAAAAGTTTGATTAATTAAAAACATAAATTAAAAAAGTTTTTTGAAGTGTAGGTAATAGTTTTAAAATTTAATATTAAACTTATATATGCATAACTTTTAATACTAGTAAATACTGACATAATAAAAAAAAAAGAATATTTTTTCAAAAGTTATAAAAAAATGAAAGCAAACCATAAGGAGCAAAATTAAAATCAAGTATGTACAGACTAGAGATCACAATGATTGTTTTACTCTAAAATCCAATACTTCTCAGTTTTCACTTCTGTATCAAATTTAAACGAACCAACTGGAAGGAAACAAGATTAGCATAGAAAGATGAGTATTCAAAAAGCTTTACTATTGAAACTTGGGCGTCATGTGCATACTGATGGGTGATAAGCAACTACTATTAATTTTAATGACATCATCAATATACATGGCATATATTAATAAATCTTTTTTTACATTGAGACTATATATGATTCCCAATGGTCATATCCAACTGGCTTCACCAAAAGACACAAGCTACATGAGCCAGACAAAAACTTGAATGAGGAGGCACACGCACCACTCTTAACAAAGCAGCAAATGAATGCCAGACACTAAATTATTAGGGTCAAAAACTCTCAAAATATGAGAAGGGAAAATAAAAAGGTTATGAAAGGAACAATTCTTCAGAGAAAAACAAGGATTCAAGCCAAACCCATCGGAATACGGAGTTATAGGTTCTTAATAACTTGCGCGAAGCTGGTGGAATTAGAGAGTTTGAGTGGAGGCTTGCGTGATTCGTGAAAAATCAAGAAATGTACATTTCGAGTAGACAGTTGGGAAAATGCAAGCCAAGTAAACTCATGTATCAGTCCTTTTCAACCATTTCCTCAAAGCAAACCCCCTGAAATTGGGCTCTTTTCCTTATTTTTTCAGCTTTCGATTTAGGCGTAGACCCCTTATTTTTAATCAGTGTCCATTTACTGTTGGCAGTTGCTAAGAAAATTCCATGCCTCTTAACACATCAGCTTTATTCGGGGACACAGTATTCAGGCTACTTCTTAGTTAAATATCGATCCTTAATTAAGGACATGTGCTTGGCACAAGTACCAATATACTTAAACTTAGACTCACATAAAAAAAAATATAAAATTAAAAAAAAAAACCCGTTAAAGAGACTTCCTTCAAGAACCCTAATGGAAGAATTTCTTAAGTTAAGAACTCATGAAGATAACGCAGATACTTGAAATAAAATATGATTCCAACCCCTCCCCTTCACGGTGATAACCATTACCAATGTCCACTTTTCCCTAATTGCTGCGATACGTACGTGAGATAAAAGAATATCCGCCAAAATGGAAATTAAGGATTGAGGTTACCAAATTTCATATTTAGCGTCGACATTTAGTTCTCTTCCTCTTGTTATGTCATTTTTTTTATTGCAATTCCTTGTTTAAGGTCACTTGCAAACTATAAGTGGTCTTTTTTTTTTTTTTTCAAAAATTTTTGGAAAAAGTTCCTTCCATAAAACAATACACG
This sequence comes from Laguncularia racemosa, assembly GCA_037954665.1. Taxonomy (NCBI): domain Eukaryota; kingdom Viridiplantae; phylum Streptophyta; class Magnoliopsida; order Myrtales; family Combretaceae; genus Laguncularia; species Laguncularia racemosa. The sequence goes on along the minus strand of JBBMOL010000013.1, from coordinate 372,727 downwards.
AAAGCCCAAAACTTTTTTCCACATCCAAAGAGAAAATCACTAGTTGGGAGCATGTTCCAGTACTAGACTAGTCTAGACTAGTGGTGGGAGCCGGTTTAGAACAATCTGGTAGGTGCAAATGTTCCATCAACAAAACCATCACCCTTCTCCATCCACTACACCAGCTTCGATGGGGAATATATTGGGATAAAAGAAATTTTTTTTTTCAATAAAAAGAAAAAAAATTACTCCTAGGAGAAAGGATTAGCTATTCCCATGGGGAGCAAGAGGGAATAGGTATTCCCAGGAAACACCTATTACCTCCAACCAAATGAGGCACTAACTAAATGGAGGAAAACCTATTCCCATAAATCAAAACGCCACCTTAGAGATACAAGCAGGCCTAATCGTTAAGCTTTGTTCAGTTTGTTAAATACAATAAGCACATGTCCAATCTACCCAAAAAAAAAAAAAGGTTCTGTGTTTAGCTTGTCATGAGGATAAAATACTGTAACTTTTAATACATTCAAACTTTAATAAGAACAAGTGATGCTACAAAATTGTCTCTGCTCATTGACTCAAAAGTTTGAGCACTAGGAAAAATGCATTGTTACTGTACTCTATTTATCTAAAATGCTACTGCTAAAGCTACAAGCTGAAGCATACTGTTAGAACAGGGACCTCATTTCTAAATATATAACCACTAAAGTCAAAAGACTCACCTTCGAAATCAAGCAAAGAGGTAATTATTTGTGTATAGAGAGATCAAGGTGAAGATAAACTATGCAAGTCACAAAAAGAAAGAAAACTGCAGATGTCAGCATCAGTGGCTCTGCAAGCATGAAAATTGGATTGAAGTGATAATAGACCTGCATAATATAGAAGTTGGAGAACAATTAGAAGAGCATGCCATATTTGAGAGAAAAGCACTCTCCTGAATATAAAAACAGCAAATGTATTAAAACAATCTACTCAGTCATCGTGCAGAACCTGTATGAATTATACAAAAAATTTCTGGAAGTCACAATTGTGCATCTTCCAAAGGGTAGAAAGGAGTCATCGAATTTTAGTATGAGGGAGTATGGAAAGAAAAGGAGTATTTGCCCACTCAAGTTCATTTTATATAAGGTAGCCCCATCCACCCTAGACCTGATAAAAATGGCACAACCGCTTTTGGGAACATTACTGGTTACACAAGAACACAACTGCTAGAAAGGAGTGAAAGCATTTAGCTACAGTTTAGTTACCTCTGATGAAATATATTAACAGAAGAAACCTTTCCTAAAACAAGTATATCAAAATTAGGATTGCTGAGGTTTGCTGTTGGAAGGCAACACAAATTAAAGTACATCAGCTAAGCTGGTTGAACTAAGATCTGCAACTGATAATCCTCTCTGAGGGTGATTGGTTTTAGGAAAGTGATAAAGGTAACATAACACCTGCTGTGCAATTCGGTGCTCATATTGTATCTTGGCTCCTGATTTTCCCTCTTATTAGCAATTGAACCAATAATTTTATGATCAGTCAAGCATCAGATATTTGTCGTTCAATTTCCACAAGTTCAGTGGTCTAGGGCATCGAGTTTGAGTACTGCTTCTACATTTTGACAAAAAGGATCCAACAAGATGAATAGTGAGTGATCCAATGTAATGGGACTGATTCTCCAGCTAGCATCATGAGCATTTTTCCCCCCCTCTTTTTTATTAACCAGATGAGGAACACAATAGACAAAAACAATCATATGCGACATTTATACAACACTGCAATTACCTGAAAAGGAAGGTTCTGTGCAGGAACCACATTTTTCTTTTCTAGAACAACCACTGTCCTTCCAACCACATCAAGATATGAGTACTTCTTCTGTGTTGTTCAAATAAATTGCAGTTCTAGTTAGAAGACAAATCAACATGTCCAGGTTTTGGAGGTGACAGTTTTCATGGATAAGTAGGATATGATATTAATGACATAAAGGAGTTCCAGCAAAAGTTGAGGTCTGAAAGTTGATGAATAACTAAACTAAGCTAAAGATAGCTACCTCAAGAGATTCCTTGACAGGAAATGGCACTATTACTGATGGCTCTTTTGATCCTTCTGACAGCACAACCTGAAACAAACCAGAGTTACAAGAAGGAAACATTGAACTGAAACTTTGGCAACATATATGGAGCAAATGTAAAAATATAATTTCAATAGAATACAACACCCACTTTGATGGTCAGCTTGTCCACCACTGTCTCAATCAGAGGACAGCCGAAAGTAAAGTTGAGGTAACGCCTTCCATCAGGGGACTCAAAAAGGAAGTCTTGCAAGGGCAAACCATATCCAATAACAAATGTTGCTTTCCAGCCTCCAAACAAAGGATAACGTGGTTCAATTTCCAGCTCAGACTGCAGAGCATAAGATGAATGTTGAGGGGTAAGGCATATGAGAAACTAAATCAGCCAGGTGGAAGTATATTACCAAGACATCTTATCAGTTCTTCAGTAAATGACACCACTCTTTAAAGTGATAGAAATCTTTTTAACCTGATAGATTAGAAAAGGGGCATGCTGATAATTAAAAATATATGTACAAGTACTTACCATGTTTTTTTTTGGGGGGGGGTGGTGGTGGGGTTTGGGTTGTGGGGAGGGAATGTACTTTGCCCAAAAAATATACTCAGGAAAGAAGCTTATTTCTATGGGTTTTCATGTCAAAAGGAGACATAAAACAAAATTGCAGTACTGATAATGATGCCAAACCAGAATTAGAAGACTTATTACTAGATTGTATTTGTGAATCCATCTACTTTTTCCGTTGAATATGCATCCTTCATATGACTGATTCAACAGTCAGAACATGTGAAACTTCTTTCCACAAAGGCCAATGTATGATAAAATTATTGTTATAAAACTTAAAATGATTTTTAAAAATTACTACAATATGTAATTATAATAAGATATAGACTAACACCAACATAGACGTATGCATGAATAGATTGATATTTAAGATTTCCTCTCCAGACAACTCTGAAGCTTGTTGAAGTGCAGTATAAAAAGATAAAAGTACCTTTAGAGAACCTAATCGCAAATGTGATGATGAAATGTTCCCTATTTCATCTCGGTAGTAGACAGAGTGCACTCTAGGGGGAAGTCTTGCCAGGAGATGCTTGAATGAAGAGACACCACTGTAACCTGGTCGAGACTGATATTCAACCCTGTCAAATGAGAATTTCTAAAACTGAGTGTTCCATGAAGTTGAATGTAAACAGAGAAATTCAGGAGAAAAATGAATATTGGAGTAAAATATTTCACGATAAGTTTCGATAAATCAACTGCTTAAGAATGATGATTCAATCACACAGCATTAGTATAATTTTAGGACTTCAATCCTCATCTCCTTTAGCTAGTCTTTTATTTGTTGACTGTGGCTTAACCACCTTATCTTTGATTGCTTTCTGTCAGTTTATCAATAAAGTTCCCCTTAGCCCTATATATATATATATATATATATATATATATATATATAAACAGCATTCCTAATGAGGAAAAAAACAAAAAAGAAAAAAAAAAGAGAGTCCTCTTTCCCTTTCCATGTCCCAAGCACAGACAAGCATCTAGAAGGGCAACCGAAGTGTGAATATGCTGCATCAACCCCTGTGTAATATATCTGAATAACACAGAACTTGAGGGTAATCATTAATCAACATGCTGCATCAACTTACCCAGATCAAGCTAAAAGAAAGTTAAAGAATATTTATTAAAAATCTCAATCTTGAGCATAAACCCCAAAAACTTGTATTCCATGAGCTCCATCTTTCAGTTTTTACAATTGACTCACTAATAGTATATCTTTATTCAATGCCTGATTATTAAAATCAGGGAATAGAATGTAAAAGGCCAAAGACCACCAGGTTTGCCAGAAAGAAAAAACATCTATTTCTTTCTCCAACTTGCACGAAACCATCAGACTAAAGCATAGGCTGAAGCAGTCCATGCATGACATTATTCCGCATACTTTTCCAGTGCAGTCCTTTCTTTTTTCCTTTTTTTTTTTGGTGGTTAAGAATGGAATCAGTCTTTCATGTATAAGCTAATGGTTCAGCGTTCATTTGCATATCCTAGCAGCCATTTCACCAAGTAGTTTCACTAATCCCAGGTGATCTTTGGCATACATTCCAGCTTCAGGTAAGATCCATCATATGGAGCTCCTATTAAAATGCAAATTAGTAATTACAGCCTTATTCTTCCAGTAACTTCACATAGGATCCTCCTAGCCTATCTGATAGCTTGACTTCTGTAATATAGTATCACAACCATCTACAGTTCCTCACTCTCACATACCCAAAGTAAAATGCAGCTAACACCTTAGCATGATGTGCAAGGTTTTTGTCCAACAATTTTTTTTTTCCGTTTTCATAAAGAACAAATCTGACTTTCCAAATTTCCTTCCATCATCACAATGCAACCCACTAAGAAACTTTTACATTAGAAAATTGTGATGTAGAGCAACTAGGTCAAATCTTGCTTTACAGGGGTATCAGTTTCCATTAAGGAAATTCAAGGATTCTCTTACAATCAGTATGTGCCTACAAAGATTAGATGGGAGGAAATTTTCAAGAAATACGATCATCATTGAAAAAATATCAGAACATTTCAATTTGGTGCAAATAAAAATTATACCTGGAGAAAACACCCTTGTGTCTTGCACCAGCATGGACCAACTTGTACTGTTCTGTGATCTGAAGGCTACCCCAGTGAGATATTTCTACCTCTTGTACAAGCTCCTCAACAATAGCGAAGGGATTATTATTCTCAAAATGTATAAGAATCGGTGAGTCAGAGTATGGAGCACGATCATTATATGGCCCATACTTTAATTCCATGCCAGCACGGTTAGTAGGCTCAAAGAAAGTGAATGATTCCACTCTGCTGCTTGGCATCTTTATAAAAGTAATTTGCTGCTTGATTGGATACGGCGATAATATAATGGCACTGTCCCGGAAGTAGACTAACTGGGATTCTGATTGACTTATTTCAAGAGGAAAAGGCTCCAAAGAATGTGTTAATATGTACAGCACTTCCACTGTTGCAGATTCACCAGGAACTAATGCATTGAGCAACTTAATACCGAAGTACTTTGCTCCATTGGGCGCATCAGGTAATTCTGTTGGCTTCACATTCAAGGGAACATAAGTCTTCTTCTTACGTTTTCCAACTGCTAATTGTGCATTGACAACTGCTAGTTTGTCAATCTGAGTGGGAGGGAAAGCAAGCAAAATTTCTGATGCAGGAGAAGTCCCGATATTTTCAACCTGGAACAGATTCACCAATTATATGTTGGTTCACTTACAGGTCCTACAATTCAAGTATGCAACACGACCATATGAAATGTAGTTCGTGCATATAAAACACATTTGAAGGGATGAGTACAAACTTGTGCCAAATTTCAAGAAAATCCTTTACATCGTCACTTACTCATTTTAAGTACTCTAATAAGTTCAAGGCTTTCGAAAACGCTAACATGACAACCGCAACTTTAATGGATTTGCTGATATAACATACAACTGATTGCAAACTGATGAATAGATTTTCTATCATGTCAAAGCGTCAAGAGAGAATGTGCACGCCGTGTCAGAGTATTTTAAAGCTCAACCCTCCATTTGAATATCCAAAAGTTTTATAATCGGATTCTCTCAAGTGAGAGATGTGGATGCTGCGACCGTCTATCAAAACTTGAATGCCCATAGAGTGCTCTTTAATACACAACAAAATAAGAAAAAAAAAAAAAAAGAAATGGTTCATTTATAATTCCCGTACAAAACAAATCGAATGATTCAACACATTCCACCACCGGATGCGATTCCGATTCAAGAGCAGAGGGTTCATACTTACCTTGAGTGTCAAAAAAACCTTCACAATATGCGAACTTAAATCAATCTGCACAAAATTCCGAAAATCCAAAACGAGATTACATAATCAGAAATAAACTCAACATGGAGTTGAGCTCAATTATAAATATGTTCAGAGAAAGAGAGAGAGAGGGAGGGGTTACTCTGCGCTCGGCATTTGCGATCTGAAGGTTGAGAGAGGAGGATGATACGAGGATCGAGAATAGAGATAAGATCGAGAAGAAGAGAGAGAGTCGAAGCTTTCGAAGAGCTTCCATGGACGCCCCAACACTGAGTTGACCAGCGAGTACAGGGTGAGCTCTGGTCTCCGGTCTCCGCTTTGGTGCGTGCACGAAGGAGAGACTAAATGGAAGAAGGGGGAGGAGGAGGAGGAAATGGTGGGGTAATCATAATGGATCTAACAGCCCAAGAGGTTATTGGGCCAAGACGGTGGTATGGGCTTCATTTGGGCTTTGGCCGAGATTGACTTTATGGAAGTTTAATCAATTGGGGGCCGAAGTGGTTCTCTTTCGGATTCTAAATTAAACTGAGGTCGAGTAAACAAATGAACTCATGAATTTTAGTAATAATGTGGTATCTATAATATTAAAATCTCCAAACACTTACACTGTATTTTGCGACATTTAAGTAAAGTGAAATAAATGGAAGGGAAGTCACCAAAAAAAAAAAAAAAAAGAAAAGACAAGAAAGGACATCAAATGAAATATAATTTTTATTGTTGTTTGGACATAAAAAGCAGAAATGGAAATAAATCAACAGAATTGTTTTCTTTTTTTCTTATTTAATTAACATAAATAAAATGAAAAGAAAAAAAAATAACATGATAATTTGACCGATATCTACGATTTTAAGGCATCTTCACTCTATTCCCTTTAGCTAGATGATATTTGTAGCTGGTGCCAAACACAGTATTGGAGTCATACCGTTCTCAATTTTATTCCATTTTAAGCCATTCTCGAACGATTTCTACGTAGTATATGTAATATTGAAATGATATTTATGTAAATGGAGATGAGCACAGCAGCATAGCCACTCCTCCATAGCCATTGCTCAAACATGTCATGTGGAATGAAAATCAAAATAACAAGTGAAAGAGAATATAGTCACTTCTTGCACTTCCTTTGTGATGGAAGAAAAACATATCTATCAAATTTATAATATAATAAATTAAATATGGATATCATTCATCAAAGATTATAGATATTAATATTAACTTATATCTTATTATTTAACTGATAAATTATAAAGATTAATTAATTTAAAATCTACAACTAATCATTATCTACTAAACAAAGACTCAATTGAAAGAAAGAAGAGTAAAATGGATTGCAATTAACTTCAAGATAGCAAAATAAGTATTTAAACTTTATTTTCCTTAAAACTTATTATGTGACATTAATAAAAATTATTTATATTCATCTTTAATTTCATTGATAGGAAGAATTCTTAGATTAGATTAATAACTTTTATCAAGTTTATTAACCATAACCTCAAAAATACTTATTTGAATTTCTTTATAACAGTATATTGTGCAAGATCGTATAAGAACAATGAATTCTCTAAAAATAATTAAATTAAATTCGAAAGAATCATGTAACTTATCTCTAAAATTATATAAATTCATTTCAATAATGTTAGATCTAATTATACATAAGGTTTTTTTTTATCATAATATATAATATCAAATAATTAGAATAATACCTCAAAAATATTAATCTAAATAAAATCAAGAATATATGATTAAATCGAGAAACTAAAGACTTCATTGAATTAGTAATAAACCTAGTTACACAATAACTCTAAGATTCATAAATCTAGATACTAAGAAGTTTAAACTTTAACCATAGTGAAATCAAAGCTTTTCAATAATGAAAAAGTATACACCATTAAAGAATTCAAAAGAAAAACCTAATTTTTGAAGTAAAGAATATACTCTTATCCGCCTCCAAAAGAACCCTAAAACCTATTAAATATGTCTTCTCTCAATTATGAAGTCTGACCCCTCTTTTCCTTTATATATTAAGTGTTCAAAACTCTATTTTTGTGTTAACATGCTGTTCAATATCGTTGTGCTTTGGGTTGTATCAAAATTGTCAAACAAAAATTCTGAAAACTGAGATCCATAGTTGACATAGTCTAGACACGATTGTGTTTAGAGGTCATGCCTAAATTATGCTTAGAAAATAATTATTTTCAAGAGATATACAACCAATAGATACAATCATGTCTTTCCCTCATATAACTCTAGTATTTTACTTCTTCAAATTTTAATCTCAACATGATTCTGACATGATCATATCTAATGCTCGTGTCTGTCTTTAAAAAGTTATGACTTCTTTCATTTAGCTCTAAATTAAGTTAAATTTAATTCATTTTCTTCATTTTTAATTTTATAATTTATCAAGGCCCTAAAATCAAAATATTACTCAATTAAAAATCAAATTCTTCAAAAACATCCCAAAATTATGGGAAATACTTTAATTCTCACTTAATATACATATCTAATTAAGTATCTATTAAACTTTCCCACACTTAAACATTTTGTTTTCAAGTAAATTAATCAAATCAAACAAAAGACTAATAAATACTTAGTCAAATTTATTACTATTCAAGAAACTATTCAAAATAAATCTTATTTAGCCTGACAATACTTAGGAAACAAACTCTTAATTAACTTGCAATTTCAAAATTAAAAATAAAAGAATTACTGACAACTCTTATACTTTTCACTTAACCAATTTTTCAATACTCTAAAGATATCAAATAACTTAAATTTAATAATTAATCAATGCAAATTAAAGTTTACTCATATCATTTAATAAAGGATTTCCAAGACTCAAAACTCGAATTATCATCTCCTTAGTCAAGGAAAAGTTATAAAAACTTTATTGATTTAACTAAAATGTATACATCTCCCTCTTTAATTTCTCTAAGCACCATAATTTAAGATAAATATATAATACATTTATTTATCTCTTAATCATTCTTCTAGTATATTTGTTTGTTGGAAGGTCTCTTATTCTCTCTCTCTCACTCTCTCTCTTTTTATTTTTCTTTTATATATATATATATATATATTTAAAAGTAGTTTCATTAGTCGGTAAGTCTCAAAGTAGACAATTTTAGGCACTAGGTTTTAAGATACTTCTTCAAACCATTTACTATCTTTATTTAATAGAGTTTACTTTTCACATAAACTTTTCTTTTGACCTTTTTAATGAGCTTTTCAACTGATAATCTTAAATTCTTTACTTAAGTTAATAGGTATTATTCCACATGAAGGAAGCACTCTACAAGCTTAATTACTCAAGTCAATAAGGCCCACAATTAAACTTTGATTCAATTAATTTATTTTCTTTATATTTTTCAAAGAATTATCAAAGGATAAGTATTAACTACTCATTTAATAAGGATTATAGGGCTTTAAAAACATCTAAAAGAGAAAGTATACATTAAAGTAAGTTTAAAAAAAATCCATAATTAATTCTTAACTAATGATATCATTCTGATTCTAAATCTTAAAATCCAAAACTAAATAATACGTAACTCTACTCTACAAAAAATTTATTATTTAATTCTAGTAAGGCATTATTAAAACACTTATTGATTAAGTAATCAGTACCATCCAAAGAGTTATCATATGCCAAATCACAAATTAATTTAATAATTTAAAGATTAAATAAACGAATTTGATTTCTTAAATAACAGAAAATTTGATAACCATCTTCCGAACACTTAAAACCATACATTGTCAATAATGTATGATAAAAAAGGAAAACTAGAAGATTAAGAACAAATCAAACATAAAATAAAGAAGGTAGTGAGAAAAAGAACTAATACTCTCTTGAAAATTTCAGTTTGTCCATTTCAAAACAATTTTGGCATGACATGTTCTCAGTCTTGAACGCTCTAAGCTTGTAGAAAGCTACAAAAATGCAAAAAGGAAAAACAAAACCAAATAGGAGGTCTAAAGTAGCAATTAAAAGAAAAGAAAAGAAAAGAAAAGTACAATTTGGTTTAGCAAGCCAGATTAATCTTATTAGATACATAAAAAACAAACAAATAAAAAAGAAATTGGTAAAATAAATCTTGATTGGACTCTTCCTCCTTTCTTTCTTCTACATCTCCTTCATCCTCATTCCCTTCTTTTGCATCAACCATTTCTTCATCATCCTCACTACCTCCATCTCCCTCTACCTCTTCCTCCTTCTTCATCTCCTCTTTTTCATCATTATATAATCTTGAAATTTGCTCACTTGTATTCATGTCAATTAGAAATTCAATATTGAATTGCGTGGCTCTATTACAAGCAAATCGGTTTAATCGATTTTGTCTTCTGAATACCCTTGCAAGATCCATGTGACAACGGTGTTGCAGATCCAATACTTTTTCAAACTTCTTGATCATTTTGTCTACTATGGACTCAATCTTATCTAATTGAGACCTTAGTCCTCTACTAACACTAACAGCTCGACTTGACCCTTTTCCTTGATGTTCTTCTACTTCAGGTAATATATGTATTTATCTAAAAGAAGTTAATTTTATAGAAATCATTTCTTTGAGAGAGGTCATATGAGAGGGGTTTTTCAAAGCTCCTATTGCTCTTGCCAAGATCGTAATGTAAGGTCCATAGTAGATATTCCTTACTCTAGAGTCTATAGCATGTTGATGTATAAAAAATGCTAACAGAATAACCAAATTAACTGGGTGCCTCTCAATCATGCTATAAAGATAGAGAATGTTGTGAGTAGATACCACGCTTGTGCTCTTTCCCCTTCCATTGATAGTGTAAGATAGTAACCGATGGACTACTTTGTGGACAGGGTTGCTTTTGAAGCCTTCGGCTTGTATATATTTTGATCGCTTATCTTTCCCCAATAAGACCAACAGGCAACCCGTCTTAGCAATTGGTAAGGTAAGGCTGCAAACTTTTTAGTATCCACATAGTTGCATCATATAATCCTAGATATATGCTAAACTCAGCCATAGAAATTTAGTAAGGCTAGCCTCTCATCTTGAAGTTCAAGTAGTTTTGTAGCCCCCAAGACATTTCTTCATGATCCAATTTGTATATAGTTAAAAACTCCAAAGTTAATTCTTTGTAACTAGGGCCTTAAGGGAAAATAGCCTCTCCCATATTCACACTCCTAGTAGCCCTCGTATCTCTTCTTCCATTTGTAGTCTTTGGATAATATCTTAGTCGATGCAAAGTGTTTGGTTAAATGCCTTCTTCTTTAGCATCTTTTATATATCTAGATGTGCTGTCTTTGTAAACTCTAGCATAGGATGGTCTACAAGTGGTGTTAAGGCTATTTGAGCAGTTGAAGTTGAAGTCTTTGCTAAGAAGGTAGATGCTCATAGCTGATTTTTGCATTGCATTGGTTGCTTAGCCTAACTTTGCTTATGAGCCTTTATCATGGGAAAAAAAAAAAAAAACCCTTTAGCATAGGCAAGTGCACTTACTAGTTAGAATATTTCACCCATGATACACATGTAACACTAGATAAATAAAGGCATGGACTTATGGATGTAATTTAACGATCTAGTATTAATAGCATCAAATGATTCAATTTAGGTTGATTCTAAGTAAACCAAGATTAATTATCCTAATTATGTGAATCTGAGTACTAAATCAATCTTAATATAAATCATATGATGTGCATTAAGCTTGCATGAGGTGAATTTTCACAAAAGTAATGAATTTATTGAGTAATGTTAGACATAGAGAAGAACACGACCTATCATAGAATAGATATGGTCATGTCTACCTTGTGCCTAATTGTAAAACACAAAGAAAGGGGTTTCATGATTTTGACTTTTCTACACGTGATACTTACGGTTCTAGTTGAATTTTACTTGATAAGACTAACTAAACCAACCAATATTGCTAGAAATAGAAAATAGAAGTTAAACCTTAAAACCTAATGTAATGCAAGTTTGAAATAGCCAAGAAGAAGGAAAACAAAAACTTATGAGTATCAAGATCAAGAGATGTACCTCGTGTGAGCAAGAATTTGTTGGAAAATCTGAAGAAAGAGATGCGCGGTGTGTACTATAGTATGCGTGCTCAAGTGCGTTGTGTTCACGTTTAAAGGAAAGGCAATGTGTAGTGTGTGGGGGTAATGTTCAAGTGCATGTCTAATCCTTTTCTATAAAAGATTGGCATATTGGGTTGACACGGGCATGTCTAACTTGTGTCCCTACCTAGAAAAATAAAACAAAGGGTTTAAGGTCAACATGATCTAAACATGATTGTGTTTAGGGACCATCTAATTCTTGTCTGAAATTAAAAATAGGGCATCCTTGACACAATTGTCTCTAAAGGTTGTGTAACTCTCGTAAATAATTAAAATTCACCTGATTCTTTGGATATGACCTTGACATGATCATGTCAATAGGTCGTGTATCTCTCGTGAATAATTGAAATGCAAAATCCCATTTGACACAATCTAAATATAACCATATCAAAAAGTTGTGTAGCTCTTGTAAAAATTTAAAATTTTAAAAACAACATTGACACAACTTTAATATACCCATGTCTAATGGCCGTGCTACATCCAAAGAACATCATTGCACTCAACATAGCCTTGACACAACTATGTTTGGTGGTCGTGTCAAGCTTGCAAAAATTCGACTTACTTTTTTTCTTTTAATTTAATCAGAACTATACTAAACTACCTAATACTTAGGTTGCCTCTCAAGAAGCACTTTTGTTTTATGTCGTTAGCTTGACAAAATTCCACTCAAAGTTACAAACCTAGCATAGGGTGGAGGTGAAACTCCTCCCTTTCAATTGATGCAATTTCTCCTCCCAAGTAGAGCTTTAACCTTTGACCATTTACATTAAAGGTTCCTTTCTTGAGATGTGTGACTTCTATCGCTTTATAAGGGAAGATGCGAGTCATTGTGAAAGGATTAGGCCACCAGGACTTTAGTTTTTTTGAGAATAAACACAAGCGAGAATTGTATAGTAGGACATAGTCACCTTCTTTGAATTATCTCCCTTGCTTGATTCTTTAGTCATGGTACTTCATAATTTTCTTCTTATAAAGCTTATAATTCTCGTATGCTATTGCATGCCATTCATTGAGCTCATTTAATTGGAGTTTCCTATTAGTATTTGCACTTCAAGATCCCAGTTAGCTAATTTAATGGTCCAAAAGGCTTTGTGTGCAATTTCGATGGGTAAATGGTAAGCTTTCCCATAAACAAGTCCATAGGAAGTAGTTCCTTTAAGTGTCTTGTAAGCTATCTTATATGCCCATAAAGCACCATTCATATTATTAGACCAATCCTTCCTATGATACTTTATGGTCTTTTCTAGAATTTTCTTAAGATCCTTATTGGTGACTTTTGCCTGACCACTTGTTTGCAGATGATAGGAGGTAGCTAGTCTATGAGTAACATCGTAGTGTTTGAACACTTTTTCCAGTTGAACATTGAAAAAATGTGTTCCCTTATGGCTAATAATTGCTTTAAGGGCACCAAATCGAGAAAATAAAGTCTTAAGGAATCTCTTTACTACCTTAGCATCATTGGTAGGTAAAGCTTGAGTCTTGACCCATTTAGATACATAATCAATGGCTACTTAAATATATTTATTCCCATCAGAATTAGGAAACAGCCCTATGAAATCAATGCCCCAAATATCAAATACTTCACATATCAAGATGAGGTTTTGTGGCATCTCATCCCTACAGGATATATTTCTTATTTATTAACAACTATCACAAAGCTCCACAGACCTTTAGGCATCCCTAAAAAGTGTAAGCTAATAGAATCTTGACTCTAGAACTTTATGAGCGGTCCTATTGACACCATGATATCCTTTAGTAGGTTTAAAGTGATAATGGCTTAGGATTTGCTACCTTTCTTCATAGGAAACACATCTTTTAATAACCTGATCAACATAAGCTTTAAACAAAAATGGATCCTCCTAAAAGTAATATTTCACGTCAGAAAAGAGTTTCTTCTTTTGTTGATGTGATAGTCCTTTGGAAGGATATTAGTCATGGGGATAATTTACAATATCCGCTAACTATGGAGTTTCTTGTTCCCTTACTTGGGCTATTGCATATAATCGTTCATCTAAGAACTCATCATTGATGTCATATTCTTTTAACTTCTCTAGGTTGGGATTTTTCATTCTTGATAAATGGTCTGCTATTAAGTTTTTGTCACCCCTTTTATCCTTAATTTCTAAGTCGAATTCTTCTAATGAGAGGATTCATCTAATTAGTCGTGGCTTGGCATTTGTTTTAGTTAACAAATACCTCAAAACGGAATGGTTGGTATACATAATAACCTTTGAAAGAATTAAAAATAAGCAGAATTTATCAAATGTAAAATATATATCCAAAAGCTCTTTTTCTATAGTTATGTAATTCTCTCATGCATTGGTAAGAGTTTTGCTGGTGTAGTAAATTGGTTGAAAGTGCTTGTCCCTTCGTTGTCTAAAGATTGTGCCAATTGCGAAAGGACTTTCATCGCATATCAAATCAAAGGACAAATTCCAATAAGGTGAAACCATGATAGGAGTCTTTATTAGTTTGTCTTTTTAATAAATTAAATGCATCTAAACATTCCTACGAGAAAACAAAAGGCACATCTTTCCTTAATAACTTGGTTAGAGGCCTATCTATTTTAGAAAAGTCCTTTATAAATTATTGATAAAATCCTGCATGTCCTAAAAAGCTTCTTACTATCTTAACTAAAGTTAGGGGTGGAAGATTTGCAATAGTTTTAATCTTAGCACTATCTACTTCAATGCTCTTATGTGAGATTTTATGCTTAAGGACAATTCCTTCCTATACCATAAAATGGCACTTCTGCCAATTGAGCACAAGGTTAGTTTCTTCACATTTGCATAACATTTGCTCTAAATTAAGTAAACCACTATCAAAAGAATCACCAAAAAATAAAAAATCATCCATAAAAACTTCCATTATATCCTTTATATATTCTTCAAATATGGCCATCATACACCTTTGAAATGTAGCCGGTGCATTATAGAGACCGGCGAGCATTCACATGTAGGTGAATGTATCATATGGGCATGTAAATGTCGTCTTTTCCTAGTCTTTTGGTGCAATTGGTATTTGAAAGTAGTCAGATAAGCCATCTAAGAAACAACAGTACATATGCCTTGCTAAATGCTCTAACATTTGGTCAACAAAGGGGAAGGGAAAATGATCCTTATGCGTAGTATCATTTAGTTTTTGATAGTCAATATACACCCTCTAGTTTGTAACTATGCACATGGGAATCAATTCATTCTTCTTGTTAGGGACAACTGTCATCCTTTCTTTCTTGGGTATTACTTGCACAAGACTAACCCATGAGCCGTTAGAAATGGGGTAAATTATACTTGTGTTTAGCAACTTGACCACTTTAGCTTTGACTACCTTTTTTATATCGAGGTTTAATCTCTTTTAAGGTTGCATCACTGGTTTGAAATCTTCCCCCATTAAGATTTTATGGGTATAAAATGAAGGATTAATCCCCTTTATGTTTGATATTTTCCATGCAATGGCCTTCTTGTGTTTCTTGAGCACTTTGAGCAATTTTTCCCTTTAATGTATCTTTAAGTTGGAAGCTATGATAACCAGTAGCTTGGAATGCTTCTCTAAAAAGGCATACTGTAAATAATTAGGAAGTTACTTCAATTTTACTATTGGTAAATCTTCAATGGATGGTTTTAGCCTAATTTCCTTCTTCATATTGATTTGCACAAACCCCTTTTTCTTGTTAATGGAATTGTTGGCCTCTAACTAGACTGTAATTTTAACACACTCGAGATTTTCTACTTCTTCTATTGCCTCTTTTTGTAAGCATCACTTTAAGAGATCCTTAGATAACCTTTCCTACATACAATTAACAATAGAGAAATTAATTACATTCAAGTGATAACATATATCATCCTGATTAACGGTTTTTTTCATAGCTTCAAGCACTTTAAAAATTATCTCTTTGTCTCCTATCCTTATACCTATAGCCAAGAAAGGTCTACCTAAAAGTAGAGATACTTCTATGTCTTTGTCCATATCAAGTATAATAAAATCTATAGGAAAAGTAAACTTTCCTACTTAGGCGAGCACATTCTCTATAATTTCCCTAAGATATGTGATAAATTTATCAGCTAATTGCAAACTCATATGTGTTGGTTTTTGGCTCTCCTAGTCCTAATTTTTGAAATAATTTGTATGGTAACAAATTAATACTTACTTTTAAATCTACTAAGGCTTTATCAACTGATAGGTTACTAATTAAATAAAGAATAGTAAAACTCCCTAAATATTTCAATTTCTTGGGCAACTTGTTTTAAAGGATCGCCGAACATTCCCTATTTAATGTAACAGTTGAAAACTCCTCCAACTTCCTCTTATTAGATAACAAAATTTTCAAGAACTTTGCATATTTTGACATTTGTGATAAAGCATCAACAAGAGGTAAGTCAATATGTAATTGCTTAAAAAGATTAAGGAACTTGCTAAATTATTCATTAGAGCGGTCTTTCTTAAGGCGTTGAGGATAAGTTATAGGTAGTCTATACTCCTTCACTTTTTGTGGCTCTACACTATCTTTTTCTTGAACTTTCTCTTCTTTCTTTTTTGACTCCCCACTAATGTTTTGTTCAATTTGTAATTCTTGTCCACTTTTAAAGGTTACTGCTCTCACATGCTCCTTAGGATTCCTTACTATCTTTCTTGGCAGTATTCCTTACTACCTTTCTTTGTAGTATTCCTTATTGCCTTTCAACCATCATTTTTGCAAGCTAGCCCACTTGATTCTTTAAGTTATAGATAGAGGCTTCTTGATTTCTTAGGGAAGTTTCAGTATTTTGCAACCTAGTCTTATTAGTTTGAATATATTTAGTTAAAAGTTCTTCCAAACCTAATTTCCTCTCTTGTGGTGGGGGTCGCTAGAATCTTGCTAGAGGCAAATTCGTTTTTTTGCTTATTTTGATTATGATTGCTTTAAGAGATATTTGGATAATTCTTCTATCTTAAATTGTAGGTGTTACTATACAAGTTGTTTTGAGGTTTAAAGGGATTTCTTAAATGATCCGCTTGTTCCCATTAGTCTTATATCCCAAATCCCTCTACACTTGCATCACCTAAATTATATTGAGGATTTATAGAGAGTATCTAATTTCCTACTAATTGCATTAACCTTATTAGCTAAAGTTATCACTGTATCCAACTTATAGATACCCATAGCCTTGTTTCTCACCCTAGCACCTTCCTATTGGAAACTATTCATTGTCATGTTCTTAATAAAAGATTTAACTTCTTTGGGTGTTTCAGTATTCAATGTTGCTCTAGCAGTGTCATCCATCATTTGCCTAGTTGAAAAATTAAGACCATTGTAAAAAGTTTGAATTTGCATCTAAAGAGAGAGGCTATGATGTGGATATTGCCTTAATAGTTCTTTGTATCTTTCCCAAGTATCATACAAGGTCTCAACTTCCAATTGAGCATATGATGATATGTCTTTTCAAAACTTGGCTGTTTTAGCAAACATGAAATATTTTCCAAGGAATTTTTGGGTCATCCCATCCCATGCAGTAGTGAATCTCCTTAAAAGTGAATTCAACCACTGTTTTACTTGACCTCTTAATGAGAAAGGAAAGAATCACAATTTAATTACATCGTTGGAAGCCCCATTAATCTTAAAAGTGTCGTAAATCTTCAGAAAATTAGATATGTGAGTAGTGGGGTCCTTATCCTATAGGCCATTGAATTGCATAAATTATTGCACTATTTGTATGACATGTGGTTGAATTTAAAAACTATTAACAACAACATGTGGCCTAATAATATAGGAGTCAGCTCTAACCAAAGAAGGTTTTAAGTAATCAGACACAGTTCGTTGTTGGTTCTAGTTTCAATTACTTATAATTTCCAAATCATCCTCTCTCTCTTCTACCTTAATTCTTAGAGGAGAACCTTGATTTATTCCTTTCACTATTTATCGAATTGTCTTTCTTAAATATCTAGTTGTCTTCTCAATCTCTGGGTTAAATATTAGCACATTTGATGAAGTACTTTGGGTCATACATTGCGGAAGAAAATGAAAAACAAAAAACTAAAAAAAAGGGGGTTAAATTAACAAAGTGATCAGTATTTTTAATATCGCAATCCTTGGCAATGATGCTAAAACTTGATGTAAGGTAAATATACCTATCAAATTTGTAATATAGTAAATTGAATACAAATGTCGTTCCTTAGAGATTACAAGTACTAATACCAACCTATATGTTATTATGTAACTAAAAAATTATAAAGGTTAATTAATATAAAACCTACAACTAATTATTATCTACTAAACTAAAGACTTAAATGAAAAAAAGAAGAGTATAACATATTGCAATTAACGTCAAGATAGCAAAATAAGTATCTAGACTTTACTTCCCTTAGGATTTATTATGTGGCATTAACAAAATTATTCATATTCATCTTTAATTTCATTAACTAAGAAAATTCATAGATAAGATCAATAACTTTCTCAAGTTTAGTAACTCTAACATCAAAAATACTTATTTGAATATTTTTATAACAGTATATTTTTAAGATCGCATTAAAATAATGAATTATCTAAAAACAATGGAATGAAATTTAGAGAAATCATGCAACTTATCTTTAAGACTACATAAATTTCTTTCAATCATGTTAGATCTAATTTCTCAATTATAATGCATATATCAAATAATTAGAATAATACCCTAAAAATATTAATCTAAACAAAATCAAGAATACATAATTGAATCAAGAAACTAAAGACTTCATTGAATTAGCAATAAACCTAGTCATAGAATAATCTTAGGATCTAGAAGTTTAGATACTAAGAAGTTTAAGCCCTAATCATAGTGAAATTAGAATTCTTCAATGATGAAAAAGTATACATAATTAAAGAATTCAAAAGAAAAAACCTAATTCTTAAAATAAAAGAATATACTCTTTTCTAACTCCAAAAGAACCCTAAAACCAATTAAACATGTCTTCTTTTAGTTATGTACTCGAGTCTCTCTTTTCCTTTATAAAACAAGTGTCAAAAACTCTATTTTTATGCCAATATGCTATTAAACATGGTTGTGCTTTAGCTTGTGTTAAAATCATTGAACAAAAATTTTGAAAACTAGAATTTGTAGTTAATACAATCTAGACACGATCATGTCTAGAGGTTGTGTCTAAGGCATGCTTAGAAAATAATTATTTCCGAGATATATATGACCAATAGACACGGTCGTGTCTCTCTCCCATGTAACTCTCATAATTTATTTTTTCAAACTTCAATTTCAACACAATTCTGACATGGACATGTCTATTGTCCGTATTTGTCTTAAAAAATTCATAACTTTTTCTATTTAGCTACAAATTAAGTGAAATTTGATTCATTTTCTTCCTTTTTAATTTAATAATTCATTAAGACCCTAAAATCCAAATACTACTTAATTAAAAATCAAATTCTTCAAAAATATATGAAAATTATGGAAAATACTTTAATTCTCACTTAATATATATATTTAATTAGGTATCTATCAATTTGAAAATGGAGTTAATCTCTACTTAAATTTAGATTTTTTTTCTATTCAAACCTAAGGTTTGAAATTGTCAAATATAATGTATAATCAAATTTTCACTTGACAAATATACTATTTCCATTATTTTGAAAAAATAGCATAACCAAAGCTCATTGGAAAAAAAAAAAAAAATCATTGCTTAAGAAATTTCTTAGAGAGTTTATTTTATTTTATTTCAATTACTATGTTTTAAGAAAGATGTGATGTGTATATATATATATATATTATAGAGGTATTTATAATATTATTTTTAAAAATTAATATAAAAAATATGTAAATTAATAGATTGATAAATAAAAGGCTTATAATCTAGTCGATGAGAGGATCAAGACATGATTCTTCTAAAAGGCTTCTAAACAAAAAGTGCCATTGCAACATAATTTACTGCTTTAAAAGTTATGCCGGGCATTTTGAGGTTCTTATTGAATTTATCCAACCATATGCGATTTCCATTGACCACCAGCGTTAAATCAAAGTGCTTATGTTGATAAATGTGCATTTTATAAATATGAACTTCATCAAACTGAATGTTATAATTAGATAATAAATTGATCTTCATATATCAAGCATGATGTTATCTTTTTCTAACATTGACTAACTAAATATTATAATAGTTGGCCATCTTAAGAGGCATCTCTTAAAGTACTTCACTAGCAAAATGCCATTTATGGGTCTGCATGTCTTTGCTAGACTTTCACTGCATGTTTGGTTTGTGCAATAAAATAAAATAAGAATAGAATTATAATTGTTAAGAAATAAAATAGGAAAGAGATACTTATTCCTTTCATCCTATAAAGGAACTGTAATTCCTTATTTTTCAATAATAATAATTCTATAAAATAATTATTTCACAAACCAAACATGAGAATAGATATATATAAAATTACAATTCTATTTCACCACTATAAAGTGAACCAAATGTATCATCATTCTCTCTATTCGCCTTTAAACTTTTGTAGAGCTCCATTATCTTAAATGTGACATCTTTTCTATTTAGTTCTTTATTAAAAGCTTTGTTTTTAGCTTCTAGTTGCTTATTATTCTTTTAATATTTTCCCATTAAATCTAAGAGTTCATCATAATTATTTACAAGTTTATTTAATAAGTTTTCATAATATACTTCAACATCTGCCTTGAGGTAGACAGTGGCTCTCTCCTCACTTTTTGCTTTTGATTCAAATTCTTTTAGGTCACTCCACATGGCCATCACCTTCTTTTTCTTGCCTTGTAAAGATTTTTTTGTACCTTAGACAATCATGTCATATATGTCTAGCTTTGTTACATTCATGATCAATAAGATCCTTTTTTTCTTATCTTTAGGTTCCACCTTGATTTTAGAAGAATTTCCATCATATTCCTTTAAATTCCTTTTTAGAAAAGTTTTGCTTGGCATTACTGCTCTTTTTATAGTAATTTTAGAACTTCATTGACAAGAGCAAACTAATCATTATCTTCATTAGAATCTTTGGCCTCTTTGATTGCTATTCTCATAGATATATTAGTATTTTTCTTGTTGTTTCAACATTGCTTATGCTTTTTTCTAATATGAATTTAGACCATTTATAATATCATTTAATTTGTCATACATTTGTTAAACTTTTTCACTAGGATACATCTCAAACAATTGGTAATCTATGATATTCTTCTTACGTTCCTTAACTCATAAATTTTCTTCATGTGTGGTAATAAGTCTATCTCATATTTTTTTGCCTCTTGAGTATATAGTTGCACAATTGAATTCAGAAGAGCTTAAAGCACAAAAAAAAAAAAAGTTGTTTGGCCTCAAAATTTAAGGAGACCTTCATTCTTTCCTCTGTATTAAATTCTTCTTTATTAACTTCTTTTGTAGTTGCATTAGTAAGAATGTAGGGTCTATTGATTATGATAGGCTAAACATCTGGTTCCATTGCCCTTATAAATGTCTATCTTGAATTTCCAATAAACAAAATTAGTTCCATCAAATAGAGGAGGATGTGAAGCAAATTTTTCCTTCAAGCAAGAAGACTTTATTTGTTGTCATGATCTTAAGCTCAAAAATTACAATACCTTTTAGAAAATCGCAACACTTAAAACTAATATTGAAAGAACTTAGGCTTTAATGCTAATTGAGCTTAGATTTTGATATCGATTGTAAACCATTGATAAGCAACAAAGAGAGCATTAGGGAGGAGGGGGTTAATTTTCATTAGCAGAAGCACTTTAAAATATCAAAATTAATGTGCGTAGACTTTATTTTTGCTTGAATATGCAAGTGTTAAGAATAAATCAACAAGCAATATTATTTTGATACTCCACAACCATGCTCTCTCTCTCTGGTTACTCTAATCCTTGTTCTAACTAGAGCGTTAGAATGGCCCTATTGAAAATAACTCCAGCACTCCTAAAGCTCTTTCTGTTTATGTTGTGCAGGTCTCACACACCGTTCCAAGGATCAAGTAACAACACTTCCCTTTATTTCCATTCTTTTGTTTTGATTTCTCTCTAAAATTGGAGGGAAAAAAGGGCTTTTGGGTGAAAACATTTTCACTCATTTCTATTCTATTCATCCCATTTCCACCCCATATTTAATTGACCAAACATATACCTTCCTTCCATTTCCATTGATTTCCACAAGTTTCCATCTATCCAAACACTTTGTTAGTTTGCTATCTTAGTCATTGTAGTTATTGTTATTGTTTTTTTTTTTTTTCTATCTTAGATGATGACTAAAATAGGACTATCATGAATCTAATTTTACAAACACTAATAGTAGACAGGTAATTGAATGGATTCCTCCAATTGCAGATCAAGTGAAGATCAATTGTGATACTTCTTTGTTATCTACTAGACTACTACTGCAGTGCATATCAATGGGAGTTAACAACGGATATGTCAAAACATCAGCGATTAAAGAAGGCTTACTCCTTGCGTCCATGAAAGCTTGGAGAAATGTAATGGAGGAAACTGATTGCTCAACTCTATACAATACTACTATGTCACCTAAAGCCAAGTCTTGGAGAAGCTATGAAATTGTTTCCTAATACTTGTTCTTTGAAAAAGAATCAATTAAACGAGAAGCTAATACATGCGCTAATTGGGTTGATATTTGTGGATTGGGAATTTTGTCTACTGGACTCTTCATGTATTAGCTTTATTTCATGAATAAGTTTCTCTGGGAAAAAAAAGGAAAAAAAGAAAAAAAAAAAAACAAATATGCTCAAACTGGACAAACTATTGGAATGAAATTGTGATTCCATGTCTACCACCCAACACAGCATTGGAGTCATATTGGTCACAATTTTATTCCATTTCAAACTATTTTCAAACTAATTTTACATATCATACGTGATATTAAAGTCACATTTATGTAATTGGAGATGAGCACAACTGCACAACCGCTCCTGCAAAGCCATTGCTCGAACATGTTATGTCAGAGTCGAATGATAATTAAAATAACAAGTGAAAAAGAATATATTCACTCCGGTGGGAATTGATCTTGGGCTTCATTTGAAAATGGGGTTAACGTCTACCTAAACTTTGTCCAAAGTTTACAGTTGTTAAATATCTAATTAAAATTTCACTAATCAAATTTAGTATATAGAGCCAAGCTCGTAAATTTAATAAGTAAATGTTATATTGAATATAAAATTTAGTAATTTAAAATTTTAGGTCAAAAAAAAAAATTTAAAAATTTTAGGTTGTGATTTTAATATTGTGCATTTGAATATGAAACGCGGACCTTAAACCACTAGACAACAACTGTCGATGCTGGCTGCTTGAGGTTTTGTATTGACGCAGCGCGGAAAGCGAAAACGAAACGAATCCGGAATTGGATTGGTTTCCCACAACAAAGAAACACTCTTTGATGCAAATCTAGTTGCGCACAACCCGGAAATTGGAGAAAATTCTCTCTCAAAGTGTATTCAAATATGATAATCAAAACGTAACCCTAGCATATCTGACAAAAGGGTATTTATACTTCCCCGTAAAATATCTAAAAGGGGAAAATCTAAGCATACACATGGAAATAAATAATAAAATACATGTGTATAACTTGTCGCATACACGGCCGTGCCTCCAGGCCCTGTATGTTTCTGGGCAAGTGACAAGCCTAGTACACGGTCTTATACACGGCCGTGCCTCGAAGCCGTGTATGATTCTGTGAAAGTTCCGCAAGCCATGTCCCAAGCCGTGCCCGGAACCGTGTCAGCCTCTGTAGGATACTCTGATCGGATACACGGTCGTTATACACGGCCGTGTATGGGAACCGTGTATGTCTCTGTGGAAATCCTGGTAAACTACACGGCCGTGCTTCTGCCCGTGTGTAGAGGCCGTGTATACTTCTTAGTGTTCCTTCCAAACACTACACGACCGTGACACAAGCCGTGTGTCTGCCCAATGCCTCGTGTGTCTCCATCATTCTCTCCCACCTGCAAAGAACTCGACCCGAGTTCTCTTCTTGTGAATATGCTTTCCATGTCGTTCCCTCTCTTTGAATCGTCTTGATTTATCCCATTTATCTCGTCGCTTGATCGTGAGTCGCACTACATCATCCACCACACTCAGAGTAACACTTGTCACCAAACCTTTTATTAAATTCCTTCGCGTCCAATCCGAATGGATTTGAATGTTAATGGGAGAATCATCTTCTATGTCGATAGGGAGTAATAGAACAGTTGTACTTATTACCTCTAGTGCTTCCTCTGGGTTGGAATATAAGTTTTTGGGCAAAGCAATAAACTCTACATCCTTAATCTCCTCCGTTGGTGCAATGAATAAGCTCAGAGTGTCCTCAATCTCTGACTCTTCAGTAACCATCATCACCTGTTTGTCATTCAACAATGGTGAGTCCTCAATAGCTTCTTCACCAACACAATTTTCATAGGCTTCAACTGCTTTTCCACTGCCTCCACCATCATCAATCAATGTACTATGATCGTCAAAGGTTGAGTTTTCCTCTTGTTTGACCATCTCCTCCTTAAGCACTTTCGAAATTAAGTTTATCGGCTTAGGTGTTTGTGGAATTTTCTGAGGAAGGATTCGCTCGTAATCAAGGGGAAAGAACTTTTGTTCTAACAAGTATTGCATCATAAACCAAGTCCTCACCGGTTCTTTACCCTCAAGACGTCTTACTCCTCGAAGTCGTTCCCACCAATACAATGCATCACCCCACAAACGACTCTCCACTAACTCTATCTTCATTCCCTCTGGAACCCTCATATGGTCAAAGAACCTTTGTATGTTCTCTACCCAAACCCAAAACTCATTCAGACTCTCGGTACCATCAAACTCCGATACAACATATCTAAATTGAGAAAAGATTTCATCTTTATACCTGTAATCACATATGTTGTATCGTCTTACGCTATCATGGCCTCTTCTCCTAGGCGGATTACTAAAAATCTCGTCTTCATCATCCGTATCATAAGTAACAGATCCGTTCCTTGGATCGCCTTCCGGTCGTCTCCAATAAACCTGCCTGCTACTGTTGGTATTGGATCGATAGATCAGGGCCTCATGACGCTGTTCCTCTCGCCGGATTTTCTGATCCATGGTCTCCTCTACTGCCCTTCGTATTGGTTGCCCGTAACGTAGGACTTCCGTACCCCGAACACCGTCAAGAATACGACCGCAGTCATCACCGTCGTTAGCCGACATCCCCGTAGGAAATTACCTTGCTCTGATACCAACTGACGCAGCGTGAAAAGCGAAAACGAAACGAATCCGAAATTGGATTGGTTTCCCACAACAAAGAAACACTCTTTGATGCAAATCTAGTTGCGCACAACCCGAAAATTGGAGAAAATTCTCTCTCAAAGTGTATTCAAATATGATAATCAAAACGTAACCCTAGCATATCTGATAAAAGGGTATTTATACTTCCCCGTAAAATATCTAAAAGGGAAAAATCTAAGCGTACATGTGGAAATAAATAATAAAATACACGTCTATAACTTGTCGCATACACGGCCGTGCCTTTAGGCCGTGTATGTTTCTGAGCAAGTGACAAGCCTAGTACACGGTTTCATACACGGCCGTGCCTCGAAGCCGTGTATGATTCTGTGAAAGTTCCGCAAGCCGTGTCCCAAGCCATGCCCGGAACCGTGTATGTCTCTGTGGAAATCTTGGTAAAATACACGGCCGTGCTTCTGCCCGTGTGTAGAGGCCGTGTATACTTCTTAGTGTTCCTTCCAAACACTACACGGCCGTGACACAAGCCGTGTGTCTGCCCAATGCCTCGTGTGTCTCCATCATGTATAGATGATGCATTCATTATTTCTGTTGGGATCTCAATGAATGGGCAATTGCCCCGCTGCCCGCACTATGAATCCATCCCTAAAAAGGGACATATATATGGGATTGGTTTGGGAATAAGAGGATTGGATTTCATTAGCTTTTCCTGTCTGCAGAATTATAGGTAGTTATTAATGATATATGAAACGATAAGGTTCGTCTGCCTTTTGAATCCTTTAACGTTGTGTGCCGAATATATTATGATGCTTGGTCCAAGGAAATGTTTTGGGGACATTGAATTGTTGTTTGTTAATCTAATTATATTATAGCATTGCTTTAGAGTAAAAGCTCAATTATGTACGTGTTCCTTTTATCAATTATATATACATAAACCATACATGATATTTTTCTCATTTTGTAAATCTGGTGTTATTTTCTTTTGGTTTAATTACAGAAAGTAAACTCATGTTTTCTTTCACCCGGCAAATATTATGTAAAAGGTGAGCATATATCCAAAATTGTAGAATCTCTATCAGCACTCGTAAAATTAAGGATTAAGCTACAGAGTAGTATAGTGTATATATATATATATATATATCTATACACACACATATATATATATAAACTAAAGGTCAAACCTTTGGGGAAGGAAAGTTCAAAAAAGAAAATAAAAGGAAAGATTAACACGAACTGAGAAGTCAAATAATAAGAAGAAGACCATCACTTAAAGGAGGAAAAAAAATATTATATTAGGAAGGAATACACAAAAAAAGAAAGGAAAAGACAAAAAAAAAAAAAGTGATAGTGACCTGGATAATCTCAATGTTAACTCGTTGGAATTGAGTTGAGAGAGAAGAAGACAACGAATGACATTTACATGAAAATAATAATCGAAGAGCGGAGAATCTTATGAAGTAACTCTCCTTATTTAAAAGAGCCACACGATCGGCATTACCATGGAGAAAGACAAACACCAACGTAATAAATTAATAATCTATGGATACCACCAAACCAAGAGTTTTTGCAGCAGTCTCTCTCTCTGCAGTGTGGTTATTGTGTTGTATGTTCTCTACAGTATATAGTGAAAATTTCCCCCTCCACCAGGCAACCGTATAGACACGACAGTGAAAGGCTACGTTTGCAATGGAGAAAAGGCTGTGTCTAGTGCTTTGGTTATGGTGATGGCCGACCTTTCAGTGAAGACACCAGAGGACCCGGATTATGATTATTACAAAAGAGTAAGATATGGATGTGAGGTTGATTATGGTCATGGAAAATGTAATGGACAACTTTCGTCAGATGGTTGCTTCTTGTGCATGCTTTCCGCTATGTTGCAATTGCATAATGACCTTTGTAGAAACAGTGTAGGTGCTTGGGTTCGGCTGGGTGACTGCAGGATTAGATATGAGCAATACCCATTTGATGACAATGAATGATGATTCCTCCCTCCTTCCAACCTTGAAAATAAGATTGATTGGGTATTACGCATTATGTGTTATGCAAGTATGAATTAAAATTTTTCACTTAGAATAAAGAAATCGGTATTTTCCAAAATAACTATACGCACTGTATATTCTAAAATATCATTAATATTTACATACCACATATTGCCGTGTATATTATATATGCTATGTAATACCTAATAAGTCTTTTCTTGTTGTTATTTTATTTTAGTTGGCCAAAAGGAAAATGAATAAGCTATCATGTCATCTAGAAGTGAAATTTACGTTTTTCTTTGAGCAAAATATTGTATTTATTTATCAAGTTTCTTTCCTTTATGCTTTGAATTATTATGTTTTAACAATGATATATTAGATGTTTATATATGTAGATTATTACAAATATTAAAATTTTAATTAATTAAAAAGTATGTAAATGAATAGATTGTTCAATAAAAGGCTTATTAACCTAGTTAGTAAGTAGATCAAAACATGATTCTTCCAAGATGATTAACAGAAGGCAAGTGAAATTCACTCTTTACAATTAAACTTAATATATAATGTCAAGGCCTAGTAACTTAGTGGTATGAACATTGGTATATTGGATGAATCGGATTCAAATCCCCATCTTCGTTATAATCATAAAAAAAAAATCGACATATGATCCATAAACATGAATTATATTACTAGTCCTATAAGTAAAAAGTTCCATGAAAATATAATCTATTGCTTGTTACCTTTTTTTCTTTTCCCCCCCACATAAATCAACATATTATTATCAATTAGATAGACAAAGCACAATATCGAGCTTAACCTTAGTTTAGTAGTTCGACCTAAAACAAAGTCTAGCAATACTATCATCTATTAACACAAATAGGTGGGGTATTATTAATGGCATAAGCAAAAGATAATTTAGCACTTGCTTTAACTAAAGCATTAGCAACTACGGTTTTGATGTGCTTAAAAGTGAATCCAAGCACATGAACACAATTCTAAATGATCAATCAATCTCAAATGCACAATTGGACTTACAAATGGCATGATGCCTAGTATAACATAAACCCAAATTGCGTGAATCAATTGGAAAGTAACACAAAGGACTTCAATACCAATCAAATTACATATAACATGCAATTCCAATCTATTAAAATTGGAGCAATATGAACCTTAATTGGCGTAAACAACAAATGATGGAAAATAACCTATTATCACTAGATATTACACACTAGTAATAAAATGAAGCAACTTAGAAGTTCTTGATACTACTCACAAGAAATTCCAAGCCTCGCTCGCCACAATTTCCTAGAAATTGATAAGAGTATGTGTATTAGCAAGAGGACTCTCTCTCTCTCTCTCACGGCAACAAGATGTTTTTGTTCAAAATGTCAAAAAGCTCCATACAAACCCTAGTTAGCAAGTATTTATACTTGCTCTGATTAGGGTAAAAATGTTCAAAAAATTACACATATGCCACTAAGTTGCCGGTTCTACAACAAATTATAAGTCTAAAAAATGAACAAAAATGGCCGGTTCAATAATGAAAAATACAAGTGCAAAAGATGGTCTTCAAATGGTTGGTTCTTCAAGTCCATTGAACAATTTGTAAGCCATTGGATGTGACTCCAAAAATATCCTACAAGTTGATCATTAGTGCATGTTATTTGGCCATCCCCTAAAACCGATCAATGTACCTGCTATAGTGCAAAACCAAACATTATTAGATAAAAAGTGAACATATGTGGATGTCTTGGATCATACATCCAAATCAGGTTCTCCTACTACTAGAACTGCAGGGTTGATTCCCATCATCTCCTCGGGCTTCTGAAAGATTTGTCCTCAAATTTAAGGGGTCATCTCTTGGATTGAAACTCGATGTTTTTGTTTGCCTGTTTGCTTGACTTTTAGAAGAACTAGAAGTATTTCTAATTTGTTCTTGGAAAGAGCGCACCTCAGATGGAGACATAGGCGTCAAGACTATTCGTGTACCATCCTTTTGAAACATATAAGTGTTTCCGAACCCGTCATGTAACACCTTTCTATCAAACATCCAGGGTTTACCCAACAATAAATGAAAGGCGCACATAGGAAGTACATCACAGATAATCTCATCATGGTATTTCTTTCCTACACTGACTGGCACCTTTGCCCTTTGTGTAACATGCAGACTACCACAATCATTTAACCAATGCAATTTGAAAGGGTTAGGATGCGGGCTAGTGGTTAGTTGTAATTTATCTACTAATACAGGAGATATGACATTAGTATATCTACCACTATCAATGAATAGCACACAAAGGTTACCTTGGATCTGGCAAAGTGTGTGGAATAGGTTCTCCCTCTATTTGTCCCTAGCATCTGGAGATAAAGTCAAAACCTTGTGCAACACATTAATAGGTAAGTAATGTTCGCCCTTTTTATCCTCATGTGTCTCAGCGTTCTGATCATCATAGTACTCCTGCAAAACCATGGACAGATCTATAGGCTCGATAGCTTCTTCTTCATCTTCTTCTTCAATGCCCTCCATGACTATCATTACTCTCTTATTGGGACACCGTGCAACCATATGTCTAAATCCCATGTATTTGAAGCATTTAATCTAGCGTATCTTCCCATTAGTCAACCCCGGTATTGTTTGCCTCACATCACGTCCAGCTACCTCTTTGCCCTTCCTAGAAATCATTTTCTCTTTGTTTGTGCTAAGGGTAATTCTGCCTACTGCCTTGACATGCTCACCTGCTCCCTTTTGTCCACCCAACTGACCATCAACCCCTATGGGCTTAGTAGTAGTATTAAGCTTGCTACTAATAACCCGGAATGGATTGGATCGCCTCTACCTTTCCACTTTCAAGGATAACTATATAGCCTCATCAAGTGTACTATAGCTTTGAAGTTCCATAACAGAGACTATCTCATACTTTAACCCAAACACAAAATGTACTAGGGTTTGCTCAGGAAGCTCTACTGACCCACATCTAATCATCAAAGTTTCAAACTCCTAGACATAGTCATCCATTGTTTTGCCTCCCTATCTCAAAGTCTGTAGACGCATAAACAATTCCTACCTATAATGCTTAAGAATGAACATTTTCCTAAGAACCCTTTTCATGTCTCTCCAAGTGTAAATTTCAGCCTCTCCATCCCTTCGCCTGTTGATCACCAAATTTTTCCACCACAAGGCGACATACCCTATGAACTTAACAGTAGTAAGACAAACTCTAGTGTTATCATCTATCTCATAACACTTAAAAAGGCCCTCAACCTTATCCTCCAAATCTAGATAGTCATCTGTTGAACCCTTGCCATCAAATGAAGGCATCTGCAACTTCACATATTCTAGACCCCTGGGTGGTCTGAAATCCCTATTTAGGTACGGATTGACCCCAAAATTATCATCCCTTTCCTCCCGAAAGGCATGATGATCTCCTTCCACTCTCCTTCCCATGTTTCCTCCTCCTATTGCTCCCTCTCTTTGAACATTTTGAAGAGCTACTCTAGGTGGTGGTGCCTGAGGATTCTCTACTGATGGTTGTGGCATTATCATCCGTCAATCCTTGTTGCTAGTGTAGCAACAATGGTGGTGAGGTCTTGAAGCTATTCCTTCAAAGTTCTCCCACCTGCAGTACGATGACCCTGTCCTCCACCAACTTGGCCGTTGGCCTCATTGCCAATGCCCCCATTCACACTATCATTCGACATGTTTGTAGATGTGATTTGCTGAAGTACAAATATAATCTAAAACAATTACAACACTCTCCCTTCACTACACAACACTTCACCCGCCACAACAATCAAATCACCTACAAAATAAACACAACTCTATTTAACTTCACACACCACGTCAACACACACACACTTGTACACCTACGGTGCATCAAGCAACCAAGGTAACGCACACTTCCCTACACTTCAATTATAGCAACAATTAAGTTGAAGCAATAATTAAACACTCTTAAGTAATAAGTTATTAAATTCAACTAAGCAAGTATTTAAGTATCAATACTTAATTACTTTCACACTTAAATACTTGTTTTGAAATTCAAACTTTACCACTAAACTTCCCTTTTCTAGTCACAACATATACATAATTCCACACACCATGTGTAGCACCTTCCTTACACAACTCCACAACACACTCACACCGCCACACACATAATACAAACACAGTGCACTCACTTCAAACAACAACAACACTTCAAGTGCAACTCCTCCTTGCCTCAACACACACAACACCACATGTTGCAACCCTTCAACTCAATACACACTTACACCACCACACACAACTCCCTCCAAAGATCACGACAACAAAAGACAAATGGAAGCAAATATGGACACTAACTCCACACGATAAGCAATTCAAAATGTTATACCCTTAATGCAACCTTCTCCACAAATGGTAAGAGTCAAATTCAAATTCAAATGAAATGCAATCAATACTCAATAACTTCTTCAAATTTAATGGATGTGTTTGAATTCAAATGATTTCCTATTCTTCACATAAATTCAAATCTGGAAATTGTACACTTTCACTTCCGAATGCAAAAGGAAAACACATGGCACACTCCACAACTACTTCAAATTATGGAATTCAAATTCAAATAACTTCCCCTTCTTCTACACAAAAGGAGCTCACCACAAGATGATGATCACAAAGGACTAAATCTAAAATTCCATTTCCAATTCCGCAAACAACAAGTATGTCACGGCACAATCACACACAATTACTTCAATTTCTCTTCAAATAACTTCAAGTATCAAATGGAAGAACAAGAACCCTAAATCCCCAAATCAACAAACAAAAAATTCCTTTCTTGAAACCGTGTTCTGATACCAAATTATGATGTGCTTAAAAGTGAATCTAAGCACATGAACATAATTCCAAATGATCAATCAATCTCAAATGCACAACTGGACTTACAAATGGTGTGATGCCTAGTATAACATAAACCCAAATTGCATGAATCAATTGGAAAGTAACACAAATGACTTCAATTCCAATCAAATTACATATAACATGCAATTTCAATCTATTAAAATTAGAGCAATATGAACCTTAATTAGCATGAACAACAAATGATGGAAAATAACCTATTATCACTAGACATTACACACTAGTAATAAAAAGGAAGCAACTTAGAAGTTCTTGATACTACTCACAAGAAACTCCAAGCCTCACTCGCCACAATTTCTTAGAAATTGATAAGAGTGTGTGTATTAGCAAGAGGATTCACTTTCTCTCATGGCAACAAGATGTTTTTGTTCAAAATGTCAAAAAGCTCCATACAAACTCTAGTTAGTAAGTATTTATACTTGCTCCAATTAGGGTAAAAATGTTAAAAAAAATTACATATATGCCACTAAGTGGCCGGTTCTACAACAAATTATAAGTCCAAAAAATGAACAAAAATGGCCGGTTAAATAATGACAAATACAAGTGCAAAAATGGTCTTCAAATGGCCGGTTCTTCAAGTCAATTGAGCAATTTGTGAGCTGTTGGATGTGACTCCAAAAATGTCTCGCAAGTTAATCATTAGTGCATGTTATTTAGCCATCCCCTAAAATCGATCAATGTACCTGCTATAGTGCAAAAACCAAACATTATTAGATAAAAAGTAAACATATGTGGATGTCTTGGATCATACATCTAAATTAGGTTCCCCCACTATTGGAACCGCAGCGTAGATTCCCATCAAGTTCTAATGCAATTGTTTTCTCTATAGGTGCTTTATACTTCAACCTCTACAAATTGTTCGAGCTTGTCCCAACAAACAATCACCACATCATGGACAAATTGCTCATTTAGATCTTTATTGTGCAAAATATAGAAAGCCTCAATACAATCAATAAAAACTATCAATCTAGCAAAAGAAAGTGAATTTAGGCGTTTAGAAACCTATTGCAATACTCGCATAGTTTGGCTTCAAGGTGAGATGTTTATGTTTCTGCTATTGATTTTACAAACCTTGCTAAAAGACAACCATTTCAAGTCAATAGAATCCCACCAATACCACATATTTTAGTTAGCATTCAGTTGTGAAGAGGCATTAGTAAAAAGTACAAGTTGGGCGTAAATTTAAGACAAATTAAAGGATGTGATTGGAAGGAGTGTGGTTGTATGTTGGAAACTATAATTTCTCCCATCTTGCTACCCAAAAGTTAGATGCAATAACAAGTGCATAATCTTCCCAATAAACATGCCATGCATTTTGAGGCTTTTATTTATTGAATTTATCCAACCTTATGTGATTCCCATTGACCAATAGCATTAATCAAGGTGCTAATGTGTTAATAAATATACATTTCATAAATATAATATTAGCAAATTGAATATTATAATAAGATAATAAATTGATCTTCCTATTGAATTTCATATATTAGGCATGGTATTATTATTATTATTATTATTATTAATGTTGACTAACCAAATATTATAATCATTAGAGAGGATAATCTCTTAGATACTTATTCTGTTTTTAGTAAAATATCATTTACTGTCTGCTTGCCTCTCCTAAACTCTTTTACCTTTTGCCTTTAGATTTATCTTTTATAAAGCTTAGTTAACTTAAATGTAGCATCTTCTTTATTTAGTTCTTTTACTTGCTTTGTACAGATTTGTTCTTTTGCTTGAATCTCCTAACTTTTTGCTTTTTATTTAGCTTATTCTATGTTCCTCCAAGTGGCCATCATTGCCCTTGCTTTTTACCCTACTAAGTTTCCTTACACCTTGGACAACGATATTTAAAGTGCCTAAGCTTGTTACATTCATGATAATTAGGCTTCTTTTTAGAAAAGTTTTTATTGGCATTATGATTCTTTTTATAATTTTTGGAACTTTTTTGTGATGAGTACAAGCTTACCATCATCTTTATCAAAAGAAACCAACTCTACCAATTTATAAAAAGTCGTGTTCTTTAGTTTCTTTCCTTATAAACTCTTATCTTTGTCCCATAAGACATTAAAGAGGAAAATTTTTTTTTAAGAGGTAGAGTATTTAAATCACTAGATTCCTTGATTGATGTTCTCAATAGAGATTTTAGGATTTTTCTTATTACTTCAACATCACTTATATTCCTTCCTAATGTACTTAATCTATCACACATTTGTTAAACTTTTTCACCATGATTCATCTTGAAAAAACCGTAATTTAGGATATTTTTCTTACATTTATTAACTTGTGAATCTCCTTTGTGTGTAGAAATAAGCTTAGCCTATATTTCTTAATCGCTTGAGCATGTAGTCAAATGGTTGAATTCGATGGAGCTTGAAGCACCAAAAACATATGCTTGGCCTTGAAGCTTAGGGAGGCCTCCATTCTTTCCTTCGTATCAAGTTTTTTCTTCTTTATTAACTTCTTTTGTAGTTGCATTGGTATAAATGCAAGGTCTATTCATTATAATTAGCCAAACTAGAGGGTCCATTACTCCTATAGAATTCTCTATCTTAAACTTCCAATAAGCAAAATTAGTTCAATAAAATAAGAGAGAATGTGAAGTAGACTTTTCCTTCAAGCAAGAAGACATTATTGGTACCCATGATCATTAACTCAAAAAGTACAATATTTTTTGAAAAAACTGTGAGACTTGCAATCGATATCAAATGAACTTAGGCTTTAATACCAATTGAGCTTAGGCGTTGATGCTAACTATAGGTCCCAAATATGTGCATAGACTTTATTTTTGCTTGAAAATGCAAGTGTCAAGCATAACACAACAAGCAACAATTAATAATAATGAAAGTGAAGAGAGGTAAGATGAGAGAAATTAAGTGAAAATGTATAGAGGTTTCCCCTTGTACATCAATCTTTTCTATTGAAACTACTATCTAAACCATAGGTAATCCACCATAATTTTTTTAGAGATAAAGTACATGTACATGTGAACCTTACAAATGAGACAACCCTCACAATCACAAGCAAATGCACTAGTAGCCACATTCTTGGTGATCCTCTCGGGTTCTACTAACTCTCCTTAGTTTAATCTCTATAACCACTTCTTCTACGCAATCCTTTAACTTCTAGAACTTATGACTAGGAAGTCTATGTCCTTTTGCAAACAAAGTCCTCATTAAAACCAAATCTCTCCACTTGAAATACTTGACTCTTGAAAACCAAAAACAATAATTATAGTTGAAAATTGTTAAAGAGTTTTGCTAGTAACAATCTCAAAAACTTCATCTTTCACTGCAATTTGTTGGCAAATCTTAGACACATGCATGCTTAGCTTATTCAACCGATCCTCAATATATAGGCTTGGTTGAACTCATCTAAACATGAAAGATCTTTACCCATTTCATTGGTAAAAATAATTCTCCTTTGGTTTAAGAAAAGTCCTTTAATTCTTTAATGGCTAGAATATTGATTTAAAAATTATTTGTAGAAGTATTTTGAATTAATGCAATCCTTCATGAAGAGAAAATAATCATTTGTGAAAGTTTAGAAAGATAAAATCTATAAGCATTCTTTGTTAACTTAAGATACTTCAAAATAACTCTTATTAGTAGCTAACATAATCTGATTATGAAAAAATATCTCACTAGCTTTTATTATGAAAACTCTTAAATCTCTTTAGATAAGCAATTGTAATAACATCATGTGCACAATGAAAATTCATTTAACGAGTAAATATCACATGCACGATATAAACATTTAATATGTGAGCATGCGTTATATTAATATCACGTGTCCACATATGAATTTAAGATGTGTTTTGTCAATAAAATTATACCATTGTGAACATATATATATATATTCAACAAACCAGCTAAACAAGATATTAATTTAAAGAAGTGAACAAACTCATAACTAATATTATAATACACTAAAATTTATTTCATTGAACTATGAAGCAAAAATATTTATATTCTTTATATATCATATCACAAACACACATGACATTTATATGTAACACCACAATTCG
Organism: Laguncularia racemosa; assembly: GCA_037954665.1. Lineage (NCBI taxonomy): Eukaryota > Viridiplantae > Streptophyta > Magnoliopsida > Myrtales > Combretaceae > Laguncularia > Laguncularia racemosa. Next base: position 336,712 of record JBBMOL010000013.1, on the reverse strand, counting down.
ACATAATGTATCAAAATTTGGGAGAAAATAAGTACTAGAATCCCATTTGTTTCCTCAATCTAGTAAAATGTACCAGAATATGGACCATAGTTGCTATGACAATATGAATAATGGTACTAGAATTTTAATGACCTACTAGGAAGATAATACTAGTTTTTATAAGAGATACCATAAATTGACATAATGTACTAGATTTTAGGAGATGATGAGTACCAAATCCCATTTATTAACACAATGTAGAAAAATGTACCGGAATATGAACTACAATTACTACCACAATATATATGATGGTACCAAAATTTTAATTGCCTTTTAGAAGGATGGTGCCAAATATTATAAGTGATGTCACCATTTGACATAATGTACTAAATTTTGTTAACACAATGAAATAAGTAGGTGTATTGAAATCTTTTATAGTATACCATGATATATGATATCGCATCGGATTAAGGAGAAAAGAAGTACCACAATCTCATATGTCACCACAATCTGAAGATGTGTACCAAAATAGTATATGTACTAAAACTTGATATTATATGCCAAAATATGGGAAAATATATCAAAATAGGGTGAGGAGTACCAAAATTTGATCTATCTAGAAAAGTGTACCAAAATATGGACTTTAGTTGTAGCCACAATATATGTGATGGTACTAATTGACGTCACAATCTAGAAAAGTGTACTAACAATCTAGAAAAGTGTACCAGAATAGTAGTGTACTAGGATCTCATATGATATACCACAATATGGAAAACTTATTAGAATAAGGAAAAAAGGAATTCCAAAATCTTATATGTTACTATAATTTGGAAAAGTGTGCTAGAGTAGTATGTTTATCATAATCTCATATCATATACAATAATATGGAAAATTGTGCTAGAATAGGAAGAAAAAGAATATCAAAATCTCATATGTTACCACAATCTAGAAATATGTACTAGAATATTTACCAAAGTTGCTACCACAATCTATATAATGGAGCTAGAATTGTAACGATCTATTAGAGGGTTGTTACTGAATATTATAAGCGATACCATAATTTGGCATAATGTATTAGAGTTTAGATAAAGATGGTAATGCAATTGAATAAATAGGTGTACCACAATATAGAAAACTATATTTGAATAAGAAGAGAAAGAGTACAACAATCTTATATGTTATCAAAATCTGAAAATGTATATCAAAATAGTGTGTGTACTAAAATCTCATATGGTATACCACAATATGGGAAACTTGATCATAATAAGGAGAAAAGAAATATCAAAATCCTATGTGTTACCACAATCTAGAAATGTGTACCTAAATAGCATGTGTAGCATAATCTCGTATAGTATGCCACAATATGAAAAACTATACCAAAATAGGCAGAAAATGAGTATTAGAATCGTATATGTTACTACAATGTAGAAAAATGTATTAGAATATTGACTAAAGTTGCTTACAATAGTAATGAAATTATAATGATTTGTTAGAAGGTTGGTACTTGATAATGCAAGAGATGCAATAATTTGACATAATGTACCAAATTTTGGATAAAAATAATAACACAATCAAATAAGTAGGTGTATAAAATTTCTTATGGTATGCCACAATATGAGAAACTATATTAGAATAAGGAGAAAGAGAGTACTAGAATCTCATATGTCATTGTAATATGAAAATGTATAATAGAATCTCATATAGTATATTGCAATATAGAAAACTATATCAAAATAGGTAGAAAAGGAACACCACAACCTCATAGTTTACCACAATCTGAAAATGTATACTAGACACTCATATGATATATTACAATATAGAAAATTATATCAGAATAGAGAGAAAAGGACCACCACAATCTCATAAGTTACCATAATATGAAAACATGTACAAGAATAATATTTGTACTAGAATGTCATACGCTATATTATAATAGTATGTAGACCAGATTCCCATATGTTATCATAACCTGAAAGTGTACTAGAATATTTATCAAAGTTCCTACCATAATATATACAATAATACCAAAATTTTGATGACTTGTTAGAAGTGTAGTGTCAGATTTTATGAGCAATACCACAATTTGAAATAATGTACCAGATTTAAGAAAAAGATGGTAATGTATTGAATATGTATATGTATTGGAATCAACTAATGGCTAGCACAACTTGATAAATTGTGTCAAAATAGAGAGAAAAGTTGATAAAATGGAAAAAATATATTTGTACTAAAATCTCTTAGGAGGTATCATAATTTGACAAATTGTACTAGAATATAGAGAAAAGTTGATAATATACACAAAACCGCTACCATAATTTGATAACATGTACCAAAATATTTTGTAAAGTTAGTAAAATAGGAGTACCATAATGTCATAAGGTGTACCATAAATTGTGTCAAAATAAAGAGAAAAGTTGATAAAATGGATAAATATATATATGTACTAAAATCTCTTAAGCGGTATCATAATTTGATAAATTATACTAGAATATAAAGAAAAGTTGGTAATATACACAAAACCACTACCATAATTTGATAACATGTACCAAAATATTTTGTAAAGTTAGTAAAATAAGAGTACCATAATGTCATAAGGAGTATCATAATTTGACAAATTGTACCAGAATAAGTAAGAGAAGTTGATAATGTAGGCAAATATATATGCATACCAAAATTTCTTAAGCAATACCACAATTTAACAAATTATACCAAAATTTAGGGAAAAAAAGTTGGTAATATAGATTAAAGTGCTACCATAAATTGATACAAATATGCCCAAATATTTGGTATAGTTAGTAAAATAACTATACTAAAATGTTGTAAGGAGTACCACAATTTGACAAATTATACATAATAATAATTTATTATATCAAAATATAAAAAAGAATGTATAAATTATCATATCGTAATACCTACACACATATATATACCAATGCATACATAGTGATATTATATATATATATATATTATTTATATTATAATATAAAAGTAGGTAAATGTTGAGGACTAAAAGTGTATTTTTCTCTAACAATAATAATAATAATAATAATAATAATATATATGAGTAAATAATAGTAATGCATATAAGTGATTTAATTTGATATTGATTGATATATTTTTAATAATACATTGACTAAAACACATGCATGAACGTACTTAAACAATATAATTTTCTTATGTATATTTTCAATTTTTTTCTTGGTTTAGTTTTCTAACTGTGTGGTTTTATTTATATATTCATTTTTTACGCAATAAATCATTAAAATTTCAAATATATAATGAATCAAATGAATGTTTATGAACATAATCAATAAAATGATTAATAGACGAATATTTATCAACATAAATTATAATGTGGAATAGAAATCAACAAAAGTTTATTATTTGTATAAAATTTCACAAAAAAGTAAGGAATTATAAAAAAAATAAAAACCATTAATGTATAACGTCCATTAGAGTAAAAATACTCATTAATTTTTTAGAATTTTTAAATTTCTTTACACATTTTTCATATATTTATAATGATAATTTGCAAAATTTAGTATCTAAAAGTTACCCTAGGGCCTATACTAATCACAACATGTTAAATTTTTTACACGAACACCATTAGTTCAATAAAAGTAGATGACTAACACTGGATTTTATTTTTTTGGTATCTCGTATTACAATGTATGTATTTTAAATTACATATAATATGTATTAACATATTTTATGACTTTAAGAGTGAGCAAACATAACGGGGCCAGACAAAATTAATTTTCACTAAAAATCGTTCTCTTTTTCTAAGAAAATGGGATTATATCAAATTGCATATTTATTTTGACTTTAAAACCTGTTTTTGGCCTAGAAAATTAACTTTTAGCCTCGAGCAAGACATTTCGACTAATAATAGACCAACTTTTTATTCTTTCAAAAATTTCAGTTTTGTATTTTGGCTAATTTTCTTATTATTTTGTCCTTTTCTTTTTTTTTTAATGTTTATACATTGAAAAAAAAAACAGAAAAGAACGAACGAATGAGTATAATATTTTAATTAAAATTTAATATTATATAATATATATAACAATCATAAGAATAATAAAATTACAAGACATTAGTATGGTATCAATATATAAATAATAATATATGTTTAATACTTAATGAATATTGATCATATAGTTAAAGTGACACAATAATAACAAACCAAAATAATAATAGAGTTATAATTATTTTTTATATTTAAAGTGACACAATAATAACAAACCAAAATAATAATAGAGTTATAATTATTTTTTATATCAATTAAAGTATCAATTTATTAGGATTGTAATACTATATAATATATAGTAATATAATTTAATTTTATAATATTTAGTAATATATATAATGTATTAACATATTATATTAATATAAAAATTGATATCTATTATGTCCTTAATATATTATAAATTCTAAATTCTAAATTTATACTTATATATATAATCATATAACTTTAGGTCACAATGTCATAATTATATAATTATATATAAGGGTATTCTAGTTTTTTTTTTTAATCTATCGATCCTTATCTCTTAAATCATTCAACAAATAAAATAAAATAAGAACTAATAAGGTTCCTATTCAATCAGTAAAACGAAGTAATGATTATTAAATCACTCTTACGGCCTTATCTCACTCTTCTATATAAATTTAAATTGAAAATATAATATATAAACTATTTCCATAGAAATTAGGAAAAAATCTTTCATGTTTACAGCATTTAATATGTAGCAATTAAAAACATATAAAAATAAATATATGTTTAATGTAAGACTAATTATTGATATTTTTTTGGTTTTATCATTCAAAATTGTTAATATCATAGTATAGGCGCCAAGGGTTGTAGTTTTGTACAAATAAGTAAGATATCAAATTTTCTTGCCTTTATCACCTAAAATTGGTTTAAAACTATTTAGTTCTTGGGCTGAAAGTGAATATTTAATTTAACATTTAAAAATAATAATTAAAAAAAAAAGTAATTTAGATCGGTTCGATAGTTCTCTAGATTGGGAATTAGCCTCTATATGTTGGTTATGGTTCAACCTTATAGGATTACTAAGTTTTAATTTGAGTGTGACTTGAAATTTCAAAACTTGAGCTTGAGTCAATCACAATTGAGCTTATAATTTTGAGCTCAAGCTTAACTTGAAGTGGTACACAACGAGCTCAATTCAATTAAGTTTGTTTTGCATGAGTGTATTGGGGCACTTTTATAAATGTTCCCCTTACGAAACATTTGGAGAGTAAAAATGTAAATCTATCATAACAAGCACAAAGGATTAATTTGTTGCATGTTATTTGGCTTACCTCTTAATTGGGATATCCAAGTTAGCAATGTAATGGAATGTGAGATTTATAAACTCCTGAAAAAGTAAAATAAACTTGATTCATGATGTTGGAAGAAAAAAAAAAAAGGTATATGGCGAAAGTGTGTGTTACAGAAGTGGATACCAACCCGATTATCCTAAATAAATCCTATATGGTAACATGTCACAAAATAGAACCTATCTTTATCTTCTGGTTGTACAAAATGTGAATAATGACCTACTAAGACATAGTCCTGTTCCCTCCTAATACACTACAATAGGCTTCATAATCATGAGCAATAAAGGGTATGCATAATTGTAACTTTGTGTACCTTATATGAGGAAGAGGTTATTTCGTGAACGAATCTCTATAGTTATTTCCCCAAGAAAAACCATTAGTCAAAGTCAAAACATGCCTTTTCCTTCAAAAAAGAAAAAGAAAAAGAAAGTGTGATTTGAAGTAAAAAAAAAAAAAGCCGCACCACTAAAAGAAATGATCAAACCGTCAGTTGGGTCAAGATTTTGCCAAAGTAAAATTAGTATCTCTGGATGCCATTAAATAGTGATCACCATTGTTAATGGCCTAAACATAGGTGCAAGTAATGTGTTCAATCAATCCAAGGTAAGCATAGAAAAGATTAAGCCAAGCATAGTGTAAGACAAGGCTAAGCCATGCAATGTTTCAAATTGTGGCCTATAACTTATAAGAGTAGAGTAGAGAACCGGATATCATGTAGCAAAGGAAGAAGTCCAGCATATGTAGAGTCACTTGTTATTTATTTATCTATCTATCTATCTATTTAGTTTGTTGGATTTATTTTAAGTTACTGGTGCAAGTAATCATGTATGCATGCACCTCAATCTCACTAAGGCCCAATGGTACGTAGATATTCTATTCATGCCATATGTATTATTGATGAGATCTTAAGTGAACTCAACAATCTCATCCAAAGATTAAAGCTTGGACATAAATGCATTATTTCTATATCTAAAGTTTAATAATCTCAAAAGTTTAGCCCGACGATAACGCCAAAATAACTTTTAAGTAATTTCCATAAGATCTTGATTTTAACATCTGGCATTAATTGTTACCCAAACTGTAGAATCGCAATCAGCACACGTAAAATTAAGGATTAAGCTACGGAGTAGTGTAGCGTGTGTGTGTGTATATATATATAAACTAAAGGTCAAACCTTTGGGGAAGAAAAGTTAAAAAAAGGAAAGAAAAGTGATATAATCTCAATGTTAACTCGTTGGAATTGAGGTGAGAGAGAAGAAGACAATGAATGACATTTACAAGGAAATAATAATCGAAGAGCGGAGAATCTTATGAAGTAACTCTCCTTATTTAAAAGAGCCACATGATCAGCATTACCGTGGAGAAACACAAACACCAACGTAATAAATCATCTATGTATACCACCAAACCTAGAGTTTCTGCAGCAGCCTCTCTCACTGTAGTATCGTTATTATGTTGCATGTTCTCTATAGTATATAGTGAAATTTATTCTTACCCAGCTGACGACGGTATAGACACGACAGTGAAAGACTACGCTTGCAATAGAGAAAAGGTTGTGTCTAAGGCCTGGATTAAGGTGATGGCCGACTTTTCACTTAAGACACCAGGGGACCCAGATTATGATTATTACAACAGAATTATATATGGAGGTGAGGTTGGTTATGGTAATGGAAAATGTAATGGACGACTTTCGTCAAATGATTGCATCTCGTGTATGAGTTCCGCTATGTTGGAATTGTTTTACCACCTTTGTACATACAGTGTAGGAGCTTGGGTTCAGCTGGGTGACTGCAGGATTAGATATGAACAATACCCATTTGTTGACAATGAATGATGATTCCTCCCTCCATCCAACCTTGAAAAAAAGATTGATTAGATATTACATCTCACGTGTTATATAAATATCATTAAAATTTTTTCACTTATGATAAGAAAATCAGTAGTTTCCAAAATAACTACTTAATCCCAACAACTACCTACAACTATATAAATCTTAAACTATTAATGGTATTTACATTCCATATATTAATATGTATATAACACGTGGCATGTAATGTCTAATGAGTCTTTTCTCGTTTTGATTTTATTTTAGTCGGCCAAAATGAAAATGAATAAACTATCCAATGTGTCATTTAGAAGTGAAATCTAAGTTGTTCTTCGAACAAAATATTGTATTGCTTTAGAATTTTAATTGTCAAGTTTCTTTCCTCTTGTGCTATGAATTATTATGTTTTAACAAATGATGTATGGGATGTTTATATATCTAGATTATTAGAAATATTAATTTTTTAAATTAATATAAAATTATGTAAATTAATAGATTGATTAATAGAAGGCTAATTAACCTAGTCGGTAAGTAGATCAAAACATAATTCTTCCAGGACGATTAACAGAAGGTAAGTGAAACTTGGATTCTTTACATCCAAAATTAATATATGATCCATAAACATGAATTATATTACTAGTCCTGTAAAAAAAATGTCCCACGAAAACATAATCTATTGCTTGTTATTTTTTTTTCAATAAATCAACATATTAATATTAATGAGACAGACCAAATCACAACACTAAGCTTAACCTAAGTTTAGTATGTTTGACCTAAAACAAAGGCTAGCAATACTATCATCTATTAATGCTAAAGGGGGTATTATTCAAGACACAAGCAAAAGATATTTTAGCAACCGCTTTTGTCAAAGCATCAGCAATTGTAGTTGTAATGTAGTTGTTTTCTCTCTAAGTGCTTCACACTTCAACCTCCTCAAATTATTCGAGCCTACTCTAGGAAACAATCACCACATCATGAAGAAATTGTCCATTCAAATCCCGATTGTGCGACATATTAATAACCTCAATACAATCAGTAAACACTATCAATATAGTAAAAGAAAGTGAATATAGCCATTTGGAGTCCTGTTGTAGTACTCACATAGTTTGGCCTCAAGGTGGGATGTTTTTGCATTTGATTTTACAAACCCTGCTAAAAGATAATCATTTCTAGTCAATAGAATCCCACAAATACCAGATATTTTAATTAGCATTTAGTTGTGAAGAGGCATCAGTAAAAGGTATAACTTGGGTGTTAATTTAGAAGGACAAATTAGAGGATGTGAATGGTAGGAGTGTGGCTATATGTTAATTAAATGCACTAACAAGTGCATAATCTACCCAATAAACATGCCTTGCATTTTGAGGATTTTATTTTTTGAATTTACCAAGCCTTATGGGATTCCCATTGACCAACAATGTTAATCAAGGAACTAATGTGTTAATTAATATGCAATTCATAAATATGATATTAGCAAACTAAATATTATAATTAGTTAATAAATTGATCTTCCTATTGAATTTCATATATTAGGCATGATATTATTATTATTATTCTCTCTAATAATGTTGACTAACCAAATATTATAATCATTAGGGAGGCTAATCTCTAAGATACTTTTGTAGTCTTTAGCAAAATACCATTTATAGTTTGTGTAAATCTACTAAATTCTTTTACCTTCTATTTTCCTTTAAATTTATCTTATACAAAGCTTAATTGACATAAATGTAGCATCTTCTTTATTTAGTTCTTTTAATTGCTTTTTTAGAAATTTGTTTTTTTTTTCCTTAAAAGCACCCCCCCCCCCCACTTTTTTTTTCAGCCTTTAATTGCTTATTATTCTTTTGATATTCTACCACTAGAAGATACCTAACATCTACCATGATATTGATATTGGGCCTCTCCTAACTTTTTTGCTTTTGATTTAGATTCTTCTAAGTTACTCCAATTGGCCATTATTACCTTGCTTTTTACCCTATAAAGTTTTCTTGCACCCTAGACAATGGTATCTTATGTGTCTAGACTTGTTACATTCATGACAATTAGGCTATTTTTTAGAAAAGTTTTTATTAGCATTATGATTCTTTTTTTATATATATATATAATTTTTGAAACTACCTTATGACAAGAACAATCTCTGCATCATCTTTATCAGAAGAGATCAACCTACCAATATATAAAAAGCCATGCACTTTTGATTTCTTTCCTCATAAAATCTTATCCCTATCTCCTAAGACATTAAGGAGGACAACAAATTTTTGAGAGCTAGAGTAATTAAATCTCTAAACTCTTTGATTGTTGTTTTCAATAGAGATATTAGGATTTTTCTTATTGTTTTAGCATCAATTATATTCTTTCTTAATGTGACTTTAGTTCATTTACAATACCATTTAATCTATTCTTTTGTAATGTGACTTTAATTCCTTTACAATACCATTTAATCTATCACACATCTGTTGAACCTTTTCATCATGATTCATCTTGAAAAAAATTGGTAATTTAGGATATTTTTGTTACATTTCTTAACTTGCGAATCTCCTTTGTAAGTGGAAATAAGCCTAGCCCAAATTTCTTAGCCACTTGGGCATGTAGTCAAATGGTTGAATTTGATGGAGCTTAAACCACAAAAACATATGCTTAGCCTAGAAGCTTAGGGAGGCCCCCATTCTTACCTCCATATCAAGTTTTTATTCTTTATTAACTTCTTTCGATGTTGCATTAGTACAAATGCAAGGTCTATTCATTATAATTGGCCAAACTAGAGGTTCCATTGCTCTTATAGAAGTCTCTATCTTGAACTTCCAATAAGCAAAATTAGTTCAATCAAATATAAGAGGATGTGAAGTAGACTTTTCCTTTAAGCAAGAAAACATTATTAGTAACCATGATCATTAACTCGAAAAGTACAATACCTTTTGAAAAAACGTGAGACTTGCAATCGATATCAAATGAACTTAAGCTCTAATAGCAATCGAGCTTAGGCTGTGATGCCAATTATAGGTCTTAGATATGCACGTAGGCTTTATTTTTGCTTGAATATGGAAGTTTCAAGCAAAAAACAACAAGCAACAATAAATAATAGCAAAAGTAAAGAGAGATAAGATGAAAGAAATTAAGCGCAAACGTATAGAGGTTCTACCTTGTACATCAATCCTCTCTATCAGTATTATTATCTAAACCGCTAGGAATCCACCATAATGTTTTTACAAATAAAGTACACGTGAGCCTTACAAATTAGACAACCATCACAATCACAAGAAGAAGCACTAGTAGCTACATCCTTGGTGATTCTCTTAGGTTTTACTAGCTCTCCTTAGTTTAACCTCTGTAACCACTTCTCTTACCTAACCCTTTGACTTCTTGAACCTATGACTAGGATGTCTATGTCCTTTTGCAAACAAAGTCCTCACTACAACCACATCTCTCCACTTGAGATACTTGACTCTCGAAACGCAAAAAAATAACAACTATGGTCGAAAATTTCTAAAGAGTTTTGTTAGTAACAATCTCAAAAACTTCATCTTTCACCATAATTTGCTAGCAAATCTTAGTCACATGCATGCTTTAACTTGTTCAATTGATATTCAATATATAGCTTTTATTGAACTCATCTAAACATGAAAGATCTTTACCCACTTCAATGATAAAAATTGTTCTTGATCGATTTAAGAAAAATCCTTTAATTCTTTAAAGGCTAGAATATTTTATTTAAAAATTATTTGTAGAAGTATTTTGACTTAATGCAATCCTTCATGAAGTGAAAATAATCATTTGTGAAAGTTTCTAAAAATAAAATTAGTAAGTATTCTTTGTTAACTTAGGATATTTCAAAATAACTCTTATCAATAACTAATGAATCCGATTATGAAAAAAATATCTCGTTAGCTTTTATTATGAAAACTCTTGAATCTCTTTGGACAAGCAATTGTAATAACATCATGAACGTAACAAAAATTCATTTAATAAATAAAATTCACATGCACAATATAAACATTTAATATGTAAATGTGCATTATATTAATATCACAATGTGGCCACATATATATTTAATATGTGTTTTGTTAATATGAATATACCAACATGAACCTATATATATTTTCAACAAACCAACTAAACAAGATATTAATTTAAAGAAGCGAACACTCACAACTAATATTATAATGCACTAAATTTTATTTTATTGAAGTGCAAAGTAAAAACAATTATATTTATTATATATCATACCAAAAAATATATATGACATTTATTTCACAAAGCTACTAAAAATATTATATTTATTTATTATATTATATCCATTTGTTAAAGCACAAAGTAGCTATATAAACATATATGAGATATAGATTTTGTTATCATAAAAGTTTTATACAATATGTAAGCTACTATAAAATCAAAGTCTTTTAAGGATCAATCTTTAAGATAAATTATTATCCCAAAAAAAAAAAAAGAATCTCATCATACAAGGATTTGCAAAGTAAAATGACTAACTAGCAAGTCAAATGATGATTACAAAAAGCAGATGGTGTTGGGAAAGTATAGTGCTTGTAATTCTTCTCTGAATGGAAAATCATAACTGTAAACAATTATACATGAGTAAGTATAAAAAGGAACATTAACATAAATGAGGAGAGAACCTTGGTTTCTTCAAGATCCAACACCTCTATGAGTTGAAGGCTCACTTAAAGTAGCCTTTCCATCTTGATCTTGTAACAAACACACAATAGATTAGAGAAAACCCTAAAATGTGACAAAGAAATTAAGAGAAACACAAGAGAAAAGAGAAGAGAGGCAAAGAGAGAGATACTTGATTTAAGCTTGAGAAGCGTGAGAGACTACAAAGAGGAAACCCTATTTTCTTTAAGAGAGTTACTAGGTTGGGCTTCAGTGGGCTTAGTCCCAACAATTTGGTGCTCTCATCACGAACACGGCGTTATAATTGAGATCTTCAACTCACAATGCCAACATGGAAGCTATCAAAACAATGTTCATTACTATACAGCACAGTCAAAAAGGTTTAGAGCATTCTGTGCAGACATTCACACACAACTATAAACATTGACTACAATAGTAGATAATATTAGGAATGTGCAACTTCAGAATCAGAATCCTACTATTTCTACATCAACTTCAATCACTACTATGGATTCGTCATCTTTTGCTAGTGACAATGGATTTTTAGTATAGGACAATCTGTTGAAAGGTAGAAAATTAGAAATTCCAAAGTTTTCTAGTGATGACCCACTTTAATGGATTTTTTAGACTCAACAATTTTTTTATTTTCAAAAAGTCCCAAACAATCAATGCATTACTATAGCTTCTTTTGCAATGGATGATGTAGCTCTTCAATAGTATAAATACATGTACACTAATATACTTCTTATTGATTCGATTGCTTTTGTTAATGATTTAGAGATTCATTTTAGTCCCTTTAAGTATAAAGAGATTTAGGATTTGCTATCCAAGCTTGTGAAAAAAAAGGTTAGTATCAAAATATTAAGTTAAATTTGAAGCACTTTCAAAGAGAGTGGTAAGCATATTGGAGTCCTTTTTTACTAGTTGTTTTGTTTCTAGGCTAAAAACAACTATTAGACATGATTTACAAATTGCCAAACCTTCAACTCTTATGAGTGTTTTATAGCTGGCCAAAATGTACGAAGCCAAATATCAAGAACAATTTTCTTTCAAACCTTAGTTTCCTACTTCAAACTCTTCTAAACATTCAACTTTACAATTTTCTAAACCCACATTTTCTTCTATTTCTACTTCTTCTCCTACAACCATTTTTAACCCTACTCCAAAATCTAACCCTATTTGAAAGCTTAATGCTTAAGACATGCAAGCAAGATGTAAGAAAGGATTATTTTTTAATTGTGATGAAAATTTTCACCAAAATCATAAATATAAAGCCCAATTTTTGGTTTTATTGATTGATGATTCAAATGCTTAAGAGAATGTTACTTAAGAGATGGAGGAAGAACATGTTGACATACTTGGTACAAATCTAGATATGTTGGGACATGACTCTATTGTTGTTAGTTATCATACACTTGCAGGTTCTACTATTATGTAAACTATTTGTTTTCAGTGATTATTGAATAATCATGCTGTATCAATTCTAGTGGACTCTAGGAGTACTCATAGTTTTGTGCAACAATGACTTGTGAAGCATTTAGGTCTAGCAGTGCTAACTTCTCTTGTCATGATTGGTAATGGTAGCAAACTCATTTGTGATGGCCAATGTGTGAATGTCACTTTATTTGTTTAAGGTGTAGAATTTTGTGAGAGATTCTATGCGTTGCCAATTCAAAGAGCTAAAGTGGTTTTAGGAGTGCAATGGTTGCAGAGTTTAGGATTGATAACCGTTAATTACAATAAGTTATTGATGCAGTTTATGGGGGAATGGTTTAGTTATGACATTATATGAGGATACATATAGGTTTGCAAGTTTAATTTCTCATCATCAATTGTCTCATCTTTTCAAGACAAATTCTATTGCTTTTTACTTTCAGTTGGTAGCTTAGAAGGCTAAAGAGAGTTCTTTTTCAAAGATTACTACCAACAACCCCACTCTTTCATAGGAGTTTCATAGATATTCTCAAGTTTTTTAGGCACGTTCATCTTTGCCACCAATTAGAGAAATTCAACACCGCATTCATCTAATTTATGGAACTTCCCCAATCAATGTCAAACCTTACTGCTATCCTCATTTTTAAAAGAGTGAGATCCAAAAATAGGTGAAAGAGATGTTAGAGCAAGGCATTATTTAACATAGTACTATCCCCTTTTCATCGCCATTTTTGCTAGTCAAGAAGAACGATGGTAGTTGGAGGTTTTGTATTGATCACCAAGTCCTCAATCAAGTCATTATTAAGCATGAATTTTTTATTCCTACCATTGATGAGTTGCTAGATGAGTTATTTAAGGCATTTGTCATTTCTAAGTTGGACGTATGTTCTAGATATCACTAGATTTTGATGCAAGTAGAGGATGTGAAAAAGACAACTTTTAGGACTCATGGGGGCCATTATGAATTTTTAGCCATGCCTTTTGATTTAAATAATGCTCTAGCCACTTTTCAAGCGATTATGAATAGAATTTTTAAGCCACTTCTTAGGAAGTTTGTCATTGTTTTCTTCAACAACATCCTTGTTTATAATAAGACAATGGCTTTGCATTTAGAGCACCTTTCACAAATGTTACAAGTGCTAGTTGATAACACTTTCTTTTTAAAAGTTACTATATGATCTTTTGGTATGGATTCCATTGACTATTTAGGTCATATTGTGTCCAATAATGGGGTACGACTAGATTTGTCTAAAGTTGAGGCTATTAGCAAGTGGCCATTGCTAACATCAACTAAACAGTTTTGTGCATTTTTGGGTCTATTGTAGTTTTTTTTAATAATAAAAAATAATAGTAATAATAAAAGACTGGTTTATGAGATAATAAAAATTAAATAAATAATAATAATAGCAAAAAAAGAAAAATAATAATAATAAATTTTTAATTAAAAAAAGATAAAATAACAAAATATGAATATTTTCAACAAAACTAAGGAGATATGAGCCTCTAAATTCAGCTCAGGAACCTCAAATCAATAAAAATTAATTAAGACTGATAGCTTAAGTGCAAATTGATTACAATAAAAATTCAAGAAAAAAGCCGAGCTTAGTTAGTTTGGGTTTAAGCCTTGCAAGGATGTAGGAAGCTACAAGTCACAAGTTTGAGTCCCTTAAGTAGCCAAATGTGGATTTTGTTTTTCTTCCTTAGAACAAGCTGCCACATGGCATCGACTTGTTGATTGCGGAAATCATGTGTGTTGCACATGATCTTCTTCTTCCCTAAGCAGACCTAAATAGAAAAGAAAGAAGAAAAAAACGCAGAAAATTTCAAAAAAAACTAGTAGATTGTAAAGATTTAGGTGTATCATGAGGAATTGTATAAATATTTAGATAAAAACAAATTAAATCTATATCGGTTGAGTCGGGGTTATTCATTTTCATCCAAATTTAATTCGAGTAAGAACAGAGGCTTATCGGGATTGATTTAATGAGCCTATAAATAGAAATCAACCTGATAAACTCAAGAGGGGAGAGAATCACTAGAAACACATGAAAAAAAAAAAAAAGAAAAAAAAAACCATTGAAGCTTTCTCTCTCTAAGATTAGATATCCATAACTTCACTTTTTCTCACCAGGATATTACAGCTAAGGGAGACCTCCGATGACGTCTTGCACACGCTCTTGCAAGTTACTACTGTACGCAAACCCAGCCAGTCCAGTGATCCTCTTTGTGCCAATAGCCACTAGTGATGACTGCCATCCATCTCGTTGTTATACGAAAAGATATCACCGTACCCATCGTAATCGAACCAAATCAGACACGTATCCAAGCCTACGAGTTCGACCCGAGCCAAACCAACTAGACCCGTGACCAGATCCGTAACGACAACCACTCGTGATCGGGTACTTTTTTTTTTTAGTCAATGTTAATTATTTATTAAAAAAATATTAGATAATAAAATAATTAAAAAAAATGATTAATAAAATTGGTATTTAGCATAGATTTTAGGCTAGGAACAAGGACCTAAATACGATTAGATTAATAACCTTAGCTTAATCTATTTAGTTAATTTAGAGTACATTAGAAAAAATAGTAAAATAAATAATTAGAAGGGAACCATTATATAGACCTTAAATGTTATGGTATAATCATCACTTAGGAGTGATTAGGTTCCCAACTAGTTTTTTGTTTTTTTTTTTCAAATAATAAGTAATACTCAGTTTATAAATATAAAAATGTAAAAATTGAAAAAATTTAAAATTAAAAAATGGTTTATTATCTTGGGCATAGTTTTATTTTGAAAAAAAAAACATAAAAAGGTTTTGTCACCTAGAAAAATGATTTTAGTAAAATAAAAAACTCTAATTGATGTTTTCAAAAGTTAGGTCTTTAGTCTTTCAAATTGGGGAAATAAAGTTTAGGTTTAAATTTAAAAAAAAATTAAAATGGTAATAAATGTAAACCCGGCCTATTTTCATAATTAAGATTAATTAATCCACTAAAATTTTATGAAAACAAAACTACGTTGGTTTGATTCTAATTAGTGGTTACATAGGCACCTATGGGGCAACCACATATAAAATAATAAAAAAAATTAATCTTTTACAATTTCAATTTACCATATAAAAAATTTACAAAAATATATTTATCTTTTTAAAATTTCAATTTATAATATAAAAACATAAAAATATTTTATTCTATTTTTTTGTTTGATTTTAGTTAAAGTAGAAATTCAAAAGTTTTATTCTCTTTTATTTCATTTTTAAATAAGAATAAAAATTAATACGAAAAAATGATTAAAAATTTTCTATGCTATTTTGATTTATTTCATGCTTTATATGAAAAATATTATGTCTTGTACATGTGATGGTGAAGGGAATTTATAAAAAGCTTTTAGTTCATTTTTTTTTTAAATAATAAGTGATAACCATTTAGGTTTTAATAGGATAGCTCCCGAATCTAGATTTTTTATTAATATTTTTCCAAAAAAAAATTACAAAAATTCGTAAATTGGTAGCTAGTTAAGATTAATCCACCTAATTAACCTTAACTTATCTTATTTTCCAACTTAGGTTGGTGGCTACTCCAATTTTTCTTAAAATAATTAAAAATATAAATTTTCCTTAATTTTACAGTCAAGTAATTTATTAAGTGGGCTAGACTTAATATGGGTTAATTAAGAAAAAATCCAAAATTATGCTCGACAGAATTAGTGACTTTGCTAGGGACCTAATTCTTTAGTGAGCTAGCCACTTTTTATCTTCTACAAAAAATTAAGAACTTCTTATAAATTCCTTCAACATTTATTATTTTCTTTTAAATTACTTATGCATATTTCTTGTATGAATAGTTCTCTTTTATATAGACTAATTAGGCTTCATAACTTAGATGAAATAGCATTGGGCCTAATAATGATAATGGGGGGGGAGGGAAATTGTTATCATACATATATGTATGTTAGAAGTGGTCAAAACTAAGCCACCTTAAGAACTTAGGTGGGAGGGGGGGCATTGTGTAGACTTCAGGTGTTATGGTGTAACTACCTCCTAGGGTCGATTCAGCTTCCTCCACTCTTGCTGCAATGTGGCCCAAAACCCATTACCTTAGAAATAAGGGAGGCTATAGAGCTTGAGACCTTTGGATTCCACCTAAATTGCATTCATGTTATTTACGCATGATTGAAAAATAGTGTGGCTTTAATAAAACATGGACTTATTGATTTTCCAAACGATGTAAAGCCTTGTCATTGTATATGTATTTTTTTTTTTTTTGTCTTCTTTCTTTTTATACTGTAAAAGTCTTATTTTATGTATTACAAATAAATGGCCAACTCGAGGTCAAGCAACGACTATGTCTATATCAGCCAGATTTATGTCAACTAGCCTTTACCATCTAAGCCTGCACTTTCTAACTGGTTGCAACACTTCAACCCAAAGCAATAAGAAACCATAAAAGCCAAAGTAGGGCCAGTCCTTTCACTCTTTAAGGTCCAATATGACTGGGCCCTCATGAGAGCCCTAACTTACTTTTGGGATCCAGAGTTGGCAGCATTCAGCTTTGGCCCACACACCCTATCTCCAACTATTGAAAAGTATTCCCAACTACTACAAGCTCCTCCCTATTTTGAAGGAAACACAAGTCCAAATCTACAAGCCAGCTTGGCAAGTACCTTCTATAAGCTCTTGGGGATTAGAAAGTTAGAAGTAACTCAAGCCCTTACTCAATGCAATGGAAAGTCCATAAGAATCTTAACCCTTAGAAATTGGTTTGGAACACTTGTAAACTACCAGACTGATCGAGAGATTTTTGTAGGAGACCAGGTTACTTAGGAGTAGAATTGGGTCAATGCCTACATCCTGGTAGTTTTTGCTAGTATCCTATTTCCAATAGGAGTTTTGCATGTCCATTTTAGGGTAGCAAAATTAGTAACTTGGTTCCTACCAGGTTGGTCCTACATCCCAGCCTTACTTACTGAAAAAAATTCAATCTTTAAGATTTCTAAGGGAAAGAGGGAAGGGAAACTTCAAAGGCTATCCAACATTGTTAATAGTATGGTTCACTAGTCATACTAAAAGTTATGGATTATATCTCATTAGGATATCTTTAGCTTCACAAGTTAACTTGGTAGACGACTTTGCAACCAAGATACAGTTGCCAGAAGGAGTTCAAATTCACCAATGGATGGAGATTATGTAAAAGGTTTTCCTTGAAGACATATTGTGGACTACTAGGTAGAATCATTGCACATAAGCTATTCTAGGATGTGTCAAATTCGTTGCTATCTCACTAATAGGTATTACTGGATGCACTGGCTATTTCCCAATATGTGTGGTCGGACAATTGGGAGCAGTCCAAGATATTGCTTACAAGCCCCCATTAGATCCAGTTACACTTGATTATTAGAACTCGAACATTCCTTTAGCCTTTAAAGTGAACAAGCTACAAGCCATCAAAGCCATATAAGATACAAGAGTCTTGAGCCCCATTGTAGACGTAGGAGACTTGGATAGACGAGTGGGAGATTTAAGAGCCACTAAGGAGTTCATCATGGACTTCATGTACAAGATAGGGCAAGTTGACTACCAAGCTCGAAGTATACTAGACTAGAAAACCTAACATCAGAGTTAAAGGCTTAAATGGACATAGTTAGAGCCCAAGTAGAGATCCAACATTAGGTTATGGAAAGGTGGGTGGCAATGAAGGAGAAATTTGAAACTTCACAAGATTATGTGAAGATTTTAGTGAACCGGCTAAGGATGTCAAAGAAGAGAGTCTGAGACTTGCTAATAGAGCAAGCCAGTGCCTGCCCCTGCAAGATTCAAAGACTGTTCTAAATAGATTTTTTTTTAAACTAGTTATTAAGAATTTCAATTATTTTAGACAATTAAACCAGTGGTCTGTAGCTTTGGAATTTCAATAAATCTGCAATTAGATTTGACACTCTTGTTTAATAAAATTGCTGAACTATTATTCAATTATTAAATTACATTCGTATGAGCATCTTGTCTGCATACTTACCACATAATAATAATAATAATAATAATAATAATAATAATAATAATAATAATAATAATAATAATAATAATAAAGAAAAGAAAAGGCTAAGAAAATTGAAGATTTGCTAACAATAAGAGACCTTTTCAAGGTCCTAAAAGTTGCTTTTAAACAGATTAGCTCAACTTAGGACTCACAGTCACTTACTCTAAGTAGCTTGCTCTCAACTTGAAAGACCCTAAACATAAAGATCCATTCACTTCAAAAGGTCTCCTCATATATTGCTTTAGTCTCAAAATACAAAGCCTTCTAACCCTATCTAATCCTAGGGGCTACATTTGAACTTTTTCTCCATCAAGAGTTACCTAAACCAGACACGGAGACAACTAATTTTTAGGTCACACTTTCAAAGTGGCTATAGTCAATTACCAACGAGGGCATAAAGAAGACTATCCTAACTAGATAAGTCTTGGGCAACTAAATTCCAAAGAGAGACCAGTTAAGACTAAATCATTTGTTCAAGTTGATAAGGGCACATAACTCCCAAAGCCATCACGAGACTTGGTGAATATGGATAAATTTGGTAAAATGGAAAGATATCTCATTTGTTTAAGTGGTTTAGGATGACAAGAGGCAAACCACATCTCAAATACTAACCCTTAAACACTTAAGAGTTGAGTGTTATTAATATGAGGTTTTGAACTTATTCCTTAAGGGGGGTCTATCTTGAATTTGATACATTAATCAAAATAATGTTAGGTATTCACTTTTGCTATCTTAAACACAATAATCCTTTGCTAACCCCATTTGAGCTTATATAAGAAGAGTTTCCAAGTTTAACCCTATTAAGAACCACCCCACAATAGGAGGATAAGGACAACGATCAAGAAAAAAAGGAGTTAACTAAATAGTGCTCGCCCTAGTTGCAACAATTTAAGGATAATTTTTTCTATGAATAATTTATTTCTTTCGAGATGAAGAAAAGTCCACATTTTGAAAAACCACACATGACCCACAAGAGATAATCACCATTGGGCCCAAAAGGGAAAAAAAAGGGAGAATAAGAGAGAGAGAGAAAAAAAAGAGAAGACAAGGAAGGAAAAGAAATGAGAAAAGTCTAAGAATGTAGCCCAACAATACCCTAAAACACGAAGGGCAAATACAAGAGCCCAAACGTTACGGTTCAAAGATATATCACCCTTCTTTGAAGACTTCTCCAAAACATTGAAAATAATTTATCTTAAGCAAAAATTACTAGGGCAAGTACTACTCTAGTTTTTCTCGGGGTTTCTTGACTTGTAAACTTAAGTTGAAATGATGATTCTTTCAAAATAGACCTTAACATTGGTACCTTTTTGAAACCAATAACCAAAAGCCTATTGCATTACAAGTCCCAAAAAGGCTTAATAGATTGATCAAAGCGTATTACTTACAAGAAAAACCATAATTTTTTTAATAAAAGTTAAGAGTGACATCTAAACCGAGAGATTCTGAGGAAGTCTTCTTAGATTAAACCAATTAAGAATGAGATTATTTGTTTCCAAATGGAATGAGGGAATTTAAAGTCATCCCTCATTGGCATTGTTTAGCCCAAACTTTAAATATTGATGTACTTAAGAAGGAGATATAAGTCTTAATTGCAAGAAACCCCTCAAGAGATAATTGACTGAGCCAATACACCACTTTTTCCAAGATTAAACCAAATCCTCCAAGCAAAATGAGGAAAAAGAGTAAGTGATTATTGAGTAGTAGGGTAGACCTACCCTTTATTTGTGTTTTTGGGAGCTCTATCAAACTCTTTACCTGTTAGCAATGTTTAAAAAATAAAAAATAATAAATAATTCTTTTAGATTTTTTGAGAAGAAAGAGAAAATTTTCATAATTTGCTAAAAAATTCTTTAATACCTTGCCACCTTATCCTTAAGTTTAGAAGAGCATTTGTCTTGAAAAATTTTAGAAAAGTTTTAGTTATCATTGGTTCAAAAGTCTCAAGTCATCATAAATTTACAAACTCTTAACCGTTATCAGAAAAATAAGATTCTCACTTAGGTATTCATTTACACAATCAATTAGTTAGCCTACAATTAGGCACTTTCCTAGACTTTCTCTATTAGGGTTGCAAGTCTAAAAAGACACTTCCCACTATCAGTTAGTTAGTCAACAACGGAGCGCTTTCTTAGAATTTCTTTATTAGGGTTGCAAGTCTAAAAAAATGTTTCCTACTATTAGTTTGTTAGCGCATAATGGGGCACTTTCCTAGATATCTTCATTTTATAATTATTAGTCTAAAGAGACACTTCCCACTATCGGTTAGTAAGCCTATAATGTGGCACTTTCTTAAACAATCTCTTTTTTTAGGGTTATTAGTCTAGTGAGACACTTCCTATCATTGGTTAGTATAGTAAGCCTATAATGAGACACTTTTCTAAATAATCTCTTCTTTAAGGTTGTTAATCTAGTGAGATGCTTTCTATCATCGATTAGTAAGCCTTTAACGGTGCACTTTCCTGAACAATCTCTTTTTTAGGATTGCTAGTCTAGTGAGATACTTCCTATCATCGATTGGTCAGCTTATAAGAGCACTTTTCTAGATAATCTTTTCTTTAAGGTTGCTAGTCTAATAAGACGCTTCCTATCATTGATTAGTCAGCTCATAAGAGCAATTTTCTAGATAATCTCTTCTTTAAGGTTACTAGTCTAGTAAAATGCTTCCTATTATCAATTAGTTAGCTCGTAAAAGCACTTTTCTAGATAATTTATTCTTAAAGGTTGCTAGTCTAGTGAAATGCTTCTTATCTAAGACCACTTCCTAAGGAATATCAGTCATCATAAAGCAACTGTCTTCTTTTGCAACATAGGATTGCTAGCTCGTGGAGTATTTTCCTCACTCGATCTTTTGGTCAAATAACTCCCTAATAGATCTAGGTTCGGATAACTAGTTGAACATAGCGTTATCCGTCCTTTCTCCTAGGCAAAAATGATGTTTTTTTTTGTCTTTGTAGACAAGTTTTCCCAAACTTTACTACAAAGAGGGGCAACTGTAGGCATCTCATTTTTGCCCTCCATATAGATTTTTTTAATAATAAATAAATAAAAATAATAGTAATAATAAAAAGACTAGTTTATGAGATAATAAAAATTAAGTGAAAAATAATAATAACAAACAACAAAAAATAATAAGAGCAAAAAAAATAATGATAATAAATTTTTTAATAAAAAATAAAAGATAAAATAATAAAATATGAATATTTTCAACAAAACTAAGAAGATATGGGCCTCTAATTTCAACTCAGGAATCTCAAATCAATAAAAAATAATCAGGACTAATAGCTCAAACGCAAATTGATTGCAATAAAAATTCGAGAAAAAAGCCCAACTCTATCGGTTTAGGTCTAAGCCTTGTAAGGATGTGGGAAGCTGTAGTTTACGGGTTCGAGTCCCTTAAGCAGCCAAATGTGGATTTTGTTTTTCTTCCTTAGAACAAGTTACTACGTAGCAACGACTCATTGATTGGGGAAATCACGTGTGTGAGCACGTGATCTTCTTCTTCCTTAAGCAAACCTAAACGGAAAAGAAAGAAAAAAATATACATTCCTATTTGATTTTTTTTAACAAACTAGTATATTAATACATAAAGATTTAAGTGTATCCTAAGGATTTGTATAAATATTTAGATAAAAAAAATTAAATCTAAATCAGTTAAGTTAAGGTTATTCATTTTCATCCAAATTGGATTCAAATCAGAACAGGGGCTTATCGGGATTAATTTAACGAGTCTATAAATAGAACTCAACCTCATAAACTCAGAAGGGGAGGGAATCACTAGAAACACACGAAAAAAAAAAAAAAAAACCATTGAAGCTTTCTCTCTCTAGGATTAGATATCCATAACTTCACTTTTTCTCTCTAGGATATTGTAGCTAAAGGAGACCTTGAACGATGTCTTGCACATGCCCCTACAAGTTCCTATTATACGCAAACCCAATCGACGATCCTCTTTGTGCCAACAGCCACTAGTGACAACCGCCATCCATTGTTTCTCCTTCCCATTGTTGCATGAAAAGATAGCACCGTACCCATTGTGACCGAACCAAATCAAACCCATATCCAAGCCCATGAGTCCGACCCGAGCCAAATCGATTAGACCTATGACAGCGACCACCCATGATCAGGTACTTTTTTCTTTTTTGAGTCAATGTTAATATTTGTTAAAATGGATAGCAAAATAGTTTTTTTTAAATAATAAATAAAATTAATAAAATTGGTATTTAGGGTAGATTTTAAGCTAGGAACAAGGACCTAAATACGATTAGATTAATAACCTTAGCTTAATCTATTTAGTTAATTTAGAGTACATTAGAAAAATTACTAAAGTAAATAATTAGGAGGGAACCATTATATAGGCCTTAAGTGTTACGGTATAAGCGTTGCTTGGGGACAATTAGGTTCCCAACTAGTTTTTTTTTTTTTTAATAATGAGTGATACTCAATTTGTAAATACAAAAATATAAAAATTGAAAAAAATTAAAAAATGTTTTATTATCTTAGGTATAGTTTTATTTTGAAAAAAAAAATTAAAATAATTTTTTTACTTAGAAAAATGATTTTGGTGAAATAAAAAAACTCTAATTGGTGTTTTCAAAAGTTAGGTCTTTAGTCTTTCAAATCAGGAAAAGAAAGTTTAGGTTTAGAATTAAAAATAAAATAAAATGGTAATAAACATAAATTTGGCCTGTTTTAATAATCAAGATTAATCAATTTACTAAAATTTTATGAAAACAGAATTACATTGGTTTGATCCCGATTAGTGGGGACGTAGGAACCTATAAGGTAACCACATATAAAATAAAAAAAAAACATTTTATTCTTTTACAATTTCAATTTACTATATAAAAAAATTTACAAAAAATATTTTATCCTTTTAAAATTTTAATTTATAATATAAAAACATAAAAATATTTTATTCTATTTTTTAGTTTGATTTTAATTAAAGAAAAAATGCAAGACTTTTATTCTCTTTTATTTCATTTTTAAATAAGAATAAAAAATTAATAAGAAAAAATGATTAAAAATTTTCCATGCTATTTTGATTTATTTCATACTTTATATGAAAAATATTATGTCTTGTACATGTGATGGTGAAGGGAATTTACAAAAAGCTTTTAGTTCATTTTTTTTTTGAAAAAATAATAAGTGGTAACCATTTAGATTTTAATAGGATAGCTCCCAAGTCCAAATTTTCTAATTAATATTTTTCCAATTTTTTTTTTTTAGAAAGATTTGTAAACTGATGGCTAATTAAGGTTAATCCACCTAATTAACCTTAACTTATCTATTTTCCAAGTTAGGTTGATTGCAACTCCAATTTTTCTTAAATTGATTAAAAATATAGTTTTTCTTTAATTTTACTGTCGAGTAATTTATATTAAGTAGGTTGGACTTAATATGGGTTAATTAAGAAAAAATAAAAAATTAGGCTCGACATCTATCTAGATACTATTGGAGATTCATTAAAGGCTATGCTACTATTGCCTCAACATTAACCGATATGTGAAAGAAGGATTAATTTGAGTGGTTGACACAATCTCAAGAAGCTTTTGATCAACTTAAGCAAGCACTTGTTATAGCATCGATTTTAACCTTACTAGATTTTTCTAAGCCTTTTAGCGTAAAAACTAATGCCTTAAGAATGGGTATAAGGATTGTCTTGCTTCAGGAAAATCATCCATTAAATTTCTTAGGGAAGAAATTACTCCTCATTTATGTAAAGCCTCTACTTATGTTTGAGAATTACATGCAATTATAGAATTGGATAAAAAATGGAGGGAGTATTTGTTAGGGGGCTTTTTTTATTCATACTGATCATTGAAGTATTCAGGAAATTTTAAGTCAAGTCATACAAACGCTAGAGCAATAAAAGTATTTGGTGAAGTTGATGGGGTATGATTATTCAATAGTGTATAAAGCTAGAAGAGACAATTACATTGAAGATGCTTTATCTAGACAACATACTTGTCTTAGCCTTTCTATGCTTACATTCTTTATTGTTAAGAAGTTGAAAGAGGAATATCAGCAACTAGAGGAATTCAAGCAAATTGTATCTGACCTAACTAATAACCGTGTTTTAAAGTGGCCTCTTAAATGGAAGAATGGCTTACTCTACTACTAGCATCATTTGTTTTTAGTGTAACAATCGTCTTTAATACCATAGATTCTATTGGAGCTTCATGTTGCAAGTGTTGTGGATTACTCCCTGAAGATACTTCTTAGGAAGATTAGGACTAGTATTTATTAGATTTATCCTAATATCGACCTTGAGGATAAAGTACTTTTTCCAAATGAGGGGAAAAATGTTATGACTCGACTAAAGAGGAATAGAAGGGACATAGTATGGAGGTCTAACTATATCACAAATTAGTGGTAGATATTGTA
Source organism: Laguncularia racemosa (assembly GCA_037954665.1). NCBI lineage: Eukaryota > Viridiplantae > Streptophyta > Magnoliopsida > Myrtales > Combretaceae > Laguncularia > Laguncularia racemosa. The sequence continues at coordinate 311,079 of JBBMOL010000013.1, read as the reverse complement.
AAATGTACAAAATAGATTGTACTCATTTCACATAGGGGTTGCAATTCTTTTTTAATTGGGAAAATCATAACTACAAATACTTGTACATGAGCAAGTATAAAAAGGAAAAATAATAAAAAAAGAGGAGATAACCCTGATTTCCTCAAGATCCGGTGTTTCTAGGAATTGAGGGCTCACTTGAAGCAGCCATCCCGTCATCTTCATCTTGCAACAAACACATAAGTAATAGATTAGAGAAACCCCTAAAATTGTAACAAAGAAATTAAGAGAAAAGAGAAGAGAGGCAAAGAGAGAAACATACCTGATTTTAGCTTGAGAGGCATGAGAGACTATAGAGAAGAAACCCTATTTTCTTTACTAGAGTTAGTGGGTTAGCTTTTAGTGGGCTTAGTCCCAACACTCTGCCTTGCAAGTTGCGCTTAAAGTCCGCTAGGAACCAATTGTCCCAACTTTATGGGAACAACGTAGGAGCTACGCTTCAACTAGGTGACTGCAGGATTAGATATGAACAGTATCCTTTTTCTTTTTCTTTTTTGCCAGCTAAAACAAAATTGCATTAAACATTACTGGTTCATCCATTACTGTCACTGAAAGTTACAGAAGCTCTACAACCGGAGGATAAGATTGCATCTAATTTAGGGGGGGGCTCTATAGCCCAATCTTCAAAGCAATTTCCTTTCCTAACATTACTTGCTATCCAGTTCACTACCAAATTAGCTTGCCTTCTCACTAAGTTAAATTCCACCGCTGTGAAGTTCGGTAAGAGACTCCTAATGTCGATCAAGAGAGGGTGAAGTTTCCGTGATGTTTCTTCATTTGTCATTAAAGCTTTGAAAACATTTGCATTGTCAACTTCAAAAATCTCTTCATTCCATCATTTTTCCTTAGCGAAATAGACAGAATCACGAACAGCAAGTATCTCTATGCTGTCCACACATGCCGCTAAGCATTTACACACGATCCCTCCACATAACCTATCTAGTGCATTTCTTGCAATTAAACCTGTTGCAGCTGTTTTAGTTTTTGGATCAAAAGCCCCATCTATGCTCAACTTGATCACCGACCCTCTTAGAGCTGTCCACTTTCCCGCAGCTGTTATTGGGTTCATCTGCAGGGCTTCTTCTAAGCTATGTTCTCCTCCATTGTCTTCTCCGCTTGACTCCTGCCGAAGTATGCCTCCTCCATAGTTTGAGTCATAGGCCTGCTGCCGCTTGCCTCTCTTCACATTTCCAGATTGATCAGTCGGCTGAAATTCTTCATCAGTTATCATATCATCCAAGGAAAGCTGCAAGTTCCATTCATTCCTGCTTGCAATGCTTTCCACCTCCGAGATAGCCTTCTTACAGAGTTCAATTACTCTGACCACATTTGGCATGTAAACATCTCATTTTTGCCTCATTTAGATTTTCTTTTTTTTTTTTATTTAAAAAGATAATATTAATAATAATAAATAAATAATAAAAAAGCAAAAAATATAGTAATAACGAAAAGCTTGGTTTATAAAAAAATATATATAATAAAAATAAAAAATAATAAAAAAAGAAGAAAAGAAAAGAAAAGGGAAAAATAATAATAAGTCAATAAAATGAAAATAAATGAAAATATTTTATAAAATGACAAATAAAAAAATTAATAAACAATGTAAATATTTTCAATAAAAATAAGAAAATATCGGTTTCTAAATTAAACTTGGGAACCTCAAAAACACAAAAAATCAATTGAACTGTCAGTTGAAATACAATTTGGTTGCAATAATAAATTGAGAAAATGGCCAACCTAATTGGTTCGTATGTCGTCCCCCAAACAAGGGAAGCTTAGGAGGTCAGGCGTTCGATCCACTCATAGGCCAGCCAAGACATTTTTTTTTCCTTGGCCAGGTTACGTGCCATCATGTGACCATCTTCTCCAGCTAGCCTAGTCAGAAAATGAAATAAGCAGAGTGGGATATCCGACGAGGGTGTGGGATTTTTTTTTTTTACATTTTTCAACAACATTTGATACAAAATTATCCAAAAAAAAAAAACCTTCAAAAATTCATCTAAATCCTAAGGATTCACTAACAACGAATTGAAGATTTGATAAAAAAAAAAAATCTTCGATGGTTCTTATCCACATCACCAGCTGACCATGATCTAGCTTTATCCTGAGCTCCAAATGTAATTCGATTTCTACTACTATAAATAGGGGAGTTTGGGAAACATCAAAACCTTGAGAAAGCATAAAAAACACCTACCCATAAGCTCACACAATCTGTTTCTCTCTCTAGAAATACCTACACCATTGGCCGCCACCTTCTCTCTGGGATAGCTCCACACACACACCACCAAACACCTCCATTTAGGTAGAGATCGACTCCTAGCAGTCCCTAGAGTTAGAAAAACCACACCTTTAGTTTAGCAACATGCTAGAAACCACCACTCGTAGACATCCATAACCCTCACTCACGGCATCGCTTAGGAAACTGCTCTTCCATCGCTTTCAACAACCACTAGAGCACTAGGGGAAGGCCACCCCTGTTCATCCACCCACGACCCGATCAGACCGGCGTGATACCCAATAATCTAGTTGGTATAATTTTTTTTATTTGCTTTGTAGTTCCTTTATTTATTTTATTGTATTTTTTAACCCATAAAATAAAAATAGAAAAATAGAAATAATTAATTTGAAGTACCCATTGGGTTGTTGTAGTGTATACCATCGCCGATGGCTAACAAATAAAAATCTAAAGAAAAATTAATTAAATAAAGTCTTTAGTAATAAAAATATAATAATAATTAAATAAAATCCAAAAATATAAATTAATTAAATAAGATCTTAAATAAAAAATATAAAAATTATATAAAATCTTAATATGTAAAAAATTAAATAAAAACATTAATAAAATAGGAATCTCTAACTCAAATCTAAAAGTCTAAAAAAAAAAAAATCAGTGTAGGTCAGGATCTTCGAAATAAAATGTAAAAATGAAGAATATAAAAAAATAAAAATAAATAAGTAGAAGTTTTTAGTATAAATGATTTTTTTTTAATTTCAATAAAAAATGAAAATGATAAAAAATATAAAAACAAAGTTTTTACTTAATTTTTTTTAATTAAACTCTTAGATAATATAGAATAGAAATAAAGAATAAAAGAAAAAAATATAATAAAAAATAAAAAATCAAAATCTAGTATTTTAGGGTTTTATTAATTAGAGTTTTTTTTAAAGTAAAAATTTAATATGAGATTTTTCTCAAACTTATGTTATCTTAGGTTTTTTTTTTTTTTAAAAAAAAAAAGAGGCAAACATTTAATAATATAGGTTATCATAGGTATTTTGTTAATAAAAATTAATATGATTAAATAAAGTAAACCCAACACTTTTTATTAAATAAAATTGATTAGTAAACTAAAATTTTCATAAATGAAAAAGTGAACTACAGATGGTTTGATCCTGAATGGTAAGTACGTAGGCACCTTCGGGGCAACCATAATAAAATAAAAACTTTATAAAATTAAATAAGATAAAAACTCTAGAAAAAATAAATAAAATGAAAACTTATAAAAATTAAATAAGACAAAAACTTTAGAAAAATAAAATAAAATAAAAACTTAAAAAAATTAAATAAGATTAAAACTTTAGAAAAACTAAATAAATAAAGACTTTAGGTTATTAGCTTGATAAAATAAAAGCTTTAGATTATTTTAGAAATTAGCATAACAAACTTCAAACTTTAGCTCTCTTTTTTTTTTAACATATATTCATAATCTAATATAATATATAGTAGCAGATACATGAAAAATAAAGATAGGAATATAAAAGTCTTTTAGTGAATATTTTTGAAAATTCTATATAGTAACCGTTTAGGTTTTAATATGTTAACTCCCGAATCCTATATTTTTTGTTAATATTTTTCTAAAATATTTTTTAGGAAAATTTACATTCTACTAGCTAGTTAAGGTTAATTCACCCAATTAACTTTAACTTATTTTTCAACTTAAATTGGTAGCGACTCTTTTTAGAAATTAATTTTTCTTAGTTTAGTCGAGTAATCTATATTAAATAGATAGGATTTAGTATAAATTATATTTAAGAAAAATGATAAAAAAACTAGACTCAAGAGGGTATTTTTCACTAAAGACTCCATCACATCTCGCTTTCCATATGCACCAACATATGGTGCATAATTTGGCAAACAGAGTTTTCAAATCGTGCTTACTTAAGGCTATTCCACTTTCACACCACCTATCTAAAGTAGTGATGCTTTCCGGGGCAAATCTTAGGCCTAGAGTGGCAAACTAAACTGGTTTAATCCATTGATAACATATTACATACAATGGATTTCAAAATTCCTTTTCTCACAAGATTACTCTGTGTTGATATGGCGATATTCAATGCCCTCCATATGAAGTGTTTAATTTTTGGGAGACAAGGGCTATGCCACACCTTTTTCCATGTTGATTGAGTAATTTGATGGGATGCGGACGCATTCTTACTTGCTGGGAAGGAATTACACTTGATAAAATTGTAAGCTAAGCTAAGTTAACACTACACTTTCCAGATCGGTCGTGAGGCCACACCAGGCAATCGTTCATTGACACTTGTGATAAAGTAATTTCCTGGATTACAATTACTGATTGCTGTAAGAACCATTGGTGAAGCTTCGTACATTCTAAGTTCTTGAATCTTCATTGATCAGCTCAAAAACCCGCAAATTTGGGTCAACTTGTTGTAACTTGAAGGTTGGTATATGGTTGTCTAGACTCGGTACCCATCTATCAATTCCAATCCTTATGGTAGATCCGTCTCCTACTGGCCATACCGCGCCCCTCAGCAGTTGGTCTCTTCCGTGCAGAATATTGGCCCAACCCTAGGAGCCATGGGAGCCTCTTGTCGCCTTTAGGAAGGATTTGTTAGGATAATAGATACCTTTAAGTACTCAAACCCAAAATGCATTCTCGCTCATTAACACTCTCGAGGCTAATTTTGTGAAAAAGGCCAAGCTAAAGACACTAAGATCCTTGAATCCTAAACCTCCATTTCCTTTGGGTAGAGTCAACTTCTCCCAACTTACCCAATGGATCTTCCTTTCCTCATTAGTCTAACCCCACCAATATTGGGAAATCACGGTATTCACTTCTCTGAACCATTTTTCCAGAAATTTGAAGCAGGTCATGTGGTAATTCGGAATTGCATTAGCCACTACTTTGATCATGATTTCCCTATCTGCATTTGAAAGGAGACATTTTTTCCGACTCCTCAACTTAGCCTTGAACCTGTCCTCGACAAATCGCAGTGCCTCAGATTTATTTCTTCCCTATGGAGTGGGTAGCCCCAAATAGTTGCCCGGGTTGTTCGTCTTTGGAATTTCTAAAATCCCACAAATTCATCAACTACTTCTGCAGGAGCAATCTTGCTAAAGAAGATGCTAGACTTCTGCAAATTCACACTTTGACTTGATGCTTCACAATGTTCATGTATCAAATCTTTCAAAACCTACATGTTATTAAATGTAGCTTTCGCAAAAAATAGCTAAATTAAAAGTTATAATTAGATAGTAAATTCATCTCTCGATCGAATTTCATAAATTAGCTAGGCATGATATTATCCTTTTTTAATGTGGACTTACCAAAAATTATAACCATTGGCCATCTTGAGAGAAAAATCTCCTAGATATTTCTTCTCCGGCTGTCAGCAAAATGCTATTTACAGGTAAGAATCAAAATCAAAGGCCCTAGGCTCCAAGATGGATATTGGATACCATAGTTTAAGTTTCTATTTCAAATTTTCAGAATATGTAATCACAAGATAGGTATAAGGTATAACCTCTCTTAGATTCATCTGGAGAACTTTATTATATATGTTCTAAGGTCACTTGTAATAATTTCTCAAATATATATAGGGTCCCGAAAAATCAACATGTACAATATCTCTAATATATATAATCTAATTTGACAATTATAATGAAAATTCATCTATGTCTCTCTAACTTAGAATCTATTGTTTTATATTAAAATACAATCAATTATTCAAATGTATCTCAAATCTTCAATTTAATTTGACATTGTGGTTGATGTTTATTGTATGGTTATCATTTTGTGTTTTTTTATTGAACTTCATTATAATTTATGTGTAAAAACATTTTAACTTACAATTTGAATATCATATGTTTGGATATTAGTGGCTAAAATATTATAACTAAAAAAAAAGTATAAAAGAAAAAGTTCACAAGTTTCATAGCATACCTTGGTACTAGTAAATTTTATAATATATAAGTTTTATAGTAGGTCCAAAGAGTATTAAAGTAAGTTCTTGCGCCAAATTCTTTAAACTTATACCTTAAAGTGGATACAAAATAAGGTTCTTTACTCTACCCACTTGAACTGCCAATCAAATTTGTTACTCTCTTAATCATGAAGAGCCATCAAATGTGTTATTGAAGTAAGTATCATTTCTATAATAGTTATTAGTTATCTAGTTTTCTTCTGGCAAAAAAAAAGAAGAAAAATTATAGTTATCCAATGCTTTAGCATATAACTGAATTTAGGATCGTGTTCTCTAAGCCTTTTATTATTGCCCAAAAGCTTCATGTACAATGCTTTGAAAAGTAATCAATTTTCATGCCATTTTCCAAATCAGTCATTATACTCCCTTTTTTCTTCATGATTGTACTCTAACTAACTTCATTCGAAGAACAAGCCAATCATAACAGAGAAAGCCATGAAATAGAATGACGTACGAAGCACAGGTTCTGTTGAACCGTTTCTTTAGATGGCCAAAGCAATGCTAAAGGAGACACAATTATTAATAGTTACTCTCATCATACTTACCACTGCATTATCTTAAAGCCCTCTCTCATACTTACGAAATTAACGTTTCGTAACGCCCAAGACTAATCAATAGTCAAGTCTGTCATCCAATAGAAAGTCATAATATATACGTAACTATTTAATCATGGCTTTGAATATAATAATTTATATCTACACAATATATGCTACCAAAATGATGGGGCATATAACGAATTCTATCGCTATATTATCAGTTGAATTTTGACTTGAATTTATATAAAAACCCAAGTTTTGAAGTATGAGTAAGTGTAAAAATGGACACATGACTAAGCTAAAACGAGGGATAGACATCAGTCGACCAAGAGGTGCTATGATCAACGGTCGACTTGAGCGCGCTTACCCATTATATCTATGTAGTAGCGCATGGTGGTTCCTACTTTCATGTTCTCTTGGTATGTAAATTATTTTTTCTATTAAATTAGGTTTTTGAAGTTTGTCATGATAATTATAGGAATGTAAACTCACACATTAAAAGTTTAGTGAATCATGATCAATAGTTTAGAAAGTTTGATTTGCACTTATTTCTTTTAAGTTTTGAGTGATTACAAGTGGATTTATGCCATATAATATAGCCAAACCTTTAGAGATAGAGAGAGAAAGAGAAACGGATCAAACTAAGAAAATTAGTGATTATAAGTGGATTACATATCTTATGTTATATATATATATATATATGATGTATAAATATTAATAAAATTTATATATATATATATATGTATGTATATATGTATAGTGCAAAATATAAATGATAATTATTTTATGAATTATTTATATATATATATATTAAAATCTTATTGAAATTTATATATTATGAAGGTATCATATGTATAACGTAACACCCAATTATTTGTTTATTTATTTATTTTTTGGAACCAAACAAGGATTTACAAAGTGAGAAAACAAATTGACAAGTCTAAGTGATAATAACATGACCTTCTATAAGCAGGAAAAAGAGAGATAGATGTGTGACTAGGATTTCATTATCAACTCGTTAGAATTGAGGCGAGAGAAGAGGACAACACAATACGATTCACAAAGAAATGAGCAGCAGAAAGTCTTATGAAATACCTCGTCAGTTAAAAAGGACCAGACAAGCGGCATTACTCTGGAGAAGCACAAACACATCTATGTACACCAAACCTCGACTTTTCGCAGCAGTCTCTGTAGTATGGCTATGTTTCATGTTCTCTTTAGTATATAGTTACCCAGGTGTCCCTCCAGACACGACAATGAAGAACTGCGTTTGCAATGGAGAAAAATACACTGACGGGGTTTTTCCTTACGCCATGAATGACTTTGGTGATAGAAAAGATTTCAGGTTGGACATCAGTTGACCCGGATTACGATTATTACGTCAGAGAAATGTATGGAGGCGTGGTTGGTTATGGTCATGGAAAATGTAATGGACGACTCAAAATTCTTGGTTGCAGCGCGTGCTTGAATTCCGCCATGAAGCAGATGATGGCCGACCTTTGTCGAATGAGTATCGAAGCTAGGCTTCAGCTTGGTGACTGCTAAATGAGATATGAACAGTACCCATTTGATGACGGTGATTGATATCGTGAAAAAAACTTTATTTGGTATTATATATCATGAGTATGGGTAAAATTTTTATACATATATAGTAGTAAAAATGGTAGTTTCAAAATAATTAATATTCATATTTTATATAAATTATATACATTAAAATTTTATTGATATTTATATTATATATATATATACGATATAGTGTGTATGTATAATAAGCAACAAATATTTTCTCTCGATATTTCATTTTGAAGTGGAATTTATGCATTTCTTTGAAGAAAAGCTTGTATGTAAACAAATGCCCACTTTATAAATGTAACTCAAAAGTAATAAATAAAAAAACAAATAAATACACAAAAATTTCTAACAAATATTAACATGTTATTTAATATATATTCTTATATACTACTACTCAATTTATATAAGATTCTATCCACACAAAGCATTATAGTTCATTTCCCCCTAAACACATGGAATATCACAATAATTATAATTTTTGGCGAATTGAAAGTTATAGTTAGAAAGTAAACTTATCTTCGAGTCGAATTTCATACATCTGGCAATTGGCATGACATTATCTTTTTCAACGTGGACTTACCAAATATTATCATCATTAGCTATCTTAAAGATAAAAGCTTTAGTGATACTAATATATCATATGAATAAATTAGTGGTATAAAAGTATTAATAAAATTCTAATAAATGAAAATATAATTATTAATTTTTTTTAAATACTATTATTACTATTATTTATTTAAATATTATTAATATTTATTCTCCAATCATTCAAATATATGGCATATTAATATTAATAAAAAAAAAATCCATCTTGAAAGGGCAGACCTCTTACATCGGTCCTTAGCAAGATGCCACGGAACTGTTACTCTATTAATCATGACGAAGCATCAAATTTATTGTTGAAGTAAGTAACAATTCAGTAGTTACTATAATTATCCATTGCTTTAGTAAAAGAACTACGTCGTAGGTTAAGTGTTCTCTAAGCTTTTTATCATGGCTCTAAATTAGCTTCATATTACATATGCTTTGAAAAGCAACAATCCATTCTCATGCCATTTCCTAAATCAATAATTCTAGTGGTTTTTTTAATTTTTTTTCTTTTTTTTCCTATTGATAGTATTCCAATTAAATTCATCGAAAGATGAGAACAATACAATCAGAATAGTGAAAGCTTTGAAAAGAATTAGGTTTTGGGGATAACACTCTTAAATATAATACTTTTAAAAAAATATTTTATAAATATTGTATTCAAAATAATTATTTAAAAAATAAATTTCAAAGGCATGAATCTAGTTTGTAACTTTATAAATTTGTATTGAAGGTGCAATAGTATCCACGCTTTTAACAGATTTGTACTGAAGGTACAGATGCACTTGCGACTTCAATATAATTTTTTTTTATTGAAGTCATGATTATCATCGACGCTTTCTTATTTTTGAAATGTTTTTTTGATATAATATTTATAAAATATATTGTATTTAAGAGTATTACCTATATAAAACATAGGTTCCGTTGAATCCTTTGATTGTTACGCTCATCATACTGGCCATTACTTTATCTTAAAGCTAAATCATGCCCTTATTCTTTTTATGATGTATTGAGTTTGTAAACTTGGATTATGCAAAAATTAAGTAGCTAGAGAGCCTTTAGAGCATCAATTTCCAAAATCAAATATCAGGCCCACATTCATATGGAAAATGTATTTCATTCTCTCCTCATTTTCCTATGGAATTTCAGTCTTATTCTATTTAGTATCATTTTCACGCCTATTCTTACTTGATTTATTGTAAAATATTATAATAATAATAATAAAAAAAAAAACAAATCATCAATATTAATTGCTACCCTTTCCAGACGAAAAATGAGTAGAAAAAAATAAAATTCAAATGTTATGGGATAAAAGCAAAAAATGAATCTAGAGAAAATGAAAACAACGACCGCAAAAATTATAATAACGAAAATAATAGATAAAAGAAAGAAAGGAAAAGGCAGATAGAGCCTCTTCAAAGAATTTCAGACTTCTACGACGGCAATATTTCTCTTCGTCTATTACCCCAGTGGAGTCAAGGTTTTAAATGTGTTTAAGTCAAGATGATATAGTATTGACTTCAATTTAATTTTTTTTTTTAAATTTGAATTTGAGTTTAATTCAATTAAATTTATTTAAACTTGATTTATATAAAAAATAATTTATTTTTAAATTATAATAATATTAATATCTAAACTTAACTCTAACTTGATTAATATTTATCTTAGCTAATCGAGCTAAATATCATAAAACTCAAATCAACTCAATTAACTACTTAAATAATTGGAGCTCAAATTTTACTTAATGAATAAATATTAAATCAAATTCAAATAATTCACAAGCAGTTTAACACGATTACCTATACAGGAGACTCTTACTTTCAGCCAAGAGGTGAAAGCATAATACTGAGAGGAAACAACTCAAATAAGCAGAACTCTGTCCCTCGTGTTATTCAAAAATTATCTTCATTGTTCTTATCTTTAGAAGATAGCCATATAAAATTACAATGCATAATATATACTTATACGATTAAATAATAGTATTTTATAACATATTAACAACAATCTATAATCATATATGATATTAATTGCGACTATCTCTCAAATAAATATATTACTTTCGTTAATATCTAATTTATATGTACTTTAAATCAAAATCAGCGCATAAAGTATGGCTTTAACTAGTTTGGTATTGAAGCAATGAGGCCAAAATATAAAGGGGCATCAATATCTACTTATAAGATAATCTATATGTAAATAATTATTACGTGAAAAATATATGTGTAGAAATTCATTGTATAATTCATTATCATAACAACGTATGATTCATGTAAATAATATTTTACACTTCAAATATAAAATACATAATCGTGAAATGTCTATAATATGTATATGATTGCATTGCATATGGACAACTACATAAGATATATTTTATATATTATATTATAATATATGATCTTATTTAGAAAGATATCGTACTTTTTTAAAAAAAAGCTTAGTAAGATTCACATCCAGAACAAAGTCGTTCATGTCTTTGATACTGAGGATGGACTTCTACTATGAGATATTTCAATTTGCAAAAATGATAGAAATTTTTCGGGATAAGGTAAAGATAATGGGTTTATCACCTATGTTGTAATTAAGTAACACCGTAACAATCACTGTAGAGTAAAACCAAAAGGATTACCATATATATACATAAGTTCTATTCATATTGCACATACATGTGTATAAACTCCCAACCCAACAAACATTTGGACATAAGACATAGTTATGTGTAGTATAAACAAACAGATAAATCCATATGTGCATGTACAGTAACGTGTATACCCTTTTCTTTCTTTCTCTCTTTTTAAAAAAATAGGCAGATAAAAGTTATAAAAATATAGAATATTCATATCGTATTACTAATAATATTTTGAAGCTTTATCTAAATAGTTACTCGTATATTACTTGTCTTCTTTCTTAATTTGTTGTAAAATATAATCGAAAAACAAGCCATCAATATCAATTGCTACCCATTTTAGAATAAAAATTGAGACCAAAACAGTTAATTTCATACATTGTGGAATTAAAAACCAAAAAAAAAAAAAAAAAAAAAAACCTAGTGAATAGAATATAAAAGAAAGGAAGGAAAAGGCGCGTAGAGGCAGAGCCTCTCCAAGGAATGCCTGATTCTTGTAGTTAACGACAGTAAACAATATTTCTCGGGGATTTCGCTTTGGACTCGCCGACTTTTACCACAAACCAATAGCTGAAGAAATCATTTTCTACGAGGAAACAACCCAAAGAAGTAAAACTTTGACTCTCGAGTTAATCATAAATATTCATCATTATTATGACCATTTGTTCTTATTATAATTAATGGTCATACATAATACATATTAAATGATATTATTTATAATTAGGGGCGGAAATATAATATTAAAATTACTTATAAAAAATATTTATTTATTATTAAAATTATAATGTATTTTTTTATATATTGAAATAAATATATCTTCAATACAATCTAATATTGAATAAAAAAATAAATTTAAATTTTTTTTATGTATCAATTACAAGTTGATATACTTTATAAAAAAATAACAAAATTAGCTTTTTAGCAAAATTATAAAAAAAAATAATATAGAATATAAAAAGAAAATAACCACTATTTGTTAAATAATCTATACATGAATAATTGTTACACAAAACAATATGTTTTGGAAATGTAACGTGTAATTCAAACGTATATCGTATGGTGCGTGTGAATAATACATCTTGTATTTATACTTCACGTATAGAATACATAATTATGAAATGTCTCTATAGAAAACTATATAGTATCACATGTAGCATATATTATCTTACTTAGAAAGAAATCTCACTTTCTTAAAAAGCTTAGCTGGCTTCAGCAAGGTTCATGTTTTTAGTGTCGATGATTGACTTCCTATTCAGAGGTATTTCAATTTGCAAAAATGATAGAAAATTTTCGGAATGAGGTAAAAATAATGGGTTTCATACCTGTGTTGTGATTAAGTAATAGTGACAATTATTAGAGAGCAAAACCAGATGGATTACTAATAATAGCCTAATATATTTGCATAAGTTATATTCATATTACACTTGAGTATAAACTCATAACACTTATTTATATAGACATAATTATATCAATGCCGTATACAAAAATAGATAAATTTATGTATGCATGTAACGTGGATATACCAAATTTATCTAGTAGACAGACAAAAGTTAAACAAATGTAGTATATATATATCATATTGATTATATATAAGTAATGATAATATTTCGAAGTATTATTTAAATAGTTAATCGTATACAAGCATGTCTTACTTAAATTTTTTTTTGTAAAACATAATAAAAAAACAATCCATCAATGAACAAAATCTGGAGAAAATGGGGAAAAAAAAAAAAGAAATACAAAAAATTAGAACAACAAAGAGGATAGATAAAAGAAAGAAAGGAAAAAGGATGCCTAATTTATATAACAGCAGTAACCAATATTTCTGGTGGTTTGGTTTTGCCCTTTGGACTAGGGACTCTTTCTACCCAACACGAGCTGAACAAGTCATACTAAGACTAACAAGACTAAGAGGAAAACAAACGAAAGAAGCAATATCAACCTTAGACCCTCGTGTTAATCATATATCATCATTATCATCATCATTGTTCTTATCATAACTGTCTTACTAAATATACGCTTCAACATTTGTATTAAATATAACACTACATGCCATGCCTTAAGCAATATCAACACAAACTCACTCAACTCGACCAACTTTTCATTCTTCTTCACCACTAATCCTTCATTCATGGCTTCTATGAGACTGGGATCCAAACCTGATGTCTTTCACCTTGATGGCCATACTTGGTCTGCCTCTTCTCTCTTATTACCAGTTAGAAATAGAATATTATCATTTACTTGAAATTTCATTGGCATTTGCATTGTATTTATATTTTCAAATGTCTTGTTCACTCATAAGTTTCAATTGTTCCTTACTTCTTCTATCTTGGCACTTCCATTTTAACTCGTTAGTTGCTTGCCGGATTAATTTCCAGTGTTAGAGGGTGGTGATCAGTTGTTTATATCATGTATGAACTCAATTTGTCGACATTTTTTCCTTCTTTTTTTTTCCTTTTGGAGGCATGGTTTGGGCTAGGAGAATGTGGTGAGTCAAAGTACATTACAATGTGATGATATTCATCATGTGCCTATTTAGTGTTTATCCTTCAAATTTTGGGGTAGTTTAAGGTGTAGATTTTCTAATAAACAAGATGATTCTTTCGATATCAAAGTATAGGTATAAAAAGTTACGGTTCAAACAGTGATTACAATTTTATCCTGTCTTCCTTAAGATACCCAAAACAAAGCTTATTCTTATAACGGGTTGAAAGTCAATGTTAGAAAGATTTTGTTCTGAAATTAGACAAGCAGCATCATATGAATCATGCTACCCTGCAGTGTTAGAAAGAAAAACATTGTCGTAAGTTGATGACATCCTCGTTCTTTTTGAGTAAATATTTGAAGTTTCCATTTCCAGGTATTGCTTATCAGAGCTTCCAAGTGATGTCATAATTGAAGTTGGAGACACATCCTTCCATTTACATAAGGTTCGGGATTTCTGCTGACACTTCAAAATTTTCCTGTTGATCATATGTTTGTTTATTTTAGGGTATATTGCAGCTACAACTCCCAAAAATTTTAGCAAATTAAAGCCACACCACATCCCATGTTTCTAAATAGTGTGCTTGCTTTAGGAAAATGAAAATACCCGCTGAAAACTTGAGAAAACAGTAACACACCACCTAATATTTGTAAGGTTCTATCCGGCAATTGGCGTAGGTGCGTGAAAAGTGACCGTATAGGTATACATATTACGCTGACTGCTCCTGAAGACCTCAAAACTATCAACACCTCTAATTTTTTTATAATGTACACCTGTGCATCCTGTTATATAAGATTGCATCCCTAAGTGTAAAGTAAAAAAGAATCAGAGGTTAAGTGTCTTGTATGTGTAATTGTAGTTTAACCGTTACTATAATAATGATTCATAAACTATGTGACTTAAATGAGGTTGCCAGCTTCTTGAAGCTTTTTTAAGGAACTGTTAGTTCACCTTTCTCATAAAGAATGTCCATTGTTCATCCTTCTATTTTTATTTTTCCCTCCTTCCTGGCACATCAAACAGTTTCCATTGCTCTCTAGAAGTGCCTTCTTAGCAAACCTCATTGCTGAATCTCCAAAAGGCGAGGAGCAAAAGTCTACCTTCCGTCTTGATGCCATTCCTGGTGGTGCTCAAATCTTTCTGCTTGTTGCCAAATTCTGTTATAATGTAAAAATTGAGCTCACAAGAACGAATGTTGTCCGTCTTCGATGTGCTGCTGAGTATCTCCAGATGACCGAAGACTACGGAGAGTCAAACCTCATCTGGCAAGCAGAAACTTTACTCGATGAGATATTCAATAACTGGAGTGAAACACTTAAAGCACTTGAAACCTGTGAAGAGGTTCTACAGCAAGCAGAACAACTTCACATTGTCTCGAGATGCATCACTTCCCTGTCAATCAAAGCTTGTTCAGATCCAAGATTGTTCATTAACCCTGTAGCAGGCAACAATAGCAGCAAGCAAAGTCCAGTTGGCATGGTGTGTTGGAATGGTATAAGCACAGTGGCAAAATCTCAATCTATTATTGAGGATTGGTGGTATGAGGATGTTTCTCATCTCAGGTTAGCAATGTACAAAAGGCTGATCCTTGATGTTGGAACAAGAGGAATGAAACTGGAGCTGATCTCAGGTTCAATCATGCACTATGTCAATAAGCATCTTCCATTGACTGGCAGACAACTGAGCCTTCACAGTGGAAATCAAGTCACGCCAGGGAAAACCAGTTTCGCTTCATCCACTGCAGATCAGAGAAGTCTTCTTGAAGAGATAGTGGGGTTACTTCCTCAGCAAAAGTATGTCACTCCCACAAAGTTCCTCCTTAGGCTATTAAGAACAGCAATGGTCTTACAAGCAAGCCAATTGTGTCGAGAGCATCTAGAGAAGCGCATAGGGGAACAGTTGGATCAAGCTCTACTTGAAGACCTTCTCATACCAAACATGGGCTATTCGGCTGAGACACTTTATGACATCGACTGTGTGCAACGGATCCTTGACCATTTCATGCTGGTTGATGGAGATGCAATTTATCCTTGTCTAGATTCTGCAAATGATGATGGTCAGTTAATGGGAAATGTCCGGTCCCTAAACCCTGTAATGGTGGTCGCTAGTCTAGTTGACAGTTACCTTGTGGAGGTGGCTCCCGATGTTAATTTGAAGCCTGCAAAATTTCAGTCACTTGCAGCTACTATTCCTGATTATGCCAGGCCCTTAGATGATGGCATTTACCGAGCAATCGACATATATCTCAAGGTAAACATAAAGTACTTTGGATAAAGTAATCTATACATAGATAAATTATCATCAATGAATGGATATACTTAATTTTTGATATTACAATAACAATCTTAAAAGTAATCGACCTTATTAAATGTAACGATATGTTCTGGTCATGCCTTTAGGGCCATCCATGGCTTACAGACAGAGAGAGGGAACAAACGTGCCAACTCATGAACTGTCAAAAGCTCTCACTAGAAGCCAGCACCCATGCTGCTCAAAATGAAAGGCTCCCAGTCCGAGTACTTGTCCAAGTTGTGTTCTTTGAGCAAATTCGTCTTCGCACCTCGATTGCTGGATGGTTTCTCATCTCTGACAACATGGAGAACCCCCAAAATCCAAGCAATAGTCTAGCAATTGCCACAAATAATAATCCCACTCAAGGAAACACTATTCTATCCCGTGCAGTGGTCACTGAGGACATGAGACACCGGGTTTCTGAACTGGAGAAGGAGTGCCTATGCATGAAACAAGAGCTTGAGAAAGTGGTTTGTGCAAAAGCTTCTTGGAAAGTTTTCCTTAGAAGATTTAGTTGCAAGCTCAAGTCAAAGGTTGCTCATGCAGATGTGACGAAGTTATCCAATAGAAACAATGCAGCTGCCCAAGTTTCACCACTTGAGAATGAAAAAGAAAATGAACATCTCCGTGATGTAGAAGATTAGCTAGTTCTTGGAGAAATTTAGTCCCTCTAGCTCTTTTCTCTACCCCAGAATTTTAGTTTTTCCAGTGATTAGCTCTTAGTTTTAAGTCTGCAACTTGCTACAATTTATTTTGTCAACAGATTTGTCTAATTTTGCAGTTACGCTCTTAACCAACGTCTTTTCTGTTTTACAATAACGTCTGAGCTATAGCAGAGACTATGATCCACTCAACTACAGATTAGCATTGTTGAAGTTGTTACCTTAGCAGCTATGGAAATGGACATGATGTACTATTGTAGTACCACTTAATTAGGAACGATAGCTATATATTGAGATGCCTTTTCGTTAAGTATTCCTAATTAAGGTACTATTCAATAAATCCCTGACCTTTTCTTAATCTTTGAAATTTGACAATTATGTTCTGATTAGGAATCAACCAACGTTTTTTCGACAACTGCAAATATGAAAAGCCACATAGCGCTAGAACTTGTTTATGGTGATCTATTTGGGTGTGTTTCTGCTCATTGCAATGGATCCTTGAAAAAGAACCTTACAAATGATATTGTAATTAGCATCTGTATCATTAGCAAACACAAAATACACCTCAAAAGTTAACTTATGATAGCTTTACATTTTCCAACATGCTATTAGAGTTTGGTTTCATGGTCACCAGCTGACGCTCCTGCACCTATTGTGTGGACATCTCTAAGTTTTAAGGGTGCATTAAGAGTCCTGCATCACCTCCTCAAGTGTTCTGATGTGCCCAAATTCCTAAATTAGAATCAGTACATGATCAATGAGCACAACAAATAATAAATTTTGAATCTTTTTGGGTTTTCTGGGGTTAATTTAAGGAAAGTAATTGTTTTTACGGGTTATCTATGATGAACAAATGAAAATAAAAGATACAGACAAATCACCAATTGATATTACTCATGAATAATGAATCGAACTGGGGTTGATCAAATTAACAATCGGTATGACTCACGATTGATAATACAATCTAGATGTTAAAGAAATAAACTAATATAACTGAAAAGTATTTACTATCGAATTTGCTCATGAAACTCAATATGATATACGAATTACAGAAACGAAGGTACGCTGCAATCTATAGAATAGATTGATAAGTATTAGGTTCATCACAATCAAGGAGATGATAAGAACAATATAATTAAGAGAAAATCAACCAAAAAATAATTTCATTCAAAGAGATCTAACACGATTGATGTTATTCCCTATAGGGTTACATATTTATATTAGAGTAAAGAATAATCTCTTAAAGGAAATCTGCATTGAAAAAGGAAATAAAAAATCTAAAATATAAGGAAATAAATTAACTAATCCTATAACTCTAACTTACCAAATTCAGATAAAAAATATTATTTAAAACTATCATAAAATTCAGTTTAAATATCTTCCAAAATAATGCCTTCAGATACTTGCTCGCCAAGTAAGTCTAGTTTTAACTACAATATTTCCATTGGAATGCTTCTGAAAACCTTCTTAGTTCTTACCTTCTAAAAGATCCTCCAACTCCCTTTTGACTACCGTTTAGAACCAATTAATTCTTAGGACTCCAATTCTCTTGCATCGTCCATGCTATTTGATTTATATTCTTTACTTCAGAAGTATGTAATCCTCACTTCTGCTTACGAACTTAGCATGATTTCTTCCTATTTAAATCACTATTTATTCCTGACCTTCTAAATTAACAACCTAAGTTCTGATGCTCATCCCGATTCCTATCATCTCCCTTGCCTTTGAAAAAAATTCACCCTAAATCTCTTTTCCATTTTTTTTTTTTGGCTAATTCAGTAATTTTATTCAACTAAAAAGAGATTTACAACCGCAAAGCGAATGTTGGGCATTGCCCACTATTTACAATCTCATTTCCAATTTTGCTTAGGCCTTGAACAAAAATTATCTTAAACCTGATTAACCCTGAGACACATAAACAAACTTTCTTTTCCCTCCTTCTGATGTTCCCAGAGTTTCCTTCGATAATTCAAAACTTCTTCTGCTGTCATTAGCAACAACTCAATCCTCTTACCATCCTTAAGAAAAATATAGGAGTTTCAATGCTCATCACACAAAGTCCTCATATCAAACCACCATGTCTCAACAATGCATGCACTGCCCCCATAAGAACCACGTCACAAATAACAGAATTAAAGTACAGACCAAGAGAGAATGGAACCTGTACCTACTTGTTAGCCTGCTTAAAACTCTTGCAATTGAACCATTGCAAACTATAAGGTGTTAGACATGAAGTTTTTTAAACCCATTTCCAAAACCTATTCACTAGATGCTACATTTGTAAAACAGTCTCTATCTACAATTAAAGAACAAACTTTACCCTGTACTTTACATGGTATGGAATAAATTTTCCCTCTGATTCTTTTTCTGTTCGGCACTGCATCTCCAAATTTCTCAGAACTAAACTCATTAAAGGACCACCTACTGGCTTCAATTTCACATCAGAAAAGGTTATTATCATCTTAATACCCCTCTAGACATCCTCATTGTCTTCATCATTATCAACTTCAAACTTTGGAATTTCACCCTCAGCCACCATTGTCCTCTTATTAGGGAATTCAAAAGCTATATGGCCAAGCCCTAAATACTTAAAAACACTTTACCTCATTCATTTTTCTCCTGACCTGCTTCCATATTATCCACTCTGTATCCACATCTGAAAAGGTTATTATCTTCTTTCATTATCCACTCTGTATCCATTTCTGTCCTCTGCTCATTGTAGGTTACACACTAAGTGGCTTAACTTTACTTTTTTGCTTCTACTTTACAACCTTTGGGGCTAACTTAATAACATCTTCCAAAGTATCATACTTCTGCAACTCTACCACATTCGTAATCTCAGATCTTAACCCTATAAAATATCAAACAAGTGTCCACTCTGGTTCTGCCACTTCACATTGGATCTACAATGTCTCAAACTCTTTGGTATACTCCTCTACACTCATACTTCCCTATTTTAACATCTGCAATTGAATATACATCTCCTGCTTGAAGTAATTCAGAAACGAATCATTTCTACAGAGTCTTCACAAGTTGTCATACTCTCACCTCCTCTTCTTCTTCCCTCAACCTCTGTGCTTTCAAATTTTTCCATCATAAACCTACATACCTTGTTAACTCCAACAAAGCCAACTTTACCTTGGTACAATTGTCATAATCATAACAAGCAAATAGTTTAATACTCCCACTCCAAATACTCTTCTGGGGAACCACTATCTGAAAAGGATGGAATCTTCACCTTAATTATGTCAAGACCCCGATTATTATTATCCCTAACTCTTACTCTACCGACATCAGAATTGTCCTCCTTCTTGTTCAACTTGCACCCTCCTCAATTCACCACGTGCTATAGCCTTAGGAGCCTATAGATTCTCTTCTTGAGCACACTCTCAAGCAACCAAGTATTGCAAGGACTTGGTAAGGTCACACATCTATTGTTCCAAGGCATCCAAACGCCTACCACTATTGCTCCTATCAAAACCACCATTATTGCCTCAGTGAACTCTAGAAGCACCATTGTTTTTGACACTCTCATCTGACATAGTTGCTAGACAAACCAACCAACCAAGTGTGTCATACCAATGTTCTAATATGAAGATCATGTGCCTAAATTCCTAAGCTAGGATCAATATACAAACAATAAGTGCAGAAAAGAATAAATTTTGAATCTTTTTAGGTATTTTAGGGTTAATATAAAGAAAGTAATTGTTTTTATGGGTTTTATATGATGAAAAAATAAAAAATAAAAGACATGGACGAATCACTAGTCAATATTACTCATAAATAATAAATCAAACTGGATTTGATTGAATTAACAATTAATATAACTCATGATTGACAATACAATATAGGCAATAGAAAAATAGCCCCATATAATTCATAGAGTATTTACTAGCGAGTTTGTTAATGAGACTCAATATGATACATGAATTACAAAAACATAGGTACATCACAATCTATAGGATCAATTGGTAAGCAATAGGTTTGCAGCAATCAAGAGATTGATAAGAACAATATAATTGGGAGAAACTCAACCAAAGAATAATTTCATTCAAAGAGGTCTAACACAATTGATGTTCTTCCCCATAGGATTACATATTTATACTAGAGCAAAGAATAGTCTCCTAAAGGAAATCGGCATGAAAAAGGAAATAAAGTATCTAAAGGATAAGGAAATAAAATAACTACCATAAACTATTTCTAAATATTTGAATCCTATATATCTAACTTACCAAAATTAAAGATATGAAATAATATTTAAAACTATCCTAAGATTTACAACCTAGGTTCTAATACTCTTTCTAATTCCCATCATATTCTCTATGATGCTATACACCTGTAGGGATCCCTACTTCGTAAGTTGATTTTTAAGGTAGAATCTAGTTGTTGGCCCCAAAAAAAAGAAAAAATAAATAAATAAATAAGACATAATTTAGTTGTATAAAATGATATCAGAGTCAAGGTTTTCTAGAACAAGCCAATACTTTCATCCATATTGTGAAACAATCACCCTATCATGCAAATGATGTTTCACATGTAATGGGCATCTATTAAGAGGGTGGGTATTAGGATTTTAAGTCTCTGGATGGAATTCATATTGTTTGGGCCTTTCACCATTAAAACTAGCTTTGAAGATAAGTTTTGGATTTCTCACAGATTTCTGTGGTCCTCTTGTCATACAATTTGTTTTCCTATAAATGTATTCCACTTTTGCTGTCATTATAAATATGTCCTTTGTCTCAAGGCAAGATCACGTATGAAACAGCTTCCTTGCTAGTGTATATAGCCTTGAAAACATTGACTGGACAACCAGAAGATGAAAACAGAACCTACAAAAAAATCCCTGTTTATTGAGAAGCATATGCAATTATTGGCAGTAACCAATTTGCCATTTAGCATGTAGAAACAGACTCGTTAAACCAAAAGAGCATAACAATTCAACTTTATTTCTCACTATTCTCCCACCAAAACTCCTACTATAAACCTGCATTAGTTACCCTAACGGCTAATGCCATGGCCCAAAGCCCTAACAAAGCAAATAAGTTTTAACGGTGAAACATCCAAAACGTTGAGACTACTCATTCCAACAGATATTACAAACTGACTGGCCAGACAATCGTCAGGTCTATATTCGGTTGCAACAGTAAGCTCAATTTCAAGCAGAGACAACCAAATGATGCACCAACGAAGTTTGTCAATACTTCTCAAAAATTTGCTAAATGTAACAAACAGAGTAGAAAAGACCTAGTTACTTATTTTTTGTTATTAAATTAGGCATAAAAGGATTCAGAATCAAACCTCTGTCCAATAATAGCTAGACCACTTTCAGGAAGCAATTGTTAGCATCAAAATTACTCCTGCTAGTCAGGATCCTATTCGGCACAGGGACACTAGTCATATCCCTTCACCATACCAACTGAAAAGTAAATGTCCCTTTAGGTATCCTAGTGCATATATTGACAATAAATTTAAGCAAACTTAGGGTTTTGGAGATGGGGAATCGAATTGTGAATTAAAAATTTTAATTAGAAACTCGAACAGCTGCCAATGATTTTCTTGGCAGTAGTAAAGACTAAAGAGCTAAGTAAATTACAAGTCTTCTAAAATAACGGTCATATTCTACTTGTGAGATGAAAAAAGTGCACAACAAAAGGTTCTACAACAGATTCATTGCTTCTTTTTCTTTTTGAGTTCTCATTTCTGTGTTCTAGAAATAAAACTTGGTACATATAGTTCACTCTACTCTTTTTTCACATTTTATGGGTTTTAGGCACATAAAGGTAAATAAATGTTGTAGGGGCATATTTGTAATATCTGTAAAATACTAAATAATATATAATGGTGTAGAGGGCCACCACCAAAGAAACCTTTTCCCTCAAATCAACATGATATCAGAGCACAAATAATAATTAAAACCCTAAAAAGAAAAAAAAAAAAAAAGGAAAAAATTCTTCCGTCATCTTATGCTCACCGGCAGCTATCTTCTTCATCTCGTTCATGAATACACAACCATCTCATCTCATCTCCTGGGTCTTTTCTGTTCATCGAGAATCTCCAGTGGCATTCATCTTGCTGCGACAGTTGATCAAGTATCTCTGACAGCATTTGGCTTGTCTTCTCCAAGTCAAGCTCATCATCCTTCTTCATCTTTATGCCTGCAGAATCTACTCTCATCAAGTATCATCCTTTAGTTCGTCACTGTTCATTGTCAGCCCGCTCCAGTTCTTCTTTTCGTTTTTCATCTTCTGTTTCTACAAAAGTTCAAACGGATCAGCAAGCACCCAGTTCTTCTTCCACATTTTGAAAGGCGCCTGTTCTTATACTGTACGGTCATTTTCTCCAGTGGTGTTTCCAGCAGGCTGATTATCTTGTTATTGGGTAGTGTCTTTTATTTGCTTGTTTCACAGGATCTTTGAGCCATCACTCCGGCAATTCATTGGTAACATTTAATGTCTCTTTCAGATTATACCAATATGTCTGCCACTTCCGCAGCTTCTTCTAGCACGGTTGTGTCGTCTCTCTTGGGGTCCATGTTGATCACTACTGAGAAGTTAAATGAAAAAAAATATGCTTCATGGACTGCAGCTGTCAAAGTCTAGTTCATGGGTAGTGGAACAAATTCCCGAAACTGACAGGGCCACCTAGCAGAAGATTGATGCACAACTTCTGGCACTTCTCAGCCAGGCGATTGACCCCTCACTCAAGAGTTTTTTCAGGTGTTACTTCTTCTGCTATGAGACATGGACCCAAGCTCATAATCTCTATACTAGCAACATATATCAAGCGTAAGACTGAAGCAAACAATATTGATGAAAAGCTTCTGTATATTATTTCAAATAATAGGTACACATATATATACAATAGAATTATGTCTAATTATATCTTTCTATTCCTAAAATATGGCCTATATATATGGTATACAATATTGCTATCTATATATATATATATATAAATATATATATATATAATATTATTACAAGGAAATCACTAGGATACTAATTCCTAATATAGAAAAGAATCAAGATGAGATCTGGTTTGATTTCCTACACTCCCCCTCAAACCAAGCGATATATGTTCATCAAACCAAGCATTGAACTTAGTTCAATGAAGTTGGATCAAAATAGAGCTTTTGTCAGGATGTCTGCCACTTGTTGCCTAGAAGGAACATAGTTAAGAGAAATCTCGTTTCCTTCTATTTTCTCATTGATGAAGTGCCTATCTATTTCGACATGCTTTGTTCTGTCATGATGAACTGGATTCTTGGCAATTGCAATTGCTGATTGGTTATCACACATAACTTTAATAGGATCAGAAATACCAATCTTGAGTTCATTCAGGAGACGTTTCAACCAAATTCCTTCACATATGCCTTGAGCTAATGCTCAAAACTCAGCCTCAGCACTGCTGCGAGCTACCATTTGTTGCTTCTTACTTCGCCATGTTATTAGGTTTCCCCAAACAAATGAACAATATTCGGATGTAGATTTCCGATCAATAGGAGATCCAGCCCAGTCTGCATCAGTGTAGATAACAAGCGATCTATCATGTGCCTTCTCAAACATTAACCCCTTTCCAGGATCCTTTTTGAGATACTTGAGGATTCGATTCACTGCCTCCATGTGATCTGTAGATGGATTACTTAGGTGCTGACTAACAATACTGACTGCAAAACTTATATCTGGGCGTGTGTGGGTAAGATATATCAACTTTCCCATCAAGCGTTGATAACGCCCCTTATCTGCTGCTAACTCTCCAATTCGAGGCATTAATTTTGTATTGGGATCCATGGGTGTTTCAACAGGCTTGCATCCACTAATACCTGCTTCGGTCAGGAGATCCAGAACATATTTGCGTTGAGAAACTGAAATTCCTTTGCTAGTTCTGCCTACCTCCATTCCTAGAAAGTATCTTAAATGTCCTAAGTCTTTGCTTTTGAATTCCTTGGACAATAAGATCTTAAGTTTTCTCATCTCTCCTTCATGATTCCCAGTAAGAACTATATCATCAATATTGTAATTCTCCCATCTATGAAATTTTTGATGAATAATGTGTGATCTGCTTGAGATTGAGAGTACCCACATTGTTTAAGTACTCTTGTAAACCTATCAAACCAAGCTCGAGGTGATTGTTTGAGTCCGTATAATGCCTTTTGTAGTTTGCACACTTTCCCTTTTGTTTGCTCAGTTTCAAAGCCAGCAGGTATGTCCATATAGACTTCCTCAATTAAGTCTCCATTGAGGAATGCATTCTTCACATCAAGCTGGAACAGTGGCCAATCTTGATTTGCAGCAACGGATAATAACACACGTATTGTATTGAGCTTAGCCACAGGAGCAAAAGTTTCTTGATAATCAATTCCATATGACTGCGTGAATCCTCTAGCCACTAATCGAGCTTTGTACCTATCAATGCCTCCATCAGCCTTTTGTTTGATTGAGAATATCCATTTACATCCTACAGTCTTCTTGCCTGGTGGCAATGATGCTAGAACCCATGTGCCATTCTTCTCAAGAGCATTATATTCCTCTAGTGTTGCTATCCTCCATTCAGGGACCTTTAGAGCTTCATAAACTAAACTAAGAATCACAACTTTATCCAGAGAAGTTACAAATGCTTGGAATTTCTGTGATAGGTTTGAGTAGGAGATGTAGTTGCATAGTGGGTGCTACGTACATGATCGAACTCCTTTCCTTTGAGCAATTGACAAATCTAAATTTGGATCATGATCTGTTACCTTTTCCTTTGCTAATTTGGAACAAGATCCTTCCTCAGTTGGCGTTTTTTCAAGATTGTCACTCAAGAGGGTCTCTTGGTTTTGCTGTTCATCCTGCAGTGGTCTTTTCCTCCTTGTGTAAACATTGATTTCTTCAACAGGAAGAAGGAGATGTTTAGGATAGTTCATTGGTGATGAACTCATTGGACTTTGTGTATCTGGGCATGTAAGTGAATTGGGAAAAGAATCAGATGAACTTGTTTCAATAAGAGCAAACCAATCCCAATTTTGGAATTCATGAGTATGAGTGTCATGCTCCCCCTGAATTGCAGAATTGGAAAAGAATGGATTTTCTTCAAAGAAGGTGACATTCATAGTATGATAAGATTTACGTGTGAGAGGAGAGAAACATTTGTACCCTTTTTGATTCGGTGAGTATCCTATGAACATACATTTAAGTGCACGTGCATCGAGCTTTCCATGATCAATATGAACAAATGCAATGCAGCCAAAAAGTTTGAGAGGAACTTGTGATACTAACCATGAGGTTGGGTAAAACATGTGGAGAGTTTGTAATGGTGATTTGAATTTAAGGACAAGTGAAGGCATTCTATTAATGAGATAAGTAGTTATGAGTATAGCTTCACCCCAAAATTTCTTAGGAACATTGGTTTGAAAAAGCAAGGAGCGAGCAACTTCAAGGATGTGGCGGTTTTTCCTTTCGACCACACCATTTTGTTGAGATGTATCAACACATGAACTTTGTTAAACAATACCATGTGATTTGAGGTAAAGACTGAGGTTTGAGTTAAAGAAATCTCTAGCATTATCAGTCTTGAGAATTTGAATGTTGGTCTTAAATTGGTTTCCAACCATAGCATGAAAGTGTTGGAAAATATGACTGGTCTCGAATTTTTCTTTCATGAGGTATGTCCAGCACAGTCGTGTATGATCATCAACTAACAATAGAAACCACCGAGCTCCAGTAATATTAGGAATACGAGTTGGTCCCCAAATATCACCATGTATGAGAGAAAAAGGATGACTTGGTTTGTAGGATCGTGGATAATACGTATTCCGAGAATGTTTTGCAAATTGACATACTTCACAATGAAATAAATTTGGATTTTTATTGATAAATAGAGATGGATACAATCGTTTCATATATAAGAAATTTGGATGACCTAATCGAAAGTGCCACATCATGATTGTATTATCCTTATTTGATTGACCAACAGATTCAAGATCATGAACAGAACTAACTTTATTGCTAGAGATGCTGTAGGAGGATGAGATGTTTACATCAAGAATGTAGAGACCTTTGCGAAGCTCAGCATTGCCAATCGTCCTCCCCGAGCTCAAGTCCTGAAATACACAACATTTGGCAAAGAACTTAGTTTCACATTGTAGATCACTATTTAGTTTGCTAACCGAGATTAGATTGCAATCTAAATCAGGCACCAACAACACAGAATAGAGAATCAGAGAGCTTGAAAGACAGATTGTTCCTATCCCTGCAACTTGAGTGCGAGTATCATTAGCTATCCTTACTGTTTGTGGTTCTTTACAAGGTGAGTAAGTTGTGAAAAGAGATCTGTCACCTGTCATGTGATTGGATGCTCCGAAGTCCACTATCCATGATGACGATGGAGTTTGAGCAACATGGAGTGCAAGATTACCTGAGCCATGTTGTGAACTATCCTCAGCATGAGAAGACGTTGACTTAGCTGTATTATGGATTAGCTGCTGGAGTAATTCCAATTGATCCTTGGTGAAAGGTGCTTGATTGTTGGTTGGTGAAGCCTCCGTGAAAGCGGTATTTCCCTTAGCCTCACGTTCTTGGCTTGATTTCCAATCAAGAGGCTTTCCATGCAATTTCCAGCACGTTTCCTTGAGGTGGCCTAGCTTTTTGCAATGATCACACCAGGGACGTCCTCGTCGTGGCCGATTATCACTAGTATTCTGATGTATTCTTCTAGTATCAACCGCAGCAACATTGGATAAGTATGAACGATCCTTGATTGCGGCAAGGGCTGAACTTTCTATTGATGCTAGATAGTCTGAGTGTCCCAGCATAACTCTCTTGCGAATTTCTTCGCTACGGACTTTAGAAAACACCTCTCGTAGGCTAGGCAGTGGTTTAGTACCAAGAATTCTGCCACGGACTTCATCTAAGGATTTATTAAGTCGCATCAAGAACTTAAATATGCGCTTGGTTTCAATGATTTTCTTGAAATAAGCACAGTCCATGGGACAATTCCATTCATGGGACTCAAACATATCCAGTTGTTGCCAATGTCGAGTGAGAGTTGTGAAGTAAACGGTGACAGAATTTTCTCCTTGTTTCAAGTCTTGAAGTGTACTTTCCGCATGGAAAAGTTCAACTGTGTTTTCGTGATTTGAGAAGGTATCACGAGCAACATCCCAGATTTCCTTTGCAGTGGTGTATAGCAAGAAATTCTCTCCTATCTCGGTTGTCATGGACCCAATTAACCAAGACATAACGAGATTGTTTTTTGCCCTCCATGATTTGAATTTTGGATCACGTGGATCAGGTTGAATAATAGCTCCGGTGAGATAGTCATCTTTGTTTCTTCCGCTAACAAACAACATTGTTGCTTGTGACCATTGGAGATAGTTATGGCCATTAAGTTTATGACTGATGACAGGTTGAATAAAGCTGTTTTCAATTGATGTTGGCGTTATTCCAAGGAGTGGATTTGTTGTTGAGGAGCCCCCAGAAGATCCACCAGAGTCAGCCATAATGGAGGTTACGGATATATTTGAAACAAAGATGGTATGTGAGAGCTGTTCGAGAGAGAGGGAGAAACGGCGAGAGACTAAGGCTGAGAGGGACCGAGGCAGAAGAGAAAAAAAATATATTTTTGGGATTTTAGAGCCGTGGCTCTAATACCATGAAGCAAACAATATTAATGAAAAGCTTCTGTATATTATTTCAAGGAATAGGTACACATATATATACAATAGAATTATGTCTAACTATATCTTTCTATTCCTAAAATATGGTCTATATGGTACACAATATTGCTATATATATATATATATATACAGAATATTATTATAAAGAAATTACTAGGATACTAATTCCTAATATAGAAAAGAATCAAGATGATATCTGTTGATATCTGGTTTGATTTCCTACAATGAGTTTACTGGAAATCTTTTCCAACTTCATTAGTCTGACAATGATATGACACACATATAGGTCAGTTTCAAGCATTTGCAACAGACTTCAAAGAAATTCTTCAAATTACTTCAGATGTTCGTGTCATATAAGATTGCACTAACAAACTTTAACCATATTGTTTCTTCATACTATGTGTTACAGTCCAAGAGTTTAGAGCAAGCAGAAATCAATTCAGGTATAGTGTAGTAATTGTTATCGGCATGATAATTTGTTCTAGAAGTGTGGATACTTTGAAGGTAGATTTAGTCACTCGTGAACAAATTAGTCGAGAGCTGATACCACTCTCTTGACGATAGCCACAATAAGCCGAAACTAGTTAAGATAGTTGGTCCTCTCTAACACACGATAGATCATGGCTAAAACAAGAGGGCACTCTCAAAGTAAAAGATGTACTCGGAATAGGTCCTATAAGGATAGGAATGAAAAGGCTAGCTCAACATCAAAAAATGAGATAATTATGTAAATTAAAAGATGATCGAGCGCCGCACGAGTAATTTAGGAGGGGAGAACCTCTCGTCTCATGACAAATGGTATCAAAGCCAACGTTCCAATCACATCAAGCCACCTAAATGCTAACTAGAGTATCAATTGAGAAGGTAGTTCTTGTGAACAAAAGGGTTCATGTGAGTTAAGCTTGGAGCAGCCATCAAAAGAAGGATATCATTTACAAAGGCCAACTATGTCGTGAGTCAGAGAATTCATGTGGGAAAAGCTCAAGAGAAGCAACCATCAGAGGAAGGACATCATTGCTAGAAGACAATTGTGTCATAAATCAGAGGACTCATGTGGGAAAAGCTCAAGAGAAGTAGCCACCAAAGTAAAGACATTGTTGCTAGAGGGTAGCCATGTCACAAGTCAATTATAACAAGATTTGTCCAAAGTCTTTATAAAGAGTAAGTGAAAGCTTCCTTATCATTAGACGACTCAACAAGAGGAGATCTAGGAGGATAAATAGAAAGTTGATGGTGAGAGGAAACCTATGGAAGCTCAAAGTCCTAGTGCAAATGATCTTAAGTGGAGTCTGACAATGGATTAAGAAGGGTTGACAATCTTAAGGAGTAGGTAGTGGCAAGACATTAGCCTCATGACGAGGGTGCCATAAATTTAAGTGGGAGAGAGTATCACGATCTGAGAGTTTAGAGCAAGTATGAAGAGATCAACTCAAACATAAAGTGTAGTGAGTGGCATTAACAAAGTAATTTGTTTTAAGGTTGTAGGTATTCTGAAAGCGGATTTGGCCACCCCTTAAAAGCTAATACCATTCTATTGATGATGGCCACAACAGGTCGAAACCAGTTAAGGTAGTTGATCCTCTCAAGCACACAATGGATTATAGCTAAGCTAAGAGAGCACTCCTAAAGTAAAAGATGGACTCGAAACAAATCCTACAAGGATAAGAATGAGAAGGTTAGCTCAACATTCATGAATGAAAATTACCCAAAAAAAAACATTCATAAATGAAATAATTATGTAAATGAAGGAATGGTCAAGCGCCGCACGGGTACTTTAGGAGGAGAGAACCTCTTATCCTGTGACACTATGCAGCATGAGCTCGAGTCTATTAAGACTCAAATATTAAAAGGTACGACCATGCCCTCACAGTCTAATACTTATCAAAGGACATTGCGCGCCTCTACTAGCATCGTACCTTCTAAACCAATGGTTGATCATTTTGTTTTTATTATTCAATCCGCTACCCCAATACAAGGTAGAGGAGGAGGTGGTAACAATCGTGGAGGACGTGGAAGTGGACACAATGGAGGGCATGGATTAAGTTGTACTAAATACTTGAATCCAAAATCCAAGGGATAGATGCAAACATATGTGTCAAATATGCCAAAAAAAGTTCCTACATTAGTTATTGATGTCACAAATTGAGTTATTATATTGTTAGATTGAGATGCCTGAAGCTTGAGTAATCGTGAATATTCCTCTATAGGAACATTAGTAGCTACAGGGGTATTGTTGTTATTCTCCAAAGTTGCATTGTGCATTTATATCACACAATGTGACATTCTTTGAGTCCACTCCTTTCTTCATCAATCCATTTACAAATCCTAAGGCTATTACAAAGGTTCTTCTACTTCTCGGACCTCTTTCCATATCCTCACGACCTTCAAAAACTCCATGTACATTATTATCATCTGTTGAACTGATAGAGCCTACGACTATGCAACTACAAGTTTACAAGTGCTAACCTCACCCAAAATCAATTCCAGTTGCTACTCAAGATTCCAATGTCTTGCCAAATACCAATCTAGTCTCACATCCATCAACTAATCTAGATCTTCCTATTGCCTTGCAAAAAGGTACTAGATAGTGAACTACACCCTATCCTATCTCTGATTATATCTTGGATGCCTCTTTATCTCCCAATTACTTTGCTTTTGTGTCCTCAATTTTATTGATTTCTATTCTTCATACTCTCTTAGAGGCATTATCTCATCTAGGGTGGATGTAAGCTATGGTTGAGGAAATGTCTACCTTACATTCCAATGAAACATGGGATCTAGTCCCTCTACCTCCAAGTAAGGCCTTAGTAGGCTACAAATGGATTTATGCCGTGAAGACTTTGCCCAACAATTCAATTAATCACCTTAAGGAAAGATTAGTGGCTAAAGGCTATACAAAAGTATATGGTGTTGACTACATAGACACTTTCTCTCTTATAGCTAACATGGTTTTAGTTCATCTATTCCTCTCTCTAATGACAATTTTTAAGTGGCTTTTGTTCAGTAAATTTAATTCAGCTCTTCTTCAGTTTAGCATGGTTAGAAGTGGGTCAGATCATTCAATTTTCCATATGCTGTCAGACTTAAGGAAGTGGATTTTCTTGATCACTTATGTAGCCAATATCTTCATTATAGGAGATGACAACAATGGGATTTCTAAATTGAAAGCCTTCTTGCATCAACAATTTCAAACTAAAGATCATGGGGGAGTTAAAATACCTTTTAGGTGTCAAGATTACTCACTCAAGAGGGGACGTTTATATTTCTCGAAGGAAATATGTAATAGACTTGCTTGAGGAAACTAGGATGTTAGGTGTCAAGCTTGTGGATTCTCCTATGGATTGTAACATAAAGTTAGTGCCAAGACAGGGGAAGCCATTATCTAATTCAAGAAGGAACCATAGGCTTGTTGGTAAATTGAATTATTTTGCAATAACTAGACTTGACATTTCCTTTGGGCTATAAGGGTGGTAAGTCAATTTCTTGAATCTCCATGTGAAGCTCATTGGGAAGCCGCCATCAAGATACCATGTTATCTCAAGGCTACTTCGGGTAAGGGACGTATGTATCATAATCGAGGACATCTTCAGTTGGCAAGTTATACTAATGCTGATTAGGCTAGATCTCTTATAGATAGAAGTTCAGCATCAGGTTATTGTGCTTTATTAGGGGAAAACTTGATTTCTTGGAAAAGCAAGAAACAAAATGTGGTTGTGAGATCTAGTGCAAAAGCTAAATACAAAACTATGGCACTTGCAACTTGTAAGCTTATTTGGCTTAAGCAATTTATGGTTAAGTTGGGATTTAGTCAAAATGAGCCTATGAGGTTGTATTGTGATAATTCAGCTGCTATGCACATTGCTTATAATCCTATTTTTCATGAGAGAACCAAGCATATACAAATTGATTGTCATTTTATTAGAGATAAGGTGCAATGCAAGGATACTCTAATGTCCTTTGTTAGTTCAAATGATCAACTAGCGAACTTATTTACAGAGTCTTTAAGAGGTCCAAGAGTGGGTTACATTTGTAACAAGCTGGGTATTTGTGATATTTATGCACCAGCTTAAGGGAGAGTATTAGGCATATAACTGTAAATAAGTGTTGTAGGGCCATATTTGTAAACTATTAAATAATATATAATGGTGTAAAGGGCCACCACCAAAGAAACCTTTTCCCTCAAATCAACAATGGGAAAGTTTCTCAGGTAGCTACTGAGTCTTTATCTCTAAAAGGGAAGTGGAATTCAGAAATTCCTCATATGCTTTCTGGACACATCGCAAATCCATACTTAACAGTAGTTCAATGCTATTCTATTTATGAAAAGGTATTCCTCTCCCTGTTTTCATGCTGACTAACAATGCACCAAAATGATTGAAAAGCAATGAAGTTATCATGAAACATTATATTCATGAATGAAACTGTTATAATATAACAACATACAAAATTTGCTGTACAATGTTGTGAATCCTTTTCCTCATACTGTCTTCCACCGCATATCCACATGTACCAACCCATTCTTCGAATTAATTAGATGGTATTTCTCATTAATCTGTCCGTTGTGTATGACATCATTAAGATTGATTTCGACATATCCTAGAGATTCCTACAGCAGAAGCAAATTTTAATATGCTGAGCTTACAATAGAAATATAGAAAGTAAACTATAAGGTGTAAGATGAGATCAATGGATGAGTGGATGATACCTTGGACCGGAAGCTAAAGCCTGTTCGTTTGCTGAATATCTCAATACGTATCCTCTCATGCAAAGGAGGCTCATCAAGTGTAAATTGGAATTCTTCATTCCATCGCGGATCTCGTGTCTTTCTGATCATCTGGTGAAAGCAAATTTTATTATGGAAAGGGTCTGATGTGCATCCACCAGACTACTACTAATGATAGCAAATCCACAAGAAACAAAGCCAGATTCAAAGTAACAATGAAAAAAACATTTGTAACTATTATACGTTTAGTTTGTTCAAAGCTTCAGAATTAGATATAACACTTCAGTGTGGAAGATAAATCTCCACATATGTCATTGCTAAGAATACTCAACCTTCTTGCCACTATAATCTATATAAGATATAGCACAGGATCTTTAGGTCAATCTAGGGCACAAAGATTCTTTTCAGTTACATACATTAGATCGCTTCTATTTACAAGAAAAATGGTGTTTCCAAAATAGAGTCTCTTTGTGGAAATGGTATAAAAAAGAGAGTTTACCTTTGTTTTTATTCTTTTCTCCCCCAAAAATGACCAAAGCATATGGATTGATGCATAGAACGTTAACATCTACCTTTATTTTCATCTTTGTTCATCCAAAAAAAAAAACCAAAGCATATGGATTATTGTGTACAGATGAGTAGTACCTTTGTTTTCTTTCTTTCTCCTCTAAAAATAACTAAAGAATATGGATTGTTGTGCCGCTCTCCCTCTACATTCTCAGCACCTTGAATTGTAACTGAAAGTAAACCTGCTCCACTCAGAGATGATTCATCATCAGAAGACACTTCATCCAATTCGCTCTCCTTTCTTCCATATGTTTTAGATGATGTTGCAAAACT
Organism: Laguncularia racemosa; assembly: GCA_037954665.1. NCBI lineage: Eukaryota > Viridiplantae > Streptophyta > Magnoliopsida > Myrtales > Combretaceae > Laguncularia > Laguncularia racemosa. Next base: position 276,841 of record JBBMOL010000013.1, on the reverse strand, counting down.
GCCACTGTCTTGCTTAAAAGGAACAAAAGTCATCTCAACAGCTAATTTCCCCCTTGGCTTCTTATCATGATGATCACTAACATCTGTGCTCTTAAGCAAGTCAAGTGTAAACTCTTTCTTTTCATAGGGGGTAAGCAAATAAAGAGGAATTTCTTGCATCCCCAACTTGTCGTGCGCCCCTACCTGCAAATAAAGACAAATAAAAGGAAAAAGGAACAATCAGTTAAAATAGTTTGAATGTAAAGAATCTCCCTGGTTTGACTTGGATACATCTTATTAATCACTACTTAGTATTACAAAAATAGCTTCTAAAGCTAGAGGCCCTATACTGCAAATGCTTAGACACTAATATAACAGAAATGGCAACACATCTTAAAATATGACATCAAAACCTCTACTAAGTTTGCTTTTACAATTTTTTTTTTTTCCATCTTCAAATGCAAGCATTTTTCACTGCTCCTTTATTCTTATGTTCTAAGGCAAAAGTAAAATAGCAGAGAATGATCTTGTAAAACTATAACTTAAGAACAGGATGAGGATGGTGGACTCTGTTTATGATAAGCATATTCAAATCTCAGTCTTGACTTTGAACCATTACACAAATGAAGTCAGTAGTATTGGTCTTAAGCTAGGAAATATTATCTCTACCCAGAAAGAACAACTTATTTTCTGGGGAAATCACATTAAAGGATATTCCTCTTCATCAGCAACGCACTAAAAAAACCAAAAAAGAAAAAAGGACAAACCTTGTCCCAGTCATAGACTTGCAATTGTAAAATCTGAGATAGAGGATCCTTCACAATAAGCTTGAAGTTCTCATTCCACTCAGGATTCAAGTTTTTCCTTTTGATCGTCGTTTTCTTTGGTGGCAGTCTATCTCCTGACAGGCTGAGCTTGACATAAGGATCAGATGCACCCAAGAGGTCCATCTTTAGGAGTTTAATTGCACGAACAACTTTAACATGCAATATTCCCACAGGCTTCTTTATGGCCACCCTAAATAATGGTGATTGCAAAATTATCATTAGAGATCTCAAGAGTTAAATGCAGTACTCTAAGTGGTAAGGATTTTGACTAAATGCAGTACTCTAAGGCTAAAACTGTAAGAAGCAGGAGCACCTAACAATTGCCAGAAGATGAAATTAAAGATTGCAAACAGATATAGCTGTTATCCATGAAAACAAAGTAAACCATGTCCATCAATAGGTGAGAATCAAGAAGATTAAAATACGTAAAGCTAAACTAACTCCAGAAACAAGTGAGGGTTTAAGTATCAGATAAAGATGAAAAAGCTTGATTCTCATTGGCAAATTTAGCTAAACACATAATACAATAGTACATGAATTCATGTATCCTTATCTTAAATTAACAGTTATTTTAATCATGGGATCACAAGTTAAAATCAATAGCAGCAACTTTTAGCATTCACTTACGATGAAGGGTCAAGAATAGGAACTTGGAGAGTCTGAGGCCAAAGGTACAAGCTAGCAACTTGTTTCTTGATGGTTTCCTGTGCTCAGCCAAAAAGTTAGTCTACTCTTAACAAACCTAACAGCATCCATCTCGCCTACTAAACAAAACAAACCCCAGTATGAACAAGAGAATTGTAATTTTATCTACTTGTAACAAACTTAACAGGCATTCATCTCACCTACTAAACAAAACAGAGCCCCAGCATGAACAAGAGAATTATAAGTTTATTGATACCTGAATAAATCTGTATGCCCCAGGTATGGACATTATATCTGCTCCCAAAACTTTCATTCCAAAATCAACATGTGGCTGCAAATACAGAAAAGAGATTCTTCATAAAATTATATCGTCTGTTCACAGAGAACGGCAAGATGATAAGGAAACGGTGGACAAGACTCTTTCATCTCCACTTACCTTCTCCATCAGAGATACTACAACAGATTGAAAGCATGGAAATGTAGGAACCAAAGGTTTCAAAATAATCCTCGGGGCTGCAAATATTTGCAGATCCACTAACTGAGAAGAAGAATAGTCAGTTTTCTGAACAATCATATCCCTCTTATATGAAGCAAGCATATGTTGTAGTGAAAGTAGTCTTTAAGCTACTCTGACCTGGACTCTGATGCATAGTGAAAAGAACGTCAAACATATAACTATGTTGGGATTGCCTGCCCATCTAAATGCTGGTTCCATAACTAACTGGTTTTGATTAGTCTCACAAACTTTCATGCCTGCAATATCAGTACTAAGACAATCATAAGAGGTAGGAGAACAAAAATATACTGTAACAACACTCATCCAGTGAATGCAATCAAATACAGCATCTTGGAGTGAAGCACTTGCAACTTATCAAGGACTAGTACATATTACAAAGTTTATTGTATTCCAAAACCTGAAATCAAGGATAAAACATACTTGTGAAGCACATAAGTTCAAAACTAATGGTCAAGCTAATTCTATAGTGTTGTTTAATCACAAGAGAAAATTTTGGGGGGTGGGGGGTTTGCACTTGCTATCATAAAGCCCAGAGTAAACTTTGACTTACCATAAACTATAGGTGGAAGCGTTCCAAGACTTAAATGCTCAAACTCAATAGCTCCTATAGGGTATTTCTGAATGTACTCTCTGAATATAGGCTCCATCATGGTTCTTACATTTTTACAAATTGCCTGCTCATAACTGGTCAGATAAGCTTCTTATGAAAAATATTTTAGGAAAAACCACAAAGACAACAGTGATGATTGAAATCACCTTATCTAGGTATGGCCACATATCCAACAAAAATTTGTTCAACCAGTCGACCTACAAAATACTCCATTACGTTTATGAAGAAAAATTAGTGGCACCTACACAATACTCCAAGTCAGCTAACTCCAAGTATCATCACTAGAAAGACACCAAAAACCTGGAAATCGATGATTATGCTAATATGGACAGTAGCAAAAGCAGCTTGGAAGTTACAAAGAAAATTGCACCACTGGACAAGTTAGGCCATAAAACTTACTCTCTCATAGTCAGGACTTTTGACCCATAAAGGAAGCTCTGGTAAAATTTCTTCCAAAGCGCTGTCATCTAACTCCTTAAGTGGTTTAATTTCTGGATCCTGGAAGGAATAAACAGAAACTGAGGCAGGGGCTATGATAAAATAATCTCATAATAAGATTACATTTTGACTAATATCAAACTAAGCATCTTATCAGAACAATATTGACATAAAGTGCATCCAATGAGTGAGCTATCTTGCCCATCCACATACTTAAAAAGGGCTTTTATATACTATTTATTTGCTGGCATAAGATGTAGAATTTCTGTCTAACTCATTAAGTGGTTTAATTTCTGGATCCGGGAAGGAATAAACAGAAACTGAGGCAGGGGCTATGACAAAATAATATCATAATAAGATTACATTTTGACTAATATCAAACTAAGCATCTTATCAGAACAATATTTGACATAAAATGTGACGAATGATTGAGCTATCTTTCCCATATACATACTTGAAATAGGCTTTTATATTTTATTTATTTGCTGGCGTAGAATGTAGAATTTCTATATGATCACAAATGAACATGACTGTCACTCCAACAAACAATTAAGTATTGTCGAATTATTGGCATTTCTCAATCAACAGATGCTTAACATGCCGCATACTCTTCAAAATGTGGAGAACTTTCTTCTTCTTTTTTCCCTTCTTTGTTAATAAGAATGCAAAGAATGTCTGTCTATGGAAAGTCGCCAAAACTTAAAACATCTCATCTTCGTTTTGATTTCAAATAGATTTCAGTTTAGGCTTCTTGTTCGAATATATGGATGATCTTAATTCTTAGTGCATAAGATAATGTTTGAACTGCTTATCTCGACTTTTGATGACTTTTGAAGATATTACATTTATTTAAAGAGAACCATGAACAGAGTTGAAATGCCTTCAATTAGAAAAAAGAACATGTGGAAAGTATCGTGAGCTTCTTCATTGACAAGCACTTTCATCTAAAAATTTCAAGTCCGAAAATATTATAAAACTATAAGTTTGAAAAAAGAAAATGAATAATCAACATAATCTGCAAGAAAAGAAAGTTCAACCGAGAACGTTCAAATGGTAGAGTTTCGGCAATCATCTTTTGCTTGATAACTACTTCAAGAAATTAATTTAAAAAAAAAAAAAGAAACTTTCCAAGCAATTTTAGCATCTTCTCCGAGAACAACATAAACTGAAATAAAATAAATAAATAATCACTCAAGAAATAAGGAACTCTTGTGCTGAGAATGCTCTAATTCTTCATCAAATATCCATCAATAAAAGTCCGTTAAGAAACACACAGCATCCTGAAACATGATGTCTTATAAATATAAGCTTAAAAGATCAGAACAAATTCATATACACCCAAATAATCATTCCAAGTAAGAATTCTTTTGTATGACCTCAAAAGTGTACGATGGACCATAATCATGAGTGATCAAAACAAGTCATAAAAACACATTTTTTACCAAGTTCACATTCTTTCAATGACCCAAAAGCAATTATTAAAAAAAAAAAAAAAAGAAATCGTATCATGTTATTGCATGTCGATGTAACGGCATGATTAAGCTAAAACGGAGTAACTAAACTAAAACTAAGATATACAGAAGCCTACATACCTCAACATTATTGGGTTTAGAATAAATGAAGAAATAAAAACCCACAATCAGACCAATAGGAAGACCAATTCCAAATCCAAGAATTCCCAACAAAGGGCCAAAAAATCCCATCTTTTTTTTTTCACAATTTGATGGATAAATAATTAAGAAGACAAGACTGTATTTCTTGAAGAAAAATGGAGCGAACGATGATGATGGAGGAGGAGGAGGAGGAGGAGGTACGCTATCATCAAAGGAAGATTGAAAATGGTTATAGTTGGGAATGTAGAGAATAAACGTAAACCTCAAACAGAACCGCCAAAAGAAGGAAATAAAAGATGAGTTGCTTTGCTTTGTAAGTAGACGTTACGTTTTGGCTCGATACTATACGCTTCAAAACAAAAGCACCAAACTGTACACGAGAGAGAGAGAGAGAGCAATATGTTTGCTTCGCCACTTTTATACTGGTACACGACAGACACGAGTGACTCCGAACATGGAAATCGCGATGTTTCTTTAACAGCATTTTACCACCACCATGTCTGGTTAGAAGATTTCGTCTTCGATGATTAAACAGAAAACTCGACAATGAATTTGGATCAGAAGAAATCAAAGAAATAGGAGGATTGATAGGAATCAACCGAAAATTACTTTCAAAAGTTTGATAATACTTAGGAGCGGGATCTCGTCTTGTCGAGAATGTTTCCGGCCCGTTTATTTAGATTGTTAATTTATTTTTATTCGTATCCGGCAGCTATCACTCTCTGGTAATTATTTAAAATCTATCTTTGGACATTGGTTCAAATTTTAATTTAATTTACCTATATTAAATTTTTATTATTAATATATGAATTAATAATAAAATCAAAAACTAAATCAATTCCATAAAAAATATGGATGAAATCATGAAATATTTCAAATTTTATCTATATTTTTTTTATTTTATAATTATAATGATGAGAATGATTGAATTATGTGAATTTGAAATTTTAATTTAAGAAAAAAAAATTTAAAGAAATAATGTTGTCTAGTGGAATTAAAAAATTTTATTGGTATTTTTACATTTGAGTTGTGTATTATTGAGCAACTTTGTTATTTTGATATAGAGCTTTTGGGTAATACTCTTAAATATGGTTTTTTTTTTAATATTTCAAAAATGTTATATCCGAAATTATTATTTCAAAAATAGATTTTGAATGTATATATGCGATCTATATTTTCGTAGATTTCTACTAAAGATATGAATGTTATCTGCACCTTCAGTGTAATTTTTTTTTTTTTATACTAAAAGTGTAGGTGGTATTCATGCCTTCAATGCCAAAAAGAAAAAAATTAACATTGAAAGTATGAGTGGCGTGTAAATTTTTTTTTTGAACTAAAAATAGAGATGTCATATATATCTTAACAACTTATTTTTTGAATAATTTTTTTGGATATAATATTTGTGAAATATTTTTAAAAAAGTATCATATTTAAAATTGTTATCCGAGTGCTTTTGCTTGGTTTTTTTATATTAATTTTTCTAATTTTTCACATTTTATATTTTATTTACCTTTTGTTTCCACTTTTTCTTACATCATAATGAACATGTTAGGTAAAACAAACATGAAATAATAAGTGGTAGATGAGAGTCGGTTCATCCTTGATTAATCAATTTATTAAACGAAAGATAGTATTTAGTGTCGCCATGCTCTTACAATCTACTAGGGTTTTTTTTTCAAGAATAATTTAATAAATCAAATGGATCAATCCATCAATCCATTAAAGGTGAAATTTTACAATGCTCGTGTTATAAAAATTTATATTTAATACTAGAAAAAGGTAATAAAATAACTATAGGAAGGTTTGATGGAACTGCGATCATTACGTGTATCTCAGTTGGTTAGCGAATATCTTGAAAAGCAACAAAATTTAAGCGAAAAAAAAGCAGGGATAAAAAGATGCAATGTAAAGAAAAAAAAATTAAAAATATTTTTAGTATAATTAATTTAATTTTTAATTTTATTATTAATCTATATATTAATAATAATAACTTAACAGTATTAATGGTTAGAATTTAATATATATAATTAAATTATAAGATTAAAGGTTGGACTAATTCTATTAAAATAATAATAAGATCATAAAAAGTAAATATATATATATATATATGCATGCAAATCCAAATCAAGCAAGTGCTGAAAGTAACATTTGCATGTTCATATTCCGTGGGCGAACACAGACATGAGAAGGAAAAAAAATTGCACGTCCATATTTATACCGTATAAATCGGGATAATTTATAAAGGAGATGTAGTTACGTTTTTAAATGGTGCAGGATAAATTATTCTTATATTATATACTAAAATATTTTGTTAATTTTCTATTAATATTTTATTAGGTCTATTATTATAAATACATTCTTTATCCATACCAATAAACAAATATACATTATTATATATATTAATATGATAATGATTATTCTCTAATTAAATTTTAAAAATCAATATTTATACCATTAAATTATAAAAATTTATAAATATATTCACAACAATCAATATACCAATTTTTTTTAATGGTATGCTATTGGTATATTAAATATTGTCGTGATTGTAGTTAGCATATTGCATCTCACTCTTTACCATTATTCTTCTTTCTTAATTATCCTTTAATAGTTCATATCTTTTCTTTCCCGCCCTCCTTTTCCGGTTGTATAAAATCTTCTTCTTCCTCTTCTTCTTTTTCTCCTTCGTCATACTCGATAGTCATTTTATTAATTATATTTTTCTCTCTTAAATTTAACAAATTGTTATTCAAAATTTTAATATATTTTTGTAGTATTCAATTAGAAGAATACTAGTAATAGACAAAAATGAAAATATGAAATTATACACTAACCTTATTTATAAGTATTTTATCTAGTTATCAACTCTGGAAATATGTATAATGTACTTTTTCGAAAAATTACCTCTAATTTTAAATAAACTATTAAGAACACAGAAAAACTATAAAAATTTAAATACATCTTGGAATGTTAAACTGAAATCTACTAAATATTATTCTGAAGTCAGAGTCAGGGATAATATGGTAAATCCACCACTATTTTTCTATGGCTTTTTTTTTTTTTTTTTTCTGAACCTCAAACCTATTGCCACCATAAAATAAAACTAAGATCCCACTTTCTTTTATTTCCTTTTCTAGTATTTTTATTGCTCCTTGTAAGTTCATTAAATTATTTGGAAAGTTTAATTAATAAATCTTTTATAGAGTTTGACTAAGAGAATATTATTAGTAGGTAACAATGACTAGACTCGTTTATAAGTATTCTATCTAATTATTAACTTTGAAAATATAGAACATAAGATATACTTTTTCAAAAAAAAAAAAAAACTTTCAAATTAACTATTAAGAATACACAAATATATATATATATATATATATATATAAGTTTTCCTGCTAGCATATTGAGCTAAAATACCCAAATATTATTTTAAAGTTGGGGGTTATGTGGTGAATTTGCCCTTATTTTTCTATAAAAAGGGACTAAAACCTTCAATTTTTGCATGCAAAACCTAATTTTATGTTACCATAAAAGAAAAATAAAAGCCTCTCTCCCTCACTCTTTTCAAGTAATTCTATTTTTACTCTTTAAGTTTACTAAATTGTTATTGAAACTTTTAATTAATATATTTTTTATGAAGTTTAACTCAAAGAATGCTAATAGTTAGTAAAAGTAAAATCATGAAACCATGTACTAACCTTGTTTACAAGTATTTTATCCAGTTATTAACTTTGGCAATGTAGTATATAAAATATATTTTTAAAAAATTCACTTTAATTTTTAGATAAACTATCAAGGATACATGAGAAACTATGAAACTTTTTAACATCATCTCTTAGCGTGATAAGTTAAAATACTCCAAAATATTATTCAAAAATCAGAGTAACATGATATATATTTGCATTTATTTTTCTATAAAAGGGATCAAAACTCTTAGTTCTTTTTTTTTTTTTAATAATAGAACCCTTAAACCTATTGTTATGGTAAAAGAAAGCCAAAAGCTTCTCTCTCCTAAAAGGACTATCTTTCGCTATTCTACAGACTGTCACCACGCGAGTTTTTCCACGATTATTTGAAGGATCTTTTGCTCATGATTCGAAAAATATTTTTGACTTCATTTCTCAACTAATAATTTGAAAAATGTTAAAATTAATGTTGAGACTAAAGATCAAGAAATGATTCCAGTGTTATCTTTACCATCTTCCCCTTGTAGATTTAAAGAGACTATGATCTATAACAAGGATAGAAGAGTTAAAAGCAATTTATTGGGTAAAGATTAATTAAATTGTTAGATCAAATCTACAATCACTTGAGTTGTAGACAATCTAATTGCCAAAGATAAACGATATGGTGATGGCATTAGTTTTTCAAGGGACATTTAAAGGTTGGGATATCATCTGTTATCGCCACAAACAAAAGGGCCATGAAAGGGCGAAGTGCTGTAGGAGGTAGAATTGAGGTAGGACACTAAATGATAGAGATAAAACTATTAGTGATGTAGTAATTGTTGAGCCAAGGGCCGGCAAGCTATTAATGGTATATAATAGTTAAAGGAAATCTACAAATTGGATTTTAGACTTTGTAGGTGCTTTCTACACATGCTGTAAAAGAGATTGATTTTATATTTACAAAGCTATGTAAAATAATTAGGTACAAATAAGCAATAACTAAGGATTGAGGATTGCAGTTGTATGTGGACTTTAGCTTAGATTGCATGGGTGGATGTGCTATAATATGCAAGTGTTAATACTTGTTTCATCTCTTTGCTTGATGAATTAGATTAGTTATTTTGATATAGTTAGATCTTATAGCATGAAGGTGTCATATGGATGTTTGGTGGTAATCAAAGGAATCATGTCCAAATACTTGTTCCCATCACAAGAGACAATGATTTCTAGTAGGTTTGTTGGGGACGTCGATCTTAAAGTGAAGTATCTCAATTCTCAACTTATTGTCTAAAATAAGAAAGCTTGTGTTGGCTATGTGATAGAAAAACTCATTCAAATTCACTCATATATTATACCAAATGCTAAGGTGAAGAGAGTTTAGAGGAAAATAGAGTTTGAGGAAACAAGAAGTATACAATGACTCATAGTGTGTTGGATAGGAAGAGTAGAGTGTGTTGGCTAGGAAGAGTGAAGAAGGGCGCATGTATCAATGGCCATAACTGGGTATGATTGTTATAGTAAATGGACAACATCATCTGGTATAGGGTTAAGGGCAAATGCAGATATAACCAACTAAGGGTGCTAGACTTACTTTATTTAAGTCAATTAGAAATATCCATTGAAACTATTTTTTTTTATTTTTGTGATTATAATGTACCTTATATATATATATATATATAAAGGATTAGTGTATCTATAATAGTTTTTAATACTCAATAAAAAAAATACCCATAAGAAAATATTTATTGGGGAAAAAATTATTTTAGTACATGAAATAATTATTGTTATTTTTTTCCTTAGTGCTTTATGCAATAGATCAAAGCATTCATAGTATTAATAGTGTAAATATAATCTATAACTGCCAATTAGTAAATAGCAGGTTAAGAGAATTTAACTACTAATTTAACTTTATTATTTATTACTAAAAATATATTTAAAAAAGCACAAATAAAAGTATTGTGATGGTTATATGAAAATAATGTAACTTGAAAAGGTAAACAATTATAAAGTAACTTAAACCTTTGACTTCACGTATATAATAGCATGCCCCAACCATTATGTTACTTTTACTCTATGAAATATGAATATCATACCTTTTTATTCATTTTTATAAATTTAAATACGTAATTTTTTTTCTTTTCGAGTGGGTGTTTGATGGAGGCTCAGGAATGTATTTACTACACTAAATAACTCAAAAATGTGATAGGTTAGCAAGGCTGAATAATAAATTTTGAAAATCAACTTTCTCTTCGGAGTTCCTCAACGAACCTCAAAATCAGAAAGGTTCCCCAGTTGACAAAGTTGAAAATTGAACAACTATACACCAGTAGACATGAAGGAAAATAAATAAATAAATGAATTAATGAATGGAAAGTCGACTAGGGAAAAATAAATAAATAAATTACAAAGAAAAGTCCCAATGAAGCGATAACTCATCATGTTGATTGCGGAAAATTCTTCAGAAAAATCATACATGATTTTGATTTCTTCTAATTATTGATAAGAATTACATATTTCAAACTTTTCGGACTTAAAAATTAGGGTACATTAATATATTCTTTTAAATCTTTAAAAATATTCTTTCATAACCTAATATGACCATTTTAATAAAAATAAGAAAGAAATTACTAAAATAAGAATTACATAAAATCGAGAAAAAATGAGAGGATTTCCATTTTTTACATTTTAGGTTTAATTTTTAAATATCTTGATATACCTAGTCTTATCTTTTATTTTTATTGCTTCTTTTTTTTTTTATTTTTTTGATATTATATCAAGGGTAAAATGATAAGATCCATAAGTAATTTTTTTGAGATTTAAAATTTAAAAAACTCGAAAAGTTATGTGCGTAAGAAGCATATTAGCAGATTCGAAGTGTAATCAATTAAATGGGAGTTTCTATTTATGAGAGTTATTGAGAATAATGCGTTGTTTCCACATAGCCACCGAGGGAAACTTCCGTCTCCGTTAATCCTACTCATATAGTAACTTCTCTTATATTTTTATAATTTATTAAATTAATATGCTCCTTTAAAAGTATAATATACCAAAATGTCTTGTACACAAAGTCTTGTGTTGGTTACAACGGCAAATTTATTTGGATTTTGCAAGAGATTGGGCAAGCAAATGCAAGAGTAAGAACAATCACTTATTATTACTTAAAAAGATTTCCTTTTGGCAATTAATAATGAAACTAACAAAATTATTAATTTTAACATATTATAACACACCATAAAAAGTATATCTATGGATACCCTTATAGTGTAAAATAGCATGAATATTGATCTCTTTAATGGGATGAATTGGGCTCAATTTCCATATTGTAATTATCAAAGAAAAAAAAAAAGAGAAAAGAAATGTATCTATTGAAACAAGATATGCTAAAAATATAAAAGTACAACTTTTTAACAAATACCGTATTTAAAAGAATCCCATTAACGAGTTTTTTTTACCACCTATTAAATATTCAAAAGAGAAATTTATTTAGATTAAATGTATGATATAAAAAGATATGTATATATATAAATTTTCTAATTGTATTATTGGGTGCATCGAGAATATCCAATAACATGTTTCTATTAGGTTCTAGAATGGAGAAAAGCCAGACAAACTATGAGTATTTTAAGATCACCCGTCAAGGAAAGCTGTTGAGTGGCCGTCAGAGCGGGAAAAGCAGAATACGCCGACCCAAGTTCGAATGGGACCGGATATACCTAAGAAAATGCTAACGCACAGAACATATTCGATTGGTTCTTTAGTTTATTATTCTTCAATCTTATTCCAAACTTGGTTAACCAATGAAGGTACTTTAACTTTTCCATCGTCTTCGTTTACATTCTACTTGTCAAGGAGCAACTTAAAATATTCCATAATTGAGATTTCATTTCTTGCAACTTGTAGGTTGCTACCGAGGGACAACATTGAGATCATCAATTTATAGGCCGGTGACCAACTTCGTTGAATCAATTACGTTCAAGGAAGATGGTTGAATAGTCTTGGCATCATTTAATTCTGTAAACCCTCTTTTATTGAGAATGTAATATATAAAAAAGTGGTCTTGGATTCGTGATCCTTCCTAGCTTGCCTTAGCACTCTAATAAGAGTATCGGACAATTAATGTACATACGTGGTGAGTCCAAAAGTTGGCCTTAGGGATGAATGTTAGTGCAATTACTATGCTCGTCTAAACATGAATTTAGCTCGTGAAAATTCCAAAAAAAAAAAAAATCTCGAAGACTTTTTCAAAGGAAAAGTCAATCTTTGAAATATATAATTCTTTTTTTTTCTAAAAAAATAATTTTATATAGTAATAGCACCAAAAGCTTCAACTAATTCATTACAAAGATCAAATCCACAATGGAGACAACAACCTAACAAGAAAATTACATCTAAATTAAGAGGTGGGCTACTCATCAAATCACTAAGACAATTTTATACACAAGCTTGGATTGCAACCCAATCAGCTGCTCGGTTTACTTCCCTTTTGATCTAGTTAAACTCAACAGTCAAAGCCATACATTAGGTGCCTCAAGTCATACAAGAAAGGATGAAATTGCTATGGAGCCTTAGATGGATTGATAATGGCATTATAAGCAAGAGAACAATTTCGCTCAAATATCACTAACTTCCAACCTTTCCTAATCGTAAATTTTATTTCATCCAATACTTTTGAAATATATAATTTAACTAAACTGATTTGAACTTAGGATTACATTGTAATAAGAATAACTCAAGCATGGTTCATAATGTAGTTTTCACTTTGCTTGGTTGTGACATGACCTGACTTTACATTAAAGTTTGCAAAAATAAGTTTAAGTCATTCTTAATTTACTCATCCACTCACTCATAGAACATACCGAGCCCATCCTTCCTATCCAACCATCAATAGGAAGAATATATTATTAGCCCTATGCATAAAAAGAATGCTGGTGTGTTTTGCTACATATCTATAACTTGACTAGCATTTTACTAGAAAAAATATCAAACTCTTATAGCTAAGTCAATTCATAGGATTAAAGCATTGAGTTTTGAAAATAACTTTATATCAACTACACCATTGTCTCTTGTTGACGAATATAAATCTACTAACTCCCATTAACTAGCTTAATCAAATGCATTAGGAACAATAAAAGCAAGAACTTTCAATATTTTCAAGACCAATTTACATAAACCAATAATCAACCATGACTAATTTGGACAATACTAAATTATAAAACATTAACTAATTTAGTTATAGATATGAGGATCTGGTTGGTGTTACCACATGTGCATGATGTGAGTCATGCTTTACATGACCTTAAAGGAGCAATATAGTGATGACACGTGAAAGGATGAGTTAAAGGGAGAATTAAGGAAGATGAACGTATAATTTTAGGGGTTCGAATATTCAATTGATAGGTGAAAAAAGTTTAAAGCATTAACTTCACTATTTTTTAGCAGAAGTCACTTGTTCTTCATCTATGCCTTTTTAGATCATCGAGAGCTAAAGTTTCAAAATACAGTCTCATTTTCTTTGATCCTTTATTTGTGTGTAAATGAGGAGGAGTCCTTAAGTACTTATAGAGGCTAGCCATGATGACATACGTTATATTGTATAGATGAGCAATGATCAAGATAAATCCTCTTCTTAATAGATTTGTCATGAGCTCTTTTACAATTATAGTTCACACTGAGTTTCTCTAAGTGTACAAAGACATAGGCCATTCAAAAACATAAAAATCAATTGGACAACCCCATTTTAAGCTTAATATGCTAAACCTCCAAAGCCATAAAAAAACATAGGTCTAATTCTTTAAGCCCTATCACTAGCCTAAGGAATCAATTTCAAATTATTACTAGGCTTGGTCAAAATTAATAAGAAGCAAATTTAGCTCTCAATATTAGCTACACATGTTGTAAGTAAAAGTTACACTAATAGTTAGCTCACTAAGACTCACTAGCAAAAACAAGCATTAATCTATTAAAAGTAACGTTAAACTAGAATTAATTACACTAATAATCACTGATTATTATAAAACTATCATAAAATAAAAAATACAAGATTCTTAAGAAAAGAAAGAAATCAACCTCCTTAAGGTTTTAACTAAAATGAGCTATTTATAGTATTGTTAAATTTTGTATTGTTCAAGGACTTCATTTAGACAATGGCACTTTATTTGAATGGAGTTGTGCAAAATGATTGTTTCTTAACACGGATGACTTCGTTTAAATGAAGCGAGACTTCGCTTCAATAAAGTTAGTCAAAAGCTTAAACTCAAAACAACATATAATTATAACTTTATTCATACAAAGTATTGCTTAGTTCAAACAAAGTTGATTTATGAGTCTTTTCTATCTTTAAGGGATGACTTCACCCAAATCTTGTAGATAATTGTTAGACAAAGGGCATCATTCCAATGCTTAGCTTTCATAGACTTCTTGGGATTTCTTCTTCAGTTTTGCTCTAATCTTCTTGCACACCCTTGGCATCTTAGACCCTAGTGAAGTCGGTGTAAATTGTGTCTAGAAAACACCATAAAACATACAAGATTTGTTATAAAAGGGGGAATCCACTAAAATAATTTTTTTTTAATTTGCAAAATAGCGTACCAAAAAAATTATTTTAAAAATAGGTTTTAAAATCGTAAACCCGGAATGCGTTTTCAATTGAGCCAAAATTGGCACAACTAAAGGCATGGACTGGGTACATGCCTTCAACATATTTGTACTAAAGGTACATACCTAATCCACACCTTTAGTACAATTAGAAATTTTTTTATTTAAATTTAAAATTTATTATAATTTTTAAATTCATGAAAATTATTTTATTTGTTATTGTTATGTAAAATTTTAATTTTTTTAAAACAAAAAAAATGAAATTTGAGGAAATTTATCTTTGAAAAGAAATTAATGATTATTAAAAAAGTTTAGAAACAATTGTTAAAGAAAATGTAAAAGCATAGATGGAAAAATACAAATAAATAATTTATTAGAAAATGTTAATAAATTACAAAATTTGAAATATTAATCTATAAGAATCACCAACATCCATGAATGATCCCCCTCCTACTAAGTTAAAACAAATGAATGAAATGGTCGAGACTTCATCTAATATGCACAATAAAAACAGAAAATGTTAGCATTATACAAGTAATGATTTAATATCGCAAATGTGTATGAGTAAGTTAAGATTTAATTAATCATGCATCTAATTATCTAACATTTATCATTATTGTGTCAACATGGGTACGTTCTTCTATCATGAGCTTCCCCTTGGCAAAGTCTACATGATCTTCTCTAGATGCTCTCTAATATTCATCTCTATGTGGTATCTTTTTTGCTTCGATTTTTCCTTTTTCCGTGCAAGCTTTGCTCTTGGATGGAGTAAAGGGAACTGTATCGGCTCTTAATTGAGCTCATCTCTTATGGGCAAGAAGTGGGTCCTATAAGTGAGCTCCCGGTGCATCCACTTATACCAATCCAATATAGATGATGAAATATCAAGCCTAACTAAAGTAGCTGCTGCATAAGCATAGGAGCATGGGATTCAGTATATTTGCCACTTTTGGTAAGTACACATGCTACGAGTAAAGGCAATAGTGTGCATCCAAAACTCTCCCCTCAACCTACTCACTATACAATAACTATTAGTGAGCACTCCAAAGATTCTTTTCTGCTTGCTATAATTGATGACCCTATGATTGCTAGCTCGTAAACTCCATCTATTTATTTTTTCGATGACATAATTGGTGAAGATTTTATCCTTCACCATATTGTTAAGCGTCTTCGAATGCTTCTTGACGAAGTAAGCTACACAATTGTAAAAAGTTTTCTTGACCAAAGCAGCCACGAGTAAACCCCAAGCTCCTTTTAAGACGGAATTATAGTTTTCGACAATATTAGAAGTCATATATCTAAACCGATAGCAACCATCATGAGCTAGCGCTTACATCTCCATTGACATGTTGTCAAACTACACTAAGGCATTAGGCTTAATAGTCCTCACGTGGTCTATTAGATAGTTTAGTTTTCGAGTTTATGTCTACAACCCAGCATGGGTGACTAACTTCTTGTATTGCATATATTTTTTGTGCCTTGTTTAAGTTTCTTGCAATATGTCATATACAAAATTGCCACGCTGCAAATGGAGGGCGTCATCTGTTGGCTCAAGCTTCAACTGCCGACTTGATGCTAGGGTGTCTATCCAATATGAAGTAAATGGTTTCACAACCTACACGATCGTTAATCATATGTTCATTTAATTTCCTCAAAAACTAATCCCATGTTTTAATTGACTCATCATTTAAGAGAGTGAATATCAGCGAAGGTATATGGTTGTTGCCATTAATGCCATAAGCAATCAGCAACTTATGTATATACTTTCCATAAAGAAAAGTTCCATCAATGGTAACAACTAATCTAAGCAATCTCTATGCTGTAATACATGGCCCAAACACTTAGAAAACCCACTTAAGAGTGCCTACTTTCTTGGAATGCCTGCTATTTAAAGGGATCTCCTAAATCTTTAGAAATTCTAACACACAACTATTTTATGCCATGATTTCCAAAGGATTTAGCCATTTCAATCAGATTTTCAACATCATCATCATCTCTAATTTCCATCAAGACATAAGATATATTACCCCCATGGAAAATAAGATGCTTATGAATGATCTCAACCTCAACTTCAATCGAATCGACTTTAATACTCCGACATATTCTATACAAGAATTTAGTATAATTCACATTTTTCTTCACTTTCAACTTTTTAACCGAATCCCTATCATATTCCGACCCTTAATTACTACCCACAATATTTCCAAATGCATAGATCATTAATTTGATATAGTCACCCATTGTTATTCTATCCATAATATAGATAAATTATCAGCTATTTGACAAAAAATAAATAATAGTGGTTTTTTTTTTTAAAATTAACAATGCACAACATTGATCTTTTTCTTACCATATAACCAAAAAAAAAAAGTATGCTTTAATTTTAATTTTTATTTCAAATTTTCATTAGAAAAATTGGCAATTTTATATAAGATGATAATAAAAATTATTTATAAAAAACTTTTTAAAGTCTTTTTCTAGGATTATTCAATTACAATTATTTTTTTCTAACAATACGGATAATAAACCTAAATTTGACATTTAAAATTAATATGAAATTTTTCGTTAGCATAATGTTGATCTTGTTCCCATATTAACAAAAAAAATTAACTATTGCATGTTACATATTGTAAGATCTATATAAATCATATATAACACAATACAAACTAACAGCAAGCATTAATATTTTTTTAAAAACAAAACATTACAAAGAATCATAACAAAAGTTTTGTCAAATGATGAAAACTAACACAGTAACAAAAAAAAAAAACTTCAAATTTTTGTCAAAATACATACTAAAATGTAGATTAATTGAGTTTTTTTTTTTTTTGCAAAAGAACTTCCTCTTCTTGCGAAAGAGAGAAAAATCAAGAAAGAAATGGGGTTTATAGAAGGAAAAATAAAAATAAATGTGTTCTGTTTTTGTGTTTGTATTATTAATTTGAAATATTGTAACATCCGTGACTCTATTAAAGTAGGTTTGTATGCATTTTTTTTTTTAAGTTTGCAGGTTGTAGGCTTGTAGTAGACATATAGACGATAGATATTTAACAAACTCTTTTTGACAGTGGGATTAATTGTACAAGGAAGTGTGGTGCGTACTAAAGGCATGAACTTGGTCCGTGTCTTTAAGCAAAATGCTTAAAGGCACGGACATGGTATGTATCTTCAAGCATTTTTCTTGAAGGCGTAGACTATATCCACACCTTCAATTGTGCTAATTTTGGCTCAACTAAAGGTGCATTCCAAATCTATGACTTTAAAACTTATTTTTGGAATAATTTTTCTAGATAAGCTATTTTATGAATTTTTTTAAATAGTATTATTTTATTAGATTTCTCTTATAAAAGGCATATGTAATTTTAGGTTCCACATCTACTAGTTAAGAAATAAAAATACTTTTTATATTTCTATACATTTGTTTATTAAATAAAATGCAATTATTTGTAAAAAACTTGTAACTTTCTCCTTTTTTTTTTCTTAATCTTTATCAACCGTTCCAAAACCACTCCCCCGTAAACGGACTTTAGTAATAAATTGATAGTAATAAGGATAAAATGGTTATAAATAGTTGATTATTATATATATATATATATATATATCTTGTTTGATGGTTAATAGTGGACATAAATAAAATGCACGTAGAGGAGGGAAATAATGTCAAATAAATATTACTTGGAAATGTTGGATATTTTGAACAGTGAAGCATATTTCAACCGATTACCCCTAAATAAAAGAATCATTGTCAAATTAGTTCATGTTAAATTTCTTTGGGAAGAATTATTTGCATACGAAAAAAAAAATAATAATAGATTAAAATAAGCTAATGCCATTAGATTTAAAAAATCAGTGAAGGATTTTTAGAAACACTTAGCAAATCCATTTAAGAGCTAATCGATATTTCATGGTTTGGAGATCTCTGTAACCGAAATCTGCCGATTGTATCTGACCATCGGCATCTATTAATTTCTATATCATGAGTGCAATATGAATGAGAAAGAAACAAAGATAAGAGTCAGGCAACAAAGACCCCCATTGCATCATCATCATATCCTACCAACGGGAAACACCGGGCATAATGTTTCCAAAATCGATTTCAACCTCATCAATTCAATCAATAGATAAATGTTTATACCACTAGGTTATAAAAACCTTAATATTGCATTTAACTTTATTAATTTGTTTTAAAAACTTTTATGGCATGTTATTAATTAAATAGAGTTAAATTGAGCTTGAAAATGTTTAAATTTAAAATTTTCTATTTTGATACCATAAGAAAATTTGGATTTATAACTTAAATCTATTAGATTATTATTGTAATTTTATATTTTTCGGTTATTCCTCAACTCTCAAATGCTAAGATGAAAGGAAAATTATATTCATGGAAAAGTTACATGCTTCATGTTTATTCAATTTTACCAACGGGGTTGCAATCATCGTTGGGTTGTCTACCTGCAAACAAGGAAGTTCCATATTCCGAATAGGTAGTAGGTTGGCCATTTCTTTCCATGCAGTAAACTGCATACCCAATTTAGATCAAATTAATGAAAAATAGTCAAAACTCATAAAAACATTCAATAAGCCCATGAAAAATAAAAATTGCACGAAAAGATAGTCGTGACATTAAGATTTTACCTTTCATCAAGTTGTCTAAATGCAAATTCTCATCATATATACCACTTTAAACAGCATGCTTCGACATAATATTTAAAATTAAATAACAATCGTCATGGCAGTTCATAACCGTCTTAAGGATCCAGCGGCCCTGCCGATATTTTCGACTTTGTGAACGTGTTGGATCCTCAGTAGGTCTTGTCGGTAGTGCATAGAAAAAAGGAAAAAGAAATGCTCATTAAGAAGAAATCCATTAAAATAATATAATTTTTTTAAAAATAATTATAAAATAAAATATCTATAAAAATCATTTCTAAAATAAGTAGCAAAGGTCAATGCTTTTAATACAATTATACTAAAGATGTAGACATGATTTGCATTTTTAAGTAAATTGCTTAAAGACGCTGACTATATCCACACATTTGATACAAATTATACTTCACATGGATAATCAATTTCACCATTTAATAATTTCATCAAACATCCATTATTCAATAATTATTTACATGTATGCTACAAATCTAAAAGATAACAACATCCATGCAAATCTATAAAAGCATTCCGCAAAACTATTTTTATAAAATCACATATACTATAGTGTTTCAATATAATAATACAAAAGCGGAATCAAAACACATTCATTTTTAGTTTTCCTTCTGCAAACTCTCTTATTCTCTTTGTTTTTCTCTCTTTCGCTAGAAGAAGAAAAGCTTGTGAATCTCTGAAAACGAGAGGATTTGAATGAGTTCACTAACATCTACCATTTCTTCAGCAAAAAAACTCGAAATGATACGTATTTTCATCAAAAATTGATTTTTTTTTTGTTATTTTATTAGTTCTCACCATAAAACAAAACTTTTGCCACGATTCTTTGTAATCTTTTTCTTAAAAAAAAAATACTAGTGCTTGTTGTTAGTTTTTAGTGTGTTAAATATGATTTATGTAAATCTTGTAAAATACAACATGCGATAATTAATTTTTCCATTACTATGAAAAGAAGATCAACATTACACTGGCAAAAATTTAAATGTAAAATTTTGGTTTATTATTTATATTGTTGTAAAAAAAATATTTGTAATTGAATAATTCTTAAAAAAAAAAACTTTAAAAAGTTTTTTATAAACTAATTTTTCTTATGTTTTTATGTAAAATCACCAATTTTTTACGGAATTAAAAAAAAATTAAAATTGAAAGCATAATTTTTTTTTGTTACATAGTAAGAAAATGATCATTGTTGTACATTGTCAAGGTTAAACAACTGATATTAGTTAATTTTATTTATTAGCTAATTATTTATCTATATTGTAGATAGGTAACAATTGGTGACTATGCCAAATTGCCAGTCTATGCATTTGGAAATATTATTAGTGATAGCTAGAAGCCAGAATATAATAGGGATCCAATTAAGAAATTAAAAATGAAGAAGAATGTGAATTATATCGAATTCTTATATAGAATATGCTAGAGTATTAGAGTCAATCCAACTGAAGTGGAGGCTAAGATAATTCATAAGCATCCTATTTTCTATGAGGGTGATGCATCTTATGCCTTGATGGTAATTAGAGATGATGATGATGTTGAAAATCTAATTGAAATGACCGAATTCTTTGGAGACCATGACATATAACAATTATATGTTAGAATTTCTAAAGAATTAGGAGAGTGCCTCCGAATAGTAAACATTCCAAGAAAATAGGCAAATGCGTTCTTCACCTAATAGGGAAGAAATGCCTCCCAAGCCGTTGATGTTTGAACCATATGTTCCAAACCCTATAGAAGAGGCACCATTAAATAATGAAGATAAAGTAAATAGAGCAGTTACTTTAGTGTTACAATAATCGGTCACATGTAATCCTTACGTGGTGTGTTTGGGGGCGAAAACTGTAATGGACACTAACGTGGGAATGGGTATTAAGGAGAAAAGTTTTGATTATGAGGAAATTTTTGAGGTGGAAGATGAGGAAAATGAAAATGAAAGAGATGATATGGTTAAAGAGGATCGCCCAATCACACGAGGGCATTCCACACAAGCAATATATCAACCAAGGCAAGTTGACCACCTCATATGGTAGTTAGAGATTCCATTCCCTTCTACAATGTTGTTAGTAATGATGGTTATATCCATTTCAAGTAGAAGCAAAATGCGATGTGCAACAATTTGAGCAATAGTGATAAGTTCAATAAAGGCATGAGATTCAGGATAAAGGCAGATGCTATTCAAGCCGTTAAGGTTTACCATATGAAGAACAATTGTAACTTCACTATTGTAGAATCTAATACGTTGCTTTTGTTAGTTTATTGTTCAAAAAGAGAAAACGGTTATAAGTGGAGGTTTCAGGTCTGTAAGAAGAAGTTAAAGGGGTTGTTTGTAGTTACTAAGTTTGAAAGCCTACACACATGTATCAACCCGATGATAAGTTAACATCACCCACAATTGGATTGCAATATTCTTGCAAGTCAATTTGTTAATATTGTCAAGGAAAATCTTGATATGAAGGTTGCTGAGCTTGCTTTTGTTTTTTAATAGGAATTTTATTACAGGATAGCTAGGAGACAGGTTTGGGAAGACAAGAAATGGGCTATTAAGCATATGTACGAGAATTAGGAGATGTCTTATAATGAGCTCCTTAAGCTTTTAAATGCAATAAAAAAACACCAATCCTAGAACACGAGTTGATTAGGGGTAAAGAAGATTGAATACTCCCGAGGTGTTCACTTTTAAGCGGGTTTTTTTAGGCATTTAGGCCTTGCATTGCAATGTGGAGATTGCTTAGACCTATTGTTATCATTGATGACACTTTTTTGTATGGGAAGTTGATGCAGTGTAAACACATGAAATTAATAGGAAATTTATCACAAAACCATTTATTATGTGAATACCCGGTATGCGACCTTCAAATATCAATTGATTATATGAATTCCTTGATATTTGGTATCAAAAATTTGATAATTTTATGAATTCCGAATTTGGAAGAAAAATAGAGCAATGACGGGTCAAAATTTCAATAATACTTAATGATCATCTCTGCCTAATGCCTTATGGCGTACAAATAACAATAGGCATAAAGCTACAAAAAATAGAATATAAGTTTTAAAAAATGAATATGTCTAAAATTTGCCGAAAATAGAAATGCTTAAACCTTAAGGACACGTAGAAAATTAGAAAACAATACAATGCCACAAATGACACTCTAAATATAAGTTTCTATAAAAAGTTATGGCTAATATAAAAGTTACAAAAAATAGCAAATTCAACTGTTTAAAGAACTAAATGAAAGAATTTGCCCTAAAAATGGCAAAGCTTAGCACCAAAGGTATTGACTTCTTTGAGTTAGCTTATTTCCTTCGAAACAAAGTCTAGAAATCAAGAAATCACGATCGACCCAATTTTGTCCCATTTCGCCATGTACTTGTTTGCTAATACCTTTACCTCATCAAAAGTACATGCACAAGTTGTTGATTGCCTATGGTGTTGATAGTAACAACCACATACTTCCACTGACATTTGCTCTCGTGGATGATGAGTTGGCCGAAGCATGGGATTAGTTTTTGATAAAATTGAAGGAACATGTTATTGTCGACTATGAAGGTTGTGAAACTATTTGCCTCATTTCAAATAGACACCCTAGCATCAAGTCAACAGTTAAAGACAAAGCTAATGGATGGTACTCTCCATTTGTAGTGTAGTGGTTTTGTATACCACACATTACAAGCAACTTCAACCAAGCACACAAAAATATACAATGTAAGAAATCCGTCACCTAAACAGGGGTGCAAGCATAAGTTCAAAAATCGAACTATTTCATGAACTAGGTGAGGACGATTAAGTCTGATGCTCCATCATGGTTTGATGACGTGTTAGTGGATAAGTGGATGTTGGCCCATGACGGTTGCTATCGTTTTGGGTATATGACCTCGAACATTATGGAAAGCTACAATTCTATCTTGAAAGGAGCTCGAAGGGTTACCGATAGCTACTTTAGTTAAGAAGGCTTTTTACAATTACGTGAGTTACTTCATCAACAAGCATTCGAAGGTGCTTAAGAATATAGCGAAGAATAAAATCTTCACCAAATATGCCATCGAAATGATAAATAGATGGAGTTCATGAGCTAGCAACCATTGAGTCATCAATTACAACAAGCAAGAAAGAACTTTCAAAGTGCTCACTAGCAGTTGTCATGTAGTGAGCAGGTTGAGGGGAGGGGGGTAGATGCACACTGTTGACTTTACCCGTTGCATATGCACTTGCCAAAGATGGCAAATATACCGAATCTCATACTCACACGCATATGAAATAGCTGCTTTCATTAAGCTCGATATGTTAGCAGCTATACCAAATCAGTATAAGTTAACCCACCAAGAGCTTACATATAGGATTCACTTCCTACTCATAGGCAACAAGCTCGACTAGGAGCCGATAGACTTCCCATTACTCAATCCAAGAGAAAAACTTGCACAAAAAAAGATACCATAAGGAGATAGATATTGTAAACACCCCATTTTTGCCGTAGGAATGAATAATAATCAATTTCCAATTTTTTCCAATTTTTCCCTAATTTAGCATAAATAATAAAAATATTCAAAAAAATAAAAATAAATAGGAAAACACATCAATTTAAAAAAACGATTTCAGAAATGGCAATAATAAGCAATAAATAATTTTTATAAATTTTTGCAATTTCAAAAAATACAAAAAAATAAAAAAATCGCATTGCATATATGCAATTTGCGAAATTAGAAAAATCGGGAAAATGGGCAAGCCCAGCTGGTCCGGACCATGGTCTAAGGCGCGCGCAGGAGGGCTTGGTCGCAGGTTCGAAACGCGGGGGAAGCAGTTTCCGCGTTTTGTGTTTTTCTTACTTATCCAGGACACGTGGCAACCTCTGATTGGCTGGAGTGAACGCACGCGCCGGGCGCGTGATTGTCTTCCACCTCGGGTCCGAGATCGCCGGCGAAGGAAAAATTCGAATTTTGACCATTTCGATTCGATTTTTTACACAAATCCAACAGATCTTCAACAGAATTGAGATAAACATCATCCAATTGGAATCAAATCTCAACAAATCAAAGGATTTACACGAATCGGAGTTGGTTTATTTAACCGTCGATTCGATTTGCTTCGATCGGTGGAAATCCGAGCTTATCCAGCTCAATTTCAAACGCCTATAAATAGAGGAGGAGTGGAGGAAGCCAAATCACATATCACAATTGAGAGAAAGTGAGAAAAGAGAGCAAATCGGAGGAAACCCAAAATCACGATCACCGATCGGAGCTGAGCCACCACCGGGAGATGTTCTGAGAGCGAACCACCGCCACCATTGGATTCAGCACCCTCGAGAAGCTAGGATTCGACACCTCACCCGTTGCAAAAGGCTGCCAGAACGCCGTGAACGATCACTCTCCGTCGCCGTGATCGACCGATCCGACCCGACCCAACCCGACCCGCGCACCGACCCAGATCCAGGTAAGTCGGATTTTCCGGATTTCTCCAATTTATTTATTTATTTCGTCTATTTATTTTTATTCCGATTTTATTTATTATTTGTTATTTATTTATTAATTCGTTGGTTATTTATTTATTTATTTGTTTATGTTTTATTTTCAATAAATAGGAAAATGTTAGAAATTAGATTTCTCTAAGATTTAATAATGTAGAAAAATAAGAAAAAATAAAAATAATAATAAAAATGTAGAAAAAAAATATAAATATTAGAAAAATAAAAATAAAACTTTAGGTTTTAAAATAGGATAGATAATAATTTAGGATAAAATTTTTAACAAAAATTATAAAAATCAATAAAAATCATAAAAAAACTATAAAAATCATGAAAACTCATAAAAATTATAAAAATTGTAGAAGAATAAGGAAAAATCGAAAAGAAATAAAAAATCATAAAAAAAATCGTAAAAATTACAAAAATAAAAAATTAATAAAAATTCAAAAATTATAAAAATAGAAAAAAATGAGTTTTATCACTTAGAAAAATCATTTTCTCAAATAAATCCAAAATTGATGTTTTCCCCAAAAAATTATTTTCAAAAAGATCAAATTACTAAGCTTAGGTTTAGATTTTTTAGAAAAATCCCAAAAATGTTAAAAACATAAATCGAAAGAGATTTTCAAATTAAAATTCACAAACCCACTAAATCTTTTCGGGAAAAGTGAACTACGGCTTGTTTGATCCTGACTAGCAAGTACGTAGGCATCCATTCGGGTCAACCTATAAAATGAAATAAAAAAAAATCATTTTCTTAGAATAATAAAAAACATAATAAAAAGTAACAGAAACAAAATAAAAGACATTTCTAAATGGGAACAATTTTAGGAGACTAGGTGGTAACCGTAAGGTTTTAATAGGTTAGCCTACGGACTTAGAAACTCTGGTTTTCCCTTTTCCTCTTTTCACAAAAACGAGAAGAGGAAATCACGACGACTAGTAGTCCAAATTAAGACTAATCTGCTCCTTTAGTCTTAATTCAATATTTCCCAACAACAGTTGGGTAGCGACTCCAAAAATCAAACGAAATTCCTAATTCAAGTCGACGATCTACATTAGATGAGCATAGGGTCTAGTATAGATCGGATTAGGAATGGGAATTAAAAAAAAATAGACTCGACAGGATGGCGACTCCACTAGGGACCCATTCTAGTAGGCTAGCCAGCTAAATCTCCTCAAGTTGTTCCTTTTTAAGTTTCAATTATTATTCTGTTACTAACTTTTCAGGCATTAGTTAGATTTTAGTTTTCTTTACTGTGGGGTTTGCATGCATAAGTTTGTGTGAATAGATGTGGTCGAACCCGGACCGTCCTAGAAACCTAAGTCGGGGAGCCATTGTGTAGGTTTCGGGCGAAGTGAGTTGATCACCGTTCGGGACCGATTAGGCTACCCCACCCAATGCTTCGATATGGCTTGAGATCCATTTCTCCGAGAATGCAGGAGGCCATAGAGCTTGGGGACCAATTAGAACCAACCTACTTGCATACATAACATCATAGGGTTGACAATTGATGACGATGTAATGGTTTGTTGTTTTGTTTAAATCTATTTCCCTGTAATGTTATAGTTCTGGTTGTAATTAGGAAAATTTCTTGTTGTAATAGATGGCTAGCACCGTAGTCAACCGCCTCCTCCGCAAAGAAATTCGGGTGTACAAACCTTTGGACCCAAAGTTGGTATTGGACCATTGGTTTACCTTATACAACCTGGAGGAGCAGGCCTTCATCCAGCAAAAGATAGGCCCCATCCTCTCACTAAAAAAGATAGAGGTGAATTTGCCTTTGGTACGGGCCATGCTCCAGTTATGGGAAGTCGAGCCCGCAACTTTCTTTATCGGGCCGCATGAAATCACCCCTACTTTGGAAGAGTACACCCAGCTACTATAGGCTCCAGCACTGACTGACCAAATCTATGCACCAGACCTTGAGGCCGGGCCAGCCGGTACCTTTAGCCGACTACGAGGCATCCGTAAAACAGCAGTCAACAAAGCTCTAACAGACTGTAATGGGTATTGCATACGGATGGATGATTTAGAAGCCTGGTTCATCGCCCGAGAAGACAATGGGGATAGAAAGGACATACTGTGTGGGGACCCCAAGACTTACAAACAGAGAAGGGTGAATGCTTTCATCTTGACAGCTTTCGCCACTATACTGTTCCCCACCGAGACCTTCTATATTCACTACCGGGTTGCAGAGCTGGTAACCCAATTCCTGGAGGGAAGATCTTACATCCCGGCTCTATTGGCTGAACAGATCCAGAACTTGAATTTCCTCAAGAAGAAAGGTCATGGGATCCTCCGCTCAAGCCTCAACCTTCTGCTGATATGGTTCGTAAGCCACCTTAAGTGCTTCGGGCTGAACATGGTCCGAAAAGCCTTAGCCCAGCAGGTAGATCTTGTGGATTCATGTATAGAAAAGGTAAAGCTACCCGACGACCTTACCAGCCACAGTTGGGTAGAAGTGCTTAGAAGCTTCAGTGCTGAAGATATTCTGTGGACAGCTAGGTGGAGTTGCTGTGACAAAATTATTTTGACTTGTAGTAATTTCCAAGCCGTACCTTTAATCGGAATCAGCGGATGTATTGGATATCACCCCAACTCAGTGGTCCGCCAATTTGGTACTATCCAAGACATAGTTTATCGGCCCTCGCTGGAAGCAGTTACCTTTGAGTATCAAGATCCGAACCTGTTGGTAGCCGAGAAGTTTGCTAAGCTGGCAGAGGTCAAAGCACTTTGGGAAGCTAGAATTGAAAGCCCGAATGTGGACCTCGGGGAGCTAGATGGCGAAGTGGGAAAGCATCGAGCCACCAGAGAGTTTGTAATCCACCAGCTCTACCAGACAGGGGAGAGAGCATACCGAGTTCCAGATGTCACCCAACCAAGGCCAGACAAGATCAATCCAGAGCTGGAAGTCTACCTAGAGCAGGTCAAGGTCCGAATGGAGGTATACTTTGAAGCTGCAGACTATAAGAAAGACGTCTAGAAAGGACGATTCAAGGAATCTGACCAAAGGAACAAAGCCTTGGAAGCTTAGCTGGAAAAGGCCAAAGCCAGAGTCGAAGAACTAGAAGCCGTCATCAACGGGAAGTCTGAGCCTCTACAACAGAAGACCAAAAGAACTAGGAGATAGATCATTATTTGTAATATTTTATTTTGATCATTAAACTCCAAAATTTTTAATATTAATAAAAGTAAAGTTTCAGTATTACATTGTCGATCAATTGTCAACCCTTTTATTTTTATCATTCGTGTGACACATGCATATCATTTTGCATACATTACACTAAAACAAAAAAAAAAAAAACAAAATGCGCGTCCAGGTATCAAGATAGCTCCCAAGTAACCGAACCCTCCCAGAAGCCTAATTCGCACACGTTCAAGAACAAAAATGGCCAACAGTAGCAACAACCGCAACAACACAAATTCTGAAGCTGCCTCAGACTCCAGGATCGTATCTCTAGAACAAACGGTCCAACAATTGGCTGCCTAGGTCCACCTCCTAACTGAAAGCATCGGCCTCCTTCGCACCACTCAGCCAACCCAGGAAGAACATTCAGGGGCCAGGAAAGGGAAAGCAGTGGAGGGACAGCCTCTGGAGTATGAAGAAATCAATTCCCACCTCAACCCGGCTTTTGAATATGAGCCGAAGATCAACCAGGGGCCAACCTCTGACGACCTGAAGAGAGAGATGGAAAAGAGGCAAAAGGAGATGGAGAAGAGACTCTTCCAGCAGCTCCATGGTAAGATGAAAACAATTGAGGGTCCTGATGGTTTTGAACAGGCCGGAATCACCAATCTGCCAGCATACAGGGAAGAGGTATACCCTGAGAAGTTCAAGACCCCAGAGTTTGAAAAGTATGATGGGACCGGGTGCCCTAAAATGCATACTAGACTATATGACCAGAAAATGAGCAAATATGCTCAATACGACCAGCTCATGGTTTAGACATTCCAAGACAGCCTCACAGGCCCTGCATTGGTCTGGTATGCCCACTTGGACTTCAACATTGTCAACACCTGGGAGAAGCTAGCCCGGGTGTTCTATGACCAATACAAGTTCAATATTGAAGTCGCCCCATCTGTAATCGACCTGGGGAATCTCCGGAAAAGACATACTGAGCCGTTTAAAGAGTATGCTCAGCGCTGGAGAGCCTAGGCTGCCAGGGTAGCAATCTCGATATCTGAGAAGGAATTGACATCCATATTTGTCAATACCCTGGACAAGACCTACTTTTCACACCTGGTAGGCCAGACCTCATCCAGTTTTGCAAAGGTAGTAGCTGCGAGATGTAGGATCGAGAATGCCATCACCACCGGCAGACTCCAAACAACGGAGCCTCCTAGGGTCACACTAACACAAAGGCCCTTAGGAGGAAACAGAGCTAAAGAGTCCACCGTCAGCACGGTCCATTCCAGTAAGGCAGAAAAACCTGGGACTCGTGTGACATTCCAGACCACGAGTACAACCCACGACAGATCATACCCAGGCCGTCAGGGTCCCTAGGCAGTTCACTCCAATCCCCATACCGCTCGGTCAAGTCTTCACTCGGTTGAGGGCAGACAACTTGATTAGTTTCAAGATCCCCAATGACCGGTACAGGCCCAAGAATTTCGACTCTAGCCTTAAGTGTGACTACCATATGGGTCAGGGGGGGCATTCTACGGATAGGTGCTGGAGGCTCCGGCACAAAATCCAAGACTTAATTGATGCAGGAATCATACAGCTGGATTTCGTGAATGCCTCGGCACCCAATGTCAACACCAATCCACTGCCTAATCACAAGCCCACCATTAATATGATCACATCTGAGGAGTCGACTCCCAAAGAAACCCCTAAGCAGAATACGACGGAGCGACAGAAGAAGCAATCCCATCAAGCTCTAGAAGAAGCACCAAAGGCACACATTAAAAGCAGGTGGTTAGCCGGAGACCCAACGGTCGGTACTTTGGGAGAATCACACAGGAGATTTCAGTATTTGGCAAACTATTCTTATACCCTGACTGAGTATGGGTCGCCTAGCAGATAGGGGCCGGAGTTTGAGAAGGAAGACAATCTGTCGAAGGAAGAGGGGAAGACTATAAACATGATCAATTCTCACAAGAAGCCCAGGGTTATACAGTGCTATGAGGGACAACCAGTTGAAGTACAAATCCCAAGGAAAAGATATGTATTCAATGTCCCAATACCAGCGGAAAATTACAAGGCTGCACCATTCGACTATCGGCCCTCGAACAAGAGCGACCTCCTATGGTGGGAGGAATCACCCGCTTTGGGAGAATATACGATCCAAAGTATAAAGGCCCGATTGAAGAGCCCAACGTGGAAAAAGGAGAGGAAGAGGAAGAGGGACTCGCTGCGTTTACAAAGATGGTCAAGGCGAGTGAATACAAGATAATGGAACAACTAAATAAAGTTCCAGCACAGATATCACTCATGGGCCTTCTTACAGCATCCGAGCCCCACAGGGAAGCACTCTTTAAAGTGCTCAAACAAATTCAGGTCCTAGAAGGCATCGCTACAGACAAGATAAGTCATGTGGCGGACTCTATTTTTACAATGGACCAGATATCTTTCTCTCCGGAAGAGCTAGGAGAAGAGGGAGACCAACATACCAAATCGCTATTCATAGTGGTCAGGTGCAATGACACCATTGTCTCCCGGGTACTCATCGACAACGGATCGTCCCTCAACGTTTGCCCATTGGCAACTCTCGACTTATTGGGGGTCGATCCAAGCAACATAAAACCTAGCTCCACGGTGGTCAGAGCTTTCAACGGGTCAAAGAGAGACATAGTGGGGGAGGTGAACCTACCAGTGGAAATCGATCCATAAGTATTCCACATCTTCTTCCAGGTCCTCGACATCCCAAGATCTTTCAACCTGCTTTTGGGACGACCTTGGATACATGCTGCTGGAGCCATCCCCTTTAGCCTCCACCAAAGGGTCAAATTCATTGCAAGTGGGCAGATAGTCATTGTACTGGGCGAACAGGATTACGCCATATACAAAGAGACTACCATACCATATATTGGGGAAGAAGGTTTAGAAGACCTGAGATTGCAGATTTTCAATGAAGTGAACGTGGTGACCAGCAAGGAGGGCCATCAGTTTAAAGATGGGCAGCATGAGACGTTTGGACTGGGGTACGTTCCTACGGCCGCAGAAAAAGCACAAACAAGAGGTGTCAAAGGAAGAATAAAGGAGAAGTCGATCGACACCCAGATGTGCATTCCACCTCTCCAACAATCTTTCCAAAAGGCAAACATCATTCAAGAGCCTTGGATAAACGAAGAGGACGACAGCAAAGGGAAATCAACCCCCCGCACGTCCAACCAGCATCCGGCTCTAAACAATTGGTTTTATTATGCTATCAATAGCGCTAGGTTAGCTCAAAAGTAGAGAGAAATTATTAAACAAATTTTATTGAGACTCTTTATCAAATTCAATTACAGTTTGTTTTTCTTATATATATGCTTTCATTTTTATGTTACTCAGATCTCCTACCACCGAACATCAGGGATATTTCACGCAGATAGAAAATAAAAACGCTAATATCGTTTCCAATGCTACTGGGTCAGTTGTTGAAGGCGATATCTTAAACCCCGAAATAATACAAGAAAATTGGCAAAAACATGAACAAAGCGGAATTTTGATCGACGAGCCTGTGGAGACAGTAAATCTAGGAAGCATGGAAAACCCTAAGAACCTCAAAATCGGGACCAGTTTGAGTGCCGAGCAAAAATGTGAGATAATCGAGCTATTAACGAAATATGCGGATGTGTTTGCCTGGTCATATGGTGACATGCCAGGGCTAGACCAATCGATAGTGGTTCATAAGCTTCCCACAAGGGAAGATGTCAAACCTAAAAAACAAAAACTGAGAAGATTTAGGCCTAACGTCTTGCTAAAGATTAAGGAAGAAGTCAAGAAACTGTAAGAAGTAGGGTTCATTGAAGTATCCGACTACCCAGAATGGGTAGCAAATATAGTCCCCGTTATGAAAAAGAACGGAAAAGTATGTGTATGCGTAGACTTCCGAGACTTAAACCAAGCTACGCCAAAGGATAACTTCCCCCTACCTCACATTGATGTTCTAGTAGACAACACTGCGGGAAACCATCTCTTCTCATTCATGGACGGTTTCTCAGGATATAATCAAATAAAAATGGCTAAAGAAGATAAAACCAAAACAACTTTCATCACAACATGGGGAACTTTCTATTACAAAGTCATGCCCTTCGGTTTGAAAAACGCCGGGGCAACGTATCAGAGAGCCATGGTCGCAATACTTCACGACATGATGCATCGAGAGGTTGAAGTATATGTTGACGACATAATAGGCCTGATCACTCCGACAGCATCTAATGGCCACAGGTTCATACTGGTAGCGATTGATTACTTCACCAAATGGGTAGAAGCTTCATCATATACCAATGTCACAAAAGGGGTAATAGTCCGCTTCTTGAAAAGGGACATAATAGCCCGATATGGAGTTCCTGAGTCCATCATCACCGACAATGGTACCAATCTTAACAACAAATCGATGACAGGTTTATGTCAACAATTCCACATAAACCATAGAAATTCAACTCCCTACCGACCTCAAATGAACGGGGCAGTAGAAGCAGCCAACAAGAATATTAAAAAGATCATCGAGAAAATGACAACAACTTACAAAAATTGGCACGAAATGTTACCGTTTGCTCTCATGACTTATAGGACTTCAATAAGAACATCTACGGGAGCCACCCCTTATTCATTGGTATATGGTACAGAAGCAGTGCTACCAGTTGAAGTTGAATTACCATCATTCAGAATCCTATCAGAAACTCAGTTAACCGAATCAAACTGGGTAAAGAAGAGGCTAGATCAGCTGAATCTGATTGATGAAAGAAGAATTACCGCACTATGTCATGGCCAGTGTTACCAACAAAGAATGGCCTGAGCATTTAACAAGAAGATGAGACCTCGATACTTCAAAGAGGGGGATCTGGTACTAAAGAAGGTTCTCCCGAATGCCCAAGACTCCAGAGGGAAATTTACCCCAAACTTTGAAGGCCCTTATGTGGTGAAAAAGGTTCTGTCAGGAGGTACTTTGATACTAACTCAAATGGATGGTCCAGAATTGAGAGACCTCATTAACACAGATGCTATAAAGATGTACTATCCTTAGGCAAGGGAATTGAAATTTTGCCAATGTTTATGAAAGCCAATATTCGATACAAATTTCGTTGAGTCGAGTTTTTACTTTTTACAAGCAAAGTTAATATCCCTGAATGGTCAATAATCCAAATCAATTCCCATCACCACAAATATTCCTAAATACATTACCCACCACTTCACCAATAAAAGATAAAGACTAAAATGATAATGAATCTCAATATATTTGGTAATATAGTTCCATCTACTTTTGAGCATTAGAACATAGTGCATTAGTAGGGTAACATTACTGTCAAAAGAGCCATGTGCATAAAGAAAGGAAGCACATCAAGATTTTCAACCCCGTGTCAAGAAAAGAAGAAGAGAAGCAGAAACAAACTAGCACGAAGGTTCGGTTGTTTGGTGGCTGTCCACGATAAACTGACAAGCCTATTAAAATAAATAACTATCATCATATCATGAAAGGCATCACATCATTTAGCTCAGCCAGTAGAAAGCATATTCAGAAGTATAAGATGAGTCAGCCCATAGTTGGGCATTTGTCTAAACATTCCTTTTAATAGGTTAGTCAACCCAAGATGGGCACTTTCCTAAAAATCTGTTCTCAATGTCAGCTCATAAGGGCACTTTTTGAGACAGTTCTACCATAGGTTAGTCAGCCCAAGATGGGCACTTTCCTAAAAATCTGTTCTCAAGGTCAGCTCATAATGGCACTTTTTGAGACAGTTCTACCATAGGTTAGTCAGCCCAAAATGGGCACTTTCCTAAACATCTGTTCTCAAGGTCAGCTCATAAGGGCACTTTTTGAGACAGTTCTACCATAGGTTAGTTAGCCCAAGATGGGCACTTTCCTAAAAAGTTGTTCTCAAGGTCAGCTCATAAGGGCACTTTTTGAGACAGTTCTATCTTAAGTTAGTCAGCCCAAGATGGGCACTTTCCTAAAAATCTGTTTTCAAGGTCAACTCATAATGGCACTTTTTGAGACAGTTCTACCATAGGTTAGTCAGCCCAAGATGGGCACTTTCCTAAACATCTATTCTCAAGGTCAGCTCATAAGGGCACTTTTTGAGACAATTCTATCATAGGTTAGTCAGCCCAAGATGGACACTTTCCTAAAAAGTTGTTCTCAAGGTCAACTCATAAGGGCACTTTTTGAGACAACTTTATCATAGGTTAGTCAGCCCAAGATGGGCACTTTCCTAAAAATTCGTTCTCAAGGTCAGCTCATAAGGGCACTTTTTGAGACACTCTATCATAGGTTAGTCAGCCCAAGATGGGCACTTTCCAAAAAATCTGTTCTCAAGGTCAGCTCATAAAGGCACTTTTTGAGACAGTTCTACCATAGGTTAGTTAGCCCAAGATGGGCACTTTCCTAAACATCTGTTCTCAAGGTCAGCTCATAAGGGCACTTTTTGAGACAATTCTATCATAGGTTAGTCAGCCCAAGATGGACACTTTCCTAAAAAGTTGTTCTTAAGGTCAGCTCATAAGGGCACTTTTTGAGGCAACTTTATCATAGGTTAGTCAGCCCAAGATGGGCACTTTCCTGAAAATTCATTCTCAAGGTCAGCTCATAAGGGCACTTTTTGAGACACTTTATCATAGGTTAGTTAGCCCAAGATGGGCACTTTCCTAAAAAAAATCTATCTCAAGGTTAGCCCATAGGGGGCACTTTTTGAGGCATTTTATCAAAGGTTAGTCAGCCCATGAGGGGCACTTTCCTAGACTCTCCAGATTAGTCGGCTCATGGGGCACTTTTCGGAAATATTCTTCCAAACAGTTGCTAGTCTAACCAGACGCTTCTGTTGACAGGTAGCCAGCTCATAAGGGCGCTTCCTAAGTAAATTTTCTTTCCAAAGTTGCTAGTCTGATAAGACGCTTCCTATCATCATTTCTTCTACACAATGCTTAAGGTGTTTCATGTCGCCAATTAGTCAGCCCATAAAGCACTTTTTTAGGGAGGGAACATTACTCTAAATTGTTAGGACCATCTTAAATCGTGGGATTATTAGCTCTTGGAGCATTTTCCTACCAAAAACAAATTCCAGGTAACCAGCCAAACCAAGGCGTTATCTATTTAAGAGGCCAAAAATGGCATCTTTCTTGTCTTTGTAGTTAAGTTCTTCAAACTTTACCACAAAGAGGGGCAGCTGTAAACACCCTATTTTTGCCATAGGAATGAATGATAATCAATAATAATCAATTTCCAATTTTTTCCAATTTTTCCCTAATTTAGCATAAATAATAAAAATAAATAGGAAAACACATCAATTTTGAAAAATAATTTCAGAAATGGAAATAATAAGCAATAAATAATTTTTATAAATTTTTGCAATTTCAAAAAATACAAAAAAATAAAAAAATCGCATTGCATATATGCAATTTGCGAAATTAGAAAAATCGAGAAAATGGGCCAGCCCAACTGGTCCGGACCATGGTCTAAGGCGCGCGTAGGAGGGCTCGGTCGTAGGTTCGAAATGCGAGGGAAGCAGTTTCCGCGTTTTGTGTTTTTCTTACTTATCCAGGACACGTGGCAGCCTCTGATTGGCTGGAGGGAACGCACGCGCCAGGCGCGTGATCGTCTTCTACCTCGGGTCCGAGATCGCTGGCGAAGGAAAAATTCGAATTTCGGCTGTTTTGATTCGATTTTTTGCACAAATCCAACAGATCTTCAACAGAATTGAGATAAGCATCATCCAATTGGAATCAAATCTCAACAAATCAAAGGATTTACACGAATCGGAGTTGGTTTATTTAACTGTCGATCCGATTTGCTTCGATCGGTGGAAATCCGAGCTTATCCAACTCAATTTCGAACGCCTATAAATAGAGGAGGAGTGGAGGAAGCCAAATCACATATCACAATTGAGAGAAAGTGAGAAAAGAGAGCAAATCAGAGAGCATCGGAGGAAACCCAAAATCGCGATCACCGATCAGAGCTGAGCCACCACCAGGAGACGTTCTGAGAGCGAACCACCGCCACCATTGGATTCAGCACCCTCGAGAAGCTAGGATTCGACGCCTCACCCGTTGCAAAAGGTCGCCGGAACGCCGTGAACGAGCACTCCCCGCCACCGTGACCGACCGATCCAACCCGACCCGTGCACCGACCCTAATCCAGGTAAGTCGGATTTTCCGGATTTTTTCAATTTATTTATTTATTTCATTTATTTATTTTTATTCCGATTTTATTTATTATTTGTTATTTATTTATTAATTTATTGGTTATTTATTTATTTATTTATTTATTTATGTTTTATTTTCAATAAATAGGAAAATGTTAGAAATTAGATTTCTTTAGGATTTAATAATGTAGAAAAATAAGAAAAAATAATAATAATTTAGAAAAACAATATAAATATTAGAAAAATAATAATAAAACTTTAGGTTTTAAAATAGGATAGATAATAATTTAGGATAAATTTTTTAACAAAAATTATAAAAATCAATAAAAATCATAAAAAAAAACTATAAAAATCATGAAAACTCATAAAAATTGTAGAAGAATAAGGAAAAATCGAAAAGAAATAAAAAATCATAAAAAAAATCGTAAAAATTACAAAAATAAAAAATTAATAAAAATTCAAAAATTATAAAAATAGAAAAAAATGAGTTTTATCACTTAGAAAAATCATTTTCTCAAATAAATCCAAAATTGATGTTTTCCCCAAAAAATTATTTTCAAAAAGATCAAATTACTAAGCTTAGGTTTAGATTTTTTAGAAAAATCCCAAAAATGTTAAAAACATAAATCGAAAGAGATTTTCAAATTAAAATTCACAAACCCACTAAATCTTTTCGGGAAAAGTGAACTACGACTTGTTTGATCCTGACTAGCAAGTACGTAGGCATCCATTCGGGTCAACCTATAAAATGAAATAAAAAAAAAATCATTTTCTTAGAATAATAAAAAAACATAATAAAAAGTAACAGAAACAAAATAAAAGACATTTCTAAATGGAAACAATTTTAGGAAACTAAGTGGTAACCGTAAGGTTTTAATAGGTTAGATTCCAGACTTAGAAACTCTGGTTTTCCCTTTTCCTCTTTTCACAAAAACGAGAAGAGGAAATCACAACGACTAGTGGTCCAAATTAAGACTAATCCGCTCCTTTAGTCTTAATTCAATATTTCCCAACAACAGTTGGGTGGCGACTCCAAAAATCAAACAAAATTCCTAATTCAAGTTGAGGATCTACATTAGATGAGCATAGGGTCTAGTCTAGATCGGATTAGGAATGGGAATTCAGAAAAATAGACTCGACAGATATCAAGGAGTGTCTAAATAGGATCATATGTGAACTTTGCCGAGGAAAAGACTATAATAAAAGAGATTGTCCATGTTAACATGATAATGGTAAACGTTTAATCATCAAACACATGATTAATTAAATCTTAATTTAGCCTTACACATTTATGATGTCGTTGCCTATATAATGCTAATATTTCTTGTTTTCATTGCGCAAATTAGATGGAGCATGGATCATTTCATCCATCTGTTTTAATGTAATAGAAAGGACATCATTCATCGATGTTTACAATTCGTGTAAATTATTATTTGAAAATTTGTAATTTATTAACATTTTTAATATTTTTTTCTATTTTTATATCTAAGATTTTATATTTCCTTAACAATTGTTTCTAATTTTTTTTTATAATCATCAAAAAAAATTTCAATGATAAATTTACTCAAAAGTATATTATAATGATCGAAAGAGTGGATTAAGAAAGTGGAAGTGAATGAAGCCTTAGAAATGAGACATGAAATGGCGATACAAAATAGTTATATTTGTTCTTCTATTTTTATTTTTTTATGTAATAACACTTTATCATCCAATAAATAATAGCACAAATATTTCAAAAGCATGTCTTCTTATATTACATTTGATACACATGAATGATCTAGAGTAGAATTGATTGGAATGGAATCAGAAATGGAATTCTAAATCCATTCATGTATTTGAAAAGTTCATGAAATAAAATTAAATGAAATGATATTTATCAAAAATACTCTTAATTAGTAAATATAATAAATTATATCAATGGGATAAACAAATAATTTAAATAATTATCATTAATGATAATAGATTGGAATTACGACTTCGTCTTTTTAAAGGCGGAATAAAATTCTCCCACAAAACTAAAATCGTCAATTTTAACTTATAAAAATGCTTCCAAACATAGGAAAAGGAATGGAACCCAGAATCGTGATTTTATTTTGGGTCCATTCTAGCATACCAAATGTGACATTATAGTTTTAGTAGATATTGATGTCGCATGTACAGTTATATTTATACGTATTAGAGATACACATAATAGGGGTGCTTAAAATAATATAAATGCAAGTATTCGATATCAAATACAAAATGATTAGATAAATTCATTACTCACACTAATGATTGCAATAAAGGTGTAAAGTTTAATTTTTTTTTCTAGTCATAACATGAAAAATAAAATATGAAGAAATTATTTATGCTAGTTGTCCCATCCCAAGTATGATAAAAAATTATCACTACACTCATTATTTGTATAGCTCACTCATATTGTATGATGTGTGACTAAATACATAACCATTGTTTGTCGTTCTTCACAAAGGTGTTTTAAATCTGAAACAAAAAAGAAAGAATGAGTTATCTAGGTGCCGAGGCTACCCAATATGGCCACTCCAACACTCAATTTAGACTTTATACAAGAAGAGTTAAAGTTGCAATAAGTGAATAAGAGAGCATAAGGTTTTATATTCCTTCACTTAGAGGTAAATCTTAGTATTTATAAAGGAAATGGAAGAACAATTGAGCATTGAAGATATGGAGCACATTCCCCTAAGTACTTTCAAGACTTTTGAGTCGTAGGGTTGTGGGCAGTTATCACCTTTAACTGCTTTTGCCTATCCTTATCTTAAGTTGACTAGGTTAAGCAAAATTAATCAAACGGGCTTACCTAATTCTTGGGAGTAGAGCTTTGTCAGCCAGCTTGGAATGCCTTAGGCTAACATGGATATAGGACTCAGGCTCAAAATAGCCCATCAACAATAATAATATTTTTTTTGCACATTCAATTCAATATATGACAACACATGTTACATTCACAACTATTATTTTTTCTTAAAAGAAGGGTTGAAATATAAAATTGTAACCATCCTTTTCTAGAAAAGAAAAAAAAGTACATATTTTATCTCAAATGTTTCCTTACTTTTTATTTGAATTTTTAGCTTAAAAAGAAAAAAAAAATTGTACTTATCATTTGCAATGTTTTATAAAAAAGGATCTTTGTCAACCTCATCAAAAATCTATTTTGAGGGATGCATGAAACATTTGATAGGTCCATAATAATTACCTAAATAAAACATTATAATTACATATATTAAATTAAATAATATATTAAGAAATTATGATATCAAATCCTCTATGGAGGCACATAGCTAACAACCAACCCACCCACGGTGAGGAGTGGCAACTAAGGCAAAAAAATGATTTGTTGGTCATAACTCACCAAAATAGTTGAGTCATATGGTCCATTCATTATAATAAGTGGCCACCCATTGAATGGTGCAACCACCTAAGCGATAACTCAATATCCATTACTCTAAAAAACAAAAACAAAAATATCAAATCCATTATGGATTATGATAGTAATTGGATTATCCAATTTGGTTTTAATGTGTGGATGTAAAATAATTTAGTTTTGCTTTATTATTTTGATTCTTGAGGGAGATGAATCCTAACCAATGACACATTATTGGCTTTGACCGACCACCTCAAAGACTAAGGGTGATTGCCAACATTATATATATATTTTCTAGTGACGAGACAGAAAGAAGAAGCTGCTCTTACCCTTTCATAAGGTGCCAAATGGCACAGATATGGTGGACTAGACGAATCACACCTTTTGTTATAACTTCATAGATTGTAAGTTGTAACCATGACCTGAAAATGAACGTGTGCACAGGTAATCGCCACTTGGAACTTGGAGGTTGGACTTTCTTCAGTAAACTATTGACCAGATAATAAATAAATTATATAGGCAATTATTAAATATATAAGAAAATAAAATGAAATAGGAAATATTTTTCCAACAAAACGAATAATCATAAAACAATTTATTCTGGTCATTGTGAATATAGCATGTCGCTTTCTTAACTATAATTGGTGAAGTGTGGTTATAAGCCATCTATTGAGGAATATGCTGAGAATTAATCTTTTCCTTGGAAATTAAATGTGCATTTAGGGTGCTGGCCACTTATTACACATTATATATTATAAATGTTAATAAGACTTGTATAGTGTGTAATACTAATGATTTTTTTTTCCACTTAACCATCTAATGTCGACTCTTTATCAGAAGCAAATTGTGGTCTAAACAAGATTGAAGGGATATTATATATTCTAAAGTTAATAGAAAAAAAAATAGATTAAGGACTATTTAATGCCAATTTTCCTAATTTTAAAGACTTAAAAACAATTTTCAAAATATTTATGCAAGTACCAAAATGAAACAAATTCAAAAGAGATAATAGAATTTAAAGTGCTTACATACAAATGTTAGCATGAAAAGTCAAGAAATTAGAAAAGCTGTCTCAACAGATAAGATTTATATAGGGATATTTTGATAATTGGGCTTGACTCAATTAATTGCCATTGATTGATTTTTTTTACTAGTGGTGGGGCTTTGCCCTAGGGAGTTGGGCCTATTTACTTCTTGTTTGGTAAGTTTGGAACAAAAGTAGCCAGATTGATTCAATCACTTTCTTAACCCTTTTTGGTTGTCTTGCGCACTTAAAAAGCCATTTTATAGGTTTATTTACACAACTTTTGAGTTTAGAAAGCCTATTAATTTTTAGAATTGAATTTGAAGGTTTATTTATAAAGTATTAGGCTTAATTAAGTCCATTTATATTTGAAACCCATGATGAAATGTAAATGAACTAAAGGAGTTTCATCTCATTTATTGATCACCAAGAGCAATACGATAAATATCATCAAGGGGCCATCATTTCCGTTAATATCTAAAATCATTTGACGATTGAGATTGAGCCCTAAAATTTGTAAATAGAGGGTTTTCCCTTCTCATTTACACCATTATGGAGATTTAGAGAAGTGTTGTCTTATTGCTAAAATATTTTCAAGAAATATCAAATTAAGTATTTGATGAAAAACAATCGGTAACACTTAAAAGTCGTCACACATGCCTATAAGCTGCTGAGATTGTATATTTCTCTTCTCATACTTCTCCATAATAATATTCCTTTATGTATCTTCAAATCGAGACTATAAGCACATAGTCGACAATCTATAGCAAACACGCACACTAGATTTATAAAAAAAATGAGGGATGGTGCAACAGTATCTAGAACATCTCATTTTTTTGAAAAAGATGTTTGATAAAAGATATTTTTCACTATTAAACGTTTCCTTTAAAACAAAGAAGTTTTACTTAAATTGACGAATGGATATCAATGCCATTAGCGATGGTTCAATCTACACTATCATTTAAGTTTGGCCAACAATAGCATAGTTTTTGGGCAACCTTTTTGGGGCCCAAGTGATTGATAGATCAAATGGAATCGATCCAAAAAGGTTATGAACCAAGTCAAAGCTCAAGAAGAGCCAACTGGACGGGCTTCCCTACAAAGTAAAGATAAATCGTCCACCATATTTTTCTAAGTCCGTGCTCTGCTATTGAATGACACTATTCAGTCCTTTATCCATTATCTGTGGCTTTCTATTGTTTGTCGTCGTATAGTTTTTCAACTATGCTTAAGGAAATTTTTTAGAAGCAGAAATGAGAGAAAAGAAATACAAATGAGTGAAAGTAGAAATAATTGTATTTCCATTTTGTGCATGGACATGTAAGAAGAAAAATAAAGGAAATAGAGAGAAATATTTCAATTTTCTTTATTTTAATGGTTTTACTAAAGGAAAACAAAAAAAAAAAAAAAAAGGTAGTATGTGATGAAATTACTCCTATTTTATTTTACTTAAAATTATTATAAGGAATAATTTGATAATTATCTTCTTATTTCTATCCATTTCCATTAACTTCTTTTCAAAATTGGACAAAAATAGAAATAGAGTTTAAAGTGAAAACATTTCTAGCCATTTCTTTTCATCTCTACCTATTTTCACTCTTTATTTAATTTATCTAGTATAATATTTCCTTTTATTTTCCTCCCATT
Organism: Laguncularia racemosa; assembly: GCA_037954665.1. NCBI lineage: Eukaryota > Viridiplantae > Streptophyta > Magnoliopsida > Myrtales > Combretaceae > Laguncularia > Laguncularia racemosa. The sequence continues at coordinate 234,501 of JBBMOL010000013.1, read as the reverse complement.
TATTCCATTTTCATTCATTTCCTTCGGTCTAAACCCATTATTAATTTAGCTATATAACAATTTGAAGGTTATTCAGGATCCATAAGACAAATAAAAAAATACATAAACCAAGTGAATGACAGGCGAAAAGAAAGGACATTTGACAAAGAAATTTTAATGTGAAATATCCTAAATAATTAACAAATTTTCAAGCCTAATAAAACAGATTAAAGTTTGTCATAATCACATAGAGCAGTTACTTCATGATCGAGTTTCAAGATTTTTCAAAACTCTCTTGTACTTATTGACACTACATAATAACAAACTTATAAAGTTATAAGTACAAAGTTTAATGATGTAACAGGAAATAACTTGTGTAGCCAAGAAATCTTTGAAATTCCTACTCTCCAAAAGCTTGCTCTCTCTTCTTCTTCTTCTTCCTTTTTTTCTTAAAACCCCAGGGACGGCCGCCTAAATGCTAGCCACTCCTCCTACCGCTCCTATTTCGCCTCACCCTTCACCCTTTCTCTCTTCTTCCTCTTCTTGTCCTTCCATTTTGAAATCTCTCTCTCTTTTTCCCCCATAATTCTCGAATTCTTTTGAAGACTCCTTTCCCTTTTTCTTCCTCTTGAGCTTGAGATATACTCACAGAGCCTATTCCATACTTCCATTTTGTCCAAGCTTATTTAACCCGCCTTTTACAATGAATACAAACGGAACTTACTTGATTTATAGGTTTTCAGAACGCTAATTAAGATGAAGCTCCGTTCCTGTCTTTATCTGTTCATATATAGTATAGTGCAATTTCTTTCTGGTCGATGGTGATCGAAATTCATCATAGTTGTCCAGAATGATTCTTCTATTTTTATTTGTTTATCATGCTTGCTTCTAAGTCAATATACTGACCAAGAGGTTTTAAGTTAATTTTACTGATCCATCTAGGATATATTAGTTTAGTAACATTAAAATCTTTCCCACGGATATCGAATTGTCCAGCATTAAAAGACACGATGAAAAACGTATCCTCCCTTGTCCCCTACTTTACGACCATTTATTTGATACTTCGAGGTTACAGTTTTCTTCTTTCTTAGATCTTTATTTTTTGCTATATGAGTGAGATAAAAAGAACCCATAGACATATTTGTCATTGGATTAAAAAGATTTATTGAATATTATTTTTCATATATATATATATATTAATAAGGTTTTTATTTGTATAGTAATAGAAAGATTAATTTCCAAAACAACTACCATCTATGTATTATACATATTAAAAATTTTCATAAATATTATATAAATACCAATGAATTTTTTTCCTTAACATGTACTTTGTATTAAGAGGAACAAAATATTACTTAAATACAATATTCCTAAAACAAGACAAAGAGTTAACTGATTTCTCGTTAAATATTTCGTTTTGTAATTCACGCATTGTTTGTACAATAAAGATAGCAAGAGGAAATGTACTCACTGCCAGTCTCCAACTATAACTCATAATATTAAATTATAAAATATGGTAAAGGTTACTTGTAGCTATAAGTTAGTTGAAGAGTACTTAAACTAGTACCGGTGCACTTTTATAACTTCATTGAACTTTCATGGATAGGGAAAAGATATGCAACAAATATAAGAAGCAACAAAAGCACACTTTTAAAAAATGTATTAAAATTATATATAAAAAATGTAAAAAAGAATAATCAAACTAATCTACTTTATTTAAAAGTTAGTGTTTATACCATTAAATTATACAAGATTTTAACATGTACTATAAACATATAATGACCACCACGGTTTTATGATCCCAATATTATAATACTCAAGCAGGCTAAAAATTATGGCTTCATGTTCTTAGATACTTGTGAATAGTCATTATTTTTTTAATGGACTTTTAAGTTTTATATACAGCCTAGTCACTGTTGCTTGCTTTTTGGGACTATGGTTAACAAACAAAAAATATACATATATCAGCAAGACTTTTCTTGATTAAGTAATTGATGCGCTTAAGTTTAATAAAAGATTTGAATTAGAGTAATGTGCTACTTGGAATGTTTGCTGATTGTTTGTCAACGAATTAGAATGTTACAATTGTGCATGCTAAACTAAGAATAATGTCCGAATTACAAATATTTCCTTGTATTGCGATTTGATAAGCGAATCCATGTTAGATCCTCTTATCATCAACATCCAACATTGAGATACTTCTTATTCAAAGCAGAATATGCAAATCCCCAAACCCATTTTCGTCCGATGAAGCAGCAAAGAATCGTTAGAAAGATACTCTCATTGCAAGTAATGCAAAGCCTTGATGTGGCTGTGAATTCAAAGACCTCACCAGCTTGATCAAGAAGTACTCTGCATAGGGGGATGCTTGATCAATTTAATCTTGACAACATATCTCTTACACTCTTCTCCTACGTATATTGCTAAGTGGCCTTTTGGCACATCTTTAGGTATGTCATAGTTCTCACCTTTATGCAACTCCATATGTCTTCTATTGAATGCTTCAGTATTTTATTTCCCAAATTTTTGGAACTGAAAAGAGCCTTTAAGAAACTTGGCCTTGATGATGATGGGTTGTTATAACTTAGAGCAAGGAAGGGCGAGAGAGGTAGAGAAAGTGAGAGTATGGGAAGTATTTGGAAACAAAGAGAAGGTTTATATAGTGTGGAAAAATATGGTGAATTTATATAGTTTTCTTCTACTCTATCTAGAATGGACGGATGTGAAAGCCGTAACTAAATACAAACACAGAAAATGCAGCGGAAATAGGGGAATCACTAACCTCTTGCCATTGCTTAATACGGAAAGGAACAAAACCGTCAAGTCCCGGAACCTTCAAGATCTTCAGAGCATTCAAAAACTCACAAGATGGTAATGTGTTTTTATAGAATTTTTCATGCTCTGGAACCTTGAATCCAATAGCTATTTATAGAGAAACTTTCCATCAAAGTTTCCTAAAATCATGCTAATGGGTTAGTGGGTAATATGGTTGATTAGGATTAAGTGGATAGTGGGAACATGGGAATTGTAGTTAGTGGAAGTTGTGGTTTGTGGTTCTTAAAAAATAGGACCATACTTCCACCATTCCAACATTCTCCCACTTGGTCCGTATATTTTACTTTAATACCACAAATCCTTAGACTTTAAGAAAACACAATACACGAATCATGGCGATATTTTCCCTTTATTACTCGAGTAGTATCTTCCATGTATTACAATGTATCAAGTTTTCAAACCTCTTTCCCAACAGCTTAATGAATAAACCCAACGTTTATTCTAGGTCCAAACTTTATTGATATTTCTCCAAATAAACAAAATGTGCACAACAAATATGAGAAATATCTACTCTATAGAGTTTCACTAACACATAATGGAACCAAGTCCCATACTGACAACATGATCCTTAAATCTTTGTGGTGGCATGCCTTTAGTCAAAGGATCGGCTAACATCAGCTCTGTGTTAATATACTGAATGACCACTTTCTTATCTTTAACACGTTCCCTTATGGCCAAATATTTTATGTCGATATGTTTGCTTCGACTTCCACTCTTATTATTTTTAGCCATAAAGACTGCAGCTAAATTGTCACAATACATCCTAAGTGGCTTAGATATAGAATCCACAAGTCTAAGCCCTTCGATGAAACTCTTCAACCATACACCTTGTGAGGTAGCCTCAAAACACGAAACGAACTCAGCTTCCATAGTAGAAGTAGCAGTTAAAGTCTGCTTGGCACTTCTCCATGAAATGGCTCCACCGGCTAACATGAAAATGTAACTTGATGTTGATTTTCGAGAATCAACGCATCCGGTGAAGTTTGAATCAGAGTAGCCAATTACTTCCAAATCATCCGACCGTTTGTACATAAGCATGTAATCTTTTGTCCCTTGAAGATATCTCAAGACTTTCTTTGCAGCTTTCCAGTGGTCAAGTCCCGGATTTGACTGATATCTTCCTAACATTCCAACAGTAAATGCAATGTCAGGTCTAGTACAAACCTGAGCATACATTAAACTTCCAACAGCTGAAGCATAAGGAATGTTCTTCATTTGCTCTCTTTCAAACTCGTTTTTAGGGCATTGGTCCAAATGGAGCTTATCACCCTTCATGATAGGAGCAACACTAGGTGAACAATTTTTCATTCGAAATCTTTCTAAAATTTTGTTAATATATGTTTCTTGAGATAGACCTAAGATTCCTCTATGTCTATCTCGATGAATCTTAATCCCAATGACATGAGATGCATCACCCATATCCTTCATATCAAAATTTTTAGAAAGAAATTGTTTCACCTCATGTAGCAAACCCTTATCATTTGATGCAAGTAGGATATCATCCACATATAGGATAAGAAAACAAATCTTACTCCCACTAACCTTTTGGTATATACATTGATCCATGATATTCTCAACGAAACCAAATGAAGAGACAACATCATGAAATTTTAAATACCATTGACGGGAGGCTTGTTTTAATCCATAAATGGATTTCTTTAGCTTGCAAACCAAGTGATCACCATCACTAGAGGAAAATCCTTCAGTTTGTTTCATATAAACCTCTTCCTCTAGATTACCATTTAGGAAAGCTGTTTTCACATCCATTTGTTGTAACTCAAGATCAAATTGAGCTACTAATGCTAATATTATGCGTAAGGAGTCTTTCCTGGATACAGGACTGAAGGTCTCTGTGTAATCAATTCCTTCACGTTGAGTGAACCCTTTAGCAACAAGTCTAGCCTTATATCTTTCAATGTTGCCCAATGAGTCTCTTTTAGTTTTAAAGACCCATTTATTACCTATGGCTTTTACACCGTTGGGCAACGGGACAAGATCCCAGACTTCATTACTCTTCATAGAATTCATCTCATCTAACATAGCATTATACCGTAAATTTGACTCATCACAATTCATAGCTTCCTTGAAAGACTCAGGATCATTTTCAGCTCCAATATTGTACTTAGAGTCTTGTAAATACACAATATAATCACTAGGGATTACTGATCTCCTTTCTCTAGTAGATCTCCTTAAAATTGGGACAACATTTTCTTGTGGATCATGTTGCTCAATCATTTCTTGATTTTGATCTACTATGATTTCCTCAGCAATTTATGGATTTTCATTGATTGGTTGTTCAACACCTATTTGAACTCGAGGAGTGTTGTGAACAACAACCAATCTCTCACCTGATGTGGAAGGTAGATCTTGCTCATGAACTATGTCTTGAGATAGATCACTCCCACTTATTGAGTCATATTCAAGAAATTTTGCATTTCTTGATTCCATAATCCTAGTAGTGTGAGATGGACAATAAAATCTGTATCCTTTGGACTTTTCGGCATATCCAATGAAATACCCACTTATAGTCCGAGGATCCAGTTTCTTTTCTTGTAGGTTGTAAACTCTAACTTCAGACGGGCATCCCCATACACGCATATGACGCAAACTCGGTTTCCAACCTTTGAACAACTCAAATGGTGTTTTAGAAATAGCCTTGGTTGGAACTCTGTTTAATATATACACAGCCGTCTTTAATGCTTCAATCCATAAGGATTTAGGCAGTTTAGAGCTACTAAACATACTTCGCACCATTTCCATTAATGTTCGGTTTCTTCTTTCCGCAACACCATTCTGATCAGGTGAACCTGGCATGGTGTATTGGGCAACTATACCGTTATCTTGAAGAAACTTAGCAAAAGGACCTGATGCTTGTCCATCTTCAATGTATCTACCATAATACTCACCACCTCTATCGGTTCTCACAATCTTGATTTGCTTACCGCATTGTTTCTCTACTTCAGCTTTGAAAACCTTAAAGGCTTCCAACGCTTCACTTTTATGATGAAGCATGTAGAGATACGTGTATCTTGAGTAATCGTCTATAAATGTGATAAAGTATTTCTGACCTTGATTATCCATATCTGGACAACAAATATCAGAATGGATAATTTCTAATATGGCCGAACTCCTTTTGGCACCTTTCTTTGACTTGTTAGTCTGCTTTCCCTTTATGCAGTCTATACAAGTACCAAAATCAGTGAAATCTAAATGATTAAGTATACCATCATTCACCAATCTTTTAACTCTCTCTATAGAGATATGACCTAATCTACGGTGCCATAAGGTAAAAGAATCCTCATTCATAACACATCGTTTAGTACCAGCTTGTACATGCATAACATCATGAGTAGCATTATTATGTAAATTTAATAAATAAAGACCATCCACTGAAGAACCATCACCAATATGATTGGATTTATAAAATAAATCAAAACCATTGTTTGAAAAGTTAAAAGTAAATTCCGAAGGTACAAGTTTTGAAACTGAAATCAAATTCCTAGAAAAACTAGGAACATAAAAGGTCTTTTCAAGAATTAAATTAAAGCCACTCTTAAGTACTAATATGCATGTCCCAATAGCTTCCACATGCGATTCTATCTTGTTTCCAGAATAGATAAATCGCTCAGCTCCCACTGGTTTCCGCAGGTTTTGTAAACCCTGCATGGAATTGGAAATATGGATCGTAGATCCAGAATCAATCCACCATGTGTTACAATTCACATCAACCATGTTAGACTCAAAACAAACATATGAGATTAAGTTACCTTTCTTTTCAAGCCAATTTTTATGCTTGACACAGTCTTTCTTTATGTGTCCCTTCTTTTTACAGAAAAAACACTTGGACTCTTTCTTGATGTCAGCATTGGGTTGGATTTTACCCTTCCCTTTTCCTTTGACTTTGCCGGTTTTCTTTCCTTGAGTAACCATCATTGCATTTTCTCCCATCTCCAGAGTTAATCGGGCTTCCTCTTCTTCACACATGGTCAATAGATCATCTATTGTCCATTTGCCCTTATGTGTGTTGTAAGAGATCTTAAAAGGTCCATACTGTGATGGAAGGGTCGTCAGAATAAAATGCACTAGGAAAGCATCCGACATCTCAATCTCTAGAGCCTTCAAGCGATTTGTTAAATCACGCATTTTGTTGATGTGTTCTCTAACGCCTTTCACAGAAGTCAACTTAGCAGATGTGAACTTCATAATCAGGGTGCTAGCTAGAGACTTCTTAGAAGTCTTAAATTGCCTTTCAAGGGCATCTAGCAACTCTTTGACATTTTTATATTGATCCACTGAGCCACGGACATCCGCAGTGAGTTTGCTCTTAATGAACATGATACTAAGTCGGTTAGACCGTTCCCATTTCTCATGAAGATCAAACTCAGCTTGAGTGCTTTCTTCACTTAGAAGTGGCTCATCCTTAATAGTGGCATAGTCAATGTCCAAACACCCCAAATGAAAAAGTATATTATCTCTCCAAGTCTTAAAGTTTTCACTTGTTAAAATAGGGATTTCTACTTTAGTATCAGTCAAAGGTTACATAGCTGCAAACACAAACATGCTTAATTCTTAATTTGAGACTATAACATAAATCATAATTTACCAATGCAAATCATGCAATAATGAATCTAGCGACATAAAAATTGCCTGTGGGCTAAATTTTTAATTCAATAAGATTCATTCCTTATAATAGACATTATATTTCTTTTACTTCATAATCACTTTATGAGATCCGTCCTTAATAAGGCTGCTGTGGCTATACCTCAATGCTTTATGGATCATCAAACAAAATAAATGTAAAGTCTAAACATTTCTTATGTGATACCGTATAAATAACTTCGTTCAATAGAGGCTGCTTTGGCTAAACCTCAGTCAAACAAAATTATTTTTATCACTTGAGATCAGATAAATTTCCAGGAAAGACGCGTAGGTTAAACAAAAGGTCCCACTTAAAATCCAGCCTCCTTAGACAGAATTCGAACGAATTCCCAGGAAAGACGTGGAGGGGTCACATTTATCCCACGATAATGTCTCCTTAGACAAAATTAATCTGACTCAATTTAGACTTTTAACTTAATGTTTTATGAAGTTATTTAATGTCTATAATACTAAATGTGATTTCTAATAAATAATCCAATCTAAATAAGGCTGCTGTGGCTACGCCAAAATTTATTAGAATTATTTAATCACAAGACAACAATAATTGCTATTGCTAAACATCATGCAATAACTCTAAATGTACTTAAACATGAACAATATATTGCATGCATAATAAATTCGAAACATACATACAATCACATACCAATTTAAGCACCTTGAACAAATACTAAAATTGCAAAATCCTAATGCAATTTCATTAACGATATTTTAAATAATTAACAAGCTAGTGTATATAAACCATAAATTTATATATACACAAATTATTTAAAATAAATACGGAATTTAATACAAAATAAAATTCCACAAAAGTTTTTCACAAAACTGTAAGTGAAAATTTAAATAAAATTGACATGTTAAATTTCAAGAAAAAATTATTTAAGAAAAATACTAAATAATTTACTTTATTTCCAATTTAACATGTCATAAATTTTTATTTAAAAAAAAGGATAATACTTGATGTTGGCAAATAAAATCCAACATTATTACTCAATTATTATACTTGAAAATTGAGTAAAATTAAGTACAAAATTAATAAAAAATTAATTTGCACCATAAAACTCTAATTTAAAAAATTAATTTTCTCCAGAAAAATTGATACAAATAAATGTATCATAAATTTGATAAAAATTTATCAAAACCAATTTAAATTAAAATTGAATTGAAAAAGGAGAAAATTAATTTTTTCGAAATCGCAAGGCAAAGGTTTAATTACGGCTCTGATACCAAATGAAAGCCATAACTAAATACAAACACAGAAAATGCAGCGGAAATAGGGAAATCACTAACCTCTTGCCATTGCTTAATACGGAAAGGAACAAAACCGTCAAGTCCCGGAACCTTCAAGATCTTCAGAGCATTCAAAAACTCACAAGATGGTAATGTGTTTTTATAGAATTTTTCATGCTCTGGAACCTTGAATCCAATAGCTATTTATAGAGAAACTTTCTATCAAAGTTTCCTAAAATCATGCTAATGGGTTAGTGGGTAATATGGTTGATTAGGATTAAGTGGATAGTGGGAACATGGGAATTGTAGTTAGTGGAAGTTGTGGTTTGTAGTTCCTAAAAAATGGGACCATACTTCCACCATTCCAACAGGATGATGTCACATGAGTTCTCTTTTGGATGCATTTTATACTCCATGATTAAATGCCTATAGGCTATTTATAATGGGTTAAATCAAATTAGTTGAACTATTTATTTATTTATTCTTGGTTACACTTTATGAAATTTTACTAAGATACTATAAATATCCACGTGATCCAACAATTGTTTGATGGGCAAATTACCCTTTTAGTCGCTAAACTTTCTCGTTACATTACATTGGCCCACTCTATTAATTTTGTTTTCAACCTTTATTACATTCAACCATATACAGATTTTGCTCTTAGCATCTCGTTATACATCGGTAAGTATAGTGCAATAACATAGGCTTACCACTAAGCCCTATTACCAACGTACTCTTGGGTTCTAATAATAATCTTAACCCAGTTGAAATATCTAGAACACAATATTTTAATCCTCGATTTTCTCTCTCCTCACACAACGTAGCCAACTTAATGTTTTAGCTCTTTCGTTTTCGTTCTACTCTTGATAGATTGATGAAATTAACATGCAATGGTTACTCTAATAATGCTTTGCGAGATACCAAATGCATAATTTATGGCCTTTTCGAGCAAGGCGATAAGCTCCAAGAAAAATGAGGATAAAAATGAGGCATCTAAAGCTTTTTGGGTGGTAAAAGTTTCCCTTGTTTTATTTCTTTTTACTATTTATATTTTTTTTACGATGATGTACTTATCTAAGAGAATGCGAGTTTGTTTCCACTCAAAGTCTGTTATATATTGTTACCAAGTGCTACAAACTACCATCTATTGATACATGTACATGTCTATGTGATGTAATCTTGCTGCTAAAAGGGCACACGAGTAACTTTTTTACTCTTACGTTTAACATTGTATCAATCATTGTTGAGATTTTACTATAAAATTATACAAAACTTGAGTTTTAGAGCATTAAGAAAAAGCCGAAACACGAAACAGGTATGGATAGTCGACACTAAAAGGGACGATCAACTACCAAATTAGCTGCTCGATCACCAAGATAGTTTAGCTATGGCGCCTGGCGAGTCCACTAGGGCTTAGGTCCACACTTCCGACAGTTTCCTATTATATATATATATATATATAAAGTAAAATGAAGCCCATGATAAGAACTTTCCATACATACATACATATATATATATATATATTACTTGGAGACAATACGATGGAGTAAGGAAACAGGAAATTTGGAGGTATATTTAAGTGAAGATTAAGTTTCTGTCATTTTACATTTTCGGAAGGTCAATATAGCTAGTCTTTGAAAAATATTTTACATAAATACATATGATATGTCTTTGGAAGTGATTCTTAAGTCGATTCGTCAAGGCGATATAAATTTAGTGATTGTTTAGGTAGCTTTCTTTAAGCATTCATGTTTTAGTGGAGCTCGCTACACATAGAAGTTGGTTCCTTGCAACATCGACGTTGCTATATCTAATTTTCTGGTATTATTTATAATGGCCGACATAAAATTAGCTGAATTATTTTATGTATTACATACTACAATATACTTTTATTTTTATTCAAGAGACTCAATAAAAATATTATGGATATTCATACCGTCCAATCACTATTTTTTTAGTGTTGCTATTGAAGACACCATGGAGGTTCTTAAGATAAAAATGGACTTAGTAGGTTATATTGGTCAAACGTATCCTTTTACAAATGAAATGAGATTGTTTAGTTATATTTGACTTCTTCTCTTCATATGTTTTTTATTTTTTATTTTTTCACTCGAAGCATTTTATTTATTTACTTTTCGTTTTTGGCCAAGAAGCGTATTAATCTTAACATTACAGGATTGGATTATATTTGCTATGGCTACGGGCCTACGGCTTAAGGAAAGGCAGCAACATTTTATAACAAAATTTAGCAAAATAGATAATAAAAAACATTTTGTAACAAAATAATTTGCCACATTAGTATATACTGTAAACTTATACTAGCTACCACAATTTCATGATCCTAATATTATAATACCCAAGCAGGCTAACAACTATGACTTCATATTCTTGGTCTCTTATTTACTAGTGAATAGTCATTATTTGTTTAATGGACTCTTAAATTTTATATACAGCCTAGTCACTGTTACTTGCTTTTTGGGACTATGGTTAGCAAACAAAAAATATGCATGTCAGCAAGATTTTTCCTGATTAAATAATCGATGCGCTTAAGGTTTAATAAAGGATTTGAACTGGAGTTACGTGTCACTTGGAAAGTTCGTTGATTGTTCATCAGCGAATTAGAATGTTACAATTGTGCATGCTAAACCAAGAATGATGTCTGAATTACAAAAATTTCCTCATACTGTAATTTGATAGGTGGACGTGGCTCCATGTTGGATCCTCTTATCATCAACATTCAACATTGAGGAACCTCTTATTCAAAGCAAAATGCAAATCTCCGGACCGATTTACGGTCGGCAGTGCGGCGAAGAATCGTTAGGAAGACACTTTCGTTGCAAGGAATGCAAAGCTTTGATGTGGCTGTGAATTCGTAGACTTCAGCAGCTTGATCAAGAAGTGCTCTGAGTAGGGGGTGCTTGAGCAATTTAATCTTGACAACAAATCTCTTACACTCTTCTCCCACATATATTGCTAAATGACCTTTTGGCACATCTTTAGGCATATCGTGTTTCTCACCTTTTATGCAACTCCAAATGTCTTCTATTGAATGCTTTAGTATTTTATTTCCCAAACTTTTGCAACTGAAAAGAGCCCTTTTAAGAAACCTAGCCTTCATGGTTTGGTATAACTTAAAGCAAGGAAGGGGGAGAGAGGTAGAGAAAGTGAGAGTATGGGAAGTATTTGGAAACAAAGAGAAGGTTTATATAGTGTGGAAAAATATGGTGAATTTATATAGTTTTCTTCAACTCTATTTAGAATGAATGGACGGATGATGTTACACGGGTTCTCTTTTGTAAATATTTTATACTTCATGATTGTGCAGCTATAGCAAACGAACATGATAAAACAAGAGAATAAAGTACAATTGCGTAACCATATTTTGTTTCGGGAATAGAACGTTTTCATTTTCTTTTTTTCAATATCTATCAAGTTCTAAACTAATTATTGAGATTGTTTAAATTTTTTAGTTATTTTAAATATCATTTTTTTTTCTTATAATTTCAAATATTAATTACATGTTACAATAAATAAGATAATATAACCTCATTATCTAAAGGTTTCATGTGGATTATAGAATAAATACGTGGGATCGAGATCTTAACATACTGGAGATAAGAGACAAGAGCACGTTATGGGTGAAATTTATAAATGCACAAGTTGTACTTATGGGATGAAAACGTCTTTCTCTGAATAAAATAAATAGAATGAGGTTTTAATATATATGTTCATGTTGAATGAGATCGCCATCAGAATCAGAGATATTCCGTCCATATTCAGTTGAAGGGTTGCAACTTGCACAAGGAAGAGTAATTTGCGTTTCCTAGCTCCGCAGTATCGTCCTAGCACAAGATGGCAAGCCAAATTCCCACTTAAACGCTAACAAGATTTAACTGCTTGTTTGGTTAATTTCATGAAATAGAATTTTACAGAATTCGATTTGCTCTTATAAAACATGTGTCCACTACTTTCAATGCCTTAAAATCTTATTATCCAACCGTGGGATCTCATTAAAAATAAAAATAAATGAAGTTCTATGAGATTATCCTAACAAGGCTTAGAGGCTAAATTAAAAAAGACCTTACCTTTTCGAAAGAGAAACTATGGTTAGAAGCATTTACGGAATAATTTTACATATTTTTTCATGAATTCTTATCATGGATGGATATTGTGAATTTCTTTGATATGTGGTAATGATACATTAGATAGAATAAATGGTAAGAAAAATTACCATGATGTGAATTATGAAGAGGAAGTCATATTACAAATAATAGGTAACTTACAAATATTAGAACAATTGATTTCCAAAGCTCATAATTCCTATTCGTACTTTTACTTCAGAATTTTTCATAATTTACATAACAACAATAATTTTTCTCTAATATCAAAAACATCATATCATATATTCCAACAATAAAGGTGTTGTACAAATTGTAATTGAAAGCAACTCAACAAGAGAAATTAGGTCCGAAACTGTAGGAACTGAAACTTCAGTCAGTTAAAAGAGGGGTTTGTAGCAGCCTATGAACTACAGGGGCAAGCTTCATGGATGCCGTTTGGTCGGGTTCAAAGAAAGGGGAAACCATTAATAAAGAATCGATATCAAAAAGCAATGCCAGCAAATGTTGTGGCAATAAATGAAACCATCATTGTGAGCCATAATGCAAAACACATTGTACGGGGAGGCCCAGTGGCAATGGATAATGGTGAAGTTATTGCAAGGGGTTGACTGGATTTTGGAATGATCATTGGTTGGGCTAAATATTATTTAGGGAAAATTTGCAAACTCATTATCTATATTTTATTTATTTATTTTTGACAAACATTAGACCTATGTTCTATCATTATTTGTTCGGATTAATTAAGAGGCACATGTTTGTTTTGTTTGTTTAACAATAATACTATTAAATATACTTAATTAAATGATTTAGTAAAAAATTACTAAAAAACAAACTATTAATAATTATAGGTGTAATTTTATTTATCTCTGGCCAACACTTAGCTATAAGGTCACCAGTAACGACCTTATCAATGTGGTAGGTGAACAATATGTAGTGGTGCAAGACCTCTCTATAATAGTAGTTACCTACCTACCACAATGAGATTTAACAAGATAAAAGAAAAAACAAGCAAAAATCCGCCAATTTAGAAGTTAGGTTACATAATCCACTTGTAGCCTTGTGTTTTCATTTATCTTTTTTTTTTTAATGTTATAGTAGTTTATACTGGATAACACTATCCTAGGGGAATTATACTACCATATGAAGTGGTAGGCATCCACACATCACCATAGCTAGGTTATACAAACCTAATTATGGCTATAAAGCATAGTCTACCATAATAATATGGCCACCACTAGCCACTTCATGGCCAAGGGGCTGTAGCCACCCCTTGTGGGGAGTCATAAGACCCTTTTCAATGCTAATCAGTTGTATTAATTAGGATCTATTTTATTTTTAGCTTTTTTTTTAATTGTTTGTATTTTTATTATTTATTAAATTATTTAATTAAATACATTTAATAATATTATTTTATTAACATATAGTGATAAAATACAAGTAATCTATTTATAAAAAAATAAAATTTAAATCATAAAAAAAAACTTTGTATTTTTCCCCAATTACTAATTGTTGGGACTTTCGCGGATTCAAAATGAAACTATGATGAATAACGAGGGAATCGCAACGTTTTTAACTTTTATGGAAAATCAAATTGTTCTATCCTCATAATAATGTACAGATACCCATGATATTTCTTACGTCTTGTATCATTTATGTATAGTTGAGAGATCTCTGTTAACAAATTAATAGGAAAATTATGTAAAATCATTCCATGATTTTTCTTATTTTATAATTTTCTCTTTAAGTTTGTAATTTTAAAAAAAATATTTGTACTTTTCTTTTAAATTTTCATATGAACGGAACCGTTGCGGCATCCAGTTTCACAATACTAATGTCAAATGACTCAGGATATGATGTGCCTAGGGTTTCATCCTATATTGCTCTGGAATCAACATTAGCATTACTCTTCTAAAGAATGGACCAGCATACGTTGTGTATCTTGCAATAATAAACTAATAACAATGGCGGAAGAAAGTAGATAGAATCTATTTTTATAATCTTTTACTATTTGTTATTTATGACAGTTATGTTAATGGTCGCATAATAAGCAAAACTTTGATAGAAAGGCTTTATTAGAATTAAATAATACGCCATTTCAATTATTTCATTTGGACTCCAACTCTTTCCCCCCCTAAATATCCACAATTAGCCTTCCATATTCATGTTGATTTGAGAATTGATATATCAATAGTACTCAAACTAGGACTACGAAAATATATGGATTCTTTTTTATTTCTTTAGAGGAAGAGGAAAACAATGCTTATGTTGATTTACATCAAACATAAATCGAGTATGGAATTACTTAATAATAAGCTACTTGAACCCAATACATATGAGTGATGAATATTTCAAATCGTAGAAAAACAAAAATGAAAGTCTAAATAGGTGAGTTGAGATTACCTTTAAGTTGAGAGAAAATGAGTGGCAACAAAAAGAACATGAGAGATAATAAAGAAATAATGAAACTTGAGAGAGTATGATTAGTAACAATACATTGGGAAGAAAATGAGAGGTAGCAAACAAATGAATGATATAATATGCTTTATTTATTTATTGTTCTTGCAATGGGTAAATTGGCTTGGACCATGAGTATGTGCCAAGTTAAAAATAGTATATTTTATTATGTTTAATATTATTAACTAAAAATTTATATAAACTAAATATAGGATATGTTGAAACTCATATTTTGTATACCCTAAAGTATAGGCTTATAACAAATGCATACTTTATGAGAATAGATTTTCAAAAATTGAAATGGAAATCTATTTTATGACTTTTGATATCTATCCAATTGAATCATGCTAAGAATAGATATTACAAGTCACATGTATATATAAATAGCATTCAACTATCAATAAAGTTTTAACACGTGGTAATATTTGTAAAACATGGATTTTCTTTTTTTTTAAATAGCTATTATCACCATCATATATTTGAATATAGTTGGTAGTTATACACTATTTATATATACATGTAATGTATAGTACACAATAGATCTTATTTCTCGCTAGAGTAAGTTATGTAGTTTTTAGGTTTTGGCAAAGTTACCCATTTTTCTCTAGCATTAACTATATCTTATATAATTTTTTAGTTTATTAATTTGTCAATATGCTTTAGTTATGAACTCTAAATACGGGGCTAAAGTTTAACATACCATGTAATTATCAAATCCACGCTAAAGTAAATCAGTTTATTTTAATATTTATAACATTTATTTCCTAAAAGTTAACTTAATGGATAAGCTATAGGAAAATATAATTTTCTTCGGTGCAGATGTTCATCATTTTATTACTTAGACGTATACATAAATTTTCCAAAATTTATGATGTAAGAAATGATATTATTAACAATATTGTTGTTTTCAAGCTTGCATGGTTTTTAGTATTCATACGAAATACATGCCCTACGAAGAAAGGCACGTATCTGCTGTTTTCAAGCTTGCATGGGATATTACATGTGAAGATATGGCAATGCATTAAAATAATAAAGACGTGGAGTGATTTGATAGTCCCTTTGATGTTAATGTTAGTTTTTCCACTGGAATTGAGCACACAGATTTCGGCTCTAGAGATGTAAGGTTTCCAAGGATATTTGGAGATCCGAAGGACACATCATCAGACTCTATGCAGCCAACAGATTTCCCGAAGATGGGCGGTTCCAATGTCGTTTGCAAACATATATATAATATATATATATATAATTTCTGTATTTTTAACTAATTATATATTGATATTTGTAATAATAGAATAACTTTCTGTGTATTATTTTTATCTAAGTATTTAAATATAATCGATAAATATATATTTAAAATGAAAATTTTGAAACAATAAATATTTATCCCTTAATATTAGTGGATCTCTCTTACATGCTCTACCAATCTGGCTCACAAGATGTTTTATTTATTTATTTATTTTAATTTTGTGGGAGTTATATTTGTGTAGTAGCACCACGAGTGTAGTCCCCCTTTCGATCTCTCTTGTCGATTTCCCAATGTAGGAGGATACCTTTATATTTAAATCAAATCTATGAGTTGGAACTTATATGAAGCTCATAAATTTTGGGGAAAAAAAACTTATTATATTCACACAAACCACTTTAATATCCTTTTAGTATCACTTTGTAATAGTCGCTTTCTTAGTTTTTTTTTACCTAAAGAATTTAAAGAAACGATCCATCTTACATAAATAAAATACTTATAGGAGTTTTTCCATATACATTTTTATCATAGTAAAATATATATTATATATAGGCATATATTATACTACGTAAAGTATGATACATAATTTGAATTAATTACAACACATAAATATAAAATAAAGTGTGTTAGAATATAATATAGTATATAATTAACATATTAATTCTATAATAGATTAAATAATAGTATAATATGTATAGTATGTAATAAAATACATATTGACCAATGAATTCTGGTAAAGAATATCCAAATTTGTAGTTATATTGGATATCCATTTTGACTCGAAATTTTATAAAATGTAAATTCCTCAACAAATCTTGAAACCCTTTTCCGAAGGGGAACTAGATGATTAGGGATGGAAATTGTCCAATTTCAACCCCAAAGATTTAATAGTATGGAATATATTTTGGTTTTTGCAAAAAAAAAAAAAAATGGTTAGTTTTAGTAAATTAAAGATCATAGATTATGGGCTTCCCGATCACCATCCAAAAATTTCCATCGTTTGAAGGGAATAATTGAAAAAAGTTTCATGAGATGACTTGAAGTAAAAGTTGTCCAGTTTAGGTCCTGAAAAACTAACAAGTATTGATTTTTTAATTTTTGCTAAAAAAATACCAGTTTTAATAAGTTGCGGACCATGGTTTTAGGCTTTCAAGGTCACCATCCAAATTATTGAACTTATTGAAGGGGAGTAGCTCAGTCGGTCCTATTAGGGAACAAAATTTTGCTATATCAAGGATATTATAATCATATTTGTCGATCTATTAAAATATATTGCGTGTAGAATTCAATTTAAGGACGGGAACATACAAAGAAAATGAAAAACTTGTTATAAAAGATTGCATATCATATAATGTATTTTAACAGGTTGGCACAATTAGGTTATAGTATCTTTGATACAATAAATTTTTATCTCCTATTAGGTGATTTGAATAGAAAATATCCCAATCTAAATCATGGAATCATGACTATGGATTCATTTCAAAATTTACTAAAAATTTCCACTTTTATCAAAATCATGCATCATGGCTCATCATTAGAAAGTCATTCTTCTAAATCATGGAATCATGACTATGGATTCATTTCAAAATTTACTAAAAATTTCCACTTTTATCAAAATCATGCATCATGGCTCATCATTAGAAAGTCATTCTTTTAAGGGGTGTAGCTAGAGAGATCATGTTAGATGATTTTAAGCAAAAACCATCGAACTAGAGTCGCAAAAATTCAAAGCTATAGATCATCAATTTTAATAAGCTATAGATTGTGGTTTTTGCCTTCTAAAATTCATCCTTAGTATTCCCATTTTTAAAAGGTGAATAGCTAGGGAGGTCGTATTAGATGATTTAGAGAGAAAACATCCGATCTTGGTCCTAAGAAACTCACTAGTATAGGTTTTTAAATATTTACTAAAAATCATCAATTTTTGTAGGTAACTAATGATTTTTGGATTTCCACGATGACCACCCAAAGTTCCACCTTTTGAAGTGGAATATTTGGAGAAGTCTCATTAGATGATTTATAGTAAAAAAATATCTAATTTGAGTTGTAGAAACCTCGAGTGTGAATCTATTTCCTATAAAATATGACAACATAAATGCAATCAATTTAACTAACAATCTTGTACACTATAGTAGAACTAAAAGTATTAGAATTATACACCATTTTAATCATGATCATGTTCATAATGAAGATATATACACAGAATATGTCAATATAAGCTTCATCTAGCGGATATATTCACTAATCCACTTTTATGAAAGACATCTATTCAAAAAGAAATCAATGTTCCATATCCTCTATAAAGCGTTATGGCAAAGATTTTCACAAAATTCTTTTAGTCTACAAGTCAAGCTATTCTAAAGAAGCTACAAATATATATATATATATATATATATATATATAATCTCTACATGGTGTACCAACTACTTGTAAAAGAAATATAACACATGTATGCTTTTGTGAGAATTATGCAAGCTGCAATTCCAAGAATAGTAATATGATGATTTCATTTGAATTTTTTAACTTTTGAATATTATCTTTTTATCTCTAGTATTTAATGTAATGTAAAAGGGTTTATGTCATTTTAAATTTAATATTAAGATTACTTGCCTAATTAAGTGTACTAAACTAAACTGCAAATAGTGAGCTATTTTTTATTCTTTTTTCACCTAAAAATCAAATGCCTTGACACCATCTTCTCTTTAATTCGGAAACTTAAAGTCTTAAAACCCTAGATCATGTCTATCTAAGCCTCATCCTCTATTACAAAACTCCAAAACCCTTTTTCAACTTAGGAAGCATTATAATATCATCCATTTTGCTCCAACCAAAACCTTTAGTAATAGCTAATTCTTTGATTAAACCTATAAGATCCAAAAGAAAACAAGTTACAAAACTTGCTGATTCAAGCAAGTATAAAGATGTGGACTTTTAGTTTTTCATTGAGTTCAAAGAACTTAAGTTTCCATCAAAATAGTGGTGTGGATGGAAGAATCCTTGATTTTGAGTTCCTACACTAACATTTTAGCCTCTACACTAAAGCAAACAGGTGGGCACATGGTTCTCACTCTAAAAGAGTAAGTTTATCTCAAAGTTGTGAGCAATTTCTATAACACCATTATAGTAGAAGAGAAGTCCAAGCTAAGGTTTTATCATGGTGGCTAGCAATATGTCTTCATTGCACAAGACATTATGGAAGTAGCTGAAATACCAACAATAGAGAACTCAGTTCAAGCAGTAGAACAAGTTCTCTATGAGCACTTCATGGAGGACCTGGAGCTATATATAGCACTTACCTAGAAAGCAATTTGCCAAGAAACCACATGAAGCACCTCCATGGGATTGCGATGCATAGATGACATATATCTTGTTAAAGAACTTCGATAGACCTCCTGTCGAGTCTAATTTTTGAATTCCCATTCCTAATCCGATCTAAGCTAGACCCTATGCTCATCTAATCTAGATCCTCGACTTGAGTTAGGAATTTCGTTTAATTTTTGGAGTCGCCACCCAACTGTTTGTTGGGAAAATTGAATTAAGACTAAAGGAGCGGATTAGTCTTAATTTGGACCACTAGTCGTCGTTCTTTCCTCTTCTCGTTTTTGTGAAAAGAGGAAAAGGGAAAACCAGAGCTTCTAAGTCCGGAGGCTAACCTATTAAAACCTTTACGGTTACCACCTAATCTCCCAAAATTGTTTATCTTTAGAAATGTGTTTCATTTGTGTTTCTGTTACTTTTTATTATGTTTGAGAATTATTTTGAGAAAATGATTTTTCTTTATTTTAGGGGTTGACCCGAATGGGTGCCTATGTACCTGCTATTCAGGATCAAACAAGCCGTAGTTCGCTTTTCTGAAAACCTTTAGATTTGTTGGTGAATTTTAATTTTGAAATTTCTTATGATTTATGTCTTTAACATTTTTTGGAATTTTTCTAAAAATTTCTAAGCCTAAGCTTTGATTTTATTTTGAAAATGATTTTTTTTGGGAAAACATCAATTTTTGATTTATTTGAAGAAAAAGATTTTTCTAGGTGCTAAAACTTAATTTTTCTTCTATTTTCATAATTTTTAAATTTTTATTAATTTTCATGATTTTTATGATTTTTGTGATTTTTTATAAGTTTTTGTGATTTTTATAAATTTTTGTAATTTTTATGCTAGAACATTTTATCCTAAGTTATTATCTATCCTATTTTGAAATCTAAAGTTTTATTATTATTTTTCCTAATCTTTTTATTATTTTATTCTATTTTTTATTTTTTATTCTTTTATTATTTTTTACATTTTATTTATTTTATTATTTTTTTTACATTTTTCTTAATTCTAGAAAAATCTAATTTCTACATTTTTCCTATTTATTGAAAATAAAACAAAAAAAATAAATAAATGACTAAACAAATAATAAATAATAAATAACAAATTCGGAATAAATAAATAAACCAAATAAATTAATTAAATAAAATAAAAAAATCCTAAAAGATCCGACTTACCTGGATCCGGGTCGGTGCGCAGGTCAAATCGGGTCGGGTCGGGTCGGATCGGTCACGGCGGCGAGGTTGGCTCGTTCACGGCGTTCCGGCGGTCGTTTGCGGCGGGTGAAGTGTCGAATCCTAGCTTCTTGAGGGTGCTGAATCCGATGGTGGTGGCGGCTTACTCCCAGAACGTCTCCTTACGGCGGCTCAACTCCGATCGATGGTCGCGGCTCCAAGCTTCTTCGGCGTACTCCGATTTGCTCCTTCCTCTCTCTTTCTCTCTCTTTTTTTTCGTGCCCTGGCTTCCTCTTGTTCTCCTCTATTTATAGGCACCTCGAACTCCTCTTGGATAAGCTCGAATCGGCCGATTTAGATAAACCCATATTTTTCCGTTTCTTAGATTCGATTTTATCCCGGCGATTTGATGTTAATCTCTTGTGTTCCTTTGGTTTATCTGATGGATTTGGCCTTATCTTGACTTTAATCTAGAAGATTAAAAAGAAAACGGCCGATTTCGCCTTCGTCGGACTTCTGTCGGATTTTTTCCTCCGGCTGGGCTCGCGAAGAAGACGATCACGCGCGACGCGCGTGACTTCCCTCGGCCAATCACATGCTGCCACGTGGCAGCTCCAGGGAAAAGAACGAAAAATTTTTGCCGAGCGCCTGCGGGGGGGATTCGAACTCGCGACCTTCAGCCTTCACACGGTTCCCATGCGCACACACGAGCCAGCTGAGCTGGCCCAATTTCCCGATTTTATTTACATCGCAAATTGTACATATGCGATGCAATTTTTTTATTTTTTTGTATTTTTTTGAAATTTCAAAAATTTGTAAAAATTATTTATTATTCATTATTGCTATTTCTAAAATCATTTTTCAAAATTGAAGTGTTTTCCTATTTATTTTCATTTTTTGGATATTTTTATTATTTATGCTAAATTAAGGAAAAATTGGGAAAAATTAGGAAAAATTGAAAATTGATTATTATTGAAAATTATTGATTCCCAGGGCAAAAATGGGGTGTTTACACCTCCCATTTATCATTTTGAATTATATGATTGATGTAACAATTGAGGCAAAAATGCTTTGTTAAGTATGCCTCATAGTAGAACTCTAGATCATGAGTTATTAATGAGATTCCAAGGAGTGCTATTGATGTGCCTCAATTCGAGAACTGAATTTAAACACAATCAAGAAGGAAAATGAACTAGGTTTTTGTTTAAGATTTTCGGATTTAAGATGACATGAACAATATCCGAGAATATTATACACTAAGAAAATTGAAGTATGATGTACAAATCAAGATAGTCAGATGTTCACTAAAATCCTATAATTAATAAGAATAAGATTTTGAAAGAGCAAGACTTGAACATATAGAAATCATGATTAATGATCTAATAATGTTGTAACACATAAGAAAGTCATAAGGGGCAAATTTTGTAATTAAAATAAATAACAATACATAATTTATGAAAGTTAAACAAAGACATCTTTCGAATCACATGCAAGGCATTGCTCGAATCTTATAAGGTTCATCCAAATGCCATGGATGTGACATTCAAACAATCTCATGCTAAAAGCTCATGTCACAATTATTAAAGGCTTCAACAATACATCATGAAGAGTTCATTTGAATGAAGTTTAGTTGAAACAAACCCTGTTAAATAAGAGCCACTTTGTTTGAATGGCATGTTGTATCCTTTGAATGAAGTGATTTAGAAGCAAACTTTAACACTCTTGGAGGCACTTCATCAAGTGCAATTGGTGGGAAGTTCTAATGGAATGTGTAATGACCTAGAACTTGGAATGCTACAGCTCGCTACGTGTCTCTATAGTGTAGCAACACGTTAAGGCTTTCTTACACCCTCGTAACTTCAAACCTATCTAACTTCCAAATTCAATTTACCATTTATAACTCCAATAAATATAAACAAATGATTCATAGGCGAATCATTCTAACAATAATTAATTAAAAACAAACAATAATCTCAATGTCGATTACATTTTCTTTTTTAACTTCCATTATCATAAAATACATAGTCATGGGTAAGAATATCTAAACACTCTCTAGGCTCTTAACTAAAACATCTCCAAGTTCCCTAATAATCTTTTAGATATTCTCTCACTACTCATCTCCATAATAGTAGTAATAATCTCTCTTATTCTCGCCTTGGTAGTAACAATATACATTTCCATACTCATTATACTCAACATATTCATTGTACCTACCTATAGCTAAAAAAGAAAAAGATTTAAGCCTAGGCTCAATACATGAGCCATAAGCACACACACATGTTAACCAGATCACATCACAAACATATAGGGATGCAACATCAATATCATAAACAATCCATTTCCTTTCTTTGACTTAGCTATTAACCATTAGAGGGGTACTCAAAACTCCACCTCACCATATATATATATAGTAAGTTGTAGTTTGGGAACTACCACTATGGGCTTCATCTAACCCTAAATTTATCCCAAATCATTTCAGTTAAGACTCCACTAATGACAACGTTGTATACCAATCATTGGAATACCCTCTAAAGATCTGTTACTATAGGCCCTTAAGCCAAATCAATTACAAACAACACATATATTTAAATCCAATATCCAATTAAGTTCATTTAGATTACTAAGTTAACAATCACAAGTAATAAACATGATAAACACGTACCTGCAAGAGTGATTTTATGTTCTGTTTGTCTACAACTAACAAGATTCTCAAAACCTATCATGAAATAGCAATTGATCCATAGTTCTACTCTATAACAAGGCCTTCACTAGGTCACTTAACTAAGAATTAGTCATCTATTTTCCCTTCCCCAAATGTTATCATAAGTAATATTGACTTAGAATTGAAATAAAACTGAAATAGAAAGACTAAAGGAGTGTTCTTAGACAACACGGTCATGTAGAAGAATATGAGTAGAAACACTACCGTGTACATTACTATGTACCTTACTATACAAAAAGCCCCCTCAGCACACCCAAGTACACGGTCATATACTTAGTCGTATACTTTAACATAGACAAGTACACGCTCGTGTTATTGGCCGTATATCCCATTAGTACACAACTCCCTCTCCAACTCATCATAGGAAGGTACACATCTGTGTACCTGACCATATATCCCTTTGTTTTGAAAATTTTCCTCTTCTTCTTCTCAAATCAGTATCCTAATCCCAATTTCTATGTATCCATAACAAATTAATTCGATTCAATTGCTAATTCTACACTTTTATGCAAAGTATAAACACTTACTTGCTTAGATTAGTGGTTAGAGTCCCAAGATTGCTTAATCTTATATTTATATTTGTTTTAACTCACCCTTTGTTTCAAATTCTAATAACAGGTCACCTACTAAATATTCAAGCCTAAGAACTCGAAATCAATAAGTCATATAGTAATAACCTAGGCCCTTACCTATTGGAAACATGTTGATCTTATACAATTCCATCAAGTAAAACTATGTGTATCCAAATACATTCTTGAGGTTTCAATTGCACAAATGGGAAAAGAGGAGACAACAGGTAAATTGGGGGTTTAAATACCTTGATCGTAAAAAGATTAAAATGCCCCCACACTTAAAACCTTATTATTTTTCTTACCCGTATGTTATTTTACTTATACTACATATATATAATAAAATGTGCTTGATGCAATCTATTATAGTAGCATCAAACCTCTCATGCTATTAAACTTACACTACCAAGCTTATGCTTTCCAAGGACATTATATGTGATCCATATGCTTCCAAGTACACTTAGTCTTCCTTACTAGTTGGGTTGATCAAAATCATCTCAACCAAGTTGTTTAGATCTATAGTTCAGGCTCTAGCAACGTGACTGGTTGAAGCTTAATTCCCATCATTACCCTAAAGTTCTAGATTTTCCCACAATTAGTTGCAAGTTCTTCTTCTATAACATATATAGATAAGTCTAGTATGTAGAATGTAGCCAACTAACCCATAATCCCTTAGAGTTCTTAAACTTGCACTACGAAGCTTATGCTTCCCAAGGACATTGTATGTGATCCATATGCTTCCAAATACACTTAATCTTCCCTTGTAACTAAGTTGATCAAAATCCTCTTAACCAAGTAGTTTAAACCTACAATTCTAGCTCTAGTAATGTGATTGGTTAGAGTTTGATTCCCATCATTACCCTAGAGTTCTTCAAGATTAGCCCACAATCAAGTGCAAGTTCATCTCCTAGAAAATACATAGATAAGCCTAGCTTGGTATGTAAAATGTAACTAATAACCCATAATCCCCTAGTAGCTCTATTTTATAGGCATTGCCTCTAATTTGGTACAAGACTTTGAAGGGACCATTTTGTTATTACCTTAAAGAGTTTTGATTACAACAAGCTACCATGTTAAGTGTTTACCAATCATTTTAATTAATCCATAGAAAAAGTGAAAGATTTGAATTGAGAAATAGTAAGAAGTGTTATGTTCTCTCTTAAAGTGTTTTGATGATAACAAAATGTATTAAATATTTTTAATGAAGTTCATTTAGTGTACATGAATAATTATATTTATAATTTGACTAAAAGTTAGAAGGCTAAAGCATAAATGAAGGAAAGCTATATTGTTTTTAATCACTCAAAAGATAAGTCAGAAGGTGTTGCTGTTACGAGTTCATATAAACATAAAAACTTTATATATAAATGAACTCAAAAGATAAGTTAAAAGGTATTGTTGTTATGGGTTTGTATAAATTGAGCAGCTTTATATATCAATGAACTCAAAAGATAAGTCAAAAAGCTTTGTTTTTACGAGTTCGTATAAACATAACAACTTTATAAATCAACATAAGTTGGTTAACTTTCAATTTCGAAGACCCAGCTCTAGTTATTGAATATATTTGGGTAATATGTTCAATTCATTTCACTAAAGTAAGAAAAATATCCATAAGGATCTAAGTGATTAATTTGGAATTAAGATTAGATAATATATTCAATTTGCTTCACTAAAATAGGAAAAATATCTATAAGGATCTAAGTGATTAATTTTTGAAATAAGAGATTTAGTTAAATCATGATTGATTTCGTATGTTTGGATCTACTACAAGAAAGATCAATATTAAAAGGATTATGTCGGATATTTTAAAGATCACATATTTTTGGAATTTAAATTTGAAGAATTCTTAGATGTTCCTTAAAATTAGCGAGTGATTGATATCGTCAATAGATTTTGTGCAAATGATATATATCATGGTGGAAGGATGTATCTGGACTATTTTCAATGACAATTTTGACATAATTTCTATAATATATTATGAAGATATCAAATTTAAGTTTTATCCAGCAGATATCTACAAATCTCTTAGGATATTTCTCAAACATTCAAACCAAGATCATAGCAACAAACTTTCTAATTAAAGACAGATCAATGATATACCCATTACTCTTTTGTGAATAAATAGAGGTGAAATCCAAAGATTGAAGAGATAGAAAAAACAATACAATATTATTTTATCAGAAAAAGAGAGTTATCAAAACTCAAAGACTAACTCATAAGCTACTATATCTTTTAATATTTTCATATTACACTCGAATTAATTTTTGGAGAATACAAATTCTCATTTCCTCATCTATTTTTTTATAATTCTTGAAAGCTAGATATGTGTATTAGTGAGAGGTTATTTGTAACTTTGTAAATTTGTGAATAGCGTTAAAGATAGGCTAGTTAGGTAGAGCTGGGTATTTTTGAAGCCAAGGTGTTGGTAAAACAAATGTAATATCTCAAATTTATTTTAGATTAATGGAATGATACCAATGTGGAAAATCGGATCCCAAACAATAAAGCTAGAAGAGATGACTAACGCTTAAGGTAGAACCTTTATAAATAGTATTCCCGATTCTCTTATCTCAATCTTTTAATTTTTATTCTATAATAGCTTGTAATTATTTATAAATATTTATTTTCACTCCATAATTAAATTAAGTAGTCAAATGAGTTGTTTTTAACTAGCAAAATTTTTTAAATCAACAAGTAATCAATTCACCCATTTCCTCTTGATTGCTTAATTCAGGACCACCAAGAAGTTATTAGAATACACTCACAAGAAATTCAAAAGTACCTAGAACATATCCAAGTAGATAAGAAAGAAGTTTGTTGAAAGAAAGTTTTCATTAGCTTTTCCAAAATAACTTGTTCAAGAAAGTTCTACTAGTAAAGGTAGAAGATTTTTTTTTAAATTTCTAATTGCAAATACATAAGATTTCTTAGCAAGGGACAAGTTTGTTATTATAGGTTAAGACCTCACTCTAAGAATTAGATATATTTGAGAAATATATCTAATCTATCTATTACAATAAATTATTTAAGAGAATTATTTAAAGGTTATCTAAGGAGTTTGTTTATTGTAAGTTTTAGAAGAATTCTAAAAGATAAAGATGAAGGTGATGAGGACTCACATTTGAATTTCTATAAGAAATTATGAGACTTTTTAGAAGAACAAGTTAGAGTAATTTGACACTAGAAACTTGGAGATATTTAATTTTAATTAAAGATAAGTTTTAACTAAACTTTTAGTGTGGACATTTGCAAAAATCACAAGATTGTTGGAAGTTCAAATTCAAATACCAAGATCATTGGTTTTACTACATCAACTTATTCATCATAATGGCATCAAAATATGAAGATAACATTCAAGAGATATTTTATAGATTTTTGGAAGGCCACTACATTATATAACAATTGAAGAAAGAGATTATAAGAAACCAATTAGAAGACTGTAAAACTAATAAATAAATAAAACAACATATGAGCGAAAGACAATAAACATTCTTTGATTTGAGCTACTTTCTTCTTATCTAAAATTATTCTTCAAAAGTAGAACTCTAGTTCTACCTAAACAAAACACTTAGAAAATTTTACTTGTTTTACCTTAATTGATTTGATTTTCTTGAGTTAAAACAATTAGGAGAAGGGATGAGGATTTTATATATTTATATAGTTCTTGCGTGGGGTAAAAGCATGAGATATAATAAAATTAAGCTTAGTGCTTGTACAATTTTAAATTTTTATACTCTCGAATAGTGGAACGATCGGTATCAACGACTAGATCCTAACATTGAGCTAGAAGAGGGGATTAACTCACTGGGAGAAACCAACTTTAATTCATGAGCCTAATCTTTTGAACCCTTTGCTAATACTTTCTTACATATCTGTAACGCCCCAAAACTTGGAGCATTATAACCCATCACGTGTCACTATTATCAAACGATACACTAAAACTCTAAAAGTCCGTTATACTTCAAAACCTACTCATATACATTATCCATCGTATTACTATAACTATAATAAAAGGAATGACTCACTGATGAGTCATTCCAAATGTCATTATTTAACAACAAAATCTCAAGCTGTAATTTGTCTCTATAACTTCAATTTAACCATAAACATGCATTTACAAATGTTCATAATTCTTGTCACTCTTCTTCCACATAGCAATAATGTTCTCTTCCCATCTCATCCATGTAATATCCCACTAAGTTTTTGTTCTCATTATACTTTAGTTGTTTGTTATTTCCGCCTGCAGCTAAAAAAATATAGGAAGGGGGGTGAACCTAAGCTTAATACGTAAGTACCACACTCACATGCACATGACATACCACATTAATATCACATGCATATATGCAACATTTATCCACAACTCATTCACAATTCAATTTACACATAAATACCAAAATGAATTATCACACATAAGGTACTCATGACCCCGATACACACAACATTTGTCTTAGTGGGAACTACCTCTACGGGCTTTGTCTAACCTTAATGGGAACTGCCACTATGGGCCTCATCTAACCTTAATCTACCTCAAATCATTTCAATACACGGCTCCACTAAAGATAATAGGGCATATCGATGATCGAGGTGCCCCCTAAGGATCTACCATTGCAGGCTTCTAGGCCAAGCTAAGCACAAACAACATATCTCATTCAACCAATAACACTATATGACTTCATGATACCACTTAATTCACATTGCATCTTAGCATTTCATTATTCCATATACAACTCATTAGATAGCTTCTTAATAATCACACACAACAAACAAAGTAAAAATGTACCTAAAATCTTAGCCTTACGCACTTCTCGTCTCACATACAACAAACAAAGTAAAAATGTACCTAAAATCTTAGCCTTACGCACTTCTCGTCCTAAACTTAAGCTAAGTTGATATCTGTATGATTACCAAGACATCATTCTTAGTACTAATCCAAAAATAACATTTTTCTCCTAATTCCTCTTAATCTATTAGGTTATTTAAGGTTATATTAATTGTCTTGGTTATGTAGAACTTGGTTAATTAAGATGGTAATTTGATATATATTGATAATGTTCATCACTTAACACAGCTATGTTGGAGGTTGTGTTGCCCAACACAGGCTAATACACGACCATGTAAAAGGTCGTGTATCTCTTGGTGAGATTTGGCTTCAACACGGTTCGAACACAGTCATGTTGGGAGGCTATGTTTCTCTTAATTCAACACGGTCGAAACACAACCATGTTAGAAAGCCATGTATCTCTCAGTATGTCTTGGTAATTCAACACAGTCGAAACACGACCGTATTGGGGACTGTGTATCTCTCAATATACTTTTAAATTCAACACGGCAACACGATCATGTTACGACCGTGTTAGGAGGTTGTGTATCTTTTGGCCAAACCCACGAACCCTAAATTTTTCTACACTAATTTATCTAATCCCCTCATTTTCTAATTCTAAGCTTAGGTAAATAAAAAAACATGAATTAGAATCTCTTACTTGATTGGAATCTCGCTTGAAACTCTAAATCCAACAACTCCCATGCTTGTTCAATTTGTCCTTAAGCTCGATTCCTATGAACAACCAAATGGATTTCGTGGTTGAATCTCCTCTAATAAAATACGTATTGTAATGACAAAATCGTACATTTTTGCTTCGTTGTGATGTCTCTTTAAATCGATTTAGGTTTTTCCCATAGGGTCCTTAGTAGAGTTCTTTCTCCTTGTCTTCCTCTAAGCGGCTGTTATAAAAGTGTGCAGAAAAAGGAGAACCCTAGGTTAGTATCACATATATATAGTCTTGCTAGGAAAAGACGAAACTGCCCCTTATCCCACATGTTAATTTACGACCTTGCCACTTGTTATATTTTTACACATATTTATTTATTTATAAAGAAAACTAATGTGTATTACATTCTCCCCCCTTATTAAAACTTTCATCCTCAAAAGTTACTTGGAGTTAGGAAAAGTTTTGGATGTTTTCTCTTCATTTTTTCTTCTAATTCCCACGTCGTCTCTAGCTCTGTTTGATTTATCTATTGTACTTTGACATAAGGAATTCTTCTCCTCCTTAGAACTTATTCCTTGGTATCCATTATTCTCACAAGTCTCTTTATAGATGACAAGTTTGGCTATACTTTCAAAGGTTCCAAGGCCATCACTTGATCTGGGTTTGGTATAAACTTTCTTAACATTGATACATGAAATACATCATATACTCCAACCAGACTTGGCGGTAACGCCAACCTATATGCAATTGTTCCGATTCTTTCTAGAATTTCGAATGGACCCACATATCTTGGATTCAGCTTACCCCGCAATCCAAACTTGATTACCCCTTTAGTTGGGGATACCGTTAGTAAGACTTTATTTCCCACTTGAAACTTTAGAGGGTGTTGCTGTTTGTTAGCATAACTTTTCTGGAAACTCTGGGTTGATAGGATCCATTGCCTTATGATTTTAACTTTATCTGCTATTTCTTGTACTATCTTTAGCCCCAATACCCGTCTTTCTCCCACTTCATCCCATTGTAAGGAAGATCAGCACTTCCTTCCATATAATGCTTCATAAGGAGCCATCTGTATAGTAGCCTGGTAATTGTTGTTATGAGTAAATTCTACTAAAGATAAATGATCACTCCAGTTACCCCCTTAATCCAATGTACAAGCTCGTAGTAAATCTTCCAAAATTTGAATAGTTCTTTCAAATTACCATCTGTTCGAGGATGAAATGTTGTACTAAACTAGAGTTTGCTTCTTAAAGCTTGATGTAGACTTTTCCAGAATTTGCTCACAAAATGGGTATCCCTGTCATATGTAATCATAGCTGGTACCTCGTGTAATATGACACTCTTTAATATACAATTAAGCAAGCTTTTCTAGTCTATAGTCCACCTTAATTGGTAAGAAATGTGCGGACTTGGTCAATCTGTCTATTATCACATAAATTGCATCATATTTCTCCCTTATTCTCAGGAGTGCTGTGATGAAATCCATAGTTACATGTTCCCACTTCCATTCAGGTATAGGAAGAGGTTACAACTCACTAGCTAGTCTTTTGGTGTTCAATCTTTATTGGTTGATAGGTAAGACACCTGAACACATATTCGGCTATCTCTTGTTTCATATTTTTCCACTAGTAAGTATTCTTGAGATCCTTGCACATCCTAGTACTTCATGGGTGTACTATATACTTTGAGTAATGGGCTTCCTTCATAATCTTCTTCTTTAATTCTATGTTATTTAGAACACACCATCCGTTACCATATTTGACTACTCCTTCGATGTTCCACAAAAATTTTGTGGCTTCCCCCTGTTCTACTTTATTCCTTATCTTTTGAATTTTAGGATCTTCCATATGTGCAGTTTGAGTCTGATCTAGAAGATTAGGTTAGATACTAAGTGTAGCCAACCTATTTCCTACTTCTCGTGTCACCACTTCCAATTTTAGCTTATCCATATCTTCTAATATCTTCTCCTAAGATGTGATTAATCTTGCAATATTTATGTGTTCCTTCCTACTTAAACCATTTGCAACCACATTTGCTTTTCTAGGGTGATAATGAATTTCCACATTATCATCATTTATCAGTTCTAGCCACCTTCTTTGCCCCATATTCAACTCCTTCTGGGTAAACAGATATTTCAAACTTTTATGATCTGTGAAGATTTTACACTTCTCCCCATAAAGATAGTGTCTCCACAATTTTAGTGCTAAGATCACAACAGCTAATTCCAAGTTATGGGTAGGGTAATTTTTCTCATATTGTTTCAACTAGCGGGAAACATATGCAATGACTCTCCCATTTTGCATAAGCACACACCCTAAACCTTGATTTGATGCACCGCTGAATGCTTCAAATTCTTCTCCCGTCTTCGATAAAGCTAACATTAGAGCTGTCATTAATTTATTTCTCAATATTGTGAAGCTGCTCTCACATTCCTTACTCCATATGAACTTGGCCTTCTTCTTTGTCAGTTGAGTCAATGGAGTTGCTAACTGGGAGAATCCTTCTATAAAGTGTCTACAGTACCCAACTAATCCTAGAAAACTCCTTACTTCTGCTACAGTTCTTGGTCTTGGCCAATCACTTACAGTCTCACCTTCTCCAGGTCTACTAATATTCCATTCTTATTTACCACATGTCCTAAGAAGGATACTTGTTTTAACCAAAATTCGCACTTATTGAATTTTGCATAAAGCTTTTCTTCCCTAAGTCTTTCCAGTATAGTTTTGAGATGTGCTTCATGTTCTTCTCTGCTTTGGAATAGATGAGGATATCATCTATAAAAACCACTACAAACTGATCTAACTAGTCTCTGAGCACTCTATTCATGAGGTCCATGAAGGCTACTGGAGCATTTGTTAAACTAAAAGGCATCACCTGAAACTCGTAATGCCCATATTGAGTCCTAAAAACAGTTTTCTGTATGTCTTCCTCCTTGATCCTTAACTGGTGGTACCCTGATCTCAAGTCAATTTTTGAAAAGACTTAAGCTTCCTGTAACTGATCAAATAAGTCATCAATCCTAGGGAGAGGATATTTGTTCTTGATTGTGACTCAGTTTAGCTCCCTATAATCTATACACAACCTCATACTCTTATCTTTCTTCTTGACAAATAGCACTGGAGTACCCCATGGTGAGACACTTGGTCTAATAAACCCACTATCTTAAAGCTCTTGAAGTTGAATCTTTAGTTCAGATAGTTCGATAGGTGCCATCCTATATGGTGCTTTAGATATGGGTGTCGTTCCTGGTATGAGATTAATATAAAACTCTATCTCTCTGGTTGGTGGTAAACCCGGCAAATTCTCAGGAAAAACATCTACATACTCATTTACTATATGCACAGTTCTCGATTCCTTAACTTGTCATGTCTCTACTGATAAGGCCGACAATCTTCCTTTATTCCACAACTCGCATGTTGGAAGAGTCGTAGGCCTTTGTTGATCTAACTTCTTTACAATTTGCTCCTTATCAGGAAAATCAAACTTAACCACTAGATTGTGACAATCTATAGTGGCATGATACTTATACAACTAATTCACCCCTAAAATTAGATCAAACTCTATCATCTCTAATACAAACAATTCAGCTAACATTTTCTTGCCATGTATTACAATCCCTACATCTTTACACATTTGATCTAATTTCCCCCCTACTCCAAATGGAGTATTTACAATCATAGCATTCTCCAATATGTTAGGCTTTAATCCATATATATTCATAAATACAGGTGATATACAAAAATGTGTTACACCTGTGTTAAACAGTATGTAGGCGGTATTTGAGTTTATGAGCAGTGTACCTACTATGGTATCTTAATCATGGGCATCCTGTTGCTACTGCTATTGTAACGTAAACACCCTACCAGGTGCCCTCTGTCTTGATCCCACATTCTGATTTCTACCTAGTGGTCCTCTAGGTGCAATCCTTATAGGTTGTGGAGCTTGTGGGGGTGTAGTTGTCTAAGTGTGCTGAGCACCACACTCAAATGATCTATGCCCTCTCTACCTACAGGTATAGCAGAAGGTTTGAGGAAGAGTCCTATTAGTACAGCTCCTGCTGGTATGTCCCGTTTTGCTACAAGAGAAGCATGCCCCTTCTAGCCAATTACACTGTTGCAGATTATGTGGTCCTCAACATCTAGGATATCTCACACCTTGACCTGCCTATGGTAGGAGAGGTGATGTTAGAGGTGTGGGCCTAATTTGAAGAGGTCTAGGCACATAAGCCATAGGTTTGGCTGGATTTACAGTTGGCCTCTTCCCTTTATCTGCATAAGATATGTTGGAAATAGGTCTTTTTCCCAAAACTAATCTTGATCTAAGGGATAGTTGTTCCTCTATTCTCTTTTTGCTCTACTATAAGTATTTTGCTTTGTCAACTACTCCTACATAAGTAGTCAATTGAAAAGCCCTCACTTTATGTTATAGGGTATGCTTTAGTCCCCTCAAGAATCTTCTAGCTCGGGAGGCATCATCTCCCCTTATCACCTTTAGCAAGAATTTGCTTAAGTGATTTAGCTCTGCTTCATATGCCTCTATAAATCTACTACCCTACTGGCAGTTATAATAATCTGCCTCCATCTTGTCCTTAATGCTCCTAGGAAAATACTTTTCATAAAAGAGTTTCTTAAACCTCTGCCATTGGTTAGGAGCTCCTGCTAATCTAGACATACTAGTCCACTAATATATAGCCGCTCCCTTTAGCATATAAGCAGCATATCTCACTTTTCCATCTTTAGGGACCATGAAAGCTTCAAAGGTCCTTTCAGTCTCAATGATTCAATATTCAACCTCTATTGGATCATCAACTTTTTGGTGAAACTCCTTAGCTAATCTTACAAATTTGTCCAGCCACAAGGTTCCTCCATAGGCCCGACAGGTCTCATAGTCTGCTGTTGTTGTTGTACTAACATTCCCACTAGAGCATTTATAGTCTCTAATAGTTGAGCAGCTGTGAAATTAGTTTGCTCTAAGGTTTCTTGCTGAGGTGGTCTTTGAGGGTTCCTATCCTCCGGGGCATCTGCACTTTATCCAGCACTAAATGAACCTTACATGATATTTCTTCTTGGAGGCATTCTATGTAAATTGAGACAGTAAAATGATTCCGAAGTTAGAATTTATAAGGGGATACACATATGTGTAACTAAACAGGAATATTCAATAAAATGTTATTGCATAAAATATTTAGATTAATATAGCATAATAGTTATCCCCTAATTTACCCACTCTCTTCATTCTTATGGATCTATAGATCATTTACTTAACCCTCTAATGATTCAAACTTACTTTCTATTGATTGAAACCTACACCTTTTAGATCATTACTTAATTCTAGAAGTCATCAACTAAATATCTGTTTAATCACATCTTAAATTCTAAAGATCATCAAAACCTAGTATTCTAATACTGCTTACTTATTTTCTTTTGATCAAAACCTAGGCTTTTAGGGGTCATCAACCTATGCTCTTAGGGATCATCAACCTGAGCTCTAATACCACTTAAGCTGTCACAACCTGCCACGTGTCACTACTACCAAGCGACACGCTAAAGCTCTAAAACTCCATCATACTTCAAAACCTGCTCATATACATTATCCATCATATTACTATAACTATAATCAAAGGAATGACTCATGGATGAGTCATTCCAAATATCATTATTTAACAACAAAATCTCAAGCTGTAATTTGTCTCTATAACTTCAATTTAACCATAAAACATCCATTTACAAATGTTCATAATTCTTATCACTCTTCTTCCACATAGTATAGCGTTCTCTTCCCATCCCATCCATGTAATGTTCCACCATGTTCTCATTCTCATCATACTCTAGTTGTTCATCATTTTCACCTACAGCTAAAAAAAATATAGGAAGGGAGATAAACCTAAGCTTAGTACGTGAGTACCACACCCACATGTGCATGACACACCACATTAATATCACATGCATATATGCAACATTTATCCACAACTCATTCACAATTTAGTTTACACATTAATACCAAAATGAATTATCACACATTGGGGTACTCATGACCCAAGTACACACAACATTTGTCCTAGTGGGAACTGCTTCTGCGAGCCCTGTCTAACCTACCACTACGGACTTCGTCTAACCATAATTTACCTCATATCATTTCAATACATAACTCCACTAGGGACAATGGGGCATACCGATCATCGAAGTGCCCCCTAGGGATCTACCACTACAGGCCCCTAGGTCGAGTCAAGCATAAGCAACATATCTCATTCAACCAATAACATTGTATGATTTCATGATATCACTTAATTCACATTACATCTTAGCATTTCATTATTTCACATACAACTCATTAGATAGCTTCATAATAATCACATACAACAAATAAAGTAAACACGTACCTGGAATCCTAGCCTTACGCACTGCTCATCCCAAACTTAAGTTAAGTTGATATTTGTATGATCATCAAGATATCATTCTTAGTATTAATCCAAATATAATATTTTTTTTCCTAATTCCCCTTAATCTATTAGGTTATCTAAGGTTATACTAATTATCTCGGTTATATAGAACTTAGTTAATTAAGAAGGTAATTTAATATATATTGACAATGTTCATCACTTAACATAGCCATGTTGGAGGGCGTGTTGCCTAACACGGGATAGTACACAATTGTGTTGAAGGTCGTGTATCTCTCAATGAGATTTGGCTTTAACACGGTTGGAACACGGCTATGTTGGGAGGTTGTGCTTCTCTTAATTCAACACAATTGAAACACGATTGTGTTGAGAGGTCGTGTTCTTCTTGATTTAACACGATTGAAACACAACCATGTTGGAAGGCCGTGGTATATCTTGGTAATTCAACATAGTCGAAACACGACCATGTTGGGGGAGTATGTATCTCTCGATATACTTTTAAATTCAACACGGTCATAACACGACCGTGTTGGGAGGTCATGTATCTCTCGGCCAAACCTATGAACCCTAAATTTTTCTACACTAATTCATCTAATCCCCTCATTTTTTAATCCTAAGCTTAAGTAAATTCAAAAACATGAATTAGAACCTCTTACTTGATTGGAATCTCGCTTGAAACTCTAAATCTAATAACCCCCCTGCTTGTTCAATCTATCCTTAAACTCAATTCCTATGAAAAACCAAATGGATTTCGTGGTTGAATCTCCTCTAATAAATTACGTATTATAATGACTAAAATCATCCATTTTTGCTTCGTTGCGATGTCTCTTTAGATCACTTTAGGTTTTTCCCGTCGGGTCCTTAATAGAGTTGTTTCTCCTTGTCTCCCTTTAGGGCGGCTATTGTAAAAGTGTACAAAAAAAAGAGAACCTTAGGTTAGTTTCACATATATATAGTCCTGCTAGGAAAAGACGAAACCACCCCTTATCCCTCATGTTCATTTACAACCTTACCACTCGTTATATTTTTACACATATTTATTTATTTATAAAGAAAACTAATGTATATTACAGTATCTACTTGTTTTGCTTTAGTTTTAATAAACTTGCTTAACTACCATAATGTATATATTAAGAAGGGAATATTTTCGAAAATTTTAAATTTTTATAAACGATTAATTCGATCCTCTTCTTGATTATTTTATGAGGACCAATAATTGGTATTAGAGTAGTGCTCTCTTGATTGTATTTGAGACAAAATCAAATGGTAGAAATAGAATATTCATATTAATAAGGCTTCATACTTTGATGGTACTAACTTTAGTGAAGGGAAATGTAGAGAGGAAAAATTCATCCAGGTTACTGATTTTTAATTGTCAATTATCATAATTGTTTGAAATAGGGGCGTTTTAACTTCAACCACTATGATAAAGGATGTGAGGAAAGCTTCCTTTATGTGAGGAAAGCTTCCTTTAACTCTAAAGCCAAGCATGTGTCGAGTCTAATTTTTTATTTTCCATTCATAATCCGACTTATACTAGACCCTATACTCATCTAATACAGATACTCAACTTGAATTAGGAATTTCATTATATTTTTTGAGTCGCCACCCAATAGCGGTTGGGAAATATTGAATTAAGACTAATTGAGCAAATTAATCCTAATTTAGACCACTAGTCAGCGAGATTCCCTCTTTTCATTCTTGTGAAAGAGGAAATGGAAAACCAGAGTTTCTAGGCTCGGAAGCTAACCTATTAAAACCTTAAGGTTACCACCTTATTCTCCCGAAATCTAAACCTTTTCCTAATGTCTTTCATATCATTTTTTATTGTCTTTTTATTATGTTTTTGAGTAACTTATTCTAAGAAAATGATTTTTCATTCTTTTTAGAGTTGTCTCAAATGGGTGTCTACGTACCTGCTATTCAGGATCAAACGGGCCATAGTTCGCTTTTCCTGAAAAACTTTAATGTATTTGTAAATTTTAATTATGAAATTACTTTTGGTTTACGTTTTTATCATTTTAGTATTTTTCTGGAAAAATCTAAGCCTAAGCTTGATCATTTGATTTTTTGAAAAAAATAATGATTTTAAGGAAAAAAAAATTTGGATTTATTTAAGAAAATGATTTTTCTATGTGATAAAAAAAAAATTATTTCCCTATTTTTCAACTCACCTCTATTATTATAAATTTTTATTATTTTCATGATTTTTATTAATTTTTTATTAACTCTTATTAAAAAGTTTTTCCCTATATTATTTATCTATCCTAAACTAAAAATCTGAATTTTATCATTTTTTCTAATATATCTTTATCATTTTTTTTATTTTTATATTGTATAATTTTTTTTATCATTATTTTTTTATTGCTTTTTTATTATTTTTTCTTATTTTCTATTATTCATCCTAAATTAAATCCTAAAAAAAAACTAATCTAAATTTTAATACTTTTCTATTTTTTTAATAACAAATAAATTCGAAATAAATAAAAAATACAAAAAAAATCAGAAAATTCGACTTGCCTAAATCCGGGTCGGTGCGCGGGTTAGGTCGGATCGAGTCGAAGTGGGTTGGGTCGGGTCGAACGGTCACGGCAGTTGGATCCTCGTTGGCGGTGTTCTGGCGTCCATTTTCGTCAAATAAGGTATGTTTCCGAAGTTTCTAAGGATGAGGGATCCGGTGATGGTGGTGTTTTCCGTCAAAAACCACCCTACACGGTGGTCTAGAAGCTACGATGAGGGTTTTGAGAGAGGAAGCTCTGGCAAGGGCTCGGCGTTTTTTTTTTCTTTTTCCTTTCCTTTCAATTCCTTTTCCCCTTTTCCTTCTATCACTCTCTCTCCTTCTCTCTGGCCTCCCCCTCTAACCTCTATTTATAGGCATCGAAGACTGAAGGTGGATAAGCCCGGATCTCGACCGCGGTAGGAGATTTGTTTTTATCTTCAAAATGTGATCTTCATCCTTTAGATTAAAGCTGTTTTGGGGACTTACCTAGTTCGTTATTCGTGATAAGTCCAAAAGATTCGAAAAAATCCGTTGAACCTTGCCCAGATTTGCTTCTCTTTCATTTCGTTCCATTGCCGTTGTTGTTGTCCGGAGGAAGGGGAAGATCACGTGTCCCACATGCGCCCGTTGCAGCCAATAGCGTGCTGCCACGTGGCAGCTGAAGGAAAAAAAAAACGAAAACAGCATAAAGTGTCGTTTCCCAATTTTGAACCCATGACGCGTCTCTCCTTCCCTCATCCCAGGCGCACACACGAGCCAGCTGAGCTAGCTTAAATCTCAGTTTTATTTATTACGCAAATTATATACATGTCTTGTATTTATTTTTTATTTTTTATTATTTTGAAATTCTAAAAATTTGTAAAAATTATTTAATCCCTTTTATTACTATTTCTATAATTATTTTCCAAAATTGACATTTTTTCCTATTTATTTTATTTTTTGAATATTTTTCCTATTTTTGCTAAATTGGAAAAAAAATATAAAAAATGGAAAAAATTGATAATTGATCATTATAACAAAAATGGGGTATTTACAGCATATTTTGTTAAGTGCTATTTCTCCTTTTGTGTGTGTGTGTGTGTTATGGTCAAATATAGAAATTTATTTATTAGCTAATCCCATCATGAGGACGAGAAAACTAATGTAAGTACAACAAATTCAGCAACTAGGATGGGGGTTTCTCAACCCTATAACTGTAACCCATCCTTACCTTACCTTGGGTAGCAACCTAGTCAGCATAAGCATTTACTTTCCTAGAAATTAGACTAAACTTACGAGAGAAAGAGTAGTTCTCGAGAGATCTAATATCATTAATAATCGCTCTTATTCTCCATTGACAAACCTTTGCAAGAAGAAATTGAAAGAAAAACAATTTTAAAATCCATTTCAATAGGAATGTTACTCCATCCTCTTCTATTAGCTGCTAAAAGACCTTTACGCACCACCATAGCATCCACAATTAGACACTCCACATTATCTACATGTCTAGCCATTGCCTATAAAAGAGATCCACCAAAGTTTCTACACGGTACATCAACACTTGCATTTTGACTTGAAATTATTACCGCCCCATTGCAATTAACTTTAAGTATAGCTTGTGCAATAGGAGACCATTTTTTATTTATGTTTTGCTCAACTAAGTTTTTAGCACTTGCTCGTTTTTCTCTTGTTACGTCATATTTGCTGCTCAAAGGTGTCTCTTTTCGCAAATCTTCTTCCATTTTGATCTTGAAAATTAGCATGTTGGTAACTTCTATTGGTATTTATCTATTCTTGTCGGCAGCAATTGTTATTATCTTGTACATCCCCTTCACTATCGCTTTTTCGCAAGACTTGTTGTTCAATGGTTTTATGTTCATTAAGCTCAAACCAGGCCGACTTAATAATTGTACACGGATTCAACTCCACTTTTGCAAATACATATTTACTCCATTGCTTCCATAGATGCCATAAGACAACTATGTTGCTTAACAAAATATTAGAAATTTCAAATTCGGTATAGCTTCTATTACAAATCCATGGTTCAGTCCATCTATCAAATCTGGTAATGTCTTGTTCATCAATTCGGAAATTGTAGCATGCAAACGAAATAGTTCTAACCCAATCACATTCAAAAGACATTTGTCCTATCGTCTCTTCAAAACTGCAATGGATATATGTAGGATTTGAATGCACTTTCCTACAAAATAAATTCAATTTTTTTGCCAAATAGTTGGTGTATAATCTCTAAAGATGGTGTTTTTGCTTTGATTTACACTCAAGGCTTTAAATAAATTTCCAAATTTCACTATCAGCATCGTATGAAGAAGAGGCACTAGCATTTTCAGAGATGAGACGTTTGTGATTGATCAAATGATAAACAGTTTTAACAAAGTATTCACCATTGTTTGTTTTAAGTCAAATCAACTTATCCTCATTAATGTGTCAAGCCAATAGGGATTTTATTAATGACTAGTTTTTTCTTACTATTAGCAAGTGTTCAACAATTTGTAACCTCTAACATCGATTACTTTTATCAATGACATTCTCCACTTTTAGATGTAACAAATGCTCCTCCATAACTCTGTTTTGTAACTTATGATTTGGTAAACTAGGGATCCATGCATTATTCTAGAAGTTTGGTTGATCTCCTTTAACAACTAGCCACATCATATGATCAACAATTACATCTCTACTTGCAAGGATGTTTTGTCATAGCCAAGATGCTCTTCCTCCTCTTCTAGCATGAAGGAAATCCTCACTCGGAAAGTAGATACTTTTGAGTAATTTTACCTACAACGCCTTTGTATTTTGGATCAATCTCCAAGCCATCTTTCCTAAAAGGGAGATTTTAAGATCAATCAAATTCTTAAAACCTAGTTCTCCTTCAAATTTTTATTTAACTTGCCCATTCCAGCTTTTCCAATGTCTTTTGTTTTCATTTTTAGAATCATCTCACCAAAACTTAATTATCATGCTTGTGACCTCCTTACACCATTTCTTAAGGAACAAGAAAACACTAATAGAATAAGTGGGAATAGCATAAGCTACTGATTTTATTAGGACTTCTTTGCCACTTTTTGATAGCAAAAGTCCTTTCCATCTTTGAAGTTTTTTGGCAATCTTATCCTTAAGGGACTCTAACACTTTGTATTTGGATCTCTCCTAAAGAGCTAGTATTCTGAGATAATTTCTTAGCTTATTCTATGGATTAATACCCATGCAGTCACAACAAATTAATTTAGTGTACTCTGAAGTTGAAGAGCTAAAATGGACAAATGATTTTTGGAAATTTACATGTTGTCCAAAAGTTGCACAATACGAATGTAGGATTTGCTTAGCTATAGCAAATTAATTTGTGTGACTTTAATGAAAAACAAGGCATCATCCACAGAGAACAAATGAGTAAGGCTAGGATTATTATTTTTCACTTAGATCCCTTATATGTAGCTCCAATCCTTAGCTTTAATAACTATCTTTAACAGTGTATCAGTAATCAAAATAAAGAGATATGGGGATATTGAATCCCCTTGTCTCAACCCTCTAATTGGTTTAAAGCTCTAACTCTCCTACCATCCATCATCAAATCATATGAGATGGATTTAACACAACACATGATCAAACCAATACACATAGGTAAGATGCCCTTCTTACTCATGACTATTTCAAGGAAGCACCACTCCATCCTATCATAAGCCTTTCCCATATTTATTTTGAGAGCACAAAAATTATTCTTTTTATTCATATTAATTTTAAGAAAGTGGAATATTTCATGGGCTATAATAATATTGTTATGTATTAACCAACTCGGGACGAAAGCACTTAGAAAAGGAGAAATAATTTCATCTAGAAGTGGTTGAAGCCTATTTAACAAAACTTTAGAAATTATTTTATATGCAAAGTTGGATAGACTAATTGAACATATTTGAGTGATAAATTCAGGGTGGTTAACTTTAAGAATAAAAAAGATGTCTATAGAATTAAAAGTAGGAAGGAACTGACTTGAATTGAAAAAGCTCTCAACAACTTTTGCAATGCATGGTCTAATGGTTCCCTAATGTGATTAGAAAAACAGACTGTTGAAGCCATCAAGACCTAGGGCCTTCAAATGGCCTAATTAGAAAACGACCTACTTCACTTCTTCTCTATCAACTTCTCTGATGAGCCTCTGGTTCATATATGGATTAGCACTCTCTCAATACTTTCCAAGACTGAATCATCGATATGAATTCTGTCAACCATAAACAAGGGTAAGTAAAATTTCAAGAAAGCATCTTTAGTGTCACATTCTTTTTCCAACCACTCACCTTCTACATTCTTAATTTGTGTAATCTTATTTCATGCTCTTCTCCTTCTAGTACATTGATGAAAAAATCTTGCATTCTCGTCCCTATCTTTCAACCATTTATTTCTCAATCTCTATTGCCAACATAGCTCTTCTTGTTTTGATAAAATTCTAATTGCTTATGAATGGACATTTCCTCCTCCAAAGTGTGCTCGTCACTTTACTTGCTTAAAGTTGTGCAAGTTGTTGATGCAATTCCTCAATCTTTAATAGATTGTTTCTAATATTCCGTTTGCTCCACCTTTAAAATGCTACTCTACATGCATTGAGCTTACACATTAAATCTTCCAAGTTAGCTTATGCAATAGAGCTATGTCGACCATTTTCAAATACCTCCTTATACCCTTCTACATTTTTCCGCAATTACTTATACCTAAAGATTTTAGGTCTTTTAGGCACCATACTCTCAGTCTCAATTAATATTAGGGGGTGGTCACTTCCATGTGTTAGGAGGTTAAATACCGTTGAGTTTAGGAAAACTTCCAACCGTGAAACATTAAAAAATCCTCTATCCAATCTTTTTTTATTAATATACCATTCATATAGTTTATTACACCAAGTGAATTGTTGGCCCTTACTTCTAATGTTTGTTAAGCTACAATAAAAAAATCATGCTATGAAAGCTCCTCATTTGATCGCTTGGTTTCTCTCGCCCTCCCGATTTCTCTTCCAAACATGTAATCTCATTTAGTTCTTCACAAACCATCAATGGAAGTCTCACTTGTTGAGAAATATTTCTCAGTCTATTCTATGATAAAATTCTACCTACATGGTCTGGATTTCTATAACACCGAGTAATTCACACACTCCCATTCTTTTTAATACCATCCACTTTGGTATCAATTAAATTTTTGTCATAATGCAAAATTTGTACTGGCACTCCATTCCTCCACCGTAACAAAATTCCCCTAGTATGACCAATTGGATTCACATGTACAAAATTCTCCATTCTCATCAACTTTCTCACATAATTCATATAATCTGATTTATTTTTAGTCTCCATAATGAAAACTAGAAGGGGTTTATACTTTTTGATCAATCTCTTCACTTTTTCCATATCCTTTTGAGTTTGACTTAGTATCTTCACATAGTAATGCTAAGAAATTTAGGATAAATTACGTGTAATGCATAAAGGAACTGATATTGTAAAGGAGACTAAAG
This sequence comes from Laguncularia racemosa, assembly GCA_037954665.1. Taxonomy (NCBI): domain Eukaryota; kingdom Viridiplantae; phylum Streptophyta; class Magnoliopsida; order Myrtales; family Combretaceae; genus Laguncularia; species Laguncularia racemosa. The sequence goes on along the minus strand of JBBMOL010000013.1, from coordinate 190,334 downwards.
TGAGTATACTAGTTCAAGAATATGAATTATTCAAAATTGAATCGATTGAGAAAATGATAGATTTCTATGAGAAGTTCACTACTATAACAAAATATCTTTGAAAACAATATTCTAATCTTGAGTGACATCAACGGATCCTCTTGTAGCTACATCATCAATCAAAGTTATATCTTTGAATTGAAGAATGATCTACCCACTTTAGTTGCCTTTGTATGAGAGTTATCATATTGCATTTGAGATAGTAGATCAATGAACTCAAACTGCATTTAATCATACAATGAGTAATTAAAATATAACAAACAGAGGAGATAAATAAAAGGGATAAAGTACAATATGTACTTATCACATATCCTAGCATAACCTTAATCTGATTGGGATATCGTCAATCATGATGCAATACCTCGATCTATTTTCAAGTTGGTACTATTAGTTGGGCTAATAAATGACTCTAGCTCAATGATGCAACTCCAATGTTTTTACTATTGTGCTAACCATGCAACATGCATATGTAACCAATTCGTCTCTGTCTACCCCTAAAGTCGCCTTTATGTAATCATTTCATTATGTTAGTACATGAAAGCACACATTAGAGGTTTTCAAGTTACTAAACAAAGTGGTTTAGAAAGTAGAACCCACCAATTAACTTCTTTGATTGAGTACTAATGGACCAACTTGACTTAGTGGAATTCACAAAAGATCCTTACACATCCTACTCAATAACTACTTGTAATCTGCATCAATTAGAGCCATAACCATCATAGCTAAATCCTTCTCATAATACTTATTGTTATCTCTATCTATTTCCACAATTAAACATATTAATCTAAGTTTATTGAGTATTGTTACCTAACTATGACCAATCATAAACCGTACTTAACAACTTAGTCTGATGTTATAATGCTATTATAACATAAACTTAAACAAATAAGAACAAAAATTCACTAAGACACTATAGTGTATACTCACAACCATAAAATAACTTAATATTAAACTTAAATACATAAAAATTACACAAAAGTAAAGAGAATAACATAATATTAGCAAAATAATTCGATAAAAGTTTAGTAATTTTTTTAAAAGAATAATAACAACCGGAAAAACCAATCAAACTACAACATAGCTTCAATAACGCACAGCAACTCAAGATAGAAGAAAAAAAGAAATTTAGGAAAATTCACACCCTTTTGCTCTTATAAAATAGAGAGAGGTTTTTGTTATCTATAATGAGAAGACAACCCCTGGTCTTCAAGTCAAAATTCTTGGAAACTTTCTTCTTGAAGGATGTTATCTTTTAATGATTTTTGTTTCCGCAATTACAACATTATCATCTTTTTTTTTTTCCTTCCCTATATTAAAACTCCATTTCCTTAAAATATATAGAGAGTAAAGAGAACAAAATAATTTTTAGAACAGATAAAACTCACCCATGTGATTAATAAATTAGAAGACATGAGTGGAAATAGAAGGGAGCCGATGGAAATAAAAGGAAATATTATATTTTATAAATTAAGTAAAGCGTGAAAATAGATAAAACCGACGAAAATATTTTCATTTTTTTTCATAAATGAATAAAATTGATAAAAATACATAAAATCAGAAATATAATTATAACATCATCCCTTAAATAAGATTAATTTTACTAAATACTCATTTCTTTTTCTTCATTTTCCTTTTTATAAGATCAACCAAACAATGAAAATGAAAATATTTCTTTGATTTCCTTCCTTTTTCTTCTCTATTACCAAACATAAAATGAAATGATATTTTTCTTCATTCCCATGGATTTTTCTTTCTTTCCAACTATTAAAAAAAAAAAAAAGAGTGCCAAACACTCCGTAAATTGGTTAGCTACAGCAAAACATTCCTCTCCTTAGCTCTTCGAACTCCATGGCTCCTCAGTTCTCAGTATCGGATCAAGCCCGTTAGTTGGCTTTGCAACGAGGAAGCATTCACAACCATTGCCTCCCCTCGACGCAGTCAAAGACCGTGCCCACGCCGCCGCCCTGGGCGTCACCATCACCGTTGCCGTCCCAGCATTTCACTTTTCTTCATCGTCTTCCTCGCTCCAAAAACACACTTGCGCCCCGCCGTTTAGGTCAGTCTCTCTCGTCCCTCTTTCTCTCGCACACAGACAGACCCACGCGCTTGCTATAACTGAACTGTGTTGGCCGTGCACAAGAAAAATAAAGAAGCTGCACACCACGTATTCGATTTTTTATCTTATAGAAAAACTGGAAATATCATGTTTGTTTTATCACCATTCTGAAATTCCCTTTTTTAACGAGTGGTTCCATGGTAACCCCGTTTTATTTCGTTGCCTGAGATTTTGGGCTCAAAACGCACTCCCCGGTTCCAAGGCAATTTATTTTTCAAGTTAGTAAATTTAAGTTCTCCATAATATGTGCACCCTTCACTTTATTTGTCGGTGATCGCATTTTCTTTCTTTCTTCTTTTTTTTTTTTTTTTTGGTGAGTGTGATCGCATTATCTTCGTGTTGCTTGAATTTAATATGGTTATCGTGGATGGGTTTCGGCACTTTTCAACCTGAGGAAAAGCTTTTCACTCTTTTCCAACATTGCTTACAGTGTTTACGAAAAAGCAAGTGCATTGACAAGTGTTTTATTTGGTTTCATAGTAAGTGCCCCTAGAGTATCCATTTCATTTCGAATTCCTTCTGAGTGAGATCTTGATGATAAGCTTTGGCGATCTTACCTCGATCATGGTGTATTACTACATGTTTCTTCAAGATTCATTACCCGTAATAACAACTCCATTACAATCTTATTCTCATGGAATAACTATTATGATATTTAGTTGCATTTTAACGCTTAAAAGTACTTCCAAAAGAATCCTATTACAGAAATTATTAAATAATTATTCATTACTCAAATTTGTGAATAACGATTCATTACTAGATTTGAATTTTTTTTCCTAAAATACCCCCATTAAAATCAAAATCAACAAATGAAGATCTTTATAGTTCTATCTCATTCCTCAATAATTAATAGCTTTATTCCATTTAATAAAGTGAACGGACAATGCATAAGTCATCTCAATCCACCTTATGACCATCCCTTCTTCCCTTGAATCTTGTGTTGTTTCTGAAAATTTTAGGTATAAGCATTCCATTGTAGCTTGGAGAAATAGCAAGAAACTTTCTGCTTAGTTATTTTACCATGGGTTTGTTTGGAGGAAGTACTGGACATAGCACTGTTATTCAAATTTGTTTCATTGGAGCGAGAAGCCTATAAGTCTTACCATACAAGCTTTCTCTGAAGTTGAAACTATGACGTCTTTAGTACTATACATTAAGTTAGTCAAAAGCACTTGTGAAAGATATTGGATTTGGTACCTTACTGAGTTCAAATCAACTTTCTTAGTAATTAACGATGAATGATGTATGAATCTCTTCTTATTAAGTAATGAAGAAACGGTACCTGTGTGCCAAGTGTCGAGTAGACAGATTTGAGATAGTCATATGGTTTTTTACAGGAGGTGGGTGCTTCCCATGTTTTGAAATGGCTAACAGCAAATATGAGTATGTCAAGTCGTTTGAAGTTGAAGACAAAGTGATGCCTCAAAGTTTGATCTTGGTCCGAGTTCAAGGTCACAATTTTCAAAGGTAAGATGACCTCTTTTTAAAATACAAAACTTGGAGCTTTTCTCTCAGCTTTTATTTCCAAGATCAAATAGAATTAATGATTTTGTACAGAAGGAGAAGTGCTATGGCTAGTAGGTTTTCATTGGATTGAATGCTTTTACTATCTAGTTATAGGATTATACAGAATTTTGAGGAATAAATGCAGAGGATACTGGAGGCAGATAGTTTTTATTATGGATCCATATTAGTGGATTTAAACTGAATTGTAAAGTTTATGTCTTGTATAGGTTTTCAGAAAGTCACAATTTTGAGAAACCAAATGATGCAAGGGCATTAGATCTAATGAACTCATGTGCTATTGCAGTATTGGAAGAATATCCTGATATTGTCTTCTCATATGGATTCTGTGATGAGTATAGGTATTGTTGAAGTTATGTTATTACAGTGTTACTGTACAAAGAAGGTCATTTTGTTGAAATAAATGTATCTCATTTGATTCTTACAGTTTTGTTTTTAAAAAGACATCCAAGTTCTACCAAAGGCGTGCCAGGTACATGTTTGAATTATAATTGTTCATGTAATGATCTAGTTGACTGCAAGTAGGCAGATTTTGAAACTTTTCAATATTCCATATTACCATACCTAAGGGAGGGGAGGGGAGGCGAGGCAAGGCGAGGGGGTGGAAGAGAGAGAATTTTTTACATTGCAGTATTTATTGGGGAGAAAAATACACAAGCCCTCGCCTTCAGAAGAAGAAACATGGTTGAGGGAACACTTTCTTTCTTTTTGTTTGAACTCATTTTAAATGTATGTTCATGCCATTTTATGGCTGAAAGGGGCATGTAAGGGAACAATTGATAATAGGATATGTGAGTGCATGTGAATGACCCCGGTTTAGAGGAACTGCCTTTCTATATGAAACTGATGTTCTCATCCTTTGTACATTTGCCTGCCAGTTGGTTGAAGATATATCCTGGAGCCCTCTATTCTACTTGAAATATATGCTTCAGTGTGGATATATCTTGAGAACTTATCCCGGTGTCAGACATCTTATCAACTTTGTCTTATACTAAATATATCCAACTATATGTGCACTCACATAATCTTATGTCTGTAGGTAGGTAAGTAGGTAGTTGCTGGTCAGGATAGTATTCACTTGCATGTACGTTGTTTGATTTTGAAGTGGTTGAAGCTAAAGTTGCTGTGACGTTTGCAGCAAATTACAGTCCCTCGTTGTATCTTTCTTCTCATCTGTCTTTGCCACAAAATGGAAGACATCTTTTCCGCAAACAGAGCTGAAGTACCCTCCTTCTTTTCATGCACGGATCATATGTTGTATATCCATTGAGGTTTTACAAACATATCTTGCATGGAGACAGAATGAATGTAAGTTTATTTTTGGTGAAATTTGTTCTTTTCATTTCAAATATCCTATGAGCTTTACCTATGTTTATGTGGCTTGTTAGATCAATCACCTTATTATTATTATTTAATTACTTTGTTTTGCACTGCAGGTTATACCAGCAACTTGTACAATACCTGCCTCTCCATGCTTATGAAAAGTGGGAAAACCATTGATGAAGCAAGAGAAATATTAAAGGTCTCTATAATTTTTCTGTTGTATACTTGTAATCATGCCATGTGGGTTGTCTTATATCTGTTTCATTCAAGCTGGTTATCTCAGGGAAATTTGCAGTCCCTTCAGATATTGTACTAAGAAAACTTTAGCTTATCTTCTGATTATGTGGATATATCATCCAATATTTGTTCCTTTGTCTTTTCTTTTTATATGCTATACTGATTTTTCTCTTTCCAATTTGGTTATCAATGGGCAATTGCATGTTTGCAAAAGATTTTCTTTTCTCTTTTCCTTTACTATGGTTGAAATTGAGTAATTTATCCAAATTGTACTTCTATCCAAATTAGACGTTTAAGATTGAGATTATTTATTTTTTGCTTGTGTTTATATTTATGGCTTGACAGTGTGATTATTTGCGCTTATGTTTGAAGTACTGATTCCTCAGGATACCCAAAAGCAAGAGAAGAATGAACTTCTTTTTCAACAATTTGGTATAAACTACAAAAAGCTTCCTGAATTGTTTCGACATGGTTCCTGTCTTTTCAAGGCCGAGGTTAATCTCTTTTTTCTATCTTTTATATTTTTATCTCTTTTAGGCATGTTGAAGCAACATCATGTTAATTATTCTCTGTTTTTTACTGGATCAACATGTGTATATTTAGAAAGGTTTTGGCTGAACATTCCAAGAGCACTCTTTTATGTTATGTTCATTATTCTTCTCTATCTTATTGAATCGAGATCATATTTAGTAATCTTTTGGTTAAATGTTACAAGAACACTCCATAGCTTATAAACTCAGGTCACACTGATGAAGATCAAAAGCACATTGAAATGATGGATGAGGAGATCTCTTGTCTTATTCTGTTATTCATGTTGGTGACTAGAGGGTAGTACCTTTAGAAAGTAACTGTCCTATGAGCTTCATTTCTAAGAGCTTGGATTTTACTTGCAGATTTTTGTTTGCCAAGATTTCTATTACAGGATGGAATATAAGAACGTGTTTTAGGTTGAATCAGTTTCTAACTTGTTCTTCTGCATTTTTCTTCCACGTTTACCTATCCTGAACACAATGATTTTTGGGCTCATTAAGGGAGAACCCAACAATTTCTATAAGAATATAAATTTTGGGAAAACTAGGGTGATATTCTTTAAGCCCTGCTCATGAAAATCGTCACTTCTTGCTCCAGCGTTATTGGGCTGCCTCAAACTTCTGTTATTAAGTCTCAACTGATCCTAATTGTTTTAACTTTGATAATTCTCCCAACATATGTACTTTAAATTCCTGTTACAATCAAAATCGTCACAATCAAAACTCATGTTACAATGCATTTTAAATTCCTCCCACGTACCTCTAAACAATACGTTTCAATTTTAGGAACCAGAGTTGCACGTCCCCATCCATGTGAAATGACACCAAATTCCACCTTCTCCTCTTCTAGGATCTGTCAATACATAAAAAGACGTTCACATCTGTTAATCCATCCTAACGGATCAATTGTTCCATCATACTTCTGGAAGTCAGGCTTTGAAAACTTTGGTGTAATAACTCCTTGATTGTGGTATGTACTATAAGCTGACCCTCTCTCCATTCTTGCCCCACATAGCTGGCTTCTTTTTGATCCCTTTCATCCCTAGTGCCTCCCTAAGACTTATCATGACTGGCTGGATATTTGTGCCAACATCTGCTGCTGTGCTACCTTCTGTGCCCTATTGCCCTTGTACAAGGCTAATAAGGCCTCAAGTTGCTGCTGGAGTTGTTTTTATTCTTCCAGAAAACATGACTCTGACACCAATTTGCTACAAGATTGAATATAGGAACATGTATTAGGTTGATTCAAAATGAAATCAGTTTCTAACATGTACTTGTTCTTTTTTCTTCCATTTTTACCTATACTGAGCAGAATGATTTTTGGGCTCATTAAGAGAGAACCCAACAATCTTTTAAGGAATATAAAATTTGACAAAACTAGGACTTGTCTTGCTATTCATCTGATCAGGAAACCTTCAGTACAAACATGGCAGTTTCTTAACTGCTTTCCTAGATTTTCTCTTTTCCCGACACACATATAACTCCTATGTTAACTACCCTTCTATAACTACCCACGCATAATTTCACAACAACAGTACATACATGCCACATCAACACTTCAGGCACAATCTGCCACAAACACAAATAACACAAGGACACATATTTTTTTGGGTAATTACAAGGACACATATTTAAGGCAAGCACACAGCATAAAGTACACTAATGCTGTTTTTTACTCCTGCAGCAGTACACATGCTTGAATGGAGTTACTGCATTAGTTGTGGAATTAGAAGCCCTAACAATTTCCTTGCTCATTGACATTTTCCACTCTTTGTTTCTTGAACAATGAAAACTCAGAGCTTGTGCTGTTATTTGGGTGTGGCAGGATATAACTTCAAGTACAGACGCATGATAGAATTATGGAACTTGTATCTTTGATATGCCATCATTATACTTTGATTATGGGGAAATTCTTTGATTAGGTGGAAGATATTGTGAAGTATAATGAGAATGGGGCTCCAATAAAAAGGTTGCGTAGAAAGCCAAGAATCATACACACTGAGAATGTTGCTGGGAGAAGTTTCTGGAATCAGCAGCCAATTCTTGTCAAGGAATTAGGTAGTTTTAAAGAAGAGATTCACAAGATAGATCCAGAGGATATCGAATACTTTGTTTTTGAACCAATCTTGATGCCTTCAACTTGGGTTGTTATCCGTATTGATGGTTGCCATTTCCACAGGTAAAGATGCCCCTTGTTTTTGCAACTGTTATTCTTGTTAATTTTCTAGAGGTATAATTCGAGTACCTCTGCTATGTTAGGGTCGGCCGCACAAGTAAGTCAAAAAAGGAAAGAAAATAATGATGCAAGATTTTACTCTGGTTCACCCGTTAATTAGGACTATGTGTAGCAGAGAATTCCACTAAAATTAGCACCTCACTCTCTTGTTTTTTTCGTCACTTAATTACAAGTAAAAAGAGAATATATAGAACAGCTATTTATGGGCCAAAGCCCAAACTTTTAATAAATAAATATGAGCTTAAATGCTAAAAGCCTCTTGGCGTTCAGGAGGCACTGCCCCCTTGAGACCTCTGCCCGCTCAGCATGGAGCAGGACCTACGTGCTTTCTTGTCGTAGGGGAGTATGAGTCACACCTCAACATGCTGTAGCCTATATGCTGCCATCCATGAAATGATGATTTTCTGCTATATGCTAGTTTGAAACTAAATGGCCTCTTCCTGTCATGTTATACATAAGGGGAATTCCATACTGAATTTCTTTTAACTCGGTCAAGGGAGTAATTTCCTCCAGGAATACTGTGCAAGTGGAATTTCTCAATTTCTTTCCATTGTATAGCTGTTGGTTTCACAGTTCACTTTCTTGGAATCTAGGAGATATCTTTTCTGTTAGTATTCTTTTCCTCTTGATTTGTGTTCCCAATAGCAAATATGAAAATGCCAATGGTTGAAATGGACTGCAAATTATTTGAATATAATTCTTTTGATAGCCTTTGTAGTTGTCAAACACTAGCCACCATTAGGAATATTTGAAACTAAGGAAAAGTGGGTGTTATGGAGATTATTCCTAAAAGCATGGAATTTGCTTTGGCAGCTGAAGAAATTAATTTTTTGCTTCTCTAAGAAGATGAATAACAAATGAGATTGTATTATATCTGCATAAAAGTATTTCCTTTTTTCTCCATCAAACATATATTGGTCTTTTAAATTCTTGATCTATCAAAAAGTTCCATTGTTTGACCATCAAACATATACTGGTCTTTTGAATTCTTGATCTATTAAAAGGTTCCATTGTTTAGGTGTGAATTAGTATGAAAGCTGGACATTGCAAAAAAGCAAACAACTAGTTAATCATTGCTAATGATCTTGGGACATTAGAGTGAAAGGAAGATCCATCATTGCCTTGCTTTAGCTTCATCGGGATTAAATCTGAAAGCAAACACAAAAGAGAATGAGCTTCTTGTATGTAGTTTGTTCTAGTGGTGATGTCAAGCTGAATAGATCTTTCTTTGCTTTCATAGGTTTGCTGAGGTTCATGAGTTTGATAAGCCAAATGATGAGCAAGCTTTGAACCTTATGAATTCATGTGCTGTGGCGGTCTTGGAAGAGTTTCAAGATATTATCTTCTCATACGGTGTTAGTGATGAGTATAGGTATGCTGTTTCTCCAATTAAGTATGTCTGTTTATTCATTTCTGATAAAGCTGCCTCATCATAACAGAAACTAATGTTTTAATTCAGCTTTGTTCTGAGGAAAAGTTCCTATCTTTATCAGCGTCAGGCCAGGTACCCTTCCTCCTGCTCTTTTGACACATTCACATGCATTTTGCTGTCTTGTTCTAATTTTTAGGCCACAAAGTAAAATCTAACATCAAACATATATTGCCAAAGGGTACTGCAGTGAGAGTCTTTAATCCAAAATCTTTTTAGAGACTCGCAGTTATACATACTTGGGATCTTTATCTACACTATAGATATTGTGTTAGCACCGTTTTGGTATATTATCTTTGTCTCTATAGTCTAGCCATGCATTGTAGTTGTAGAATGCTTGCTCTTAGTAACAAGTGTAGGTTTCAAAAGCACTTATTGGAAAAAGGTATCCTTGTAGATGTGCATGCAGCATAATTATCTGAAAAAAATAATTAAGCTTTGAAATTGAGGCCACCTCTGTCTCTTCTCTAATACTGTGTTCCATTTTAATTGTAAAGCCAAAGGTATCTTAAGTGCCACTGCTAAAGATTAGTTGTGCATACCCTTATTACTGATGCATAGTTCTGTGGATTCGCATGAATTCTTCAGATATTACCCTTTTTGACACTTGAGTCGTATGCCATGAGAATATATTATTTGCATAAGTTAATCCTTTTAGATTTTTCTAGTGTGATAATATAAGTATATGGCAAACTTTAAATTCCTGTAACATTGGCTTAGATGAAAGACTTATTTAAAAAAAAGGAAACGTTGTCCCTTCCAGAGGATGGTTTTATAAATTAATTGTTGTCCTTACAAGCCTACTAATAGTCGTAAATAATACTAAATCATTGCAGAGATCATTCAAAAGTTAAACCTTAATGTTAGTGTTAGTATTGCTTTCAAATTTTCATGTAACTTTTTCTTTTGCATGCTATGCAGTCAAATAGTCTCTGCAATTGTTTCATTCTTCTCTGCAATGTACACAATGAAATGGAAAGAATTCTTCCCACTTAAAGATCTTAAATATCCACCTTCTTTTGATGGGCGGGCAGTATGCTATCCATCTTCTGAAATTCTTCGAGATTATCTTGCATGGCGCCAAGTTGACTGTGAGTATTTCAGCAACTAAAGATTCTTTTAAGAGTTCTCCACATGCTACTTTCATATAAATGCATACACAACTCACATACATGCCCATATTTGTATGTATAAATTACTGAATGATTGAATAAGTATTGTAAGAAGGGGAAAATATTTGTTCAGTTGCTGATGTAGCAAAACTTGCATTAACAATCTTGACTAACAAAATTTGTCATATTCTGAATTTGCAGGCCACATCAATAATCAATACAACACCTGTTTCTGGATGCTTGTTAAGTCAGGAATGACAAAAGCTGAAGTTCAACAGCATCTAAGGGTACTTAATTTAGCTCTGTTCTTTATTATTATTATTATTTTATCTATGCTTGGTTTCTCCTTCCAATGAAAGCTTTGTGAATTTATAATTATTATCTATATTTAATTTGAGAGCATGTTATATTCTACTTGCTCATGGATATGTTATTGATAAGAAGTTTCCTTTTAAAGATTACGTTTTCTTTTGACAACGAATGGCATGTGAAGGTCCCTTATCAAAGATGCCATGGCAAGGCTGATCTATACATGAATACTTCTAACGCTCCTTCTTAGAGACTAGTTTAAGATGAATCATGAATCCAATTTACATTAATACTTGTGAGCATTCATATTAAGATACCTGTATTTTCCTCTATTTCACCATCTATATGTCACAAGCAGCTTTCTTTTCCATGAAATCTTTATGCAATAAAAAAATGAGATGTTGAATCAACAGTTTGACGATTGTCAAAACAAACAATGCACACATAAATTCCCTTAAGTAATCAGTTATGTTAATTATAGGAGAGAACCTAAAACATGTATTGGGTATTAAGGTGTCAAGAATTTTTTTACGTTATATTTGGTTTGCTAGAATGGAATAAAACTGAAATGAAATTGCAATTCCTTTAATGTTATTTTGTTTAATAATAAGGGCATTTTTGGAACAATAATTATATTATATGAGAAATAGCTATTCTTCTAGTAAAGAGAAAGAATCAAAATTCCTTTTCTATTCCATATAATATAGAATAGGCATTCCTTGTGGTGTAACCTTTTGTAAACCAAATAAATGAATAGTTATTTTATAATAATGAAGGTAGAATGACAATTCCATTCCAATGAATTAAACATAGTATTAGTGTCTTGCCTTTTCTCTCCTTAGATGTCCTTTCTAGAGTAGATTCTTCTATTTTTTTCTAATTGATTGTAAACTTATTATTCGTGTCCATCTAATTGTTTTCCTTGATGTTCAGGGTACACAAACGAAAGAGAAGAACAAGCTCCTTATTGAACAGTTTAATATTGATTACAACACATTGCCCATCATGTTCCGCCAGGGCTCTTATGCATTTCGCGTGAAGGTCTGTTATTTTCTCTTATATGAAAGTGAATTGAGACAACACAAATACACAAGCAATCCATAGATGCTGATAATCAGGATTAACATTGAAGGCTTCTTTGGTTGGTAGCTAGTGGAATTAACATGATTAGATAGATTGACGATTTTGTTTTGGCTCCACCATATTTTTCCTATTGTTATTTTTCACTGGTGGCTATTCAGATAACTGATTAAAAAATGCTTTCAAACAGTTGAACTAGGATCTTCTTACTGCTATGTGACAACCCCATTTAGTCTGCATTGATATTGCAGAATCTAATATCTAGAGTCTCTGTTATAAAAAACACTCGAGGATAGAACATAGAGTCATACCTTCCTGGTCATGTTCCATTCTCAAGACATGTTTAATCTTCAACTTCTATTATATCGGAGAATATGTGTATGTGGATCTAACCTCTCTGAGTAATTGTATGTTCTTTACAGAAAGAGAAATCCAGTGTACATGGAAATGAGGCATTTAATGAATCTTCTGAAGAGATAGTTTTAGAGAACAATAACATTATTGAGCCAAGCTTCTGGAAAGCACATCCAAGTATACTGGAGGAATTTTTGTAGTATCTTGTGTTGGTTGCCCCTAAGCGTGGGTGAGTTTGATGCACACATTGCCATTTGCTGTGTGGAGTATTGCTATTGCAACCCCAAATATGTGAGATACATGCCATAGTGCCTACTTATGTTGGTCATCAAGCTCTTTCTTGGACCACCTCATCTCCTAGATTGCAAGTGCAGCATTCATTATCAAACCAAATTCCTAAAACTTGATGGCTGTACATGTTCACCTATCGTCAGGCACAATCGAACTCATACATCTCTACTGCGAAGCAATATAGAATAGGAGCTCTCAAGAATATATATATATGGTCAGTGTGTAGAAATTTCTTATGGCTCTTTACAGAAATCTATTGAAATGCTGTATACTGTTACTGTTCTTTGTTTATTTTCCAGTCAGTTGAATGGATAATTTCAAACAGGCTCTACCTCAATCGCTATATCGATCCATTGACCGCACAAGAATCTCGAGAACATCAAATTAACTGTGTGATTAGAGATATGCTATAGAGATCTTGAAGTTTATCCTTGGGCATAAGATGGTATTCTGATAGAATTCTCTATTTGTTCACATCCAGGATATAGAATCAGTACACTCCATTCTCTATGTATTCACAACCAGAACACAGAGTGAGTGTCCTCCATTCATACATGCTGTATTCTCTATTTATTCTTTTAGATGCATGCATACAAAATCCACCAACGTGACAAGGGACCATATATGCAGACATAAACAATTGATATACCGCATTGCAGTCTTAATGCCTCCTGTTGCATTATGGACAATGCTAAGAGATGCCTCGGATGTGCTTGTCGTGAAACCAAGTAAAAATACTTTTTATCTGTTCTATATACTTGTTTTTTGGGTAAAAATTATTGTTAGCATCAAGAAACATGAAAATTTTCCTTTTTAGGTTATAGTTTTTAACTAGGGGAAAAGAAAATTAATAATATTATTTTTGAAAATATTTTTGCAAATATACCAATGGGAAAATATTATCAAAAATATTGACCTAAAACTGGATTTTTGGTTTTGAAAATTACTCTATCCTAGAAGTGTGTTCAAGCAAATTTGCATAGGGTTAAAATACGAGTTATGTATTAGTTTACTCCTTAAAAAAAGGTTCTAGAAAAAAAAAATCTTGAAATACAATTGCAAAATTGCAATTGGCTAAGGAACTTGTTGGTTGGGTTTGCAATTTATGTGGTGAAATTGCAAATTATTGGTATTGCGATTTACATTTAGATTAGATGGTGCATTTTGGGAGTGAAATTGTAGTGTCAACCTGCAATTTTGTTGTCCCCTATATTAGTCCGCGGAGCCAACAAATCTTCATTTTTTCTTAGTTGTTTCTCCTATTTTTCTCTCTAAAACACACTTGGAAAACACGATTTTTTTTGCCTTGAAAGCTTAGTTCCATAGCTCCAATTCACGATTTTTGTTTACATTAAGTATCATCTATTACCTTTAAAACTTTGTTGTAAATTTGTTTGCATTAATGTAATACTTTTACACTCCATTTTTTTTCTCTAAATATAGAATGTGTTATTGATGATTTTGTAGCGGGTAAAAGTTAAACTTGAAAGTGTACTTTGTTCCATATCAATTAGTGGAGAATTTGCTTAGTTGAGGTTAGTTTTAGATTTTGTCCCAATTTGTAAAGTTTTCCATAATTGTTAGAATTTGCTCCAATTTGTAGTATTTGAGGTAATTTAGTAATGCATTGTGTGTGTTATGTTGAATTTAATGTTATTTTGAATAGGAAAAAAAATCAATCATGTGCATCTAAAGAGATGATTGAACCAAGGATACCTCTTTATCTCCTTATTTGTTTACTCTAGTGGCTAATGTTTTGTAAGGAATAGGGAAACATCTTAGAGAAGAACATATGATTGGCTTGTTTATTAAAAATGCATGTCCTAGACTTTCTCACCCTTTTTTTTTTCTTTTGTAGATGATTCCTTATTATTTTTTAATGCTAATTTAAGAGAAGTTCAAACACTTATGATGATCCTTAGGCAATATTGTGAGGCGTCAGGACAAGAGGTTAATGTTAGCAAATCGAGTATCTATTTTAGTGCTAATACTTGAAGTGCAGTAAAGCTAGATGTTGCTAGAGCTCTAAGAATTCCTATTAAGATGATCTTAATACTTATTTGGGTCTTCCTACTCTTCGGAGAAGATCAAAATATGAGGCTCTATCTCTTGTTAAAGACAAGATCATTAAGAAGTTGAAAAGATGGAAACAATGTTTGTTGAGTGAAGCAAGGTTTGAAATTCTTATCAAGTCAATTGTGTCAGCTATTCCTACATATTTTATGACATGCTTCTCTTTGCTATTAAATGGTGCAATGAGGTGAATTCTCTAATAGCATGATTTTGGTTGGGGGTGAGGGTGGGTGGGAGAAAAAAAAAGATACATTGAAGTAGCTGGGAGCATTTAACTTGACCTAAAGAAAGAGGAGGTATTAGCTTCAAAGATCTATATTTGTGTAACCTAGCTTTGCTTACTAGGTTGGCTTAGATGTTAGAATCTAATTTGAATGCTCCTTAGGTAAGGGTGTTGAAAGGCATTTACTTCCTTAAAGTAAATTTTAAACATGCTACTAAAGGGGGGGAAGCTTTGTGGGCCTAAAGTAGTCTATTGGAGGGAAAGAAAATTTTATTTGAAAACACACTATGGCGGGTGAGGAAATGGGATCAAGTAGATATATGGAAGAATAAGTGGATTCCCTTAATGGATGGATACAAGCTTGTGATTCGACCAATTAAGGAGGAGGTTTAGATACAAGACTTGATTGATCATATAAAAAATTCATGGAACATAAGACAGTTGAGATGCTAATTTAATTCTAAGGAGATTGAGTGTGGTAGAGCAATACCTTTATATGACTATGAGCAGAGCGATTTTATTGTCTAGCCCTTTACTCGACATGGTACTTGCATTGTCAAATCAACTTGCTATCACATTAAGGAAAACTTCAAAAAGTGAATCATAGCTCTCTGTCTTCTTTAAGAAGCACGTCGAAACAACAATGGAAAAAAGTGTGGAATGTTGATACTTTACCTAAGATCAAGCACTTTCTTTGGCGATATGTGTCCAACACTCTCTTAACTTTTGAAAGATTACACAGAAGAAGGGTGTGCTCCTTACCGTCTTGCCTATTCTATGGTGAAGTCATGATCATAGAACATACACTACTTACTTGTGGATGGACAGAGGTTGTCTGGTTTATAGGAGCAAGGATAAGGATTGAGAAAGAGAGCGAGCTAATTTGTTGACTGGTTAGAGGAGATGAGTGCTGTTGTGGTTAAATTGAAGGGATTGAAGTGTGTGTTCGAGAGAAAAGTCAATGCTTTGGTTTGGAATATTTAGAAGACTAGATGTAGTGTTGGACAAAAGGTGTGCCCTACCTTTGTTATAGTGAAGGCTAGGGTTTTCTTGTGTGAATGGTGCAAAAGTGAGGAGGAAGAAGAGAAGGTTGTACCTTTGAAGGAGACAAGACCAAAAGAGAGGTTGTAACGCTATCCTAAAAGCTCAAATCTCAAAATCAATGTAGATGCATAACAAGAAGAAGGTAGCAATTGGGCAGCTATAGGTGTGTTTGTGAGAGATTGGATGGGTCAAGTAATTAATGGTAAGGTTGATCATGTCACGTGCTTTATGATAAAAGAGGCAAAAGCATAAGCTCCTTTACAAGGAGTTCGTTAGAGGTGGAAAGCAATTAGTAGAATCCAACCGCTCCAATTTAATCCATGCAATAAATGGGTTGATAGTGTCTTCTCATTGGGCTTTTGTACCTTTTTGTGTAGGAGATTAAAAGCTTGGCCTAAGTTAATAATAGATGTAGTAGAAAAGCAAATAGTATTTCTGATTGGATAGCTTCAAACATAAAGAGAGGGACGTATCCTATGCATTGGTGGTTAAACTAAACCCCACATCCCTTCTCCAAAAGCTTATCCTTTATGATTTTTCTTGTTATAATCTTCAAGGCCATGTATCAGCTTCAGTTACCCATTTGGATAGTAGATAGTGGGTAAGGAGAAATGATATCTAATTTTGTTTGGCAAAAATAAAAAATAAAAAAATTAATTACAAATAACCTATATTCTTTCAACAAAAATTATATATGGAAATTGTATCTTAAGAATCTATTAAGGTAATTTTTTTATAAAATTTTCAATAAAAGATCTACATAAATACATATAAATTGGGTATTTTAGTTTTTAACTATATAAGGATTTCATATTTTATAACTGATACAATGTTGCGCCATTATATATAAAAATTAATAGCTAACTACTAAATAAATACAAGATCAATATTGGTAATCCTTCACATTGCTATCTCTTTTTAATAATTCAAACAAGCACAATTGCTAGGTTTTGAGTTGTTAGTTTTATTTTCCAAAAATAGCTAAGCTAAGGTGGAATTTGGTAATAAAGTGTATGGACATACACTCTATAAAGAATACCTTTGAGTATTGATCTACTGGTTACATGTGGAAATAGACACTCATGATGCATTTATTTAAAACTAATGGATAATGTATCTATGATGTAGATGCAAAAATATAAAGGCAATATCTCTTAACTTTTTATCTTAAGTAACATCCAAAATAAAATAATATCAGCTATGCTATTTCAATATAATGTTAAGTGCTAAAAGAAAATAAAATTTATATAACAACAATTGACATGAGCCTATATTACATGAGACATTGTTTTCAAAGATCAAGTTGGAAAATAAATGAAAATTGTTAAAAGATTAATAAGTTTAATTCAATAATTTAATGAGGGGTTTAAATATCTGACAATTAGTATAAATTTATGAAACAATGAGAACTTTTTCAATCATTTAAAAATAAGCATTGCAAAATAGTTTGTATAAATCATGAACAGCAAGAGGAACATTAACTAAAAGCGACAACTAAATGCACATGAAAACATAGATGGAGGAACAACAGAAAAATATAAACTCACTCTTTAAATTGAATAGAAAATAACATAGAGAAATGCTTACATGCAACATACATGTTGCTATCATAAAAGATTTCACAATAACTTTTGTAACTAGTTTTGCCAAAATGTTCAAAACACAACTATCAAATTTCTTTCGAGAAAGTGTGTGAACAAATAAAATACATGTAATTATATCCATGATAATGAAAACTACCACCAATTACATCGATTATCCAATTACATCGATTATTTTGTAGCTATTGCAATGCTACCCTGCTACTTTCCAACACCCATATGTTGTTTATGATATTTACAAATAATGCATTTGGTTTATCCGATCATTAAAAGGTAAGTTTGTATCTATTTATTATAAAATAAAAATTTATATCAATTTGTTAGAAAGTCAAAGAGATTTGAAATTTGTAAAAATCATAAAAGCTCATAAATTTTTTTTTTTTTTTACTTGTCTAACATTTTTTGAAAGATCGTGATAACATTTATCATAAGGCTCACCAATCAAACCCATTACATATCAAAATGCCCACTTTCATATAATTAATTGAACAACAACATATTAGATATTAAAATGTAAAATGCGAAGAATACCATCACAACAATATAAATAGTAATAATTCAAAGAGAGATAGTTTTGTTAGGACTATTCATCTATCTATCTTTATTTCTTGTAACATATAGAAAATGAGATGGACTCATATTTATTATGAAATCATTAAATGTAACGCAAAAGAAAAAAAAAATATATATTGGTACTTTTAGCTTAACATTGTTGGCCTTAGGAAATTCCATAATTATAGTATAATTATAAAAATAAAGCTTTGTGAGTAGCAAAACTACTACATAGCGATATGCACACATTTTTAAAGCATGTTAATTAATGTTATAAACACAACCATAGTAATTCAGAGATTGTTTTGTGTGCTTTTCCACGGTGAAGAAAGGAGAGAGGGAGATTTAGTTGAGATAAACTTAAAAGTAATTTTTAACACGAACAATAGTGAGATAAGGAAAAAAAACATTTAATATGAGAAATTACACTGATGACCTTTCTTAATGATTAAAGATAACTTTAATTTGGTAGGGATGAAGTAAATATGCGTATACATAGGGCGTATTTTTTTTTTTTTAAAAAAAAAAGACCGTTTCTTCAAATACCATATGTTATTACAGATATGTTCGACAAACCATTTTTGCGGCCAACCATTTTAACTTAAACTGAGGTCGCTCCAGAACGATAAGCAGGAACTTCCTCTCACGTAAGCGCTTTGAACTCCCAGCTTACTGCCCATGCTATCTTGCGCATACTCCCAGACACGAACCCACGCGCGCACCCCATTCTAAAAAACTAACTAAAACCCTCCTCCCATTTCCAACCTCTCCCGCTCTCTTGCTCTCTCTCTCTCTCTGCGTGTAAACCCAACCACATGCTCTCAGGAAGAAGTTACAGGTTCTATCAAATTGAAATTTTGACTAAAATGCCCTTATATTTATCTCTTTCACATGGTTTTCTTTTTCTATTTGGTGTTAATTCCATGATAGCAGCAAACCCTAGTGCCAATTTCGTATGAATTACACTTTCTAGGGTTTCAATGCGAATTTTCTATTCCCGTTATGCCCTTTTAAGTTTATAGTATACTTTTGCTGGTCATGTCTGTTGATACATTGTAGCAGTGCGTGTTTTGTTTTTGCTTTGTTATTGGTTTTGACATGGGCAACGTTGAAATCCCTAAATGGCTTGAAGAGTTGCCCTTGGCACCCGTGTTTCGGCCTACGGACACGGAATTTGCAGACCCAATTGCTTACATTTCGAAAATCGAGAAAGAAGCTAGCGGTTTTGGTATCTGTAAAATAATCCCCCCCGTGCCAAAACCCTCCAAAAAGTATGTTTTGAGTAATTTGAATAGGTCCCTTTCAAAATGCCCGGATTTGGATAGTCAGGTTAGTTTGCAGAATGTTAACATGGTGTCAAAAAGTGGTTGTGGGGAGAAAGGGGGAGTTTCAGAGGTCAGGTCTGTATTTACAACTAGGCAACAGGAATTAGGTCAAAATGTGAAGAAAACGAAAGGATCTGTGAATACTCTGCACTTGGGGGCACATAAGCAGGTTTGGCAAAGTGGGGAGGTGTATACTTTGGAGCAATTCGAGGCAAAGTCAAAGGCTTTTGCTAGAAGTCTGTTGGGTGTGATGAAGGAAGTTACTCCCATAGATATAGAAGCATTGTTTTGGCAAGCTGCTTCTGAGAAACCTATGTATGTGGAGTATGCTAATGATGTACCTGGATCAGCCTTCGGGGAACCAGAGGGGCAATTGCATTATTTGCATCGGAGGAGGAGGAGGACAAGGACGTATTACCAAAGGAGTAGAGAGAGCTCTTGCAGTAA
This sequence comes from Laguncularia racemosa, assembly GCA_037954665.1. Classification (NCBI taxonomy): domain Eukaryota; kingdom Viridiplantae; phylum Streptophyta; class Magnoliopsida; order Myrtales; family Combretaceae; genus Laguncularia; species Laguncularia racemosa. The sequence continues at coordinate 170,489 of JBBMOL010000013.1, read as the reverse complement.
GAAAAATGTTGAGCATGAGAGTGAATTTTGGGGTAGTGAAGTTAAAGATTCCTCACCAAAAGATAGTTTAGCGCCAAGTGAGGTCATATCTACCCCGTCAAATGCTCCATTGACAATGTCACCGAAGGAAGCTTGTCAAGCTCATGGAAAAACAAGCTCTAGCATTGGCAATGAGATGGAAGGTACTGCAGGCTGGAAGCTTTCAAACAGCCCCTGGAACTTGCAAATAATTGCACGATCACCCGGGTCACTTACACGTTTTATGCCAGATGATATTCCAGGTGTTACATCTCCCATGGTGTATATTGGCATGTTGTTCAGCTGGTTTGCTTGGCATGTTGAAGATCATGAACTCCATAGTATGAATTTTCTTCACATGGGTTCTCCAAAAACTTGGTATTCAATCCCAGGTGACTATGCCTTTGCTTTTGAGGAAGTTATCCGCTCAGAGGCATATGGAGGGAATATTGATCGATTAGGTATGCATAGCTAGTGTACACACCAATTTTTTTATGCGTAGCTCTTGTACACACCAATTTTTTTATTGAGCATTTTGTGTGAAATAAGCTCTAGTGTTCCTCACTATTTTTCAAGCTTTTAATGCCTAAGAGCTGTACAACAGTAGATGAATAAGAATCATAACAGTTGCATAACTCAGGTCCAGTTTCTTTTTGCCAGCTGCACTAACACTTTTGGGGGAAAAGACAACTCTTCTATCTCCTGAGGTGATTGTTGCGTCATGTATTCCATGTTGCAGGTTGGTTGTGTGTCCCTTTTCTGGTAACATCACTTTTTGCTGCATCTGTTGTGTTCAATTTCATGGGTATTTCTCAACTGGAGCATGTAATAAATTAACCCGTATGTTTTTGCCTCAGGCTAGTACAGTATCCTGGCGAATTTGTTGTAACCTTCCCAAGGGCATATCACATTGGATTCAGCCATGGTAAATATCTGCATGTTAACATATTCTGCTGATGAAATAAGCGTTTGCTCATTTCTTTCTATAGCTGCTGCTGTTGATATGCTGTTTTATATGGGGAGAAACCATGGAATTTAGTAGCACGATGGAATTTGTAATTTTGTTTTAGCTACTTTCCCATTCTATGTTAAGAAATCAAGCTATCATAATTGGCATTATCCATTCCGTATTCTCTATTACAAAAAATCCCAACAAAAAATTAACTAAATTTCAACTTACAAAGATAGAATATACCTTCTTTTATTTATTCATGAAAGTAGTTATATACATAAATACACACACACACACACACACACACATACTATAGAGAGACACCTGTTACAGCTGATCATTCCCACGGAATATGAGGTAGCCGCTGTTAAGCATGTTTACACACAGGAAGAAGCTCCAATGATGTGTGTTGTGTTTGTGGTTGTAGCATATTGTGTGTTTCCAGCGTGTGCGTTGTCTGTTTATTAGGAGTGTGTGTTTAGTGCTGCTATGTTGTCTAGATGCAGGGCAACAGTTGTATTTTAAATGTGTTGGTGAGTTATGTTTATAGGGGAGTTATTTGAGCCATTAGTGGTGTTGTGTCTAATAAGAGAGAAAATAGGAAGCAGCTGGTGTGGGTAACTGCAACTTGTAATATTTAGTATGTACATATATTGAGAATCTGATGAAAAGAGCTAAATCCTGTTTTGCAAAGAAATCAGACATTCCAATAGATCATTGGGTTCTTCGAAATGAGCCCAAATTTCAATTAACAAGAGAGGCAAACAAGGAAGAAAAACCAGCAAAAATAAATGAGACTTAGATTCCACACTAAATGGACCTATAACTAGGAATTACCTCATTCTTGTAACATGCACCCTCTATGTATATGCCCCCAAATAAAGAGATTGAAACCTCAAATTTATAATTTATGTTGAAGCCTCAAAACGGTGATCAAATGGTACTGTTAAGAGTGTCAATGGTTTGATATTATATGAATGCCTGTGTCTGATTTCTTAAACAAGATAGGCAACAAGGAAGAAAAGAACTAAGTCCTATTTTGCAAAGAAATCAGACGTTCCAAGAGATCATTGGGTTCTTTCAAATGAGCCCAAATTTCAATTAAAAAGATAGGCAAACAAGGAAGAAAAACCAGGAAAAATAAACAAGAATTAGATTCCACACTAAATAGACCTATGACTAGGAATTACCTTCAATCATGTAACATGCACCCTCTATGCATATGCCCCAAAACAAAGAAATTGAAACCTCAAATTTGTAATATTTGTTGAAGCCTCAATTCAGTGATCATCAGATGGCACTTAAAGAGAGTCAATGGTTTGGTAACATATGAATGCCTGTGTCTGATTCTTTTATTCCTTGTTGGTATCATAAGCCTGGGGATGATAAGCATGTAAAGAATATGGTCCAGTTCTTGCTTAGTTCTCTTATCCATTGCACCCTGACCCTTAAGATTCTTTACTCTTTTATTTCCTCAATACAATTTCTGGTCTCCACAATTACAGTATGGTGATCATGGTCTCTATATGTTACCTTCATTGCTCTTATTTATGGTTGGAATCTGTATGCTGCTTGGTGTTTTTTTTTTTTAAAAAAAAAGATCATGGCAGCTGTGTACTCCAGTGTCCACAAAATGCTTTTCACCCTTGCAGAACCTTTTCCTCTCAATATAGTCGTCTGTTTTACCTGTCATTTTACTATGGTATGCTAGAGAGGTCTGAAAATTTTATATTGTTTACTGCTGTCTGTTTTCGTGATTTTGGCTTTGCTGGATGATATAAAACTTGTTTTCCTGTAATTTTAGGTTTTAATTGTGGAGAAGCTGCTAACTTTGCAACATCACAATGGCTTAGATTTGCGAAAGAAGCTGCTATACGCAGAGCTGCTATGAATTATCTTCCTATGCTCTCTCACCAGCAGCTGCTGTACCTCTTAACCATGTCTTTTGTTGCAAGGTTAGGTAATTTATGCACACAAATATTTGTGCATGCATTCTGTGTTTTCAATCTTCTGATAGTATTTACATCTTTATTTTACAGGAAAAAGTTTTGTGAGTGCAGTTATTTTCCTGCTGTTCCATTTTTTCTCCCCTTATTTGCTGATAGCATTTGCATTAGCAGTTTGTTTTGGGAATTCTGTAAGAAGATTGTTGAATTTTCTTTTATTTATTTCACTGTCAATGTAAAGTTTCCATCAAGGGAGAGAGGAAGAATTTTAGTAGTTGTCCCTTTAAATGGAGCAGCATTGCTCTAATTGGATCAATTACCTCTGTGCATATGATTTAAGTTTAGCTTGCACTATACAGGGTACTCCAAGAACTGATGTTGGTGGAATTTGAACCAATTGCTCTTTATATTATGTCATGAGAGTTGTTGGATATTAACTAGTAGGGCAAACCTGTAGGGCTTAGAAAGGATTCTAGTTGATCTCTCATGTCTGTTGTTGTCTTCTGGATGTGCCTAGTGTGGTACTACTTTTCTGGCGTCATACAATTGCTGGTTGGAAGCCATCTGCATTTCTTACCTATAAAAACATCATATAAATAGAATTTTGTACAGCAACAACAATGCTTTAGCCGTGTTCTCACAATGTAGAGTCAGCTCTATGTATCCTCTTTTGCCATTGCACCCTATTATGAACCATATTTTTATTAAACCTAAAATTGTCATCTGATATTTTATCACTTTTGTGTGTCTTTTTTGGTCATCTTTGTCTTCATTTTATGTAAGTCATCCTTGCAGTATCACAATGTCTAAGAGGTGCTTGTAAATGATATCTTTGGATATGGCCAAACCATACCAATCATGCTTCGCTCATCTTTTCATCTATAAATGCTATTCCAACTTTTTCTCGCGTACTGTCATTTCTTACCATATCCATCCTTGTGTGGCTACACATCCTTCTTAGCATTCTCATCTCTGGTACTCTCATCTTGTGGTCAAGTCTGTAATTTCCTGCCAGGAGCCAAGAAAATTTACACCTTACATGGAACCAAATTATGTTAGAGTGTCTCCTCCTCTCTACCCAGCTATCTAATTTGGTCTTCAGTTTCAAATTTTATGGAGCCATCCAGCTGTGTCAGTTTAGGCAGTTCATTACGTGAGAATTGACTTAGACCAATTTCCAAACAGCGTTAATTCCCAAATGGCATGGAAATGTTGAGGCTACCCTACCCTACCCTGAAAAGTAAAATGAAATTACGTTTCTTGCTTTCTTGGTTGTGTTCTCGCCTCCTAGGATCTTCTGTAGCAATTCTACCCAATTTGAATTCAGGAGTGAAAGGGTTAGCTGAGGAACTCAGTGAAGTTTACCTATCATTAAGCCTAGGTCCGCTAGCAAGTAACCATTATTTATTCACTTCTTGGGGCACTTCCCATCTCTGTCAACTGTGATAAATGTATCTTCATGAGTCAAGTGTAGCCAAGGGAGGAAGGAGGGAGACCGCTTTGAAACTAGCCTCAGTCAATCTGTTTCAGGGCTACACTGATCCCATTTTATAAGATATGGAACCTTGGGTGATTTTAAGAACAGATATTTGTAATTTTCTTCCATTTGTTTTGATGTATTGAATAAGTCTGCTGATTGCTTCTCATGTTGTTGTTTTAGAGTGCCAAGATCCCTGCTATCTGGTGCACGTAGTTCTCGCTTGAGAGATCGGCAGAGGGAGGAGAGGGAGCATCTGGTGAAAAGGGCCTTTGTTCAAGATATTTTGCAAGAGAACAATTTGTTGTCTTCTCTTATTGGTGAGGATTCAGGACCTCATGCTGTGGTATGGAATCCCGATTTATTGCCTTCTATTAGTAGAGAAAGCCAGTTGGTCAATAGAACTGCTTCAGTTGCAATCACATCAGACGAAGATATGCTTAGTACTCCTCAAAGCAACAGCAGTCCCATGAATCTGTTTAAAGAGATGAGCTTATACATGGAAGCTCTGAATGACTTGTATGTTGACAAAGATGATTTGTTATTTGATTTTCAAGTTGACTCTGGAGCTCTAGCATGTGCAGCTTGTGGAATTCTTGGCTTTCCATTTATGTCTGTAATGCAGCCTGCAGAAATTGCTTTGGCAGAGCTTCTACCTGCAGATTGTACTCCCTTGCAGCTGCCTGGTAATTAATCTCTTTCTGAATCTGGTATATTGGAACTAAGTGCGTTTGATCTTATTTGGATTGTTTTGACAATATGCATGAGTCAGAAATTCTCATGATTGTTTCATCTCATTTTGGAATTTGGTGATATTTCTACTAATGCTTTCTAAAAATAAAAAGTATATACAGGACAAGTGTACCACTCGGGGAATTTTGAGTTTATTATCAGGCAAGGTAGTTTAGACTAGATTAAATTCAAACATAAAGTGTTGAATATATTTTTGTCAGTTTTTCTTCAGTCATTGGTATAATTATTACTTTTTCTGCACGAACTTTTCAGATAATCCTGTATCTACAGCATCTTGTGGACATGCTGAAGAACCATCAAAAGACAGTACAGGAAACTGTTGGAATACTTCCAGCAGATTTCTCAAACCACGAGTCTTTTGTTTGGAGCATGCTATTCAAATAAAAAGGCTCTTACAGTGGAGAGGTGGAGTCAATATGCTTGTAATATGCCATTCAGGTAATATAGGCTCCCCATTTATTTGCTCTTCATCAAATTTTGGCTGCAATAACCTAAGAATCTGAAAGCACAAATCATTTAAATTAGGTTTTTTGTTATTTCTTTTACTAAATGGTCTTTGAGGATTGCAAGTGTCATCTCTTCTACACTCTTTGATGCTTATGGGGCAGTACATCAACTTGCTGTTGACATGACTAATGATATACCTCCATTTATGGCTTGTCTATTCTCTTTCACTAGCTGATTAAATTTTAAATTTCAATCCTATAGATTACCAGAAAATAAAGGCATATGCTGCAGTTATTGCGGAAGAGACCAGCATGCCATTTAACAATGAGGAAATTCCATTACTTGGTGCTTCTGAGAAAGAATTGAAGCTGATAGACCTTGCTATTGAAGATGAAGAAAATGGTGGCTGTGTAGAAGATTGGACCTCCAAATTGGGAATTAACTTACGGTACTGTGTCAAGGTGAGAAAGATTTGCCCATCAAAGCAAGTTCATCATGCTCTGTCACTTGGTGGATTGTTTACTGATGAGAATTCCAGCTCAACAGTATTAAATGTTAAATGGCAATCGAGGAAATCTCGCTCAAAGTTCAGGTCAGATGGCCCGCAAAATTGTAAATCCAGCAAAAGCTTTAAGAACATAAAGGCATCTGACGACAATTTTGACAATAAGGTTGTCAAAAAGGAAAAACAGCTTCTTCACTACTCAAGACGAAATTCCCGGTTGAAGTCTAATGTCTCTGCAGGAATTAGCAGCTGTGACCATCCTAGAACACTGCTCACAGAAGAAATGCCACTAGCCATTCGTGGAGAGGGGGATCATATATTGAAAGTTTCAGCTAAACCTAGTCCCTCTTGCACCACAAACAAGTTTGCAGGTGCTGCAATTTCTGCTAGTACAGATCTAGAGCATCAAGTGCAGGTGCTGGAAGCAACAGGAAATTCAAGATATGATTTTGTTCCAGATAAAGTTGCAAAATCTCTTCCCAGCTCCATTCTTTCTACTGGTAATATAGAGGTAGAGGTTATAAATCAGATTCCAGAGAAGATGGACATGGAGCAAGAAGCTTCTGAATTAACTAAAGAGGATGGTCATGATGAAATGCCAGAAAAAGTTGAGTTTTCCACGAGAATAAACGAGAATGCATCTTTTTTAAGAAGTTCAGTTTCAGTTGCCACTGAATTCATGAAAAATGTTCATATGAATCCTAGAGAAGTTATGAAAACTGGCATGGATGAATCTCATGATTTACCAAAGGATGATCGATCTGTAAATAGTGGCCATGTTCCTAGGGCTGAGGGTGTTTTGAAGGTTTCATGCGCTAATGCCAATGTTCATTCAGAAGGTACAGAAGCCTTTAAAGAGAACAACACAACAATGGAGTTACACAAGGAAGTGGCTTCGGTTGGTGAGGTACATGAGAAACAGCCTTCTGTTACAGAGAATAGTTGCTCTCGATGTCTGCCCAAACGTACAGATCACTGTACTGTTTCAGTTGAAGACAATCCTAATGTTTTCAGAGTTCCCTGTAGCCTCCATGGTGAGCATGACTCGTCTATTGGTTTTCCTTCTTGTAGCCAAGCAAGGGAGGAAATTGAATGTATGAAGGAGAGCAGGGATGGGGATGTCACGTCTTGCCTGAGGACAGCAATAGCCAATCATGATCCTGCTTCAATATATGAGCATTCTCATATTCCTGATTCAACAGAAGAATCTACTGAAGTCACAAGAAGAACCTCAAGTGAAGAGCACATGTTGCATAATCAGCATGCAGATAGGTCCATCACTTGTCCTGAAGAAGCATGTCAGATAGCTTTAGATACCACCAAGGAGAGCTCGGATGTTAATGTGAGCTTGGATGATGAACTTCAGTCAGTACTTGGCTCTAGTAGTGTCACAGGAAAACCTGTTCCATCTGTCGAAAAACGTGACAGATCTTGTGGAGAATCCTTCGAAATGATTCACTCCAGGCATGATAGTGATGTCTCTTCTAGCCATGATGGTGTAAAGCAAGAAAGAACAGAGTCTGCTGTTACAGATCCTCAGTCAGGAGCTTCAGGGAAGAAAAGGAAAAGAAAGCATGAAATTGAATTGATAGCTGAAGTTGAATTACCTATCAATGGCTTTATAAGAAGTCCCTGTGAAGGATTGAGATCAAGGAATCAAAAAGAGGGAGTTGACAGGAGCAGCAGTAGTGTCTCCATTGTAGAGGAGGAAAAGCCAGCCAAAAGGACCAGAGAACCTCTAAAAACAAAGGTGGCTGCCAGGGATAAGAAAGAAGGGACAAGTGGTGCTCACAAATGCACCCTAGAAGGATGTCGCATGAGTTTTAATACAAAGGCGGAGTTAGTCATGCACAAACGGAATAGATGTCCACATGAAGGGTGTGGGAAGAAGTTTAGCTCACACAAATATTTAGTAAACCATCAGCGTGTTCATGAGGACGACAGGCCCCTGAAGTGTCCATGGAAAGGATGTTCTATGACATTTAAGTGGGCATGGGCTAGGACAGAGCATATACGGGTGCATACCGGGGAGCGACCGTATAAGTGTAAAGTCGAGGGCTGTGGCCTTTCTTTCAGATTTGTGTCAGACTACAGTCGCCACCGGCGTAAAACCGGCCACTATGTGAACTGATGGGTGTATAAGGAGTACATAGTTGTCTGTTTTGGGCGTTGCTTCTTTAACATAGGGTCAAGGACGAGGAGATGTAGGAGTAGGAGAAATGCTTTGGGGCCAAAGGGCCTGAAGAGTTGTGTTTAGTTTTCGGTGTAAAGTAGTTATTTAGGTCTGGCTGGAGATGCAGCTTAGGATATTGTCTAGCTACTGGAATGCTTCAAATCAGTCCATCCCTGTAGAATTTTTGGGTCTGACTGGACAATTCCGCTGCGATTCCTTTGATTGCTCGTCGGATGGTGGGTGGTGGGGTCTCTTCTCTTGACTTCCTGTATTTGTTCCTATGAAGAAAAATCTGTACAATTACAAGTGATTCTTTAGGACGCAAAATGAACAACTCAGATTGGTCTATAACCATTTTTACTTTTTCTTTTTTTTATTCTTTTTTTCTTTCTTTTTTTTTTATTTTTAATTTAACTTACTTACTATTCTATTTTTTGTGTTACGTTTGTCAAGTTTTTCAGAAAAGACTTAACTTAACTTTGCTAGAAAATCTGTTCATCTTTAATTCGTGTTCACTTATTATTAGATACATTTAATTAAATAATATGATAAAATTTTAAAGAATTAACGAAAGGAAAATCTAGAAGAACATTGTTCAAACCCTTGGCCAATCATACGCCGGCACCACCTTCAAATGCTCTCTCTCTCTCTCTCTCTTTCTATATATATATATATTCAGTTCATCCAAAAGAAACGCGAAAAAGGGGGTGAAGATATGTTCTTCAATTTCAATTTCTCTCTGCTCGTAAGTCATAAGTTTGGTGTTTTTAATTGGTAGATCTGAATTTCTGATGCTGTTTTGAGGTGTTTCTTCAGTTTATTTATTTATTTTAAATCATGGAGCGTTACGATTCATTTCCTCATTCTAGTTTTCTTCGTAGACTATTTGCAATTACCTAGAGTGGAATATCAATTTTTCAATTTCTTATCGGAAGAATAAGCTTCATTATTGTTTTTAGATTTCAGGTTATTTTGTTAAAATCGACTCTTCAGTTCGATTTTCTTGATTAAGTTGCTCCATCATTTTAGATCTGGAGCCTTTTGTGAAGATTTCATTGTGCTTCTGTTGATTTTTCTAAAAATCGTAGATGGAGAGAGAGATGAGCTTATATTCGGTTCTCCATCTTCTTTCTTCTCCTATTCTTCTTTTGTGCCTCGCTTTGGCAGCTGTTTGTCTTAAGCGTGCTACTCCAGCCACCGTTCTTTGTTTCTCTCCTAAAGTCGTTGCTCTCTGACTAGGGGTTTGCATTTTACATGGTCGTCTTTTCCGGCCGTCCTAACACCTTCTTGTGGCTCCCAACACCCTGTTATTTGCACAACTAGTGGTAGGTATTGGTGTTATGAACTCCGTGAATCTCCTCCTTCTGCCGAAGTTACTTTACTACACTGAAATTATAGGTAATGGAGATCGGAAGAGGTTTCACCTAAAGTTAAATATATATATATATATATATATATATTTAACTTTAGGTGAAATATATTTTGGAGATAGGAAAAGACAAATCAAATGCTTTGTGTAAGGTGAGGTTTGATATTGTCCGCCCATTTCCCATTATCGCCAATGCCTCTTAACGGGTTTTCACAAACAAAGGGATAAATGGTAGAGGTGGGAATTTAGGCCTAACAGGTCGATTCGTTTTGATCCGCACTAGTTCACGGTTGTCCGCATATTAGACAGGTCAAAGAAGCCGATTTGTCAACTTGCACAAAATGATTTTTTTTATTTTTTATATTATAAAATTTGGAAATTAAACCTAATTGAATAAGTTTCGTAACCGTATTAGAGAAGCTAAGTTTGGATTTTTGGTATATAATCAAAATAAAATACTCTTAATGTGAAAGAGTTTACATAAGTTTTAGCATGAATTTTTAAAAATTACATACAAAATATTACTAAACCCATAATAAAATATACTTTTTACTCGCTAAACCCCAAACCCCAACCCAAAGCCTTGTTCACTAGTCAAATGTCTGAACCCCCAACCCCAAACCGTAACTCCAAACCCCAACCCCAAACACCAACTCCAACTCTAAACCTTAACCCGTCGAAACCTGACTCGACATCCACAAGTTATAGCTAAGCCAAGCCACAACACAATAGTTAGCTAACTAAAAAAAAATGCAACTGCATGATACAAGGACTCACTACGCTCCATGCACGAGGCACGACTGCGTCACAATGATGACTGCATGTGAAGTAGCTAATGAGAGCAGGATGACGACAAGACGATGATTGCGACGTGGTTGACAACTACGAAGTGGTTAGTGGATTGGCGACTCCTACTATTGAGTGTTGATCGGTGGATTGGTGATTAAGGAGTGGCAGTGAATGGCAAGGTGACTAGTACTACTGTTGATGAGTGAGTCGACGAGTGGAGTGAGAATGTGAGATGAGAGAGAAGACAAAAATGAAAGAAAGTTGGTGATACCGTGCTGATTTGAACTCCGTCTCAACTCTCAAGTGAAGTGACCTAACTTGGCTGGCATGTGTTTTACTCTCTTTTTTTTTTTCGTTTTGTTTCTTTGTTTTAATGATTTAGGCGGGCTATGCGAGCCAACCCATGCCTGCAGTGGGTTGGCCCACCTCAACCTATGGGCTATGTAAGGTCAGCCTGCATTCCCACCCCTATGAATGAATAATGAAGAGTGAGGAAATTTAAAAAAAGAAGAAAAAGAAGAAGAAGGGTGAGAGAAAAAGAGAGATAGAGAGGAGGGAATAAAAGAAATTTGAAAATTTCTATTTTTGAGCACTGTATGAGCCTAATGTTGGAGCATTTCCAAATATTTCCAATATCATCAACAAAGCAGAAACACCCGATGATTAGGCAGGCTATCCCAATCGATGACTCATCCATCTAATGCCCTCCCGGTCCCAAATGATAGACACCAGTCATACTTGGTGGTGTATATACGTGTTGGTTCGATTAGTAATGCACCTTAAGGAAAAGAGAAAAGAAAGAGCAAGTATTTCATGTATACTTTCTTATTGGTGCTTTTAGCTAACCAAACCCTAGAGAGAGAAAATGCTCTCTCTTCTCTCTAACCTAGCCAAACCTTACCCCCCTAAAAGACTGCTTCTTTTAGGGTAAAATAAACACAAAACCTTTAATTATAAACCTAAAACAACAAAATAAATCAAATTATGGCAACCGGTTTTAATCACTGTAAGCATATTGTAGGACTTCAGCACCCATTAGGAGATAATATATTGCAAGGTTTATCCCAAAGCCACAATTTTGGAGTCCAAGGTGTAACGTCCAAGATAGTTGAATCGTTATCCCTACTGAAGAAGAGACATTCCCTTTTGTAGCAAATGGAATTCACGTTAGTAGGAACAAGAACACTGTTTCATTGGAAGATGAGAAAATCTTGGGCAAGGGCGGAAATTCTTATGTGGACAAAGGAAAAGTAACATGCATTAAGAGGGGCGATCAAGAGAGAACATCCAACATGGGAGACAACCCTTCAATGGAACAAATGAAAGGAAAAACAGAGGATAATGAGAAACGGAGTACAAAATCATAGCATCCATTTCATTAAGCAAGAAGCTTCACTGAGGCAATTGGAGGCACATCCCTTCGTCCCTAAAGGCTGAAGTTCAAATTGGAGTATTATCCTCCTATTTCTTGTAGGGTGTTACCAAAGATCAAACCTCTTCCCTCAGTTGTTGTCCAAGGAGGGAATACACACTTGTAAGCTTCTTCTTGGGAAAAAAATTACCATTCTCTCTTGTGCAAGCCACAACACTAAGGATATGGAAGGATTATGGGATAACAAATGTCCTTTGCAACAAAGAAGGATTCTTTTACTTCTGATTTGCAAATGACATGTTCTTGAATAATATCCTAGAAAGGCCATGGTTCTTTGCTAAAAGATTGTTAGTGCCACAAAAATGGCAAGCCAGGGTGTTGTTAAATGAACCACAACCATCAAAAGTTCTAGCATGGGTAATATTTTCAGGAATTCCTTGTGAATACCTTCAGTAATTGGGGGTAAGTTACATAGTAAGCGCTGTTAGAAAACCCATTCAACCTGATATGCTCATGGCATGCCAAGCGAGAGCTAATCAAGCTAGGGTAATGGTGGAAGTGGATGCTAATGAGGAAGTGGTACATTGAGTGGAGCTGGAAAGAGAAGATGGGAAGTCTATGGAGATTCTGGTGGAATACCAATGGCTACCACCACATTGTTCAACATTTAAGGTCTTTGGACATACATGTAATACAGTGAAATTGGTAGACAATCAAGTGTCAGGAGAACCCCATGAAGGAAAATAAGACATGAGTAAAGGTATAACGTAAGGGATAACAAAACAAAGCCAATGATGATGCCAATGGAAAGCATGTTGAAGGGGAGAAGAACTTTGAAGAGGGAAAGAAGGAAGTACCGGAGGTAAACATAGAGCCTAAAAACTTTAAGCTTGATGAACTAATTGAGCTAGAACCAGAGATGACACCTTCACAAATTCCTAAAACTCCTATAAGTAGAGGGAAAGTGGAGGAATATGAAAACAAAGGTAGAGGAGAAGAAGGAGGAAGAGGGCAAAGAAAGAACAAATAATTGTGAGGAACCAGGAAGCACTAGCAAAGTATAAATTACTACACCAATTTCTCAAAAGTTGTTTGGTACACTTAGAAACCATGAGATGATTAACTCAGGTTCATCTAGTGAAGGGAGATCATCCGGTTCGAGTGCAAGGAAAAGAAGGAAGAAGAAGGTTTACAAACGCCAGAGGTATTATACTTAAAAAGTTTTTCATTATAATGAATCTAGCTTCATGGAACATAAGAGGTCTTAATGACTCATTGAAGTGTGCAAAAGTAAGAAAGTTTTGTAGGGATAATGGAATATCGGTAATGGAGTTATTGAAAACTAGAGTAAACCGAAATAATGAAGAGAGGGTTAAGTCATTTTAAATGGCAAATCGGGAGTTTAGAATTAATTCAATGGCTAAAAAGAGGATATGGCTAATGTGGGACCTAAGAAGCTGGAATATTAGAATGGATAAAGCGCAAGCACTTTTCCCACTGTTTTTGCACTCATCTTAGATCAAACGTTTCCTTTTATGCTATGTTTATCTATGCATCTAATTCTGAAAATGAGAGGAAATTTCTATCGAAGGATTTGGTCGAGTTAGCTCCATCCATGTCTAATAATCCATGGGTTGTTTTAGGGGACTTCAATGTGATTAAATTGATCAATGAGAGGAAAGGAGGTAATACAAGGAAAACACAGACAATGATGGATTTTGTAAATTTCCTTGATGAAGCAGAGCTGAATGACCTTCGATTTGGGTGGGGGGAGGAGTTCTACAATCCAATTCTAAAAAAAAAAAATAGCTAGGATTTTGGTTAACCAAAGATGGCTAAACAACCTACCCAATTGTGATGCCACTTATAGTCCCTATCCTTTCTGATCATTCGATAGGAGTTTTACATATGGAGAATAGTTTAGGAAAAAGGAAAATTCCATTCAAATTCTTTGAATTTTAGATGGAATCGCAAGAGTTCCTCCATAAGGTTGAAGCAATTTGGTCATGTGAAATTAAAGGATCCAAAATGTTCCAAATAGTAACTAAAATGAAATTACTGAAGAAGGAACTCAAAAATTAGAACAATGCCAAATTCTCACACCTTTTAGAAAGAGTCAAATTAGCAAAGGAACATCTAATGGCGATCCAAAACTCAATTGCAAAAGGAGATACATCACTAATTGACCAAGAAAAAGAAGAGTATTATATGCTAAGGGGGGTAGAAGAAAGTCTATGTAGACAAAAGTTGATGGTGAAATGGATAAAATTGGGAGATAAGAACACTTCTTACTTCTATAAAATGATCAGTCATAGAAAAAATAGGAATGCTATACATAGACTGAAAAAGGAGGATGGAATAGAGATCAGGGGGGATTAGGAGGTAAAGAGGGAAATAGTAGCATACTTCTCCAGATTGATGGGAGGACAGCAAATGGTCATCACAAACACAAAAGTGTAAGACTATATTTATAAAAGATTGTTAGAGCAATAGGTCTTGCAAATCAGTAGTCCATTCTCGGATGAGGAGATTAAAAAGGCTTTCTTTAACCAAGTTGACAACAAAACTCCTGGTCCAGATGGTTTTTCTGCTAGGTTTTTCAAAACAACATGGCATATTATTGGGGAAGATATGATCAAAGGGGTGAAAGAGTTTATGGGATTGGGAAATATGCTAAAGGAACTGAATTGCACAGTAGTCTCACTTGTTCCTAAGATTGCTAATCCTACAAATCTTGATGATGTTAGACCAATCTCTTGCTGCTACACAATTTATAAAGCAATAACCAAGTTACTAGTGTCTAGAATGAAAATGTTTCTACCATTGTTAGTGGGGAAAGAACAATCTGCTTTCATTGGAGGGCGTCGTATCTTGGATAACTTAATTGTAGCACAAGAATTGGCAAATGGATACCAAAACAATAAGGGGCTTTGAGTTGTATGCTGAAAATAGACATTCATAAAGCCTATGACACAATAAATTAGAGCTTTATAGAAGTAGTGCTCACAAGCATGAATTTCCCTGCACATTTTATCAAGCTGGTGATGCAATGTATTTCTATCCCAAAATTTTCTTTCAACATTAATGGAGAATTGGTTGGTTTCATCCGTAGCTCAAGAGGTCTTAGGTAAGGTGATCCAATGTCCTCGTACCTATTTGTACTTGGTATGGAAGTTTACTCAGGGATATTAAGGCAACTCATTGATAATTCTAAATTCTCATATCACTAGAGATGTAAGAAAGATCGACTCATACACTTGTGTTTTGCGGATGACCTTTTAATCTTTTGTAAAGGTAATTTTGAGTTGATCAGAGCGATTAAGGAATCTCTGAAAATATTTGATTCTGTCTCTAATCTCAAAGTAAATAGCAACAAAAGCCTTATGTTCTTATCTAATATACCTTCTCCAGTAAAGGCTTAGATACTACAAATGATAGAGTTTAAAGAAGGGAAACTCCCCATCCGCTACCTTAAGGTACCTTTTCTAGCTTCCAAACTTCGTAAAACAGATTGCAAAGTCCTAATTGATAGAATTTTGTCCAAAATCAATTCATGGACCTCAAAATTCTTATCCTATGTTGGAAGACTCCAACTTATAAAGGTAGTCCTATTCTCAATGTAGGTATATTGGGCTTCAATATTTATTTTTCCAAAAAAGGTAGTGGAATCCATTGAAAGACTTATGCGTAACTTTTTATAGAGTGAGAGGCCTAATATTTCAATGAAAGCTACGGTAAGATGGCAAGAAGTATGCACTCTGATCGATCAAGGGGGTTTAG
The DNA here is from genome assembly GCA_037954665.1 of Laguncularia racemosa. Lineage (NCBI taxonomy): Eukaryota > Viridiplantae > Streptophyta > Magnoliopsida > Myrtales > Combretaceae > Laguncularia > Laguncularia racemosa. The sequence continues at coordinate 154,908 of JBBMOL010000013.1, read as the reverse complement.
GCATTCTTAAACTTGAAATATGGAACAAAGCAGCCCAACTCAAATATCTCTAGCACTTATGTAAAGACTTAATAAGAGGTGTTTGGGGTGAATGGGTTCATTCCAATTTCCTCAAATGAACTTCATTTGGGGAAACAAAAAGACTTGCTAAGTGTTCATGGAGTTGGTACAAACTGTTGAAACTTCGCTAATTAGCAAAAAGTATGTTTAAATAGGAAGTGGGTGATGGTCTCTCTATATCTCTATGGTCAGACTTTTGACTGCCAATTGAACCTTTAAACATGTTACATAACACTAGAACAATCTCTACTTTAGGGTTCCCTTTGAATGTTAGATTGTGCTCAATTATACAGGGTAATAGTTGGGAATTTCCATAGAACAATTTTTGGAATGGGTTCACAATACTATCAAATATAATACTTAACCCACAAAAAGCTGACAGGTTTATATGGGATAAGGAGGTATCTAGAATATTTTCTATCAAAAGCGCTTACAAGGCTTTATCTAATCAGAATGTCACGGTTCCTTAGGCTAAGATGATTTGGAACAAGTATTCCATGCCACGACACTCATTTATCATATAGCTAGCTTAGAAAAGGAAACTTCACATTCTAGATAAGCTCTATAATTGGGGAATATCTACCTCAATAGCACGTTTCCTATGTTCAAAGGAAAATGAGAACCATGATCACTTGTTTTTCGAGTGTACATACTCAAAATAGGTATAGAAGATAGTCTTGACGGAACTTAAATGCCCAATATCTTTCCTATCTTGGCATAATGCAACAACAAGACTCATGCACCTATCACTAGGAAGCTACCCAATGACACTAGTATGGAGAGTAGCACTTTTAGCAGCAATATACTGCATTTGAAGAGCAAGGAACTCGACTAGCTTGGGATTCCCGCTACCTCAATCAATGTTCTTGACTAGACAGATTTTACCTTATTTTAAGTTTCTTGAACCTTAGTTTTGGTTTTACTCTGTATTCATAAAATTTATGAAATTCTAGTTCTAAAATTGAATTTTGCTGTAACTCATTACTATGTTTAGTTGTTGTACATTATTTCTTATTAATATAATTAATTACTTATAAAAAAGAATAAAAATTGTGTCTTGTATGGAAAGCTATGCTGCAATGCAAACTATTATAGTCGTTTTTTTAGTGGGAAAAGGAGCTTTATTAAGCTATAAAACTTGCAGCACATGGAAATATATAGAAGTTGTCCATAAGCTTTACCTGACAAAAGATCCCAAACAGCAGATAAGTTTAACCAGGATCGTGATCATTAACATAAGAGAGTCTATAGCCAAAATAGGGATTAATGTCCCTTAGCAAATACTACTGAGCTTCTGAAGGAGGAACAAAAGCCTACCAAATGTCCTACTGAACTTCATGCATCCGTCCGGCTAAAGCATCAGCAACCACATGTGTCTCCCGAGCCGTATATACAATCTTACGATCTTCAAAGAGGGAACTAACATGCCTACAAACAGTGACAACATTGGCACAATCAAATTTAATATTATTATAAGCGAATGTACTTAGGATTTGTTCTGCTGAAAATGAGTCCGTGCATAGCTCAATATATTTAAAGCCAATTTTACCTGCATAAATGAACCCCCGATAAATCCCCCACAGGTCAGCTAGGTGAACCGAGATATTTCTCATATGCCTAACAAAGCCAATCAAAGGTTAAACATGGTCTTATGTCACAAAAATTTGACCTCAAATCTAAATCTATCATATAAAACTTTAAATAAGATAAATATTCTTTACACAGATCTATCCCAACGTTTAAGTCACTTGCAAGAAAAACTGTTGGAGAGTGAGCAAATCACAACTCATCGAAATTCCTCTTTTATATTATATATACACGCAATATAAGCAAGTCATTACTCATTAAATGAATACATGAAATCAATCATATGATGTAACAACATATATAGCTATTCAGAAATTGTAAATAGTTAGGAGTATAATCTCCTTTCTTGACCTCGGGCTGGGAAGTCTTAACCATTCACATTCACATGAATAAAACCTCACTATCAATCTCGAGTGCTATTATCCCTATATTATCTTTTAATAAAACAAACACATAGCTTGGGTACCCATGAGCATATGTAGAAAATAAAGAGCGTAGCTGTGAGTAGCCCCTGCAATCTATCACATTCTTAAGCGATGAAACCCACATTAGGCTCCAATCAAAGGACGACGCTTCCTGATACCACTTAGTTTTCAAAAGTCAAAGCAAAGTAATGTCATAAGATGTAAACCACCCTATGGCCTTTATGCACCATTGTGTAGTATTTATAGCCTTTAAATATGTAACTTCTATACCATGCATGTTCAATTGATTACATTGTCAAATATAATTATCAAATTTATTTATTTAGATAACCACTTAAACTCGCAAGCAATCACAATCCTTATACATATTTACTTGTAGCACATAATGTTATTACATAAGCACATTATTATTTGAGATTCAGTTGCTTTACTTAGTTGAGGTAAACCAAACAAGCACAAGTATAATCCTAGATCCCCAAGTGATAGGAATCAGCTTGCACTAACTCTTTTCAATGATCAATTGCAAGGAATTGGAAGACCGATGATGAGAGCAAGGACACAACGCATGGAGTAAGCTTTGGATGGACTTGTTTAAGATCATCTGGATCAAGCATTGAAGTTGGCCAAAGTGAGCAATCCAAGAAATAAAGAGATCATTTTCCATTTATCAAGCATCTCCAATAATAATAATGAATATCAAAGCTTAGAGCAACACTAGCAAGTGGAATTTCTAAGCTTGAAAGTCATCATTGCATGGAAGATGTTGAAGGCTGTTAGCTTTGCCTTTAAAAGCTACTAGCATTGAAAATGTAGGCCGCCGGCCTTTGGCCGGCTTTGAAGCCAACTTTTTATTTTTCCATTTTTGTGTTTTTTTTTGTCTTTTATTTTCTTTATTTGTAAAGACTATAAATAGTCTTTTGGACCAAATTGTAAAGGGATCATCATTCTTATGAAATTGAAGACTTTTTCTTTGTTCTTTATTAAGAACTCAATCTGATCTTATCGAGACAACTTGTGGTGATCAAACCCCCATTATAACTCTAGTTCTAATCGAGATTACGATTAGGGTCAAGTTTCATTGTGCTTGTTTTCAAGACGATCCTAAGGTTCTTTTCCATCATATCGGATTTTAAGTTTATCTCAACCTAGGGTTCGCATCACCAAACATTGTCCAATTTTTAATTATATTAATATGCAAAACTAGGTGTACTAAGTTACATGCACAAACAAGCATAATAATCATAAAGAGTAACTCATCTGTTCATTGGAAAGCAATTGATGGGGAGTCCTCAAAATTTATATCACTTAGATATTTAAGAAGTGATAAGATACCTAACTTCATAATTAAACTAAACTTAATCAAATAATTTACTCACCTTCTTAATTTGAACCAAGATTTATAATTAGCATAGTTTATTCATTTTAATAAGTTAATAGCCATTTCAAAACACATGAAGTCTAATCTTATTCAAGAATGTTAATAATTTATAGACTTGAAGTCATCTACTATCATACATCAACTCAAGTTGTGGGCATATTTTCTTTTCTTTTTCTTTTTCAAATTTACTTAATCTTACTATCCATTCTCTAACTTTAGTTAAATTTTTTTTTAATTTAAAGTTAAACATAGTTTGTTGTTTTAAAGAACTAGATTATTGCATTAGGTTAGTGTAATACTTGATTTTTTTTTAATATATTGTAACAAAAAGCCAATGACAAGAATGGGATTTTATAAGGAATATGGGGGAGACATTGGTTTTTTAGTCAAGGCATATAAACTTACCATGACCTAATGTCCCTCTCTTTTGCCATGCTCACAATAACAACACAATGAAAAGCAAGAAAAGAGGAGACACTCACTAAAGGAGACTAAAGCAACTAAAGGAACCTGTCAAAGTCTCAAATCGAGTACAAGAGGTAAGGCATTATATGATTAAAGCAATAAACACAACTATGGAATTGGTGTTAAAATAATTTCTACATCTTCTTTCATTCAAAATCCGAATTGAGGGTAGGACATGATGAACACGGAGAGTCAACCTATCTTAGGATTCAATTCACGGAAACTTAGAAGTAAGTATGTTAATCCATGTAAAATAATTAGAAATTTTATGTTTTAGGAATTATTTAAGCTTAAAATTAAAGAATGTGGAGCTTGAATAAATTGGGATAAAGAAATTAGGGATTGTGGGAATTTACTGAGAGTTTCATGGCCTCCTAACACGGTCGTGTTTAGACTGTGTTGAACCCTAAATATACCAAGAGATACAAGGCCTCCCAACACGGTTGTGTTTCGACCATGTTAAACTAAGAGATATACAACTTGTTTACACAGTCGTGTTTCGACCATGTTGAATGCAAAGCTTATTAAGAGATACATGGCCTATCTACACGGTTGTATTCTAATCGTGTTGAAGCCAAAACTCATCGAAAGATACATGACCTTTGACACAATCGTGTATTAGCCTGTGTTAAACTACATGGCCTCCAACATGGTCGTATTGAGTGAAACATAACTTAATTATATATTTATTTAGTTTCTAATTAAGCTAATTTCCACACAATCTCGATAGCTAGTAAGACCTTAAAGAATTTAAATGATTAAGATTAAGAGAATTAAGAAATGATATTAATCTTAGATTAATACTAAGAAGGACTTGTTGATGATTATAGATTTCAATTTAGCTTAAGGTCAAGACTAGAAGTGCTTAAGTTTAAGATTTGAAGTACTTGTAATTTGTGTGTTATTCTGTGCTTGCTTAAGATAGTATATGTATTGAAATTGATTTAATTGAATGGATTGACCTAAGTGTTTAAGTGTACGTTATATGTGCTTAGCTCGGCTTAAGGGCCTATAGTAGCAGATCCCTAGAGAGCACCCCAATGATCTTTGTGTAATGTTATCCCTGGTGGAATCATGCTTGGAAATGATATAGGTTAAATGTTAGATTAAGTGTTTAAGTGGACATAGGTGTAGAGCTCGTAGTGGCAATTCCTATCATCAATTCATATTCCAATGTGTTAAGTGTGTTGAAGGGGTCATGTGTACCTTGTTGGTGCTTGTGAACTTAAATTGTATCATAAAACAGTTACTTGTATTTAAGTATTATATAATGTGTGTGATACTTGTTTATGTTTATTCATGCGTATGTGTTTGTGTTATACGTATTGAGCCTTAGCTCACCGTTGAGAAATATTTTTTTTAGATACAGGTGTTGAGGGAAATGATAACTCGGAAGATAACTTAGGTTTGGGTGAACCACGGAAAGAGGAAGAAGATGATTACCATTACTATTATAGTGATTAGAAATTAAGAGAATTTACTAACTGGATGTAATAGCTATTATCATTTGGAGAATGTTAATTTAGAGTTTATAGACTTCTGTTGCGTTAGATGTTGAATATGGATTTATGAAATTTATTTTAAAGTTGTGGGATGTATTTATACAATAGTTATAGGACAAAAAGGTATCAAAGTTGATTTATAACCTTAACTTGTTCTTGTAAGATAAGAACACGTGGAAAACAGTAGCATAACTCGAGTTTCGAGGTGTTATAGTTAGGTTTGGAGTAAAAGGTATAAACCCCATTTTATTTTTAGATTATTCAAGTCAGACTAAATAATCTCATTTTAATTATTCAAGCATTTAGTTTTTATTTCTCTCCTAAGGTCAAGATTTGATGTGGTTTCTTTAACCTATAGCAATATGTTTCATTATGATTTTTTTTTTCAACCCATTACTTGTTTATTAATTAAGCTAATTAATTATTTATTTATATATTTTTATGTATTAAATTTATATGTCTTTTTATGGGTTTGACTTTAAACATGAACTGTCTACTTAAATGACCCCATTGGTTCAATGTTTCTTGTTTAATATTAGTAAGGTAAAGTAAGAGCTATTACTTTTATGAATTTCTTAAATTATATTTTAGTATTCTAAAGCAGGTTGCTATGGGCATAAAAACAAATTCTATAGTTATGTTTAGCAGCTCCATACTCTCAGCTTGCATGATATGCTTTTATATTACTATTTTATATTATTCACTATTTTTAACTATATATAACATCATTTAAGGTGCAATGGATAAAATTTTTAAACCTACTCCACTGCTTGAGTGGGTGTCTATAAACATGTACGTACATATATTCTACCAACTTAATACTTATGAATTAATAGTTAGGGTGCTTCACATATTCATACACTCAATCTTTATGCCTCAACATATCTATGTATAAGTACTACTTTTTAGCTTGCTCTAATACTACTTTTTAGCTTGCTCTAAGTTTTTTGTTAATAATAATATATTTTTTATTCAACATCTATTATATTATTTTTTAGGTAATGAAATTGTAACATCTTGTTTGATTTGTGTAATCTTGGCATATATATGTAAATTAATATGTTTTTCATTTGATTTCATTTCATCTATATTCTAATATCAAATTTTATTAGCATTAAAAATAGTATAATAGGAAAATAGATTAAACCATAAGTTTAAAAATTTCAACTTGAATAGGATATACATGGGAATATCCACTCATCTAAACTACAATGAAATAGATAAATAGGTGGAAAAATCCTAGCTTCTGAAATTCATAAGGGGGGCTAGGGATCGGATGGAGATTCAGTTGCATTGGAGGGAGGGAGAGAGAAAAATTGACTTCTTGTATTGATATATTCTTTTTATGGCAAGTTCAGTTGACATTTATTTTGATTGGGGATGGTGGCAGGAGATAAATGGGTTGTCTAAAAAGGCTTTTAGATTTTCTTTTGGGGTGATGTTTACCGAGGAGTTCAGGGTGGGTAATTTGAGAAATAAATGTTGATTTGTCTTCTGTATGAATGGTGGGCACCCAGAAATGGGCTGGGGTCATGTAAATGTAACGATTAGTGCAGATTTTGTAAATATCCGGAATGGATAAGATAGGAATAACGTTGGAGGATGGAATAACGTGGGCAGCAAGTTGGGCTTAGCACATTGTTCTAGGAATTATTTGATTGGTTTAGGTTAGCTAAATTCAATGTATTTAACGATGAAGACAAGAAGGATTTGACTAGGTTCTCACAGCTCGAATATAAATTTATTATATTTAATAAAATTGATTTAGTTTTTAATTTTATTATTTAAATATTTATATTATTATTATTATTATTATTATTATTATATAAATTAATAATAAAATTAAAATTTTGAAAATTTCCTCATTTACTGCACAATTTTGACAGTGGAACTGAACGTGTAGCATTTGCTTTCCATCTTGGTAGCGGGAGATACAAATTATTTTATTTGGGTTGGATTTGTTTATTTTTCCACCTCACAATTCAAAACACTATTTGGTTGTCGTTTGTTTCCATCGACTGAAATTTAATTTCTTTGGATTGATCTATACTTGTAAGCATAAAATAATATGAACGGTATAAAATAAAGTTAATGAAATATTGAGTTTGGCTGTTTTAAAATTATATTTAACGACTTCTTTAAGGTTATGATTATTTTTTATACATGATTAACATCAAAGTTTAAGGTTTATATTTTATTCTTTTAATTTTAAACACATTCGATTCATATCGAACTAACTTTACATATTTAATCGTTTTTATAACTTATGATTTGAAAATTTCATTAATCTTCTTATCACTTAAATATATATTTTCTTTATTGACTCATATTTTTATTAGTTATGTGATCATTCTTATTCATTACTTTCAACTCCATACTAAAACTATTAAATGTTTATTACCCATCTCTTACAAAATTTCAATTATCACATTCATAGTTTCCAACATTAACTTATTTATTCTTTTTCATAGCTCATAGTGTCTTATTGTGAATGACTAAATTATTTATTAATTATTCCTAAAAATTTTAGTTATCGCAATATAAATATATATATTAAAACATTATAGATTATATATATGAATAGCTTATATTTTCATTAACAAGAATGATTATATCTCATAACAATATTATGATAGTTTCACATTTAAGCTTGTGAAATTGGATTTATGAAGAATCATAATACCTTTTTCAATTTTTTTTTTTAAAACTACGAATTCATGTGTTTATATCCAATTGCCATCTACAATAGGAATATCAAGCATTAGATAATTCCAATTTACAATTTATTGAATATTTTTGAGGCGGGTTTCAAGTTTTCCATTATAATTATAAATGTTAACTATTATTATTGATGTTGTTGTTTATTATTATTATTTTTACTATTATTAAAAGTGTGTAAATAGATTAAACAAGTTAACTCAACCCAACCCACTTTGGCTCGCAAGTTAAATAGGCAAACCTATGACTACCCATTTGACAAATGGGTCAAAATTTGTTGGCCCTAATTCGGCTTATATTGGTTGTTGGGTTAAATGAGTTAACTCACTAAATCAAACAATTTATCTATTTGAGTAAGTCATACAGGTTAACTCACAATTTATTAACAATATATTTTTATTTCTTTATTTAAAATTATACAAAATACAAAGTCCATAATGACCTTGTATTGTTTATACAATAATATGATGAATTGATTTGACTTGATACTTTAAAGTATTATATGGATGTTATAATTGTAACATTTTCTTAAATGAATATAAAATGATGAAATGATTGAGATATGGAACAAAAAAATAAGAAAGAAAAATGAGGAAGATGATGATGCATGATGATATGCGGTTTGAGTTTTATAATTTATTATATTAAAATTAAAAATGAAATGAATTAGTGACTCAGTGTTATGTTATGAATGTAATATGCAATTAGGATAGGTTATGTAAAAAAAAAAAATCCCCTAAGTTAGTAAGTTGACTCATAGGTTAAATGGGTTGACTCACTTTAAAACACATGGGCAGGGCTCATTTGGCCTGCTTTTTCAATAGGTTAAAAATTTCAACTATAACCCATTTCTTAAATGAGTTGATCTACAAGCCATAACTTATTTGTATAGCTCCAACTATCATTGGTATTATGATATTTAGTCTTATTCATAAAGGCTTGTGTCTTATATTGTATCTAAAAATCAAATAATTTTGAAACTTTATTATTATAATCTTACGTATGAGAATGAGATTATTTATATATACATTTTATACTTTTACAAGAACTCGTTTATCAATATTAAATTAGATATTTATATTTATGTTCTTATCTAAAGGTATTTTCTTTTCTTTTTTCTTCTTCTTCTTTTTATTTTTATCCTTTTTTATACATTAAAACATTTCATTCTTATTGTACAAGTTTATATATTTTAATACTTTATAACAATTTTTGCTTATATAATTAATTGTGTAATGTTATCTAAATGAATTACTTTAATCTTCATATGCCTATTTACTAATAATTTAATTGTGTACTCTAGAGTCCCATTAAGGATAAAAAGTAACTATATTTAAAGATTTATAGGAATTATTAACTATAGTTGAAATCATATATTGTTTTAATCATCAAACATACGTTAATAAATTATTAGTGAGGTTGTAATATTATGCTTGTTCTATAATGAACTGATTGTAGTTAATATTAGTTGATACATTTTCTACTTATTATGGTAGCTACAATCATGTAATAATTTTTTTATTCAAATGTTTCATTTTGAATTTTAGATTAGATAAATGGATTTGGAAAATATTAAACAAACATATATATAGACATATGCAAAACGAATTTTGGAGATTCATTATGAGATTTATAATATATTTTGTTATTTCTACTCTAGTAAAACCTTAATTTGTATAATTCTAGATATCATTAATATTAGTAATCTTCTTAGTAGATGGGTCAAAATTATGGGGTTTCACATATATGGTCGCTGAAAAGATAATTTTAAAAATATGATACCTAAAATGATGTCTTGAAGACACAATTTTAAATATTGGAGTTGAAATTATGTCTTCAAGACAATATATATATTCATTGAGTATTATACACTATATGTTATATATAAGTGACTTGTAAGTATAATAAAATTTTTATATACATGGTAGTAAAATAAATAATTTTAAAATAATATTGTCTGTATTTTATGTAAATTATATATTGATCAGAATTTATAAATTTTCGAATGAATGCAATTGCAATTAGTGATATGAAATTGATTGTAAATTAATTTTCATACTTATATTAGAAATACGCTAGCATAATGAAATGTACATTTTGAAACGAAAATCTACGAAAAATTTAGGTTTGTTCATTATTTTTCTAGTTTTTTTTTCTTCTAATTTTAAGATTGGTGTTTTTATTTTTTATTTTTAATTCAGAACCTAGCCATTTTGCTTTTTTAATAGAGAGTGATGAAGATTTTATTTTGATTTGTTTACGAAAACTTAGATCTGAAATTAGAAAAAAAAAAACATAGATACTGAGACAAAAAGACATATTAATCTTAGATACTGTAATACACTTTCCTCCGTTTTTTTTTTTTTTCTGTTTATAATGGTTGCTCTTATATGTAAATTATCTATGTAATTATTTTTGTATTTAATCTATTTTTGTTTAACAACTGGCAGCAGCCAGAAGCCGGTTAAAACTCAGCGGGATCGGTCCAGTCAAAATGAATCGCGTGACCATAATAATAATAATAATAATAGCTCATTCCTGTTTGTCTTTCTTGCAATTTCACTACTATTCGGCATTTTCCATTCCCCCCATCTCGCTTCGTCTCGTAAGTCGTAACCTCTCTTTCCCTTTCCCCAACTTCCTGCTCCAATGGCCGCCGCAGCGCCACCCCCACCACCAAACCCAGCCCCGGAAGCTACCTCTCTAATCCCTGAAAACTCCCCTAAAACCCACCCTATCTTCGCCCGTGTCCGCCTAGCCACGCCCACCGACGTCCCCCACATCCACAAAATGATCCACCAAATGGCTGTCTTCGAACGCCTAACCCATCTCTTTTCCGCTACCGAACAATCTCTCTCTTCCACTCTCTTCAACTCCCCGCCTTTCCAATCCTTCACCATCTTCCTCCTCGAAGTTTCCAACCTCCCTTTCACCCCAACCCAAACCCTAACCCCAACCCATTCTCCCTCTCCCTTCTCTCCGTATACCAGGACAATCAATCTTGACCTCCCTATCGATGACCCGGATGCCGAAACTTTCAAAAATGTTTCGGAGGACGGTGTTACGGTTGCTGGGTTCGTGCTGTTTTTTCCAAACTATTCGACGTTTTTAGCGAAACCCGGGTTTTATATGGAGGACCTTTTTGTGAGGGAGTGCTATAGGAGGAAAGGTTTAGGGAAGATGTTGATCGCTGCAGTCGCGAAGCAGGCGGTTAAAATGGGGTATGGGAGGGTTGAATGGGTTGTGCTCGATTGGAATGTGGATGCCATTAAGTTTTATGAGCAAATGGGTGCCCAGATTTTGCAGGAATGGAGGATTTGTAGATTAACTGGTGATACTCTTCGAGCTTATGGTAATATCAATAACATGTAATGGTTTAGTGTTCTGGAATTGTCCTCTGGAAGGAATTTCGTTTCCTCCTCCTTTTTTTTTTTTTCTTTTTTTCTAATGGATGTTTTATGGGTTGTAATTTCACGAGGAAATGAAATTCTGTAGTTGAGTTAACTTTGTGAGAATATCATGTTATTAACCGCTGTTCTTAGACTTTTTCGATTTTCAAGTTTGGATCTTTGAATTTTATACCAACAGGATGCTAACTTCGGACACCGTTCTGTAAATCTCCACAAGCATGATGCAATTTTAAACAGGGCGGAAGAGATTAAATATATAAATGACACAGCATGACTAATCTGAATAAATGAATTGATACGGTTGTAAAATAAATAAATCACTTGTTATATATAATTTGATTTTGTGCTTTGTTCAGAGTCACTAATATGATCTGCCAGTAGCTATCGGCTTGTGTTTGTAGATTGTAGTATGTACGTTATATCAACTGCATTTTGGAAAATCCTGAGACCGGTATCATATTCTACGTGTTTCTCTATTACATTGTAATATTGAAATTAAAGACCCTGTTTGATTCTGAGGCTGCTCATTCCTGCAAGGTCTTCCTTTTTATACTAACTTGGTTAACTCGATGTCTTCAATACTTTTTTTGTCTAATTTTCTGCTGTGCAAGTGGTTAATCGCCAGTTTGCACCATTGTGAAGTTAACGCAAGTACTATGTTCTTTTGTTCCTACGAGGATGGGGTATGAGGACCTGCGCTAAGGATCCTTTCTGGGCCTTGAGAAGGTTCCTTCATCCGGTACAAACTGTTCGTTTTGAGTATTGATGACAGATCTGTTGCTCCATTTTTTTTTCTTGTGCAATATCCATTAGTGACTTCTTCTGGTTCTCTCTAATTTTGTTAGTTTTTTTCCCTAGTTGTTTGGTATGTACTGTCAATTATGTCATATCGTGGAAAGATTTGACAGGAAATTTTGTTCTTCAATAAATGCATTTACTCTAATTTCTTTGGGGTTAATCAGAGGGGCGAGCCGTTCCGATCCAGAAAATACGTATGTTGACAGTCCTTTTGACACGATCATAAATTGCATAACATGTGGCAAAACAATATGTGTTGACAATTGACATGCAAACGTGTTGGACACAGCTTTTAGATTCAGTTTACATGTGATTTATCCCTTCAGGAATTTTAAATGTTGGGCATGAGTTTGTGAAGTGAGACAAATTCCTGAAGAAAATTTAGGCTGTGATGAATGAGTCGTTTCTTTGAGCATCATGGTGATTTTTCTTTAGTTAAAGGGAAGAATACAGATAGACATCTCCTTCCAAGGTCTATTTACATTCTCCTGATCTCTACGTGGGAAAAAGGACCGAATTTCTGGGATGGGTATTGAGGAAGTCGTGGTTGCTAACGGTCTTTATTAATTCTCGTCTTATCCATGGAGTAAGCCGACATGCTTTCATTTCCCCTAGCTTTTGGAACACTAGGACCAACATGAACAAATGAATAATGGGACTCCTTGTCTTGGACAGGACGTAGGAGTAGGACCTAGGCATGGTGGGCTGGAACCATCTCGAGAGTTCACTTTTATTTTCTTCTTTCTTTTTTCCCCTTAGAAAGTAAGTTAACTTGCATAGAATGATTAGGGTGGTGGAGTAAAAGAAGTGAGAGCCGTGGGGATCAAGATTGGGGTTTTTGCCGCGTATGGTTTCGTTAGATGCTTTCTTTAGTTCATCCAGACATCTCTGTTCTCAAAAGAAGCGCCCAAGTAAATGAAGGTACGACGTACACGGAAGGTGCGAAAACTTCTGTTTTTGGAGGCTTAATTGGATGAGCTTCTTCGAACCATACGACTCGGGTTGTTTAATGTAAATAGCGGATGATATTATGGAAAATGGTACAAACAGATTACGATTAAATAGATGATATTATATAAATAAAGGAGTGGGTCGAGTGGTTGCCCTCGGTGGAGTACTGTTACAACACCTCGTTTTATATATATACTCTGATCTTACATGACTAGCCCAGAAACATTGGAACCTATTTGATTTTTAATAGGCGATTGATCATTACCGCCCCAACACAATCATAAACAACAAATATATTAAGTAGCTTGAATCTCCATGAAAGAAAACATTTAATTTATCCCCCCAAATAAAGTTTCTATAAAAATATAAATCAATCACTAAAGTTTAAAATCTTACTGGTATTTATATTTTTACTACTCATTTGGTCGTGTCCTAAGTAATCATAGAAATCAACGTGCTGGAGTCAGTCATTATATGAAATAATAATCCCAGATGGGTAAACAGTAAAACTTATTATAAACTATTACGTGAAAAAAAACACATACTTACTTATGTCACGCTATGTGCGATTTAATTATCCTAAATGCAATAACACAACACATCAAATTAATTCAATTTATTATATAACACGCATCCATCATGAAAAAAATCATGAAAGTAGGTCGCAAGAGTTATTTTAAAATCATGGACCTTATATGCTGTCAACCAGCCTGTATGCCAAGTTGGCTAGGCATGCTCCTAAGAGGCCGGATATAGACCAAGTTGACCCCATGATTGACAGTGCTACTTCCTCACTCGTTTTTGCCATACGAGTACTCCAAATTTTATGATTTTATTTCCTTAGACTCATCTCAAGGCTATCTCTACCATTCTATTATTTCAAAGTCATGTCTTGATTGATTTCTCCTAACAATTTCATAATTATTGCCTCTTATTAGATATTATGTCTTCCAAAAGTCTACTGCTTTCATAAATTCTCAATGTTGTATGAACTTATTATAATTTAATGTGTAATCCGTGTTCTATATCTTTAATTTATGATTAAAACCTAAAGGGGTGTGGCCTAGGGTTAATTTTATTGTGGAATTTTTTGGAAGTGCTTACCTTGGTGTGTAGTGGGAGAAGGTTCTTAATTGTTGTAGCAAGATCCTACTTGAGTCTTACGTTGAACATTCCTCTCTTCAATCCAATTATACCTTGTTAAGAGTCACTTAACCATCAATCGAAGTTTGTAGGGGAAAATTAAAACCCTCATTGCCTTAAAGTGGTTGATCATTTTCTTGTGAATCTATAAAGATCTTCTTTCCTTATTTTTTGTAAGTTTTATCAATTTTCCTAATTGTTAGATGGATTACAATAGATTGAAATAAGGAAGGATTAAAGACTTCCTTACATGAGGAGATGCTTGTGCATCATTTTCTACATAGAGAGATGCATGCGTGGAGGAAAGGAAGGGCTAAGGTTATTAGTGCTTATGGAGAGGAAGATAGGGTGATTGAGTGTTTTTAGGTTTCCATAATAAAATATGAAGGGTTAGCCTAGACAATGGAAATGGTCGGTTTTGAATCGCGAAGTAGCACATGGAGGCCAGTTCACTTGTAAATCTGCTAGTTTGACGAGTTCAGCAGGTGAACCACAAAAATAGAAGTAAAAAAAAAAAAAAAAATTGAGGGTTGATTCACGTTAACCGCTTTGGCCCTTCCCCCTATGGGCTAGTGCTAGTTCCAACTCTTGCCAACCGGCCCATGAACTGCTAGTTCATATTAACCGGCCTAACCCTTCCCTCATAGGTTAGTGCCAATTCTAACCTTTGCTGACTAGTGACTTGGCATGTCAAGGCCGATTTTGGGCCAATTTTAAATCAACTTGATGTCTAGGCTAGCCTCCTACTTATAAAAAGAAACATTAGGCAAATTGTCTATTTTGCTTTGGTTTTGATTTGATTTGATTTTAATAGTATTTTAGTTATTTATAACATTACCTTACATGATATATTATATATTTATTGTATATAATACATGTATCTTATTATGTCTTATCATACCATAAAGTTTAATGTCCAGTATTTATGTATTTCAACTAAATATAATGTATCATGTATACATATATTTTATATATATGCTTAATAATATGACATATACAATAGTATAATATATTATACTATTCACTTCATACCATGTATATGCCACATTGCAAAATATATATTATAAATATCATATTAATTTGTTGCAATGTTATATAATTGATATGTATTATATCATATATATCACCTTACATTATGTGATATACTATATGTTATATCCATATATAAGTATATACTTTGATATATTTGAAAACATATTATAAAGTATATATTATATTACATAGTATACGATATATATGATATATTATGACATTATTACATTAAATACTATGGCTTATAACATTTACCAATTATTCTATTTAAAAATTAAATATATTTTTCTTTCTATTTGAATCTTCAACATTTTACAACTTTTACAAAAATAAGATTTCCGTCATCTCCACTAATTTTTTTTATCCATCCTTAACATGTGTTAAAGATATATTATTAACAAATTAGGTTGCAAACATGTTCAAGAGTAAAGTCGCGAATTGATATATTATATTAAAAAAAATATAACATAAGAGGTGAATTCTACGATGCAATGAGTTAAAACCCATGTTTGGGACCCTTATATATTTTTTGTTGCATTCATATTAAGAAGTAGTACACTTTAAAATATATTATACTTGGATAATATATGATTTCATATAGATGAAACTATTTATTATTATCTTATGAATTTGAGGTTTTAAATTAATTTCAATCTAAAAAAAAAAGATGAAAAGGAAAAAAATTGAAGTTTTGAATTATTTTTGAGCTTTAATTTGAACTCAAAGTCATTTTTTACTTGTTTATCTAAATGAGCTTGAGCTTTGAATAAGTTGGAGCTCAAACTCAAAATTATTTATTTAAATAAGCTTGAGCTTGGGTCATTTAGATAAATAGGTTCATGCTTGGGCTCAATGATATAAATGAGCTGAGCTCGAGCTTCAAATTTCTTAATAAGCTCAAGCTCGAGCTTATAATTTTCAAGCTTGATAAAAGTTTAACTTAACTTGAACTTGATAATTTTTCTAATGAGCTGAGCTCTAACCTTTATGAACTCGTCTTAACTCATTTGTTACCCTAGGAGAAAAAATTAAAGAAATAATTATACATATCAGATTTAGATTAGATACATATCAAATATATACAAAAAAAAAAAGATAATCTAAGTAAGCCCTTACATTGAGTGGATTAGGCTTAATGTAAGTGAAATTGAGGAAAACGGGAAAAATTCATACTTACCAAACAATATTCAAAATAACCTCGTCTAGGATGGTCCTTTTCATTTTTAGTTTTCGTAGATGTTTGGTACATGTCATGTTCAGAATAACCATATCCAGTGTACTCCTTATCATTTTTATTTTTAGTAGATGCTTAGTACATGTTATATCATATTTGTTTTTTCAAATTTATTTTATGACTGGGGCACAGAAGGTCTTTATAATGGATTTAATGAAAGAACTAGAATGTAAAATATAAGATACCAATAACAGCTAAATCATGAACTGAAAGGATGCCTATAAAGATTGCTTGCACCTTATAGTGCAAATTTACAATCAGACATAAGTCTATCGGATCTAAGATTTTGATATGCAAGCAATTGGGTATGAGCTACATGACTGTATCCTCCAAATTCATCCAGCAAATTTAACTAAGGAGGAGGATTGAGCAGACATGAACTAAAATCTGTTTAATCCTAAGCCAAATAGTTGATTAAGGGTTTATATCCATAGAGCCTTTGAAAGAAGCTAAATGTCAAAAGAGCTGAAATGTAGGAAAGCAAGAGGGGAAAACACATCCGAGGGCTGGGCTAGATCGAAAGCACCATTATCCTTATATGATGATTCTAGTTCAGCTCTATGACTAGCCATGCATGCTACAATCCTATCTAAGTGAGTGAAAACCTGATGCCAGTTGTTGTAGTTCTGGAGATTTAAATTCAGTAGTTGCTCAGGGATAAGCCACAAAATCGGATGTCCCTATACTACTACAACTCAAATGTCGAACAAAGAAGTCCACAACCTATAGCTTAGTCAAGTCTGGAGGAGAAGTAATCTGACTCACCCTTTAATCAATAGGATGAGCTCTTTAACTTGCCCTATCTGGTCTGGTATTAGTGGGCGCCCTTTACTCTCTTAAACTAGTCCCTTCTCGACCTGTAGCTTCAATAGTATCTCCATCCGAGCTCTTAAGCCACTAGGCTTAGGTAGAGATTGCCACTGCCCGACCCATTTGGAGACCTACCTAATCTCTTAAGTACAATACCATCTATGCAAAGTTGAGTAGCAAGTTTCAAGTTTGTTTGAGGAATGTTTACCCCTTTACGTATTAGTAAATGGGTTATAAGGTGGTCATGGCTCATCTACTTTATATGCTTTTTATTGGACGCAGTCTTGGCTAGTGTTTCCAAGATGCAACAACAAACATCCCCTTTTCTTAATCATCTCCACAAAAGGTGGCCAAAATTCGGTAGGTTCCCTAGATAACAGTTGCATAATGCCCTCCCCATGGCTTAAGACATCAATCATAACAAAATACAACAATCTATTCACTCGAGACATCCCTTTTATCATTTTCGCTTTCATAAAAACTGTAAGAAGACCACGTCTTCTTCATAAGCCATTATTCAAGGTTTATGAAAGGCGCTTGCCTTATTGAGTTGTTATGATTTTCCTCTAACTATCTAGTAGGTGTGTGTGCTGTACTTTGTGTGTAGTATGTGATGTAGAGTGGCTGTGGTGTAGTGTGTGCATTGGTATAGTGTATGTACTGTACGTGCAGCAGGTGTGGTTTGCGAGAGGGTGCGTGGTTTTCTAGTAATTTTTTCTATTTTCATTTATTTGGAATGGTAGTTTAGTAATTGTCTAGAGGAGGTAAATGAAGTTAGTTAGAGGGTTTGCTATGAAGTGAGTTGCTTCGGAAAAGGAGAGAGACTCATCGGCGAGTGACTGGAAGCTTTGTGGTGAGGTCTGATTGGAAGCTTTATCCAAGTATTCCTCTACTTGAATTGAGTTGTGCGTGTGTGCTTTTGAGCAATTGAAAGTTTGAGTGATTTTTGAACCCATGGTTGTTGCAAAGCCACCAACCTGCCTGTGGTGTTTTAAGTTTTTTTAATCATTTGTAAATTTGTAAATATATAAAAGTTACATTTAAATTTAGAATTCAATTTATTTTATTGAATGAAAAATAATATTTTAGTTGAAAAATGTTTAATTAAAAAGAATAAACATAGTATTTCATTTTGAAAAAATATGTTTAATAAAAAAGAATATCTAACCACGTCGTTGCATATTTGTTTAATACTAGTAAGATGAATTGCCTTTATTATAGCGAACATTTGCAGCAAGTTTGTTAATTGCAATAACCCTTTACAATGAGTTTTGGGACTTTTGAAGCCATCCTAATTTGCACAACTGTTTTAATTTTATATAGTCTTGTTATATCTGTTTGAACTATTATTTGTTTGGTAAGTAATTGTCAAAATGATTTTGTTTTTTAACTATCGAATCAATAGTATACTCGGGAAAACATAAATTGACTGTAAATATTTGAATGAATTATTCTTAATAACCCTAGATGTATTATTTGCTAGCATCTACTAATCAAGCAAGCAAAAGAAAATGATGTGATTTTCCATAAAAGATTGGACGTTTTTTGGTCTCTTGAAGGAAGTAAGATCACTTAAGTATAAATGTGTGATAACAAAAGTCACAAGGATTTCATTTTGCCAAAACAATCCATAAACTTTGTTGATGCCATGTGGAGTCAAATGTGTAGTGACCTTACAAAAATGTTTTGTTTTCCCTATACCATATACGACATGTAATTGAATGAGGATAGCATTAAACATATCCAGTTGAGGTTTGCATCATAACTGTTCAATAGCTTTCCTTTTATCAATTGAAGAAAAGCCCCTAAAACTTTATTTCAACATGTTAAGTGCAAAAACTTTGTAAATAGCTTAGTGGTTGGAGCAACCGTTCATCTCTATAAATGCCATCATCATTTTTACAATTCAAATTGGGGTCACTCATTACTCATATCTTATTCTAAGATATTCATTACCCTATTTTTTTGTTCAGAATCATGGTGAATTTTTCTTATTTTGCCTTGGTTCCTTCATCCATCTCTTCCTCTTGGTTCGATTTTCCTTCATGCACCGTCTCTTCCTTTGATGTTTCTGAGGAAGAATGCCATGCTTTCTATAAAATGGATCGCTTACTTTACTCTCGTCTTGCTGTTGACCTTAGTCTCAACCTCGTTGACTCCGTGCATGTTATGGCAATATGGTTGTGGCTAGAAAAGAATGGCAATCACATTAAGATTGTAGGGAAACTACTCGAATCTTCCAATTGGATTGTTAATACTCTAGCGAATGAGGCAATGACAATCCACAAATGCCTCTTCATTCAAGAATTTTCGTACTTTTCGAGTGTAAGGGATATTCCTCTAACAAGATGTCTAATGAAAAACAACCTTCTTTCTCTACGATTTTTTCATGAGAATCGCGAAAACATTATTTCTTCACTCTCACAAATCGTCAAGGATTTTATGTCAATAGGAGTTTTTGACGACATAATTAACCAAGTTCACAACGATAGAATCATCATAAAAAAACCGGAAATGGTAAACCCCAACACTATCCACTCGCTCTCTTCTTCCAACATCACGAAACTTGATGACCAAAGGATTCATGATCTCTCCATGCAACAAATGATGCCCACAAGGCAATGCATCGAGTCGTCACACTGCAGTTACACATCGCAAGTTACAATTCCTCAAATGCCCTCGCTGCCTTTGGCCAGTAAACAAGAATACTTTGATCCCTTCTTGCAGTCAGCTTCAAAACCCTTGAATCTTACACTGGACAGAACAAAATTGAATCATGGGATCGGTGCGATTTTGAGCTCTCTAAGACTAGAAGGTTTTGTCAATAAAGAAAAGAGCAACGATTGTGGAGAAGCAGTTGATGAAAGAACCATTTTCTTGACGTTCTCAAAGGGATACCTGGTATTAGAGCATGAGATTGGGGAGTTTTTCACCAGGTCTCTCTCTCTCTCTCTCTCACTCTTTCTTTCGAAATTTTTGAAAGAACACCCACATGAATAAGGTTTTCCGACATAGTCCCATAATAATTTGAGTAGACTACTTCAATTTTAGCTGTCGATATAAATTTTCGAAATATCATGGATATCTCAATTTTTAATTGCACACTTATCCCATTTTTAATGATTCTTGCCCCAAAATTTTTATATGAGTTGGTTATAACATGGCTACTTCCCTATGGGATCTTGAAAAAAAATAAAAAATCGAAGACAATCACTGTGAATAAAGGAATTATACCTAATATATAATTAAAATATGAATAAAATGCAAAAATCGTGTCAAAACAGCATTCGGTTGTTGAGTCTGTTTTTTATGTTTTCTAAGTCATACCATAGCCAATGGGTTATAAAAGTTGTAGGGCTCATACCGTTAATTGATAAAAAAAAAAAAATCAATGTTGTATTAGCGTAATTTTAAAAATTTGCTAAGATGATTGGTATAATTTATCCTAGGATGCGCATTATATATGATTATTCAGCAAGAAGCAAACACTTTTCTCGTATTAGAATTATATACGTGCATCCAAAGTTTTAATAAAATCTTAAATAATATATACAATAACAAATAATTTTGTTTTTTGTCATCCCATATCCAATTATATTTTGATCATTTTGTAAAATTGATATGTATAATTAACATATGCAAAAATATGGTGAAATCATTTTTTTTTTTCCCATTTGTGATAGGAAGCATGGAAATATAATTGAAGAAATTTGCATGCAAGAAGTACTACCACAAGAACAGCCGCTTTACGCACGTCTTGTGGTTCGAAATGCATCTGTCATAGAGAAGGTACTTGAATTCAAGAATAAAGCAAAGTTCAACATCAATGGGAAACATGTTTGGGCTCGGAAATATGTCAAGAAATCTACCATGAAATAGCCATTTGTAAAAAGGAAATAATGTTTTGTTTTAGTACTAATATTAGTCAAGTAAATGAATGAGTAACAAGGACAAACTACCAAGTTAAGGCATTGTTATTGTATTATAAACTCTTTAATGTGAATTTTAGACAGCCGCGTCGTGGCAAATGCAGCTTTCTTTGCAAATATTTATCATACTCTATAATATACATATCCTAGTTCGACGACGGATTGGCTTTTAATATTTATGTTTTTATGTGATGGATAAACCGATATAATATAACAAACTATTATGTTATTAGTTTTCAAATATATGTTTAGTCATATATTCTAGATTATTGGAGGGACTACAATAGCCAATGAATCTGTATATAATCTGTACATTGTTATTGAAATGTCAACTTAATTATGAACTTGACATTTAGTATATAAAAACATTATCTATAATACCATCTTAAAGGGAAAGAATTCCTATTTTGGTTATATATAAAAGCATATTGGGTAGGAAATAATAAAGAAAACATATATCTCTTTAAAGAGTTGTATAAAGGAAATGTAGCACAGGTTTGTTAAGTAATGTCATAAATTTTGAGGGGGAAAAAAATGATGTCATAGCAATAAAATATCTTTCATGGATAACTTGGCCTTCAGATTCAGAAGTCTCTTTGAAATCCATTTGCTATATGAATTTGTAAAATAGACAAGAATAAAGTTTTATGACAAAATGTTGTAAGAAAACCCTAACTTAATTAATCAATACTTATCAAACTTTTGATAGATTTTTCTATTGGCTTATTATCATTTTCCCAAACTTTTATACACATGGATGAATTTTCCACACGAACGTATAATTTTATTTATTTTTTACCTTGTTTAGTAATGGATTATGCACTAGTGTGTAATTTTTATGCCCTAGAAGTTTGGTGTGCTCAATCCACAAGAAGTTCTCAGAGATCTTATTGCTAAACATATATTATCTATCTCAAAATCGAAGTTTTAAAATAAATTAAATGCAATAAAACCAAATTTCCAGAATCTTGTGAAACCAAGAACATAAAAGCTATAACACAACAAATAACCATGACCTAAAAATCTCTATTTCTATGATCCAAATGAAATTCTAAAAGTAAGTCTATATTCGATAAATAAATCTAACATCCCTGTGATCTTGTCGAAAACATATTCTAATAAATAACGGTACTTAGTTTTATGGAACCAGATGGCTAGAAAATTTTGATTTTCATTTTAGGCTTGACTTGTGTGGCCATAAAATAACTGTACAGTACAAGCCTAAAAATCAACCGGTATGAAGCTCCACATTATTCAGTCCCACTCTTCGTCATTTTTATCTAGGGACAGACACAAAACTATACAATTAAGTGGTTGAATTTATCTTAGTTAAGTTAATATTAAGATTATTAAAAAAAAATCTATTTATTATTGTAATTAATAAAAATTACAAAAATTTAATATAAATATCAGTGTTTACAAACTCATCACCTGTACTTTTTTTAACAAATGCATGACTTGTATTCCATCACTATGTATTAATATTAGTTGGAAGGCATGTGTTGGCTCATGATTGGTTCAAAATAATAACTTTAACATATATTAAATAAAATTAATTAAATAATATAATATGAAATTATAAAAAATAAAAAACAATACAAAAATATTTTTAGAAAAAAAATTGATTGAAACCTTAAACCCTACTTGGCAAAATAAGTTTTAACATGGTAGGTCACAAACCCGCTAGGGTTACTAATAGCTACGCAGCATCATGAAAACTTAAAAGAAAAAGGAAAATCAAAATAAAACCCATTATGTAGCAATTGGGTTGAGCAATCCCATTACAACCCAATACGACTTGGAAAATTTCTATTAGTTCTCTCTCTCTCTTTCTTTGTGCTTTTGCAATGGTTGGTGGCCACCCATTTGATAGTTTCACTCATCCATGTTTTTAACTGTCTTCCGGTAACCCCAAATCCTGAGGTAATCAGTTAACTAATTGAGGATTTAATTCTAATTTTAATTTTTTTTAGTTTTTCTTATTATTTTCCTTTTTGGTTTTTTTATACTTTTTATAATTTATATTATATTATTTGATTTGATATATTTAATAATGTTATTTTATTTGTAACACTCTGTTGCCTAAAACCTCTACTTAACCTATATCAAGGTCTTAGTGTTTAGGAAACGTTGTAGTTTTGCCATCCTCGTTGAAGATGGGGCTAAACTAGAAGCAAACAAGTAATTAAACTCCATAAAATATTGATTTTGTTTAAATTTCTATTCATCAATATCATATACTATAATGGAAACGTACAACAAAGCTTCTTTTCCAACTATTAGAGTCAAAAGGCTCTTCATATTTACATTGTAGATCTTACAATCAATTCACTGACTTAACACATGATATGCACAACCTCACCCTACCAACTAGTAAAAAAGAGTATCCAACACTTCGATCTAGTTGCACTCATTTCTTATCCCATATCTTGAGACTTCATCATATTCCATCTTTAGCATTCATTGTTAAACAACTAATCCTTCAACTCATAGTTAAGTGGAGCAAAATAAAAAGGAAAATATAACACTTCATGCATTACTCGTTACATGCCTAACAACAATGGTTACTAGTTACTATTACAACCCACACACACAACTTCTCAACAATACTTACAGCTATTGCCTATTTGGTTAAACTAATGCAACACTATTCTATAACCTCCCTAACAATCTTTTGCTATTCACTAATTGCTAAGACTTAACCAATTGAGCCCACACCATAGCACCAACTCACTTGTTTCTATTAGAAACGTTTATGTGTGTGTTTCACTATTAACTTTTATATAACTAATCTTCTTTCTTCATATTACATAACAAATTCACAAGTATAACTTTTCTATACACACATAGCATACATACTAGAGGAGTCAAGTGACAAACACTACTATACATAGCACTACACCACATTTCAACCATTAAAGCATTCGTCAACATACTACCATTTCTTCATGTTGTGTAATTCAAGATGAGAGAGTTCAAAGAGATTTGTGAACAATTGAGCAACACCATAACACTACAACTGCTCTAAGCATGTAGAAATCACCCTAGTAGCCTAGTAGAGGATATTCACCTTGTTTTAGTTATCCCTCTTGCCATCATGCTTACTTTCACCTATCACATATATACATATATTTTTCATAGTCAAAACACACCTTTTGGAAATTTATCTATTTTAGGTTTTATTATTTTTACTCTTATTATCTTCTATCAAGCATAACTTTCTTTTTTTTTTAATTTTTTTTATATATGCGTGGTCATTATTTCGAGTACTATGTAAATATTTTGAAAATGCTAAACTACTATGTTCGCCAAATTATGTAAATAACCTTTTTAAATATTACCATTTTTCTAAGTATTGTAACTACATAATTAGCCGATCTGCGTACATAATTATAATAAAAAAAACTAATATCAATATTAAGTCCTAAAAACACCCATTATTAGATTCACTCATAAAATTCATAAAAAATTACAATTATTTTCCTTTTCAAGAAGTCGGTAGAATTAAAATAATTGTCAACTTCCACTTTTTCAAAATGCAACTTCATATTTGTAAATTATAAGTTTTAACTTGATTATAATAAAAATTGAGGAAAAGGCACATAAAGCAAGAATTAACTCTTGGTGGGATAAATAAGGTTTTCTCAAAATAAAAATTGTTATGCAATATCGTGTTATGGATAATTTTTAAAATAATTGCAAATGCATCTTTTAAGACTATTACTTGTACAAGTAAAACTCCTCATTCATATGACCTATTTACTTTTTAGGATATAATAAATAGGGAGTATAAAGAGTATTCATTAGGAATGACTCTTATTAATAATAGGCTAGAAATTTATATTAGTTTTTATTTTGTATAAATTTTTGTTGTATGGAATATTTGTTTCAGTATTTATCCTATTTTATTAATTGTAATATTAAATTGGGAACATGGCAAAAATATCAATATATTTAATTTAGTCAATATGGAATATGATAAATAATTATTCATTATAGGTGTGATTGTCTATTACTTAAACATTTTATTTCTTATTGAAAGTGAATAAAAAAAATCACTCTACAAAATATAATAACTATTCTTTGTAAATAGAGAATAGAAAAATCACATGGAATAAAAAAATTTGAATGGATTTGCATAGAAACAAGGTAATAGAAAATATTCCAAAAGTAACTATTTTATTCATTTTTTATTTTTTTTATTAACTCTAAGTAAACGAGCCCCTAAAGCATTACTTTACGATGCCATATACATACACCATAGTACTATTATTAAAAACCCAACAATGTTGCTAAAAGGATTGTGTATAGTGATGATTATAGGATTATGTGTATATTTTCAAAATTTATTGGAAAAAAAGGTGTTTTAGGAGTTTGGAGAGTATATCGGTTTTAAGAATTATTTGTTAAGGATTGTAAATACGCTCCCTAGACTATAAGTCAAGTGCTATTAAACTTTAGTGATAGCTTAGGGGTTATTTTATCTCCACATTTTCAAAAGTTATGAGGAAATAAAACTATATCTTAATAATTTAGGGTCTTTAAGTATATTTGTAATTTACCCTATTTGTTATTCTCCTTCTATTAATGAACACAAGTTACAATCAAATCATGTAATCATTTCATCTTTAGCTTCATCAATCATGATACCTTTATATTTTCATTCTAGTAGATTGCATATATAATTTTTTATATCTATCTTATGTGTGTTTAGTAGCTTTTATCTTTGATATTAGATGTTTAAATTCCAAATATATATATATATATATATATACACACACACACACACTTGTATATATTTATTTTTTAAAAATTAGTAAAATATGTCTAAAAAATACACTTCTAGAAAATTTAAGGACTCTCAGTTTCAAGATTATAAGGAATATTTTTCAATTTCATCACGTGTTTTTACATGTGCCTTTTTTGCAAGTTCTATTGTTGTAGTACATTAAAAAAAAAATCACAACCAAGGTGGATGAAAAAATAGACTAAACCAAACCAAATTGAAAATATGATTTTTTTTTTTTTGCAATTTGGTTTGGAAAATTTTCAATCCAAACCAAATCGTTTTGAAAAAAATATAATGATAATTTACTTATAATTAAAAAAATTCTTTTATTGTAATATAATATTTAAAAGAGTTTTTAGTTTATCTTTATTGAAAAATATATGCATTTAAATTTTATAATCATAATTTAATAAATATGTATATAAGTTAACTTAAATTTTATTTTATATGCTAGTTTGAAAAATAAATTAGTTATATTAAATATTTAAATTTTTTTAGTTGTCTAAATATTGACTTTTTAAATTTTTTTATATGATATCAATACATATTATTATTAAATGAATTTAATACTACTCATATGAAATTATATACTAAGTAAATATACTTTCTTAAAAAACAAAATATAGTTTAATTTGTAAACTAAAAAAAAAAATTTATGATTTGAAAAAAATACTTGGTTCAGTTTAAAGTAATAAAAAATCAAACCACATTTTCATAGTTTGGTTTGATTCGAAAAAAAAAAAAAAAGAACCAATCTGATCTGCGCCCATTCCTAATTAGAGAAATGTGTGATGGGGCAAACTATTTTTTAAAAATGGTTTAAAAAAATAATTCTTGAAATAATGTTTTGAAATCGCAGATTAGCACTGCAATTTAAAAAAAAATCACATGTTCAATATACAATTCGAAAATTACAGTCTCAACCTACAATTTCTTTATATTAAAAAAATTATAGTCTTAACTTGTGATTTCCATTCAAATTTCCATATTCAACATCTGTAAAATTTCTCTGTTCTTTAGAGCTGGGATTTAGTGAAATGAGTTTCTATAAAAATGAGTGATCTAACTCTAAAAATATTCCAAACTCATGATATCATGTAGCTATAAAAAAGGTCCTTAATAATTTTTTTATTCCATAACAAATATCAAAGTTTATATAATATGAAAAAATTGTCAAGAGAATAAACCTGTAACAATTTTGAAGTTCATAACATAAATTAATTAAAAATAATAATTTCATCAATTTGTTCAAACTGTAGAAGTATAATTGCATAGGTAAAGTAAATGAAATTAGAAATACATATATATTTTAAGAAAATGGAAAAAATAGTATATAATTACTTAACCAAATATATATATCTAATTCCTCCTCTGATATCGTCTCTCATAATATGCACATCCATATCGTGTCGAACTCTTTCCAATCTAGAAAGAGCTATTAGGTCTTGCAATGTCGAGATGAGTCTAAGCATGAAATGGTGGCTTATATCATGAAATATATTGACAATTTATTTGCATGAACCCTTTTTCATATTTGGCGTACTTGAATATTTTTTCTTCTAAGGAGCGAGTAAAGTAACTATAGATATATACGGTATATCGACATCATGTCGATAAATTCTATCAAATAGACGATGAATATTGGATTATCGTAAAATGGGGAAGAATGAGTCACCGGTGAGTAGTAAGAGAATGAGACATCTACGGGAGGATTAGGAAATCGATTTTGCATTGCTTATTGACAATGACCCTATGACGAGCTCTTCCTCCCCTTGAGTAGCACTCAATTTATATTTATACAAAAGTGTGTTTCCGAATATAAATTGCAGTGCTAACTTATGATTTACATCTAACCAAAATTTAGTTTTAATCTACAATTTCGTAATAATATTTAAAAAAATCCTTTTAAAAAACTTTTTTTAGGAAATCACAACGGCACTTTCCGACAGGGCTTGTCGTGTCTTCTAAGTTCTAGAAACATCCCCACCGTCATTCATCGAGTACTCTTTTCTTCATTCCATTAGCTTTACACCCATCCAAACGGAGTGTAAAAGCGACGCCTCTTAGTTCCTTGTCCATGGCGTCTGTACGGATGCTGCAGCGACGATTACTCTCCCTAATTACCTATAATAATCGCCCTGAAATTTCTCCCTCACGGGGTGAGTCCTCTCTTATTATAGATTTCGGCTGGCTGAGCTGTTCATTTCATGGGTTTAATTAGCTTGCTATGTTTTTGCCAGATAATTGATATGGGTTTGATACCTCTTTGCATATAAATTATGGGTTATGAATATCTCAGCTGATGCAACTGTATTTCCTCGCCTCGTTGATTTGAAAGTAGAATTGAAAGCATTTACGATCATAAAAGAATGATAACAAGAAATTGAAAGCACGCGTCGCAGCACCTTTTTTTGGTCATCTATATAGTTTACAAGGGATTGTGAAGGGAGAGTTGAAACTGTTCGTTTTCTGTAGAAGAATAGTGATTCTGCCATGCAACAAAACAAGGCAAGATTAGTTGAGCCTAAGTAGAGGGGTCAGCACAAAATTGAACCACAGTTTGTACCAACCCGAACTGCAAATATGGCTTTTCTCTATATGGTTCGCCTCACAGTTTGGGGTTCAATTCAGATATTGGTTTGTGGCTCAGGGCTCGCTTCAAGTTGTTGAATCGAACCATGCTGTGCGGGTCAGTGGATAAGCGGCTTGAAAATTTTCCAAGTCGTTGAATTGTCTAATTCGAGTACAGCTCTGTGTCTCTTCACGGGGAGCTATATGAGTTCCTTTTTAATGAAAGTTAACCAGGTTTTTGGATTTTCCTGAGCAATTTCAAGTGATTCAGATTGGTGCTTATTCTTGGCGATTAGACAGTCTACAAGACTTGCTACTATTTTAGTTAATTCAGTGTTAAATCGATGACTAGCCACAATCAGACTCCAAGATGAATATAAATTGATTGCTTTAAATGATGAATATTAATTAGGTGGTTTGTAGGATGTAATAAGTAGAAGTAACATATCTATGCAGATTGAATATACATTTATAACCATGTGTTTTATTTTCTTGCAATATGCTTAGTATATGGAATGCACTAGCTATAGTTAGTAGCTTTTCATTTCATTTTGATAGGTAAGTTTGTGGCTAGGGTTTGAATCATAGATTAGCGATCAAGAGTGTAGGAATTTTACCACTAGATCACATGGCTAGTGTTTATTCCAATAGTTTAAGCACATGGTAGTCTGCTGTATCTTTTTTGGCATGCTCTTTTGTCAAATTTGATGAACCGATTTAAAGGTAGCAATGAGACATAGTTTCTTTTGGTTTTTTCAACAGTTCTTAATTCAGCTTGGCTTAGGAATCTGCAACATAGATATCTTGATCTCTATGTGGCAGTGGATGTGTTGAGCCTGAAATAAGCTGCGAATTTGCTTATGTTAAGGTTGAAAATTCAGTTGGGTTTCTACATGTGATGTCAGAATCTTGAAGCAAGGTAGTAGGGTTGTTGATGGGGGAAAAAAATTTCTTCAACAAGGGAAGCACAGTGAGACTGGCCTTACTTATAACAATACCCCTGGGCCAATCCATGAATGATCTCTTTTATGCACTCAATAACAGTCATATAGGAGAGGGAATACACAAAAACAATAAAGTAATGACCATTTGGGAGGAGATTGGAATAATAGTTTGCGAACTTAAAACAAAAGCACTCACGTGTCGCCTTAGAATGTTTATTTAAGTTCTTCAAGATCAATTGGAAGGGTTAATTATATAAAAAATGTTTTTCTGACAAGCTTTCATATAGGTTGTGAAGTTCTTAATTGTGGTTCATTTCCAATTCAATAACTAGAAGAAAAGTGTAATATAGGTCATAAAACTTTTGCTCGATATTTGACCATGCTCTACATCATTTCAATTTTTTAATTCACTTGTATCCTTTCATAAGAAGTGTTAAAACTGTCCAAATTTTGCTGTGTCAAAATTTGCTATTCTATCTGTGATGATGTGTCAACTTTTTGTTGTTTTGATGTATGCCATGTATGCTACATCGTCTTCCAAATTGGTCCCTTCTTTCCTGCCCCACCTCCCTTCCTCTTCAATTTTTTCCCCTCTCTCTTTATTGCTTCCACTTCCTTCTCTCTCCTCCCTAATCTTAGCCTCTAAAGCTAACTTCTTGGCAATGTATCCAATATGGAGGTAATTTATTCAAAGAACCAATTATGAGATGGGGTAGCAATGAGTAGGATTGTCTGCCTAAGAAGATTCCAATGCAAACTCTGACCCTTTAAGGGAGAAGGAGCTATATAATAGGTTTTCAATGGCATCAGTGGTGCATAATTCGTTAGGGGAGTGTTGACAGTGAGGGGTATGGATTAAGGTTCAGCTTTGTTCTTGTATAAAGATGTGTTAAGACTTGAAATAGTCATGAAAAACTTATCCAAAAAAATTAGTCATGAATATGATGGAGAGGTTTACTGCTTCTACTAGTGAAATCAGATGTTTTCTCTTTCAAAAGCATGGATGGCTTCTTTCAATAGTCATGGATGTTTGTTGAGGCAACATGTAAAAGATATGCTCTTCCTTGATTGAATCATCACCCTTCTTGAGCAGTTCCTAGGATAGATATGAATTTCTTCCTTGGAGGTCTAGGAATCTTTTGGAAATTCCCCATGATAATAGGAGATTTCCATTCGGTATCTTATCTATTTTCAACCATGTCATGTAATTAGCAAGTTCAGATTTGTCCCCTTTTTCTCTTTTATGTATCAAAGTTTTGTTGTGCTGACTGATCAGAAATGCTCTATTATTTATTTGACATACACAGAATACCAAGACATCATCTTGATGAGATAAGTGCCATGAGTTCAAAGTTCATTGATGATTTCAATCTCACTTACAATTGTATTTGTAGAATTCATATAAGACATTTTAGTGTCTGGGATGCAGCAATGTGAACACATGAAGGAGTTGATATATTTAAAGTTTAACATATGGTTCTTGGTGACATATGGTTGATTGTATGCTGACGTAACCGGATATCTACAGAATGATATGAGGCTTATTAAGCTTCTGTTTTTGTTGTAAAAGATTGTATTGCCTTAGCTTCACGCAATTGAGGCTTTTAGGACTACTTGTCGGTTAATTCTTTTCTTGGCCAAAAATATTGTGCTGTCTGCCTTTTTCATGTCCTTAATGTTACATTGCTTTAGGAACTTCTTCAGCTCTTCAATATGGAAGATCATTTTTCAGTGGACAGTATGTTTGTTGCCGGGGACTGCAGACACAAGCAGAGCCAATCAATAAGGCTGATGAGTTTGTGAATGGCCACAATGATTCTAGCAATCAAATATCCGAAACCTCTGCAGCAACTGCTGTGGCCCAACCAAACCATAGCATTGATCACAAATCTGAAGTAAAGTTTTCTGCTATATCCAATTTGAAAGCATCTTCAAGGCATGACCTCGCCATGGTCTTCACATGCAGAGTATGCGAAACTAGATCAGTAAAGACAGCTTGTCGTGAATCATATGAGAAAGGTGTAGTAGTGGTTAGGTGTAGTGGATGCAACAATTTGCACTTGATTGCAGATCATCTTGGTTGGTTTGGTGAACCTGGTAGCATAGAGGATTTCCTGGCTGCACGAGGAGAGGAGGTGAAGAAAGGATCTGCTGATACACTAAATCTAACATTAGAAGATTTAGCAGGAACAAAAGCTTAGAGATCTAAACAATTTTTTTTTTTTTTTCCATGGGAATTTGCCACTTACTTGGTTGTCTTGTTTGTTGGGTACAGCAAAGCTGCAGAAAGTTCCGCCTAAACTGGTAGGATTTTGTATGTTGGAATGTCAGTATTTGTAGCTTTTGTTAATTGAACTTGCAATACCATTATGCTTCAACAATGATGTTGTGGTTGGAAGAGTAGTCCTACATGTCTAATGGGATTTGTTTCATTACAACAATTTTGTTTCGTCAGCTGTCTTTTGTTTTTTCCGGAAATGATATTTACTTCTTTATTCCTATAATTATCAAGTGAGTATTCTCCAATTAATTTCGTGTTGACAAATGATTTCTATGCGTTTATAAGATACTAATAATATTACCTCCTGTGGGTTAAATCATTTAGTACCAGGTAGCTCATCACTTGATTTGGGGGGACACAATGAAGGTGTCTATCTTACTATAAAAACCATATGTATTGATATTACCTCGATCAAGCTCATCAAATTCTATTGGCCTAGTCTCCGTGTATACATGGCCTTTAAATTTTGTAAGTATTTAACAAGTCTTAATTTTTTTCATTTCTTTTTTATTTATACCCAAGATTACCAAGATGATAAAGATTATGACTTAATTTTTATGTTTTAAAGATCCTGCATAGATTAATGCTCCAATGGTTAGATGTCAGGGATAAGAAGAAGACACAGGATGCTCGTAATTGTAAAATAAAAAAAGGAGATCAGAACAGGTAAGGGTGGGGCATGCTGAAGAACTATCAAAATATTTCTTCTCTAAAAACTTTTTAAAACCGCGTTTATCTCCTAAATCGATATGTTGACTTCGAAAGGGTCAATAACAAACTCCTAATTTAGCAATGATTCTAAGACTTCAAAGTACTTTAAGAGAGTAAATATATAGAAGTGAATATAAATATTAGGCAGGGGATAACTATATCCGTACCTGTTCATATTGGTAGCGCTAGAGCGCTATTCTAGTTTGGGTTTGGTCCATATATATTTTATAGTCTAGGGAATCAAACAAATTCACTTAAGGATGTATTAGAAGAATTTGGTTTAGTGAGTTAGAAACAAAATTCATTGGATTAGTCTATCCGCTTTTGACCCTTTCCAATAGGCCTATATCATGTTCACGACCGTGGAGTCAATAGATAGATCAGCTTAACTTACAATGAAGCAAGTGGCATCAAAAAGCTAATTTGTTTATAATTAGGGACACTTGATTTCTCGTGAATAAATTGATTTAGAGCTAATGCTACTCTCCTAATAAGGCTATGACAAGTTGAAACCAGTACAAATAGTTGGTCCTCTCAAACATATAGGAAACCAAGATAGCTATGATAGCTCTCCTAATAAGAAGGATGGACTTGGAATAAACCTAGGAAAATATGATTGAGAAGGCTGGCTAGTCATCTAAAGTTGAGTAAAGATGGAATAGATGAATGGTTGAGCACCATATGGGTACTTTAAGAGGGGAGAACCTCTTGTTTGTGACAAATAGTATTACAGCTAACATTCCATCTATATTAAGTTGCCTAAATGCTACATAGTGTATTTAACATATGGGTAGTTCTTATTGATAAGGTGGTTTGTGTGGGTTGCCTTCAAGAGGGGAAACAATTAGCAGAGGAAGGATATCACTATGAGAGAGGTAATTGTGTCGCAAGTTGGATTATAATAAGAATCTACCCAAATCTTTGTAAAAGTGCTGTGGTAGGCCATCCTACCATGGGACAACTTAATAAAATGCAACTTGAGATGATGGGGAAAGGTTAAGGGCTAAAGGAAGCTTGTAGAATTCTGAAGTCCTAATGGTGATGATCTCAAGTGGAATTTAACAAGGGGTTGAGGAAAGTTGACAATCTTTAGGTGGGAGTGGTGACAATAGATTGACCTCATGATAAAGGCATCATGAATTTATGTAAGAGAGAATGTCACAATCCATGACATTGAAGCAACAGTGGAAGGATTAACTTGGATTTACAGTGTAATGAGTGGCATCAATAGGTTAATATTCTAGGATTGGAGATACTTTGAAGGCGGGTCTGATGTCCCATGAATAAATTGCTCGAGAGCTTATGCCGCTTCCTATAAGGCTATGGCATGCCAAAACCAATGTGAATAATTGGTCCTCTTAAACATATAGGGGACTGTGGTAAAGCTAAGATGACTATCCTATTGAGAAGGATGAACTTGGAACATACCTAGAAAAATAGGGACACAAAGAGTAGTTTACCATCTAGAATTGAATAAAGATGGAATTAAGGGATGGTCGAGCATTGCACGGGCAATCTAGGAGGTGATAACCTTATATCTCATGACAATCACAAGTTTATATGACTCACTTATGGGCTTGGCTATAAGAAGCCTGATATGAGTTATATATATAAATTAATGAAGAATGTGCCTCATCAATTGCTCACTAGAAACATCAAACATATATTATGGAAAACTCATCTTATCCTTTAAAGAGTGAAGTGTGGTGGCTAGTCATGGGTGGAAAGGTAATGTTAGCCTTAGAGAATGAAGTGTTGCCATCACTTGTAAGATATGGCAAGAGAAGAAGAAGAAAACAACTAATAATAGCGAAAATTTTTCTTTATATATATATATATATATATATATATATATGTATGTATGTATAAATTTAATTTTTGCATCAAGTAATGTAAAAAAGAATTATGTGTGTCTTTCTTTTTATTTAATGTAATTTTGGATTTATCAAGTGGTGGAACTTTTTTTTTTTGCATTATTTTTATTGATATGTGGTATTATTGAATCGGTTGAAAAGTTAGGCAAGAGAACATTGGGTATAGACATATTATTTTTAAGTTGTTATTTTGATTATTAATGATGTGTTATACTTTCATTAGATGAAAATCACACATAGGATGAAGTAGACTAACAAAGTTAATTGAAGTAGTAATGTTGTCATATAAAGTTTCAAGTGGGTATAATATTTAGTAAATAAAATGGTTATATAATAATTGAAAAAGTGTCCAACATTTAAATAGTAAATTTGGAATTGTTACTAAATGATATTGTGTATGCTATGGCTCATTTTTGTTAAACTTAACAAAATTGGGATTTATTTAGACTTTTTATTGACTTTATCACGTGGTATTATTAAATTCTTGAAATTATAGGGAAGTTTTCTTTTGCAGCAAAATAGATAAGATTATATATCAAACTCCTAATCTTTGAAAAAATTGTATCCTTTTTTTTTCCCTTGGTTATGATGGAAAAGGAGTATTTTAATTTTGTTCATCTCATTAGGTAACCGATGCTTATACTATTAAATTATAAACGTCTTAGCAAAAGTTGTATTCTTTAAAGGAGTACGTATCCTAATAGGTTTAGAGGCAAGGTTGTAACTTCCAAAAAGAAAAACACCTCATGATGATTATCTAATGGTCTAAAAAGCTAAACATAGAGTATAGAGATGAATATATGGTTTGGTTTGATTTAGTTTATAATTCGAATTAAATTATGAATAGTATTTCAATTAGATCTAATCATGCAAGTTAATGAAGTTGCAAGTAAGCTAAACTACTTAACCTTGACTCGCTTTGGGCTTAGTTTCACTTCAGCTTGATTAGTAAACAAACTAAGTTTGAATTCAAAATAAAACTCATTTATTTAAACGAGTCGAATTAGAGCCCTTGTTTAGGATTATGAGTTGACTCAGGAGTATGTTGGATCCTTAATTCAATGTTGGCCTTATATGTGAAATAATTATGTGTTAGGGTTGTCATATTAAGTTAAGCCCAATTAAAAGTGATCAATAAAATTTGGATATTTGGGTTTTAATGTATCTAATTGGATATGACCATTTTATGTATAGAGACCTTATAGGTAGTTTCTATTTTTATGATGGGCTAAAATAGGAATACCAAAGAGATATTATAAAGATATCTATAAATAGTGGTTATGGTCCCCAGTTCATACGTCTGCTCTTTTCTCGTCTCTTTGAATCTCATCATCAAATAAACTATTGAGGGAAAACTAAAGGGATCTCTCAAAAGGAAAATGTATTGATCTGGAAGGCCAACTGCGCAATTTCAAGAATTGTTAATCGCAATGGATTCAGGTACGCTTTCGCATAATTATTGATCAATTCTTAATGATCAAATATGAATGATCTAGGGTTTTGTTTGTGATAATTTTAGCAATAAAGGGTTAATCTAGATTTTACATTATCCTCTAATCGAGACCTTACAAGTGGTATCAGAGCATACATATTCGATCATTAGGAATTATTTTTTTGTATACGGCCAAAATTTTTCGTATACACGGTCTCGACCCATGGTGATACGCAGCCGTGTACTCAAACCGTGTATGTTTCTGTTGATTTTTAAGCCCACATACACGGCCGTGTCTTCAATCGTGTACTCAAACCGTGAATGTTTCTATTGATTTTTTAGCTTACATACACAACCATGTCTTCAACTGTGTACTCAAACCGTATATGTTTCTGTTGATTTTTAAGCCCACATACATGGCCGTGTCTTCAACTGTGTACTCAAACCATATAAGTTTCTGTTGTTTTTTCAGGCCCATCATATACGGTCGTGCCTTCAACCATGTACTTAAATATATATTTATAATCACTTATAAATTGATATTTATGTACGCCAATTTTCCTTTTGAGCTCTAATTTTAATGGTTGAGTTATTAAGTCATATTTGGATATGGGTGCTTAGACTTAATAAGTTTTTTAGCTAAAATTAGAGTTACTTTTGGCCCAAAGTTTGATGTAATTTTAAATTTGAATATTGGTATGTTTATATGTATTTTGAGATGAATTAATTGAAGCAACATACTGCCAAAGTGGTCCCTCTTACGAAAATTAATTTATTTCAAAATATAAAAGGTTGCGTGTTTACAACTTCTGTGAATTTTTTATCGGCCCAAATGGAGGTTAATGTTTAATAGAATTGCAAGTGCACTCGTGGTAATAAACTCGTGATGATTATTTAGTTTTACATGTGAACAATAAATTGGCCCAAAGGAGGCTTTATTGTTTGATGTGTTCTTATTGTCACTATTTGATTACTACGCCAAGATACCGCTTAGTAGTTAATGTTTTGTCCAAAGATGAAATATTAATGGGCTACCCGGTATTTTGAGATGAGGTTTACCTTTATTTGAATTTATTATTATTGTTATTTTGTTGTAAGGCTTATGTGAGCTTGTTTATTTATTTGTTGTTCTCATTCAGCTATGAATAATCCTGCTAATATTACTGCCAACATCAATTCCATTCCTATGCTAAATGGCACTAACTTCAAGTCGAGGAAAGATAATCTATTAATAGTACTTGGGGTTATGGATCTCGACCTTGCGTTAAGAACTAATTCTCCTTCACCTCTTACTGATAAGAGTACCTCTGATGACAAGAGGGAGATGGAAAAGTGGGAGAAATCAAACTGCATGTGTATGTTGATCATGAAGAAGGCCATTCCAGAAGCATTTAAAGGTACAATATCTGATAAGATAACTAAAGCTAAAGAGTTCCTTGATGAAATTGAGAAAATGTTTGCTAAGAATGAAAAGGAAAAAATAAGTATACTCCTGGCAAACCTAATCTCAATGAAGTACAAGGGCAAGGGCAATATTAGGAAGTACATCATGGAGATGTCTCATCTTGCTTCCAAGCTAAGAGCACTCAAGCTAGACCTCACAGAGGACTTATTAGTGCATTTGGTTTTGATTTCTCTTCTAACACAATTTAGCCAGTTTTAAGTGAGCTATAATTGTCAGAAAGAGACTTGGTCTCTGAATGAGCTCATCTCACACTGTGTTTAAGAAGAGGAAAGGCTAAAGCAAGATAAGATTGAGAGTGCTCACTTAGCCTTAACCCCTAAGAGTAAGAATAAGGATAAAGATAATAAAAGGAAAAGGGATAAAGAAGTTGCAAATATGGTACCTCAGAAGACACAACCAAAGAAGTCGGATGCATCGAATGGTAATGATTATCACTTCAGTGGAGCTGCAAGGCATTATAAGAAGCAGTGTACCAATTATCATGCTTGGCGTGTAAAGAAAGGTATACTTCTTAATTTGGTTTGTTCTAAGGTTAATTTAACTTCGATACCCATAGACACTTGGTGAATAGATTCTGGTGCAACAACTCACATCAATGTGTCTATGC
Source organism: Laguncularia racemosa (assembly GCA_037954665.1). NCBI lineage: Eukaryota > Viridiplantae > Streptophyta > Magnoliopsida > Myrtales > Combretaceae > Laguncularia > Laguncularia racemosa. The sequence goes on along the minus strand of JBBMOL010000013.1, from coordinate 116,792 downwards.
AGGGTTGCCTTCATTGCCAAAAACCAATTGATGGTGAAAGATACATCTATGTGGGTAACAGCAAGATAGTTCAAGTTGAAGCAATTGGGAAGTTTAGATTATTATTAAAGATTGGATTTTATTTGGATCTTAATGAAACATTCATTGTACCGTCATTTAGACGGAATTTGATTTCTGTTTCTGCTTTGGACAAATTTGGTTATTCTTGTTCATTTGGGAATAAGAAATTTAGTTTGTTTCATGATTCAAAATTAGTTGGATCTGGTTCTCTATCTGTTTATGATAATCTTTACTTGATTGATATCATTGCTTCATTTAATGAATCCCTACAAGTAAGTACACGAGGTAAAAAGAGAAAATTAACTAATGAAAATTCAGCTACATTATGGCACAAAAGATTAGGTCATATCTCCAAACGGAGAATGGAGAGACTTGTGTCAGAGAAAATTCTAAACCCCTTGGATTTTACAGATTTTGATAATTGTATTAACTGTATAAAGGGAAAACAAACCAATAAAATGAGATTTGAAGCCAATAGGACCTTAGATGTCTTAGAACTTATACATACAGATATTTGTGGGCCATTCTCTACAGTTGCTTGGAATGGTTAACAATATTTTATAACGTTCATAGACGATTTCTCACGATATGGCTATCTTTATCTCATTCGTGAAAAGTCACAGTTCTTGGATATGTTTAGAAATTATAAGGCTGAAGTTGAGAACCAACTCAACAAAAGGATTAAAAGCATTAGATCTGATCGTGGTGGCGAATACTACGGTAGATATGATGGTTTAGGTGAACAATGTCCAGGACCTTTTGCTAAATTCCTAGAGGAATGCGGTATTGTCCCACTATACGCTATGCCTGGTTCACCCACTATGAATGGTGTTGCTGAAAGACGAAATAGGACACTTAAGGACATGGTAAGGAGTATGATTTGTTACTCCACCTTACCAGAATCACTTTGGGGAGAAGCACTTAAGACTGTAGCATATATCCTTAACAGGGTTCCAACTAAAGTAACTAACAAAACCCCTTATGAACTTTGGACTGGAAAAAAAGCCTAGTCTAAAACATTTACATGTGTGGGGATGTCCAGCTGAGGCATGGCCTTATAAGCCCAATGAAAAGAAACCGGACTCAAGAACAGTAAGTTGATATTTTGTTGGGTACTCTGAAAGATCAAGGGGCTACAAGTTCTATGATCCCACAACTAAATCGATATTTGAGTCAGGAAATACTTGGTTCTTTGAGGATGTCGAGTTTGTCGGGGAGATACGGTTAGAGACATTGTCTTTGAAGAGGAATACGCTGATATTCCTACAGGTGTTATTGAATTTGGTTAAGATTCTATTCCTGATCTTCTTTAAGACACAATAGAACAAGACAATATTAGAGATCCCATTCAAGACACTGTTCTAGAAGAACAAACTCTACCACCTCAAGAACCTATGCCATTGAGGAGATCTACCAGACAAAGAAGAAGTGCGTTGCCAGATGACTACATCGCATTTCTTTAAGAACAAGAGGTTGACATTGGAATGATGGAAGACAATCCAATTAACTTCCGTCAAGCCATTGAAAGTTCTAAATCTTAGAAGTGGATTGATGCCATGGATGAAGAGATAAAGTCTATGAAAGACAATGACGTTTGGGATCTTGTCCTATTGCTAGAAGGTACGAACCCCATTGGTTGCAAATGGATATTTAAGACCAAGAGGGATTTAAAAGGCAATGTGGAGAGGTATAAGGCTCGTCTTGTTGCAAAGGGCTTTACACAGAAAGAAGGCATCGACTATAAAGAGACTTTCTCACCGGTTTCTTCGAAAGACTCTTTTAGGATTATAATGGCATTAGTGCCACAATTTAATCTTGAGTTATATCAGATGGATGTAAAGACCGCCTTCCTCAATGGTGACACTGATGAGACGATCTATATGGTACAACTAGAAAATTTTGTATCGGGAGATCCAAAGAATATGGTTTGTAAACTTAAGAAATCCATTTATGGACTTAAGCAAGCATCTCGACAATGGTATTTCAAATTTCATCAAGTGATCACTTCGCTTGGTTTTGAGGTGAATTTGGTCAATGATTGTATATACCATAAGTTCTGTGGGAGCAAGCATATTTTCTTGGATTTATATGTTGATGATATATTGCTTGCCAGCAACGATATAGGCTTATTGCACGAAACCAAGAGATTTCTAGCTAAGAATTTTGATATGAAAGATCTTGGTGACGCCTCTTTTGTGTTAGGAATACAAATACATCAAGATTGCTCTCGAGGTACTCTTGCATTATCACAAAAGAGCTATATTGAAAAGGCACTCAAAAGGTATGGCATGTAAAATTGCAAACCAAGTGATACACCTATAGCTAAGGGAGACAATTTTAGTCTTAGTCAGTGCCCTAAGAATGATTTTGAGGAAAAGAAAATTCAAAAGATTCCTTATGCATTAATAGTAGGGAGTCTAATGTATGCTCAGGTTTGTACGTGTCCAGATATTGCGTACATTACAGGAATGTTAGGCAGATATTTAAGTAATCCAGGATTAGACCATTGGAAAGCAGCCAAATGGGTCTTGTGGTACTTACAGAGAACAAAAGATTACATGCTCATCTATCGGAAGTCGGATCAGATCGAGATCGTTGGGTATACTGATTTTGATTTTGCTGGATGCCAAGATAGTATGAAATCTATGTTAAGCTACATCTATCTGTTGGCTGGGGGAGCCATCTCTTGGAAGAGTATAAAACAATCCCTTGTTGCTTCTTCTACTATGGAAGCAGAATTTGTAGCATGTTATGAGGCATCCAATCATGGAATATGGTTACAGAATTTTATCATAGGGCTGCGCATTGTGGATACTATTAATAGATCACTTAAATTATTTTGTGACAATAAGTCGGCAGTTCTATATTCTAACAACAATAGGAGCTCAACGAAGTCAAAGCATATAGACATTAAGTTCCTAGTTGTGAAAGAAAGAGTTCAGAGTGGACAGTTGTCTATAGAGCATACAGGAACAAACTCTATGATCGCGGATCCGCTTACTAAAGGAGTGCCACCTAAAGTGTTTCATGAGCACACTGCTCATATGGGTATCATGTCCTTAAGTGATATTAAGTTTTAGTGGGAGTTTGTTACTTTGAATGCATTTATGTCATAGACAAACTTTAATTAGTTGTTTTAGTTTATTATGTTTTGAGGATATTTTCTGTAGAAATAGAGTATCTTGTTCGCCTACACTTTGTTTTTGGTTTATGGTTTGATCTCACTAAGGTTTATGGTGAACCAGTAGAAAATAGACATGTTAAGATCACATTGCATGGAATTTTCTTGCTACACATCCATATCATGATCCATGTCATTCAATTATATCGATATTATGACCATTGATGAGTAGAGTTACGATAAATGTAATGAATACCACTTTGATCCTGTGTTGATATGACTGATGGACCGGATTTGTTATAGATACATTTGTTCATGACAGCAAATTTGAGCTCATATGGTTGTAAAACATAATTATAAAGTTACACATATAGTCCAAGTGGGAGATTGTTGGATCCTTAATTCAATGTTGGCCTTATATGTGAAATAATTATGTGTTACGGTTGTCATATTAAGTTAAGCCTAATTAAAAGTGATCGATAAGATTTAGATATTTGGGTTTTAATGTATCTAATAGGATATGACCATTTTATGTGTAGAGACTTTATAGGTAGTTTCTATTTTTATGATGGGCTAAAATAGAAATACCAAAAAGATATTATAAAGATATCTATAAATAGTGGTTATGGTTCCCAGGTCATACGTCTGCTCTTTTCTCGTCTATTTGAATCCCATCATCAAATAGACTATGGAGGGAAAACTAAAGGGATCTCTTAAGAAGAAAACGTATTGATCTGGAAGGCCAACCGCACAATTTTAAGAATCGTTAATTGCAATGGATTCAGGTACGCTTCCGCATAATTATTGATTAATTCTTAATGATCAAATATGAACGATCTAGGGTTTTGTTTGTGATGATTTTAGCAATAAAGGGTTAATCTAGATTTTACATTATCCTCTAATCTAGATCTTACAGAATAAACTTATTTATATTGTTAACAAGTCAACTCACTTATTTATATTGTTAATAAGTTGCTTACAAATAATCTCATAAATAGGCTTGTAAACAAATTAATAGGCAAACTTTTGTTTTTATTATCAATAAACTAGCTTACTAACAAAATTGTAAATATAATTTTATTTATATTATTAATAAATTAAATTACAAATAAACTTGTCAATAAATATTTATTTATATTATTAATAAATAGATTCGTAAATAAACTTATAAATAGATTTATTTATTTAAATAAACTCCAAATGAGTACAATGAATGAGCTGATTTGGTTAAAGCTCAACTCAGTTCAAATTCGATAAATTTTTTAATGTGACTTGACTTAGAATCATTAGCAGCCGTACAAGTTAAATTATAAACTGAACAATTACCATAATAAATTTAATAATAATTGAATAGTCAATTTGGTTTTTTGTCCACTGTTAGCTCGATTTCATTTCGGACAATTCGGATCAGACCGCCCCATCCATTTTAAGACCGCCGTTGCCTACTAAACTCATTTCCCTTCTCTGTTCTCTACCTTTACTCGAGCAAGCAAATAGAGCAATAAGCAACAAAGAGAAATGGCAGCAGCGAGGTGCATCTGCATAACCATCCCTTCCCTCCCTTCTTCTTCTTCTTCCTCGCTTTGCCAATCTCCGACTATACGTTTCATGTCATCATCACTCGCTCTCCTCACTTCTTCTTCCACAACAACACCAACACCTACAGCCTTCACATCCCCTTCTCTCTCCAGAAACTTCTTCTCTCTTTCTGTGCCCATAAGACCGGTCAGGAGACCTTTCCGAGGCAATACCATAAGTACCCATTTCCTTTTATTCGTTTTTTATTCATGGGCTGTTTCTATAATTGGATTGCATGTACTTATGGAAGTTGTAATGGATTTTGCACATAGGAATAAAGTAGTTTGGACGAAGAAAGGGTAGATTTTTTAGAGGAAATGGTGTTTTTTTTTTTTCGGAATGAAATTGGTTTTTTCTTATTTTTAAACGAATTGTTTTTCGTTGGATAGTAGATATCAAAGTTGTGATTTTTATGTCCCCTTAAAGCAAGTTAAATGAGTATCAAAAGGGTCCTGTTGGCGAATTTCATGAGAAGTGCTTCTTGTGGTTCCTTAGTTATGATTTCCGTGTTTTGTAATGTCCCTCCTTGCTTGGTTAAGAGAAGAGGCAGGAAGACAGGCTTAGCTTTTTTCCAGGTTGAGTAGGTGCAGTGATGTATGAATGATTACAAGCTCTTTCTTCACAACATCTTCATTGGTGTTATTAGATTATGTGCTGATTATGTTGGAAGGAAATATTTGTTTGTACTATTATTGTGTCTGCCTATTAATAAATTATCAGTGCAAGCAAGCACTTGCCAGAAGGACTTGAGAGCTCAAGTGGGTCTGCAGATTGTATGTTCTGTTGTGTATTCAGCTTCAACTTTTTCTATTAGCTGCATTTTTTTGTTTGCACTGTTTTGTATGTTTGTGATGCATTGAGAAAATAGGATTCCTATGCTCTTAACCGTATGCTCTTGATTTGGCTGGGCGAACAATTGAAAAGCACCAATCTTTGCTATGGGAAGAATAGTTATATATTAATTTACATAAGCTTACATTTTGAAGGACTTTGTTTCTTCATTAATTAATGTTTTCTCCTGCATTTTATTTCAAATCATTCTGTGAATATGAGTAGATTTTAGTTAATTTCTCCTATCTCCATTGGAAGAGGCATAATGTATTAGCCTTGATCTCCTATTTGATAAGGAAATCTCTCATGTCTAAGACCACAACCAACTGATGATATAGACTCTTTATACTTCATATCTTAACACTTGGGTAGCTAATAATAACGTTTGAGATCCATCAAATGGATATTATAAAATGAGATTAAATATCAGCACAAGGATTTAAGTTTAAGCTCCTTCCATGATACTATGGTAAACTTAAAATGGGAAGAAATGATCTGTAAGTTTAGGCTTGTGTATCGATGTGAATTTTTTTTCCATTATTTTAATTTTTTTAGTATTAGTTATTAGGTAAGAGGGCTTACCAGGTGCATAAATTGCTACCTTGCCAGTGTGGGATGAAGGGATGAAGGATGCATATGTATCTAGTATAACACTTGAATTCTTCAAAGAGGTTATTTTTGCATCACAAACTTGTTGCCTATGGGTTGTCAAAAGAAGAAAGTTAATATTAGATACTTGAACAAAAACATTGCATTGGTTTCTCTTAATTGCAAATACCGATCACTGATTCAAACTTGCTTCAAATGGTAATCAATGCCACGCTGAAAATGCCAAGGGCTGACTAGATGCTTCATTGTCTCAACACCAATATTGTGATCCTTAAATGTCAAGAATCATTAATGAAAACTATAGTAATTATCTTTAGGAAAACTATAATGGTTTTCTCTCACCTCTTCAGCATTTCTCATCCATTTGGCAACTGCTTCAATGTCTATTGAGAAGTCCCTTCTCTGAGTATGGTAACTCTGTGACACTCATCCATATAACATCTCCTTGTAGCCTTGTAGTTCAAATCCAAAGAGTTGATTGCCTGCTTATTGTCCCAAAAGAAATAAAGGAGATCATAATTTTAACTCTAAGCTCTTGTAACATGTAATGCAGCAGTCATTGTTTTCTTTTTAATCATGTCCTCGTTTCTATTGTAAGCAGTGAGGTCAGTAGCAGCTCCTGCAGAATCCATTGCAGGCTTCAATGAAATGGTTGCTGGAACTAAGCGGAAGTATTATCTACTGGGAGGTAAAGGAGGTGTGGGGAAGACAAGCTGTGCTGCATCATTGGCTGTTAAATTTGCTAATAGTGGACACCCAACTCTAGTTGTTTCAACTGATCCAGCACACTCCTTAAGTGATTCATTTGCACAGGTTTCTTATTTCATCATTTCTATTGTTACGAGTAATTGTCAATTTCATGAACGATACATGTTTCCATGTGAATAAATGCCCTCACAGTCTTTGGATTGGCTTAGGACTTGACTGGGGGATCTTTGGTGCCGGTTGAAGGACCTGATTATCCACTGTTTGCTCTTGAGGTATGCAAGCAAAGATTTGACAATAAATAATTATTGATACCACCAGCCATGGACCCATTGAGGGGCTAGGGCCCAAGACCACTTCCCCAAGCTTTGCAATTTTTTTATAACTTTTATTTATTATATATTTTATGGAATGCACTTTTTTTTTTTAATTTATTGATTGCCTCTTTTTATTAATTTTCTTGTAAATTTAAATTTTGCCATTTGCCCATCTCTTGGTAAGCCATGGGTTTGTCACTAGCTGTTGTCTGCTTGCATTCATAGAAATCAACCTTGTTTCCTTAACTATATACAGATAAACCCTGAGAAAGCAAGGGAAGAGTTTCGAAGTGCTACGCAGAAAGATGGGGGAACTGGAGTAAAAGATTTCATGGATGGCATGGGCTTGGGAATGCTTGCTGATCAGGTAGAATCTTCTCTCTCTCTCACACAGAAAAATGCAGACTCTGAAAACAAGCACATTGCTAACTTCTTATATTGGTGTGATGTTTCTACTTGTGCATAGCTAGGGGAACTAAAACTAGGAGAGCTACTGGACACACCCCCTCCTGGACTTGATGAAGCTATAGCAATTTCTAAGGTACACATAAAATATCTTTCATGTTTCTGTTAAGACTCTTGCCTGTTGAATCCTGCATATGATCGTTGTTCTCATTCATGATATTTGGATTTGCCAGGTGATGCAATTTCTCGAGTCTCAAGAATATGGCATGTTTACCCGAATTGTATTCGACACTGCGCCAACTGTAAGTATACAAAACATATATTCTGATATTGTGGTAGTTGTCTGCCAAATCTGATTTGCTTTCTTTTTTTACAGGGTCATACCTTGCGGCTTTTATCCTTGCCTGACTTTCTAGATGCATCCATAGGAAAAATAATGAAGGTAATACTTTCTAGTCAACATGGAGGTAACTTGTGGATAGCTTGTCTTTTGTCATACTAATAATCCTGTACAATTGAATGCAAAAGACTTGGATGGCATGTTTGGTTTGTAGATTAGAATAATGTAAGAATAAAATTATGATTTATAAGGAATAAAATAGAGGAGTAATAGCTATTACTTTGTTTAATTGCACTTAAAATGATATTAGTAATAGACTCTGAATACATCTAAAGAATATCAATATACCTTTTGATAGAATCCAAAGGGTTATATGTGTGTGTGTGTGTGCCATGTTGTATGTGTGATGTATGTTTGTGCAGTACAGTGCAATGTTGTGTGTTGTGGTAGTATACTTTTATCAAGTGTAGTTGTAATTGTAAGTGTTGTATAAGGGTAGAATGGTAATTGTACTGTTGAAGATATAAATAGAAGTGGGCAGGGAGAGTAGAGGGAGTCAGTCAGTTTGTTAAACAGAATTTGTTAGGTAATAAAAGAAATAGGGGTTGTAATCTGTTCTTGAGTGTTTAGCAACCCTAATTGAGGAGTACCAATTTGGGCATTTTACTTCTCAATTGTTCATTTCCATTCATTCTTTAATTCTTGTAAACCCTAATCATTACACCTTTACCCTAACTTATGGACCATTGGGCTAAGCTCTTGTAAGTAGATATGCAAGTATGCTGGAAAAAGAATAAAATATAGCCAATCCTTTGATCATGATGAAGGAATTACAATTTCTTATTTAGTAGCAACAAGAATTCTCTAGAATAATCAACCAAAAAAGATTCTGTAGAATGGTTATTATGCAAACTGAATGCATTAATAGCTTTACAAGGGAGGGATGGTTATTCCACTGAATTTCTGTGAAATCAATCAAACATGTTAGAAGGGTTTTGGTGGAACCAATGTCATGCATGTTTTCATTGGTTTGATATTTTGGAACCAGGTTCTACAGCTTTTTGATAGATCTCCTGTCCTTATGCTTTTATATAAGTAATTAGCAATTCAGAGTAGGATTTGGGGCATTTCATATTACCTTTCATAAACATCAGCAATCACTATCCTTTTTTTTTTTTTCCAGGGGGATGGGTTTGGGGTTGAATGTTGCTTCTTGGGTATAGAGATATGTTATTTCTTTATGTTTATGTTCTGAGCTGTAGTATATTGTTTGCCTTCTAACTGATGTGTTCATCTTCATTCTTATTGTTTGATACAGCTTAGGCAGAAAATTGCTTCTGCAACCTCAGCTATTAAATCAGTTTTTGGGTCTGAAGAAAAGAAGCAGGATTCTGTAAGTATGGAAATTTTTTGAACTTTAGATCTTCAAGTTGACGTAAAGCAAAAATGTATCATCTCTCACTCACTGTCTTTTACTTTTTATTTTTTATGCAGTCTGACAAGTTAGAGCGTTTGAGGCAAAGGATGATCAAAGTGCGTGACCTTTTTCGTGACATGGATTCAACAGAATTTGTCATTGTGACAATTCCAACAGTAAGGACTCCTGTGGAGACATCTTCCAGTTAAATTTGCAGTAATCCTTTCCTAATCAGGAATTATTTGTGCATGGCCTTTTATTTCTTATTTCTTTTGGTAATTACTAGTGTGAGGACATAATTTTAGGTTTTGAAAAGAAAACCCATGTCAATATATGTGAAAACTTCTTTTCATACAAGGTTTTGGAAGTAACTAGAAAATGAAATTCAGATTAGCTATTGCTTAAAATAGTTTATTAAGTAATTTTCAGATTTCAACATTGAATGGGTTCATGTAGCTGCTAACAAAATGAATTTCTGCTGGTGGGAGAAATTTCCAAAAGTAGCATTTACAGTTTATCTGCCTTATATCTCAAAACAGTCTGTTGGTGCCTTTTCTTAGTCTATATTGTTGGTTTTCTTATTGTGAAATATCTTATGCTCTGTGTTGGTAAACTGTGCTTTTCTTACTCCATCTAACAAATAGTCTCCAATTTTTATGTCACTGCTAAGTCAACTTTGTAACCTGTATAATCTTGTCAAATTGAAAATTCTGGATTAATGAGCCTGGGGGGTATTGACAGTGTTTATTTGTTATATGGCAGCCTATCATATGTGCTAAGGAGTACATCATTTTTTGTGCCTTTTCATAGGTGATGGCTATAAGTGAGTCCTCTAGGTTGCATACTTCGCTGAAGAAAGAACTTGTGCCTGTCAAGAGGTTGATTGTTAATCAGATTCTTCCACCATCTGCTACTGACTGCAAATTCTGTGCAATGAAAAGAAAGGTAAAGTACATTTGAATTCTTTTACTTTAAATAAAACTTTGGCATGCCATTGTAACTACTGGATGCAAGTGTACCATTTTAGTGGAATATTGTCAGTTTGATTTATCCTGCCTGCTAAGTTCTTGGGAAGCTGTCTTGTGCAATCAATTGTAGAGCTTCTGCTCTCTTATACACCTCCTTTGTTCTATGGGAAGTTCCATATGTTGATTGACTTTTATATAAATATTTCAGGACCAAATGCGTGCACTTGACATGATCCAAAATGATCCAGAACTCTCCAGCTTGAATCTTATTCAAGCACCACTTGTTGATGTAGAAATCAGAGGTGTCCCTGCTCTTAAATTTATGGGAGATATCATCTGGAAATGATTCAAGGTTTAGGAAATATGTTTATATTTTCTCCTTCATGCATTTACATTGTGGGCTTTTATTTTGGAAGATAACCTCAGCCCTCACTAATGCAAAACATTTCCCATTTATTTCAGTTATGGACGACTCAGATCATGTAATTCATTTTCTTTGGGAAGGTATGCCAATGATGGAATTCATGCTTTCCTTTTGGCAGAATGGTGTCCCAAAACTTCAGTTTGGATTAGTTGTCTTATTTATTGTGTCATCATCACCATCACCGATGGAAGATGCGTTTCTCTTTGAATTAGGCAAGCGAATCATATTTTGAATAACTTCTTTTGGTCCAAACGTTGCACACCATGCTTTCATATGTTTGTATCAAATGTTTATACTACCCAAAGAAGCCTGAAGCTTGACTTTTTTGCTTTTGAATTGAAATTACAGGTGACAAAATTTCCTGGATCAAAATTTTGACATATTGCAGGCAGGATCCCAAATTTTGTCCAGAGGGGCAGGTACTTGTTCCAAGAAGACCAGGAAATTTTTCTCTAATTCATAATCCATGGCAGGGATAATGCTGATGGATCTCTATAAAACTGCTAATATCTACTGTGCTTGGATGACCATTCTGCAAGAAAGGAAAGAAAGGAGTTTCTTCTTCTTCTTTTTCCTTTATCTTTGAATTTTCTTTTTGAGCCTCTAATCATATACCATGTAACCTGAACATGTTATGAATATTTATTCAGTGAAAAGAATGTTTTCCCTCCTTTTGTGGGCACATCACCTGGTATTTGAAACTGTCTTGCTGCTGAGCTATATACTCAAACCAGTCGTTGCTTAGTTACAGATGTTGTCATGTCAGGTGTATGCTTCAGTATCTCTTGTTTGGTCAGATTATAACAACTCTGATGCACTCCTGTGGCTGATCTCAACTGTAGGAGGCCAACAACGTTCAACTTCAACCCAGGGGCCATAGATAGTATCCGCTAGGCCATGGTTTTACTAAGACGGCTATGATTGTAAAAATTTGAAGGTTCTTATCTATTCTTACACTGAATTTGTTTGTTCGAGTCTGGTTATCCAGTTCGAATTTTAGTTACCACCCCTTCTACATGTAAAATCATTAATCAATCTTTGAAGACGAATCGGTCTTGCTTCCAAAAGTTATAGGTAATCAGCCTTACATTTATGGGAAATTTTGTTTAGTGGTTGAGATCTTGAAGCTCTCCTCATGAATTGAGATCTGCGCTTAAAATTCACAAGCACACTCTGGGGTGTGCAAGTTGTACTTAGCATTTCGATGTCCAAATTTCAATAAAAAAGTGGATTGAGTAAAAATTGTTGTGGCAAGCCCCAATCACAAGACTCAACAATTCGAGTGGAGTAGATTTGATTAAAGTATATTTGTTTACTATAATTTTGGAAGTTATCAACTGCTGAGAAAATTACTCTTCAGGGGGAAGTAGACGGTTGTGCATGATTTCGCTTGACATGCACGTCCTTTGTTTCTTGAAAAACATATCTGTATATGTTTTAACAATCATCATAATCTAGCTTTAGTGATCGATATTTATGATTATTAATAACTATAGTGGTATAATGATCGGATCGATGGGATACTAGTTGTGGTTAGCAAATAGCGATAATATTAGACAATGTTAATAGAAGGGCTTAAACTTGGTAACACGGAAGTCATTTTCCTTGCCGCGTATGGCACAAACATTAATCACATGCTACTAAAAGCTACAAATTACTATAAGCTCTTAAGATTACTATAACGATATTGGATATTTGGATAGATTAAGTCAAGATTTAGAAGAGGTTCCGAAAGCTTCTTACGAAGGCAAACGCACTTTAAATTCGAAAATATTTGATTTTGCTCTTGGAAACCATCATGTTAATGATGCCATCTCATAGTAATATAAATTACAAAGCCATGAGACTCATTCTCAAGCTAACACGACAACTTTTTAGAGATTACTCTGTGTATAGTACAAGAAAAAGAACAGTCTAAATGCATAAACATACGGGTAAGGGAGCATTTCGTTGAGCATTCAACGCAATGAATCATCACCTGCTATGGAACACTGTTAGGTAGGCATCCCCAGTATTTCTTTGAAGGTTGACATTAATAAAAATTTAGGCCTAATCCTCTGTACACATGAATGAATGAGCAGCCAGAGAGTTTGTATGTTATTTTTTTTGGAACATCAACATGCCAATGAATGCTAAGCCACGGCCAAATAGACCGGTGACGATGAGGATGGTTAGGCAAGTATTCCAATCACGGAGATCGTATCCATTCTGGAGGAGTGCACCACAGCGAGTTATAAGCCAAACGCCATAGTATCTGTAGTGATGGTATGAATCAGGGGCACACATAAATACAATATAGATTTTATTTCGTGAAGCGAAGTGCATAAATTATCTAGATCCATCTACCTTTCAGCATTTGAAATTATAAATGCTTCCAATGCCCATTTAGGGTAGCAGAAATTGGCAATCGTTTTAATAGTGTTACTGCCTTTGGACTGTGTTGCAAGGAGTGTAAAAACAACGGGGAGAAGAACTGACCACTGCATGTAAAAAAAAATTAACAAAGAAAAAAAAAAAGTAAATGAAAGGGAGATCATTTTAGACGATAACTATGTAGTGAAAATCATTTGCGAAATTGCATTTGAGTGAATGGCTAACTTACCAGCTGTGCTGCCCCGGGTTTGAAAAAGATGGCCAAGGCATAACCGAAGCCAGTGACGCAGTAAACAAGACATAGCATAACAGTATAATTGTCCGCAAAGGATGATCTTGGGTTAGTGAAAAAATAGAACATAGATAGGTACACCACTGGCTTGATTACTGTATTGAAGTGGTCAACCGTGTCATTTGCTAGGAAATAAGCAAAGCTGCTCACACCGGACGCACTTTCTCTCCAATATTGCAACTTTTCCAGAGAAAATGACCTTAAAGCGGCAATTTTGCAAAGAAGGGCTGAAACAGAGAGAAAATGGCCTTAGGAAAAACTACTAAAATAGTGCAGAATAGCATCAAGAAATTCATCCGTCAAGAAAAAAACAAGTGTCAAGGACTCAAGGTATGTCCTTACAGACAGCTATAATTGTATATGTATATCCAGGTGCTCCAAAATTTTCATCCCCGGCTTTACTAAGTGTTCCAAGACATGCTCCCGCTAAAAGCAAGATTATATAGTCAATTGCTTGTACTTTAGAATCTCGCAATCTCTGTTTCACAATCCTGGGAATGCAGAGGACATGAAAATGAGACATGATGCCAGAGTCAGAGTTTAAAATAGATTGCTGAACTAACAGATTAATAAACAGGTCTAAGACAGCTACATATCCCACTGGTGAGCAACAGCAAAAAATAATATGCAGAGCTCATTGATATCTCATTCCCAGAGTAAAACCTGAAAACTCCTTTCAGCAAGAATTTTGCCCACTAGATTGTTCCAAATTCAGTTGTGTTTTTCTTTTTTAAACTGAAGCTAGCTCTTGACATTTACATGTATGACTTTTTGAGATAGTTGTTGAATGGTTATTTAAAAATCCATGAAATTGCTGTTTAAACAATTCCATGCCTATTTCATCACCATAGACAACTTAAATATAAGAGGAATGAATTCATTCACTTGATAGGTATTATCTGTAGGCAATTACTGCCAGGCTAGTTTATCATCTAGCTTTTGAAGAAGAAATCATATCTGAAGGTAACCAGAACACAGGTTATTGCATTAGTGACTTACCTCCCTAGGTAGTATCTATACTGGAAGAATACACCTGGTGTTCTCCGATGGGATAAGTCTGTGGACTTCAAGAAATTAAGACGTAAATTATCTCGATGCATCTCCATGTTACTCCTTACATCTTGCCACAGTTCCCCAGCAAAAGATTGGTCTGACATCTCACCATTTGAATTAATTCTGGCTGCAATATTTGCATTTGTAGATGACATAACAAATCCAGCATCCTTACGCATATCTGGTGGTATGGGATAGCCATTGTGAATCATCCATCTGACTGGCAGTTCTTTGTGACTCACGCCCGAGCTTGAGCTTGGAGTTACAATGCCCTCCAATATGTCAATGAAGTGATCTGGAGGGTTAACACGCTCTGGAACAGTTATTCCCAGCCCAGTAAAGTAGTCTTCTACTTGCTTTGCTGGACCATGATAAACAACTAGCCCACCTTTTGCCAAAAGTATCAAATCATCAAACATCCTGAATAGGGTGTAACTGAACAAGAAAAGTTTCAACTCACCAGTTAGTAAGGTTTGTACTCATCAGAAAATATCAAAGAGAAACCCAAAGAAACATCAAATCTATGATGATAGATCAAAATTCTATTTTTAAATATGTAAGAAAATTATTTTTAGGCCATCTTAAAACTTAGGTCAATTGCATGCAGTTGCAACAAAGTGCTCAACATACAGTGGATTTCATGTCAACAATGTAGAAACACGTGGATTCAAATTAATGACTTAAATAATGCCATACCAACCTCGGTTGATGAACCACCATGCAGATGTTAACTCCTTCAAGTGCTTCATGTCGAAGTGCTCTTAAAAGTAGCTGGGAGGATGCACTGTCCAGACCAGATGTTGGTTCATCCAATATCAAAAGTGAGGGTTCCATAACCATCTCTAGTCCGACATTGACCCTTTTCCTCTGGCCTCCAGAGATTCCCCGCTTCTCCACTGTCCCTACAAGTGAATCTCGCACTGACTGCAACCCCAAGGACTCGATAACTCTTTCAAGAATAAGCACTTTATCTGCTTTTGGCATGCTAGCAGGTAGTCTTCAGTTTTCATAAAAGAAAAACAAAAATATGAGTTGATTCACGATTATTGGCATTGATTCGACATGAAATTGCAAGTATAGGTCTTTCATAACAATCTAGCTATTTCTATATCAAGAAAATTGCTAGAGAAAGGCAGATCTGATGACCAAAATACTAAGCAATCATTGCTCCTGAAAAATCTAATTAATAAAGCTGAATTGAAATGGACAAAAGAGCTCTAAATATACTTGCATAGGAGAAAAGAATCCACGCAGGGTAAGGCCATGTGATATGTCTATCTTTGAATATCCAGAAATAGAAATTCGTTTCTAGTGACCAGTTATAAAAATTATCCATGTCACTTTGGGAAGCAAGATATTCTGGAATTTCCAGAAGTCATTTGACCCTGTGCATGTGGTCATATATTTCCTGCAATAATTTCTTTCTTTTCTTTTTTTTTTTTTTGTTAATGAAGGAGCATAAATGTAATTTGATTGGCTCCATCCAAGCACATGGATGCCTTTGATACTTATTACAACATTTTCTATTTTTTTTAAGCAACATTTTCTATTTATTTCTTTTGACAAAACAAATAGTATGAATCAATGGGAATTGAAGTTTCAGCTATCATTTTATGTTAGGATTGGTGTACAACAAATTAATGTTATATCTTCAAAGTCTACAGAACTACTAGTCATATTGACATATCTTATAACATAAATTTGCTCAATTATATTATAATTTACCTTGTTAGCTTATGTTAGCAATATATGATAATAACAAAATATATAATATGATTTAATGTATGTAAATTATATATATGCCTTATTTAGAATAAATTGATAGACTAGTATCAGTATGAAATGTTATTGAAGGACAAAGAGATGAAAGATATTATCACTAGCATAATAAGACCATAAAAATGATATCTTGAGCAATAAATAAAATACTAGTCAGAGCCATACCTGCACTTTGCACTAAACCACAGATTTTCCTCCACTGTCAAATTTCCGTGCACAATGTCATCTTGTGGGACAAAACCAGTAATTTTCTTGTAGGAGTGGATGGACACATTTCTCCCATTGATCAGAATCATACCAGTCATTGAGCAACCAACAGCTTTGCCTGCTAGAGCAGAGAGAAATGAAGTTTTTCCAGCACCAGATGGACCCATGACAGCAGTGATGCGACCAGGCTTAAGTACTCCAGTAACACTTCTCAACAGGTGCTTGTTTTTTCCTTTTAAAGTGAGGGTTATGTCCTTGAAATAAACTTCAATGAGTGGCCTTTTCTTGATTGCAGAATCAGTAGCCATTGAAATTACCCCTGAGAAGGTAAGATTTTTGTCTTCCAGAGTCTTCTCCTTTTCCTTCTCTTTCTCTAGTTGCGCATATGCATACTTGAAAATCTGGCTGTGAGTATGCATATCTTTAGCCGTTGGTATATTTCCTTTCTTCTTCTTCTTATTATAGCTGGATCCATGATTAAAACCTTCATCTTGATGAGAGTCTTCTTGAATTTCATGCATTTCCTTCATGGGTATACTAGTCCCCCTTATATCTCCTTCTGATGGCATGGATGTAGATGAACTGCTTGGATGGTGAGGTGGATAAATATCATTTTCTACATAATGATCCTGATCCAACATTTGAAACCCATCAGAACTTGCACTGAAGTTTTGTCGTGAAAATGTAAGGGATAAGTGAGATTGCAATTCACTTGCATGCTTCATGGCAGCTTCTTTTGCAGCTTTCCACCTTTGACGTGCTCTGGTGGTTTCTCTGGCACTTCTGGCTGCTGCCTCTCGAGATTTTGCCATTCTTCTGGTCCTGGTGTTTATGAGTTGATCTGAGCAGTTATAAATGATGAGCAGCAAAGTGCTCAAAGCAACCTGCAAGAGAAAACAAAGTCATCAAGTTTCGCATTTGCAAGCCACACATTTAAAATTCAAAACAACCTGCAGAACCATAATGCCGACAAAATGTAAGAAACTGTATCTTGTTTTTGGCCCAAAAGAAGATCTCTAACTAGTCTTCACCATAACCAATAATTGAGTCTTTCATAAGAAGCAGCAACTTACTATCAGCATAATCCCGTATGCATGAATATTTTGATTCGTTGTGTTGGAATTGCAGGATGCCAGCTTGAAACATGCTGCCATAATAAACAAATGTCAACTAAAGCAAATGCTAAAGGTGAAGTTGAAATCAGATAGATCTTGTTATAATATGTTATAGTTTCTAGATGTAATTATAGTTTCTAGATTATAATTATATTTTCTAAATTGTAATTAATATAGTATTAAGTAGAAGTTAGTAGAGGATTTTGTATCTCTATATATATTTTTCTTGTATTATCAGTGAAAGTGAATACAATTACTTATCAAAGTTACATGGTTTTTTTTTTGAAAAAAAAAAAAAAAATTTGGGTTTAGGCCTAGCTGCATAGTGAGCAGCGTTTGTATCCTACATACACCTCGAAAAGTATTTGTGTTTCTTTTTTTCTCACACCCCTCCAAGAGGAAAGATTGCTGCCCAACAAACTTTTCCGACCAACTTTGGTGACCAACGGATTGGTGGGTGAGGCTCATGCGCCACATAAATTGTCCATTGCTTCTCCTTGTTTTCCACACTTGCAGGCACGTGTGACCCTCGTTCGTCTACGTGTTCTTGCTAGGTCTTTGTGGTACGGTATTCTTCATTCCCATCTCGCTATTTCGAAGATCATCTTGGGACTCGTGCTCCTTGCTAAGGTTAGGGTTTTATTGTTGCTGGGAAATTAATTTTTTCTTTAGTTTGGTGGTTTTGAAAACTTGGTTCATTGGATAAGCTGATTGAGGTGTTTTTTCTAGTTGAAATTAGCATTTTTGGTTTGATTTAATCTTCTAGTGTTGTTTGGTGTTATTGGTGCTTGTTGTGTGGATTGCTAGATGGTTGAGAATAAATCACAAATCATAGATATGATTTCAGTGACACTGACAACTAAAATAACAAAATATACACTTAATTGAGACAACTTTATCGCTTAGAGCAAAATTGTGTGAATATATCTACGAAGCATTGAGAAAGATGATCATCTCACTAATGATCCATCATTAGATGATACTAGACAGGCATGGTTACGAGACGATACTTGTATATTTTTGCAACTTAGAAACTCCATTGACAATGAGATCATTAATTTAGTTGATCACTGTGAGTATGTTAAGGAACTTATGGAATATTTGGAGTTCATGTATTCTAGGAAAGGGAATATTTCTCGTATTTATGACATGTAAAAGTTTCTATTGTATTGAGCAACATGATCAGTCTCTTACCACATATCTGATGAATTTTAAGATATATGAAGAATTAAATATGTTACTACTTTTTAGCTCTGATGTAAAAGTTTAACAAACTCAAAGGGAGTAAATGGCAGTTATGAGTTTTTTAATTGGTCTTCATCTAGAGTATGAGTCTATTAAGTCTTAGATTTTCTCGAGTCCCGAAGTTTTCTCTCTTCAGGAAACTTTTAAAAGAATCTTCACACAGAAAATCATATAGTATCACCCCATCTCACAATGTTAATGCTCTGGTCAGTCAAAGTACAGGTTGAAATTCTACCAATAGGAGAAGGGGAGATCATATTCGAGGTCAAGAATCAAGGGGAGTTGTTTGCTATTACTATCATGAGCTAGGGCATACAAAGCGTACTTGTAAGAAATTGCAAAATCGTGGCCAGAAGAAGCAATTAGTACTCATTGCCTCCACTGACTCCACATCAAGTTCGTCTTATGAAAAAATAATAACAATTTTTTTTTTTTGGATAATTGATAATTTTATTAAATGGTAGAAAAATACAATGAGTAAGTGAAATAAAATTACAAAAAGCACATAATCAATAATCGTGCTTGCATACTAAATGCCTAGCATCTGAACTAAGACAATGAGTTAAGATTACAATAGCTTAACATAGGATCGTATTTGATGGGCTAATATGTTAATCCCTAGGAGGGGTTCCCCTAACCGCACTTTATTCTAGGTGTGCCATATGCATTAAACTACTGCCGCTAGTGCAGCTTGCCAGCTCTGATGGGTCAGTGAGTCCTCTAATGCCACCATAAACCTGGTAACACCATCCCAGTTGTTGGATGAGGCTGGGCAATGCAAGAGGTCATAGACTACACTTCAAACTTGTGCTGTGTAATCGCATTGAAAGAATAGGTGGGAATGGTCCTCCGGATGCCGGTGACGCGGAAAACAAGTAGTGGGTTGCACTAGTCCCCAATTGTGTAATCTGTCAAGGGTAGCAAGCTTCCTTAACCAAGCCAACCATAATACAAAGGAGTGTCTAGGTAAGGAAGATTTATTCT
The DNA here is from genome assembly GCA_037954665.1 of Laguncularia racemosa. Taxonomy (NCBI): domain Eukaryota; kingdom Viridiplantae; phylum Streptophyta; class Magnoliopsida; order Myrtales; family Combretaceae; genus Laguncularia; species Laguncularia racemosa. Next base: position 96,969 of record JBBMOL010000013.1, on the reverse strand, counting down.
ATACTACTCTTTGCCATGGTACAGTGGGTCCTAGAGGATTTAGGAAACCATAGTCACTCTTGATGGTATACTCTCCTATTCCTAAATGTCTCCAGTGAAAGCGATCCAAAATTGCACCGTTTGATATAAGGGAGGATGGGATGCTGATAATAGTCCACAGTGGGCCCTCTGGGATACACCATTCATTCCCATCCATGATAGAACATAGTCTCTTAGTGTGTGGGAAGCCCGTACTACTCATGGCTTGTGTACTAAACAATGTGTCCAGGGGTCCTGTTGAGAGCCAAAAGTTTGCCCATAGAGAGATTTCAAGGCCATTATTAGGCTCCCAGATGAAGCAAGACCTTACCAAGCCTCTTAACTTCAGTAATTTCTTCCAGGTCCATGAACAAATGGCTGGTGCTTTAGAGGACCAGAAGTTCTTACCCTTAAGTAGAGTGGAATAAACTCATTCCGGCCATAAACTCTTCGTGCTTCCTTGCATAGTCTCCATATGTGCTTGATTTGGATGGCTTTATTCCAGAGATGGATATTCAATATCCCTAGGCCTCCATTTCGCTTGGGTTGATACACTTTTGCCCATTTGACCTTAGCTTTAGTGAATATGTGCGGGTTACCACTCCAAAGGAAATTCCTTAGTAGTTGTTCTATCTTTGAGACAACTGACTTAGGAAGAATGAAAATGGAGCACCAGTAGACTTGCATGAAAAATAGGATAGATCTGATTAATTGGAGCCTACCCGCATAGGACAAATATTTAGCTGTCCAAGAATTAATCCAGGATAAGGTGCATTCCACTAACACCTCACAGTCCTATTTTTTGAGCTTTGAGGAAATGAGAGGAACTCCTAGGTATTGTACTGGTAGTTGGCCTTCACTAAATTGAGTGAATTGCAGGATGGCCTCCTTGGTGCTTACTAGGACATGGGAAAGGAAAATACTACTTTTGCTATTGTTTACTACCAAACCCAAGATGGCCCGGAAGTCTTGTAGAGTTTCTTTTACCAGGGATATAGATTCCTTATTGCCTCTGGCAAGTATGAGGTCATCTGCAAAACAGAGGTGAGTCAAGCGTTCGTTTTGACATCTCCAATGTAGTGAGAAACCAGGTTTCAGGATCATCTGCCTCAATTGTGTGGAGAGGATTTCCATGCAAAGGACGAATAGGTAAGGGGATATGGGATCCCCTTGCCTTAAACCTCGTTTACTTGCAAAGAACCCCACCAATTCCCTGTTGATGTTCATGGAGTATTTCAATGTAGATATATACTGGTTGATAAGGCGGCAAAAATGGGGAGGAAACTGCATAGCCTTAAGTACCCCTAGGACAAAGTCTCATCTAATTGTATCATAGGCCTTTTGGAGGTCCACCTTTAGCGTACACCGGGGGGCTTCCACATGGGAATGGTAGTTTGCCATGAGCTCTTGGGCTAAGAATATGTTGTCAGTTATACTCCTTTCTAGAACGAATGCCGCTTGCTTCCTCCCAACTAGAGTAGGCAACACCGATTTCATCCTTGATGCAAAGACCTTGGAGATCGCCTTATAGATCACATTACAGCAAGCTATTGGCTTGAAATTACCCAGTCTAGTAGGGTTGGCAACTTTAGGTACTAAGGTAATAGCAATATTGTTGATCTATTTGAGCAGGTGCCCTGATGTTAGGAACTCTTTAGTCGCAGTGATCATGTCCGCACCTATAATGTCCCAAGCCTCCTTAAAGAAAAGAGCAGAGAATCCATCTGGGCTAGGAGCCTTCCCATTCACTTGCGATGTAAAACCTCATTTTATCTCCTCATCCGAGAAGGCAGCATCATGGGTGAGTCGTTGCTGTTCATTTAGAGTTTGGGGTCTGAAGCTCTCCTCATCAATGGGGGTGGTAGGGGATGTAGGTGGATCATATAAATGTTGGAAGTATTGAAAGACTTCTAGCTGGATCTCCCGCTCCCCGGCCACCTTGCTGCCATCCTCCCTAATCAATTTGTGTATGGAGCTATGGTTATGAAGGCTTTTCATAGCCTTGTGGAAATAAGCCATATTCTTGTCGCCCAGCTTCAACCATTTTGTTCTAGATTTCTGTTTAAAGAAACTTTCCTCCGCCCCCCTTAGTGTGTAATACTCCTTATAGGCTATACACTCCTCCTCCAATCTGGTCGTGTCCCCAGCCGCATGTATGGTGGTTTGCATTGAGACCAATCGTTCCTTCGCACTTTGGACTCTTTATGAAATGTTGGAGAATGCAAATTTGTTCAAACATTTGAGTCCCTCCTTAATAAGCTTGAGTTTCTTCACTACCTGGAACCTTAATGTCCCTCCTCCATATGTTGCTAACTAGGTCTTTGAAGCCCTCATGGTCTACCCAATAATTGAAGAATTTAAATGGGCTCCTTCTGGCTATCAATCCATACTCCATACGGACCACTATTAATGAGTGATCGGATAGGATGGGTGAGAGGAATTGTGCATGAGCATTCGGGTGTAAGTTCAGCCAAGGAAGGCTGACCATAGCCCTATCAAGTTTCCTAAGTGTAGGTACCTGGTGTTGTCTATTAGACCATGTAAAAAAGTCCCCAGTATATCTTAAGTCTTCCACTTCCAATTTGGCTATACACCTTTGGAAATCCAACATTGCATCCGTCACCATAGCTCTTCCTCCATTTTTCTCCATGACTAGTCGGGTTGTGTTAAAGTCACCCAAGACTAGCCATGGCATTCCTCCTATATTGTGGACCAATGACTCAAGGTTCAACCACAACTCCTTAAGTTCTTGGTTACTATTGGATCCATAAACAAATGTGACTGCCATGTCACTAAGTGCTTTTAAGTTTTTCACGGTGCAATGTAGGAATTGCGCATGGTCTATTTCCACACGAATATCTCACTCCCTCAATTGCCAAGAGATCCAAATACGTTTCCTTGCCATGGTGTTAATCCACACTTGCCAATATTGACACAACATGTTCTTGATTGAGTCCTCACTGGCAGCATTCACTTTTGTCTCCAACAAACCAATAAAACTAATGCTATGCTTAGCACATAACTTCCTAACCTCCGAAACCTTGATGGGGTTATTAAAACCCCTTACATTCCATGCTGCCAATGACATGGAAATATTGAGATGAGTGGTTATGTGAAGTTCTACCTCCTCTTGCGTTGCTTCTTCTTGCGGTGACTAGAGGAGCTAGAGCTTTTGCTAAGTGTGGGGTGATTCCCTGATGTTTGGTTCATTTGAATTAATAGTTTGTTGAGTGGGGTATTCTCATAATCATCACTTCCTTCTTCCACCTCCCCGCCCTAACCAACCAGCTGCATGTCCACCGCGCAACAAGGGGAATCCAGCACCACAGTGGCTGCCGATGAGAGTAGGCCCACATTTAGGACCTCTCCTACACTCAAACCAGGTGCCTCAATTCTGTTATCGACCTCCATACCCTTAGTCATTGTTCTCCCCTGAGCAGCAAGCCCCTCATCAGACCCCTTAGCCAGGCTACGCCCTTCTGATGGCACCTCGTTCCTCCTATGTTGCTCAACCCCACTTGCTGCTGCCGTGCCCACGGAGGACCTCTTCCTTGCTGCACTCTTGGGCTACTGGGGTTGGCCATTAGGTGCTCCATACTTCTCCTTTTCCTCTCCCCACAGCTCCTCCTTTCCAGTAACGCCTTGTGGAGTGCATTTACTACCCCCCTCCCCCACTGTCGCATTAAAATTCCTTTGTGGTGTCCAGTTGGGGTTGCATTTGTGCCCAAAAACTTTGTAGCTAGCACAATGTGGAGGGAGCCATTGATACTCCACATGGACAACAGTGGTGGTGCCATTCTCTCCATCAATGTCAAGCGAGTGACCAAGTCATCACGCGCATCAAGTTCCACTAAGACCCGTGCATGGTTCGCCCTTTACCTCTTAGATGTCAAGATGTTAGCCTTGAGTGGGACACCTACACCACTCACTATGTGGCTTAGTCCTTCCGCTCGTAAGAATTCACAAGGAATGCGAGAAAATGTTGCCCACACGGGGACGTTTGTGGGTTGTAGCTTGTCAAGTGACATGCCTCTTCTCCATTTCTGAAGGATGAGAAATCGTTGGGTAAAATGCCATGTTTTCTCAAGCACGAGGGTGGTATCGCTATCTAAGCTAAATCAGAAATAGAAAAAACCCTCCAAACTTCCAAGCACATCCACAAGGCCAAGCTCTTTCCATAGCTTAAAAGCAATAGACCGGACCAGGGAGTAGGGCAACTTGCGGCCAAGAAAGTAACCCACAAGTGTGTTGTTCCAGAATTCCGCCCCTAAATCCCCCATTGCCTTAGGGATTTTCACCATTAGAGATGGTCCCTTTGTAGCCAGCGAAATATATTGGAGGTCTAATGTTGGTAGGGTGGCCTCAGTCTTGGAGGTGCATGCTTGGGCATAGGCTCTGGCAGCCGGAGTTCTCGTTGTGGTTGTGTGGCTATGGCTAGGCAGTTTCCAGTTGGAGTCCTCGAGATCCTCAAGCAGCACATTGACTTCTTCCAAGGTGGAATTTCCAAAAGAAGGAAATTCTTGGGATAAGGGCGTGGCAGTGCTAGGTGGTTTGGATGTTTTTGTGCTAAGGGGACAGTGGTTGCAGGTGCCAGACCTGCTGCAAGCCATGTGGGCACAAGGCTCCACATTTCCTTTCCTAGCTAAGTCTTGCCCATTGCTTTTCCCATATGAAAAAGTAAGCATTTATCTTGCCTCTTTTGGGTTGATCTTCAATACCACCTCTAGAAGCGTGTTCAATCCCTTGTGAGCACTCTGATCAGCCTCCACCGATGATGATAGGCCACTCCCGATAGCATGGTGTGTCATCCCCAATTCCAATGGCACCCTTAGTCGGTTCGATGCCCCCTCATTGGCCGGAGTTGCCATGATGGGTGATTAGTTACTAGACGTATCCTATAAACTACTAGGATAAGGAAATTTTAGCTATGGTGGTTCCTAGGGGTGAAAGTGTATAGGGAAGTGTGTAAGGAGGGGAGAGAGGAGAGCATTTTTCTACTATGCTCCACTCCAGAATAATAATAACAATTTCTGTTGATAAATATGCCAAATTCTCTCAGTATCAAGAGGCATTGAAGTCTTCATCTCATCATATGTCTACGATTGCTGAATCAGGTAAATCAACTTAGTGTCTTCTTTCCTCATTGTCCAAGTGGGTCATTGATTTTGGTGCCACATATTACATGACAGGTAACCTTGATCTCTTCTCCACTTACCAACTATACACCATACTTACAAATGTCACTTTAGCAGATGGCTCTAAGTCATTTGTCCATGGATCTAGAACTATTAATCCAACTCCTTTGATTTCCTTATCGCCTGTGTTAAGTTTGCCACAGTTTTCCTTTAACTTACTCGTGTAATGAATTATTGTATCTCATTTTATCCTAATCATTATCTATTTCAAGATCTTATGACAAAGAAAATTATTGGTAAAGGACATGAATCGGGCGGTCTTTATATATTGGATACACAAGTACCGAGGTTTGTTGCATGTTTAAGTATCTTGACACCTATCCAAGCTCACCGTCGGCTTGGTCACTCTTCTCTATCCATATTAAAGATCATTTATCCACAATTTAATAATGTTTCTACTTTAGATTATGAATCTTGTCATTTTGCTAAACATTACTGTTTGTCTAGTCTACCTAGACTTAGAGTCAATAAAAGAGCTAGTTTACCTTTTGAGTTAGTTCATTTTGATGTATTGGGTTCATGCTTAGTTGTATCTAAGGCTGGTTTTTAGTATTTTGTTACTTTCGTTGATGATTATTCTCATATGACTTGGCTTTATCTTATGAAAAATTGTTCAGAGGTATTTCTAAATTTTTCTGCCTTTTGTGTTAAAATAAAAACACAATTCAATGTCTCAGTACATACATTAAGAAGTGATAATGCTAAAGAATATTTCTCACTCATTTCAATCATATATGCTCCAAAATTGACGCAGCGAGGAAAGCGTACAAACACGAGACCAATTCTAGGATTGGACCTCACGAATAAACAAAGAATAATCTGAGTTTATTCCTTGAAAATCTCAATTGCGCACAATCAAGGAAGCAGAGAAAACTCTTGTCTAAATGTGTATATTTTGACAAAAATTAAAAACTAACCCTAAAAATGACCTAGGAAACTATTTATAGTCCTCCGAAAAACAATTAAAAAGGAAATATATATGTACACGTGGGAATAAATATATATATACAAGTTCATCATCTGGCTGATCCACGACCGTGTATGTTCCTGTAGACCATCCTGACACAACACACGACTGTGCCTTCTAACTGTGTATAAGGCCGTGTATGTTTTTGTGAATCATCCTGACACAACACACGACCGTGCCTTCTAGCCGTGTATACGGCCGTGTATATTTTTGTAGAGCTTCCATACACATTACACTGCCGTGCCTTATAAAAGACACGCCCCCATCAACCGGCTACATCAAAAATGATATCCTTCATCAATTTTCCTATGTAGATACACCTTCTCAAAATGGAGTGGTTAAAAGAAAAAAACAGACATTTTCTTAAGACTGCATAAGCACTTCTATTTTAGATGAATGTTCCTAAACAATTTTGGGTTGATACAGTCTCCACTACCTGTTTTTTGATTAATTGTCTCCCTTCATCTATTCTACAAGGTGAGACTCCTTATACAGTACTATTTCCTACGAAGTTATTGTTTCCTATTGAACCTAAGATATTTGATAGTACTTGTTTTGTTCGTGATGTTTGTCCTCGGGTTACTAAACTTAATCCTAAATCTCTCAAATGTATTTTTTTTTTATATTCTTGGGTTCAAAAAGGATATCGGTGTTTTTGTCCTCATCTTGACAAATATCGTCTCAATTGATGTCGCTTTTGTAGAAAATACACCATATTTTTCATCCATTGAAACTCCAAAACTGGAAGAGGATGACGATTTGTTACTTTATTATATTACTTATAAGTCTCCAAGTACCTTACCACCATCCCCACCATCACAACCTCCAATTCAGTATGTATACTCTCGATGACAAGTTCCTCTTGCTTCATGTCTTGCATCAGTCTCTTCTTCCTCAATGGATTCGGCTACAAGTGATCTTGATCTTTCTATAGCAAGAGGAAGTTTATAGGGAGCAACCATCGGGATTTGTTGCTCAAGAGGGGTCAAGTAAAGTTCGTCGTCTGTGGAAGTCATTATATGGACTAAAATAGAGTCCTCCAGCTTGGTTTGAGAAATTTAGTCAAGTAGTTGAAAATTTTGGTCTAAGAAAGAGTAAATCGGATTACTCGGTATTCTCTAAGTATTCTGACATCAGTATAATTATCCTCATCGTATATGTTGATGATATTGTTATTACAGGAAATGATAGTGTTGGTATTACGTCTTTCAAATCATTCCTTCACACTCAATTTCATACTAAGGATTTGGGGCTATTGAAATATTTCTTATGAATTGAGTTGACAAGAAGTAAAAGAGGCATTTTCCTATTTCAGAGGAAATATGTACTTGACTTATTAACTGAAACAGGTAAATTGGGAGCTAAGTCATGCAATACACCTATAAATCCTAATATGCAGCTTACACAAGAAGGGGAATAATTCAAGGATCCAGAGAGGTACAGACGTCTAGTTGGGAAGTTGAACTATCTCATAATAACTCGTCCTGATATTGCATACTTAGTTAGTGTTGTAAGTCAGTTCATGTCTTCTTCTACAGTAGATCATTGGGCAGCTTTAGATCAAATTTTGTGTTATTTAAAGTGTGCTCCTAAATGTGGTTTAGCATATGAAAATTACAAATATAATCGTATTGAGTGTTTTTCGGATGCTGATTAGGCAGGATCCAAAATAGACAGAAGATCCACCACTGGATATTATGTTTGTTGAAGGAAATCTAATCACTTGGAAAAGCAAGGAACAACACACAATATCCCGCTCAAGTGTAGAGGCAGAATATAGAGCTATGACACAATCAACATGTGAAATAATGTGGATTCATCAACTCTTGATTGAAGTTGGATTTAAAGTGCCTATACTTGCCTAGTTATGGTGTGATAATCAGGTAACCCTTCACATTGCATCTAACCCTGAATTTCATGAACGAATTAAACATATTGAAATTGATTGTCATTTCATCCGTGAAAAGATATAACAAAATTTGATTTCTACAGAACATGTCAAAACTAGATAACAGTTAGCAGATATCTTTACCAAAGCTTTGAATAGTATTAGAATTGATGATATATGTAACAAGTTAGGTATGATCAATATCTATACTCTAACTTAAGGGAAAGTGTTATAATATGTTATAGTTTCTAGATTGTAATTATAGTTTATATTTTCTAGATTATAATTATAATTTATAGTTTATAGATTGTAATTAATATAATGTTAGGTAGAAGTTATTAGAGGATTTTGTATCTCTATATATATTGTTCTTGTATTATCAGTGAAAGTAAATACAATTATTTATCAAAGTTACAGATCTGTTGTGTGGGAAATCTATAGATTATCAATGACATATATACGCATGCTCTCAATTGTTTTTTAACTCTCGCTTTCAATCTATAACAGTAAGAGCTACAGCAAAGAACTTACGGATTTCTGATGTAGAACCCATCCTACAGTAACGCCTGAAATAAACAGAAAAAGATGCATACGATTAGCAACTTCAATGCAGTGTTAGATTATCTGCCAACGAAAGTCAAATTCTCAAATTGAATTTTCTTATATAATTATAAAGGGAGAAGAAATAGGACTTAGTAGGACACTTTCTCCATAACAATTGAGAGTATTTAAAGAGAATGAGTAATGGAACAAAATTAAATACCCACTCCTACAACGAATTTCTTTCACTGTTGATGGACAGTATGATCCTGATGAACAGAACATCTCTTTGCTCCTACCAACATCAGCCCAAATATTTGCCCCTCCACAAGTATGGTTTGGATCTTTTGGAGGCAACTGGTATGTATATCTGGACCGATATGATCAAGTGCATACTTCATCAAAAACAGTGGCCAAACATGAAGATGAAATGCTGCGGAAATATAAATGAAAAGAAACTTACGGCTCACATATTCCTGTGGTTGAATTGGGCGTGGCAAGGGGGCAATATGAACCTAATGGGCAGGCTATAAAAGAATAATGAATGAAAAGAAAATAAGATGAAGTGAAAAAATCAGTTCAATTTGAAGGATTAGCAATGATTAACAAAATGAAATGAGTTTAACACTTTATATTAAAAAAGCAGGCAAATATCTCTGAATAATGTCCTTTGCCACCTTAAAATATCTAGTTAATGACATGGATTAAAAGGGGCATGTTAATTCACTCACGTATCATGCATGTAAGACCATAAGGGCAGAAAAAACCCTCACAGCAAGCCTGACAGCCATCGGTTCTTGAAGGGATATCCTTGGCATCTCTAAGATCAACATTCTGGTCCACCCCGACACGACAGGCCCACCCAGGCTCACACCCAGAAACCCATGAAGTTAGATTGCAGTTCCTGTTTGGCTTCAAATAGTTACTGCTTACTGAAGTTTCAAAGAGGTTATTGAAATAGAACTTCATTTCTGCAGCTGTGCAAATGCGGCGTAAAATATCTCCTAATACACAAAAAGAGGTCGAATGAATTAACAGAAACTAAATTCTGTGCAAATGGATGCAACAAAACTGCACCTCTAAATTCACTAAAAATGCTAAATTAAACGTCATTCAAGGAAACATAAGTTAAATTTGAATTTTAAACTGGGTAAAATCTAATGAACCACTATTTTTAGCTAAAACCAGAAAAGCACATCTCTTTGTAGCATACCATTAGTTCTTTGTATGCAATTGACCAAAAATTTCGGATCAGTGGAAAAATTAAAGGCCCTGTTCCAGTCTTCTGCCCTGAAATCATTCAAGAAACATTCTCATGGACAAGCTGAAAATCGCTAACTGGCAGAAAAAAAGAGGACCTAATACCAGACATCGGAGAAAGAATATCATTTCATCCACAAAATTACATAGAAAAACCAAATGCTTGAGTTTGACCTTCTTAAGCTCAACAAGACAGTGCCCCTCTTCAAGTCAAACATCCTTACATAGTCCAAAAATCACAAATTCTAAACTGAATTAAAAAAAAGAAAAAGAAAAAATCGATGCCAACTACAAAATCACAAAATTCTGAATAACAATGCTCTAGTCATTCCCACTAAATCGAGACAGCTACATTCATCTGTTTCACAACAGCACTCTATCGCATGTCAAATCCTCTTTGATACCAAGAAACGTCATATCTTTCTTTATTAATCCACCCCGACATCTTTTTTTCTCCCCACCTAAGATCCATGTTCATGATAATTAACAAATTCAAATCTTTTAAGATAGCAAGAAAGCCCCATATAACTACAAAGCAGAAAATCAAATCGTATACAATTCAAGATCGCAACTTTAATGTTTTTCGCATCCAAAGCAACCGTCTTTAATCAATTAAAACGCTCAAAATTACTTTTCTTCCTAATATTAAATACCATATTCTCATTCATTTAATATTACCCAAAAAGGGGGAAAGAAAAACACTAACATGTTTGAAACAACAATGACAAAAGGAAATTTCCATTAATAAAGGAACAAACGGAAGTACTCACGGGCTTTTAATGCAGAAACTGGATCTATTATTGAGTTCTTCATTAAGAAGAACAGTAAGATTCAAAATTCTACTATAAACAAGCTGTGTAGCAAGTTGCAAAATAGCAGGATTGTCTAAATCACTATAGTCATTCACATCTTGACACTTTGCACATTGTCCAAAACCCAGAAAAACAACACCACCCAAAACAAGAAAACGGGTCAGTACTAAAAAACTCAGCTTGGTTACTATCATTTTTTGGAAGAAGTGTGAATTACAACAATACGAACCAATCGATGAATAAGCAATCTACACATAAAAGATGGTTTACTTAAGGAGATGAAAAGAATGGTTTTGAAAAGGTCATGGTAATGGTTTGAAGGGAAATGTTCAGAGTTTTTTTGTGAGTCTCCGTGTGCTTGAGTTTGAGGTCATGGTTTTGTAAGAATATGAAAGAGAGAGAGATCAGAGGGACCCATTAGATATATGAGACCAAGTCGCTACTAGTAAACTGACGACTTTGGCATTTAATAATGAACGACCTTTGCCGGCTTTGAGACAATCTTCCTTTCTTTACGTGAAAATGAGAACCCACTCTCCCACTCTCTTCGGTTCTCACTTACAAGCGTTCTCTTTCTTTCTTTTCTTTTCGATTCACTCTCTCTCTACAGTGATAGGCGATGCAAAGAATTAAATAAAAAAAAAAGTCTTTTCTACTCTCCAAATGTATATAACATTGCATAGATTCTTTTATCGGGAAGAGAGAAAAAAATGTCTTCTTTATTCTCTAAATGTATAATCTTGCATAGCTTCTTCCTCATCTCACGTCTGCAATATATATATATAAAAAAAAAGAAAACTAATTGAGGTGGATGACATCACGATACAATAATATTCGCGAGTATACATGCTTCAGTTGATAAGAAAAATAGTATTTACAGGTAAATCTTAGAACTTGGTCAATCTATGTTCCTTCCCATTTATGAGAGTTGGCCAGATTACTTGGGAAGTAATATGCTTAGTTTGACTTCATTACCAGCATTTACAGGTAAATCTTAGAACTTGGTCAATCTATGTTCCTTCCCATTTATGAGAGTTGGCCAGATTACTTGGGAAGTAATATGCTTAGTTTGACTTCATTACCAGCATTTACAGGTAAATCTTAGAACTTGGTCAATCTATGTTCCTTCCCATTTATGAGAGTTGGCCAGATTACTTGGGAAGTAATATGCTTAGTTTGACTTCATTACCAGCTTTGTCTTGCACCATACATAAACACTATGTAGATTAGAGTCCCTCTACTCATTCTTCAAATATAGGCATGAGACCAATGGTTCAGGTCAGTCGGTGATTTGCTGATTGGGAATAGATTTTGATATCACCTAGCACTCTACACATGTGATGATGTAGTATCATAAAACTTTTGACCTCCAGCCCTCAAATAGGTATTTGACTTGAAAAGAAACAATATGCAATGAAAACAGTGTTTTTCTATATTCAAAGCAATCAAAGATTACATATATATATATATATTAGTTATGATACATTGAGATTTTATTTTATTGCCTATAATCATGTTTAATTATTTACAAATAAGTAAATAAATAATTACATATCTATCTTCCATATCCAAGAGGATCAACAACCAATCTTCAATATTTGACAAGATTGACAACAAATTTACGTTTATCCTCCTTTAACACTCCCTCTTAAGTTAGAGTGTATGTTAATGACACCTAATTTGCTAAGCAAAACTTCAAATTGTGCAATACTTAATGGCTTGGTAAACAAATTTGCTGTTTGGTTTGTGCTTCAAATATAGGCTGTTTGAATAATTCTTTCTTGAATTTTCTTATGTACCAAGTGGCAATCTATTTTTATGTGTTTTGTTCGTTCATGAAAGATTGAGTTTGATACTATATGCATGGCAGCTTTATTATCACAAAATAAAGTCAGTGGTTGTGTGTGGCTCACTTTTAAGTCCTTTAAAATATTTTTTAACCATGTAACCTCGCAACATGTAGTAGCCATAGATCGATACCCTGCCTTTGCACTTGAACGTGACACCATTGTTTGTTTCTTAGTCCTCTGAGAGACTAGTGCTTGACCAAATAAAATACAATAGCCTATAATAGATCTTCTTGTGTCCTTGCAATGAGCCCAATCAACATCACAAAATGCTTGTAACTATAGTGAAACTATAGATGGTAATAAGATACCTTGCCCAGGTGTTTGTTTAATGTATCTACGCACTTTATGAGTTGCTTCCAAATGTGGTTGTCGAGGTTTGTCCATAATCTAACTCAACATATAGATAGCATAAGTGATGTCTGGTCTAGTTACGGTTAAGTATATTAACCTTCCAACTAACCTTTTGTATACCGACACATCATCTAAAATCTTCCCATCAAATTGTGTGAGTGATATGTCTTGTTCTATAGGAAATTGAGAAGGTTTAACACCTAAGAATCTGACATCATCTAATATTTCCAAGGCATATTTTCATTGTGATAACTGATTCCATGTTGTGATCTTGTGATCTTGTGACCTCTATGCTAAGGAAATATTTGAGTTGTTTGAATTCTTAGTATTTTCTGTCTTGCAAATCATTTCCAGTTAATATCACATCATCAACATATACAAGTAGTGCCAAGAAACTACCTTATCGACTTCGGATAAATAAGGAATAATCAAAAAGTGATTGTTGGAATCTTGTAGCTTTAAATGCATTAGACAACTTCATAAACCATTGCTTGGAAGCTTGCTTGAATCCATATAATGATTTATGGAGTTCACAAACATGCTTCTCCCCCTTTCATCTAAAACCAAGAAGCAAGGATATGTATACTTCCTCATCAAGGTCACCATTCAAAAATGCGTTGTTAATAGCTAATTGATGTAGATTCCAAACATGCAAGGCTGCAACATTAAGTAATACCTGGACTATTACCATTTTGGCCATCGGTGCAAACGTTCCCTTGTAATAAACTCCTTCAACCTGATTGTAACCTTTCGCCACCAATCAAGCTTTATACAATTCAATTTTCCCATTAGCTTTGAGCTTCATTTTACACACCCATTTGTAGTCGATTGGTCGCTTATGAGATGGTAATGGCATTAAACTCCAAGTTCCATTATTCTGCAATGCAGTGATCTCATGTTGCATGGCATTACACCAATTTGGATCTTTGATAGCTTATGAAAAACTAGTAGGTTCCTTTAGAAGAGTAAGTTGAGTAACATAGGCTTTGTGGTTAGGAGAAAGTTTATCATAAGAAAAAAAAAATGAGAGAGAGGATGAGCAATACCTGAACATTTGACCGAGTTCGTGAACGATGATGGTTTGGATCTTGAAGGGAGGGCCATCTTAACATGGAAGTCTTGTAAATATTGTGGAGCTTTGGTGGACTGACTACTACAACGAAGTGGTTGAGTAGGTACGTCTATAGCTATTTCATTTTGTGTATGAGAGGGTGATACATCTCGTATGGGTGGTGAAGAACACTCAAGTGTGGATATGGTGAGGTTTCGTGATTCATCTATTCTAGTGAGTGGAGACGACTCTTGTGGTGTAATGGAAGTGGTAGATGTAGATGGAGAATCAAATGCAAAATCAAAGTTTGACTCATTGTTTAGAAACATTGGTGTATCATAATCATTTTGAGGTGTAGAGGATTGTTGAGAAGGAAAAATGGTTTCAAAGAAAGTGACATCTCTTGAGATTAGTACCTTTTTTCTAGTTAATATCAAAAACTTGGTAGCCTTTCTACCCATATGGATACCTAAGAAAAATGCATTTTGAAGCTCAAATATCAAACTTACAGCGATTTTGTGCTTGAGTGGAAACAAAACATAAATAGCCAAAGACACTTACATGTGAATAATTGGGAACCTTGTTAAACAATTTTTCATATGGAGTCTTTCCTTGAAGAATAGGAGTGGGTGTTTGATTTATGAGATATGTTGAAGTAAGGATAGCATCACAACAAAATCGATTAGGAAAACCAACTTGAATGAGAAGAGCTCGTGCTATATTTAATAAATGTCTATCTTTTCTCTCAACAACACTATTTTGTTATGGTGTGTTAACACAACTTGTTTGATGAATTATATCCTAAATTCAAGACCATTGTCACTATGAATGATTTTGACCTTAGTATTGAATTGATTTTCTACCATATTAATGAATTTGACCAAAAGATCTCTAGTATTTGATTTGTGTTTCATAAGATAAACCCATGTGCATCTAGTATGATCATCAACAATGGTAAGAAAATATTTTGCACCTGAAATGGAAGCAACTTTATAACCACCTCAAATGTCAACATGAATCAAATCAAAACAAGATGCAATATTAATGGAAATTGAAGGAAAAGTAAGTCTTGTCTTTTTTGCCAATGGATAAACTAAAAACTTTTTTGTATTACAAGCTTTATTCTTGAAAGGAAATAACAAGGTAACTTTAGTTGAGGGATGCCCAAGGCATTGATGTTAAAGAGACGAGTCTGGAATTTGTGTATGGTTGCACATTCCTTTCTTTACTTGATCAAGATAGTAGAGGCCCTCTCTTTAAATTATTGTCCCAATCATCTTTTGCAAATGTAGGTCCAGAATAAAACAATATTTGTTTAGAAAGATGGTAATGTAAGATGATTCAAGGACTAATTTGCTGATGGAAATTAAATTCAAATGAAAATAAGGGACACGTAAAACATCATTAAGAATGAGATCAAGAGAAAGAAAAACTTTGTCAATATAGGTTACTTATGCTAATGAGCCATTTAGTAATTCAATAGTATAATTATTGATAGGCTTTGAATATGTAAGCAATTTTGGATCAGAAATCATATGGTCTATACACCTGTTATCCAAGATCTAAGTGTTCCCTTTTCCATTAGAGACATGTGAGAAAGCACTATTGTCCCATTTTACTCCTGAAGCCAGGCTTCTTGGTTTATCGTCTCCTACGGAAGTTGGCTAAGGTATGTTATTTGTGTTTTATTCTAATATCTAAAGTGATGGCTCTAATACCATGAAAAGAAACAATATGTGATGAAAATAGTGTTTTTTTTTATTCGAAGCAATCAAAGATTACATATATATACTAGTTGTGATACATCAAGGTCTTATTCTATTGCCTATTAATCATGTTTAATTATTTACAAACGAGGAAACAAATAATTACATATCAATCTTTCATATTCGAGAAGATTGGTAGCCAATCTTCAATATCTAATAAGATTGATAGCAGATTTGTGCTTATCTTCCTTTAACATGACTTATACACTTTTATAGTTAATCTTTAAAGTTTTTTATTACTTCATATTTTAACTTGTAAGTTCTTAGAAGTTTTGTGCTCATACAATCACTAGGATATTGCCAACTTACCCCCTTATATTATCAGGATATTAGTGAGATTTAACTTATATGGGTGTCACTAATTTGCTTTTGTATTGTGAAGCTTCATTTGCCTAACCATGTCATTTGGCAATTTGGAGGCCTTTAATGGATATCGGATTTAGTTGACACCAGGAGGCAGCTTCATGAGGTGGTTATGTGAGATAGAACTATGATGAAATGATTACTCATGCCACTCGGTGGGCTTAGTGGGTTACCCATCGAGATAATATTATTTAGCTAGAGGTACTTGGCAATAGTCTAAGTGGTATAAATAGATCACTTGGTGATATATTGATATGATTGGAGACATGCTAGGTTGTATAGTAAATACAATTTAATCATTGTCTTATTTGTCCTTTTTAACTATTTTTCATTTTTAACCATAAAGTGTATTGTTGAATGCAAGAACATTTTATGAGTTGCATGCTTGGTATGCCATACAACAATGTCATTTTTGAGGCATCAGAGGTAATATGAATCATCCTTCGATTCATTGGTGTCACTTTAGATGATGCACCATCTTTAGGTATTGTTGATGCTGGTTGTAACGACTCACCACCACCCTAGTCACCTTAAGAAAGGCATCGTAAGGGATGGGGGTTGGGACAAGGTCAAAGGAGAGGCCATAGATGTGCCTATGTAGACATTAGAACTTATGTTCATACTTTTCCTCCTCTATAGAAGAGGTGACTTGCAGCTTATGGTGATGACATGGGAAAGGAGCTCACACAAATTGAGCTCACTCTAATTCCAATGCATGTGTGTCCTCTCTATAGTTCATTAGGCCTAAATTAGGGTAGTACACAGATTACATAGCTCGATATGGATTAAATGGTGCAACCCTAACTTGAAATTTAGCTAAATACTCAAGGTTTGCAAACTTTTTCTTGATGGCTAAGGTGATAGTATTAAATTCCTTCCTATCTTTTTTTTTTCTTTATTTTCAACTTCATTTTGTACATGATTTTTATTTGCATAGACAAAAGGATCATTAAATGAAAGCTTTTTTTTTTTCTTTTATTGTGTTCCTAAAAGCTTCTTCTTATGTTATTATTAATTGGTTTTAATGATAATTTGCTATGGTTAAGGAGCTTATAGTATGTACAGGACTTTTATTGATAAGCTGTTGTAGGATTGTGTTGAGGAGTATGTATAGGGACTAGGGTATGTGTTGAAGAATTGTTAATTAGCTGTTGTGGGACTATTTTTGAAAAGTATGTTTTTTGTTATGGTTGAAGAGTATGTTATTGTTATTGTAATGGTTGAGGAGTTTGGCAATAGGTGTTTTTATGATTTATTACTTGCTTTTGAGAAATTTCTTTTTTGGCATCTTTACGATTGTGTTGACTTTTGACCCACTTGGACAAAATTAATAGTATTTTTGTATTTAATATTAGAATTTTTTTATGATTTTGTCCGTATTTTTTACAAGATTGATGTAATTTTTAATCTTATTGTTAATTTATAAATTAACAATAAAATTAAAAATTGATGGAGATTTAATATATATAATCTAATAATAAGATCAAAAGTTGGATTGATTCTATTAAAACATATTCCCAAGTGCATCTTCCCAAGCAAGTGTAAGTCTTACAAATGCAACTATAGATAATTTTCATATTAGTGTCAAGAACAAACATTAATTATAATAATTTGAAAATTATGTTTTCTTAAAATATAAATGAGACATTTAGCACTTGAATCTTACTATATTTTTTATAATTAATTATCTAAACTTGACCCATTTTAAAATGAAAATTTGATATCTTGAAAAGACAATGCCTCTCTTCAAGTGGAGAATCTTATAATCCTACAGCGTCTAAAAATGATAAATTCTAAACATAATTAAAATAAAAAAAATCAATTCCAAATGAAATAGTCAAATTTCTGAATAACAATACCCTAGCCATCCCTATATAACTAAAATGCAGAAAATCAAATCGTATACAATTGAAGATTGCAGTTTTAATGTTCTCGCATCCAAGTTAACCATCTTTAATCAATTAAAACGCTCAAAGAGACTTTTCTTCCTATTTTAAATACACCATATTCTCATTCCTTTAATATTACCCAAAAAAAGAAAAAAAAAACACTAACATGTTTGAAACAATGATGACAAAAGTAAATTTCTATTAATAAAGGAACAAATGAAAGTACTTGTGGGTTTTTCATGCAGAAATTGGACCTATTGTAGAGTTTTTCATTAAGAATAGTAGCAAGCTTCAAAACAAGCTGGGTAACAAGTTGTAAAGTAATATAAATTGTACAAAAACCAGAAAAACAACACCACCCAAAACAAGAAAACGGGTCAGTACTAAAAAACTCAGCTTGGTTACTCTCATTTTTTGGAAGAAATATGAATTACAACGGTACAAACTAATTAATTATCAATGAATATGTAATCTACATATAAAAAGATGGTTTACTCAAGGGGACGAAAAGAATGGTTATGGTTTACTTAAGGGGATGAAAAGAATGGTTTTGATGAGGTCATGGTAATGGTTTGAAGTTGTGTGTGTGTGTGCATTTTGTGGGTATGTTTAGTTTGAACGTGTTGGACAAGTTGTACAAGTCTACATGTGTATGAGTTTACGGTGAAAGTTTGTGAGAATATGAGAGAGAGAGAGAAATCTATGGGACTTGTTGGATATATGATACCATGTTGTGACAAGCAAACCAATTGAAAAACTATCCTACACTTGGGCGAAGGTGGGATTGGAATAAGCGAGAAAATGCATTAACAAGTTACGTAAATAGATTAACAATACATCGGTATTAATAAAATTTTAACTCATGAAAATATAATTAATATATTTTATTAAAAAACACATTTTATCATTATTATATTTTAAATATCATTAATATTTATTCATCATCCATCTAAACATATGATATATTAATACAATTGAATCTTTTTTGAGTTTAAAAATGTCTATATAAGGCTAATTAAAAAGTAAAATAAAACATAAAAGTAACAAAGATATGGCACTCATAATAACGAATTTTTACTGAACATTATAAAAAACTTGCATACATTTAATTATGATACAAAAAACAAGAAAAATTGTAGCACATTCTAAACTGTAGCATTCTAAGGTATGTGTCCTCCCATCATATCATGAAATATAAGGCCCTTGAGATTGGCGAGACGGAGTCAAGAGCAAAGACGGCTGTGGACGAGAACGAGACACCCCAAGAGCAGATTGGGGAAATTTTGCTGAAGACGATGACTTATACGACGTTACTTTCTTTGATCCAGTGAAAGTGAACGTGTATGAAGTCATTACCAAGTAGTCATGAAATGTGGTTTTGTGGTTATGAAAAGCAGATCTAGCGCTGTTGCCCCTGTAATTTTTGGCAAATTTTAGTATCTGAACTTTCTTCTATATATACTTTTTCAACTATAATATCTATATTTTTAATTTGATGATGCACTAACTGTAATTATCAAATTGAAACTACAGACACTATTATAAAAATTAAAGTTTACATACCAAATTACTAAAAATTAAAAATATAGACAGTACAGCTATTTATAATGCATATATCACATCTCGAGACTTGAAATCCAATGTAACCACATATCAATAATAAAATATGGAAAGGTTCAAATACTATTAAATACCACCAATATATACGTATCTTTGACTATTTGACCGTGAATAATTTATACTATGGGTGATGATAGATTGGTTGCTTGTTTGACTTTCTATTCCAATTTGATCAATCTAATTATATTTATGACATAATATGTTACGATTGCATACAAAGTATGCCATAGTTGTTGCTCTATTTAATAATTAATTGGAGGGCAAAGCCTTATCAAATGACCATTTATATAGAATTTAATAGCATGCTAATAATTCAATAATTCCCCAATAAAAAGAATTAATTACATGGTTAGAATATTAAAAGCACGAAATATCTCCAACAAAAACAAATTGCTCCAGAGTATATACATATATATTACGAAATGTATCCAATTAATCAATTCTTTTACCTTTTTTGTATAATAGTAGTTAAAAATATCAAATAAAGTTGGATACAAAAACTTAGCATATAGTCTATTTCAGTCATCAAAGTAAAGTGATTATAAAGATTGTCAATTAATCGATTTTCTGTGAAAATGATCGAGTATCACTCATCTTTTATAGCAGTATTTGAAATATCAAATAAAGGTGGATGTGCATACGAAACTTAGTGTAGCATGTAGTATATACTCATCCCTACCAAGTAAAACAATAGTCCTGCACATGAATGCCAAAATTTCAGTAGCTCATTAAGGAATAAGGGTTACAAAATTGCATGATCCTTGATAAATATTTGAAGTATTTTAATCTTTATCCTATTCCCGAGTTTATATATATATATATTAAAAAAAGAAAAGAAAAGTTGGCATGTTATCCCGTTGGGGTCTTTATAAAGTGGCCCAATTGAAGAATGCAAGTGTTCTATTGTGGTTCAAATCCATTGGCCAAAGGCTTGGTCTTCATGTGAATTTTCAGATGGCCCATCCATAAATTCTTGGTATTATTAATATGTCACAAAAAGCAGGGTCCAATTTAAATACAAGCTAGCACGTAATGTGTAGGTATATAGTAATGGAAATGAGTAGTTTTAACATAAATCGCTTTATGTCCAAATATAATTGATACTTAACATGTGTATATAAACATGAGGTATCATTTGGTTATCATAAATTTATGGTATTGCATTGAACAAAACATTTTGTTCCTTGTTTGGTTAGTATATTTTCTCGATTACTAGACAAAAATGATCCTAAATACTAGATAAAATGCTTATATTTTTTACCATTTAAAATATGATATAAAAATCAAATTCACTGAATAAAAACACAAAAATCCTAATGCAATACTTTATATATTATGTTTAATACAGTATTTTATCTATTTGAACAATTAACATCACAAAATTTTTTGTCTAATATAGTGCAAATTAAATGTGGTACAAGAGAGTTATATTATCCTGTTTTTCTTATTCTATGTTATTTAGTACTCTTTGTATTATTTAGTACTGCATTTCAAACGCTACCTAAGTCTTTGTAAATTGAATAAAAGCGCATGAAATTAAAAGAGGGAGAGTTGTGCTCCCGTATAATGGGAAAAAAAAAAAAGAAGAAGCCCATACGTCTAGATGAGAGGTGTGAGAAAAGTAGATTTAAAATTATGAAGTTATTGATTACTATTTGCACTAAGGCTTTAATATGAGTAAATTAATTAAGGGCCAAATAAATCCATATTATTGGTAATGGTTGATGCTAATAAATTATATTTAATGCATTTGAAAGTATGTGAAGTTTTTTTGAAAAGAGAGAAATTATAGTTGTGATAAATTAATTATATATGTTTTAAGTGATTCAAATGGATGATAAACTTTACAACATATAATATATATATATATATATATATATATATATAATTCTAAATTTAAATAGAGGTAAATGTTTATGGCAAAGAAAAAAAAATAGAAAATAAATGTTATAATTTGTGGTGTATATAAATGAAGTATGTTTGCTTACAAGTACAAGTGGAGGATGTAATTGTGAAAAAGCTAATGAAATTATAACATGCGATTAAGAAAATTATTGATATGTATTAGACAAAACTAACAATAAATTGAAAAGAAAAAGAAAAAAAAAACTCTTTTTAGGAGTATTTGTCAAAGAATAAAAAAAAAAGTGAAAGAACTAACTCCTAAGTGGTTTGTGATCAACTCTAACGACCCATTTACTTTCTAAAATATGTATTGGAAAAGATTATTACTAGGATTAGGTTAGAAATTTTTATTCTAATGTTTTTTTGTGTAATTTTTTATTGTAGAGAATATGCATTTTAATATTTACTCTACCTTATTAATTATAGTATTAATTAAAAAATATGAATAAAATTATTATTTACCTCTATTTGATCATTAATTGTAGTGTTAATGAGAATACAATAGTTATAGTATTTGAATTTTTTATTTCTTGAATAAAAAATTCCATCTTTTATTGGCAATATTTATTGCCATTGGAGTGAAAATAAAAGTCTTAAGGATTAAAACTTTCTTCTCATTTTTTAAGTAAACAAAATAATAGACAGTTGTAAGCATCCCATTTTTGTTCCCTAATTATTATTCATGTTTTTATTTATTTATTTTATTTTATTTTTCAGATATGAAGGAAAATAATGATAAAAATAAAATAAATAAGAATATTACACCAATAATAGAAAATAAAGGTAAAAATAACAATAAAATATATTTAGGGATTTTTATTAAATTTTAGAATTTCAAAATAATATAAAATTAATAAATATTGTTGTGCTTATATACAATTTGTGTGTAAGATAAAATTGAGATTTGGGCCAGCTCAGTTGGCTTGTGCGTGTGCCTAGAATGTGTGTGGGAGGAGTGAGGTCGCTGGTTCGAAACTTGAGAAAGGCACTTTGTGCTGTTTTGATTTTTTTTCCTTCGAGCTGCCACGTGTCAACAACCGATTTAAGAACTTGAAGGCATGCGCCTAGCGCGTGTTCATCTTCAACCTTTGATCAGGAACGACAGTGACGCAAGGAGAACGGAATCCAGCCCTTTCAAATCGAATCTTAACATAAATCTAATGAATCTTTAGCTAAAAGAGGATAAATATCATCAAATTAACACAAATCTTAACTAAAAAACGGATTAACTCAAAATTAAAAAAAAAGAAGAAGAAAAAAACCTCATCCTCCTTGTTGGCCAAGATTCGGCTATATCCCGAACTCCAAACAAGATGCAATCTACACCAATAAATAGGGAAACTCGAGAAGCAATGAGGGGACCAAAGGAGAGCCATGAAAATGGACACCATCACACTCCATCGAAAGCTTTCTCACTCTAGGATAGTCGAAACCCACCCTCTACCTTCTCTCTAGGATAGCTCCGCCGACAAACCACCTTAGACCACCATTTAGGCACTAGTGGATTCCCTAGAACGAGTGAAAGAGGATAAGTCTAGTATTTGGGTCTTATTTTGCTTTAATTGGTGAGATCCAAGAACCATCGCCACCGCCACTCGTCAGCTATTGTTAACACACCTATTTAGGCTAGTTTTCGACAAAAACTAACACCACCAAGTAATTCCTCATCCTTGAAAGCTTCGGAAATACCCACCAATCAACGAAAACAGACGCTGAAAAGCTGCCGTCGAAGACCTTCGATTGCCGTACGTGACCCGATCCGACCTAACCCACGAACCAGACCTAACCCAACCCGACTCAAATTGCGACCTACATCTAAGTTAGTCAGATTTCTTCATTTATTTATTTATTATTAGTTTTTAATACTAAATAAAATAAGAATATATAAATAAATAATAAAATATAATAATAATAGAATAAAATAATAATAAAGATATATGTTTTTAGGAATGTATTAATAGAACTAGGTTTAGAGTTTTCTAAAATATATATATATATTATATATATATATATGTCTATTATGATTAATAGATAATTAATAAAAAAATAAAAATTAATTAATAAAATAATAATAAATATTTTTATCACTTAGAAAACTCCTTTTCATAAAAAAATATAATTGATTTTTTTTAAATTAGAGGTTTTAGTTTTTTTTTTAAATAAAAAAATAAAGCTTAGACTTAGAAATTTCTTTAAATAAATTTAAATGGTAATAAATATAAACCCAACATGTTTTCGTAATTAAAATTAAATAATCCACTAAAGTTTTACGAAAAGCGAACTACGGTCTGTTTGATCCTGAATAGTAGGTACGTAGGCAACCTTATGGGATAACTTAAAATATATATATATATATTCAAATCATTGTTAGCATGATAGATGTATCATTTCTTTTTTTTTTTAGTATTTTTTTATGTTAAAAAAGATATCATAACATAATTTAGATTTTAGAAGGATAAGGTGGTAACTTTAGGGTTTTAATAGGATAGTCTCCAAGTTGAGAATTTCTGGTTTTTCTTTTTTTCTTCTTTTTCTTTTCTAAAAAAAAGAGAGGAGATTTCATCGACTAGTTGTTTAGATTAGAATTAATCCGCTCAATTAATTTTAATTCAATAATTTTTCTTAATTCCAATTGGGTAGTGACTCCAAATAAATAATAAAATTCCTAGTTTAAGTCGAAGATTTATATTAGATGAGTATATGATATAATATGAATCGAATTAGGAAAACAATATAAAATTTTTAAATTAGACTCGACAATAATTAATAGGGAATAATTACTTTATTTCCTCTTTACCTCCAAGTAAGCGACCCGTAATATAGTGGCTCAAGCAACTTACTTAGGGAGTGGCATTGCCAGCTATCTCTCAAGCTAGGCTTGACAATTTTTAATACATTGCACTAATATAAACACAAACTAAATACAAGTAGGAACACATTTGTAGAGACAAATGACAAAGTTAACATGATATATTATTGGAAAAATAATATTATAACAAAACAGACATGACTATAATAAAGATTAATCATTTGTGATATCGACTTAATTTTATATACTTTAAATTGCACAATACACCATTAAGTAGTGGCCGATGAAGATGTTAGTTGACCTCCCTAGAATAGCCTAGTGTTTTAACCTTAGGGTTTTAATTTTATTTTCTTCATTTATCAAATTTTTTGTAATTATAGATAGGGAAATTTATTAAATAGGGGCTTAGTACTATATGTTTAGAATGATAAAGTTTGGGGGATGGTTTCAAAGTTTGTAGGGGCAATAATGAGAATCAATTTGCAATTTTGCTAAAATTAACCACTTATGGTAGAACCTTAAGCAATTTACTCGCTTAAAAATGAGCCAGCATGCAAAATTAGTTTGATGTAGAGATTTTATTAAGCAAGGTAATCATTTGTGTTCTCGCATGTTAATATTTTATTGATTTTTATATACATTTATTAATCCAAATGATGTGTTAGTATAATTGACAATTTTCTCCAACACACGTCTCTCTTGCATATATATATACATATATATATATAATTGTCAATATAAGATACAATGAGATAGATAAGTCTCTAATCTAGATTATTAAATAATTCATGAATTAATTTCCCACTATTAGATCTTCTTCTTCTTCAAAGTTTTCACTATCATTTTTTTTTTTAAGGTTGTCAAATGGTGACTTATTCTAATATTCATCATGCTCTTAACTAGGGAAACTAAATTGCAACAAATCAATGTATGAAAATTGGAAAGGTATTTAACTCTTATGAAGTTTTTATTTTTAACATATATTATATTTAATCTCTTTTATTGTAAGTACATGCATCTTGTGTATGCATCCATCTAATATTAGTTAAAAAGAAATTATCACTATTTCTATACTATCTTTATAAATGGTTTGTATACCCTAAATAATAGTTTTCGAAACTTATATACTAGTTAAATAACTAATTCTAACTCAATAATATATATACTAATATAATTAAACTTGAAAGGAAAAAAATGAGCTGGAAACACCAATCATATGGTGTTTAAGCGAAACACCCTCATTCTCTCAATCTCTCTTTCTTTCTTAATCTGTTTGTGTCTGTATGTGTCACTTGTCGGTTTGTATCAGCTCGGTTTCTCATCTCTCCGGTTTGACGCTCAGTTTGGTTTGTGGGAAACTTCTATTTAGTGTCGATGGCTGCAAGGCTACTGTCCACAGCCGGTGTGAACGGTTTGTTCGGTGTGAAAGGTTTAATCGATGTTCAGGTTGGGTTCGGGTGACGCTTTTTCTAAATGGGGTCGGGTTCGAGTTTCTTTTAAAAAAGAAACCTATCGAGTCAAGGCGGGTTCTAAATACGTTTCCTCTTTGTCGGGTCGAGTTCAGGTTCCAATAAACCTGTCCCAAACCCAACCCATTTACATTCTTACTCACATGGGGTATGGCATTGCTAGCCATCTCTTAAGCTAGGCTTGACAATTTTTAATACATTGCACTAATATAAACACAACCTAAATACAAGTAGGAACACATTTATAGAGACAAAAGACAAAGTTAACATGATATATTATTGGAAAAATAATATTATAACAAAAACATACATGATTATAATATAGATTAATCATTTGTGATATCAACTTAATTTTATATACTTTAAATTACACAATAGACCATTAAGTAGTGGTTGATGAAGATAGTAGTTGGCCTCCATAGAGCACCCTAGTGTTTTAACCTTAGGGTTTTAATTTTATTATCTTCGTTTATAAAAATTTTTGTAATTATAGATAGGGAAATTTATTAAATAGGGGCATAGTACTATATGTTCAGAATGAGAAAGTTTGGGGATGGTTTCAAAGTTTGTGGGGGGCAATAATGAGAATCAATTTGCAATTTCCCTAAAATTAACCTCTTATGGTAGAACCTTAAGCAATTTACTCGCTTAAAAATTAGCAGTTTGATGTAGAGATTTTATTTAGCAAGGTAGTCATTTGTGTTCTTGCATGTTAATATTTTATTGATTTTTATATACATTTATTAATCCACATAATGTGTCAATATAATTGAAAATTTTCTCCGGCATACATCTCTCTTGCATATGTATATATATATATATAAGGTACAATGAAATAAATAAGTCTATAATCTAGATTATTAAACAATTCATGAATTAATTTTCTACTAATAGATCTTTTTCTTCTTCTTCTTCTTTGAAGTCTTCACTATCATTTTTTTTTTTAAGTTGTCAAATGGTGACTTATTTTAATATACATCATGTTCTTAAGTAAGGAAACTAAATTGCAATAAATCAATATATGAAAATTGAAAGGTATTTAACTCTTATAGAAGTTTTTATTTTTAACATATATTATACTTAATCTCTTTTATTATAAGTACATGCATCTTGTGTATGCATCCATCTAATATTAGTTAGAAAGAAATTATCACTATTTCTATACTACCTTTATAAATGGTCCGTATACCTTAAATAATAGTTTTCAAAACTTATATACTAGTTAAATAGCTTATTCTAACTTAATAATATATATACTAATATAATTAAACTTGAAAGGAAAAAGATGAGCTGAAAACACCAATCATATGGTGTTTAAGCCAAACACCACTTGGAATGCGTTGTGTGACCCATCACCTAGTGGTGGTTGGTATGAGCATAAATGATACAGTCCCCAACTTGGGGTAGTGGCTTGCCAACAATCACCACAAAACAAAAATAGACACATATATACTACTAAAAATTAGTATTTATGCCTTAGACTATAAGACTCTTAACATATGATATAATTGTTTATATAAATGTTTTTTTAAGCTTAAAACCTCAAGATTTTCACATAAATATATGTACAGAATACATGGCTTTATCATGTGTTAATTAACTTAAAAGAAAAACCCATTCATTCATCCAGTTTGGTAATGAGTGAAGAAAACTATTTCCTTTTTTAGAATTATGATTTCTTCGCATCAAACTTAAGCTTCATAAACCCCTCTCAAGAATACTCATACTCAATAAGGCAAGCTATTGGCCTTAGACCTATTACAAGCTTGTCAAAATAACTTTAAATAAGTAAATTTAATTTTGCTCATTGATCATTAACGTGATATAATGAAAGTTATTTGATCCAAGAGTTTATAAATACTCAATCATGCATGACTTCAAAAGCTTTAGAGACTAGAGAAATAGTGTAATATTGTAAAACATTTGCTTTCAAAGATGAAAGCCAAGTCCAAATAAAAAACTAGTCAATAACAATAAGTGTGTTTGAGAAATTGAAATTGTCAGTTTTTCCTCCAGCTGTTTCCTTCTAATTTATCTCTTCAAGTATCATTCATTTGCTACTCCTCTAAAGTCATGCAATTCACATGATAGTATCATAGAGATTCCCACATCTATAAAGGATATTTAGAAAATAGTTTATAATCATTTTAATACTGTTCTTGTAACAAAGTAATGTCTCTTCATATAACATTAAGAAACGTATTGAATCAAAGCATCTTATTATTAAAAGTCACAACATATAATTGAAAGCGACATGTTAACGAAAAGTCATACCATACAATAATAGTCTGAGGTGTATGTATTACCATCATATCATTGGATAAGGGTCAGTGTGATTGGCGAGACTTAATCTAGAGCAGAGACGGTTGTGGACGAGAACGAGAACGAGAACGAGAACGAGAACGAGAACGAGAACGAGAAATGGGCTCATGAGGTATCGCTAATAATGAGAAATAACGACAAGATGTTTACGTCCCGATGTTGATGTATCTAGAGAAAGTGAATGTGTACGAATTCATTGCCAAGTAGTCATGAAATATGGTTTTCTGGTTATGAAAAACAGATCTGGCGGTGTTGAGTTTGTTGATGATTACAAAATAAAAGCAGAATAATATTGCTACAAGGAGCTGCACTTTCAATTTGCGGTACTTTTCGATAATGTCTATACTTTTAATTTGATATACATTCAATATTTTTAATTGATATGCATTCAATTGTAATCAAATTGAATATCAAATTAAAAGTATAGACATTATGTTATAAAAATTATAAGTTTATATATTAAATTGTCAAAAATTGAAATGTAGGTTGTATAATTACTTATAATATATACCACGCCTCAAAATCTAAAATATGATAATTCAACCACATATTAATAATAAAATACAAATAAACTAAGATTCAGATGATATCAAATACCACCAATACATACATATGTGCTGCAAAACTCACATTGAAGGTCCCTCAGATATAAATGATCAAGACTACTCTATCATTACTTTAACCAAAAGTAAGAGCTTCCCTAAATAAAACCAAGAGTACTCGAACCCACTTAACTAAAAGCACCTTACTTATGAAAAGGATAAAATCTCATTTTAAAAATTTAAACAATCTATCACTTTATCAATACTTTATGGGATGTGTTTGTAATTATCCTTAATGTATGTATGTATGTATGTATGTATGTATACACTCATATATTAATTTATGTATTAAAACCATTTACTATAAAGAATCCTAATATTCTAATTGCAAGCCCTATATCACCGAAAGAGAACTATAAATCCATTTATAAACATATGTAATATGATGTGTAAGATAGAGTTAGGATTTTACCTCTTCATATCTTCGGCTTTTTGCCATGCATAATTAGCACTATGAACGATAATAGATTGGTTCCTTGTTTGACTTTCTATTCCAATTTGATCAATCTAATTGTATGTATCACGTAATATGGTACAATTGGATGCAAAATAGCTATATGTAATAATAAAATATGATGTGTATTGAAAATTAAGCATTTGCTACATATTTAACCTCCATTCCAAAGCTTTAGGTAGTATGTATGTTTGGTATAGGGTATGGTACATCTTATCCTATGCATGTAATTTTCTGAAGATGTTCAACATCCTTCTTAGAAGCAATCCAACTATATAGAGCTCGACCAAGTGCATGTTCGTGGAATTTTGTGCATAGTGATTTAAAATTGGTGGTTCAACTTTGCTTAATTTTTAGCTTACTAGTATCTTCTAAGGTCTCAAAAGCTCTACAAGCTGAAAAATAATAATCGATATTAATACATCAGGTGCTTAAATGAGTGATGACTAATAATATATAAATATATGATAGTAAAAATATTATTTTTTAAAAAACTAGCATTATCGTTTTCATAAATTAAAATTTTATTTGTTATCCATTACTATCAATCCACTTGGTGTATTAATATCTAAAAGTTATCCGACTATATGGAGCTTAATGAAATGGATGCTAATGAAAGCCAGTGCACATGAACTAAACCTTAGGTTTAAATTTACTTTCTAGCTAGTATCCTCTTACCAATATTTATTCACTTGGTGTATTAGTATTTAGAAGCTATTAATCTATATGGAGCTTGGCGAAATGGATGCTCATGAAAGTTTATGTACAGTAAACTAAACCTAAGGTTTAACTCTACTTTCTAGCTAGTATCTTTAGAGGTCCCAAAAGCTCAACATTTTCTTCGTTTACACGGAAGAGAAAATGGAATGTATGTAATTGCAATGGTCTCTATATTAATAGCTAGGATATCAACCAAGTTCAACTTCTCAACTGCTTCTCGACTAGAGCACCTAGATGAATAACAAGTATGTCAATTGACATATGCAGTGTGTAAGATATGAGTTTGACAAAGCCCACCACCTACCTACTTATTGTTCTGTTGTCACCCGCACTCCAAGTATAGAACAATTTGAACATGACATATAGTTGTTATTCTATTCAATTAGAGGGCAAAGCCTTATTAAAGTAACCAACTATATAGAATTTGCTAAAGCACTTATAATTCAATAATTTCCCAATAAAAGGATTACATGGTTAGAAGGTTTAAAGCAAGAAATATTTCTAACATAAATAAAATATTTGTTAGTCATCCCTTGAGGCAGGGCTAACAATTTTTAATACATTGCCATAACATCAACATAAGCCAAATATAATTAAAAACATGTATATAGAGACAAAAGATAATATTGACACGATGTAAACACCTGAGTAATATTTTATATATATGTGTGTATAATTAATAATAATAAAAATCTACTAGGGTAATACGAGAAATAAGAATTATGACTAGAGACAAGATGGTCATCTTGCAACCTAAGTATATAAGCTTCCTTTTGCCTAGAGTTAACACTTTTCCTCATTTGTATACCTTGTAGAACCTTAAATACACTTTGTAGAAATCCGAAGAGAGAAAAGGACAAGAAAGTGCTACGATTCGCCGACTAGTTTAAGATCTAGATCAATCCGTGATATGCAAGGGACGAAATAAGCGATTCACTCATCACGATAACGATTCGGGTCAAGTTTGGAAGAACTATGAAGCTAGAAAAGTATAAGACAAACCAAGTTTTTCAAAGTTAGGTATGTATATACCATGTTTGTTACTTGTGCTTGATGAATTAGATTTTTGTGTGTGTGTTTAATAATATTGTAAATGAACCGAATTGAGTGTGTATGTGATTTTGAATTACTAGGTCCAAGAAATTGAGTGTAGGTTGGTATTTTTGGAGTGGCACCCCGATGATCGGTATGTGATGTTATCCCTAGTGGAGTCATGTATTGAAATGATTCGGGTTTTATGTGAAAGGTTGTGACGTGTATTGTGAAAGGTGGTAGTATATGGACTCATGGACAGTAGAGATTACTCACTGTCATATATATATATATATTATGTATGGTTGTGAAAGGTTGATGTGCGATGACTTATGGACTCATGGACAGTGTGGTAGAACCATTGTCATATATATTATGTTTATTATGTATGGTTGTGGAAGTTTGATGTGTGAGGACTCAAGGACAGTGGAGAGTACCTACTGTCATATATATATTATTATTATGTTTTGTAAGAGACTTATAGACAAAAATGATTATCTTTCCTATATATATATATATATATATATTTATATATTATTTGTGGATGGATTGTGAAAGGATGTTTATGAATGATATGTGTGAAGATATTTATGTTGTGATTGTGTATTGGCTAAAAATTGTGAAAGATAAATAAAATTGTGAATGAATACTATGATGCATGTTGCATGTCTTACTGTTTCTGGCATGGCATGCGTGCGTGTGTGTAGGTATGCATTGTACTAGGTGTTAGCTCACCCCTTGTGGGAATTTTTTTTTTTTTTTTTAGTTACAGATGCTATAGGAGAGATCATAGGATATGTTGAAAACTTAGGGTAAACAACTCAAGATCAAAACAATGAAAATAATGTATAATACGTCTATAACAATGACTAGTAGATAGACTAAAGAAAGACATGTTAGATTTTTATTTAGTCATTTGAGAATTTCTACTATAAGTGAATGTTAATTACTTCCGCTGTTTAATTTGAGAAGAATGTTGATGACTTGATATTGAGGATAGGAAATTTTATTAATCTTTGTTATGTAGTAGATGATTTATGATTATTAATAGAAGTATATGAATGTGAGTATTTGGAGAATAGTAGTGATTGAGTCTTTGCGTGTCTTCAATAAATAAGAACACGTGGTAAGCCATAGTGTACTCGGGTTTTTGGGTATTATACATGACATATTATAGAAAAAAAATATAATTATAATAAAAATAAACATGAATATAATATAAAGTAATTATTTAAATCGCACTAACACACCATTAAGTAGTAGCCAATGATGATGATATTTGCCCTTCATGGAACATTATAGTATTTAACTTGCTTAAGGTTTTAATTTTTTTTGTGAGTCAAGTGGAAAGTTGAGGTCTATAATTGAAAATTCACCAAATTTGGGGTAGCAAATTCAATATTGTTGTTAATTAAAATAACACGTAAATGCACACTAATTCCTTGGAGATGACGAGTTATGATTGAAATAGATAAATACAAAAATAGTCTCACTTTTAGCTACTTCTCCATTTGCATCTTTTACCTTTTAGCTTTTTTATTCTAGTTCCCTCCTTTTTGTTTGCCTATTTGACCTTTTAATTTTTTGTTTGGAACTTCCATCTTTTAGAAAACAAATAGAAAAAAATCTATCTATCATGTCCCAAAATAATGTTATTTTATGTTAGCAAGGAGCAATTGGGTTGATGATTGTCTCTTTTTTAAACAATATTCATGTTAGAAAAGTATAATGAAATAATAAATGAACATGATAAAGGGACTATTTTATTTATTTTTAAGGTGGTGGACTTAAACAAAATTAGAAGATGGATTGCTCAAATTGGAAAAAAAAAAAAATAGCAAAAGGTGGAGAACTTAAATTGGAAATTTAAAAGATAAATGACTCAAACAAAAAAAGGAGTTCAAAGAGAATGAAAATTTTTATTTTTTTTTCCTATCATAAAAACATAATAAACCTTAGTTGAAATAATTAAGTAAATTGATTACGTTTTAACTATACACATTATGATAGCTTTGAATTGTTATATACCTTTTACTCGTCAAGTAATATATATAAAGCCCACATCAATTATATAAATGTAAACTTTTAAATAAGATGATTATGGTGCTAACTTTAATACTGTATAAAAGCAAAGTATAGATCAAATCGTTGTAATATTAAATTTAATATTAGTTAATGGAGCAAGTGTGAGAGAGAGAAATTGTGATTAAAATGTCTAATTAAGCCTTTTTTTTTATATATCACATTTTCACTAATTCATGAATGATAATAATAGAATGAATGAATTTATTTGTAAAAATATAGAAATCCATTCCCTCCTTTAAAAAAAATGTGAGGTAGTCTCCAGTATAATTGATGAGTAATTGTTAGACCTTTCAACCTTTAGGGTAAAAGGGCCTAAACCCCATCACTGAGAAATAGTGATTAAAATGTCTAATTAAGCCTTTTTTTTATATCACATTTTCACTAATTCATGAATGATAATAATAGAATGAATGAATTTATTTGTAAATATATAGAAATCCATTCCTTCTTTTTAGAAAAAGTGAGGCAATCTCCATTATAATCTATGAGTAATAGTTATACCTTTCGACCTTTAGGGTAAAAGGGCCTAAACCCCCATCACACTTGTTAATAATAAAGACTAGATTAAATGTCACAAGTTATTTATGGATGAATTAAGTGGCACATTAGTTGCCTCGATTAATAACCATTTAAAAGGCTATGTTATTACTAATAAATAAATGTAGATGAGAGGATTCAACTGATATAACCACGTGCATGCTATGCATATCTTGTGCTTCAAATGGCCTTAGACAAATGATGTGAAAATGGTATGTGGAGAAATGACTTGAAGAAAATGGTAGGATGGAGGAATGGATGGTCTTAGAGTGGGAGCATAGAACCTTACCCTTACAATTTTCAAGTAA
Source organism: Laguncularia racemosa (assembly GCA_037954665.1). Lineage (NCBI taxonomy): Eukaryota > Viridiplantae > Streptophyta > Magnoliopsida > Myrtales > Combretaceae > Laguncularia > Laguncularia racemosa. The sequence goes on along the minus strand of JBBMOL010000013.1, from coordinate 63,156 downwards.
TTAAATTTGTTCTTCATCTAAGCATATGTTAAATCTTTGAGAGCAAAACTCATATAGTAGAATAATGTTTCCCTACTCTATTATAAAAGTTTAGAATGAGGAGATATTAATCCTTGGACTTAATAACATTCATTAGATCTCATTATGATCAATGGGTGAGATGAAATTTATTTACTCATTCAAGAGTTATTTAATAGTTTGTCAATGGCTAATGACTTAACTTTTTTTATTGAGTATATGAATCTGTTTAAGAGAGTGTGAATGATAAATCTATCCAATAATATCCCATAACTAACTCAAGAAATCAAATTTAAATTATTAGCTCAAATTCTTCTGTAGTCAATTTAGCCATCTAAAATAATAATAATAAAAAAGAAGATAATAAGAATATAATTACACGTTCATCTCTAATTTTATCCCTAACCATAGTGCACATTTTGCTTCATAATTTTCAAATTACTCTTAACTTTTAGAAATATATTTAAGAATCTTTTCTTATATTGTATTTAGAAAAATAATAAATCAAGGGTATTAATAAATTCATTGTAAAAAAATCAATTCATTTGCTTTCTCCTTTTCATTTGAAAGTTTAAGATAATATGAAAATCAGCTGTCAATTGCAATGTCAAGCAAAAATATAATCTCTAAACTCGTTTTTAATAGAATATTTAATTTATTTTTAATTTAATTTAAATCACTTAAAATATGACGAAAAATACTATTTATATATTCATCAACAATCAAGAAATGCAGTGAGTCAAATCGTGAAATACTATGTAAAGTGACATTTCCGTCATTCCATGTTTTCTAAGGCCACACGTCACGAATGAAGTGGAATTCACGGAAAATCGGAAATTGCACCGACACACCATCAATTGAGTAGTGGACAAGAGGATGGTAGTTTCCTTCAATTGAACATGGGATAAAAGTAACTTCAGTCGGATGTCATTGTTTGAAGTTTTATTTTTTTATAGTTTAGTATTTAATATTAAATTATATTTTATTTTAAAATATAGATATTAAATTATAAAAAAATTAAATATTAAATCATCTAAATCCAAGAATACAAATACCCATTAAATATTCTAGTATTTAACCTACTTAGGGTTTTAATTGTTTTTGTCGACAAGTAAAAAGTTGAGGTCTATAATTGAAAACTCACCAAATTTGGAGTAGCAAATTCAATACTTCTCTCACTTTTAGCTACTTCTCCATTTGCATCTTTTACTTTTTACTTTTCTATTCCAATCCCTTCCTTTTTGTTATTTCTCTATTTGCGTATTTGACCTTTTAACTCTTCGTTTGAAACCACCATCTTTTAGAAAACAAATAGAAAAAATCTATCCGCCATTATGTCCGTAATAAAGCTATTTTATGCTGGCAAGTAGCAATTAGGTTGACGGTTGTCTTTTTTGAAATAATAATTCATATTAGAAAATTATAATGAAATAATTAATGCACATTATGACGGGATCTTTTTTTTTTATTATTATTATTTTAAGAGGTAGACTTAAACAAAAAAGTTAGACGTGAATTACTTAAACAGATAAAATAGCATAAAGTGGAGAACTCAAATAGAAAATTTAAAAGATAAATACTTGAAAAAAAAAAGAATTCAAAGAGAATGACATTTTTGTACTTTTTTTTCCTATCATAAAAACATAATAGACTTGGTTGAAATAATGAAATAATTACTTTCTTCTTAACTATATTTATTATGATAGCTTTGAACAGTCATATACCTTTTACTTATCACGTAATAAATATAAAGTTTATACTAATTATATAATTTAAAATTTTTTAATTAAATGACCGTAGTGCTAACTTTAATATGGTATAAAAGCAAAATGTTTGAAGTTCAATCCCTATTTAATCCTTAAGTAATTAAGTTGATCATTTGATGTGCTTTAGTTAAAGTTCCAAACCATAAATAAGGGGGATTATTATATAATATATATGATGTCCATACTAAGTTTATAATTTTAATTTTTTAGATCAAATGGTTGTAATATTAATTTAATATTAGTTAATGGAGCAAGTGATAGGGAGAGAAATAATGATTAAAATGTCTAATTAAATCCATTCTCTTTTTTTTTTTTAAAGAAAAAACTTTGAGGCAATCAATATCGCTCCATGCTACGTATATCTTGTGCTTTACATGGCCTTTGAGAAATGAAATGTACATGACCTATGGAGGGATGATTTAGAGAAAATGGTAGCAAAGAGGAGGAATGGACAATCTTTGAAAGTAAGGAGGCATAGGGCCTCAACCTTGCAATTTTCAAGCAATTAAATTTGTTCTTCCTCTAAGCATTTATTAAATCTTTGAGAGCAAAGCTCATACAATAGAGTACTGTTTCTCTACTCTATTATAAAGTGTCAAATGAGTAAATATTAATCCCTTTGGACTTGATAACATTCATTACATTCTTGTGATCAAGAGTGTGATATGTTTACTCATTCAAGAGTTATCTTAATAAATTTATCGAGTTTCCTTATTGAGTACATGAATAAAGTACATGAGTATAGTTAAGAGAGGTTGAGATTTTTTTCAAATCTATCAAGCTAAATTACCATAAATAATCTTGATGTATAGATTTACTATGCCCCATCACTAACCTAAAAAACCAAATTTAAATTATTAGCACAAAATTCTCATGTAGTCAATTTAGCCCTCTAATTTTTTTTTAAAAAGAAAAAGATACATAAGGACAAGTAATTGCACATTCATCCTCTGATTTTATCCTAACCATAGTGTACACTTTGTCTTGTAATTTTCAAGTTGCTCGCTTAATTTTTAGTATCTATTTTATATTTCTCTTTGAAAAATAATCAAGTGAGGGTAATAAATTAATTAGAAAAATCAATTCATTTACTTTCTCATTCTGATTTGAAAGTCTAAGATAATATGAAAGAAAGAAAGAAAAAAAAAAAACCAGCTGTCAATTGCAATATCTAGCGAAAAATATATTCTCTAAACTCAACTCTTCATATTTCGTCAACATTCAAGAAATCCATTGACCCAACGCCAATACTATGTAAACTGATATTCCATTATCCATGTTTGCCGAGCCCTGACAGCTACGGCATACACGTCACGGATGAAGTGGAATTCTTGGAAAATGGGAAACGGGTCTTTTCTTTGCAACGGAACCCAGAACATTTTGCATTTGATTTCCAGTTCAGAATTATATTTATTCGAATTTAACTTCGAGTTATTTGATTAGGTTAATAAATTAGTTTGATTTTTATATTATTTAATTCAATTAATTCATAAATTTAATTGGACTTTAATCAAATTTAGATAATTATATCACTTTATTTAAAAAATTATTTTAAATTGACCACAGTGACGGTTACACGAAGCATTACATATTACAAGAACTTGTGAGAATTTGCAACGAATCGTCCATATAAATGCCATTGTCTTCTTCCTCTTGATCCATTTTAGAGTCGTGAAGAGGGGTGCCACTCCATTGTTGCACCCGACTAATCATTGCCTTGAGAAAAGACAGGATGAACGTGGCCAAAAGGAGATTAAATCATTCTAGATATAGTTTTCAAATTGAATAGTACCCATCTCGAGGGTAAATAAACTTAGGGTTAATTAAATTAAAAAAAATAAAAAATAAATCTGAATTTTCCCTATTTTTAATTTGATATAATGCTTTTTTTTCTTAATTATATATCAAACACTTTACGCCTCTTCAATTGATAGATCTATATATTTTTTCTTTCAATTATATAACATTATAAGAAGGCTAACTAAATCAAATATTTGTTGAATCTATATTGTTTCCTTAACTCTAGTTTTCCCAACGATAGAGTTATGCTTTAGTGATGGACCTAAAGTCATGTAACTGAAAATATAATGACATAGGTTGACAAAGTTCGAAAGGATAAAAAATAAATAAATAAGGTGAAAATATAATTAAAAATGTATAACAAAAATAAGGGAAATGGAAATAGGAAAGCTCCATGTTTTCTAATTGGAAAAGAATAAAAAATAAGAAACACTAGAAAGATGAAAAGCGCAAATCTTTTGTAATAACTTTTTTATCTTTATTATATAAGTTATGGGCTCATTTAGTTTGTAGAATTGAATAGTATAAGAATAATAAGGTAATATAATAAAAGAAGAATAATATAATATAATGCTTTTATAACATATTTGGTTTATATGGTACATTATAAGAATTTTTGTGGTAATACAAAGTTATTTTTTGCGTCAATATAAAAACTCATCAAAAGAATTTTGACATTGATACAATAGTAAAAATAATGATAATAATATAATGTTATTTCTTTTGTTTTGAGAATGAGCTTATTTTTTATTAGTGAAATAAATTTTTGTACTATCATATATACAGTATTTTTTTTAATCTTGTAGTTACTTTTATCTAATAACTTGATTTACTATAAAAATAAAATAAAAAATAAAAAATTAATCTAATTTAATATTATAAAATGATCACAATCAAAGGCTAATTATGATTCTACCATACAGCCTAAATTATCCATATGACTGTCACTCGTTTTATTATATCTTCATTTTCAAAGGAATTCGTGGCACAATTATTAACAATTAGTAGATGATTCTAGCCATCGCTAGAAAACGACCCGTGAAAATGTTGGCATTATATGGATTTGTGAAGGAAAAAAAAAAAAAATTCATCTCTTATATGTGGAGGGTGAAAAGTAGATAACAAAAAATATAATACCGAATGTTGTGATTCTATGTAGGACGGTTTTGTTTTTTTCTCCCTTCATCAAATATAATGTATATTAAAGTAGAAACTACTACAAAAATTAAGAAAATTTTCCAATTTTTACATTCTGATTTGCTAGAATTTAACCCCTTTAATTTCACTTAATTTGGTTAATCTGCAAACAGCTAAAAAATACCAAAGTCAAGAAAAGTTATTAAATTATCCTTGAATTGTTTGTTAAATAAGAAATATGATGAAATAAAAAGATTATATTAGTAAAAATAAATAATTTTTTAGAGCTTTGAAATCAAAACCAATGTGATAAAGCATATAGGAAGTCATCAAGTTCAATTTTCGCTTTTGAGTCGAACATTCAGTCCACATATTTCTGTAGAAAATATCAATAAGGCAAGTAAGTTCAATACAATTTTTAGTCGACTTTTGTTTGTTTACTGTTCCATTAGAAAGATTCTTTTCTTTGGGCAGAACCTTCTACGGAGACTTAAATGTCCACTTTACAATTCAAATCATACATTATCAAACTTTCTTTAATATAGTTAGGGAAAAAAATGATTATTATGGTATTTGGAGAAGTTGGTTAAATATATAGAGATATTCTACAGATGGTAAAAAAAGATTTAGATTTTTTTTTGAGGAAAAAAGAAAGATAATATTAATTACTTTTTTATTGAGAATATAATTTTTCCTTTTTTTAAATTTAAATAATTATGAATTGTTGACATACCATCCAATTAATCAAATTCGAAATCTTATTCATGAATTTGAATTGTTTAAGTACGTTCCTTTGTTTCTATAGAGGGCTTATTTAGTAATGAGTTTAGTCCAAATTAATGCCATGACCTAACTCTATAGATTAATAGCAAGGTTCATGGGATTTGATCTATTTTTTAGGAATATTTTAGACAGATTTAATTTAATAGGTTTGCAATAAAAATTGATGGACTAGCTTGACCGTTTTTTGCCCTTTTTAGCTAGCATGTGCACTTGTAAGCTTGTCAATGAAACTAGGCTACAAGAAGCTTAATAATGAATTCATATGTATTAGTACCTAAAAGAGAAGTTACTTATAGTTGTAACTTGTTCATCAATTACTAAAACGATCCAACAAATATCATGAAAAGCTTGTCTCATGTGTCGATTTCTAGAGTAATATGACAACTAAGGATAAACTCTAAAATCTATGAATGGGTGATTCCTTCTCTTGATTTGACATGTTTAGAAGATTCAAACAAATGTTGATGTACTGCTGCAATCTTCCTTTAAAAAATCAAATATTGATTAAAAAAAGAGCGCTCAAGAGCACACGAGAACGTTCATCTATCATATGAGCTAACAAGTTGCTATGATGGCAGTTTCCTTCTCCCACGTTTTCCTCTAATTGCATCATTCTATGTATCATTAAATTAAGATTTCTTTAACGACATCCAAACATCAACTCCCCCACACAATTTCTGATATTAGTTTCAAAATATAGGATATGTTCCCACGACAGTCTATCCAAATTGATTAATTTTAGTGCCATTTTCAATTCAAACGCTAAAAAGGTTGCATCTTCAAGCAAGAAAATACGTAGATGAATCCAGTATACTTCATCCGGACTGTAATGCAAGCAACGACACATATTATACATATAGCAAAGTGTGAAACTCCTAGTATTTTGTTTTGTTTTGCATACAGTGCAAATGGTTGCAGATATATTGGACAGGGTGCGCTGGCAGTTGCTGGATTTTTATTTTTTATTTTTTATTTTTAATCTAGAAAAGCTAGTCGTAAAATGCATTTTCATGAAGAAAAAGATAGGATGGACCCAACATGCATTATTTATAAAAACTTGGACGTAAACTAGAATAGTTTAAATTAGTGCTCGTAAATGGAACAAAATAATTGAAAGAATGTAATGAAGATGTTTTCACATAAGTCTTAAGTTAGAAAATTATTTTCTTTCTTTTTCAGCAACGTAGTGATTCCAGTCGATGAAATCCGATTGGGATGAAAGGTGATTACGATACACCTGACACGAAATACATTCCCAAGTTGTCGAGGCACGGAGATGATTCAACAAGGTATCTCTTGATATCCTCTTCCTTGCTCTGGACGGCTTCTTTCGTTAAAGTAATATAATCATTTTGGAAACTAAAATCCTCCAGTCCCATCTATCCCTAACTATATATACATTAATTTAATACTAATGTGTCATTTTCGATTAGTATTCACGTTAGAATTTTCATTTTTTTTTTTAATTTAATAGTATAAACAAATATGGATGAATAAATGATATATAAATACTAATAAAATTTTAAAATATAATAAAATATGAATGATAATTTTTTTATATTATTATTGTTATTAATTACTTATTCAAATACTAGATGTATTAGTATTTATATATATATTTTTAAATTTTCTTTCTTATCCGTTTCTTTAGACTGCACCAAATTATATATAGTGCCATCGATCTTCATTTCAATTGGCTAAAACAAGTCAATAAATGAATAGTCATATAAATTCTCCAAATAGCTAGGTTTTGAAGAGGCGTGGAAGCAATTGATCGTGGAACAATTCAAATTGGCTATCCTCTCCCTGTCATTTCCAGGACATTGTCTACATCTGATTAATCAAGCCACATTTACTCATAGATTTTCCTCTTCTACGTTTAATATAACTCTTAACAAAAAAAGAAAAGAAAAAAAAAACCACTTTGAATAATAGGTTAAGGTTAGGAATTAAATTAAGTCGAGTTTGAATAAAATAGTACTATATTAAAGTTCGGCATATCTTTGAACATTTATAGTGGCTCAACTAGAACTAAAATGTTACTTGAATAGCTCAAATTTAAATTGGTTGTGCTAGTTTAAATTTCTTTATTTTATAAAATTAATGTATTTCCAATTAAATTTTCATTAAAGCTCGAATTTATTATTAAGCTGAAGCAATAGTCAAACAAACTCATATAAGTATTAACTTCAATTGCACTAGTTTGTCGGCCTATCTGGTTCAAAGCTAGTGAATTCTTCCAAATTTATTAACATTTAACGTAAATTAGAATGACATTTTTTAAAGCTACTAAAATTACATAGACCTTAAAAATCTAAAATACTGCATTTACATTTTTTAAAAAATTTTGACATTAATAATTTTTTTTTCAATACGATACTAAATCTGTATTTTACATGTATATACACTTATTATTCATTAATTTAGATTGATTCCTCATCTAATTTAAGAATTTTTGGACTTAGTTAATTTTTTGTTTTTTGACATGACTCAAATCGTGTAATAAATGGACTTAAAAAAATAATTATGATTATATAATAATACAAAAGATTAACTTTCCTATGCTAACCTTTTTCAAGAGTCTAGATGTGGTATATATTTTAAAAGTCCAAAGTCTTTTGGTAATTGTGGTAGTTTCTTTAAGGTATCGGGTAAAATTTATCTCAATACTTACTATGAGCTATAATAGAATTCAATCCTTTCCGAATCCAAGAAAAAAATATATAAAAAAGAAAGAAAGAAGAAGATGATGATTATAAGATGTGGATTAGATGTAAATTAGCTTGACCAGTGGAGTAAACTTTTGACTGTCTCCTATATATTGTATATATGTTGAATTTTAGAATTTACCATAGATGTAGAAAAGCTTCCTTGTCATTATCGGTTTGAACACATTTTTCATAACCCTGCGCAGCAGTACTTTTTGGTCGCCCCTGGATTTCAAAAACCTCCTTTCTGTCTCTTCCACAACACAGATAAATCTTATTTGGTTTGATAGTTCTATGATATGAAGATCCTCCACCACTACATTTTCTGTGCTCTGCCGAGCGACGCCAATTCATCTTTTGCTGGTGAAATTGCTTTATGATCCTAGCCACTTTGGCATGTTCACTTTTTTATGGCCAATGCCCGGGTAGTGGGCAGAATGATATGATATTTGGTTTAACAAATTAAAAAAATCAATAAGTGTTTTCGAGTATTTATTAAAATGTTAAATAATGATAATTTCACTTTAATTTTTTTTAACTATTATTACAACTGGAGAAAGAGGAAATCGAACTTGGTTTATTTCGCTGAAAATCAGTATTCATACCATTAAGTTACAAGAGTCTTGACTTGTAATACATGGTCTAAGAATTAAAAATAAACATATATATAATTATAATTATTAAATAGTTATAATATAATACATAATTAAGGGAGTTGAATAAATTAGATTATTAGATAGGGACAGATTGGTCTTTTTTTAGTTGGACTATAAAAGCCATGCTAACTTAGGGTTTTTCTATTTTCCTCATTTGTGCACTTATGTATAGAAACCTAAGGGAGACCTTACAAAGCACAAGTGACCTAAAGGAGAATCGTGAGACTAAACGGAGTCCAATAGGTAAGGATTTTAACTATCTAAGGGTTTTATTATGACAATAGACACATGATCACAAATTTATTTGTTGTATGAATAGAGATTAGATCAAGGGACGGGTTAAAACAAGCATAGAATCAAACGAATTGAAGGATTTCAACTGTAATCCAAATCAAGTAAGTGCACTAGACTCTAATTTTTGCACTAGAATTGCTAAATACATTAGCAAATTAGGATGAGAACCATAGAAATTATGATTAAGAACAAATTAAAGAAAGAAATTAAGGCTCGTGACAAACAATATTGTACATAATCAAGTAAACACTCATGTATCTACTCGTGTAAAAATATGAGAGGGAATAAATACATGACCACAAGCACGACCGTGTACTTGGGCATGCTGAAGTGGAAATTTTTATAGAAAGATACATAGCCTCTAGCACGATCGTGCTCTAGCCCGTGCACCTCTACATGGCATCTTCTACGACCGTATTGTCCTGGATCCTCTCCTATTTGATTCTATTTCAATTAATTTAAATTCTAAATTACGAATTAAGCATAACGATACTCCGAGGAAGGGAATTATACAATTAAAAAAATACATAAATCAAGTAGTAAACCCAAATTACTCATATGATAGAACTAAGTATAGTTCTTTGTAATTGAATAGGTTTACTTCTTTTCATTAGAGATGTGTTTACCTTATTTTGTTAGTTGTGCTTGCTAGGTAGTTTTTTACTAGATTGTATGTCGTTTAATGATTCTAAAGGTTATATTAACTTAATTGTGTCATTGCTTGTGCTTGGTTCGGCCTAGAGACCGTAATGGTAGATCCTTAGAGGGCACTGCGATGATCGGTATACTGTATTATCCTTAGTGGAGCTGTGTATCGAAATGATCTAAAATAGATTATAGTTAGACGGAGCCCACAGTGGTAGTTTCCATTAGGATTATATACATATGTAAATATTGTATGTGGATCGAAGTTATGAATACCCTTATGTTGTGTGATTGATTAAATGATGATAAATAACCTAATGAATTGATGTATTGTAGATTATTACTGCATAGATGCATGTGATATTGTTATTGTGTGGCATGTGTAAGTGTAGTATTCATGTACTAAGCTTAGGCTCATCTCCCTTTATTAGTTTTAGTTGCAGGTGACAATGACAAATACATAGATTATGATGAATATGGGAACTTAGTGGGACATTATGTGGATGAGAATGGGAGAGAACATTATTACTATGTTGATGAAGAGTGACAAGAAATGAATGAACAACTCCTGATAGAATTTTAAGTGTCAAAGTGGGAATATGGAGATAGTTATTAGACTTCTATTCATGTTAATTATTGTATGAGGTAGGGTTTATCTTGATTTCTAATTTGGGATTATTTGTGTTGGCTTAAATGATGGGGATTTTTCTTTTATTGAGTTTATAATGGTAAGAATGTAAGCAATGATGAACAGGTTTAAATTTGTATGAAGTTTTAGCACCTTAGCGTGTCACTATATAGTAGTAACATATGGTGGGCTGTAATGTTCCAAGTTTTGAAGCGCTATATGACTTTTACACTTTCATTCACTTGCTTCTTTGTAAATTATGCAATTGATGTCCAGTGAATGGCTGGTCGACACTAACACTACAAATCAACCCAAAACAAGCATCAACACCAAACTTCTACCTATTTAAACCCTAAGTCAATGTATTTTCAAAGAATCATAAACTCAAGACCTAAACAAATTCAATAACATAAATGCACAACACTAATTTAAACACATAATTAATTAATCAACAAAATTTATGAGATACTTTTCTTAATCCATGATTACAATTGATCTTATACAAATCCTGACTTAAAAAGATCAAATCCTAACTTCAAAACATAAAGATTTGAGTTAAAAACAAAAAGAAAAGGATGAAACGCTAGACCTGGTATTCACCCTTATCACAAACGAAAACCTCGCTAACAGCACAACTTTTTTAATACTACTGGATTCTACAATCTCCTTTAAAATTATGAATGTTGGTTAGTGACTCATTAGCAACCACAAATTTTAATTGAGAACCATCACTTACCAAATCTTGTATGCTTGTTTTTCTTTTCTTTTATTTCCTTTTTGAAAAGCATTGCTCTTATTTGTAAATCACAAAAATTCTTGATTAAGGTTTCCACTCAAAGTATAGAAGACAAGAGCTAAAGAAAGGAGAAGAGATTACCTTAAATCACAAAAAGGGAATGAATAATTTTCAAGAAAGGGAAAATGAGATGGTGCACTCATAAGGGAAGAGAGGGGAAGAAATAGAGATGTGGTCTTTTGCAGTTTCTCATTTTCGAGAAACTAAGAGTTTATAGAAAATAAAGTGACCTTACAGTAGGATTTGGTTTTGGTTTTGTACAAAAATAAAAAGTAAAAGGATTGGATTTAATGTAAAAGGCCATGAAGAGAGATTACTAAAATACCCTTATTTTAATTATTTTTTTTCTAGAAAAAAATTACACAACAAGGAGGTCGATAATCATCATGAAGGATCAAGCAACCCTCTAAAGGTGGTTACTTGCCACCTTTTTAGCCTCAGGGTAGCCTAGCAAGGTAGCACGAAGCTAGCAGATGGTGAACTAGTCATGATAATAAATGACTACCCACCACCCAAGGGGGTAATGTACGATCCTCCCCAAAGAGTGGTAGGTGGCTACCTATCACAACAAAAACTAAAAACATAAAAAGAAAACTTGATAAAAAATCTAATAGTTTAAAGTTGATTAACAACCTAATTTTGATCGGTTGGGATTTTTATTGATTTTTCTTTTTCTTTTTAATATCAAGGGTGGTGGGTGCATCCCTACTATGCATCATGGGTGGGTTGTAACCCACCAACTTTGTGGTTGCTTGTCGACTACCCTAAGGCTAGGTGCCAATGGCCAACAAGGGTCTTTAGGGGTTTCACAATGGGTTCACAACACCGCACCCCCCCCCCCCCCCCCCCCCCCCCCCCCCTTTTTCATTTTATTCCTTTTTTTAACATATTTTTTATTAAATTATTTAAATAAATATATTCAATAATATTATATATTTTAATTAATTATTTATAGATCAATCAAAAGTTCGTGTGTCCCTAATTAAAATTAACAAATCATACCAAACACATGTTATGTGTCTATTAAAAATAAAAATAGACTTTTTGTAAAATTTCAAAAACACACATTATATTTGTGTAATTTTCTTAAGCATTTCAGAAGTGGGGGGAGATAATTTCTTTTCATTTGCTTGGTTATCATTATAAAAAGGAAATGAACATAAATAGAGTGTTTGTTTAATTGGATTTTCCTCATCTCATTTTAAGGAACAATAACATTGTCATATATGGTGGATGCTTTCTATTTTTCATCTTTCTTCCACCCATTTGAGAGAAAAGAAATAGACCGTAAAATAGAATATTCTTATTAATATCTTTTTCAACTTTATTTTAAATTGCTAAACATAAAATTTCTTCTCATTTTCCTCAATTTCCCTTTATTTTTATCTATTTTTATTTAAAACAAATACAATAATAGACAACTTTTTCTCTTTAATTTAATATTTCAAAGAGATATATACTTTCTTTTAGATCAACTATTAGTTTTAAAATAGAGATATATGATTTTAATTAAGCAAGTAAATTGTATGTATATTTTGGGCCATCGATACTTATATTGTGGGGAAATAATATCTCCATCAAAATGTGCGACTAAACATAATTAGTTTCCTATCGATTACCACCAAAGTTTGATATGTACACGACAACATCATGTCAATAAACATGATAAGCTTATGAATTACCTAGGGTGGTAAGACTTACTACCTTAATGGAGGAAGCATGCGTCGCGTTCTTATAGTGGGGACAAGTGCCGACGTTAATTTTCTTAAGATTTATTTTAGTTTAGACAAAAGTAGAAACTTGGAACTTTGGACCACATTCTACCACTTTTTGTTGTTTTATTATATATGAAACAATGACCACAAGTAGACGTGTCAAAGGTAACTGATTAATTATTTTCTTTCGCCAAAGGCTAGCCCAGCTCTACTTTATGCCCATATTGTGCTTGGTTTCTACGATATTTTGAGCTATATTTTTGTATTTAATTAAAGTGTTCAAGTTCAAGTGCACCGTTTTAAAGATCTAAAAACTAAAGAAGCATAAAATAAATAAAGATAACACAATACATTTGTAACCTAGAAAATATATGAATAATATTTACATATTCTTCCCGGAAACAAACAAGTAAGACTTAGAAAGACGTATCTTTATTTTCTTTTATATCCATGCCATGTGGGACGCTTACTTTTTCAAAACGTGCACATAATTTCTCTTATAAATACCATGTTAGAGCCAAGGATATCCTCAGAACTTGTCAAACTTTAAAAAGAAGAGACAGGGGTGAGAGAGAAGAGAACACACTTGAAGGAGATGGAAGCTTTGAAGTTGAAGCTGATAATAAGCATTGTAGTTCTAAATATCGGACTTCTGCTTCATACGACTCATGCTGGAAAGATCCATTACTATGATTATGTTGTAAGGAAATAGGAATGCTTTTAATATTTTTTTCTTAACATCATTGACCTATTAAGATACATGAAAAGTAATAAGTGCGTGTGTGTGTGTTTTTTTTCTTTTTAAGATAGTAGAATATATGACGAATTCTTATTTATTAATCTTCCCGAAAATTAAGTTTTTACACGTGAGATGTCAATAGTAATATATTATATATTATATACTTTTTTAAGATAGTACAATAATTCTCTCTGCAGGAATTTACATATATGTCTGCATGATTTGACGTCTTTGGTCAGCCTAAGTAGTACGGTGCAATATCACCATGATTTAGTGTGAAAAATTAGGCTTATTGTTTAAAACGTTAATTGATTTTTTTTTTTTATTCTTTTGTTATTACAGCTGAAATTTATAGTTACTAAATGTTTTATTATATAATTGAATTTTTTTTTTAATAATCATCTAAAAAACTTAAAGCAAGAGAAAAAACATATTAAATAAAATATTGATCATTATATTTTTTTAATAGTTTTAATTTTTAAGTTGAGAACTATATAGCAATTACCATGTAAATATTCTCTTATTTACAAAAAAAATTATTTTTTTTGACATTAGAAGTGAGGAAATGGAAAAACTAAATCATTTCACATCATTAATGCTCATTAATGAAGAAGTTCCTCGATGATAAAAAATCTAAAGTTGCATTACTTTGATTGTTAACTCTTTTTCTTTTTCTTTTTTCCTTTTTCTTTTTCATTTTTTGCTTTTTCTCTCATTCCCTAGTTTAAAACGTTAATTGAATTTTTTTTAATCCTTTTGTTAATACAACTGAAATTTATAGTTATTAAATGTTATATTATATAATTGAGTTTTCTTTTAATAATCATCTAAAAAACTTAAAAACAAAGAAAAAACACATTAAATAAAATAATGATCATTATATTTCTTAATAGTTTTAATTTTTAAGTTGAGAACTATATAGCAATTGCAGTGTAAATGTTCTCTTATTTGCAAAGAAATTATTATTTGACATTGGAAGTGGGAAAATAAAAAAAATGAATCATTTCACACCATAAATGCTCATTAATGAAGAAATTTGATTTATAATCAAAAATCTAAAATTGCATTACTTTAATTGTTAACTCTTTTTCTTTTTCGTTTTCCATTTTTCTCTCATTCCCTAGTGTGGTTTTGCAGCTTGTGGAGACCAACTTTACCAAGTTATGTAGCACAAAGAGCATCTTAACGGTCAATGGAAGTTTTCCAGGGCCAGAAATCCGAGTACATAGAGGAGATACTGTCTTTATTAATGTTCACAACAAAGGAAACTATGGTGTTACGATTCACTGGTAAACCTGATCATTTGAATCCATCTTTTTTCCATAAATGTTTTGAGTAATTCCCACAATTTAGTTGGCTCTTATCCATGGAAAAAAAAAATCAATTTAGATAGTTGTTTATAGCTCTTTAGCAATTTGATAAATGTGTTTTTATTTTAAGAAAAGTCCTCGTCAAAGTTCACTATATTATGAAAACCTATTATCATATTTGTGATTGCATATAGCTCTATACATTTACAATTAAATAGACATGTGTCAATTATTATGACATTATTAGATAAGGATTAGAAAAACTCTTTTTGTCCAACAAAAAATATGACGGGTGACATAGATGTAATTATTAAAATTATAATGCTAATCATGGTTATAAGCACGATGGTGAAACTCATGAAATCATAAAATATATATTACAAAATTGATAAAATCATAAATTTATATAATTATACACTTAAATTTATAATTTATAATTAGTAAAATCATATTAGTTCATTAGTGATTCTAATAACTATGGTTATAAGATCGTCTACAATCTTAAGGATCTCATTTAGAATATGTTAACATCTTAAAAAAGTGTTTCGTTTTGGGATTTGTCCATTTTATTTTTAATTAATTTTTTTAATATATATTAATATTATTTATAAGATTCACAATATAAAAATTATATACAAACTAATATTAAAAAAAAAATCCTAAAAAGTTGAATAACCCATTCTCAATACTAAAGACCCCTGGATTAGGTCCTTCAGCATGGAAAAGCACGTGAAAGAAAGGTAATTATCATGAAGTAAAAAGAAGAACAAATTTACACGTTTTGGCAAAACCTGGCTGGAAATTCCAATCTGTAATTAATAAGACACCTCGATTATCGTATCATTAATTTTAGTGGTTGAAATTTCACTTGTCACCTCGCAAGGCTTTAACTATGTTATCTGTTTAAGTCACTTTCAATCTTTCTTTTTTTTTTTTTTTGAGTCTTTAATTTGCTTAGACATAATTCTATCATATTATATTTGATGCAAGCCCCGACGGATAGTTTATATACACAAACAATAACTTACGTGTACCTATGTGCTAAGATACATAAGGTATTTCATAAATATATAATAAAGTAACCATGTAGCTATATAAATAATAAAATATTTAAGACAATTTGATAAATATATATGCGTGACTAGAAAGATATATAGATAGGCACATAAAAAATACATGTCTATGGCATAAAAGATATATAGATATATGTCTATGAATAATAAAATATTTTAGTAGTTGCAAGTTAGGAGTTATACTAAGTTATTTGCTCACAACAGTTGTGAGAAAACATGGGAATACTTTTCGCACCGTGAGATATATCATGCTTGGCTAATACTTTTCCCTTTTTCTTTCCTTTGGAAGTTGAATTCGAATCCCCTTAATACGTTTTGATTGTACCTGTCAAAAAACTTAAGGGAAAAAAAAAGAAAAGAAATCTTTTAAGTTGTCTAATATTCATTATATATACTTAAAAAAGCAATATATTTAAAAAGATAAAAATTTATATAACAATAAATGAGAAGAAGGAGAAGCACCCGACCTCGCATCAAATCGGCGTCAATTTTCAATTCCACGTAATAAACAGTATTACAGTGATTGACATGACTGTTGATTCAACCATTAATTATTATTTAAATAAATGAGGTCTTTTTTGCCTTTACCATACTTCCATGCCAAGATTGCCCTTTTCATTTTCTTTTACTATACATGTATATTTTTCTGAGTCTATTTCGACTTTAATACTATCTCTGGAAGGAAAAGAAAGGATGGAAGAAATAATTGGACAAAAGAAAGAAAGAATTGGGATAATATTGAAGTACTAAAATATTGATAGTAGTTAACAGTTTAATCAATTATTGTCGACAAAATAATAAATTTCATGGATTTGTTTCTTCACATCTTGGGAGGAAATAAATTTTGGTGGGATTAATGGATTTATTTCTTTTAATTTCATTCCTTTTCTAATTTTTCTCATAATCAAATAATGAAAAATTGATTAAACTCTCTATAATTCCATCGGTTCCTATTTTTTTCATCACCTTTCCTTTATTCAAAAACCAAGCCACGGATTCCGTAGAGTTTCTTAATATATCATGTTAACATTAGGAAGAAATTTGATTAACCTTATATGATGGGCCTTTTGGTTCTTTTTTTTAATTAATAATGAAACACTTTTTAAAGTAAAAAATTGGGATACAGGAATATATGAATCTTGACATTTTACTATAGATAAGCCATGTGACTCAATTATAGTAGTTGCTAACCACCTATAACCTCAATATACATAAAAAAAAAAAAAAACTCTTGGGTTGTGATTGGGTCACATGCATGTGACCTAACAAGTTTTTTCTCAAATTCCTATTCTTTTTATATATTTTTTTTCCTTGTTAGTGCTTGTGGGTGACTATCCATCACTATGATTGGATTGCATGATCAACCTATGAAGGTGTTGCAACTTAATAATTCTAAACCATTCCTGACCAATCTAAGGAAAATGGCTAATACAATACATTATATTATACTTCTAAAATATAGTTTTTCAATGCTTCACTTAAATTTCAAACATTTTTTAAATGTCAAGTATGAGCATGTTATAAACCTTTCTAGATTTTGCCATCAAAATCCAAAAACTTTTCAAAGGTTAACTTAAATCTCGAATATCTTTATTTTTTTTCCCACATCATCATACCATGTTAAGGAGAATAGAGATAGCTAAATTGGTGATTTATATGAATTTGCTCTTCAAAATAAAGTCCAAATTCTAGTGAGATAATTAGAATAAGTTTAAGTAAGCATTTGCACCACCACCTATAATTGAGTTTCTTCAAAAACGGGTCATGTCTAAATACTTTAAACAAAAACAATATGATTGGCTTGATCATGTTGCAAGATATTATAGTCTGATTTAAATGGGTCATAACTATGGTAATTGATCATAAAAAAAAGGTTAAATGTTTAAACATCATAACATAAGAGTTTTGTCTTGTTATATAAAATATGGTAACATATTTGAAGATGAAATGCTTAAAGTAACCCTAAATAATCTACTTCAAAAATTCGTTAGTCCATATTAACTAGTTGTATTTAGAAGTATGGCTTGGAAAAGCATCTTGATTTCTTAGTTTTTCTTATATGTCCTAAACCCATATACATTATCGTGGGATACAGGAACTAACTACAAAATTCAAAAGTATTGTAAACGCAAAAAGTGAGAAACAATTTAACTATGACTAGGTTTCTTTATAGGCATGGGGTACGTCAACCAAGCAATCCATGGTCAGATGGTCCAGAAAATATTACTCAATGCCCCATCAAACCGGGAGATAGTTTCCTTCAAGAAATTGATTTCACTACTGAAGAAGGAACACTATGGTGGCATGCTCATAGTGATTGGACTCGAGCTACTGTACATGGTGCAATCATTATTCTACCACCTGAAGGAGCCTCTTACCCATATCCAAAACCTGATGCAGACCATACAATACTATTGGGTATATATTTCTATATACATTTGTTCATTTCATCTTATTTTAAGATCATTAATTAACTGTGGTTATCGTATTCGATGAGAATCTTACAAGTGAGGTCTGCCCATGGCTATTTCGTACTAATATTATGTTTCATCAATGTTGTTTAAAGCATCATGGTTCAAGGGAGATGTCATGGCTATAATTGACGATGCTCTTGCAACTGGCGGGGATCCAAACGTTTCAGATGCTTTCACAATCAATGGTGAACCGGGGGATTTATACGACTGTTCCAATGGTAAATCCCGATATCAATGACAATCATATATTAATAAAAGCATTAGGTTTATATAGAGTCCAAAGATAATTTTATTATTATGAATTAGGTAAATTACAACAACATCCTTAAAAACTATCAAAATTGTATAATGGTATCTTGAATTTTAAACACGACATACTTAAATTTATTAAAAAATATTGATATCATAAAATTTCTTCTTCAATAGGTAATAGTGATTTAATCTTTAGTATCAATACATAAATTGGAGTACATTTTTTTATGCCTATACATTATTTGTTGGACCAACATTAATTATTGAAATATCACATCAATAAAGAAGAATTCCTGGTCAAATAATGCATAAACTTAAAGATTAGTTTTACGATTGTCTAATTATACAAAAACAAATTTAGTACTGCATTACAAAAAATATTTTGTAGTGTTAACATTTTTTGAGGGTATAAGTGTAATAGTTTCCTAATTCTTGATAGTTTTTGGAAGTATTGCCACAATTGATCTTATAAATTTACACCAAATATACCATCTAATTATTCTAATGTTTGATTCATTATAGGTACTACGTATCGTCTTTTGGTCGATTACGGAAAAACCTATCTACTCCGTGTAATAAATGCAGTGATGAATGTGGAGATTTTCTTTGGAATCGCAAACCATAACCTCACTGTGGTTGGGATGGATGGCTCTTACTTGAAACCCTTCTCAACCGATTACATTATGGTAGCCCCAGGACAAACCACGGACCTGTTGCTAACCACGAACCAAAACCCTAGCTTATATTACATGGCCGGTAGCCCCTTTGCTGATACTACAGCTCCATTTGACAATACTACAACAACAGCCATTCTTCAGTATAGAGGCAATTACACTCCCCCAACAACACCTCCCTTTCCAACACTTCCGTTCTACAATGACTCATACGCTACTATGAATTACACTACACGTTTGAGGAGTTTAGCGAGCCCGGAACATCCCGTCAATGTTCCGAAGAACATCACTAAAAGAATCTTCATTACGGTTTCAGTGAATCAAATTTATTGCCCGAATGCATCATGTGCCGGTCCTGATGGTAATAGGCTATCTGCAAGCTTGAGCAATATAAGCTTTCAAACACCAAATATTGACATACTTCAAGCATACTACAGGTATCGTTTAATCTTATTGTGGCACTCAAATTTCAGGGTATATTTGTTTTACTTAGAACATTTTTCATAGATTATTTTTAATGTTTAGGATAATTAAAGTTTTAGAATTGTCAAATCTATTACTGTGATTTTAAAATGTTATAAATGAATACTAGTAACTTCCAATGCATGGTAAGTTGATGATGGGAGGGGAAAGTTGATCATCATTATAGAAAGTAACAAAAGAAAATGGGAATAATGCTTACCGTCCTTTATGATTTTTTCTTTTCACTTTCTTTATCATTTTTCCATTTTTAAGCCATCATAATTAGTCATGTATTAGCATCATCTTTTACCACCACTTACTACTAAAAGATATTACTATGTGAAACCTCTTCAGATTTTTATGATAATATTTGATAACTGTAATAATTTGTTTATAACAAATATAGAAAAAAAAATCTTCATAACATTTTCCAAAAACAAATGCACCCTTGTTTTCATTTAAGTTTATCATATTCATATAAGTGATTTTGTGAATTAAACGTTCAATTTTTGTCTAAAGTTTCCATTAAGATCTACTTTCTTTCATCCTTTTAAGCCATTTCCTCCCTATCAGTTGCTTTATACACTAAATTTTGCATGATTCCAACATGTTTAAATCTAATGACAAGGTCATAAAATGAGGACTAACGCCTTTAAAGTTGATAAGATTGCCTATGTTAAAAGTTACTTTTAATCACGGAGGCTGCTTGCAATATAATAACTCTAGGGAAAAGGGATTATAATATTTCCTATTATTTTTACTAACTTTTGAGAAAATGAAATAGAATGAAAATAAATTTTGAATTTTTGGTGTATATTGATTAACTGTGGGATGTAATGATTTTTATTTTAGGCATTTGCCTGGGGTGTACAATGCAACTTTTCCAGATATACCGCCATACTTTTACAACTTCACAGGAGATGTGGGAAACAATACGTTATATCCAAGCCTAGGAACAAGGGTGAAGATGATAGATTATGGAGAAGCTGTTGAAATCATCTTCCAAGGTACAAATGTTGGAGCAGCAGAGAATCATCCAATGCATCAACATGGATATAGCTTCTACGTTGTTGGAATGGGGTGGGGAAATTTCAACAACAAGACCGATCCAGAGTCATATAACTTGATCGATCCACCAGAAGTAAATACCGTTGGACTTCCTAAAAATGGATGGACCACCATTAGATTCTTTGCTGACAATCCAGGTATGACAATCTTTCATAATGTATATTTCTTAAAAGTCTCGAGTTAGGATTTGTTTGCTTCCCACAAAAATATTCTTTTATACTTTCTTCAATATCAATTTTAACCAAACTGTATAACCATTAAATATTATCATAGTAATCTCTACCTATTGTAAACATCAATAGTTTTTGGTGTTAAGTGATGACAAATAACATCAGTAGCACCTGGCCTCATCTAATAGTAGTAACTGAAAAAGAGAGAGGGATAATAACACTGGTAAAATTGATCATCGACTACTACATTATTCACCTTTTATTATTACTTGTCACTAAAAACTACTAACAACAGTAACATCTTGAAATTACAAAAGTAATATTTTGGTAATTGTAAACTCGTAATAACAAATACAAACTCGAACCATAATTTAAATTCCGAAGTTTGGATCACTTGATAAAGTTGAAATATGAGATACGTAATTTTTTACTTTTTTTTTTTTTTTCAGGTGTGTGGTTTCAACATTGTCACCTGGATAGACACTTAAGTTGGGGGATGGATACTGTCCTTATTGTGAGAAATGGTCCTACTGAAGCAACAAGCATGCGCCATCCCCCACCACATATGCCTCCTTGCTCTTAATTCTACAAACTCAAGCTTGTGCCAATATATATCTTACTTGATAAATCACATAAATAATTGATTTAAGCTTTATAAAGAGTAATAAATGTGTGTGTTTTTATATGATGATTTAGACATTATTATTATCATCTAAATTGCTCATGTTTGCTCTTATATTACTTGTTGGTTTTTTATTCTTGCTTAGTTTTCATTTAATTATGCCATGAGAATTTTAGAATAAATTATTTGTCAACTTATTATACCCTATCATAAGTAATTGAAATAAAATAAAACATATATAAGATTTCTACTAAGTTTCTAGAGGTTTTTTTATTTATTCCTTTTTTTTCCTAATATTAAGCACTCCTCTCTATTCAATGTATGCATAATCACTTAAAAGAATAAAACTAATTGCAATGAAGAAAGTTTACCATTAGAAACCTAAGTTCGTTTTAAGATTTTTATAAGATCTCATAAGAAAAGTCAAACTATTTAAAAGATTTGCAAGAAAATTCTTACTTCGAGAGAGCAAATGCAGCAATTAGCTTGTTGCAAACATAAATTCTTACACCAAGCTCCTCATTATGAGGAGCTCCCCAAACTCAATTATTGTCTATGACATTATATCATATTAGAGACTTCTTGTAGTAAGAATTATGACAAGAATAAAGAATCTATTGGCCATAAAAGGCTTGTTCTTGACAATTCTTTTGCCATGACAAATCAAATTTCTTATAGTGCATAGTAGGATTGTCAATTCCATCACTACACAATAAAATGAAATATATCTAATAAAACTAAAACATGGCTATAAAGAAATAATACAAAATTGATATGACACCCAATATAAAAAATATAATTACAATAGAGAAATAAGTGCAAATAATTAGAAAAAAAAAAATGAGACCTTTAAAGGAAAAATAGGACGAGTAATATACAGCCTTTATTTGTGCTTATGAGAATGAGTTGAGAGAAAATATTAATGAACAGTATGAAAAGGAAGTTCTCATTAGGGTGTAACTCATGACATAATTCTGGGATGATCTATAAGTCGTAGGTGACATGAATGAAATGATGATATCATGTGTTTAGGAGGAGAGGGATGGGGTGGTGAAGGGGAGAAGTGATACTCCATATAAAAGGTAGTTTTACATGAATTATTAGAGGAAATTGGTATTAATTTACAATATCAAGTAGTTGAAAAATGTCTATGAGTATTTATATATTTATATGACTATTTCAACCTATACATTTACCATACTTGTTCTAGTTCTATAATATTCCTTGAACCCCAACGCCATTTAGCAAACTGTTAAGGTTTTGGATGTTTAACAGTGAGCATTTCATAGGTGGTAAGAACTTAGGAGCATCTACGGACGTCAGCCTCTTTCTTTGTAGGTAGCTTGTAGCATGCACTACCATTGTCTGAGTGAAGTGTTTTATGTTCATCCAAAATCGTCATAGTAACACCGAGCAAGTATCGCTTCGAGTGCGAAAGAGTTGAACAAGGAGAATTACTGATTTGAGAGCTCAATGTGTAGAGCGAAGGCGTCCACCCAAAGTATTTATGCACATTCTTTGATCATCCCAACAATTCTTACTACAACTGAGCACTATGACATTGAGAGATGTATCAAATTTTATATAAATTACACCTATAATTTATTGTATATTTTACAAATTCAGTGTCTATTTTATGCAGATACCTGATTAAACCACCTATTTTTTTAGTTATAATAGCTCGTAATTATTTGAACTAAAAGTGTTGACAATATAAAAAAAAATCAAAATTCTCAATTGCTCTCAAGAAAATCATGATGAAATAGCTGCTAAATTTATAAGAAAAAAAAAACATAAACAAACTCACACTTGAGAATCTTACCGCATGTTCACTTCACTGTAATAAGAATTCATTTACATCTTTATTTCTTATAGAATAGCTATTACAACGTTTAGTTGTATTTTGGGCCTATAATAATAATTTCATAAGAAATCCCTATTACAAAAAATACTAAATAATCATTCATTACCTAAACCTATAATAGCTTTTTAATGCTAGACTTGTTTCTTTTTCCTTAAAATATTTCCATTAAAATCAAAATCAACAAATAACAATCTTATTATAGCTCTAGTCTATTTCTAAATAAATGCTATTTCATTACTATTTGATTCCATTCAATGAAGTGAATGGATGGTTAATTCTTCAAACTTTCAACTATTTTTGAGATTGTTGAATATGATCCTATGATAGCAGATTGTATTCCTATAATTATTATGATACCACAAACAATGCCCTGCCAAGAAATGAAAATTGAAAGTCAAATGCTTAGTAATGGTATTTTTAATCAATGCAATATAATGTATAATATCATTGTAATCTTTACCTATGATGAATTTAAGTGTGTAAGTGATAATTGTTTATTACATTTGAGAGATTTGTGTATTAGTGATCTCAAGTGACTATTACATCTTAGAAAGCTTTGTTGTCTTAAATGTGATTTCATAGGTATTTCTAAGACAATTTTTCTTAAAAATTATAAAGAAGGAGATTGATTTTTTAGTTCAGTTTAACATGATTCTCACAATGTAATTTAAAATATATTATTACCATACAATCATTTAGTTTTTGTTATAAGCATCTAAGTATGAGTCTATTAGGATGTACAAATTGTTTCATTATGCAGTTATTAGGGTCTTTTGCAGAAAAAAGCTATTAGAAGTTTATTTGAATAAGATAAAAGATTTGGTATTTGTGAAAAGGATACAAAATTATAAAAAAAAAAAAAAGGAAAAGAAAAAAGAGTTATTGCCTTTAGCCAAGTTAGATGTTTGTTAGGGAATTGTTAGGTCCTTAGCTATAATTATAAATAAGTTCTTGTTGTAAAAAGTTACAATATGCAATATAATTCTTTCCTAATTTCTCCCTCTGAAGTTCACATTTTCTCACAGACTACCTTATCCCAATTAAAAGCCTTCTTTTTATTTATTATTATTTTCTAATTTTGATTTGTCATCATTTCATTTGGTGCTCCCCTTCTTAAGCTTCAACATAATTGAGTTTTTTTTTTTTTTTTCTAATTCTAAGTTTTTAGCTCGATGGAAATCTCATTCATTCAAGAGCCACCAAGATTTTATGTGTGAAATCCACCCGGAATTACATTTTTTTCAAGTTTAATTAAATTTTGGACTTCCACAAAGTTGTGAACTTTGCTAACTCCATATCATTATAATGGATGTGCGCTTGGGTGGTTATGTTGGATGAAAGGGGATCATAAATGGAGTTTTTTTTAAGTATTTTGCAGAAGATTTTAGATGCTAGTTGAATCAATCATTGCAAGTTCTACAAGAAGATTTGCAAATGCAAGAGGCCCTGAGATCAAATAATCAAATGCTTAAACTCAGAAAGTTTATTTACTCAGTTGGACACAATATAGTCATACACTATTCATCATTAGAAGAGTTAGAGAGATGTGCTTTAAAGATGTTTATATTTGTTAGTTTATGGAAAAAGTAAAAATTTAATCCTCAACATTTGTTATTTTTCTTTTTATTTCAATTTTAAATATTTAATTTTTTTACATTCAAGTCTTTAATATTTGCAAATGTTTCCGAAGGAATCCTTTTAGCAAGGGTGTTAATTTTTCCATTAAAGAATTACATACAATATGATCTAATTAGTTGAAATAAATTATTTTGACCTATTAAATCGCATAACATATCAATCTTAATGAAAAAATGAATAGCAAACTAATGGTGGACTTGTTTGTAAATGTTAATAACAAAAATAGAAAAAAAAATATTTAGGACTAAAGAAAAGTAATAAACATTAAAAACTAAATTTGTACTTTTTATTTAATTTATTGGACATAAGTTTCTTTCACAATGGACTTAATACTTTTATATTTCTTACATTATATAATTTAATGATAGTTGTAATTTTTTACTTTTTGTTGTCCTTGTCTTGAGGACAAGTTTGTTTTTTGAGTGGATTGTAATTTTTATATGATGCACAATAAAAGAAATTGTTAAAGAAAAAAATTTATGCACATTATTTATTTGATAGTTAATCACATCAAAATGGTTTTTAGAGAGTTTTTTAGTCTTTATCCAAATTAGATGTTTGTTAGATCATTGATTAAATCCTTCATAAAAATCATAAATAGATTGTCACTTTTTTTGTATAAAAAAAAAACCTTGTGAATAAAATTATTACTCAAATTAGCCTATCAAATTTAACTTTTTCTATTTTTTTTAGGACACCATATGAAATAGAGGGCTTTTTTTTCTAATTTTAAAATTGATTCATATTATAATACAAGAGAGCATCTAACAAAAATATATATAGTATCGTTTGTTTTTATAGTATTGACCCCTAAATTGAGATCTAAATGGGCCATCTAAAAGCATGTGGATATAACCCAACATTTTGGGTATGTCCTGAATGTTATTAGTTTTATCCTCATATATAATAAGATGATGAAAATGCTTTGCTTCGGATAGACAATAAAGTACATTGTAAACGTACCTGTGTGAGGGTTATCTTTCCCCTTAAGATGCTTAGAAAGCATGCACAAGGGAGAATCAATGTCTGCAAAGAGAAGGAAGTACTCTTTTGTTACTATTTATCTTAGATCAAAATAAAGTACTTAAAAAATGATTAAATAGGCTTATCAATTAAAAGTAATGGAATTATAACTTACAATTAACATTGTAAGCGATGACCCGATTAATGACAGCAACAAACCTAATATAATTATCAAAATTTATTTTTAGGATACGTATAAGATAATAAAATAAGGAAATTTGAAATCAAAATAGTGAATATATTATTATTATTATTATTTCTTTTCTATGCCATTGTTTTCGTACGTCCCAGATGACCCCAACTCCATAAGCTACACTTCTCTTAACCTATGCTGGTGCCACCAGCCCTGTTGCATCTACTCTACCTTCTCTTACTCCCAATAACATATCCAATGCCGTTACCAAAAAGCTCTCATTGGACAATTATGAACTGTACTCATCCCTTATGACATCTTTCCTCATCGTATCTATGGATCTGTACAAGTACATGGACTGTTCCACCATAGCTCCGCCATGTGAAATCGTCCTTATTGCAGATACTCCACCCATGCCAAATCAGATAGACACACATTGGCTTTAGATAAGCAATAGGTCTAAGCCTATGCTATTTAGACATTACTCAAACAACATTTCTCTGAGAACTCCATGGATCGGGAAATAGAACTAAAATAGCAGCTTTTAGCCCTCTGGTTAAACAGCAATTCCATCTTTGATTATCTTGGAGACCTTAAATCCATCTCAAATCAACTTGTTTCTATCAACAAACCTCTCAGTATGATGGAACATATCACCCGCGCCTTCTATGGTCTTCTCCACGAATATGACGCTCCGATTACTACTCTTACCCATTCACTTGTTTCTCTCACTTTCAAGTAGGTTCGAGCCAAGCTCCTAAACCAAAATGGATAAAACACCACGATGCTAGTGATGCTACTGCATCCATTCCTACTATTCTTTACACTGAGACCACTTCCTCTACCCCCAGTGGATAAGGCTGTGGTTAGGGTCAATCAAGAGCTAAGGGGGCACGATCATTATTCTACAGTACACCATAATTCTTCTCCTTGCGTACATCAGTGCCACTCAACTTCTGGTTGTAGCTCCTCTATTTAGCGACGACCTTCTCAACCAGACACTATTCCCCCCTCTACATATATTTCTTAGATCTCAACCCTATTGCCACTCATGAGATTATAGATGCACTACGATACATCACAATCACCAGACAAGCTATCATCTTTGCAGTAAATTAGTTGAGTTAATACATGCATCTTCCAAACATAAATCATTTACAAGCAACGAAACATGTTCTTCGATGTCTTCGAAGCACTTAACACTTTGTCCGCTCATCTCGCACTTCTTTGACTACCTCTATAGATGCAAACTAGGCTAAGTGTCTAAATACCCATCATTCCACTATAGGTTATGTTATCTATCATGAGTGTAACCTCATCTAAAAAGCAGCCTACTGTGTCACAAAGCTCCATTGAGATCGAATACAGAATTCTTGCCTATGTGGTTATTGAATCCACCTGGTTATGAGTTTTCATTCAGAACTCCGTTATCTTGTCATGTGATAATCTTAGAATTGTCTATTTATCAGTGAATCATGCGCAAGACGATGGCACCAAATATGTTGATATCAACTATCACTTTGTACGTGAAATGGCTGCCACTAATCAAAGTTCTTGTTCATTTTATTCCTCAGTAAGAGCTCATCGACATTAATATTTCTTGATCATTTTCCCTATCTCAGTCTAACTTGCACACCATGAGATTAAAGGGGCATATTATTGTATATTTACATATATTTATATAGTTTATCTATATAGAATTGTTTTAGTCTTTTTACCTTATGTCATTAGAATTTTATATTATCTTATACTCAATAGTACCATGTCATCACCCTCTTCTTCAGCCAAAACCCTATAGAACTTGCTCCACCGACCATAAGGTTAGCCCCTCAAAATTTCAGCACGAAAATACACCGACCAAAACTGGTGCAATCACCAAGTCATGATAGACCTGATCTAGTTTGGCAAAACCAAACTACATGTTTAATTCCCATGATTAATGAAATGATGTTTCTTCCCAAAAAAAAAATGGATACACGCGTGAAATTACTCGATAATGATAAAATGAAAAAGTTAAAAAGAATACAGAGGGCAATGGTTAATCGCTTTCCTTCTTCTCAAAATGTTTTTATATCTCTATTAAATTCTTATTGATGGGAAGAGCAAACACCAATAGTAGTACGTTAGTTTAGAAAGAACTTACCAAAAAAGGGAATAGCAAGACCCACAATTAGTGCAGAAAACACCAGAAGGGTTCGAATGATGACTGCATATAAACCTGCCCTTTGATTATCTCGGGGAATCAATTCCTCCAAACTCATTGCTATTGGAGACATCGTTATTGCAAATGTGCACCTTTGTTAAGGACATTTGAAGAAAAGAAAGCTAATAGAGATATTCTAATTTTAACTTATAGTCCTCTATCTCAAATTTTTTCTCTTCATTATTTCCATGATAAAGAAATAAAGACACAAAAATAGAACGATTTCGTGAAAAAATTACATCAAATAATCAATCTGCTAAAGGATATTTAGATAGTGGATTTATCACCTGCAAAAGGAATCAAATAATGTGCCATTATTATTTAAGAAAAAAAATTGTCAGTACTTACATATATTTGCATGTAAATAAATAGTGATAATAGAACAATGATAAAATTATTATTCATATTTTACAAAAACTGTTATATATTAAAACTCTATTTATACTTATTGCTTACGAATCATATGCTCCGTGACATGTGGACTCGGAAAATTTCTCGTTAATTAATGCTATAAAATTGATGAAATCATCAGAAACATTGTTCTAATGATTGGTCTTTTACTTCTTTTTTTCTTTTCCCTTTTTACATGAGTGGACTTCCGATTCGTCATTATTATGATATGGTTATTTTTCAACTCATAATATGCACCTGGCTAATTAAACTTCTAACTTCTATGGAACTCTGCTAATCCTCAAGCTTTAGCTAATCAAATAATTGGTTAGATAAACATATGAACCTAAAAGCCTCCTGTGCTTTACAAAATTTCATAAAGTTAGGGGGTAATAGTAATTGTTATCTAAAGTTTATTTGTTATTTTAATTTTACTTAAGAAGTTTAAAGTTATTAAATATTATACCAGAGTAAATTTTTAGTTATTAAATTTACTACTTCCATCATTTTTAAATCGATAATATGGTAAATAATCACAATTAAAGACTATAAGTATAGATAAGATAATAAATTCAATAAGTAAAAATTCAATTAAATATAACATTTAGTAATTTCAAATTATAAATTTAAAATTGAAGCCAAGTAAAAATTTAATTTTCACCTCGTCCCTAAATTTAAACTTGCAACTAGTGGTCATACACGTACCGTTGCCCAAATAGCTAGCTTTGTGGCGAAGAACTTCTTTGGCATGTTTAGTGTATACTGCGAAAGTGTTGACTCCCCGAAGATCAAATAACCCAAAACACCAACTCCCAGATACAAAGCCATACATGTGCCAAAGCTGCGAAACATACAGTAAAAGTAATGAGCCGGTTACGGTTGACCTAATAGACTTTCTTCTTTAGCAACATGTAGAAGCTCCTAAGATTTTCGGTTAAATCCAATAAAACAATGTTAGCACCTTTTTGAGAAAGTATATACAAACAAAGTACATATTTGCCATTAAATTAAACTAGGGGATATTTACAATACGTGGTGCATATACAGATGATTTATTTTCATTTATAAATACAAATAGAAGATGTATTTATGACGGAGATAGGTCAATCATAATAGCAAGTAGCTAACCATATCCTCCGTACATATGATGTTTTGTGAGTAAAATTCAACCACAGTTTGTATCAAGCAAATATACACTATCTCTATTAATAATTATCTCATTATTTAAAAACTCTAAGGACTTAAATGAATGCACGTGAAGTTGTTGCACTATATCGGAAGATAACATATTGTAATTTTTTATAATAAGGACAAATTACGGAAGATGAAGTTACTTACCAAGTCAATAGTACCAAGGAAAACTGTCTTCGATTCTCCATGGAAGTATAGATATTTGGGAACACAGCATGCCCCGAGTAACAAAAACCAAAGAGGCCAACGGCAACAGGAAGCGTACTAGGTTTCAACATTTCAGTTTCCTTGTAATGGGACTCCACCTGATCCACCAAACCAACCCAAAATAAGCATAGCACAACTCCAACTGATGCAATGACTCCCCCAGCTGAAAAACATAAAAATATACACATAGAAAATAAGAAAAAGTTAATCTGATGAACATCATAAATCATTATTTGCAGACAAAGCGAAAGGACATATGAATTGGTTACCTGATACATAGCTGAGAACGCTAATATCTTTGATCATGAGAGTAGGAAGAACAACTAGTGTGGTAATCAGTGCAAATAAATGGTGGGTGTCCAATTCCAGTCCACAAAAGCTGATATTTGCATTTGGAAACATTGAGGACAGGGTATCACTCTCCAATATGATGAAGTCTACGCAAGAAGCCTGTGCAGAACAGAAAGGACTGGGGTTATGAAATGAGCAGACATCATATCCAAGTTTTTCGATATTTGCTGTAACACCATAATCTTAAGAAGCTGTAGAAATTAGAGTTTTCAATAGATAACTGAGGGCGGAAAACAACATTAATTGTTAGCTTCTAATGAAGGTTAATAACTACAAAAAATACCGATGTACTGTTAGGAAAAATATAATTCCCTCGATCGAAAGACGAGTCATTATCCTCATTTCCATGGACATTTCTTGTGATTGTTGCCACTTTCACAAACAGTTTCAAAACTTTGATAATGACAAATGTAGAATAGAAATTCACAAAACGTTTTCCATTTGTACATTATATGCTTGCAGGGACACAGCGAGAAGCATCGAGGATTTTGAAATTATTTATAGCTTTCGTGATGGGAATCGGATAGCAAAACTACCTAGCTAGATTAGAAGAACCTAATAGAAGATACGAAGATCAGATTGATTGTCCTTGGACTTGGATTCCCGAGATTGTAAACATGCTAAGATATATTAGCTCCCTTCGGGAAAAAGATTAGAAAGAAAAGAAATTAAGATCAGTGAATGGATATATATATATAATTTCGATAGAGAAAATGGAAAGGAGGGAAAAATTTATTGGTGAAAGCATCTTTGTGGAAATTTACTATTTTATTCTTTTAATCACAACAAATTTACTCACGGTAAATGATGGCAATTAATGAATATCTATATATATGTTGGGTTTTGGTCCATTTTCATAAAAAAAAAAAATTAAATAGATGTAGGATTTTGCCTTGATGTTATAAAGCTTATTCTTGTTTGATATATAAGAATGGTCTGAAATGAAATAATATGAAATAAAATTGAATGAACTAAAATGAAATTGCGAATCACCTTCTCAAGTTTGAAATCAAAATCATATTCAAATGTGCAATATTGTATTTCAAAACCACATCTAAACGTATGAATTGAAGTAGAGATCAGAACTATAAATCCATTCCTTGTATCAAACAAAATTCTAATATTTCACTTGCCATGCATAACAATCCATATATAGATATAGCATTTATGTAAATGTTGTAATATGGTAAAAACAAAAATGGGCATTTTGTTGTAAATGACATATTTAAGTGTATTGGAAAAAAAAAAAACAAAGAAAAAGAAATACGCAACGTTAGCTGTACTTACATATAGTTCCACATATAGAATAATCTGTACAAATGAAAAGCAAAGAAAAAAAAATGGTTAGCACATCATTAGCGACTTGTATTGTTTCAGGTTTATGCTAATATATTTCTACATATTTTGTTCACTCAAATGATGCCATTGGAATGAAGACATGTTTTGAAAATTTAGAGGTTAAATTATCTGCACAGAAGTAATTGCTTAGGAGTGCAAGAAATTTTTCCCATAAATTTATAACGTTCATATTCTTATATGAACATGTAACATCGGACAAAAAACTTTTTCTTTTTCTTTTTTTTTCCAATGGCATCTAATGGCTGGAGAACATTACAATCTATTACAATAAAACTGTTAGAGGATAACCTTAAACTTTACACATGGAGAGTACACAAGATAAAACTCGAACAAAAACTACTAGGTAAACTATAAATGGTTCAATATCTTTTTCTTATGTTCTTCACACTACAAGAAAAAAAAAATGTTGAATAAACTTATAATATCATTATTACGTTATCTATTTTTTTATGATTTTAACTATTAATTATAATTATAGTAACAACGTTTTAACTTTTAAGAGGGTAAATTAAGGAAGATAAATATATTTTTCAAAGCTATTATTTAAGTGCGATAAAACTTAAAATTTCAAAAATGTGTTTTACCTTTTTATAATTATTAAAAATGTGCAACCACTTTTCCTACCATAGCTAAATCTTTCATAAGTGTTGGTAAAATGCTCGCAATTATCAACAGTTTCGAGGCTATGCTATGAAGGAGGGTATACTTTGGAAAATTTTGAAGATATGAAGTTGCGTTGTTTAGAGTTTAGGATCTCGAAATACATGGAAAATAAATCATAATATATATACCGAAATGGCGATGCGTCCGGGAGTCCCAAAAGCGGCTTGGCCGATATCCGGGTATGTCTCAAGGGCCGGTTGGCTATCCAAGCAACGACGTAAAAGTATTCCTGTGTAAAAGGATATTATTCCAAACGCAGCTAATATACATAATCCCAACCATCCTCCTTCTTTGGCTGCGTATGGTATTGAGAGAACAGCCACTCCAAATAACACATTTATACCTGTTAACGTTTAAAGCACATAGATTACGACTTAAAAATAATGAAGTTTTCCATTAACATAATGTTTGAATAGATAAAAAAACAATGAAATCGAAAGAAATGATATGAAATTCAGTTTGACGCAACACACATAACTTCGATAAATTATAGAATTTGAAGGAAATGAAAAGAAATGAGTACAAACACTTTAATTTTTTTACTTAACTTCTTTTTTTCTTTAAAATTGGAGAGAAAGAAAGAAATAGATAAAAACGGACAAAAATATGAATAATTTACTAAAAATATACTTTCTAATAATTTACAGTAAAATAAGATAGGAAAACTTTTATAGTTGTATATTTTATTCCTCTTTGTTTCCTTTTCTAATGCCAATCAAATTAAAAAAAAAAAAAAGAAGAAGAAGAAAGAAATAGATATTTTCATTCCCATCTTAAAGAGCTATATCAAGTAATGAACTTTGAGTCCAATAATTAAAGGGATTTCACTCTTTAGCCTAAGCTAATAAAGCTCAAAGAGTCAAGTTTATGAATTTAGAATAACCATAAGAGATTTAGAATGATAAATTTAGATTAAAACCTGTCAGCAGCTAGTTTGATAGTAACTTCTTTTCAATAAAGCTTGTGTATTAAAATAAGGCTTTCAATAAGCTTGAGTCCATAAGAAGCTTATGTGAGAATCGTTCATTTGTAACCATTAATCACCACCACTATTATAACCAATGAGATTAGCAACCTAAACTCTATAAATACTCAAGACACTCCCATTTGAAAAAGGAGACTTTTGCCGAATTTACTTTTTAAAAGATCAAACCAATAATTTACTAAAAAAACATATATTTGTTAGTCTAATTAAAATTACCTACTTCTCTTTCCTATTCTATTCACCCCTTGATCATCCTTTTAGACATCTCACTTCTCTTTAAGTCGCTTGTAGTACATTCATACGTAATATGCACATAATCATCACATTTGGATCCATATACCTACACTATCAAACACAATAATAAAAATTATATATATATTTTCCAAATCCACTCATTTATCTCAATTTCCACTTATTTTTATAGATTTCTCTCAAAAATTACTAAACATGGTATAAGAGTAACATTTAGTAGACTCATTCTATATTTGGAAAACCACTACCACCTCGAACTAACATATATTTATCCATATCCTTACTATTAAATAATTCACATAATATATTACTCCTAATTTATACGTGCATACCATTAAGGACGGCTTGGCGAAATGAGCACCGACGTGAACTCGGGAATTCTTGCGAAACCCTGGGTGGTGTCTCCTTTACGAAACTGGAAGGCTTTGTTGGTAAAATAGCAGAACCGGCGGATTTTTGCTGCTGCTCTTCCTCTGTTTCAACGAGGAAGGGTTTTGTGATTGAAGAAAACTCCTCCGGAACATGTCTCTGAATAAGTAGAGGTGATGTAAAAAAAGAACTGCCAGAACTGCCTAGTCTGGACAACGTGGGAGTTCCCAATATTGTTGAAATGTTTGGTGATTGTACGCTGCTGTACAAATCAATCGATTGCCTGAAACATGGACATTTTGTTAAAACATTGAAGCAAATATTGTTAATTATTTTTTAACTAGAATACTTTATAAATTTGGTACAGGGAAAGGAAAAAAAAAAAAGCTAGGATTTAGCTTCAATTATAATCTAACTTATATATGCTGCAAATTATTGTTGATTTCATGAATTATTTGGTTATTATTTAAAGTAGATTTTATAATACTTTCTTAAGAAATCAAAAGGCTCTAACATAGATTACATGTATTTTGAGGTGTAGAATGTTGACATTTAGCTCATATCCTAAATCCAAGGCTGAATTGGAATGAAGCAGAGCATGATGAGGTTATTACTTATTAGGTCGTCCGCTAGTTTGATTTTCCTATGTTTAACTGTATATTTTCTCTAATTTTAAATCTGACCAACATAAAAAATCTGTAATAAAATATATACATACAAGGCCATCTTTATTAATGAGTACTTAAAAAGAGTATTTAAGGTATCACATCTAACATCTTATTATTTTACCAATGTTATTAATTTTTTAAAATCATTTTCGCATCCCTTATTATCGTTATAAAGAAAAATAAATAAATAAAGACACAGAATTGGCCGTTGCTCTACTTCGCGTGACATTATCAGGCTTCCTCTTTATTAAAAAAAAAAAGAAAATAAAAAGAGAGGGCCAAACAATGTGGCTTGGCTGAGCAACTTTTAAAAGCTTAAGCAACTCTCCTAGTCTCAATATAGAGAACTGGACAGCAACAATGTACCGAGTTCTGATTTCTTTATCCCCTTAACAAAACTGCCTCAGAAATAATCCAAATAGAAACTATAAATTAACGTGTGATGAAATGGTTTATGAAATTTAATGCCCACCTGTAACTTTGAGGCCATGAGGGGCTGGTAATATTATGTCTATCTTCTTGATGGCTAGTGATATCAACAATTGATGAAGAGTCAGAACAATCTGAATCATTGTCTTCAGTAATTCTGCCATTTTCCTCGTCCTCTCCTTCGCTCTCAAGGTAAAAATCCCCATCCGAGCCGACGCTCTTCATTTAATCTGTCTTCTGTAATTTCACACCAAACACTAGCTCTCTCTATTACCAACAAGATTACTCTTGTTATGTTTGGAAAAAAGACAACGGTTGACTCGGAAAACAGTGTTCGAGAATATAAATCTAGAACATGCCTTGAAGATGGATTATTATTTAGTATGTACTTAAAACCTTAACGTTACGAGCAGGCCATTAAAGGGGAGGAAAGGAAACTTAGTGGCCGATTTTTATGGTACGAAGGTCATAAAATGGAAGCAAAAGCCAATTTAATTATCTTCAAATGGTAATAGCAATGCCAATCCAAGAAGTAATGCTAAATTGTGATAACCTGTAAATATAATTACCTAAAAACAGTCAATTGTATATACATGTTCATTATTAACGTTAAATTTCCTTTTAATTTGAAGTGGAATGGGAAAATTGGTGGCTCCAAATGGCATGCGGAATAAAATCAAGAAACTGTGGGGAGTCTATTTATCAATGCAAATTGACAGCTTTCCATAAATGTAGAACCCCAAAAATGTGCAGTCTTGATTTATTTGTGGCCCAAAAAGCCCAAAGGGAAACAAAGAAATCCCCAACAGGCTACATATTGTTTGGTAGTTTCTAGGGCTGGCAAAAAATAAAAAATAAAAAATAAAAACTAATTGAACCCTGAGCTAAATTTGACCAAACTAAATCAAACCGTAAATTAAGTTGAAAATTTAAAAAATTGACAATGAAAATCTAGAAAATATATATTTAAAAAAAAAGATAATTTCATGTTATTTATTTGATTTTTATCAAATAATTCACTATTTTTTATTTCATATTTTTGCTTAATAAGTGATATAAAGACCAAAATTACCTAAAAAAAAAAAACAAAACTTCCTTAAATATATTAAATAAGTATTAAAAATGGTGAATGCTACCAAAGAAATGATGATAAATTAATTTTTTTTTCTCAAATACAATTTTTAATAACTTATTGACCTATATATAAAAAAAAATTAATAACACATATAAAAACAGTTTTAAACTGTAAACCAAGCATTTTTTTTTTTTGGTTTGAAAGATTTACAAATCAAACCGTTTGTTTATGTTCAATTTAGAAAAAATAAAATAAAATAAAATAACCAAAATCAAACTATGCTCACTCCTAGTAGTTATTTCCTTGGTCTAAAGGAAAGAATTAGGACAGTCAAAATATGAGGGAAATAATTATAAGGAATTGGATAATAAAAGAATAGAATAGATCATTAACAAAGACAAAATGAAATACAATATAAAATTACCAATATACTCATGAAAAGGAAGAAGAAAAGGCAGGGAGAAAGAAAAAGGGCTCAAATAGGAAATTCAATAACTTTTCACTTTTCTTTCCTTTTCTCTTCAGTTTTTTTAAAAAAAAATTAATAAGTAATTTCCATCACATATATTTATATAAATGATAAGTAAATATCAATAGAACTTGAATACATGGCTGAATGGATAGTCATTCTTTAAAAAATTGTCATCATTACCACTACTATGTGTTCAAATTTCATTAGTACTTATCCACCATTTATATGTACATGTGACGTATAATACTAAATAAAACTTTTTTTTCAAAATTTAAGGGATGAAAAATAGTAGGGCCCATGAAATTCTTTCTTTCATTATTCATTTCTTTCCTAATTCCACCCTCTAGCCAAACAAAAAGGAAAAAGTTTTGATATTTTTTCCTCCATTTCCTTCTCCCTATTCATTTTCTTTTCTTTTCTTCATACCAAACAAAGTATAACAATGGTACTCTTTTTTATATAGATTTTGATTGTATAAAACTAATTTATATAGATAATATATTTTCAACTTTTAGATTTATGAAAACCATTATACATTACCATAAGAATATGATTTACATAAGAAATATCCAACATTGTCACTTAACCCACTCACCCACTCAAAAAAAAAAAAAAAAAAACAACGAAAGTGACCACTCTATCGACAATAACATCAATTCAAAAGTATATATCATCAATTATTGCGAAAAACATAGGAAAATCAGCACGTTATATTATAAATTTTGGGACCATTGGATCTTTCTTTGTAGGGACCATAAGAGTAATTAAAACTCCTACTCAATTATGATATATGGTGGACAAAGAGATGTAGATTAAATGGATGCACCTCTGGATGGTCTTGAAGATGCCAACCCATAATAATACAACATAGTCCTACCTTAAAGGTTACAAATCAGTGCAAAAAAAATCTTATTGGGACCATTGATGGCTATCAATATGAATACTTTATAATTATTCATTATAATTCTTCCTAATACGTTAAACAATGGTTTAAGAAAAGAAAATATAAAATAAAATAAAGAACTCTACTGCTTGATGGCTCCTGATTAGAGGAAGACATAAATGTGAAGCAATCCATTATAATGTAGATCGGAATCGCAGGCAGACGATGCTTAACGAAGGAACGTTCAGTGAGCATTGTCTCATGGTTCATAAAAGGTGTTTGAAGGTGGAAGTAAAGCGACTTTTGTTCGAAAAGCCTTATGCAAAAGGACGTATTATTAATAAAGATCAGTCAGGAGACATGCACTCAGGGTTTGTAAGAGATCGTACATCAATACGTGCCAACTTTTAATGAAGATTCTCGCCCCCTATAAAGCATAAAAAGGCACGTCTATATCTAGTAAAATCTAATCGTGCCTGCTATTTTAGGGGAGTAATTTATTTATAGGTATTAAATTTTTATTGTTAATTATTATTAATTATTTATTATTAATATGTAAATTAATAATAAAAATAAAAATAAAATTGATTCCATTAAAATTAAAACCTTTTAGGATCTCATTTATTATTTTAACGAAATCAATCTAATCTTTAATTTTACTATTCATCTAAGTATATTAAATCTCTACCATTGATTATTATTAATTCTCCATTATTAATACATAAATTAATAGTAAGATTAAAAGATAGATTAGTCTCATAAAAAATATGAATAGAATCATAGAAAATTCAATAAAATATACAAGTAGAACAAAATTCTATTTAAGAATGAAGTTTATTTATATTTATACTAAAAAACCGAAGAAAAAAAATCAATCCATTTCTTTTTTCTTTTTTTTTTAATTCATTTAAGCCCCTTAATTTTATGCTAAAATTTAATCAAGTTGTTATATATTAACACGTTAGTTAAGTTATTTTATGTTTGTATTATTGCACTTGCACCAACTAAGCCTTTTTCTTTTCCTTTTTTTTTTAGCATTTTTCTTGATGTATGATGATATACATAAAGAATTTACATGGTGTGAAATATCATGCAGGTAATTTAATAACTCACTTAAAACATAATGGACTTGATTGACTAACATATGATTTGAAAACTCAAAACGAATCAATTAAAACATAAAAGATTTGAATGGCTTTTTGATACAATTATAAAAATTTTCTAATATATTTATCCTAAACATAAACTCGTTGATTTTTAATTGAAAGGTACAATAATGTTCAAAAAATGGTACACTCGTAGGTTTGTAATCAGTTTTTTTGGTATATTGGTATAAGATTGGATATATATAGGATGGCAAGATTGTAATGGCTGCCTTAAACACAATCCTATAGTTATTAGTTCCATAAGATTTGAAACCCAATTAACTCTTAAAACCTACTTATTGCTTGTACCCAATAAAATTGATAGTTTTTAGATTATGTTGAGGGATGTTTGAATTTCTTTTTACGTTCTTCTAATATAATATATTATATTTATTAATAATGAAAACAATTATATTTAAATTGAAGTCAATATCACTTTAAAGATGCCTTTGGCAAATAAATATCAATAAAAAATTCAAATGACAACAGAAGACAAATTTAGACGATAATATGGATTTGAATTTGATATATGAGATTTAAATGACTACTTCACCGACTTTTAACCTAGAATATATAATGAGCCATATGTTAGGTTGACTTTTTTTTTATTTCTATAAAAATTTTATTAAATTTAAGTACACCTATTAATGGCATTTAAGGTTAAGCATAGCACTAGGACATATTGAACTCTACATAATTAAATAGGGTATAAGGTGAGTATTGTATGTTATAAGTAGGTTTTGCTATCAATTTTTTAGAATTTGCACTTAAAGGGTAAGTAATAGGGTATGAATTCATAGCCACTGTAGAACACGCATGTTTCTTGTACTACGTATATTACAGTTTTTTATGTTATAAAGTACGTTATCAAATATTGATAATAAATAAAACTTTGACAAATAAAAAAAATCCAACAAATCTAGCTTACTTATAACTTAATTTTTTGGACCTTCTTTTGTAATTATTTCTTTATCTTTGGCAATATGAAATATTGAATGCTCTATACGAAAGCTTGTTGAGGTCATGAACATATAAGAGATTGAAAGAAAAGGAAAAAAAAAAGGCGAGTTCAATTCATTTCGACCTTTGATTCGATTTCTTTACAATTATTGGTTGTTCCGTCATTTTTTACCAAGTGCCGACAGCAAAAAATAATCAGAGATGTAAGCGGAATAATCTGCCCAACATGTACGGTCAATTACATGAACCATATATATATGAAGTCTAATTTCCTAAAGAGACTGATGATGTTGAAATGTCAAATTGAATAGAAATGGATCCTAATCATTGAACTTTCAATCACTAGTAAAAAAGAAAAATCAAATTATTGAAATATTAAAATCATGTACCGAGAAATATTACATTTTCACCAAAAATTCTATAGAAAAAGGGAAAAAAGAAGTATAAACACCTGCAGCAAAACAAGACACTTAATAGGGGAACCTATTATATAAAATAAAATACAAAATAAAATTTTCACTTTTACGATTTGTATATTACTTTTAAAGGATAGAAATTTTTTATATAAATTATCCAATTTATGATTTGTATGGTGCTTTTAAAGAATAGAAATTTTTTACATAAACCACCCAACCTATACATTATGTATGTTATATAATCTTAGATCTATAGGACTCATGATGTTTTCATATAAATTCAACAAATCTAAGAATGTAAAATACTCATTTTATATAAACTAGGTTTTTTAAGAACGAAACCTTAAAAGACAGAACCTCTGAACCATAAAACTTTATGAAGCTGATTCAAACAAATAAATATTAATCATATATACGATGAGAGTTGGGACATCCTCCAAGTTGGTTCAAACAATTACATATTAATCATTTGTGTTTAGATTTTCCTCGATCTCAGTTGCACTCACTCACATTATTGTCCCTTTTTTTTCAGTATTTGTATGATTGTACTTATAGTACAACTTTATTCATTTCATTATTTCTGGAGGAGCCCCACGCAAGGCATTATTATTATTATTATTTTCTTTTTCAGATCTACATGGATCTTCAATTCGTTGAACGGTACATGACCAAGAAATAAAATGAAAGGAAGCTCCAAAGCAGTGTCATCATAAAAATTATTCGTTCTTTAGTTGACAGCTCGGCGTTATGTGTTGTGTCAACGTCTAAAGGACTCTCTGAAAATGCCACTTCACTTCAAGAGACAAATGGGAAACCTTCCCATATTTCATTTTAATGGAAATTTCAATGGAAAGATCTACTTCGTGGCGTTTCATTCTTTTAGATAAAAAACCATAAGTAGTTTGTGCGTACACCCTTTTTATATTTGTCTTATATGTATTTGAATTAAAATCTTAAATCTAAAAAAAGAAAATTTTCTTTGGATATTTACATTTCTATTTTACCCTTACTTTCATGGGATTCTTTATAGGGTACATTGGAAAAAAAAAACTCTCTTTATCTTTACTTTCTGTGTAAATAGCCCCTCGTTCTTTGGAAATGTGTGAAAAGACCCATGTTTTTCTAAAAGCGGCCATTCGTTAAAGAAATTTCATTTTTCCATTGATTTATGGGTTTATAGGACATTAAAAAACCCTTTTTACCCTTTTTTTTTTCTTCTTAAAAAAGGGTGGAAAAAAAATCACCGCTCTTTTTCTTCATCCAAAAGCTTACAACATTTTTCATTCTCTATATTATTGATGGAAGAAGATAAATAAACATATGCTCAAATAGTTTGCTTAGTTTTGTTAAACGAATAGAAATCATTAAAGGTGAATGAATCTTCGAAGCAAAACAATTTTCAATCTTTCTTTCTCATTCAATGCATGTTTATGTTTTTCCAAATCCAAGTTGCTATTTTGGGGAGATGAATTCTAACAAAACTTAGTTACAACTTAAAGAAATCGTCAGTAGCAAAGTTAATTTTCAATTTTTACTAAATAGCACAAAAAAATTGTAAAAAAAAAAGAAGGAAATAATCCCAAGCAAACTATCAAGAGCAGCAAAATTTTCCAAGAATGCAAATGATTATCAGATAACTTATTTTATCCCGAATTTCAACAGTCGCAGGAGAAATGCTTTGTAATTTTAGGAAAGGGAAAAAGACTATACGAAATTAAATTTATACATCTTATAAAGGTTGCATGTTTAGGAACAATTAAATAATCAACTCGATCAAAACATTTTTTTTTTTGTTCGTGTATGCTGAATAAAAAAAAAAACTCAAATGAGAATCCACAACAATTTGTCCACTACATGTTTAGAATGAATGTATCTTATTGCCTTGGAGTTTACTTGGTACCACCTTCCTCAGTCCATCATCCCAATTACATATCCTTTAAAATATCCTTTATTCCATCTGTAAAAAGAATTCTTTCCATCTCGCCAGCTAGAAAGTCCACCAGATCATCCAAAAAAGTGAATTCCTATTCCTATGTTCAATGAATGAGATGTTGGCATTCTAGTCAGGTTCTCAGATTGTCTCATTGTTTTTGGAGGATAGTGTTGTTTTTTATATTTTAAGGAAGAACAAAGGGGTAAAATAAGTAATTTCAAGCCCATGGAACCCACACTTGTGTAGATTAACAGGAAAAAATAAATATTCCTAACAGTGCACATTTTTGGAAGAATAGGAGGTACTTCTGTACTTTTTTAAAGAAAAGGGGGCTCTTCACATATAGAGTGAAGATAAGAGGAGGTTTTTACAAATTATCATTCTTTTTCATTTTAGTTTTCTAAAGGAAAAATAGTAAAGTGAGGTTTTAAAATATATTTTTGAAAATTTTAGGGATTTAGATGCTCAATTTAAACAATGTAAAATTAAAATATACATAATATAAATATATTTTTATAATTTCCTTTTAACTATATCATTGTCCAAGATAAAATATCTATCTCCATTGTAGCTTTAACATGAGTCACATAGATATCTTAAGAAAAATTTACTTTGAAATTTTATTAAATTCGTAGGAATAGTAACTACCATTCCCTAAATCTGAACAGAAAATGTAATTCTAAATGATGAAAAAAAAATCCATTTGTTAAAATATACAACTTGCAATAATGAGTGATGGGCACAAAACAATAAGAACGTGAAACGTTCGTATTGTTTTGAAAACCTATCATGACTCTGGATTGAACTTTACATGGACTCTATTTCTATTAGTTTTTGTTGATGGTGGAAATTTGTCTAGATAGATTTGTAGGCTTTAGGTAACTTGCAACAATAGCAAATGACTAAAATGGGCATTGGGGTTTAGTCAAGCATAGTCACTCCAATACTTAAGTCAATCATAGATTTGAGAGTAAAAGTAAGTTAAAGCGTATGAAAGTGTAGAAGTTGAGACTTGGTACAAGATGCTTAATGTTGGTATTTATATGAAAACTATTGTGTCTTGTTAGCTAACAACCTATACCTAAGATGTGACATTCTGACAAAGCAGGACATAATTAACATAAATGCTCCATCATGTAAACATCCCTTCTCATTTAATGCTTTGCTGTGAAAACATTTCTCTCACTTAATGAATTGTAGGCGCTTGTGGACTTTAGGCATGAAGCTCTCCAATGCTAAGTCCAAAGGGCAAGGCTCCCACTTCATAAGCAACTTGATTCCAATGTGTTAGGCCGGCAACTTGATTCCAATGTATTAAGTTGTAAGGCTTGACCATGTTAAGCCATAAAGTCCACATCCAAAATTAGCCATCAATACCTTTCATACATTAGTAATCATGTCAAATGGCATATCACTTCTATGTTGAATCTTGTAAATATCAATCAATTTACACGTAAAAGAAAAGAATAGAGATGATAAAATTTATTCAAGAC
This sequence comes from Laguncularia racemosa, assembly GCA_037954665.1. NCBI lineage: Eukaryota > Viridiplantae > Streptophyta > Magnoliopsida > Myrtales > Combretaceae > Laguncularia > Laguncularia racemosa. The sequence continues at coordinate 19,264 of JBBMOL010000013.1, read as the reverse complement.
ATTTTTTATATTAGTGATTTGAATTTGTAGGTTCAAACTCCCAAATACTCAACGAAAAGAGGTTAGGTTGATTATTATAAAAATTGAAGTGTGATTTTCCCAATTATCCTCCTTTCAAATCAATTATCAAAATCACTTGATCATTAGATTATAGTGCAAAAGTCATATATACTTGGATACATGAATTCAACACAAATAACAAACGAGTACAATAAATAAAAAGAGTAAGAGAGAAAGAGAAGTTGAGTCCAAATATGTAGAGGTTCTACCCTATGTGTTAATCTACTTTTCCAAAACTATTAGTTCAACTACTAGAAATCCAATAAGTATCAATTTTAAGAATGATTACAGGATGCCTCTTATAACACATAAGTATACTCTTACAATCACAAGTAGAAGTATCCCTTAGTTACTACTTCCATCGTTCTTTTATACAATTCTCCATGCCTCTTCCTAATCTAACCATTAAGCCACTTTTTGCATACAATTCTCCTTATTTCTCATGCTTGCAGCTAAAGTCAAAAACTTTATTTACAACTCAAATTGTACTATAAAATTTTTTACTAGAGCACTCACTTTTTGAAAGACAACCCCACAAAAACAAGATAACTTAATTGAAAACTCCACACACAACCACATGAGCTATAACTAACTTATTTCAAAAACCCAAACTATCTCAATCATCCTTTGTCTTCATCTAGATCTTCAACTTATATACAAAGATTGAACTATCCAACAAGTTCCTTTAGTTTAATGGATAGAAAATTGTTCTTCGAATTTTTGGAAAATTATTTTAATGTTGATTTCAATTTTTCAAAAACAACACAAATCTAACAACCAAAATATTTTGAATTGATTTGATAAAAGGTTATTGCTCTTTTCTAAAACATTTTGGTTAAAGATTTTGATTAATATATCCTATACAAGATTAGAAAAAGATGTGATTTAGAGAAAGCAACTACAATTGGATTTGATTACATTTAGACTTCCTAGATAAAAGCTTCTAAGCAAAACAATATAGAATCAGCCAAAAGAACCTTCCGTAGAAACTTTCAACGCCTAGAAGACTTTGAAAATGCGTTTCATTTAAACTTCTCAACAATTGGCATTTGAAACTAATTTATGTTAAGAAAATATGCATGCCGGATGTAACTTGAGATAGTCTAGCTTAAATAGTGAGGTTCAACTATAATTTTAAGATTACCTATAACTAAGATAGAATATTCAAACCACAACTTTAAAGGGAGAACTTTTAAAAAACTCCTCTTGGGTTTTGTAAGAAATATTCTTTTTTAATTTTCTTGATAAAAACTCAAAAAAAATGAGAAATTCCTATAACCAATTAAATAAGAAGAGATAACCTAACAGTTATATTAGTAGAGTCTTTTACCATGAATCTATCAAATTTTCTTCACTTCTTGCATTGACATTTAATATGCACTTCAAAAACACAATATACTTTATCAAAAACTAAGATGCTAACAAGCATTATCGAATTAGTTGTAATACTGTATACTTGAAATCTATACCTTAAATTTCTTTATGATTTTCTATAATACACTAAAATGTAGCAAATTGGGCAAAATGAGAAAAAGAAAAGAAAAGAAATATATAGAACCATTTGAAATGATATGTCATGTAGAGTGCTTGTTGATAGGTCAGAGTAATGAAAATCAATAGGTTATTCATCATTTTCAAAAACCTATTTCAATTAATCACAAAAATTTCAAACGCAAGACTCTTATTTGTTCATATATATCTACTATTAAATAAAACTATGGCATATTTATCATAATTAAACCTTTCTAAATTCAAAAAGTTGTGAATATACCATGAAGCCATACTTCTCCATGGGCATATAGTCCATGTTTAAGCATCTTCCATTTTCTTCTTTGTAGTTAAGGCTTTTTCCATGTTCCCAATTTAGAAGCTGCCCATTATTGTAATAGAGATAGAAATTAAACCCTTAAACTTCTTATATAGATATAGAAGTTAATTTTTAGTTCTCTTTTATCTTTTCTAAATAAGACTATCTAGTTAAGGACAATAAAAACTCTCTTGAATTTCATAACCGGCATAGTAGATAAAATTTTAGTAGTCTAATACTCCTAGAACATCTAATTTCTTCCTAACCCTTATCTCTTGAGCTTATAATGGTTATTGCAGTAATAAGGTTTGAAGCAAAGGGTTAGATTAGCGACCCTATTACCGCAACAACCTTTTTGCAGTGAGTTTTGGGATTTCTAGACCAAATTTTACTCATTGCAATATTTTATTATTATTATTATGTTGTTGTTGTAATTTGAGCTAAGATTGAGAAAACATATGCTGGACTAAACTATATTGACTGTCCAACCCTAAAATTTGCTTTCTTTTCCATTCCTATTGCAATTAGATTTATCATTCATCAATATCAAAATATAACTTCTTCCTGATGAAAAATTAATTATATGATACAAGCCACGTATATAGACATATGCTATGCAAGTACCATTTATATTTGAACATAGAGGTAAAGAGTAATTTCTAAAATTATATTACCAAGTGAATCACCCAGAGAATATATATACTTACATATATACTCATCCTGGCGGAGCAACGAAAAGAAAAAATACACAAAAATTGGGCATCTGCACTGCTTCACACTAAGCCAAGCCTTTTGATCTTCTTTATCCCTTGCAGATGAACGAGTAAAAACCCAAAAAAGAAAAGAGGGAGTGGTGGGGGGAGGAGAAACCGTCAGCACAGTTTATTTATTACTTTATTAGAGGAAGGAGTCAAAACAGTAGTTTACCTAAGACGAGCTCCTTCAATAGCAAATTAATAAACCGAAATATATGTATGTGTGTATCTATGCATCAATACATACCGATGAACTCAGAAGGAAAGTCATGTATTGCTGATGCAGCATCATCAAGATTCTCAACATCAAAGCATAGAGTCATGGAGAGGTCATTCCAAGATCATCAGTACAGTGAAAATCTATGTACTTACCTAAGCTTACCGTGATATCATCATGTGTGAATCTTGATAATGCTGCACCTGCAATTCATGACTGTTTATGTACTAAAATCAGCAAACCCCCAATCTAAAAATCGAAGCTTAGATTCCATGAGCAGCTAAAATCACGAATGATCCGGTATTGGAATGCTTATATGTATTGTAAAGATAAATATAAGATAGGTATCTTGTAAAAGAGAATCCTAACTACAGGAGCATAAAGCATCAATTGTTATAGATCTAGGAATCAGATTAAATTGCCAAGTGCCACCATCATCGCGATATTTTTTACGAAACATGGTAGCGATTGAACCGAAATTTTGAGGATTGGGAGAGCAAGAAGGAAAAAAGAAATAAGGGTATTTCATGAAAACTAGGGGAAAATCAAAAGGGGAAAAACCTAATTGACAAGATTACTTGAGCATGAGAAAAAGGGAAGGCATAATATTGACTTCTACGTCCAAGTGAAATAGGACAATGAGTGGATGCAAACCATATGGGGTGGAGCTTTCTATTTATAGTAGAAGGCTGATCTGTCAGTCTTCATCAAATGTATATTGTTGTTAGTTTTGCGCTCTGAAATTATTCTTAGTGTCATGTCACATGCAATTACTAGAGAAAGTTGCAATTTATCTAATGATGGAGATTTTAAAGAAAAAAGTTAAAAAAGAAAAAAGAAAATTTAACAAAAAAAAATAGTTTATAAATTATCTAATAATTTGTATTGAAGTACTTTTTTGAAATCACCAACATATAACTTGCCTCAATATTATCTCCCCTATCATTCTTTAAGGGTATCATTAGATTCGGGAAGAGAGCCATCGTACTACCTATGGAAAAATCTAACTCTTAGAGTTAAAAATTAGTTACGTTGCGCTATATAGATCACTAGTGTTGTCCAAAGCTGTGTGTGGTCACCACTCGTGTCCGGTGGGGACGAAAGCGTAACCATACGGCCGGATGAGTCCATTTATACCTTATTTAATCGATAATAAAATTAGTCATAAGATAATTGTCAATTATTATTATAATTATAATACAGCTTATATTATATATAAGAATTTTATTAAACAAGCCACTTGCGACATATTTTAAAAGAGAACACTTAAATTCCTTTAGGAAATAGAAGGTACTCGTTGCACTTAGTAGAAAAAAAAAAAAAAAAACTTTTTACTCTTTTATTGTTGGCATATATATTTTGAAATTTAACTGTCAATTCATCTCCAGCAAAAAAAAAACAAAACAAAACAAAAAAAGTTAATTCATCAAAAAATTAAAATTAATATATGAAACTTGTATAAAAAAATATTTAAATATAAAATTACAAATAGAGAAAAAAACATAATAAATAAAAATAAGTATTTTACGATTTCATTTTATGATGGACTTAGCAAAATACTTTCATAAGACATTCTATAATACACATGCATTTTCAACATATGAATCATTAAAAAAATGTCAATATATCAAATAATACAATTGTTATTATGTATTAACGCTTCATACATAAGACTAAAGTATTTATAGTAGTGATAATATAATTATTTTTTGGTGTACTGCTAATCAAGGTTGTCAAATTTGCAATTTTACGTAGAATTACCAAAGGATCCGTAAAATCGAAATATAGAAACGTAAGTTCTTACAACTTTTGTAAAATAACTCTCAAATATTATAAGTTTATTTACAACAATCATAAAAAATTAGAATGGATAATAGAAATAAAGAAGTTAAGTATACATTTTGATCATATATTGCAATACAAATCATAATATAGATAATCAAGCATAAATTGTAAACTCATGTACAATACAAATAATTAACCATAGAGATAATCAACCATAAGTCCCAATAAAAGTTATAAATTCATAATACAAAATAACAACTAAAACAAATCATCAATTGCCCCATCATCATCACAATTGCCACCATCTCTCCCATCAACATCACCATCATTATCTGCATCTTCATCATCAATGTCAACATCATTATGAGGGGTACTACCACCAATGATTTTCATATATTCTAAGTCCAAATCTTTTGAAGTTCCCATTTGTATTTTAGCTTCAATAGCATCAATATCATAAATTAATCTCTAAATCATCTCCAAATTTACATAGGTACCAATTTCCTCTACATCATCATCTTTATCTTTTTCTTCACCCCTTGCACTTGAAAGAATATTCAACACACCCTCATCCTCATTTGATGAGTTAAACATATTTTCTTCCTCAACCATTCATTCATCATCAAATAAGAGATCTTCAATGATGAATCTAGAAGTGCCATCAATATATCTTCCGTTCCTATTTCTTAATTTCAAGTTATGCAATATAAATACTAAATTATTCATCTTTTGTTAATACAACCTATTCTTCTTTTTCATATGAACCTGAAAATTAATAAGGTTATATATAAAATTGATAATCTTAATGATATATAAAATCAAATAAAAGAACTATTTGTTCGATACCATTTCAAATGCACTCTAAATACGCTCATAACCTGAAGAATTGGAAGTCAAATTTAGAACATGAATAGCAAACTTTTATAACTTTAGGCATTCATCTTAATATGAATTCTACCATTTACTTGGAGTTTTTTGTCTCTTTCTAACCTTACAACTTCAATACCAAATAATCCTTTGGCATCCTTAAATCTTTCAAGTTATATACCAATCTTACACCTTTTAACTGGATTAGAAACCATAGCTTTATGCAATGGTATAATCCAATTTTAACATCCGTATCAACTTTAAAATTAAGACTATAACGGTAATAGAAATTCAAATAATAAGATGTAACATGCAATGTTCTATAAAGTTAAAGGTCCCATCTCTTGTCAATAATCTTGAAGATAGGTCTATAACTACATCAAATAAATATGATATCAATTTACAAATGAAATTTTAAAATGAACACTAAAGCAAAGTATTTAGCTAATAAGTTGAAATATTACCTTTTCTTTACATTATTGAAATTTGCTTTAATTTTCTCCTTGGCATAATCCATTTCCAAGTAAATGAAACCAATTGCTAAATTCGCTTTCCATTACTTGTGCTCAAATACTTACATGATTTCCAATGACTAGAAGTGAACATCGTCATCAGTTTACCTTTTAACTTACTAAAACAACCTAATGTTAAATAAGAAGTGGCAAAACGAGTTGCACCAAGCCTAATCAAGTCCCTCCCTTTAGTGTATCTCCTTAGGATTGAGATAAGTACAGTCCTTAAATAAATATATGCAATAATTTGCCTCCCTTTTGCAATTGTTCCATGATGGATCTTTAAATTCTTTTCAAAGCTCTTTAAGATCAAATCAATGCAATGTGCTACACAAGGTATCCAATATAAAGATTTTCTTTTCTCTATCAATTTTTCCCCTACTACTTTATAATTTGCAGCATTATCTGTGATTACTTGTACAACATTCTCCTCCCCAACCTTCTCCACAATATCATCTAATATGGAAAAAACTTTATTAGTTGTCTTAGATATACAAAAAGCATCTATAAACGATAAAAAAAAAATTCCTTTAGGGTTATTCACTAAGAAATTGCATATAGAATGCCTTTTTTCTATTAGTCCATGCATTCGACATAATGGAGAAACCTTTTTTTTCCCATTTAGCTTTGTAGTCTTTGAGTAATTCCATTGTTTAAGCTACTTATTCTTCAAACAAGTCACCCTTAGCTCATGATAGGAAGGAGGTTTAAGCCCACAACTATATCAGCCAACCACCTTGAGCATCTTGGTAAACTCTGGATCTATTACACAATTAAATGGAATCGCACCGATGTAGAAAAACGAAGCAATTTGTTAGCAACATTCCTCTCTCAGTTCTTTTTTCATGAATTAGTTAATTGTTCCTTGGTTCTCCTCGTGTTCCACTTCCACCATTTTTTTTTAGAAAGAAATCCATGAAATTCTTTTCTTTTTTCTATAAGGATGTTTGCTCTACATCATCATCATCATAATCATCAAAATCTTCAATCCCATGAATTTGCTTTCTTTCTTTTTTTTTTTTTTGATATTTTTGCTACTTTCAGCAAAATTGTTAACATTTCATTTTTTACATTATCTGAGACATTGGTACATGGTTTTACATCTTTACATGTATAACCCAAGTGATTCTTGAATTTGTAAGTGCCTCCACTAACAATTTTGTTACAATACTTGCATTTTACATTTTCCCCCATTATTATCTACACCAATTCTATGCTCCCAACCAACATCAGATCTATTTCTAGGGGCATTTTTTTCCTTTTAGAGCTCTTCATAGATGATTTAGAATATGATATTCAACTATACACAACACAACCCAATCACTACTCAAGAGTCAAGTCCTTATGAAGATATGAAAGAAAGGCAAAGTTAGGAATTTAGGCCTTATCTACAATATAAAAAATATAACTTTTAAATACCAAACATAAGCTAAATGGACCATCTTAACAAATTAGTTCACTACTAGGTAAATGGACCATCTCATCTCAAAGTTGCATTCAACACCATATCAATAAGCTTCAACCTTTAAATAAGATAATTATGGTGCTAGACTGCTAGTCATAACTCATAACAAATGATAGTATAGAAGAAATCCTCTACTTATCATATTCTATCCAATCCTACAGTTACATTTAGTTGGCTATTACACTTACATGGATGGATGTTTGCTAATTGCTTCTAGTTTCTACAACTACAAGGATGTGGTGTCCCTATCCTCTCTATTGTTTCATACTTTTGAACATGATAATGGGCAATATAACATACATCTTTAAACACTAAAGGTAAACACAATATAACTAGAAAGTTAATTTAAAAAAATATATATATTGCTAAAGTTGTAAAGCACAAATGCAAAATGACAAGCATGAAGCAAAGCAAGAGCAATTGCAACCCATTACTCAACCATATCTTAAGGCTTAATGCAACAGCTAATGTAGCAAGTAGCAACACGTTGTAGCAAAGCAGCAGGAAGCACTTGAACAAACTGGATCACAAATCATGATCAACTGTCAAGTGTCAATGGCAATGCAACAAGCACAAAGATGGAAAGACACCACACTAGTACCATTGTAGCAAAGTAGCATATGAAGTTACAAAAGTAAAGCCAGCGTGAAAGAGAAAAAAGAGACTAACTCACTAATAGACTATACTACTACAAAGTAAAAGAAAAGAGATAGAAAGGGATCAAGATTCAAGATCAACTCACCTCACTGTAGGTCCGTCCATAGCAACCAAGCACGTAGCGCAATAGTAGTGACCGTGCAACAATAGCACACTCACACTTCAACACAACAGAGCAAGTAGTAAGTAGTGTGTGTACCAATCCTTCTCCTTCATAAGTTTTAACAAGCTAGTAGTAGCAACACATAAAGATAGAACATAAAACAGTGAAAGAGAAGAAGTAGAAAACTAGAAACCTTAAGCCCAATTGAGATTTCTAAGTTTTAAACTTTGTTTCTCTTTTGTTTTTCTTACATATTATTGGCTTAAAGGAGTGTGTGGGCTGGCTCAACTTGAGAAAAAAGTAGAAAGCCCATTTAGTTTTTACCTTACATCAAACAGAAGCAAATTCAGTGGAAATGTTATTGCACATGCAATTAAAATGATTTTATTGACTTAAGTTGTGATTCCACCACAATTTTGAACCAAACAAAGTTTGTAAATGAGTTAACCAGGGAGAGCAAAATAGAAATGTAAAATCGCATGATTTCATGTTTTGACTCGCGATTTAACAACATTGCTACTAATACATAAATAGCATATTAGGATAATTCATTTAGTTAACGTCAATTATTTAATAAGTGAAATTTGATAATATTAATTATTGAGTGAGAGATGAGAGACAAGATGACTTATATTTGTAAGGTTATTTATCTAAGCATCATGTCAAAATTTGCTTTTTAAAATTTACATGTAACATGTATTTTAATAATTCTTTTCAAAATAAGATGATAAGCCTTTTTTTTTTTTTGCTTCCTTTAGAAGAAAAGACTCAATGATATATAATTATTAATAGAATATTAATATAAATAAATAATATAAAACATAAATAATAATTATTTTAAAAATATATCACATATATCAATCAATAAACCTTTTTTCTCCTTCCAGATCTATTCCTGTTACCAATCTAGACCACCTTACTCTAATAAATCACTTTATTATATATTTAGCACATATGAAAACATACCTGTATAAGAGTTCCAGTTATATATATATATATATATATATGGACTTTTTACTTTTCCCTACCAATCAATTGAAGCGAAGAGAGATACGAATAATGGACCGTCCCATCGACGTTCTGTGTCCACATCAACTTTTTTCCTTTCTAGAGTTATGGGACTTGGTCAAGACCAGAAAAATATGAAAAGACGATTCTGAATATATATAACACCTCGTAGGTTCCACATGATCAGATGAATACCAAAAAGGTTATTATAATGTAGTTTCTAAATCTAAGTTTTCAGTAAGGTTTTAGGAAATGAAGTATGAAGTCTTTACCCATTTTGATATCTGTATTATTTTATGGGTTTCTCAATTCTAAAATCTGCATTATTATATTACTTACAAAACGCTACTTAACCCTCTTGATTTTGCTTATTATACACTTTGGTAGTGCATTTTGGCTTTTCTTTTTAATTAAGAAATCTGAATCGAAAATTTTTCCTTTTTAAGAAATGTTAAAAATAACAAAATGATTAAAAATATATTAATTTCAAAAATCATTAAAAAATTCTAAAACCTATGCGTAAATCCTATGGTCTTGTAAGGAGGTCGGACAGTGGCGGATTTTAGACTTCTTGTTGGGACGAATTGTCAAGAATTTGCTGAGTATATGTTTGGTATAGTTGGAATTAATCTCTCGACTGCTAGATTATATAGATTTTATAAAATACGGATTTTGTAATAATTCTAGAAAAATAAATTCTAGTTATAAATTTTCCAAACGTATTATACAAAATAAGAATTCGTAACTTACCTCACTCTATATCAATTATTTCCTCGATAGGAGGCCAAAATCGCTGCCATCATGGGACCATGCTAGGAAATAGTTCGTGGGTATTGAGATTTGGCCCTGCTCATGGTCAACAGTATTATCCTATAATATCTATGCATTAGATGTATGTATGTATGTGTGTGTCTATGTGCACATATGTATATGCATAGAAAAAAATTTTACTGACCATTATTTTTGTTTTGTTTAAAACTAATTTTATTATTGTAGGCAGTCTATAGTACAATTATTTAAGCTAAAATTAATAAGCAATACTTTTGTCATGTTTTCTTAAAATAGATACACAGATCATTTTAGAAAGAACATTATAATTAAAGTTATAGCACTAACGTATTACATAAACTTTGTTTGGGGGCTTATACCTTTGGGCTTTAGCTTGATGTTAATATTTATGAAACTTTATGTGCATAGACCCGATCACTAAGACACGACAGGATGAGTGTGGTTGGGCTGGGATCGGTCGAACCAAAGCTTGTTTTTCATCCGGCCCAAGCTCACTGTGTTTAGAACTAGTAGCTTCTAATGAAACCCATCCAAGGCATGCCTACTTGAGTCAAAGGTTGTATTTGCATTAAAGTATCAACTTTTGTTGTTATTACTTACATTTATATATATTATATTTCTTAAGACAGTTCATAAAATTAACACTCGAAATATTGCTTGAGATCTTGCCACAATGGATTGCCACCTTACGCTTAACAATGAGTTTTCTTTTTTTTTTTTCTTTTTCCAAAAGGCAGAACTTTATGCATTTGAAAACATCAAGAACAGTTGAAACTTCAAAATTCTACTATCATGATTGACTAAAATAAGAATTAAAAATATATATATGGGGAATCCCTTGAACAAAAGCACATCTTTTTACCATCTTGGTTGCCATCCAACCAGTGCACGTATTGGTAATTTCTATTTTAACAAAGATTGTGTACATAATTATAGAAAACATGTATTTATAAATATAAATGAAAAAAAAAATTATAGAAAAAAATTCTAAAGAAAACACTAATATGATTAATTTTAAAGTGCTTAAAAAGCACCATAAGAATTGTATCCCATTCTTGTCTAATTTTGTCATTGGCTTCATGACATCATCCATGAAATAAAAAAAGAATCCAAAAACATGTCAATGAATGACTTTTTTTTTTTCTTGTATAGTATTCATAAATAAACAATCTCTTCTCCAACATATTGAAAAAATGAACTATAATTTTTCTTCTTTGTATTGAAATGTGATAATATACACATAATACAGAGTAGCTGTTCCTATTCAGAATTTTACATATGCCACCAATGGATAAGTTTTAATTTTTTAGGTAATTGCAAATACTATTAACTAAGTAAATTTACCAAAACAACCTTAAAATATATATTTTACATAGCTAAGGTAATACATATAAAATACCAAAAGCAGTGAAGAATTTTTTTTTTGCTTAAATAATATAGATAAATAAATAAATAAAAATAATTTTGATATACTTCAGAGTAGGGTTGTTAGACGAATTAAAGCTTATTCAATTTATCACAATAAAAATATAATTGCTTATATGTCAAACCAACGATCCCCTTAAATATTTGAAACTTAATAACAAAACCATCAATTGAAGATCAACTCCAACTACCATTTTCAAGAAGCCACACAACTAGCAATTTTCAATACTTCCTTTCGTATTTATTACATATAAAGGATTTACATGGTATAATGATATAAATATTGAAGATTTAAGTGACTCATTGAAAATGTAATTAACTTAATTAAATTTTAATATAAATAAAAACAATGTATAAATAACTTACTTAAATAATCGAGTTAGTTAATCGTTGGTGAAAATTTAGAAGTCTTGCAATAATACTTTTCCCACCATTATTAGTTAGTAAATTGATGAAAATAGTAATGTTGAAACCTTAATCTATGAATACCTAATTTGAGAAAGAGGGTTGAGTAACATAATTGGAAAATTCCCTAGGAGTTTCATGGTAGTAGGCGGGGCCATTCGTTAATAATGCCGTCGTGTGCCTTTAACTTCCTAGGCGTTTATTGCCGGTGGGATTTTCTTAGCTGTAGAGTCCCCAAGATTTTGTAGGTGAATAATGCTCGTACGAGACGGGATGCCTCCTAGGTAGGTAAGGCGATGTTGGCGTAAACGGGTAAGCCACTGCCTGCACGTGGACCAATCAATATCTGCCATATGTGTTGTGCACAGGTTTACTCACATGTATATATTCACCTACATTATTTTCTACTTTTTCCAGCTGTCCTCTTTATGCTTAGCTGACACTTGGCAGATGATAGACTTGGGGACCATTTTATATGCTATCCTTTATGACGAAGAAATTTTTATTTTATCTTATTAAAATATATTATGTATAAAATTCAATTTAAAAATAAAAATATATAGAAAAAACTAAAAAACTAATTACACATTTTAACAGATTGATATAAAGTATTCTTTTTATAATAAATTTTCTTCCTCCTATATAGATATAGCTATATAGTTTTATGATAATTGATATTTATATATCATACTATACTTATCAATTTTCATTATCTAATTAAATTAAAATTTAGGTATAATCAGTGGTTGTAGGTTAATTCATTAATGGCACGTGTTAAAAATATAGTATTACTATCATATTTTCTTTACCTTCAAAAATATATGTGGTAATAAATAACTAAAACCTGTAATTTTGTCTCAAATAAAATTATTTACATTTATAAATGACGCAGCGAGGAAAGCGTAATGAAACGAATCCGAATATGGATTGGTTTCACAACAACAAAGAAAGGCTCTTTGATGCAAACTCTGGTTGCGCACAACCGATAAACGGAGATAATTCTCCCTCGAAGTGTATTTCAAAATATCAATAAAACGTAACCCTAACATGTCTAACAAAAGAGTATATATACTTCCCCGTAAAATATCTAAAAGAGGAAAACGACGCGTACACGTGGAAATAAATAATGATATATACGTCTATAACTTATCGCATACACTGTCGTGCCTCTAGGCCGTGTATGTTTCTAGGCATGTGACGAACGTAGTACACGGCCGTGTCCCAAGCTGTGCCCAAACCCGTGTAAGCTTCAGTGAGAATCCTGATAGAACACGCGGCCGTGTCTCTGGCCGTGCCTAAACCCGTGTAAGCTTCTGTGAGGATACAGGGTGGCACACGACCGTGTCTCTGGCCGTACCTGTACCCGTGTGTCACCATGTGTCCTCCACGATGTCCGCATTATTCTCTCCCACTAAGGAAGAACTCGACCCCGAATTTGCTTCTGGATAAAGGAGTTCGTCATCTTCGTAGAATGGGGACAAATCAGCCACGTTGAAGGTCTTGGAAATTTTCATGTTTTCTAGAAGTCCAACCGCATAGGCGTTGTCATTGATCTTGGCCACGATATTGTAGGGCCCATACTTCTTCGGCTGCCACTTGCTATATGTACCCACGAGAAAGCGTTCTTTCCTTAAGAACACCATCACTGGATCTCCCACCTCAAACAACTTCTTCTTTCTATGTTTGTCGGCGGCTTTCTTATACCGCTCATTTACTTTCTCAATTTGTTCTTTGACTTCCGACGCCACTGTGTGGTACTGTTCCACCAGATGCTTTGCCGTTACGTTGTTCTCCACACCTTTGGGTAAGGGAACTAGGTCCAGAGCGTGAGAAGGTGCCTTAGTATAGACCACTGAAAAAGGTGATCTGCCGGTGGTTCTGTGGATCGAGTTGTTGTAGGCGAACTCTGCTTGAGACAATGCCAGGTCCCATTGTTTTGGCTTCTCTCCACAGATGCTTCTAATCAGATTTCCAAGGGTCCTGTTCGTCACTTCGGTTTGCCCATCGGTTTGTGGGTGGGCTATGCTGCTGAAGTTAAGGGACGAGTTGTATATGTACCAAAGCGTCCTCCAGAAATGGCTAAGGAATCGGGTGTCCCTATCAGAAGTGATGGACTTAGGAACTCCATGTAATCTGGCCACCTCCTTAAAGAATAGTTTGGCCACGTTCTGGGCATCCGCCATCTTCCTACATGGGATGAAGTGAGCCATCTTGGAAAACCTGTCCACAACTACGAAAACAGTGTCAGCACATCGTTGGGTACGAAGCAAACCTAATACAAAATCCATGGATAGGTCTTCCCAGATATTCTCAGGTACGGGTAACGGAGTGTATAGCCCCGTATTCTGAGAGTGGCCCTTTGATGTCTGGCAGATGTAGCATCGTTGCACTATCCGACTTACATCCCTTCGCAACTGAGGCCAATAGTATCTTGTAGCCACTGCTGCCAGTGTTTTGTCCCGCCCCAAGTGGCCGGCTAATCCCCCTCCATGGAGATCTCTGATCACCTTCTCTCTCAATGAGGATTCAAGGATGCATAGTTGGTTTCCCCTCATCAAATAACCCTCCAGAATGTAATAACTGTCGTTGGGTTTCTTATTGGTGCATTTTCTCCAAGTGACCCCGAAATCTTCATCCGTCTCATACAGCTCCTTCAACTGTTCAAACCCAACCACCTCGGCTCTCATAGTCACTAGTAGATCCGCTCTTCGACTTAGTGCGTCGGCCACCTTGTTCTGAACCCCAGATTTGTGCATCAGGCGGAACGGGAACTTCTGTAAGAACTGTATCCATCTGGCGTGCATGTCTTTGCATATACGGGTCTGATTGTTCAAGTGTTTCAAGGAAACATAATCGGAATATAATACAAACTCTTTGCCAACCAAATAATGCTCCCACACTCTCAAGGCTCTAACCACGAAATAAAACTCTTTGTCGTACGTAGACCATTTTCTCCTGGCTTCGCAGAGTTTCTCACTATAGAAAGCGACAGGTCTCTTCTCCTGAGAGAGTACCGCACCAATACCTACACCACCGGCATCACAGTCAACTTCGAATAGTTTTTCGAAGTCCGGTAAGGCCAGCACGGGTGCACTACATAGTCTCTCTTTGAGCACTGCGAATCCCGACTCAGCTTCCCCGTCCCAGTGAAATTTTCCTTTCTTTAAGCACTCAGTCAAGGGGGCCGCCACCGTGCTAAAGTGCCATATAAAACCTCTGTAGAATCCCGCTAACCCCAGGAAACTCCTCAGCTCGGTGATGGTCTTGGGTGTAGGCCAATCCCTAATGGCTCGCACCTTATCCTCATCCACCGTGATCCCTTCTCCACTCACTATGAATCCTAAGAACAACAACCTCGGTGACAAGAACACACACTTCTTGAGATTAGCATAAAGTTTGTTCTCTTTTAGTACCATCAAAACATCCTTCAAATGCACTAGATGTTCCTCCCGAGTCTTGCTATATACTAGGATGTCATCAAAATATACAACAACGAACCGACCTATAAATGATTTAAGTACCTGATTCATCACGCGCGTGAAGGTACTCGATGCATTGCTGAGTCCGAATGGCATAACCATCCATTCGTACAATCCCTCTTTCGTCTTGAAGGCGGTCTTCCACTCATCTTCAGGTCTGACCCGAATTTGATGGTACCCGCTTCTAAGATCTATCTTGGAGAATACTGTAAACACCCCATTTTTGCCCTCGGAATCAACAATTCTCAATAATAATCAATTTTTCAATTTTTCCTAATTTAGCATAAAATAATAAAAATGTTCAAAAAAATAAAAATAAATAGGAAAACACTTCAATTTTGAAAAATGATTTCAGAAATTGCAATAATAAATAATAAACAATTTTTAAAATTTTTTGGAATTTTCAAAAAATACAAAAAATAGAAAAATCGCATTGCATATATGCAATTTGCGAAAATAAAAAAATCAGGAAAGTGGGCTAGCTCAGCTGGTCCGGACCGTGTCTAGGCGTGCGCGCAAGGGGTCGAGGTCGCGGGTTCGAATCGCGGAAGACGCAGTTTCCGCGTTTTGTAATTTTTCGACTTATCCAGTGACACGTGGCAGCATCTGATTGGCTGGAAGAAATGCACGCGCCGGGCGTGTGATCATCCCTTACCTCGAGCCCGAGATCGCCGGCGAGAAGAAAAATTCGTATTTCGGCCGTTTTGATTCGATTTTTTTGCACAAATCCAACAGATCTTCAACAAAGATAAGATAAACATTATCTAATTAAAATCAAATCGCAACAAATCGTTGGATGGGCACGAATCGGAGTTGGTTTTTCAACCGAAAATCCGATCAGCTTTAATCGGAGGAAATCCGAGCTTATCCAGCTCGATTTCAAGCGCCTATAAATAGAGGAGGAGATGAGGAAGTAAGAACAGAGATCAGAATTGCGAGAGAGAGAGAAAAGAGTGCAAATCGGAGGAAGTCCAAGCCGTGACCGCCGACCGGAGTTCAAACCACCGCAAGGAGACGTTCTGGGAGTAAACCGCCACCACCATCGGATTCAGCACCCTCAAGAAGCTAGGATTCGACACTTCACCCGTCGCAAAGGACCGCCAGAACGCCGTCAACGAGCCAACCCCACCGCCGTGTCCGACCGATCCGACCCGACCCGACCCGATTCGGCTCGACCGACCCGACCCGCGCACCGACCCGGATCCAGGTAAGTCAGATTTTCCAGATTTTTATTTTATTTTATTTTATTTATTTTGTTTATTAATTATTATTTATTATTTTGTTAGCCATTTATTTATTTGTTTGTTTATATTTTCAATAAATAGGAAAATGTAAAAATTATATTTTCCTAGAATTTAATAATGTAGAAAATAGAAAAAAATAGAGAAGGAAAAATAAAATAAAAATAGTAATAAAAATGTAGAAAAAAAAACAATAAAAATATTAGGAAAATAATAATAAAATTTTAGATTTCAAAATAGGATAGAAAGTAAACTTAGGATGAAATTTTCAACAAAAATAAAAAATTATAAAAATCATAAAAAAACTTATAAAAATTATAAAAATCATAAAAATCACAAAAATCGTAAAGATTCATAAAAAAATTCAAAAATTACAAAAAAAATAAGTTTTAACACTTAGAAAATCATTTTCTTCGAATAAACTCAAAATAGATGTTTTCCCCCAAAATCATTTTCAAAAAAATCAAATTCAAAGTTTAGGCTTAGAAATTTTTAGAAAAATCCCAAAGATGTTAAGAGCGTAAACCAAAAGAGTTTGCAAGAATTAAAATTCATCAACAAACTTAAGATTTTCGAAAAAAAGCGAACTACGGCTTGTTTGATCCTGAGTAGCAGGTACGTAGGCACCCATTCGGGTCAACCCCCTAAAATGAATAAAAAATCATTTTCTTGAAATAAATTCAAAAACATAAAAGTAACAATGACACAATGAAACACATTTCTAAAGACGAACAATTTTAAGAGATTAGGTGGTAACCGCATAGGTTTTAATAGGTTAGCCTCCGGACCTAGAAACTCTGGTTTTCCCTTTTTCTCTTCTCACAAAAACGAGAAGAAGAAATAACGACGACTAGTAGTCCAAGTTAAGACTAATCCGCTCCTTTAGTCTTAATTCAATTTTTCCCAACAACAGTTGGGTGGCGACTCCAAAAATCAAAAGAAATTCCTAATTCAAGTCGAGGATCTAGATTAGATGAGCATAGGGTTTAGTTTAGATTGGATTAGGAATGGGAATAAAAAAATTAGACTCGATAGGATGGCGACTCCGCTGGGGACCCATGCCAACAGGCTAGCCACCTGATTCTCTTCGGATTGTTATCTTTAAGAAATGTGTTTCTTTTCTGTCACTAACTTTGCAGGATTTAGTTAGATGTTTACTATGGGGTTTTTTGCATGCATATGTTTGTGTGAGTAGATGCGGTCGAACCCGGACCGTCCTAGAAACCTAAGACGGGGAGCCATTGTGTAGGTTTCGGGCGAAGTGAGTTGATTCACCGTTCGGGACCGATTAGGCTACCCCACCCTATGCTTCGATATGGCCTGAGATCCATTTCTCCGAGAATGCGGGAGGCCATAGAGCTCGGGAACCAGTTAGAACCAACCTACTTGCATACACAACATCGTACAAGGGGTTGACAATTGAATGACAATGTATTGGTTTGTTGTTTTGTCCTTGGAGTTCAGGACTATTTCCCTGTAACATTTTTGTAGTTCTTGTTGTAACTAGGTCGTTTCCTATTGTAATAGATGGCTAGCAGTGCAGTCGACCGCCTCCTCCGCAAAGAAATTCGGGTGTACAAACCTTTGGACCCAAAACTGGTACTGGACCACTGGTTTACCTTGTATAACCCAGAGGAGCAAGCCTTCATCCAGCAGAAGATCGGCCCCGTCCTCTCACTGACTAAGACAGAGGCGAATTTGCCTATGGTCCGGGCCATGCTCCAGTTATGGGAGATCGAGCCCGCAGCTTTCTTCATCGGACCGCATGAGATCACCCCTACCCTCGAGGAGTATACCCAGTTGCTACAGGCTCCAGCACTGACTGATCAGATTTACACGCCAGACCTTGAGGCTAGGCCAGCCGGTACCTTCAGCAGATTGCTAGGCATCCGTAAAACAGCGCTCAGTAAAGCCCTGGCAGACTGTAACGGGTATTGTATACGGATGGATGATCTAGAAGCCTGGTTTATCGCCCGGGAAGACAATGGGGACAGAAATGACATCCTGTGTGGAGACCCTAAGACTTATAGACAGAGAAGGGTGAACGCCTTCATCTTGACGGCCTTCGCCACCATTTTGTTCCCCACCGGAACTTTCTATATTCACTACCGGGTCGCAGAGCTGGTGACCCAATTCCTGGAGGGAAGATCTTACATCCCGGCTCTACTAGCTGAACAGATCCGAAACCTGAATTTCCTCAAGAAGAAGGGTCATGGCATCCTGCGCTCCAGCATCAACCTTCTGCTAATATGGTTCGTAAGCCATCTCAAGTGCTTCGGGCTGAACATGGTCAGAAAAACCCTAGCTCAACAGGTAGATCTTGTGGATTCTTGTATAGAAAAGGTGAAGTTACCCGACGACATTACCAGCCACAGTTGGGTAGATCTGCTTAGAAGCCTTAGCGCCGAAGATATTCTATGGACAGCCAGGTGGAGTTGCTGCAATAAAATCATCTTAACCTGCAGTAATTTCCAAGCAGTGCCATTAATCGGGATCAACGGATGCATCGGATATCACCCCAACTCCGTAGTCCGCCAATTCGGTACCATCCAAGACATAGTTTATCGGCCTTCACTCGAAGCAATCACCTTTGAGTATCAAGATCCAAACATGTTGGTAGTCGAGAAGTTTGCTAAGCTGGCAGAGGTCAAAGCACTTTGGGAAGCCAGAATCGAAAGCCCGAATGTGG